>JAPTYO010000021.1:5135256-7535256 GCA_036873135.1 Clarkia xantiana subsp. parviflora | reverse complement strand
ACCTCCTCCCAATGTGTCTGCTTCTCTTCTTTTCTCTGGAACTTCATCCAACTGTTCCGCCTCTTGTTCAAATGCCCTGTCCAGCTTTGCCTTGAGCTCTCTCATTGTGCTCGTCCTGACCATCTCATAGAGCCCTCCATAGGCCTCGAATGAGCTTGGGTGTATGTGTCTGATGAATGCTCTGACTGCTTCTCCTCTTGTGATGTCCATGTTGGCACCATAATTGAAGAATCTCTTGAAATAGCTTGATATGGGCTCCTGCGGCATTTGCTTGATATCATCTATGTGGCGGAAGCCTCTTAGGATGGAGTCCCTTGTCCTGCTCCCTATTATGGTGTCCGGTTGCCAAGGTATGGATGTCACCTTCACAGCCTTGCCCTTGTATCTCCTTGTAGGCACTGTTTGAAAAAACTGTCTGCTTAGGCGGAGTGTCACTCCACTCCTCCTCCTTCCTTGCCTTTGTCTTCCTCCCCTCTTTCTTCTTTCCTGGTTGGCTCCTGCCATGACCATAGCCACTGTATCTGTCCTGTGTGATCCATGTCTCATTGAATTGACATAGCATTGTCTTGCAGTGCGTTGATCACCCAGGACCTCTCCCACTCCGTTCTCCGTGATGTACTTCAGCTTCTGGTGAACAGTGGATGGCACTATTTCATATGGATTTATGGTTGTTCTTCCTAGGATCCCATTGTAGGCTCCCAGGCTTTCAACCACCAAGAAATTGACATTTACCTTCAGCTGGGTCCATCCTTGGCCCATGGTCACTGGCAATGTTATCATCCCCAGGGGGTAGCTTGTTGCCCCTGAGAAGCCAACTAGGGGGAAGTTGACCGGATTGATGTCTGCTTTGGTTTTCCCTATCTCTTCCAACACTCTCAGGCTTAGGAGGTCAGCTGAGCTGCCCCCATCCACCAAAATTCTCTTTACATCAAAATTATCAATATCTAAAGTAATAACTAGAGCATCGTCATGTGGAAAGACGATGTGGCTTTTGTCCTTCTCCGAGAACTCTATCTTCACTTCTTCTCCTTCTCTTGGTCTTTTCCTCCACCTTGGCACTGAACTTAGCTTGGATGCATAGACTTCCCTTGCATTAGCAGTTGGGCCACCTGATGCTGCTCCTCCATGTATCATATTGATGACTCCTCTTTTGTTAGGTGGAGGGTTATAGTCTACCTTTTCCTTGCCCTTGTCTTTCTGTGGTGGCCCCAGCTGCATACTATTGCCCCCATGGTCTACGAACTGCTTCAGTTCTCCCCTCTGGACGATGTTGTTTATGCTTAGCTTTAAGCTAAAGCATTCATTTGTGTCGTGACCATAAGCCTCGTGGTTATCACACCATCTATCCTTGTGATTTCCTACCATTGGGGCTCTCCACCTTGCAGGGGGTGACCATAGCTTTTGGTTCCGCATCTCTCTAAGTACGGTAGCTGGAGTGGCGTTCAGTGGGATGAACTTAATGACATTGATTTCTCTAGCCTTTAAGGGTTCACCCATTTGGTTTCTTTGCTGTGGCGGACGCCACTCTTGTTGTCTTGCCTGCTGCGGCGGACGCCACTCTTGTTGCCTTGCTTGATGTGGTGCCTGGGGTGGCTTGCCTTTGTTTGGCCTTTGATTATCCTCCTTGGCTGCCTGGATTTTGGCCTTCTTGCTTGCCCTGTGCCTCTCAAGGTCAATATGCGTTTTAACTCTCCCTGCAAGCTCCTCCAAGGTGCTTGCTGGCTTTTTGGCCATCTTTTCAGCCAATGTTGACCCAAAGCGACCTAAGTTTCTGATAAAGGCTCGGATTATCTCCCCTTCAGTAATGTCTCCCTGGATGTCTGCAATATTCTGGTTGAACCTAGTGTAGTAGCTGGCCAGGGTTTCATCGTATTCTTGTTTTACGTCATCAATAGAGCCTGTTCCCTTGAGGAGTTTCCTCTCCCCTAGGTATCTCTGCAGAAACTTAGCTTTTAGCTGCTCCCATGAGTGGATGCTCTCAGAGGGCAGGCTGAAGAACCAATGTGAGGCCACCCCTGATAGGGTGTTTGGGAAAAGGAGTGCCTTGTATCTTTCATCAGTTGTCCTCCCGAATAGAGAGGCCTCATGCTGTTGGATATGCTCTAGGGGGTCTCCCTTCCCGTTGTACTTTGCAATTTGCACAGTGTGCAGGGAGTCTGGCACCCTGTTCATCTCCAGTTCCTTTGTGAAAGGGTGGTTCGTCTTGTCACTTAGACAATGCAAGCTGGGTTTCTTTGACTCATTCAATTTCCGGGTTATCATGGCTTCTATCTCCTCCGGGGTGATCACTACCTGTGCCGGAGTATAATCCCTCTGATATCCATTGTAGTTGTAGACTGGGCTTACTGGGTTCCCTTGTCCCTGCTGGTATGGACTGTAGGTGTACTCTTGATACGCCTGCTGGGGTGCTTCATAGAAGTCCTGCCTTCTTGGAGGTCTTGCTTGTCTCTCCTCCCCAAACGGGGTGTAAGCCCTGTTGTTCTGCTGTTGCCTAGGAGGCACGAATTGTTGCCTTCCCTCTGGGGGTGGCTCCTGGTAATATCTTCTTTGCTCCTCTCGCTGCCCTGCTTGAGGGTGCGGGTAGTGCTCTTCTGTCGGGATCTGCTCCTCCTCATGAGCTTCAGTATAAGTCCCTTGGGTGTATGCCTGCCTTGCATATGCTGTGTGGGCGCGGTTGCCACCTCTCTGTGCTGGCATCCCATACGGGTACCCTTGGGGTTGCTCTTCATAATAGTATCCCTCAGGGGGTGCCGTGTTGTGAGAAGGCATTCCCTGTTGTCTTCCTTCTCTCTGTGGCCTTCTTGCCCGGGGGGTGGAGGCTGTGGAGGATTCAGCCCCAGCTGGGCGTGAAGGTCCTCCCTCCTGATTGTTCTGTTGCTGAGGAGGTTGTGGTATTTCTTGGGGCTCTGGATGCATTGGCTGCTTCCCAGGGTCAGGCCGCCTCCCTGGAGGTATGGGTTCTCTTCTCCGCCCATTGCCCCCGGGTGGGTGTTGGGGCCTGGACACCCTACTGTTCGTCATAGCTCGTGTAATAGCCAGGCTTTCTGTCCGAAGCCTACAGACGGCGCCAAGTGTTAAGTTATGGGATCTCAGTCAACGGGGTGTCGGCTTTAATCCCACTCCTTGTAGGGGGATGTATGTGATCCGGTCTTCCCAAGTCGCCTTGTCTTTTCCTATGTCCTTCTTCCGTTCCTTCTTCCCTTGGTTCCTTCTCTTCTTCTCTCCCTTTGCCCTGCAAAAGGGGCAATACCAGACACGGAGGAGGGGGGGGTGGTGCCTGGTGAACCCTCTCCGATGCCTAAGTCAGAACTATATTTCTAGAGAGATAAAGCTAGAGAGATGTCAGAGCTAAATTGTTCAAATAGCCAAGATGTCCAAATGAGTTGTGAATGTGGGGTATTTATAGGCAACGATGTCATTAAGGTGGCTTAATGACATCGTTAACCTCTAAACACAATTAATTAACCTTTAAGTATATAATTAAGACCTTAGGATTCGGAGGAGGTAGGCGGAGTGGACCGAGCATGGGCGTCTGAGAGTGGTGTCGGGACCCTTGGGGGGGGGAGGAATCCGACCCCCGAGGGTAGGGGTTGGGTGAGGGCACCCAACCCCTCCTAGGGAGGGTGGGGTTGGCCAACCCCATCCCTCCTAGGAGGGATCGGGTTGGCCGACCCGATCTCTCCTAGGAGAGATCGGGTTGGCTGACCCGATCTCTCCTAGGAGAGATCGGGTTGGCCAACCCGATCTCTCCTAGGAGAGATCGGGTTGGCCAACCCGATCTCCCCTAGGGGAGATCGGGTCGGCTGACCCGATCTCCCCTAGGGGAGGTCGGGTGTGGCCACCCAACCTCACCTAGGTGAGTTCGCCTCCGTCGGACGGGCGCTTCGGCCCCGTCCGAGCCGTTGATGTTCTCGCGAAGTGTCCGGGTTGAAGTTTCGATTGGAAATCATAAATGGGACGATAAAAATACAACGGTTTGGAAGTCAACGGGTTCAAATTGGGCGTATATCCATCAAATACTTCCAGGAGTACCAGTGGCATAACACCCGAAAGCCCACCCAGACGCAGATGGCACCAGGGGCAAGGTTCACAGGGGAGATCCTAAAGAACTTACTCAATTCTACAAGATCATCGCAATAAGGCAGCCGCAATCCAAACCGAATCTGGGAAGGATAAACAACAACCTTCCCCCTGGGGGGCTCTGTCACTGTCTGGCGGGTATGCCCCACAGAAGGAAGGAAGGGATATAAAGGCTCATCTAAGGGGCAAATGTCACCTAAAGTAACATGCTCGTTATAGTCAGACCTAGTCAGGTAGTTCTCCGACAAAGCAGCAAGACCTAAATCAAAGGCAGTGAGAAATTCCAAGCTTGAATCAGGCTCCGACTAACACCCCGGCTCAGTATACGGCTTAGAATTCGACACCCAACTAATGGCAGGAAAGAAAGCAATGCAACGAATAGAAAGAAAGAGAAACTTACTCATCCTTCGAAGGATGTAACGCCTTTGCAAAGTTTGCGTACGAGGACACCACCACGAATACAGTACCTGCCACGGCATGACAGGTGTCAAGACAGGAAGATTTCCGGAAAGACCGGGCATAACCCGGCACCCGACAAACAACAACCAAAAATTCAAAGGCATCCAACAAAGGTAACAAACACGCGCCAAGGACCCCCCCAACGATAAAATTGGACAATTTTGCTCAAACAAAAAATCAGCTCCCGGGTAAAATTACAATTACACCCCTCAATGGGAATCAACGCACAAATGGCGCCCCAACGTCAAATTCAAACGAGAATAGTTTAAACGGACAAAAAACTATCTCCGGACGACCAGCCAAATTTTTTTTTTCCAAAATCGGCGGCTATCTACGACAATCACATGTTCAATCAAGCATCGGCAATAGAAAATTAGCAATTCAAGTATCAACATTATACACGGTAACAAAAAGGAGAAGATTGGACCTTTGGAAAACCCGACCCGATATGATAAACGGGTCCGGAATTCAAGTTTGAAGATCGCCGTAAATCAGCCCCTCGCTGGAAACCAGACCCTGCCGTCACCGGAGGTCGCCTCGCGTCACGCCGGAGCTGCCCCGCCTCGCCGTCGCTTGCTCCAGCCGGTCCCGACGCCGTCCCTCGTCCAGCCACCGCCCTCCGCTGGTCCTCCTCGCGCCTCCGCTCCCTACGCCGCTGCCCAGCCGGACTCGCGCCGCGCCGCCTCTGCTCGTCTGCCGCCCGGAGTCGCGTCGCCGTCCTGTTCTCTGGCCACCACGGTGCTGGCCGGAATTCTGGTCTGGAATTTCGGCCGGACCCCCTTCCTTGGTGTGCAAGAATTCCTCCCTTGGTCTCCAAGTGTGAGGAAAAAGGAAAAAGATGACAATGGTGGCTAAGTGAGGTAATTTCTTTACTCCTCTATATATTTGAAAAGGTGTAAGGTTTTTTAAAGTGACATAATCACAACCCTCCATTTAAAATTAGAAGAGATCTAAAGGTTAAGGGGAAAACTATCATCTTTACCCCCCTTAAATTATGGTTAGGCATATTTCCACTCAAGTTAACACCCCATAGGTTTATTTTTAAGTATCCCATACTTAGAAAAAATTTTAGACCAAAATTAAAAGTTTTCTCCACTTAGACTTATCCCGGCATGAAATTGAAGCATGGACTCGTTTAGCTGTATTCATATTGCATCCCCACGCGAGCGTATATTTTCCAAGTATACGCCCATAGCGGTATTAGATTTATTATTCCCATCTCAGACGGATACGTGCTTGGACACGTGTCCGTGCTATTCTGACGTTTGCAATTCCTCTATCTTATAAGACAGGGGGCAGAGTCAGAGACACACACTCATGGGTAAGTATGGATTCCGACAAAAGGTAAAATCCCGGTTTCAAATTGCGCGTGTCATACCATCCTAAAATATAGTCAATCAAGGGTCAGGCCATTGGTTGACTCGGGGGCATGTGATGGATATATGCCCAATTTGAACCCGTTGACTTCCGAATCGTTTTATTTTGATCACCCCGTCAATGATTGTAAATCGAAACTTCGACCCAAACACCCCGCGGAAACGCCAACGGTCCGGACGAGGCCAAAATACTCGTCCGAACCGAGGCAAACTCACCTAGGTGAGGTCGGGTGGCCACACCCGACCTCCCCTAGGGGAGATCGGGTCAGCCAACCGGATCTCCCCTAGGGGAGATCGGGTGGGCCAACCCGATCTCCCCTAGGGGGGATAGGGTTGGCTAACCCTATCTCCCCTAGGGAGGGGTTGGGTGGCCACACCCAACCCCTACCCTTGGGGGTCGGATTTTCTCCCCCCCCCCCAAGGGTCCCGGCACCGCTTCCCGACTCCGATACTCAGTTTATTTCCGTCACCCTCTCCATGCTTCAAGGTTTTAATTACAAGATTAAGGGCAAATTAACTGTGTTTAAAGGTTAACGATGTCATTAAGCCACCTTAATGACACTGTTGCCTATAAATACAACCTTTCCACCATTCATTTGATCATCTTGGCTAAGCATACAATTTAGCTCTGACATCTCTCTAGCTTTATCTCTCTAAAAAGTATCGTACTGACTTAGGCATCGGAGAGGGTACATTAAGCACCACCCCCCCCTCTCCGTGCTTGATAATGCCCCTCTTGCAGGGCACGTGGAGAAGAGAAGGCGAAGGACAGAAGGACACAGATCAGAACGGCAGGACTTAGGAGCACCGAACCCGCAGTTTCACCAGTGAGGAATAAGGTTTAGGTCGACCGCCCGTTGACCTGAAACTTAGAACCTAACAGTCGGGACTTCCTATCAGAGGTTGAGGCCAAGATACGCGGGGCGTGGCCAAGATACGCGGAGCGTAGTTAAGATACGCGGAGTGTGGCCGAGATACGCGGGGCGTGGCCGAGATAAGCGAGATCATGGCCTAGATAGGCGGGATCGTGCACGAGATACACGGGATACGGGCTAACCACCCCAACGGTTCACCAGGTAACTGAGGTACCTCTCCGCCTATAAAAGGGCAGAGGTCACCTCAGGTCATTTACGTTGTGATATACACTTTGAGATTACTCCTTGCCAGTCCATACGAGATACTCATTTAAGCATCGGAGAGGGATTCTGTGTCACCGCCCGGTCTATCCCCTCTTTGCAGGACCACGTGGAGCAAAGGAGCTAGGATCGCCGTCAAGGACCGTACCGGAGTTCCACCGTGATCCAACAATGTCAAGGTGTTAACCCGAATAGGCCATTACTCCTAAATTACTCGAAGAGAGTAACATATCACATGAAAAGGGAGGTGGAAGAACCACCCTTCATGTCAAGGTTGTTAAGACGTGTGTATCGGGTCGATGGGTCTTTGGTCCGAATGACACTCCTCACGGGTAAATTGCTTTCTTTGATGATCCGTTGACTCGTAAATGTAATCAGTCGGCTCAACGTGGTCCGTCGTCTCGCTCCTTGCCTACGTGCACAAGGGGCAATATCGAGAATAGAGAGGGGGGTGGTGCTCGATGTGCCCTCTCCGATGCTTAAGTCAGCCTGAGATTCTTAGAGAGATAAAGTAGAGAGAAGACAGAGCTAAAAATGTGTAGAGATGCAACATTGTATGAATGAATAGAACTTGAGCAATATATATAGGCTACAGGGGAATTAAGGTGGCTTAATGACACCGTTAATCCCTAAACGTACTTAATTGACACATAACAGCAGGATTAACCATTTAAAAGCATGGAGAGGTGGGTGATAAAGTCTAAGTACGAGTCGGGTAAAATGGATGTCAGGACCCTCGGGGTCGGGCGGAAAATTCGACCCCTAAGGCCTAGGATCGGGTCAACTTGCCCGACCTCTCTTGGGAGAGGCTGGGTCAGCTGACCCGGTCCCTCCTAGGAAAGATCGGGTGAGGCTACCCGATCCCTCCTAGGAGAGATCGGGTTGACCCACCCGATCTCCCCTAGGAGACATCGGGTGAGGCCACCCGATCTTTCCTAGGAGAGATCGGGCCGGCTAGCCCAATCTCACCTAGGTGAGACCAACGGACCGGTCCTGACGAATATTTTGGCTCGTCCGTGCCGTTCGCGCTGCGAGTGAAGTGCTCAGCTCCAAATTTCAATTTATAATCGTAAGTGGGGTGATTAAAATAAGACAATCCGAATTAAAACGGGTTCAAATTGGGCGTAAATCCATCACATGCCCCCGAGTCAACCAATGGCTTAACCCTTGATTGACTCTGTTTTATGATGGGATGACACGCGCAATTTGAAACCGTGACTTTACCTCTTGACGAATCATTTGCTCATCCGTAGGCGCCTTTTCCGGGCCTTATCCTCAGTTTCTCAAAATAAAGAAAATATAAACGTTAGAGCGAACGTGCACGTGCCTAGACACGTGCCCAAAAAATGTGGATATAAAAATCCAATCTTATCATATGTGCATTTTAAAAATACGTACATGCATGGGGATGCAATGCATTCATGAATATGGATTAATGTGATCTAACTTCATGTAATCGTAATCAATACTTGCACATGCAGGGTAAGCCCTGTCCGTGAAAAAAATACTTAGACCGGGTTTACAAAATTTCTAAGCATGGGAATGTAGGATATATGCATATGAGAAATGCTAATTTGAGTGAACATGGATATATCATGAGCATGAAGGTGTGTACTAGCATACATGTAAGTAAAAACACAAGTATGGAAGTGGGTGTGGACATGCTGCAATCGTGGACATGAATGTATGCAGGAATATACGGCAACCATGTACATGGATGTCTAAGTGTTGAAAGCATATGAGTGTGATTGTTGGCATGCACGTGAGCGTTAGCATAAACATGTATGTATGCATGGACGGGTCATGAGCATAAGCGTGAGTGATGGCATTGGTGCACTTGTAGGTGTAAATCATAAATATGAACGTAAGTGCAAGGGTGAGAGTATAGACCCCTTTTATCCGACGGTGCGAGCTCTGTCACTTGATGGGACACAACATTCTTCCTCACGTGTACTAGTGCGAGCATTGTCCTTTAAGCTCGATCTTCGACATGTGTGACATTTTCCTTCATTCTCTGGAGCGTGTGTATAGCTCTTCACCCTTATCCTGCAATTCGTTCCACATAAAAGTGAGGCTGAAAATGCTTACAAGCTTTCTTCTTACCTGCCGCGTGCGACGGGGTTTATCGACATAAGTTAAGGGTTGACCCTTCCTTCGGATGTCTCGGAGCGTTGCTCCTCTTTGGCAAGCTAAAAGTTCGCCCTCTTTGTGACGCTCTGGGGTTTGTTCCCTTGGCTGGTTTACCTTGCACTTTGATGGTCGGATCTCTTGGGTGACGGTTTTGCTCACGTAACTTGATGTTGAGATTGCCCCCGTAATCGGCGTATCTTGACCTTCCATGAGTAAGGGTCGAATTTTGCGTCGGTCGCTCGGACGGCTGGCCCATTTTTGGGGAGTTTTCTCCTTCGGACAAGGAAACCATGAAGATCATTTATCAATGCAATTTGACCAAATCTCATTGTCCTGTGTCTTGGGTGTTCGAGGTGGACTCGTATGAGGTGAGGGTTTGCTTGAACCCTCCTCCCGCGAGCTTGGTGTGTCATTTATCCTCTTGTTTTCATTCATCTTTCGTTTCCCCCTTATAGGTTGGTTTCATGGGAAAACATATAATGTGCAGGCAAAGCGTTCCGAACACACCGTTGATTTGAATAAGAAGAAGGTACCCTCTGGCTCTGATTCTGAGGTCAAGAAATCTTCTAAGTCCGGGAATGCTGCAGAGGCTTCTAGTATGTTCTTTTTCTATTTTCTTTCCCTTATGATATACTTATGAATGTTCTCATGTAGCTTTCTTCTTGTTGTTAGAGCGTTCGCCCATGATTATCGAGCGGGTTTCTGCGGTGGGCGAGAGTTCAAGTCAATCCAAATCCAAGGAACATAAGCCTGATTCTGAGGTCGGGCCTTCGACTGCCAAGAAGAAGAAAGCGCGAGAGACTCTCCTTCAAGTGCCCGCTTGCCGTCTCCCTCTCGTGATAAAGAGATAGTGGTCGAAGAGGCGCACTTCTTTCTTGACAAAGGGAAGCAGCCTGTGTTAAGACGATGGGATGACCATAGATCTTGATGTCTCTCCTCCATTTTCTGCCCCCCAGTCGAGGGGCCGAGTCTCAGGTCTGTTTCTTCTTCATGTAGGTTTGATGACTTTGAAGGTGCCTTTGGCATACCTAAGGGGTCATGTGATTAACCATTGTGTTGAAGATCTTGCTTTTGGTGATGGGTGTGATCATCCCCTTTCATTGAGACTCCTTTCTTTTGCCATGACTCTAATTATGATAGCAAATTCTGCTTGAAATTTTGGTGGAGACTGCTCTCGAGTTAGCCTCTAATAGTATCATAGTTTTGATAGTTGTGGGGGTCGTTTCGTTATATGCCCCCGATTGTGCTTGCCGTGATTCTCCGTTTTATGGTTGATTTCGTGAAATATAAAAGTTGTCTTCATAATGAGGACGTCTCCTACCTGGTATCATCCAGGAAGGTTGAAATATAAGTGCAGACCTTTGATGAGCGTATGAAGGGTATTGCTTTTCCCTTTTTCTTGGACTTCCTCTTAAGGTTAGATGTAGTCTACTTGATAGCTGTTTTTTATGTGTAGACATGATAGCCATCTCTTGGTGCGTGGTCATGATAGCTACTTCGCTGTGTGTGGACATGATATCCACTTCGCAGTGTGTGGACATGATAGCCACTTCTTGGTGTGTGGACATGATAGCCACTTCTTGGTGCGCAGACATGATAGCCACTTCTTGGTGTGTGGACATAATAGCCACTTCTTGGTGCGTGGACATAATAGCCACTTCGCTATGTATGGAGTTTTTCCTTTGCATTGCGTACTTATTGGCAAACCTGTCATGAGTGTTTCAACATTATGTTATTATATCATGAATAGTATTTCATACCTTTGTTGCTATAGTTGCCTTTTGATTAGGCTATGTTTGTTGGGTTTTTTCCCTGCGTCTCGTCTTGTCAGATGTTGTATCCTTTATGCTTTTGGGATGTCCCCTTTATGAGGTGTGCTTCACAATATGCAAGGGTGACGTTTTGTCGAAAGCCGCGCTTGACGATGTTCAAGTCGAATGCGAGCAGAGGTCACGCGAGGGCGACATGCGAGACAGTAATTTTTGTCAGAGGTTGCCTTGGGCGACTCTTTAGGCGATTCTTCTTCGTAGGTCGTTTTGAATGACTTGTGATTTGTTTGCCTATTGTTGTGTTTCTTATCTTTTGTCAGAGTGTTCTTTCGTTACTCCACTTTACTTTTTTCATGCCTGCATTGTAATCATAAACAAACTTGGATGTTTCTCATATCATATAACCTTACTTTGTAAAAAGGAAGGCTTTTCAAGATACATTCTTGGGGACGTTGTAAAAATTTTCACGAGATAGGCTCTCGGATGGCGCGAAATGTGTTCGCGAGATAGGCTCTCGGAGGGCACAGAGTGTTATCACGAGATAGGGTCTCAGAGGGCACAAACTGTTATCACGAGATAGGCTCTCGGAGGGCACGGAATATGTTCGCGAGATAGGCTCTCGGAGGGCACATAATTAGTTCGCGAGATAGGCACTCGGAGGGCACGGAATTTTTCAAATGATAGGATCTCGAAGGGAACATAACTTTTCACGAGATAGGCTCTCGGAGGGCACAAAATTTGGTAGTTTAAAACTACTCTCAAGATACGCTCCTGGAGGCATAGAAACTATTCACGGGACAGGCTCCCGGAGGGCGCAGAATTTATCGTTGTTTAAAACTACTCTCAAGATACGCTCTTGGGGGCGTCCATACTATTCGCGGGACAGGCTCCCAGAGGGCGCAGAATTTTTCGTAGTTTAAAACTACTCTCAAGATATGCTCTTGGGGGCGTCGATACTGATCGCGGGACAGGCTCCCAGAGGGCTCAGAATATTACTTTACCTTGTGTCATTTTCCAGGTAAGGTGCGTCTTTGATACACCTTCTGAATCTTTACTTGAGTTTTCTCTCTATGATATTGCCTGTTACCTAGCCTTTTCCTGAGTGTGGGAGATCACCTTTCGAGGGCGATGATTGTATGTTGCCAACTTAGGACGAGTCCGTACAGGGAGTTGAGGTTGTTTTTCCTCTTATGTGACCTCTTCTAGGAGAAGATGTGTTGCATGTTCTTGTGACCGTCTGCTTCTAGTCTCTTCTTTTATACTTAGGTGGACTACCAAGCACTTGTTCATTTGGTGCCCCCCATGTTGCTTGGTGGTCACACCGCCTTTCATATTTGGCCGTTGAAGGCCCCTCGTTCATTTTCTTGGTTGGGTACCCCTTATGCTTGGGGCTCCCTAATCTTGTGTTGTATTTGATATGTCTGCTTGTGTCGTATTTGCTGGCTAGCCCGATCTCACCTAGGTGAGACCAACGGACCGGTCCGGGAAAATATTTTGCCTCGTCCGGGCCGATCGAGTTGCGAGTGAAGTGCTCGGGTTCAAATTTTGATTTATAATCGTAAGTGGGGTGATTAAAATAAGACAGTCTGAATTAAAACTTGTTCAAATTGGGCGTATATCCATTAAAGGTGTTCAACCGAAGAGGGGATCACTCCAAGATTACTATAATGGAGTAACATATATACGTAAAGGGAAGTGATACAATCATCTCTCATAATAAGGTGACCATAAGAAGATGAGTAAGGTAACATTGTCTTGAAAGTTGGTAGCCTATGAGGTCTACAAATACTCATTTATATTGCATGAACATTAATAACTAAAAAACTGTCCAAGGTTTACCCTATGTTAAAATTAGGTGTCTGAAGATTGAAATGTTAAAATGAACTGTCCCAAGTTTCATTTTTGTTGAAATTTGGTGTCTTTGTGCGTATTTTCATCTCCATTCAATCATTTTCATCAACCAACCAACCCAATCATAATCCATCACTCTTTACTTTTCACAAAATCGTCAAATTTCACCTAAAAATTGAATATTAAAAAAAAAGTTTCTAGAAGAGTGGTGTGGAGCCATTTTCCAAGGACAATAGAGCGAGATTTACTTGTCCGGATGTGACCAACTTTTTAGGTGACGGTCCCGGAAAGATGACGAGAATGAAATGTGTATGAGAGCTCGAATTTGACAAACGGTTTCGACGGAATTGACTTCTCTAAAGTAATCACACCGAGACACCAAATTTCAACAAAAATGAAACTTGAGACACTTTATTTTAACATTTCAAACTTCAGACACCTAATTTTAACATAGGGTAAACCTTGGACAGTTTTTTAGTTATTAACCCTTATAATAATCATTCAATCACTAGGTACTACTTCTTCAGAAAGAGTTCAAGAAAATAAGAGGAAAAGACGACTATTTCTCCTCAAGTAACAACATAGACTAAACTAACTATTAACTAATCCATCAACATGTCAAAAGACATGTCCTTATGGACGATAAGACGATATGAAGATAGTCTTACACAGTAAACAAGTGACAAAAGATAACTTGAATATACATAAAGGTAAAAACATATGGAAAATGGATAAGTATCTAATCCTAAGGTGGATCGCCATCACTATCCAGAATGCTGATATTTCCATCCACTTCAATCTCCTTAGTCTTCTGACAAAAGTGATCACCTAAAGAGGGGATCAGCATGACTTACGCTAAGAGGATAAGACGAGTATATAAGGGTAACAAATACAACCACCCTTCATAATTAGTGTTACCACCCGAATAGGAAGTCACTTCCTATCAACCTGAAGAGGGTAGTGAGAACTATTCATCCTTTCAAAGAAGAGTTCATTGACATTCATACTAAGGAAAAATCACCACCCTATTTTTCTCTAAGACAAGGCTTTCTATCAACACTGGGTCCACTCACATCAGACGAAGGGAGAGTAATCCCCTTATTCTCATAAATAAGGTAATTCAAAGACTATCATCCAACACATATTTAATCCAAATTATTGCTTGATCGAGACTCATGTCTGTTTAAAGAAGCTCGTCAAAGTATGGTAGAACAAAATTTATATTATCACAGCGGCATAAACAAATGTTCATAAAGAAAAGCAAAAGTCTTGCTTACGCCATGCTAAGTTCGAAGGAGACGAAGCAATGATCAAATCATTCCCACTTAACAAATTAATCAAGAAGATTGTAACAAGGCCTCCCTTACCTTGGGGGCGAATGATGAGCAGCACCCCAAGAATGTCAAGAAGGGTACATCCACTTAACATGAGAAGGGCGCGAGATTTCATCAAAGGAAGACATCCTTGTAAATTGACATCGAACATGAAAACCTTTTATTTAAAAGTATAAGGTACCATATTTCTCTTTTTCGAAGGCTCATCGCCTCGGTTTCTTGTCCCACCTCTAAGGCTTATCACCACATTATCCATTCTCCTAAAGGCTCATTGCTTAATTGAATCGATTCAAAAAAAAAAAATTCTAAAAAATGTCAAGGAGAAGCCTACATCAGTCTTGGGAGAAAATGATGGATATCGGTTTAAAGATGGTGTGGATAGTCACACTCACTTGTCATAAGACTGGCCCGTGACTCATGCAAAATATTATATCTAAATTCGTATGATTAAGTAATATCAAATCTTATTAAAGAAGTTAATTTATTATATTTTCTATAGCCATAAAAGAGGGGTCGGCGACCCCTCCGCCAAAAAGGGGGTTGGTGATAATTTCATATGTATCTATATGCATACATATTGATAAAGTTCTAATATTTTATTATGAAATTATATAAGATATTTGATGAACATAGACTTTCTTAACAACTTTGGACCCAATGCAGGCGAAGCCTACATCAGCCTTGTTGGGACCTTAACCACTCGGGGCGTCGGGTCCATGTACGGTAGGTAGAAGTGTTCTTCGGGTCGCTTTACAATGTCTTGTACACGCACTCCTCCTGCGATCTGCACACGGGGCAGTATCGACACCACGAGGGGGGGGGTGGTGTGCAATGAGCCCTCTCCGATGCTTAAATCAGAAATCTTGAGAGGGACATCTAGAGAGAAGTCAGAGTTTCCTTGTCAACTTAAGTTAAGAAATGATTGGCCTAGTTCCTATATATAGGGAAACTAAGAACCGAACCCGGTTTTGAACGGTCCGATCCCGGTTTAGTATAAAATGTGAACCAGGCATGGACGTAGGCAAAGTTGACATCGGAAAGGCTCGTACATAGTGTTGATATGCGGGTATACGCGTTACCCGGGGTGACAATCAAACCCCTATTAGCATATGGAGATTGAGCGCCGTAATTAGGAGCCCATTAATATGTATACGTTACCTAAGAAATTGGGTAAATGTCACATTAGGGTAATTGGGCTTGACCCAAATCCCAATTGACAAGAGAGGCCCAAATATTGGACCTCCCTTATACATGGCCGGCCGAAACTATGTGATAGGGGAAAAGTGGACTTTTGTCCACTTTGCTCCTCCTATAAATAAGGGGTGTTAAGGTTTTCTAAAGGGTAATTCACAATTTCTCCTAAGTGGTGATTTGAGAGAAAAATCCTCCTCCCTAATACTAGTTTTTGCTGAACCATATCACTACACCAAGGGTGTGCCAATTTGCTTGGAGCAAATCACTCCGAAGATCGGTCCCTGGCAAGAATCGATCAGAGGCTTTGCTGTGGAGCTAATACCACATAGGACTTCCTTAACAAGAACTTCTACGGGTTCATTCCGGTGGGCCGTGAACTCCCTCAGCAGGATCCTTGGGGACTATGGAAAGGGTTTAAGGTATGTGCACATCTTCCGCTGCATAATTCTGATTACAAGCATGTACCTTGTTTTTGTTTCCGTAGTAATCTGCCCCGTAATCCAACAGTGGTATTAGAGCCTGTGTTAGAAGTTCTTGATTTTGATAAATTGGCGTTCCTTAGTTTTTAAAGGTGATGGCCGAAATTTTAAAGAGTGAACATTTAAAATTTTCGATTTTTACAATTGTTAAGGCCGAAATTTTCATGATGTTCTTATTAAAATCTGATGTTCATGATCTTCAAGAATGAGTGGATTTTTATCAAAATCAAACATTGGATTGTAGATCTTATAAAAATTTGATCTTAAAGTTTGACCACTTGTTTCCAATTTGGTGTTTTTCGGCCGAAGCCTAATGAGATTTACAAGGTAAATTTTTTAATTTCTTAGGCACCAATTTAAAAGTTTCGGCCGAAATTTTTAAGATTATTGTTTACCATATTTTAATTTTTATTAAAGGTAACAATATATCTATAATTGGAAACATTAGGAAATGTTCACATTAAATATATAGAAATATATAACTATCAATATATCTAGCTAAATTATAGGGATTAAATATATTATTGATAGATTTAGTTACCTAAAAAATTAAGAAAATATATTGTCAGTATATTTGTTTCCCTATTAAAGATATTGACAATAAATAAAAATATATATATATATATATATGTTGGGGCCGAAATTTATATATATGTATATATATTGTTGATTGATTTACATCTTATATATATATATATACATAATTTTGACAATAATTATATATATAGATGTGTGCCGAAATAGATATATATATATATTTTTGAAATGTTGGAAATTATTTTGTATAGTTAATAATTCATGGAAGCTAAGTTAAGTTTTTAGTGGACTTTAAAAGTCAATTTAGCCCACAAGATTATTTCGGCCCAAACCTTGTGTGATTAATGGGCCGGTCCAATTTGCTAAACCAGATAAGAATAAAACCAAACCTGATTTTCTTAATCTGTTCGACCTAGACGGGTTTGGTCGAACCGGGGTAACTAAGTGAACCTAACCAAACCGGTTTTGAGTGATTGAACCAAACCCTATTTTATTGGACCGGTTCAGACCGAACTAGATTTTGAAAAACCGACCAAACCGGATTTTCTGGACCGAACCGGACCGGACCGAAATTGACTGAACCGAACCGGATTTTTTAAAATCGAATTCAATTCAATTAATAAAATAAGATGGTCAAGTTTTAAAATCCAAATGTTTTTTTAACTTTAATTAGTCTACACAGTGCTCGACGGTTTAAAACTTTCAAGTTTTTGATTAAACCTTAATGCCTGGTTTCGATTATGGGGATGGATCTCGGAAATGCATGATTTAGGGATTTGATTAATTAGAGGGCTGAATTGCAATTGTTTACTTTTTTGTCACATATATTTATTAGAACTGTTGTCTTGACTATATCAAGTAAGATGGATGTTGGGGGCGGAGCCCTGGTTAAATATATGGTTTGCGCATTAGGACAGACATGCTGTGATGGTTGTGATTGCCTAGGATTGATGTCTAGAAACACGCATGATTAATTGTAAGCATGGATTTCAAGTCAGCCCCTAATATTTTAAATGTTTTAAAAACAAAGCCAGTTGTCAAATATTCATGATTGATGTGGAAGTGTTCATGTATGACACGTATGCCTGAATGTTGAGGATGTAGTTCATGTGATAGTTTACTTGGAAGGTAGAATTATATATGATAGCATGAGTTCCTCGGAACATTAAACGCATGACGCGTATGCATGATGTATGGTTTAATTGATGAATTTTTTGGCTTGCTATGATAATTTACTAGTGAAGTAGAATTATATAGGCATGCGTAAGTTCATCAGAACATTTTTAAATACAAAAGGGCCTTGGGAAAGCCAAGATCGGGTATGCTTATTTCAAAGTTCCCATTCCAGTAATTTGCAAATAAAACCGTTTTTAAGAGACTGATCGGATTGAAGACGACGGTAATGTAAACTCTTTCACGAACCCTCTTCCCTCGGTTTACTGGCAGTCGGTTGGTTTAGATGGCTGAGGAATCATTATTTGTCATATTCCATCTTGATAGATATCTGATGTATGCAATTCTTTCTCAAAATGTTATTATCTCCCTGATTATGCATGATTATCAATGTGTTAGTTTTCATGGCTGGTCAGTACACTTCTATGAACCTCGCAATCTGGATGGTATGAATTATGATGAATGTAAATATAGTGTTGAGGAACTCCTTATTACAGCGGATGTTGATGACCATATCAATCCAAAAGTAAGAAGGATCGAGACAGACAAGTATGAACTTTCATACCCCTACAACAGCAAAGAAAGGTTGATGAATGATCGGACAGCACGAGAATTAATTTACTCAAAACTGTCAGATGAAGCAGAGGAGGAGTTTATTAAGAGAAGCGCATTGCATCTTTGGTGTGCCATTTGCCTCCGCTACGGTGGAGGAAAGGCCGCTAAAGCAAAAGACCTTATGGCAGAATACTATAGTATTCTATGCAGTGATGACGGTGTTATGGCCGCTCATGATCTTGCTGACGAAGTAGACGTATGGATAAGAGCTCAGAAAGTAATGAAGATGTTTCCTCTATCATGGTTTGCTGATGATAATGGACTTACACGTCTGATCACATCGATTAAGACAATCCTAGATCTATACGAAGCCAACCATGAGGAAGGAACCACCTTCAAAGAACCCGAGACAACCGATGACAGATTCGACGGTCTTCGGAAATGCTTGGCTAAACCCAGCAATAAAAAAAGTCTAAACGATGGTCTGGTGCAAAACTCCGTTGATTCGCGTTCCCTAATAGGTACACCTCGTTTACCACACATATAGAACTGAAAGGCGATTTATTTGATGCAAGACATCTGATCAAATTCACTTGTGAATTATTTTCAGGTAGAACGCTGAACATGGTCGTGACTTTTGTCTATATTACCTTCATCGAGACCTCATTCTATGATCATAAACCTTATTATTGTTGTTGATGGATTTCCTATTTTTTCGTTTAAATGTTTAAATTTTGGTTGGTTAAGATTAAGAATTATTGAATAAAGTAGTTTCCATTCGATTTGAAATGAGATCTACTTATCAAAATTAATCGGCCCAATAAAACGGGATCGATCCGAAACGAGGTTGAAACCGAAAAATCCACCAAGATGGTCAGATCAAACATGAATACTCACACTTATTCATCTAAAAATCGCGGAACATCGAAATACCATTAATATCCATCGATTGCGTAGTTTTAAGGGCAGGCCAATTTATTTATTTCTTATTTGTTAATACTTCATTATATGATAAATTCCGTAATGATGAACATGTTTGAAACCGATTGGATTAAATTAAATTGAATTTGGGAAACGAAACGATTTAAACCATGGGATATTACCAGGGATAGGCGCCACATGCGCGTTTACCTCGAAAGATGGAACACATCGTTTTCAAAGTACAGATTTAATGATGAAGTGTTTTAATGTTGAATTTTTTCATTAGCCTCCCTCTTTTTGGGAATAATTCATTCAATGCTTACATAATGAAAAGATGTATGCTTCACAAGTTACCACGAACTCGTAAAGTATAAACTGTCGCATATGGCGGAAGCTCGATGCACAGTTCAAAGATGACCAAGTCTCTGGGATGAATTAGCCAATGAAAAGGATGATGTCGGTAAAATGACTCTCCCACTAAATGCCTTGAGCGAGGCGTTTGGCAACACATTCACATCGATAACACACTTCATCGACAAAATCAGTCAAACACGACGCCATAAAAGCTAAAAGGAATGACAATGAGTTAATTCTTATCATCATGCGACATTAACATGCGCATTAAACAAGTATTTGGACCGAGAGTATTGTGACTACTCTTAGAGGATACATGTTTAAATTAGCTTGTGATAATGGTACCGGGGTCGAACATGAGACGCTACACGCCTTGAGGACAAATTTTCAACACTTGGTGAGATATAACAGACGAAGTCTTGATCGAATTGGAGCAGGATAACGATGATAGTCAGGTCCCACTTACTTATAGTGGGAGATTTGAGGCAGCAACGAAAGTGAATGAAATGGTAAATTAGGATGGAGACATTTTCATAATAAATCAAGTGGGACACAATCATACAACAAAAATCACTGTTGCTGCAGGTGCGAATCAAGTTGAACCTGATAATCACGTTGCCGGACCGCTGGATGAACCAAGTTGGTTCCTGTAAGGGTATGGCTTTCCGTATTCGTCTGACTCGATCCTTGTTGCTTTCAGATTGATTCACTCATCAACATCCGCAGAAATGAGGAAATCCTCAACACTTTCTTTCCATTCATCATAATTCATACCATCTTGATTGCGAGGTTCATACAAGCGTACTGACCCAACCATGAAAACTAACACACTGATAATCATGCATAATCAGGGAGACAATAACATTTTGAGAAAGAATTGAATACATCGGATATCTATTAAGATGGAATACGACAAATTATGATTCCTCAACCATCTACACCAACCGACCGCCAGTAAACTGAGGGAAGGGGGTTCATGAAAGAGTTCACATAACCGTCGTGTTCAATCCAGTAGACCATTCTCTTAAAACGATTTTATTCGCAAACTACCGGAACAAAAATTTTAAAATAAGCATACCTGACCTTGTCTTTCCCAAGGCCCTTTTGTATTTGAAAAATGTTCCGATGAACTTACGCATGCATATACAATTCTACTTCACAGGTAAATTATCATAGCAAGCCAAATTCATCATCCAAACCACACATCATGCATACGCGTCATGCGCCTAATGTTCCGAGGAACTCATGCTAGCACATATATAATTCTACTTTCTAAGTAAACTATAACATGTAGCTACATCCTCAACATTCAAGCATATGTGTCATACGTGCAAATTCCATATCAAACATGCATATTTGGCGACTGGCTTTTGTTTTAAAAACATTTTAAATATTAGGGGCTTACTTGCAATTCATGCTTACAACTAATCATGCGTGTTTCTAGACATGAATCCTAGGCAATCACAACCATCACAACATGTCTCTTCTAGTGCGCAAACCATATATTTAACCAGGGCTCAACCCCCAACATCCAACTACCTTGACATAGTCAAGACAACAGTTCTAATAAATATATGTGATAAAAGTAAACAATTGCAATTCAGCCCTCTAATTAATCCAGTCCCTAAATCATGCATTTCCGATATCAATCCCCATAATCGAAACTAGGTATTAAGGTTTAATCAAAACGTGAAATTTTTTAACATTCGAGCATTGTGTATTTCAACTTCGAAAACATTTGGATTTTAAAACTTAACCATCCCATTTTATAAATTTACTTGAATTCGATTTTGAAAATCCGGTTCGGTTCAGTCAATTTCGGTTGACCCGGTTCGGTTCGGTCCTATATATCCGGTTCGGGTTCAGTTCGAAATCTGGTTCGGTCCAAACCAGTTCAATAAAATAGGATTTCGGTTCGGTTCAACACTCAAAACCGGTTCGATTATGTCCACTTAGTTACCTCGGTTCAACCCGACAAGGTCGAACCGATTAAGAAAACTCGATTTGGTTTAATCCTTTCCGCTTTTGCAAATTGGACCGGCCCATTAAACCCATAGGGTTCGGCCGAAATAATCTTGTGGGATAAGTAGGGTTTTAAAGTCCACTAAATTCATAACATAGCCTCCATGAATTATTAACTATATAAAATAATTTCCAATATTGCATATATATATATAAAATTTCGGCCACACACACACACACACACACACACATATATATATATATATATATATATATATATTTATTGTCAAGATTCTATCTAGAAGATGTAAATCAATCAACTATATATATATATATTTCGGTCATAATATATATATATATATATTTATTTACTGTCAATATCTTTAATAGGGAAACAATATATGACAATATATTTTCATAATCTTTTAGGTAACTAAATCTATCAATAATATATTTATCCCTATAAGTTAGCTAGATATATTGATAGTTATATATATTTCTATATATTAATGTGAACCTATCCATATATTTCCAATTATAGATATATTGTCACCTATAAAAATTAAAATATGGTAAACAATATACGATTATATTTCGGCCGAAATTCACAAACTTGGGGCATAAGAAATTAAAAATTTTACCTTGTTAATTCTCCTAGAGTTCAGCCGAAACACACATAATTGGACAAAGTGGTCAAATTTCAAGATCAAATTTTAATAAGATCTACAATCTAATGTTTTATTTTGATAAAAGTCACATTCTTCTTGAAGATCATGAACATCAAATTTTACTAAGAACATCATGAAAATTTCGGCACTAACAATTATAAAAACTGGAAATTTTAAATTTTCATTCTTTAAAATTTCGGCCAACACATGTTAAAATCAAGAACATCAATTTATCGAAATATAGAACTCCTAACACAGGCTTTAACACCACTATTTGATTATGGGGCTTAATACTACGAAAACATAAACAAGGTACATGCTTGTAATTAGAATTACACATGGAGATGTGCACATACCTTAAACATTTTCCGTAGTCCCAAGATCTTGCTGAGGGAGTTCTCGACCCATCGGACGGAACACGTAGAGGTTCTTGTTAAGGAAGCCCTACGCGGTATGAGCTCCACAGCAAAGCCTCTGATCGATTCTTGATAGGGACGGATCTCCGGAGTGTTTGCTCGAAGCAAATTGGCACACCCTTGGTGTCACAGGTGGTTCGGCCGAAACTTGTGTCTAAGGAGAAAAGAGTTTTTCTCTAAAATCACCACCAAGGAGGAATTGTGAATTACCCTAATAAAATCCCTAACACCCCTTATTTATAGAAGGAGCAAAGTGGACAAAAGTCCACTTTGCCCTCTGATGAGTTTTGATATAGCCGTTAGGCCCATTAACGACGACTAAACGGCGAAGTAGGCCCACTGGGCCCCAAAAGAGGCTTAGAAGACCAATACGAGGGGACCCGACCAGGTCGGTCCCGGTATATGAGCTGAACGCTCCCGATGATATGCCTTTAAGTAGGCCCCGATGATATGCCTTTAAGTAGGCCCCGATGATATGCCTTTAAGTAGGCCCTGATGATATGCCTTTAAGTAGGCCCCGATGATATGCCTTTAAGTAGGCCCCGATATTGAATCCCTGAGAAGCTGGCCCTGTCCCGATGACGAGGGGCCCCGAGCGGTGACCAAAGGAGATAACTCTGGAGTCACCGACATCCGTCGGGACTTGCCATCAGAGAACGAGGTCGAGAAACATGCCCACTATCGGCATAGTGGGGAAGTGGCCTGAAAAGACAGAACGCGGGCTACTGGCCGAGATAAACGGAACGTGGCAGTTATCTCAATAGGTAATTGAGGTGACCCCTCCCCTATATAAAGGAAGGAGTTACCTCAGGACTGATACGTTCATACTTACATACTGATACTTGCTAGCCTGCATCGAGATACTCATTTAAGCATCGGAGAGGGATTCTGGGTCACCGCCCGGTCTATCCCCTTCTTGCAGGATTACTTGGATCAAAGGAGTTCAGACTTCCGTCAAGAACGTACCGGAGTTCCAACCGTGATCCAAAATTGGCGCCGTCTGTGGGAAACGAAGCGAAAAGCAAAAATGGCTTCTACCCGATCGATGGCTGGTAAGCAAAAGAAGAGACAAGGACAATCCGGCGGTTCCCGTCACCCTGCTGGAACTCTGAATTCAGGGCCGCCGGAGCGCACTGTTGATCGGAATTGTTAGGTTATAAAGTCTAGGTCAACGGGTCGTCAATCTAGAATTTATCTCCCACTAATGAAATGTCGGGTTCAGTGTTCCTAGGACTAGTCATTCTGATACATGCCCTTCTGCTCCCTTGGGGTAGTCGTTCTGATATATGTCCTTCTCTTCTCTCCTTCTGATCTCCTTTCCTTCTCTCCTTCTGACCTCCTATCCTTCTCTCCTTTTGACCTCCTGAGGCTTGTACTTCTTACCCCTGGGGCTTGTCCTACTGCTCTATGCTCTTCTGCTTCCTTGGCTCTCTTCTCCTTGCCACCCTGCAAGAGGGGCAATACCAGGCACAGAGGGGGGGGGTGGTGCCTGATGAACCCTCTCCGATGCCTAAGTCAGTACGGTTTTAGAGAGATAAAGCTAGAGAGATGTCAGAGCAAAATTGTGCAACTTGCCAAGATGTCCGAATGAATTGTGAAGGTGGGGTATTTATAGGCAACGGTGTCATTAAGGTGGCTTAATGACATCGTTAACCTTTAAACACAGTTAATTAACCTTTAAACGCATGATTAAGACCTTAGGATACGGAGAAGGTAGGCGGAATAAACCGAGTGTGGGAGTCCAAGGGTGGTGCCGGGGCCCTTGGGGGGAGGGAAATCCGACCCCCAAGGGTAGGGGTTGGGTGAGGGCACCCAACCCCTCCTAGGGAGGATGGGGTTGGCCAACCCCATCCCCCCTAGGGGAGATCGGGTTGGCTGACCCGATCTCTCCTAGGAGAGATCGGGTTGGCTGACCCGATCTCTCCTAGGAGAGATCGGGTTGGCCGACCCGATCTCTCCTAGGAGAGATCGGGTTGGTCCACCCGATCTCCCCTAGGGGAGGTCGGGTGTGGCCACCCAACCTCACCTAGGTGAGTTTGACTCGGCCGGACGAGCGCTTCGGCCTCGTCCGAGCCGTTGGTGTTCTCGCGAAGTGTTCGGGTTGAAGTTTCGATTTACAATCACTAACGGGGTGATAAAAATATAACGATTCGGAAGTCAACGGGTTCAAATTGGGCGTATATCCATCACATGCCCCCGAGTCAACCAATGGCCTAACCCTTGATTGACTCTATTTTAGGATGGTATGACACGCGCAATTTGAAACCGGGGTTTTACCTTTTATCTGAATGCTTACTTACCCATGGATGCGTGCCTCTGACTCTGCCCCCTGTCTTATAAGATAGAGGAAGTGTAAACGTCAGAGCAGTACGGACACGTGCCTAAGCACGCGTCCGTCTGAAGTGGGAATAATAAATCTTTCCTTGCTACAGACGTATATTTCGAAAAATACATGCTTGCGTAGGGATGCAATACGAATGCAACTAAGTGACTTATGCTTCAATTTCATGCCGTGATTTGCCTAAGTGGAGAAAAATTTCAATTTTGGTCCGAAATTTTTCTAAGTATGGGATACTAGAAAATATGCCTATAGGATGTTAACTAGGAGTGAACATGGACATATCATGAACATGAGGATGTGTACTAGCATACATGCAAGTAGGAACATAAGGATGGGAGTGAGTGGAGACATGCTGCGATTGTAGTCATGAATGTATGCATGAGTATATGGCGGCCATGTGCATGGACGTCTAAATGTTTGAACACACGGGAGTGTGTATGTGGGCATGCATATGAGTGCAAGCATGAACATGTATGTATGTATGGATGGGTTGTGAGTATAAGCATGAGTGATGACATTGATGTACCTATAGATGTTAATCATGAATATGAGCATAAGTGCATAGGTGAGAGCATAGACCTCTCCTTTACTTGAGGGTGGGAACTCTGCCACTCAATGGGACACAACGTTCCGCCTCCCTCGTACTAGCGTGAGCATTTTCCATTAATCTCGACCTTCGGCATGTGTAACATTTTTCCTTCATTCGTTGGAGCGTGTGTATAGCTCTTGACCTTTACCCTGCAATTTGTTCCCCATAAAAGTGAGGGTGAAAAAGCTTACAAGCTTTCTTCTTACCGCCGCGAGCGAAGGGGTCTATTTACATGTGTTAAGGGTTGACCCTTCCTTCGGATGTGCTGGAGCGTTGCTCCATTTGGGGAAACTAAAAGTTCGCCCTCTTCGCTTGGTGTTAAGGTTGCCCCCGTAGTAGGCGTATCTCGCCCCTCCATGAGTAACGGTCGATCTTTGCGTTGGTTGCTCGTATAGATGACTCACTTTTGGTAAGCTTTCTTCTTCAGACAGGGAGACCTTGAAGATCGTTTTCCAAGGTAGTCAGACCAAATCTGACCGTCCTGTGTCTTGGGTGTCCGAGGTGGACTCGTATGAGGCAGGGACTCGTATGACCCCTTGTAGGTTGATTTTATGGAGAAACATACAAGGTGTAGGCAGAGCGTTCCGAACGTACCGTTGAATCAGGTGAGAGGGAAGAACCCTCTAGTTCTGCTTATCAGGCCAAGAAATTTTCTAAGTCAGGGGTGGCTGCTAATGCTTCCAGTATGTTCTTTTTCCCTTCTTTTTTCTTTGTGATATACTTATGATTGTTCTCATGCTGCTTCCTTCTTGTTGTTAGAGCGTTCTTCCCTGGTTACCGAATGATTCTTGTGGTGGGTGAGAGTTCAAGTCAATCTAAATCCAAGGCGCGGAAACCTGACTCTGAGGTCGGGCCCTCGGCTGCCAAGGAGAAGGAAACCGCGAGAGGCTCTCCTTCAAGTGCCCCCTTGCTGACTCCCTCCCATGATAAGGAGGTAGTGGTTGAAGAGGCACCCTCTTTGCTTGACAAAAGGAAACAACCTGTGGCTGGCGATGGGGTGATCATAGGTCTTGATGTCTCTTCTCTATCCCCTGCCCCCCAGCCGAGGGGCCGAGTCTCAAGTTTATTTCATCTTCATGTAGATTTGACGACTTTTGAACGTGTTTTTGTCTTTCCTATGGGTTATGTTATTAACCCCTGCGTTGAAGATTTTTCTTTTGGTGATGGGTGTGATCGTCGCCTTTCGTTGAGGTTCCTTTCTCTTGTCATGGTTCTGATTAAGATAGCAAATTCTTGGTTGGGAGTTTGGTGGAGACTGTTCTTGAGTTATCCTCTACTAGTATCGTAGTTGTGATCGTTGTGGGGATCGTTTTGTTATATGCCCTCAATAGTGCTTGTCGTGATTCTTTGCTTCATGGTTGATTTCGTGAGATATGGAGGTTGTCTTCATAATGAGGACGTCTCCTTCCTAGTATCACCCAGTGGGTTGAAATATAAGTGCCTACCTTTGATGAGCGTACGAAGGGTGTTGTTTTTCCCTTTTTCTTGAACCTCCTCCTAGGGCTAGGCGTAGCCTTTTGATGTTCGTGGTCGGGATGGTGTCTTTACAATTCATGTCTTTTACAGATGTTTTATGATGTGCTGCCATGATAATCACTTCGGGGTATGTGGACGTGATAGCCACTTCGTGATGTGTCGGAGTGATAGCCCTTCTGTAGTGTGTGGACATGATAGCCAGTTCAGGGTATGTGGACATGATAGCCACTTCAAGGTATGTGGACATGATAGCCACCTCAAGGTATGTGGACATGATAGCCACTTCAAGGTGTGTGGACATGATAGCAACTTCAGTGTATGTGGACATGATAGCAACTTCAGTGTATGTGGACATGATAGCCACATCACGATGTATGGAGTTGTGCTTTAGTATTCCTTTCTCATTGGAGAGCCTTCATTGCTATAGTTGCCTTTTGTGTAGGCTATGTTTGTTGGGTTAGGTCCCGATGTCTCGTCTTGTCGGATGTTGTATCCTTTATGCTCTTTAGATGTCTCCTTCATGAGTTGTGCTTGACGATGTTCAAGTCTGATACGAGCATAGGTCACGCGAGGGCGACATGCATGACAATAACATTTGTCGGAGGTTGATTTGTGTGGCTTGTAAGACAATTCTCTTCTTGATGGGTCGAGCTTATTTTGAGAGCTTTGACCTTCGGATTTCATGTCTTTTCTATCCTTCTTGGTGGTGTTGGGTTCCTTTGAGATACTTCTCTTGACTTGTGATATGGGTGGTAGGATAACTCGTTACTTTTCATGATAACCTCTTGTGCTTCTGTATATGATCCTTTGGTCATGGATTCTTCTTTTGGTGTGTTTCCTTTACTTATTCTTCTTTCTTGTTTTCCTTCATGTCATACCTGCTATTTCATCAAGAAAAAACATTATGTGTTCTCCATATGACTTTACCTTGAGATTATTTTCTCATTGGATCCTTCTGAGCATGGTGCAATGATCTCTTATGATACCCTTTACATGGTATGTATGGTACTGTTAGACCAAAGATACGCTCTTGGTGGGCGTCGAATCTGATCACGAGACAAGCTCTCGGAGGGCACTTAACGTTTCTCAGGATAGGCTCCCGGAGGGCACAGGTTAAACCAAAGATACGCTCTTGGTTGGCGTCGAAACTATTCGCGAGACAGGCTCTCGGAGGGCACTTAACGTTTCACAGGATAGGCTCCCGGAGGGCACAGGTTAGACCAGAGATATACTCTTGGTTGGTGTTGAGAACTGTTCACGAGACAGGCTCTCGGAGGGCGCTTAACGTTTCACAGGATAGGCTCCCGGAGGGCACAGGTTAGACCAGAGATATACTCTTGGTTGGCGTTTGAAAACTGTTCACGAGACAGGCTCTTGGAGGGCGCTTAACGTTTCACAGGATAGGCTCCCGGAGGGCACAGGTTAAACCAAAGATACGCTCCTGGTTGGCGTTTGAAAACTGTTCACGAGACAGGCTCTCGGAGGGCGCTTAACGTTTCACAGGATAGGCTCCCGGAGGGCACAGGTTAAACCAAAGATACGCTCCTGGTTGGCGTTGAAAACTGTTCACGAGACAGGCTCTCGGAGGGCGCTTAACGTTTCACAGGATAGGCTCCCGGAGGGCTCAGGTTAGACCAAAGATACGCTCCTGGTTGGCGTTGAAAACTGTTCACGAGACAGGCTCTCGGAGGGCGCTTAACGTTTCACAGGATAGGCTCCCGGAGGGCTCAGGTTAGACCAAAGATACGCTCCTGGTGGGCGTCGAAGCTGGTAGTTTGAAATCTACCTCAAGATACGCTCTTGGGGGCGTCGAATCTGGTAGTGTTTTTTCTACCTCAAGATACGCTCTTGGGGGCGTCGAATCTGGTAGGTTGCAAATCTACCTCAAGATACGCTCCTGGGGGCGTCGAAATTCGTAGTTTTTGGAAACCACTCTCAAGATACGCTCTTGGTGCGTCGAAGGTCGTAGTGTAATAACTACTCTCAAGATACGCTCTTGGGGGCGTCGAATGTGTTCGCGGGATTGGCTCCCGGAGGGCTCATAATGTTACCTTATCTTGTGTCCTTTCTCATGTAGGGTGCGTCTTTGGTATGCTTTTCGAGTCTTTACTTGACTTTTCCTTCTATGATATTGCATGCTACCACGCTTTTCCTTCAATGTGGGAGATCACCTCTCGAGGGCGATGTTTGTGTGTTGCCAACTTAGGACGAGTTCGTATAGGGAGTTGATGATGTTTTCCTCTTACGTGATCTCTTCTAGGAAAAGTGGTATTGCATGTTCTTGTGATCTTCTGCCTCTAATCTCTTCTTTTACACTTAGGTGGACTACCAAGCACTTATTCTTTTGGTGCCCCCCAAGTTGCTTGGTGGTCACACCGCCTTTCATATTTGGCCGTTGAAGGCCCCTCGTTCATTTTCTTGGTTGGGTACCCCTTATGCTCGGGGCTCCCTTGTCTGCTTGTTTGAATGCGATGAGTGTCCCTTGTAGGATTTACTCTTTCTCATGCTTGCTTGTTTCAGTCATAGGCATGGTTTGGATGATGCCTTTGTCGGATGTGTCTTTGGAGGTTGGGTGGAAGAGCTTTTGCTTTGGGTGGGTGGGGGTGGATTTTATTCTCTTGATAACCAGGATGCGGCAGTGTTTGTATCCTAGGGGTGCTTGTAAATTCTTTCCCCCCCTTCCTTGTGTTTTAGATTGAAAAGCTTTCTCATAGAATGGCGTCTTGGGTTGTTAATCTCGTAGGTGTGTTTCAGACTAGTCAATCTAATCCATGCTCTTTGCACGTGCATGGGGGGGGGGGGGGGGGGGGGGGGTCTGACCGGGCTGTGATAATCTTGGAGTGTTGTGGCACTCAGTGTGCTTTTCCTTTTCCTTTACATTGGAGTATTCTTCAATGCTTTTAGGGAGTGTCACATTGGTTATGCTCCTCCCACCTTGAATCTTGATTATAGACTTCCTTTGAATTAGGACTTGAACCTAAAAATGATGTTTTCCTTTAGGTTTGCAAGTGATTCTCCATGATTTTCTATGGGTTTGTCCCCGTATTGGCTATTCCTTGCTGGATAGCTTCATTAGAGGCTGCATTTGTGTTGCGTACGTATACGTGTTTGAGGTGTGTTGAGCTGACAAGTCCCTCCTTTTTTGTTTTGTCATAACCTTCATTCATCATGTATTCGGCGTATGGCCTTAAAGGCGGGATATTTTTCTAGTGCCCCTTTTATCGTGGTTCTCCTCTTGATGGGATGCCAGAGTCAAATGTCTTATCATTTGCAGACAAGGTGGTTGATCGGGATGTGCGTCTAGTGTGAGGGTCGATCTTGAAACCTTACTCCCCAAGCTTTTGAGCTCTTCTTTGGTTGACCTTGTAGAACTATTATCCTGCCCTAGGGCTCTTGATAGGAGATGTATCTCATTTTCACACTCTAGTTGTTGCACTATCTCTTTTGCTAATCTTGCATCTTTAGAGTTTCTCTCTTGGTGCATGACTTCAATGACAGGATTTTCTACCGATGTTTATTCTATTAGGACTTGTATCCTTGGTTGCCTTCCTTTCTTGTGAGATAGCGAAGGAGTGTTTGTGAACACTCCAATGTGTCGTACTTGGTAGAGGTATGCGCCTGATCTTTATGGCGCTGTCTTGAATCTTCGTGTACCTATCTCTGATGAACATGTTATTCATTACATATATAGTACGGAGTCCAAGGATCTCCGGGTTAGGATCGTAGTTTGAGAACAGAGACATAGTCATCTACTAGATAACCTCTTTATCTACGGAGTTTATTTTTGCAAAAATAGATGCAAGGATACTTGTAAGGATACTTGTAAGGATACTTGTTCCATCCTTACTCCTGGTTCATTTGCAGTGCCGTGTTCTTAATGGGTGTGTTGATGTTCCTCTATAGGATGTTGGGAGTGCTCAACTTATTTTTGTAAGTGAGCCTTCCATCTTGTGATCTTTCCCAGAAACTTGACCTTATAGGTGCCCTTTGAGATTGAGAAATCTGTTTCTTGTGCATCTCTTGATTGGCGACGGCCTTTTACGGATTCTTCTAGTGGTCCACCTGTGTACATATATACCACGGAGCCTGAAGGCGTCCGGTATGGTCTTTCTTGGAAAACATGTTGATATCAAGTATCAAAATATACCCCTTTTAGGGAGTTGACTTGTTATGCAGTTAAATTAAATAAGAGGATATGGGAAGGATATGAGTGTGGGGGGTTGATATCCCCTGCTTCCTTGGTAATGTAACTGTCTTCCTCCATTAGTCTGTGTGTATTCCTTCCACTTGAGGAATATGAGGTCGCATCCTTGCAAGGTGGAGGTGTATCCTTCATGTATGCTATGTGCGATCTCACTCTACTATGTCTCTCCATGAGATTTCCCATTGTAGTTGCTATGTGCTGACGTGGTGTGGTACTCTATGAGTCCCCTGTTCAAATCCTTGTCTTTTCAACTCCTCCCCTGTCCTAGGGGGATGTGTGCCAAGGGTTGTAATGCATGAGGGGTTTGGACCTGTCGTGCTGTATCATGGGTAGGTGGTTGCCTTGTTGTGTTGTTGGGACTATGTCCCTCTCTTTTAGCTTTCCTTGATATGTCCCTTAGTCATGTCTGTAGTGATACGGACTGTATGTGTACATTGCCAGGGTGGATGTTGGAACTCCTATATCCTTGTTGGTCTGGCGTGTATGTTCTCCCTTAATGCGGTGTATGTCCCTGTTGGGGTACTTGGTTGAATCCATGCCTCCTTGGAGGTCTTACCTGTCTATCTGCCCCTAGAGGGGTGTATGCCCTGGCATCCTACTGTGTCTGTTGCTGCCTTGGAGGCACAGACTGCTGCCTTCCCCCTGGGGGTGGCCTTTGGTTGTCTCTCCTTTGTTCTCCTCGTTGCCCTGTTCGAGGGTGCGAGTGGCGTTCTTACGTTGGAATTTGCTCCTCTTCATGAGCTTCTTCTCCTTCCTGTCGGAGTTGCCTTTCCTGTCTATTCCTTAGGGTCTCTCTGTAAGCTAGTACCTCGTCCGAGGCGCTCATCAGCCCTGGAGTCACTGTATGTGCTCCCTGTGTGTATGCCGGCCTTGTGTTGGTTGTGTGGGCACGATTGTCGTTCCTTTGAGTCAGTATTCCATATGGGTACCCTTGAGGTTGTACCTCATAGTGGTATCCCTGTGGAGGTGCCGTGTGTTGGGATGGCACTTCTTGTTGCCCCCAGTCCCTGTGGCTTCCTAGTCAATGGAGTTGAAGCTGTGGAAGCCTCCTAGCCAGCTGGGCGTGAAGGTTCTCCTCCCTGCTTGTTAGGCTGGGGTGCCTGTGGGGTTACCTGAGACTCTGGGTGTGCAGACTGTTTCTCTGGGTTAGGCAGCCTTGCTGGAGGTATAGGCTGTCTTTCTTGCCTATTGCCCCCAGGTGGGCGATTATCTCTAGACACTAAGTTGTTCGTCTTCGCTCTCGTGATTGTCAGGCTTTCTGTTCGAAGCCCACGGACGGCGCCAAGTGTTAGGTTATAAAGTCTAGGTCAACGGGTCGTCAATCTAGAATTTATCTCCCACTAATGAAATGTCGGGTTCAGTGTTCCTAGGACTAGTCATTCTGATACATGCCCTTCTGCTCCCTTGGGGTAGTCGTTCTGATATATGTCCTTCTCTTCTCTCCTTCTGATCTCCTTTCCTTCTCTCCTTCTGACCTCCTTTCCTTCTCTCCTTTTGACCTCCTGAGGCTTGTACTTCTTACCCCTGGGGCTTGTCCTACTGCTCTATGCTCTTCTGCTTCCTTGGCTCTCTTCTCCTTGCCACCCTGCAAGAGGGGCAATACCAGGCACAGAGGGGGGGGGTGGTGCCTGATGAACCCTCTCCGATGCCTAAGTCAGTACGGTTTTAGAGAGATAAAGCTAGAGAGATGTCAGAGCAAAATTGTGCAACTTGCCAAGATGTCCGAATGAATTGTGAAGGTGGGGTATTTATAGGCAACAGTGTCATTAAGGTGGCTTAATGACATCGTTAACCTTTAAACACAGTTAATTAACCTTTAAACGCATGATTAAGACCTTAGGATACGGAGAAGGTAGGCGGAATAAACCGAGTGTGGGAGTCCAAGGGTGGTGCCGGGGCCCTTGGGGGGAGGGAAATCCGACCCCCAAGGGTAGGGGTTGGGTGAGGGCACCCAACCCCTCCTAGGGAGGATGGGGTTGGCCAACCCCATCCCCCCTAGGGGAGATCGGGTTGGCTGACCCGATCTCTCCTAGGAGAGATCGGGTTGGCTGACCCGATCTCCCCTAGGGGAGGTCGGGTGTGGCCACCCAACCTCACCTAGGTGAGTTTGACTCGGCCGGACGAGCGCTTCGGCCTCGTCCGAGCCGTTGGTGTTCTCGCGAAGTGTTCGGGTTGAAGTTTCGATTTACAATCATTAACGGGGTGATAAAAATATAACGATTCGGAAGTCAACGGGTTCAAATTGGGCGTATATCCATCAGGAATGATCCTCCCCCTGTTGTTTCCCAAACAAGGGGGCATTATGATGATCGCGAAGATTCCATTCGAAACTCGTCGGAGAGCCGGGAAGAGATCCCGAGGATGGACCAGGATGCACCTGCAAAGCCGGACTTGGCAAAGGCTGTGATGGATGCCATGCCAGTATTTTTGGAAGCTATGGAGGCTCTCCTGGACCGCAGGGAGGCCGCCAAGAAGAAGGAGGAGGAGTTGCCTCCGCCTCCGCCGAGGGAGAATCGGGACGGGCAGGAGGCCCAACCCGAGCACGAGGACAAGGGCAAGGACCCAGCTCAGTCGGAGCAGTTCGTGATTGATGGGCCTGGACCGGTGCAACATAGGACCATCCCTCTTAGTGGTCCTATCACCTTCGACCAGGTGGTGAAGATTGTGAACATCTGTATGGGAGACCAGAAGAAGATGATGTCGGAGCTGAGGGATCGATCCACTCATCCCTTCGTCCCCCGATTGGTGAACACCACGGCCCCGCCAGGGCTGGGTATCCCGACAATCAAGGAGTATGATGGCGAGGGAGATCCAGTTCGTCATGTCCAAAAGCATGTGATGGCTTGTCTAGGCAGAACCCCGAATGATGATATAGTGTGTGTTTTGTTCCCAGGCACACTTGGTGAGAGGGCCCTGACGTGGTTCTTCAGCCTTCCCCCATGGTGCATCTCTAGCTGGACCCAGATGCATGATCGCTTCATCCAGCAGTACCAGGACCGTCGACATCTCCTGAAAAGCGCGAGGTCCCTGGCTGAAGTGGTACAGAGACCCGACGAGTCGCTTGCGCATTACTATCAAAGGTACATTGCCAGCGTAGCCGAGATTGATGAGGAGATGTCGGAGGGAGAGACCATCCGCACCTTCATTCGGAACCTAACAGCACCATATGGTTCCGACCTGATGCACAGCGTGGCTGAGAAGGCTGTGTGGAACATGGAGGCGTTGCAGAAAACGGTGAAGCAACAAATCGACGTATAGGAGTCGAAGATAGCTGCCGGAGACCTTGACCCTCCGAAATCAAACAAGGGGAAGCAGTCTTTCAAACCCTCGGACGATCGCAGGAGGAAAGATAAGCCCGAGAGCAGTCGAGGTCGTCCCGATCGGAGGGAAGACAAGCGTCCCTCGAAGTCGGACAAGCGGGAGGACCACTACACTCCTCTCATTTGTTCCATGGGTGCTGTGTTGGCAGTTATGGACTGACAGGGTATCGCCAGGTATCCCCCGAAGAAAGATGGAGAGTTCATGGGAGCTCGCACCGATCGTTTTTGCCGTTTCCATCGTGCCAACGGTCACGACACTAACCATTGTCGGGAGTTGAAGAAGGAGATTGAGAAGCTGATCCAGAGGGGGAAGCTCAAAGAATTTGTGGCTGGGCAACAGGGCCGATCCCGTTCCCGGTCCCGATCGCGGTCCCGTTCCCGATCCCGTGGTTGATCCCCGAAGAAGGATAAGCCTGAGTCTTCCAATGCTCGCAAGGAGAAGCGGGGGACCATTAACGTGATTCATGGAGGACTTGCTGCGGGAGGAGATACCACGGCATCTCGAAAGGTCTATGCTTCTCGGATTCCCATTGCTGTGGTGCTGGGCAAGAGGGCCCGAAATTGGACTCCAAAAGAAGAAATGGTGATTCCCTTCTCAGCGGAGGACCTGATAGGTGTGGAGACCCCGCACGATGATGCGTTGGTCGTGACCCTGAACGTGGATGTGTACGAGATGAAGCGAATCTTGATTGATGGAGGGAGCTCCACCGATATTCTGTTCATGGATGCACTGGAGGCCATGGGAAAAACCAAGAAGGACTTGAAGCCTCCGGACTTCCCGATGCTCGGATTTTCTAGGTCTACCTCTTACCCGGTGGGGATGATTACCTTACCGGTCGAGTTCAGAAGTGGTTGGAAGTCGGAGAAGAGGAATGTGGAGTTCGTGGTAGTCGAGTCGGTAGGGACCTACAACGCCATTATCGGGAGGACTACCATCAACCCTCTGGGGGCAGTTGCTTCAACTGTCCATCAGAAGCTGAAGTTCCCGACTGACCACGGAATCTGGGAGGTCCAGGGCGATCAGATAGCCTCCAGGAGGTGCTACGTCAATGCCACTCGAAGGAAGAATCGGGAGGGTATGACTGTTTTCCAGACTGATGCTGATCCCCGAGAGGAGTTTGGGCGTCCCGCCCCGATGGAGGATTTGAAGGAGGTCGTGATCGATGGACCTCAAAGAAAGGTAAAAATCGGGTCCGCTCTGTCGGAGGAGACGGCCCGAGAACTGATTGATTTGTTGAAGGAGTTTAAGGAGCTGTTTGCCTGGTCCCCGAGCGACATGCCAGGAATCATCCCCGACGTGATTACTCATGAGCTGAAGATTGACCGATGGGAGAAGGCGCCCGATGGGTGCCGACAAGAAGATCGCGATCCAGCAAGAGGTGGGCTGGTTGCTCGATGCTGGATTTATTAAGGAGCTCCGATTCCAGACCTGGTTCGCAAACCCAGTCCTGGTGAAGAAGAGCAATGGTAAGTGGCGGATGTGTGTTGATTTCCGCGACCTGAACAAAGCATGCCCGAAGGATTGCTATCCGCTCCCGAGGATCGACCAGCTGGTGGATGCCACATCGGGACATGAGTTGCTGAGCTTTATGGATGCATACTCCGGCTACAACCAGATCAAGATGTCCAAGGAGGATTTCCCCCACACCGCCTTTTATGCTGATAGTGACATCTATCACTATGATGTTATGCCCTTTGGACTGATCAACGCAGGTGCAACTTATCAAAGGATGGTGAACAAGTTGTTTGGGGACATGTTGGGGAAAACAATGGAGGCCTATGTGGACGACATGCTGGTGAAGTCCCGACAGGCCGAGGATCATGTTCACAACTTAGCCACACCGTTCGAACGAATGAGGCTTCATCAAGTTCGCTTGAACCCGACCAAGTGTGCCTTCAGAGTGCACTCAGGGAAGTTTCTGGGCTTCATGGTGAGCCAGAGGGGAATCGAGGTGAATCCTGAGAAGCTGAAGGCAATCGAGGAGATGAAGTCCCCGACGAACCATCGGGAGGTGCAGGTGCTGAATGGTCGATTGGCCGCGATGAATCGCTTCCTGTCTAAGGCAAGTGATCGATCCATGCCGTTCTTTGAAATACTGAGGGCCAACAAGATGTTTGAGGACGCCATTGGCGAAGCCCATCCCAGGAGAGCCATTCTATCTGTATTTGGTTGTTTATGAATTTGCTGTTAGCTCTGTCTTAGTGAAAGTTGTACAGGGCAGCCAAGTCCCCGTCTATTATGTAAGCAAGGCACTCGCCAAGTCTGAAATGAATTATCCCGCCGTTGAGAAGTATCTCTATGCGTTGTTGTTACTGCTCAGAAGATGAGGCCTTACTTCCACGCGCATGAAATTACTGTTTTGACGAATCAGCCCTTGAAACATTTTTTGAACTGACCTGACACGTCGGGGAGATTAGTGAAATGGGCAGTCGAGCTTAGTGAGGTCCGCATCCACTTTGCTCCGAGAACGGCTATTAAGGGCCAGGCGTTGGCGGATTTCATAGCAGAGTCTACAGCCCCCGATCTAGAAGAAGCGGGCCCTATAGAGGGGGCAACTATGGAAGTCCCGATAACAGAGCAGTCAGAACAACCCGACGCCGAAAATACTTGGGAGATGTATACCGATGGCTCCTCAAATTCAGAAGGATCGGGAGCAGGTTTCGAGCTGATACCACCAGACGGAGGCGAAGCCCTCCGATATGCCTTGGCCTTGACATTTAGGGCCACCAACAATGAAGCTGAATATGAGGCTCTCATCACTGGCCTCAAGATTGCTAAAGGAACGGGAGTTGGTCACTTAAAGGTGAAGTGTGATGCTAGCCTGATCGTGAACCAAGTCCAGGGGCGATACGAAGCAAAGAGCCCGATGATGAAAAAATACCTTCGGGAGGTGCAAACCCTGAAGGAGAGTTTCAAGAGCTTCGAATATTGAGGCGATCCCGAGGGAGGATAATGTGGAAGCAGATGCCTTAAGCAAGTTCGCCTTGGGGGCACCCCTTGATGAAAGTCGGAAGGTGCATTTCTTGGAGAAGGTGATCCTGTCAACCACCGATCAGTCGGAGGTATGTGCCATTGAGATCGGATCGGAGGAGCCCACTTAGATGACCCCGATAGCCGCGTATCTGATTACGGGGGCAGTCCCCGATGATGAAGTAGCAGCCGGCAAAATACGCCGAATCGCGCCCAATTATGTGATGGTGGACAATCAGCTGTACAAAAAGGGGTATTTAACTCCTTATCTGAAATGCGTGGCCGAGCCCGACACAGGTCGGATCCTTAGAGAAGTGCACGAAGGATATTTGGCTTGTCATGAAGGGGCCCGATCCATCGTGAGGAAAGTGCTGAACCTGGGCTATTACTGGCCCTTGATAAATAAGGAGGTAATGATGCTAGTCCGATCCTGTGACGCTTGCCAAAGGTACGCCCCGAATATCGTGGCTCCAGCTGCCGATCTGACGTCCATCAAGAGTGCTTGGCCCTTCGCGCAATGGGGAATCGATTTGGTGGGACCCCTTCCAGTTGCAAAAGGTCAGTGCCGATATTTAGTCGTGGCTATTGATTATTTCTCGAAATGGATAGAAGCTAAGCCGTTTAACGGCCCCCCGATCCATCGTGAGGAAAGTGCTGAACCTGGGCTATTAATGGCCCTCGATAAATAAGGAGGCAATGATGCTAGTCCGATTCTGTGACGCTTGCCAAAGGTACGCCCCGAATATCGTGGCTCCAGCTGCCGATCTGACGTCCATCAAGAGTGCTTGGCCCTTCGCGCAATGGGGAATCGATTTGGTGGGACCCCTTCCAGTTGCAAAAGATCAGTGCCGATATTTAGTCGTGGCTATTGATTACTTCTCGAAATGGATAGAAGCTAAGACGTTGGCCAAGACAACGGGGAACCATATCCTCAAATTCCTCCAGACCCATATCATATCCCGATACGGGATCCCCAAGGTACTGATCAGCGATAACGGCCCCCCGTTTAACGGGACCCTGTGGATGGAGTACCTGGAGGAACTGAAAATTGAGAATTGGACAGCCTCTGTCCGTCATGCTCAAACCAATGGACAGGTGGAGTCAGCCAACAAGATCGTGATGGATGGCCTGAAGATGAGGGTCCATGCCTTGAAGGGCAAATGGCTGGATGAGCTGGAAAATGTGCTTTGGGCTGTTAGAACGACACCCAAACGATCAACTGGGGAGACTCCGTTTAGCCTTGTTTATGGCACGGAAGCAGTTGCTCCCGTCGAAATAACTGTGGCATCCCATCGGACGAGGTATTATGAACCTCTGTCGAATGATGAAATGAGGCGCCTGGACTTGGACTTGGTCGAAGAGAAGAGGCGGAGTGCCGAGGAGGCCCAGGCTCGGATGCGCCTGGCAACAGCCTGATATTATAATCGACGAGTCAAGTCTCGACAGTTCTTTGTCGGGGAACTGGTCTGGCGTCGGAACGAATTTACCCTTTTGGATCGGATCAACAAGTTGTCACCAAAATGGGAGATGGCAATGTGTTGAAGCATTGCGTACAAGTTTACCCTTTACGAATTTACCCTTATAAGGTCGTGGGGATGCCAGCTCGAAATGCGTACAAGTTGGAAGACCTCGATGGCAATGTGTTGAAGCATTCTTTTAGTGGCGAACACTTGAAGAAATGTCATGCTTGATATTAAGTCGCCTTCAGTGGTGCAAGTTATTTATCGAAGTCGCCTTCAGTGGTGCAAGTTGTTTATCGTTTTGATTCGATGTAAACAGGTTTTGAGCCATCAATGAATAAAGAGGTTGCTTCCGATTAAATCGCCTTAAGTGGTGTAGCTAAATCGCCTTAAGTGGTGTGGTTCCGCCTTAAGTGGCGTAGTATCGCCCTAAGGAGTGTAGCTAAATCGCCCTAAGTGGTGTGGTTCCGCCTTAAGTGGCGTAGTATCGCCCTAAGGGGTGTAGTTAAATCGCCTTAAGTGGCGTGGTTTCGCCTTAAGTGGCGTGGTTTTGCCTTAAGTGGCATGGTTTTGCCTTAAGTGGCGTGGTTCCGCCTTAAGTGGCGTAGTATCGCCCTAAGGGGTGTAGTTAAATCGCCTTAAGTGGCGTGGTTTCGCCTTAAGTGGCATGGTTTCGCCTTAAGTGGCGTGGTTTTGCCGTAAGTGGCATGGTTTTGCCTTAAGTGGCATGGTTCCGCCTTAAGCGTCACGATTAAATCGCCTTAAGTGGTGTGGTTTCGCCTTAAGTGGCACGATTAAATCGCCTTAAGTGGTTTGGATAAATTGCCTTAAGTGGCACGATTAAATCGCCTTAAGTGGTGTGGGTAAAATGTCTTAAGTGATGCGACAAAATCACTCTAAGTGGTATGATCAAATTGCCTTAAGTGGCGTGGTTAATTCACCTTAGGTGGTGTAGCGATAATCGAAACCAAAAGAGATTGATATTATTAAGATCTAAAAGGTTCACGACAAAAGAAGGAAATTACAAGGATTCGAAAATAAAGCAATTAAGCTTGATCCTTGGCAGCGTCTAGGGGAGCAGGGTCCACGAGGTCTATGGCAGAAGGCTCCGCGGTCGGAGGATCGGATCTGGAAGATTGGCCGCGGGAGGGTCGATCATCGGGGGCTCAGTCGTCGGGAGGTCTGCACTTGGAGACTCCACCGTGCCTTCAGCACCCGCAGCCCCCTCGGGGGTGTTGGCCCCGTCGCTCTCCTCATAAAGGTTGAAATACCTCCCCGCGAAGGGGGCGAGGGTCTGAGACTTGGTGAAATCGATGGCACCACCATACTCCAGATGGAGCTCTTCGACAGCATTAAGCAGGGTGGTCTCCACCTCCGCCGTACAGAACTTTACCGCGTCCACTTGGAAAGCCTCGGAGCCCCAATAATCTTCCCGTCCCTTGGCCTCAGCCTCGGCCAGCTTGGTGGGAAACTCAGCGAGTTCCCGCTCCATCTGTTGAGACCGATTGGCGAGAAGGACTTTCTCAGCCTCCAGCCCCGCCTTGGCGTCCTCAAGGGCCTTCTTCTCAGGACCAGCCTGTCCCGATCCTCCGCGCGCCCCTGCTGCTCTTCCTGGAGCTTTTGTCGCTCCTGCTTCAACAACCGCTCGAAGTCGTGAACCTGCCTCAGGAGGTCCCGAGTCTTCTGATTAAGGAGGGCCTGCTCCTTAACCAGCTTCCCCTTCCCTGATTCAGTGACAGCCAGATCCTCCTGGTGCTTGGCCAAGACCTCGGGGGCCGCCTTGGCTCGCTCCTGCTCCAGGGCCTCCTCCAGAGCCAGGACGTACCCGAAACAGCGGTGTTGGTCCGCTATTTCCTGTGAAGAAGAAAGGAAGAGGTCAGTATACGAGAATATTCCGCCTTATATGTACTAAGTGTAAAAACAGGAAACCTTACCTCCACACGACGAACGGCCATGGCGCGATTGTCCGCGTGGATTTCCTCTCGAGCCAGGGAGAGCGGAAGCTTCATAGATGGCGGAACTGAACCTGCCAGCAGGTGCAGACCCAGTTCTGATGATACGTCATCCCGATGCAGCGGGACCCCCCCCGCAATGACTCGATCGGAGTCCAGGGAGCCGCCGCCTGGTCGAGGGAGTAAAGCTGGTAGAAGCTCCCGTCTAAGGGGAGAGGGGGAACGACGCCCTGAGTGTCGGAGATGCGGGCCTCCGAGCCGCCATGAGAACCCGTCGTCCCCTCGGGAGTCAAGCTCAAGACTGGCGAAAGCTGCTGCGCCGGAGAAGATAGAGGCAGCCCTTCGGGAGTCGGCTCCAGCGGGGCCTGCCTCGCCCCCCGACGACGAACCAGGGGCTGACCCTCGCTCGCCTCCTCAGAAGAGTGAGAGATATCCAGGTCAACCACCCGACGGAACTGACCGTTCATCGGGGCATCTTTAGTCCCCGATCCTCCTAGGGCTGGAAGAGAAAGGAGGGGCTCTCCGACCTGGGCGTCGGAGGGTGGCACCTCCGCCGAAGCTCCAGCTCCCGATTGACCTGCAGCTGGAGGACGAGAAGCTTCAGAAAGAAAATTAGGAAGTTGATCAGGATCCTTACACCAAATGACGCGACGGGAGAGGTACTGGTCCTTCCCGTAATAATTGTAGTAACCCGCTTTGAGGATGCGGGGAGTTTCTTCTTGCAGGATGCGTTTGATCCCTTCGATCCTTGCTCCCTTATCGGAGGGGATTAACTCCTCAGGAATACGCCTCCTATATAATCGAATTGCTAAGCGGAGCTGTTTACCTTCCTCGGGAGTCTTGGTCTTGAAGATCTACTCCATCTTCTCCACCCGGGCCCGCTTGATCTGTTCTAAAGTGGGAGGTGCCGATGAAGAGGCGGCCCTCTTTGAAGACTTCCTCTTCCTCGCGGGGCGTTGGACAGCATCGGTCTCCGCCTGCTAAAGCACGAGATTTGTCAGCAATGATACCTTCTTAGCTGCAAAGACGAAAACGAAAGCGCAGTTAGAATATTACCCAAGGAACGAGGTTAGAAGGGCCGTCGAAGAGTTGACCCCCGGAGGCGACATCAAGGAGTCGGATCCCGGTCAGAACCAGGTCCCCCTCCCCGATGGAGTTGGCATCGAGGGGAGCGAAGGAATCCCCCCAGCGATAAAGTTGGATGCAGTGGAGAATCTGGAATCCTCCTCGGAGTAAGTGTGAAAAGCGGGAGCAGGGTCCGCCTCAACCTCCCATCGGGGCCATGGGATGGAGCTGTTTCGGATGAAGAAATAATTCCTCTTCCAGCCACTGTTGTCGGGCCCCGAGTCAGTGATGAGCCCCCGACCTTTGGCGACCTTCCAGGTGTCACCAGTCCAGCTACATCGGGAGAGCTGCGCCTTGCTCCACTTAGGCATCCGCGGGTAGAAGGCACAGACCTCTACATCATTGCACTTCAATCCATAGAAGGTCCGGAAAAGTCGGAGGCTATAGGGCCATTGTTGGCGGAGGCAAAGGACGCGGAAAGCATTCCACACGCGGATGGCGTGGGGAGAGAAAGTAGTCGGATGTGTTTTGTAATATTTACACATCTCGACTATGTCCCTACAGAAGGGGAAGCGGATCCCCGCCGATACTTGCCCGACGGAGACAAACACCTCCCCTTTCCGGGGACGAGTGACCATAGGGTCGCCCGGCACGCGAGGGCGAGGATAAGGATATCGAGGCTCCCAGGTGGAAGTGATACACCCTTCCCGGAGAGCCGCATCATAGGCGGTTTCTGAAAGCTCATTGCAAGCATAATCGAACTTGAAGGGCTTCCTCCCCCCGGAACTGGACTCACCGTCTGGAAAGTAATCATGGCAAGAAAAGGCACAGTTGATTTCCACAAAAGTTCGGGTAAGTTGATTGAGATAAAAGGAAAAACTATGCTAACAAGTTTTCTCGGAATCGAAGGAGGAAATCTTACCAGACATGTTGAATCGGAGAAGAAAGGATGATCTTGATGGTCGGAGATCCTGGTCGCCGGAGTATTGATCAGAAATGGAAATGAGAGCTTGAGCTTTTGAAAACACAAAGAATGAAACGGTAGAAGAGAACTGAATAGTGCCATGATTTGGGGTTTTATATGAGAGAGGACAGCCAAAGAGACGTTGCGATCTAGACCGTTAAAGATGAAACGCCTCAACCTGAATCGTCGAAACACTAGGGACAAAACGGCTAGAAAGCGCTTTTTCAGAAAAGCAGGCACGGGCACACAAACCGTCACTTCATCACCCGTCGCATTTAATAGTTGAGTAATCGAGAAATATTTTCGGATTCGGGTGTTATCCTCAGAATATCAAAAGGTCCGGAGTTGGAAGACACGAAGAACTATAAGTCCCTCGTGTCTTGGGGGCAAATGATGGGTTTCGATATAGCCGTTAGGCCCATTAACGACGACTAAACGGCGAAGTAAGCCCACTGGGCCCCAAAGAGGCTTAGAAGACCAATACGAGGGGACCCGACAAGGTCGGTCCTGATATATGAACTGAACGCTCCCGATGATATGCCTTTAAGTAGGCCCCGATGATATGCCTTTAAGTAGGCCCCTGTGATATGCCTTTAAGTAGGGCCTGATGATATGCCTTTAAGTAGGCCCCGATGATATGCCTTTAAGTAGGCCCCGATATTGAATCCCTGAGAAGCTGGCCCTGTCCCGATGACGAGGGGCCCCGAGCGGTGACCAAAGGAGATAACTCTGGAGTCCCCGACATCCGTCGGGACTTGCCATCAGAGAACGAGGCCGAGAAACACGTCCACTATCAACATAGTGGGGAAGTGGCCTGGAAAGACGGAACGTGGGCTACTGGCCGAGATAAACGGAACGTGGCAGTTATCTCAACAGGTAACTGAGGTGACCCCTCCCTTATATAGAGGAAGGAGTTACCTCAGGATTGATACGTTCATACTTACATACTGATACTTGCTAGCCTGCATCGAGATACTCATTTAAGCATCGGAGAGGGATTCTGGGTCACCGCCCGGTCTATCCCCTTCTTGCAGGATTACTTGGAGCAAAGGAGTTCAGACTTCCGTCAAGAACGTACCGGAGTTCCAACCGTGATCCAACACCCTCTCCTAAATTTCGGCCGGCTTATAGTGTATAAGGGAGGCCCAATTTTGGGCCTCTCATGTCAATTGGGATTTGGGTCAAGCCCAATTTTCCTAACGTGACATTTACCCAATTTCTTAGGTAATATATACATATTAATGGGCTTCCATTTACGGTGCCAATCACCATATGCTAACAGGGAGTACACATGTATAACAGATATATGGATGGCAATGTATGGGTATGTACATAACATGGACGTAAACGCTGATGTGTATGCGAACATGATTTATGCACGTGTATAAGTAAACGTACGACATGTTATGATTATGCAATCCATGATATAGAAATAAATGTGTGATGATATACATACAAGTATGTATTTAACAAGGTCGTGCCAATACATATATGTCGAGTATGTATGTGTGTAAACACAGTGTATGTATGTATGTATGTAAGGGTGTGTAGGTGTGTATGTAAGGGTGTGTAAGTCTGTATGTATGAGTGTGTAGGTGTGTATGCATGTTGTCAACTCATACAAAAGAGTTATAAAAATTAAGTAGAGCTTAAGCCTTACCCACACCCTATATAGAGGAAAGAGTATACGCACCTCCCACACTTAGTCTCCACACAAAAGGTTGTCTCCTCCTCCTTACTTGAAGAGTAAGATACTTGGGGTCCAAGTCACTACACCACATTGCATCACCACCGGCCAGCCATCCACCACTCCAGCGATGACAAGGCAGCGACGACGACTGCCGGCCGATGGATATACGCCCAATATGAACTCGTCTCCGTTCAGATTGTCTTATTTTGATCACCCTATTTACGATTATAATTCGAAACTTTGATCCGAGCACTTCACCCGCAACGCGAACGACCCGGACGAGTCAAAATACTCGCCCGGACCTGTCCGCTGGTCCAATCTCACTTAGGTGAGATCAGACCAGCCGGACCGGTCTCACCTAGGTGAGATCCGGCCAGCCGGCCCGATCTCTCCTAGGTAAGATCGGGTGGGCTTACCCGACTTATCCTAGGAGAGATCGGGTCAGCTGACCCAGCCTCGCCCAAGAAGAGGTCGGGCAAGCTAACCCGATTCTAGGCCTTAGGGGTCGAATTATCTATCCGACCCCAAGGGTCCCGGCATCCTTTTAACTCGACTCATACTTAGACTTTTTCACCCACCTCTCCGTGTTTTTAAAGGTTTTGATCCTGTTGTTATGTGTTAATAAAGTACGTTTAGGGATTAACGATGTCATTAAGCCACCTTAATCACCCCGTAGCCTATATATACTTCTCAAGTTCTATCATTTGGACAAGATTACATCTTTGCTTGTTTTAGCTATGCCTTGTCTCTAGGATTTTCTCTCTCTAAAGAGCCCGAACTTACGTAGGCATCATAGAGGGTTCACCGAGCACCACCCCCCCTCTCCGTGCTCGGTACTGCCCATTGTGCAGGTTTGCGAGGAGCAGAGTAGCGGATCACATCGACAAGCTAAGGGGATAAAAAAGAAGAGCAAATTACCCGTGAGAAGTGTTACTCAGATCAGAGACCCATCAACCCGAGGCACACGACTTAACACTTGGCGCCGTCTGTGGCTTTTGAATAAAAAGCCTAGCTATCACAAGATCTATGACGAACAGCCTACCATCTAGAGACGACCGCCCACCGGGGGACAGTAGGCAGCCAAACAATCAAAGAAGACAACCAGTACCCCCGGCAGGACAACCTACTCCTCAGGGGCAACCTGCACCCCCTGCACGTCAAACAACCCCACAAGCTCCACAAGCAAGCAATCAAGGAGGACCGTCACGCTCAGCTAGGGCTGAGATCTCCACTGCTTCGACTCCTATGAGTCGGCGGCCACAGGAGCAGGGTGCGCGACAGGGAGTACCGTCTCAAGGATACCAATATACGGCACCCCCACAGGGGTACCACTATGAAACACATCCTCAAGAGTATCCGTATGGAATGCCAGCACAAGAAAACAACAACCGGGCTCATACCACCAACACGAGGCCTATGCATTAACATGGAGCACAAACAGTTACTCCAGGGTTCATGAACGCATAAGATGAGCTTTTGGCTTATAGAGAGGTTGTGAGAAACAGGCAGGAGAGGCAGTATACGCAAACAGAGCAACACCTGCAGGCGAATCAATACCCACAAGAAGAGCAGTATCAGCAGGCATAGCAGTTCCCAGAAGAAGAACAACACAAGCACCCTCCAACAGGGCAGCGTGAAAGTCAAGGCAGAAACGAGCAAGTACCACCAAAAGGGACAGGAAGCAGTTCGCCTCCAATGCAACCCCAAGCACCGCAAGAGGCATTGACATACACTCTATTGAGGGATAATGCACAGCCTCAGACCCCAAGGAGATAGGAATTCCAGCATCCACCTCCACAGGGATATCCACGTTACATATACAGTCCTTATCATCATGGACACGGAATCCCTGCAATCCCGGTGATAAGCTATGATGGACCTCAAAGAAATTATAGCCCATCACCATTAATTCTAACTCAGGAAGACATAGAGGCAATGATTACGAAGAAGATGAATGAATCTAAGACGGATGGATTGCACTGGCTGAGTGATAGCACAAATCACCCCTTTACAATGGAGCTGGAGAACAAAAAATTTCCTGACGCGTTGCACATGATAAAGATAGAAAAGTAAAATTGCAAGACTGACCCCTTGGAGCACATCCAACAAGACGAGGCCTCCCTTTTGGGTAGGACAACGGATGATCGCTATAAGGCACTATTGTTCCCAAATACATTGTCAGGGGTAGCATCGCGCTGGTTCTTCAGCCTACCAAGTGAGAGCATCCATTCATGGGCACAAATGGAAGCTAAGTTCCTCCAAAGGTAGTTAGGAGAAAGGATGTTACTCAAAGGAAAAAGTTCACTTGACGATGTGAAACATGAGCACGAGGACACGCTAGCAAACTATTACACCAGGTTCAATCAGAACCTAGCTGATATACAAGGGGACATAACTGAAGGCGAGATCATAAGGACTTTCATAAGAAACCTTGGACGCCTTGGCTCAACCTTGGCAGAAAAAATGGCTATAAAACCCGCAAGCACACTGGAGGAGCTTGCGGCGAGGGTGAAAAATCCACATTGATCTGGAAAGGCATAGAATAAGCAAGAGGGCAGAGATTCAAGCCACCAAGGAAGAGAACCCAAAAAAATATAGAGGAAAACCACCTCAGGTTCCACAGCCAATTAGACAACAAGACTGGCGTCCGCCCGAACCAAGAAACCATACAGGTGAGCAGCCGAGAGAAAAGGATGTTAATGTCATCAAGTTCGTACCATAGAATGCGACCCCGACAGTCGTGTTAAGAGAAACGAGGAAATTGAAGATATGGACACCCCCAGCAAGATGGAGAGCCCCAATGGTAGGAAATGAAAAAGAAAAATGGTGCGACAACCATGAAGCCCATGGCCATGATACAAACGAATGCTTCAGTTTAAAGTTAAGCATAAACAATGCACTGCAAAGGGGAGAATTGAAACAATTTGTAGATCACGGGGGCAGCAGTACACCCGTAAGGCCCGTACAAAAGGACAAAGGAAAGGAGAAGGTTGATTACAATCCCTTAACTACCAAAAGGGGAACGATCAACATGATACATGGTGGAATCGCGGCAGGCGGATCAACTGCAAATGCAAGAGAGGTTTATGCCTCCAGGATAGATGCAAAAACAAAGTGGAGAAAGAGACCAAGGGAGGAAAAGGAAATGGTAAATGAGTTTTTGAGAAGGATAATAGCCATATCGTCTTCCCGCATGACGATGCCCTAGTGATAACAATGGACATTGAAAACTTTGATGTGAAAAGAATACTTGTTGATGGAGGAAGTTCAGCAGATATACTACAAATGCGCGTGCTTGAAGAGATAGTAAAATCCAAGGCAAATATCAAGCCGGTGAACCTCCCTCTAGTTGGATTCTCAGGAGCGACAAGTTACCCTCTAGGCATGATAACTCTACCAGTGACACTGGGGCAAGGATGGACACAGCTGAGTATAAATGTGAACTTCTTGGTAGTGGAAAACTTAGGATCCTACAACGGGATCCTAGGGAGAACCACACTAAACCCATATGAGATTGTACCCTCAACAGTGCTCCAGAAATTGAAGTACATCACTGAGAGTGGAATAGGAGAAGTCCTGGGTGATCAAGGCACCGCAAGGCAGTGTTACGTCAATTCCATGGGACGTAGGTCACAACAATCAGACACGGTAGAAATGGTGATGAGAGGGGGCAGACAGAGTAAGAATTCTCAAAAAGAGGAGGAAAAATAGCTAAGGAAAAGGAAGAAAATGGTTGGAGTCACACTCCGCCTAAGTAAGCAAATATTGGGAAGTTTGGCCAAGAGAACAGGAGATGGAAAGGTTGTAAGGATAACAAGCATACCCTGGCAGCTTGATAATGAAAATGGAAGGAGAGTGAAAAGTTCAATCGAAAGAGGCTTCAGGTACATAGAGGATGTAAAGCAAATGCCAGGGGAACCCATTGCATGTTACTTCGAAAGGTTCGTGGAATATAGGGCCAACATGGAGGTAACAAGAGGGGAGGCTGTAAGAGCTTTCCTTAGAAACATGCATCCAACCTCTTTCGAGGCTTTTGGAGGTCATTATGAAGTAGTGATGACAAGCACGATGCGTGAACTTAAAAAAAAAATTGGAAAAGACATTCGAGAAACAAAGGAGACAGTATGGTGAAGCATCCAATGAGGAGGAGTCCCACATACAAGGAGGGGGTGTAAATTTCAACTTTACACCTCTTAAGGTACAAGTTGAAGAACTTTTCAAGAAACACCTGGGCAAGGAGCTGCCAGAATGCAAGGAGGAAGGTAAGGCCTTCCTTGGAAAGGACACAAGAGGATGGTGTGAATACCATGGAACATATGGACATAAGAAAAATGATTGCATGGTGTTAAAAAATTGAGATTGAAGAGATGATCTACAAGGGAGGACTAAAGGAATACATAGCACCCGTGCAATCCACCACCAACTAAGGAAATCAAACCAGCGGAACACCATATCCTTGGTTTTATCTTCTATATAATTCATTTTAATTGTTTAGTTTTCTAAAAACAACTCTTGAGGCGGAAAACTCACTAAGTTTCTCCAACTCTTCGACTATCTTTTGTTTCATTAAAGGATGTCCTGGACCATCCATGACACCCCTCTTGTATATAAGGCATGAATGCTTTCAATGAAGTATAATATAAGTTTATCAAAATATTTCCTAAGTATGAGATAAAAATATCTCGACAAACTCCTTACTTAGATATGACAACCAAGTGCATGACGCTTTCTTTTCCCTCCGGGAGCCTATCTCGCGAACTAATTCTGCGCCCTCCGAGAGCCTATCTCGCGAACATATTCTGCACCCTCCGAGAGCCTATCTCGCAAACTAATTCTGCGCCCTCCGAGAGCCTATCTCGCGAAAAATCCCGTGCCCTCCGAGAGCCTATCTCGCGAACTACTTCCGTTCCCTCCGAGAGCCTATCCCGTGAGAAACTCTGAGCCCTCCGAGAGCCTATCTCGCGAAAATTCCGTGCCCTCCGAGAGCCAATCTCGCGAACTAATTCCATGCCCTCCGAGAGCCTATCTCGTGAAAAATTCCGCGCCCTCCGAGAGCCTATCTCGCGAACTAATTTCGTGCCCTCCGAGAGCCTATCTCGCGAACATATTTCGTGCTCTGCGAGAGCCTATCTCGCGAACTAATTCCGCGCCTTCCGAGAGCCTTTCACGCGTACACATTCTGTGCCCTCCGAGAGCCTATCTCGTAATTTTTTTTAAAAAATGACTCCAACAACTTCCCTGAAAAACGTTACTTTTTAAAGCGAGGATACATGATATGAGAAATACGCAAGTTTGTTCATGATGACATTACATGTATCATGACACAAGAGAAAGCTAAAGAGACATCAAGCCAATAAATACAAACACAAGAAAGGAGTATGCAAAGAAGGAACCATATAAACAACCACAAAAGACTACCACAACCAAGTAATAAGTCATCCTACCATTCAGGGTAAGGCAGACATCTCAAAGAGAACCAACACAACCAAGTCAAGAAGCAAGGCCATAAAACTCCCAATTATAAGACCCTCAAAATATACTCAACCAAACACGGGGAGAATCCACTCAGCCCAACAAGGGGAGGAAAAGCAAAGAAATATGTACAAAGATAGGGATGTCAGATAATCAACCGGATGCCACTGGGGAGTCCTCACGGTTTTGATGCCCCGAAGAAGAACCGCTAATAGAACTCGAAGAAGATGGAGAGGAACCTGAATCAATGACATCAAAAGAGAGTTACCTGAATCAATGACATCAAAAGGGACAGTACCACCCTGCACATGGGCGTTAGGAACGTTCTCAGCAACAGCAGCCTTCCCCCTAAGCGCAGCAACATAGCCACTAGCATAAGGACCAAAGTCACTCAAGTCGTGAACCGGAAACTGAGGATCAATCCTGAATATCTGGTCCGTAATATACTCTCCAAACAGGTTCATCTCCTTGGTGCACCGAACCTGAAAATCAGCAGCATATTCAGGGGAAGACTTATACTCAGCCAGTGCAGTAACTCTCTCCTCCATGTGACACTTCTCCTCAATATTCTTCAACTCTGCTGGGAGTGAAGAATCAACATCAGCGTGTCGGCGCAAATCAGCAATAGTAGTCTCAAGCGAGGCAACTTGATCTCGAAGCTCTTGCATATTCAATCAGAGAGGCGTGTTTTCTCCATGGCACTGCTAAGCTCATCCTTCAAGGATACTTATCTATCCTCAAGTACCTTGTTCTCTTCAGATAGCTCAAGGGCAACAGACCAAAGATTAACCATATCTGACATGCCCTGAGACAATAAACAAACATTAAGTTGCTTAGCAAAAAACTACTTAGAACGGAAAATAAAAGAAATAGATTACTTACCAAGGCATAACGAGATAGGACACCTTGAACAAAACGCCTGGTTTCCTTAGGAGACTTGGGAAGAGAGATGCGATCTCCAGGAGCAACAACACTACGTAAGACACGAACCCCGACCTCAGGAGTATGCATGGAAGAATGGCTGTAAAAATGAAACTCCTTCAATCCAGCAAAAGGAGTCCACTCAACCCCAACGATATCCTCGTCAGTCAGGCGAACCAAGTCCTTGTGACCTAAGGCAGGGAGTTGGACTGTATCAAGAAGTTAGAAAATGAACACAAACAACAAGTATCAATACATCTACAAGTTATGAAGTAGAAACAAACCTGAGACTCGTTCCCTCGGCTGGGGGGCAAGGGATGGAGAAGAGGCATCAACACCTATGGTCATCCCACCACCATCGACAGGTCGCTTCCCTTTGTCAAGCAAGGAATGCGCCTCTTCGACCACTATCTCTTTATCAAGAGAAGGTGTCCGCAAACGGGCATTCGAAGGAGAGTCTCTTGTAGTCTTTTTCTTCTTGACAGCCGAGGGACCGACCTCAGAGTCAGGTTTCCGCGACTTAGACTTTGATTGGCTCGAACTCTTGCTCACATGAACGACACGCTCGGTGACCAATGGAGAGTGCCCTGATAACATAAAGAAAACAACATGAGAACGGTTATAAGTATATCATAAAAGAAGAAGAAAAGAAGGAAGAACATACTGGAAGACTCTGCAGCCCTCCCCGACTTAGAAGATATCTTGGGAGCAGAGTTGGGGGGCCCGTTCCTCTTGCTCAAATCAACGGGCTCCGCCTGCACATTATAGGTTTTTCCGTGAATTCAACCTACAAAGGAAAAACAAAATATGAATGAAAACAAGAAGTCTAAGTGACATACCAAACCCTCGGAGGAAGGGGTCAAGCGAATCCCCGCCTCAAACAGATCCATCTCGGTCACCATAGACACAGGACAATAAGAATTGGTCTGATGGCTTTGATAAATAACCTTCATGGTCTCTATGTCTGAGGAAGAGAACTCCCCAAATGAAGGCCAGCCATCCGACCGATTCTCGTGAAGAACCGACCAAGTCACATAGCGATCGGTGATGAAGAAATAATACTTAGACTAGTGACTCGATGAATTATCAAGACGAACCACAAAGCGGAGGTCACTGTTCCACTCGACCTCACCCAACCCCAAATCCTCAAATCGGGTGTCCTTAAGAAGAGGATAACGAGTCACCAAGCTCGCGAAAACGATCTTCTTCTGATATTGGAAGCGATAAAAACACCGGAACAGAACCAAGGAGTACTTCCAGGAGTACCACTGGCATAATACTTGGAATCCTACCCAGACACGGATTGCACTGGGGGCAAGGTTCACAGGAGAAATCCTTAAGAACCGGCAGAGTTTGATGAGGTCGTCACAATAAGGGAAGCGTAACCCGTATCGAATCTGGGAGGTGTACACTACAACTTTCCCCTCCGGGGGCACTGTCATAGTCTCTCGAATATTCTTCAGACACGGAAGGAAGGGGTATAATGGTTCATCTAAGGGACTAACGTCACCTAACTCAACATTCTCGTTATAGTCACTTCGACCCAAATGGTTCCTCGACAACGGTGCAAGACCTAACTCGAAAGTAGTAGGAAATTCCAAACTTGAGACCAACTTCGACTCAAACCAATATTCAAACTCAGTAAATGACTCAGAATCCAATTCTGAGCTTACTTTAGGAAAGAAAGTAACGCGACGAATTGAGGGGATGAAAAACTTACTCATCCTGGGTAGAATGTAGCGCCGTTGCAAAGTCCGAGTTTTGGGGCACCACTACGAGTATAATACCTGCCGTACCAAGCTAGGTGTCAGAACAGAGTAATTTCCCAGGAAAGCTCGGAAATAGCCCGATATCGACATATTGACAACTTTGCCACATAACAACCAACGAGTAACAATCAAGACTCAAGGATACCCAACAACAACGGCTATGTACGAGCAATTTTACGGCAACAAAATTGGGAAATTTCACTCGAGCAAAAAACCATTTCCCGAGCAAAGGACAATTATACCCCTCAACAACAACCAACATACAAGTAATTCCGCGACATCCAAATCAAAAAGGAGAATCCAACGAGCAAAAAACCACTTCCGGACAAACAACTATCTACTCAATACGGCCATCACGACTCAAGCATTTGGGAATTATCACAAGTCAAACCTAAGCAATCGAAATACGAGCATTTAATATGTTCATAAGATGGAAAATAGATCGAACCTTGGAAATCCCAAGCCGATTCGAAGGCCCGATTCAGAATCAAGACCTCACCGTGACCAGAGTTGGCCCGTCGTCGCCGGTGTGGAGCTGTCACCGCCGTCGCTGGCCCTAGCCGAAGAGGTCGCCCCGCTGCCCTGCTCCTGCTGCCTGCAGTCTCCGGAGGAGCCTTCGCGTCACCCACCAGAGGAATCCCTTCTTCCCGTCGCTGCCGTGATGGTCCGCCTCCGCCGTGGCTGGCCCCGCCGTACTGGTCGCCCTCCGTCCTGGATCACGCCTCCGTGCCGGAGCCACCTTCTCCTTGCCGTGGAATTGAGCCGGCCACCCTTAATTTAGGGCTTGGATTTTTTTCTTGGTCCTCAAGAATGTGAAGTGAAGAGAAAAGATGATGGTGGGTCTAAGTGAGGTAATTCTATTCCCTTATTTTATAAGTAAAGGTGTGTAGGGTTTTTAGCGGAGACATAATCAGTACCATCAATTTGAATTAAAGAAGATCTAAGGGTTAGATGGAAATCCATCATCTTTACCCCCTTTTTAACTATGGTTCACATTTTTATTCAAGTTAGCACTCTATAGGCATATATCTCATTTTCCCATACTCAGAATTCTTTTTTGGATCCGGTCTAAATATTTTTTCATGAGACAGACTCACCCCGCATGTTCACGTATTGATCATGATGAAACGAAATTAAATTGAATTAGTCCATATTCATGATTGCATTGCATCCCCATGCATATACGTATTTTTAAATGCATATAAAAGAGGATCAGATTTTTGTATCCACATTTTTCGGACACGGGCCTAGGCGCGTGCACATTTTCTCTAATGATTATATTTCCTCTATTTTGAGAAACTGAGGACAGGGCCTCGAAAAGGCGCTTACGAACAAGCGAAGGATTCATCAAGAGGTAAAATTTTCGAATTGCGCGTGTCATCCCATCGTAAAATAGAGTCAATCAAGGGTTATGCCATTGGTTGACTCGGGGGCACGTGATGGATATACGCCCAATTTGAACCCGTCTCCGTTTGGATTGTCTTATTTTAATCACCCCATTTACGATTATAATTCGAAACTTTGACCCGAGCACTTCACCCGCAACGCAAACGGCCCGGACGAGTTAAAATACTCGCCCGGACCTGTCCGCTGGTCCAATCTCACTTAGGTGAGATCGGACCAGCCGGACCGGTCTCACTTAGGTGAGATCGGACCGCCCGGACCGGTCTCACCTAGGTGAGATCGGGCCGGCCGGCCCGATCTCTCCTAGGAGATATTGGGTGGGCCAACCCGATCTCTCCTAGGAGAGATTGGGTGGGCCAACCTGATCTCTCCTAGGAGAGCTGACCCAGCCTCCCCCCAGAAGAGGTCGGGCAAGCTGACCCGATTATAGGTCTTAGGGGTCGAATTATCTGTCCGACCCCAAGGGTCCCGGCATCCTTTTAACCCAACTCATACTTAGAATTTGTCACCCACCTCTCTGTGTCTTTAAAGGTTTTGATCATGCTGTTATGTGTTAATAAAGTACGTTTAGAGATTAATGATGTCATTAAGACACCTTAATCCCCCCGTAGCCTATATATATGATGGGTCCGATTATAGCCGTCAGGCCCTTTAACGACGAGGAAACGGCAAACAGGCCCACTAGGCCCAGAGTAAAGGTCACGATGACCTAGGAGAAGGGTCCCGATGAAGGGAGTCCCGACGAAGCAGGGTCCCGACAGAGTCGGTCCCGACAGTGGAGCTAAAAGCTCCCGACGAGAAGCCTTTAAGTAGGCCCCGATGATGAATCCCTGAGAATGATTGGCCCTGTCACGATGACGAGGGGCCCCGAGCGGTGACACAACGAGATAACTTTGGAGTCCTCGACGGGAGTCGGGACTCGTTACCAGAGGATAAAGCCAAGATATGCGGGGCGTGGCCGAGATATACGGAACGTGGTTAAGATACACGGATCGTGGCCGAGATACGCGGGGCATGGCTAAGATACGCGAGATCGTGTACGAGATAAGCGGGATACGGGCTAACCACCCCTAACGGTTCGCCAGGTACCTGAGACACCTCTTTGCCTATAAAAGGGCAGGAGGTCACCTCAGATCAGGTTACGTTGAAATTGAATACTTTTGATATCTGTTGCTTGCCAGTCATACGAGAGACTCATTTAAGCATCGGAGAGGGATTCTGGGTCACCGCCCGGTCTATCCCCTCTTGCAGGATTGCGTGGAGCAAAGGAGCTAGGATTGCCGTCAAGATCCGTACCGGAGTTCCACCGTGATCCAACATTGGCGCCGTCTGTGGGAAAGATCCTGGATAGGACCAGTTCAGCACAGGACCAACCGTGATAGGACCAGTTCAGCACAGGACCATTCCCCTGAATGGCCCCATCACTCCCGACCAGGTGGTAAAGATCGTGAACATCTGTATGGGAGAACAGAAGCCGCTGGTCTCGGAGTTGAGGGATCGATCCACTCATCCCTTCATTCCCCGCCTAATAGACACCCTCGCCCCTCCAGGGCTGGGTATCCCCGGAACTGACCCATGGAGGATTCATGGACGAATCATCAATGTGATTCATGGAGGATTTGCTGCTGGAGGTGATACCTCATCCGCTCGAGAGGTTTACGCCTCTAGAATCCCCACGGCGGGGGTGCTGGGTAAGAGGTCCCGATCCTGGACCTTGAAAGAAGAGATGGTAATCTCCTTCTCGTCCGAAGACCTCACAGGAGTAGAGACTCCACACGACGACGCCCTGGTAGTAACTCTGGATGTAGACGGATTCGAGATGAAGAGAATTCTGATTGATGGAGGAAGCTCCTCCGACATTCTATTCATGGACGCGCTGGAGGCCATGGGAAAGACGAAGAAAGATCTGAAGGAGGCAAACTTCCCGATGGTTGGGTTCTCTGGCTTAACTTCCTACCCGCTGGGAGCGATCACCTTACCAGTGGAATTTGGTAGCGGGTGGAAATCAGAAAGGAGGAACGTGGAATTTGTCGTGGTTGATTCTGCGGGGACCTACAACGCGATTATCGGGAGAACCACCATCAATCCCCTGATGGCGGTTGCCTCAACTGTGCACCAGAAGATGAAGTTCCCGACTGACCACGGGGTCGGAGAGGTCAAGGGCGACCAGGTGGCTTCCCGAAAATGCTACGTTAATGCCACCCGAAGGAGGAGGCGAGAGGCCATGACTGTCCTCCAGACAGACACAGATCCTAGAGAAGAGTTTGGGCGCCCCGCCCCAGTAGAGGATCTGAAGGAAGTCGAGATTGACGGACCTCAGAGGAAGGTGAAGATCGGGTCCGCTCTAACTGAGGAAACAGCCCAAAAATTGGTGGAATTGCTGAAAGAGTTCAAGGAGCTGTTTGCCTGGTCCCCCAGCGATATGCCAGGAATCAGCCCCGACGTGATCGTGCACGAGCTGAAGATAGACCCCGCGATCAAACCTATCACACAGAAAAGGCGTCCGATGGGCACGGACAAGAAGATCGCGATCCAGCAGGAGGTTGGCAGGTTGCTCGATGCTGGTTTCATTAAGGAGCTCCGATTCCAGACTTGGGTCGCCAACCCAGTGCTGGTGAAGAAGACTAACGGGAAGTGGCGAATGTGCGTGGACTTCCGCGACTTGAATAAGGCTTGTCCAAAGGATTGCTATCCACTCCCGAGGATCGACCAGCTGGTGGATGCCACATCGGGACATGAGCTGTTGAGTTTCATGGATGCGTATTCAGGCTACAACCAGATCAAGACACAGCATTTTATGCAGACAGCGACATCTATAACTATGATGTCATGCCCTTCGGGTTGATCAATGCCGGAGCAACCTACCAGCGGATGGTGAATAAACTGTTTGGAGATATGCTGGGAGAAACCATGGAAGCTTACGTGGATGATATGCTGGTGAAGTCCCGACAAGCCGAGGATCACGTGCATAACCTTACCAAGGCGTTTGAGCGGATGAGGCTCCATCAAGTTCGCTTGAACCCAACGAAATGCGCCTTCGGAGTCCACTCAGGGAAGTTTTTGGGCTTCATGGTGAGCCAAAGAGGAATTGAAGTGAACCCTGAGAAGCTGAGGGCAATCGAGGAGATGCAGTCTCCGATAAACCATCGGGAGGTGCAGGTATTGAATGGCCGACTAGCTGCAATGAACCGCTTCTTGTCCAAAGCCAGCGACCGATCAATGCCGTTTTTTGAAGTTTTGAGGGCTAACAAAAAATTCGAATGGACCGCCAAATGTGAAGAGGCGTTCCAAGCACTCAAGCAGCATCTTCGCACACTCCCGCCGCTGGCGAAACCGGTTCCAGGCGAGCCGCTCTTCCTTTATTTGGCTGTTTCTGAATTTGCCATTAGCTCTGTGTTAGTAAAGGTTATCGAGGGTAATCAGGTCCCCGTCTATTATGTAAGCAAGGCATTCGCCAAATCCGAATTGAACTATCCCGCCATTGAGAAGTACCTCTTTGCGCTGATAATTACTGCTCGGAAGCTAAGGCCATATTTCCACGCACACGAGATCACTGTGCTAACGAACCAGCCTTTGAAGCATTTTTTGAACCGACCTGATGCGTCGGGGAGATTGGTGAAATGGGCAGTAGAGCTCAGTGAGTTTCGAATACACTTTGCTCCAAGAACGGCAATCAAGGGCCAGGCATTGGCGGACTTTATAGCAGAAACTACAGCCCCCGATCTAGAAGAAACGGGCCCTGTAGAGGGGGCAACCATGAAAGTCCCGACAGAAGAACAACCAGAGAAGGTAGAGCAATCAGAACAGCCAAACAAGGAAAATATCTGGGAGATGTACACCGATGGCTCCGCGAGTTCAGAAGGATCAGGAGCGGGTTTCTTGTTGATACCACCGGGTGAAGGTGAACCGCTCCGATATGCCTTGGCTTTAACATTCAAGGCCACAAACAACGAAGCGGAGTATGAAGCTCTTATCACGGGCCTGAAAATCGCTAAAGGCACTGGAATCGATCACTTAAGAGTGAAGTGCGACGCGGCGTTAATCGTGAACCAGGTCCAAGGGCGATACGAAGCAAGGAGCCCGATAATGAAGAAGTATCTGCGAGAGGTACAAACCCTAATAGAGAGCTTCAAAAGCTTCGATATCGAGGCTATTCCGAGGGAGGAAAACGTAGAGGCAGACGCCTTGAGCAAATTTGCCCTAGGGGCACCCTTAGAAGAAAATCGGAAGGTGCACTTCCTGGAGAAGGTGATCTTGTCAAACATCGACCCCACGCAGGTGTGCACCGTTGAAGCGAAATCGGAGGAGGAGCCCACTTGGATGACCCCGATAGTCGCGTATCTGGCTACGGGGGCAGTCCCCGAGGATAAGGTAGCAGCAGACAGGATATGTCGGATCGCGTCTAATTATGTGATACTGGACAATCAGCTGTACAAGAAGGGCTGGTTCTCGACTCCGTACCTGAAGTGTGTAGCAGAACCCGACACCAACCGAATCCTGAAGGAAATGCATGAGGGGATCGCGGCTTGCCACGAAGGGGCCCGATCCATCTTGAGGAAGGTGTTGAAATTAGGCTACTATTGGCCCACGATGAACAAAGAAGCAACGGCGTTGGTCCGATCATGCGACGCGTGCCAGAGGTACGCCCCGAGTATTGTGGCTCCGGATGCCAACTTGACATCCATCAAGAGCGCTTAGCCCTTCGCGCAGTGGGGCATCGACTTGGTGGGACCTCTTCCACAAGCACAAGGTCAATGTAAGTATTTACTTGTAGCAATCGATTATTTTTCGAAATGGATAGAGGCAAAGGCGTTAGCCAGAACGACGGGGAACCAGATCGTCAAGTTCCTCCAGACCCATATTGTGTCTAGATACGGGATTCCTAAGGTGGTGATCAGCGACAATGGTCCGCCATTTAACGGCTCTCAGGTGAGGGAGTATCTGGAGGAGTTGAACATTGAGCATCAGACAGCTTCCGTACGACATGCTCAGACTAATGGTCAGGTGGAATCAGCCAACAAAATCGTGATGGATGGCCTGAAGAAAAGGGTCTATGCCTTGAAGGGCAAATGGCTGAACGAACTGGAAAACGTGCTTTGGGCTGTTAGAACGACACCCAAACGATCAACGGGGGAGACTCCGTTTGGCCTTGTTTATGGCACGGAAGCTGTCGCTCCTGTGGAGGTAGCTGTGGCATCCCATCGGACGAGATATTATGAGCCCCTGACGAACGAGGAAGTGAGACGCCTGGACTTGGATCTACTCGAAGAGAAAAGGCGGGAAGCCGACGAAGTCCAAGCACGAATGCGCTTAGCGACGGCCAGGTACTATAATCGGCGAGTGAAGTCCCGACAGTTCTTCGTCGGAGAGCTGGTGTGGCGTCGCAACGAATTCACCCTTTTGGATCGAATCAACAAGATGTCACCAAAATGGGAAGGACCTTATAAGGTCGTAGGGATGCCAGCTCCGAACGCATACAAGTTGGAAGACCTCGATGGCAGGGCGCTAAAGCATTCTTTCAGTGGCGAACACTTGAAGAAACACCATGCTTGAAGAAAGTCGCCTTAAGTGGTGCCCAATAAAGTCGCCTTAAGTGGTGCCCGATGTAAAATCGCCTTAAGTGGTGTATGCTATTTATCGATTCGATGTAAACCTATTTTATACCAATAAATAAAGAGGTTGCTTCCAAACAAGAGTTGTCCTTAGATTTATGTTAAGTACAAAAGTCGCCTTCAGTGGTGCACGATGAAAGTCGCCTTCAGTGGTGCACGACGAAAGTCGCCTTCAGTGGTGCACGATGAAAGTCGCCTTCAGTGGTGCACGACGAAAGTCGCCTTCAGTGGTGCACGATGAAAGTCGCCTTCAGTGGTGCACGACGAAAGTCGCCTTCAGTGGTGCACGATGAAAGTCGCCTTCAGTGGTGCACGATGAAAGTCGCCTTCAGTGGTGCACGACGAAAGTCGCCTTCAGTGGTGCACGATGAAAGTCGCCTTCAGTGGTGCACGACGAAAGTCGCCTTCAGTGGTGCACGACAAAAGTCGCCTTCAGTGGTGCACGACAAAAGTCGCCTTAAGTGGTGCCCGATATTAAGTCGCCTTGAGTGGTGCACGATCCTTAGATTTATTCTAAAAGTCGCCTTAAGTGGTGCACGATATTAAGTCGCCTTGAGTGGTGCGCGATCCTTAGATTTATTCTAAGTATCAAAAAGTCGCCTTAAGTGGTGCACGATATTAAGTCGCCTTGAGTGGTGCGCGATCCTTAGATTTATTCTAAATATCAAAAAGTCGCCTTAAGTGGTGCACGATATTAAGTCGCCTTGAGTGGTGCACGATCCTTAGATTTATTCTAAGTATCAAAAAGTCGCCTTAAGTGGTGCACGATATTAAGTCGCCTTGAGTGGTGCGCGATCCTTAGATTTATTCTAAGTATCAAAAAGTCGCCTTAAGTGGTGCACGATATTAAGTCGCCTTGAGTGGTGCGCGATCCTTAGATTTATTCTAAGTATCAAAAAGTCGCCTTAAGTGGTGCACGATATTAAGTCGCCTTGAGTGGTGCGCGATCCTTAGATTTATTCTGAGTATCAAAAAGTCGCCTTAAGCGGTGCACGATATTAAGTCGCCTTGAGTGGTGCGCGATCCTTAGATTTATTCTAAGTATCAAAAAGTCGCCTTAAGTGGTGCACGATATTAAGTCGCCTTGAGTGGTGCACGATCCTTAGATTTATTCTAAGTATCAAAAAGTCGCCTTAAGTGGTGCACGATATTAAGTCGCCTTGAGTGGTGCGCGATCCTTAGATTTATTCTAAGTATCAAAAAGTCGCCTTAAGTGGTGCACGATATTAAGTCGCCTTGAGTGGTGCACGATCCTTAGGTTTATTCTAAATATCAAAAAGTCGCCTTAAGTGGTGCACAATATTAAGTCGCCTTGAGTGGTGCACGATCTCTAGGTTTATCCTAAGTAATAATTAAGTCGCCTTAAGTGGTGCGAGTTATTAATCGTCGGGAAGGACGCACAAGAATGTCCTAAGTGTCGTGGTTTCGACCTAAGCACGTATAGTAAAGTCACTCGGAGAAGTACAACGACCGGAGCTAAAGAAGTCTGATATTGATAAGGGCTCGAGGGCCCAACGAGGACAAAAGAGAAGAGGATACAAGGACTCTAAAAAGTAAACATTCAAACTTGGTCCTGGTCGGCAGCGTTGGCAGCGGCTGGGTCCATGGAGTTAGTGGCAGAAGGCCCCACAGGATCAGCCGTTGAAGGATTGGCTATCGGGATCATGGGATCGAGGAGTTCCCGATGAAGAAGTAGCTCCTCTTCACTCTGAACTTGTGGTATGCATTTCCGGCCTTGAGCATCGGCCTCTTTGGTGGAAATGATACATCCTTCCCGGAGAGCTGCATCATAAGCAATGCTGGAAATTTCATTCAGAACATGGTCGAAGTTGAAAGGCTTCCTTCCCTCGAAACCAGACCCCCTATCTGAAAACAGCCATTGAAGGGCACGTTAGGTTTCTCCGGGAAATAACAACCAAACTAAGCCAAGATGAAGACGAACAATAGAGAAGAAATCCTTACCAGACATGATAATAGGAGGTTGGAAGAATGAACCTGACATTGCCGGAAAGATGGCCGAAGAAACGCTAAGGACTCAAGAGTTGCAGAAAGCTTTCGAAAATTTATAAATGGTAAAGTGAAACTATGCCCATGGTTAGGATTTTATAGACAAAGAGGACAGTTGAAGGGACGGTTTAATCTGAACCATCGAAATGAAAACGTTCTGATCCGGACCGTTGAGATGAAACGTGCGGAACTGCAGCAGACGCAATGATGAAATATCCTGAAAAGCACTTTTCAGAGAAAGCAGACACAGAGAGTCAGGCGCGGGTACTGATGACGTCACTCCATCATCTGCTGCATTTAATGCACTAGGAAACCGAAGAGACCCTTGGGATATAGCAGTTATCCATAAAACCCTGAGGAAACATAGAGGAGAAGACTGATAACTTTAAGTAACTGAACCAAGGAGTAGATCCCCGACTCTAGTATTGGAAAAATCGGGAGTTGGAAGACACGACGAACTAAAAGTCCCTCATGTCTTGGGGGCAAATGATGGGTCCGATTATAGCCGTCAGGCCCTTGAACGGCGAGGAAACGGCAAACAGGCCCACTAGGCCCAGAGTAAAGGTCACGATGACCTAGGAGAAGGGTCCCGATGAAGGGAGTCCCGACGAAGCAGGGTCCCGACAGAGTCGGTCCCGACAGTGGAGCTAAAAGCTCCCGACGAGAAGCCTTTAAGTAGGCCCCGATGATGAATCCCTGAGAATGATTGGCCCTGTCACGATGACGAGGGGCCCCGAGCGGTGACACAACGAGATAACTCTGGAGTCCTCGACGGGAGTCGGGACTCGTTACCAAAGGATAAAGCCAAGATATGCGGGGCGTGGCCGAGATATACGGAACGTGGTTAAGATACACGGATCGTGGCCGAGATACGCGGGGCATGGCTAAGATACGCGAGATCGTGTACGAGATAAGCGGGATACGGGCTAACCACCCCTAACGGTTCGCCAGGTACCTGAGACACCTCTTTGCCTATAAAAGGGCAGGAGGTCACCTCAGATCAGGTTACGTTGAAATTGAATACTTTTGATATCTGTTGCTTGCCAGTCATACGAGAGACTCATTTAAGCATCGGAGAGGGATTCTGGGTCACCGCCCGGTCTATCCCCTATTGCAGGATTGCGTGGAGCAAAGGAGCTAGGATTGCCGTCAAGATCCGTACCAGAGTTCCACCGTGATCCAACAATATACTTCTCAAGTTCTATTCATTTGGAAAAGTTGACATCTTTGCAAGTTTTAGCTCTGCCTTCTCTCTAGGATTTTCTCTCTCTAAATAGCCCGAACTTAGGCATCGGAGAGGGTTCACCGAGCACCACCCCCCCTTTCCCTGCTCGGTACTGCCCATCGTGCAGGTTTGCGAGGAGCAGAGTAACGGATCACATTGACAAGCTAAGCGGATAAAAAAGAAGAGCATATTACCCGTGAGAAATGTTACTCAGATTAGAGACCCATCAACCCGAGGCTCACGACTTAACACCGGCGACGACAACGACGGCGGGAAAGGCGGCGGCTGCGGTGGCTGTGGTCATTTTCCGGCGATGACGACGTTTTTCACGGCGGCCGGACTTCTTCAGGTTGATCGGGACCATTTCTAGATATGGTGATGTCTAAAACCACATTAATTTGGCTGATCTTTAGCTTGGGTGAAGCTCGCATTTTCACGCACACCAAGTGTTTGAATGAGTAGCACACTTTGACATAGTGTAAAATGCTTGAAAATGACTAAGTGTTTAGAAATGTTGTATGTATAGTCAAGAGTGTTACTCCCCTTGTTGATTGCATGCGTTAGGTGGTCAAGACCTTATTGTTTTTTACCGTAATTTTCGATCGATTGAATCCATGTAGTAATTTGTGTTGTGACACAACTTGTACGTACATGCTCGTTAACACAATAGTGTTTGTAGTTGTGGGCATATCTCGCATTCCGCTTTTTAAGGATATACGCATGTGTCTGTATAACCTTTCATCATAGAATGATATACTCACGTAAGTGTTAGTGTCATAATTGCATTTACATTGTTACCTCAATCATTCGTGGTAAGTCATGTGGTCGCGAGTGTGTGTGCGTAGACACGAGTAGGTGCGCGTAGACACGAGTAGGTGCGCGTAGGCACGAGTAGGTGCACTTAAGCACGAGTAGGTGCGCATAGGCACGAGTAGTTGTACGTAGGCACATGTGGACTGTATAAGTGTTGGGACGAGGCCCTTACTGACATAGAGTTTCCCTCGTATAGAGGATGTTCGCTATGTAGTAGTTGTAAATTTATAAGTTCGTATACGCGGAATTTCCCCCGTGCGGGAGATGTTCACCCCATAGTTGCTAGTCGCGCGATCATTATGCGCACACTTGCTGAGTGGACTGTTGCTCTTGTCATTGCAGGACTTGTAGTTTGAGAGTTACTGGGTGACTTGTTGAGTAGATACGACCTTGCTGGCGTGTCTTTCACTAGGATTACCTTATTGATTTGTCAGATACAAGAAAATGAGTAAGTTTTTCATCCCCACTCCTGGAGTTAGGTATTTTTCAGATTCTGATTTTGATTCTGAGTCGGATCCTGCGGCATCCGCTGATTCGGGATTTGAGGATAGCACAGACTCTTCTCCTAAGTCAGAGTCTGGTTCGGGGTCGGAACACATGTTCCAAGCTTTCTCTAGCAACCAACTGCAATTCAAGGATTTTAAGCGTTACGTGGAGCAGTCTGAACTCTGTCCACTCGTGGAAGCAGTATTCCCTTTTGACATACTTCCTGGAGTTGCTCGGGGTGAGCCTATTGTGCCCCCCACTGAGATGGCGGCGGTGTATACTGGACAGATACGAGAGGGGTTGTGTTTTCCCTTTTATCGCGACTTGGTCAGGCTTTGTCACTATTACAGTATTTTCCCACTTGATCTCACGCCCGTCGGGATCCGGTATTGGGTTTGTTTCTGGGTGTTATGTCACCAGCTGTCGTGGCGCTACTCCACACTGTTTTTCCGGTGTTTCTTCCGACTTCGGCGCCAGGACTCTGCCGGCTTATCTTCTATCTCTATTCGCTGGCCTTTGTTGAAATGGCAAGATTTTGCAAATCATAACTTGGGATAAGTAAGGTGGGATAGTGCCCTTCGTTTTGTGACTGCTGCTGATCGGTTGAAGAGTCACTGGAAAGAACATTGTTTATTTGACCATGACGTTGGGGTGACTTGGCCAGTTGCCCATGTTACTGAGACTGATCCAGTACCGACATATGCTGAGTTTTCCGATTCAGATAAAGTGACCAGGAAGGCTAAATATCGACCCCATATGGCGCGCGCCTATTGCGCCTTATCTTGCGTGACAGAGCAGGAGCTCTGCGAAGCTGGGATTCGCGTAACTCCTACAGAGGGTCCTTCGGTATGTTATGCACTTTTATAACTCTTATTGCATTGTAATGTAGGTTGGTTTCATGGAAGAAACTCGCGATTATAGGCGAGTCTACGGGGGAACGCTGCTACCCCTACACGAGGTACTCCATCTGCTGTTTCAGATGCGCTCCGTAAGTCATCTTCTTGTAACTTTGTGTTTTCTTGTCCATATTGTGTGTTGTTGTCCTCATCTTGTTTGTTCTTGCTTGTAGGCCACTCGCCCAACGTGACAAATCGCGTTGTTGATGTTGCTGATACTCCGCCTCGCCCCAAGGCGAAGAGACCCGAGTCCGAGGTACGTCCCTCGAGCGATCGAAGTCTGCAGGAAGCAGGGCGTTTGTCGGACCTAAAATCTGACATACGGCGAATTACGTTTTGAAAACGTGGAATTTTGAAAGAGTCGCCACTAGTTAATTATTAGGCTAACTGAATCTTAAATTGCCTAGGGAATAACGAATTAAACGCTAGGTCTAAAATCGGTCTACGATAAAAAATTCGAGTTCTGGGGTTCTATTACGATTTAAAACGCATGTAATTAATTTCGCCCTTTCGGTACTCAATTCACTAAATTTGCCAAATATTAAAACCCAAATATGCGTTGCATTGAATTAATTTGATGATATCAAAATTAAACAATTTTTCATGCGCAAAACATTATTAACAACAAATCAAAGCCTAAAAATACCTATTAAGCATCTAAAACTCTTAATTGAGAGGAAAAAAAAAATCTAAACAACTAAGCATGCTCAAAATTATGATACAGTTTAATAATTACATGTCGTACACATATACATAAAAGTATGCTACCTAATTAGATTTATATTTCAACAATACAACAAAGATGATATGAATAATAATAAATGAAAAATCAGAAAATATAAAAAATATTTAACTAATTAAATAATAACAATTAAATAAAAATAAAAAATAAAAAGAAAAAGAAAAAATAAACAGCGAAGAAGAAGATACCTGTGATTGCAGCGGGAGACTTCGCCGGCGCCGGAGCAGGGACGGATGACGACGACGGAGAACAGCGGAGCAGGGACGGCGTCGCGGCGGGCATGGCGGAGCAACGGCGGAGCGGCGGGTGGCTTCCGGTACAGGAAAACTCGGCAAGATTGCAGCAGGTGGGATACGGCTGGGAGATTTGGAGCTCTAGTGGTTGCATGGCAGCAGGTCTTGGCGGGGACGAAGGTGGCCCTGGTGACGGACGAGTTGCAGGTCAGGTGGCGGTCGAGGGTGAAGCAGAGGCTGAGCCAGGAGCTTCGCCGGTCGCCGGCGGACGGAGGGCCTGGTGGCCGTGCTGCAGGGTCACCTGCGGGAGGAGAACAGCCAGCAGAGGAAAAAAAAAACTTTATTCACTACGAGACAAAATCGCACGGTTTTTGAGAACTGATGTATTATTATTGATGGTTGTGTCTTTTACATGTAACAAAGGACCCTATTTATAGCTAAACTAGGCCCTAAAAATTAGGAAAGCAAAATCTGAAAAATATATGCATTTAATATTCCGAAAATATACATATATTTTTATGTATTTCACCATAAATACACATAATATATTTTCTAAATATTTTACAATAAATAATGCATATACACTATCCTATTTTAAGTAGTCCTATCTTTAGAAACTTCGCGACCTTCCATATTTAAATACTTCCTTTTTTTGACGCGTTACTTATGACATTTTGAACGTGCTACGCGCGGACCAAAATTAGGTGTTTTCAGCTTGCCCCTCCTTGGGCGAATTCCCGTAGAACAAGTTCGAGGGGATTTGTCCAAAGACGAGTAAACACTAATTTTGGTTGGGAAGTATATCTTCTTTCGAGTCTTCGAATCTTCAAGTAAACTCCTTGCTTATTTCGGAAAGTGCAAAAAGAAGAGCCTCTGTCGGCGGTGCCCCTGTTGGCGGTGCGGTGCCTCTATTAGCGTGCCCCTGTTGGCGATGTAGAAAGTAGAACCTCCGTCGGCGGTGCCCCTTGTTGGCGGTGCCTCCATTGGTAGTACAGAAAGTAAAGCCTCCAGTGGCGTGCGAAAAAAGTAAAGCCTCCAGTGGCGTGAAGAAAAGTAAAGCCTCCAGTGGCATGCGGAAAAGTAAAGCCTCCAGTGGCGTGCAGTAAAGTAAAATCTTGATCGATGTTGCCTCTAGTGGCGAGCGACAAGGAAAAGCATCCAGTGGCGTGCAATAAAGTAAATTTTTTGGTGATGATTGGTAACAGAAGACCTCTACGTCAGACAGTACCAACAACCTCTGGTGACGCCTCTAGTGGCGAGTGGTAACGGAAAAACCTCTACGTCAGACCGTACCGGAAAACCTCTGGTGATATCTCTGGTGGAGAAAGACCTCTACGTCAGACCGTACCGGAGAACCTTTTGTGATGCCTCTAGTGGCGAGTGGTAACGGAAGACCTCTACGTCAGGCGGTACCGGAAAACCTCTGGTGATATCTCTGGTGGCGGAAGACCTCTACGTCAGACCGTACCGGAGACCCTTTGGCGATGCCTCTAGCGGCGTATGTCGGAGAAGAGCCTCTAGTGGCGTACGTTGGAGAAGTGCCTCTAGTGGCGTGACTTGCGAGGCTGAATACTAAGGCTTCGTTTGTCGGGGTTGACCCTCAGGAAGCTGGAAATCTTCAGATCCTGATTGTCGGTTGTGACTTGTAGGAACAGACTGTAACAGTCCTACTTATCATCTGAGTGGTGACTTGCGAGAACAGACTGTAACCGTCCCGTTTGCCGTGAATTTGACTCGTAGGAACAGACTGTAACAGTCCTACTCGTCCTTGAATGGTGGCTCGCGAGAGCAGACTATTACCGTCCCGCTTGCCCTGAAGTTGACTCGTAGGAACAGACTGTAACAGTCCTACTCATCCTTGGAATGCGACCTGCGAGAGCAGACTGTAACCTTCTCGCTTGCCGTGAAGTTGACTCGTAGGCACAGACGGTAACAGTCCTACTCGTCCTTGAATGGTGACTCGCGAGAACAGACTGTAACCGTCCCGCTTGCCGTGAAGTTGACTTTGGAAGACGCTGTGTCATAGAAAATACGCTTGCGCATGAGTGTTTGTCCCTAATTTTTGCCTAAACTGTGCATTACGCGACAACTTAGCGGGATCTTTCTCTCTCTTTTTTTTTTTGAGAATTTCTTTTTTCTCTACTTTTGCCACGGCAGATTGAGAGATTTCCGACCGTGCCCCTCGGTTTTTTATTCTCTCATTTTGCCATGTTTGCAATTTATGAATTTGCAACCATGCCCCTCATTTCCTGATTTTGCCTAGGCCGCCCTTTCGGGTTTTCAACCTAGCGGAAGCACTCTTTATTTGGGAGCCGATTAAACGCTGGCTGTGACCCGTACTTTATTTTCCGCCTCGATGCGGGAGTATTTGTAGTCGTTTTGAGGGTGACTGTGACCCTTTTCTCACCGTCTCTGATGTTGCGGGAGCCCTTTTGATTGTAGCCATTTGGAGGGTGGCTGTGGCCCTTCATTCCTCGTCTCTGATCCGAGAAACACTCTTTGTATGTAACCATTTCGAGGGTGGTTGTGGCCCTTTCACTTAATATCCGCCATCGATGTTCCGGGATCGCTCTTTTGACTGTAGCCGTTTGAGGGACGACTATGACCTTTTATTTTCCTGCCCTCACCGGGTTCGCGAGATCACTCTTTTTGTGTAGCCATTTTAAGGGTGGCTGTGGCCCTTTTTATTCTACCGCACTCATAGGGTTTGCGGGGTCACTTTTTTATCCGTATCTGTTTGGAGGGTGGTTGTGGCCCTTTCACCTATTTCCCGCTTTTGATGTTGCAGGAGCGCTCTTTATCTGTAGCCATTTGTAGGGTGGCTGTGGCCCTTTCTTTGTAGTCGTTTTAGGGACGACAATGACCCTTTTTATCTGTAGTTGATTTAGGGACAACTGTGACCCTTTTATTTCTTTACTGCTCTCACAAAATTTGCATGAGCACTCTCTTTATTTTTTTGGTACAGGAAAACTCGGCGAGATTGCAGCAGGTGGGATACGGCTGGAAGATCTGGAGCTCTGGTGGTTCCATGGCAGCAGGTCTTGGCGGGGACGATGGTGGCCCTGGTGATGGTCTGTGGTGACGGACGATTTGCAGGTCATGTGGCGGTCGAGGGTGAAGCAGATGCGGGGCCAGGAGCTTCGCCGGTCGCTGGCGGCCGGAGGGCCTGGTGGCCGTGCTGCAGGGACACCAGCGGGAGGAGAACAACCAGTAGAGAAAAAAAAAAACTTTATTCACTACGAGACAAAATCACACGGTTTTTGAGAACTGATGTATTATTATTGATGGTTGTGTCTTTTACATGTAACAAATGACCCTATTTATAGCTAAACTAGGCCCTAAAAATTAGGAAAGCAAAATCTGAAAAATATATGCGTTTAATATTCCGAAAATATACATATATATTTATGTATTTCACCATAAATACACATAATATATTTTCTAAATATTTTACAATAAATAATGCATATACACTATCCTATTTTAAGCCAGTCCTATCTTTAGAAACTTCGCGACCTTCCATATTTAAATATTTCCTTTTTTTGACGCGTTACATATGACATTTTGAACGTGCTACGCGCGGACCAAAATTAGGTGTTTACAGTGTTGAGGACTCCTTCCCGTGACACGGGGAAGGACGTTGAAGGCCAGGCTCGCGCGCCTGTTATGTCTGCCCCCCGGTCGAGGGACCAGACCTTGGAGGAGGTGGCTCCTCATGCATGCATGTATCTTTTTTTACTTTCCTGCTATACTTGTAATATTTTTCCTTTCATGTTTACCGGTGTGTGTATTCACAAGTGTTGCGCCTCGCGCTTACGCGCGTTGATTTGGTATGTCCTGTTGGGGATGCCATCGTTGGAGATGAATGGGCGCCCTTTGGTGCTGTGGAGCCTCATTTTGCTAAGGAGGCGAGCTTGAGTACTCCCGAGGTGGGAGTACGCGTGTTTCAGCGCGTTATATCTCCTGGTGATCAGAGGGTTCGCCCCAGTGAACTTGAAGATGCGCGCGCCTATGCTGAGGGTGCATTCGCACGTGTTGCACCAGTGAGTGTTCATCCTTAATCTTTTATGGCTTGTATATGTATCTGCGTTGTTTTTACAACTTGATCTTTGTATTGCGCTATAGGTTGTTATTGACGTGGTGAACCTTTCCTCCTTTGTGATTGAACTCATTGAGGAGAAGAAGGCTCTCCAGGAGAAGTGCGACATGCTTTGTCGTGAGCTTGCGAGTGCAAAGGAGAAGGCGCGTCTCTCGGATGCAAAGGACGTCGACATGGAGGCGGGTGCCTCAGTTTGCCATGCTCGTTTTGCTACGCTCGAGTCCGAAGTGACTGCCCTTTAGAAGAAGGTGGCTGAGGATGACGAGATGCACACCCTTGCATTGCAGTAAGTGCAAGAGAGCGCACATGATGAGGGTAAGGTTGCTGGAGTTGCGGAGTATAAGGGCTTCCGTGATGATGTTCGAGAAGGTGCCAATGACCTTATGTATGACTTTTCTGAGGGTTTTATCGAGCAGATATATACCATTGCCCCCGACTTTTGCTTTGATTATTTGGATGTATACGCTGAGTTTGCCCTTGGACACGTGGCGGCGTTGCGCCTTCCAGATGCGACCACACCTCAGATTCATGTTGTGTTTGGTGATGATGGTGATGTCCGTGTAGTGGTCGAGACTACTCAGAACGAGGTTGTGGCAGAGCCATCTGGTGGTGTTGATGCGCCTGACGCGGCGTTAGGTTTATTTTTAGTTGCTCATCGAACCTTTGTATATAGTTTTGATCCCCGTGTCGGGTTGATGTTGTCTTTGGGGTGTTGTCCCCTTGAACCCTTTATATTTTATGCTTTGGTGTTTGACGTTGTCATATAGACCTTTCGTAGAAGTTTTAGTAATGCATGATAACTTATTAGTAATCTTTCACACCTTTGTTATCGTAGTTGTCCATACAGTTTGGACTGTAGAGTAGAGTTGAGACTCGTCCTCTAAGTGGATATAGTATCCGTAGTTGTAGTAAGGGGATGTGAGTCCCTACGTTTGCGCGCCTCTCTTGGTTATCCCAAGGAATGGCATAATGCATAGGTGCGAGTTGAGTAGGTGAGTAGTATGCTTGCCGTATTTCATGGGTAGTAACGCGCAAGACTTTGTAATGGCACTTGGCATTTATGAGTAGTAATGCACAAGGCCATTATCCCGGTACTTGGCATTTGTGAGTAGTAATGAGCAAGACCCTTTCACGTATATAGGTGAGTCGTCCCGACGAGGCGAGATTTTATTTTTTACCATCCCTTAGTCCACTCTAAGGCGGCGTTGTGACAAGACGCTACTTGTTAATTTGGTGCGTTTTTCCATCCGCTAGTTGGGAACACCCTGCGTAACGTCATTGCTGGGCGTTCTGCGGCTAATCCATGAATTTGCCCTGCAATGCTAGTACGCCTCCGCTTGGTTATTCCAAGGGGCGAGACAGAGGTCGTGTAATACGCCTTGTAGTTTTTACCGTGTTTTGGGCCATTCCAAAGCGATGTTGTTGGAAAGACACGAGTTTCTAATTTGGATGTGTTTTATTTCCACTACTTGGGAACACCCATCGTAGTGTTGTTGCAGGGCGTTATGCTGGCTAATCCATGTACTTGCCCTGCGATGCTAGTACGCCTCCACTTGGTTATTCCAAGGGGCGGGATAGAGGTCGTGTAATACGCCTTGTAGTTTTTACCGTCTTTTGGTCCATTCCAAAGCGACGTTGTTGGCAAGACATGACTTGCTAATTTGGATGTGTTTTGTTTCCACTACTTGGGAACACCCGTCGTAGTGTTGTGGCAAGGTGTTCTGCTGGTTAACCCATGTACTTACCTTGCGATTCTACTACACCTCTACTTGGTTATTCCAAGGGGCTGTACAAGACCGTGTTACACGACTTGCAGTTTTTTCCGTCTCTTGGTCCATTCCAAGGCGACGTTGTGGCAAGACACTTCTTGCTAAATTGAAGTGTTTTGTTTCCGTTACTTGTTCTCGTTCAAGTTAACGGTTTACAAAACTCGACTTGTAGGTTTAGTGTGTTTTTCGATGAATCACGATGATCTCTGGATACGCTACTGCCTGCGTAGAAGGGTGTTTAGTAATGAACGCTACTTGTGTTTAGTAGTAGGTTCCCATGGGGTTGCCCTCGTATAGAGGATGTCGTGCCAAGTTTCATGGGGTTACCATCGCATGGAGGATGTCGCGCCATGTAACGTGGGGGTGAATCACGCCCGAGTGTTTAGTAATCTATACTGGGTTTCAAAGTCCGCAGCAAGATGACATGGGGTTGCCCTCGCATGGAGGATGTCACGCCTTTTTTTCATGAGGTTGCCCTTTCCTGGAGGATTTTGCACCATGTAATAGTGTGGGGTTTCCCTCGCATGGAGGATGTCGCACTACGTTGTAGATGACCGCCTCTTATTTTAAAAATCCAACGAATGGTCGTTGTAATCATAGGGTTGCCCCCGAGCTGGGGATGTCGCGCCATGTGCTAGGATAATCCTTGGAAAAATTTCCCAGATGTAATATGTTATTGTCATTGTTTAGAATAGACATAATAGATGCCGAGATAGAGAGCGTATTGATTGCTCATTATTGGTGTCGAGTGTTGACGTGTTGTTGGCGTATAATATAGGCAGTTTGTTGTGTTTAGTGTTATAGCATGAATTGTTAATGCATATAAATGCGTAGAGTCTGCTATTTGGCGTGGTTCCAGAGTAGGGAATATAAGAGAGTAACGTACCTACGAGAATACATTAATTTAATTAGTTTTGTTGACGTATGTACAATGCTTGATAGATGGGCTCAACTGATCACCCATTTGTAAATAGTCTACTAAGAGCTTAAACTGCTTAGAAAAGTAAAGCTTGAAAGTAGATAGATGAATAAAGATGTGTGTAACACAGTGTTGGGGAGGAATGTGTTTTTCGACTCCTAGTCAGTCTGTTCATTCAGCGGGGTGATTGCACCCCACGCGACGTTGAAGCGCCCCGAGAGATATCATCTCTTCGATTTCGATCCTCGGAATGAGGCAATCGTTGGTGTTGTGTCCCCAAGTGTTGTGGAATTTTCACAAATGCGTGATGTCGGTTTCAAGGAACACATACGTTGTCTCGCGCAGGACTCTGCCGGCTTATCTTCTATCTCTATTCGCTGGCCTTTGTTGAAATGGAAAGATTTTGCAAATCATAACTTGGGATAAGTAAGGTGGGATAGTGCCCTTCATTTTGTGACTGCTGCTGATCGGTTGAAGAGTCACTGGAAAGAACATTGTTTATTTGACCATGACGTTGGGGTGACTTGGCCAGTTGCCCATGTTACTGAGACTGATCCCGTACCGACATATGCTGAGTTTTCTGATTCAGATAAAGTGACCAGGAAGGCTAAATATCGACCCCATATGGCGCGCGCCTATTGCGCCTTATCTTGCGTGACAGAGCAGGAGCTCTGCGAAGCTGGGATTCGCGTAACTCCTACGGAGGGTCCTTCGGTATGTTATGCACTTTTATAACTCTTATTGCATTGTAATGTAGGTTGGTTTCATGGAAGAAACTCGCGATTATAGGCGAGTCTACGGGGGAACGCTGCTACCCCTACACGAGGTACTCCATCTGCTGTTTCAGATGCGCTTCGTAAGTCATCTTCTTGTAACTTTGTGTTTTCTTGTCCATATTGTGTGTCCTCATCTTGTTTGTTCTTGCTTGTAGGCCACTCGCCCAACGTGACAAATCGCGTTGTTGATGTTGCTGATACTCCGCCTCGCCCCAAGGCGAAGAGACCCGAGTCCGAGGTACGTCCCTCGAGCGATCGAAGTCTGCAGGAAGCAGGGCGTTTGTCGGACCTAAAATCTGACATACGGCGAATTACGTTTTGAAAACGTGGAATTTTGAAAGAGTCGCCACTAGTTAATTATTAGGCTAACTGAATCTTAAATTGCCTAGGGAATAACGAATTAAACGCTAGGTCTAAAATCGGTCTACGATAAAAAATTCGAGTTCGGGGGTTCTATTACGATTTAAAACGCATGTAATTAATTTCGCCCTTTCGGTACTCAATTCACTAAATTTGCCAAATATTAAAACCCAAATATGCGTTGCATTGAATTAATTTGATGATATCAAAATTAAACAATTTTTCATGCGCAAAACATTATTAACAACAAATCAAAGCCTAAAAATACCTATTAAGCATCTAAAACTCTTAATTGAGAGGAAAAAAAAAATCTAAACAACTAAGCATGCTCAAAATTATGATACAGTTTAATAATTACATGTCGTACACATATACATAAAAGTATGCTACCTAATTAGATTTATATTTCAACAATACAACAAAGATGATATGAATAATAATAAATGAAAAATCAGAAAATATAAAAAAAATATTTATCTAATTAAATAATAACAATTAAATAAAAATAAAAAATAAAAAGAAAAAGAAAAAATAAACAGCGAAGAAGAAGATACCTGTGATTGCAGCGGGAGACTTCGCCGGCGCCGGAGCAGGGACGGATGACGACGACGGAGAACAGCGGAGCAGGGACGGCGTCGCGGCGGGCATGGCGGAGCAACGGCGGAGCGGCGGGTGGCTTCCGGTACAGGAAAACTCGGCAAGATTGCAGCAGGTGGGATACGGCTGGGAGATTTGGAGCTCTAGTGGTTGCATGGCAGCAGGTCTTGGCGGGGACGAAGGTGGCCCTGGTGACGGACGAGTTGCAGGTCAGGTGGCGGTCGAGGGTGAAGCAGAGTCTGAGCCAGGAGCTTCGCCGGTCGCCGGCGGACGGAGGGCCTGGTGGCCGTGCTGCAGGGTCACCTGCAGGAGGAGAACAGCCAGCAGAGGAAAAAAAAAACTTTATTCACTACGAGACAAAATCGCACGGTTTTTGAGAACTGATGTATTATTATTGATGGTTGTGTCTTTTACATGTAACAAAGGACCCTATTTATAGCTAAACTAGGCCCTAAAAATTAGGAAAGCAAAATCTGAAAAATATATGCATTTAATATTCCGAAAATATACATATATTTTTATGTATTTCACCATAAATACACATAATATATTTTCTAAATATTTTACAATAAATAATGCATATACACTATCCTATTTTAAGTAGTCCTATCTTTAGAAACTTCGCGACCTTCCATATTTAAATACTTCCTTTTTTTGACGCGTTACTTATGACATTTTGAACGTGCTACGCGCGGACCAAAATTAGGTGTTTTCAGCTTGCCCCTCCTTGGGCGAATTCCCGTAGAACAAGTTCGAGGGGATTTGTCCAAAGACGAGTAAACACTAATTTTGGTTGGGAAGTATATCTTCTTTCGAGTCTTCGAATCTTCAAGTAAACTCCTTGCTTATTTCGGAAAGTGCAAAAAGAAGAGCCTCTGTCGGCGGTGCCCCTGTTGGCGGTGCGGTGCCTCTATTAGCGTGCCCCTGTTGGCGATGTAGAAAGTAGAACCTCCGTCGGCGGTGCCCCTTGTTGGCGGTGCCTCCATTGGTAATACAGAAAGTAAAGCCTCCAGTGGCGTGCGAAAAAAGTAAAGCCTCCAGTGGCGTGAAGAAAAGTAAAGCCTCCAGTGGCATGCGGAAAAGTAAAGCCTCCAGTGGCGTGCAGTAAAGTAAAATCTTGATCGATGTTGCCTCTAGTGGCGAGCGACAAGGAAAAGCATCCAGTGGCGTGCAATAAAGTAAATTTTTTGGTGATGATTGGTAACAGAAGACCTCTACGTCAGACAGTACCAACAACCTCTGGTGACGCCTCTATTGGCGAGTGGTAACGGAAAAACCTCTACGTCAGACCGTACCGGAAAACCTCTGGTGATATCTCTGGTGGAGAAAGACCTCTACGTCAGACCGTACCGGAGAACCTTTTGTGATGCCTCTAGTGGCGAGTGGTAACGGAAGACCTCTACGTCAGGCGGTACCGGAAAACCTCTGGTGATATCTCTGGTGGCGGAAGACCTCTACGTCAGACCGTACCGGAGACCCTTTGGCGATGCCTCTAGCGGCGTATGTCGGAGAAGAGCCTCTAGTGGTATACGTTGGAGAAGTGCCTCTAGTGGCGTGACTTGCGAGGCTGAATACTAAGGCTTCGTTTGTCGGGGTTGACCCTCAGGAAGCTGGAAATCTTCAGATCCTGATTGTCGGTTGTGACTTGTAGGAACAGACTGTAACAGTCCTACTTATCATCTGAGTGGTGACTTGCGAGAACAGACTGTAACCGTCCCGTTTGCCGTGAATTTGACTCGTAGGAACAGACTGTAACAGTCCTACTCGTCCTTGAATGGTGGCTCGCGAGAGCAGACTGTAACCGTCCCGCTTGCCCTGAAGTTGACTCGTAGGAACAGACTGTAACAGTCCTACTCATCCTTGGAATGCGACCTGCGAGAGCAGACTGTAACCGTCTCGCTTGCCGTGAAGTTGACTCGTAGGCACAGACGGTAACAGTCCTACTCGTCCTTGAATGGTGACTCGCGAGAACAGACTGTAACCGTCCCGCTTGCCGTGAAGTTGACTTTGGAAGACGCTGTGTCATAGAAAATACGCTTGCGCATGAGTGTTTGTCCCTAATTTTTGCCTAAACTGTGCATTACGCGACAACTTAGCGGGATCTTTCTCTCTCTTTTTTTTTTTTTTGAGAATTTCTTTTTTCTCTACTTTTGCCACGGCAGATTGAGAGATTTCCGACCGTGCCCCTCGGTTTTTTATTCTCTCATTTTGCCATGTTTGCAATTTATGAATTTGCAACCATGCCCCTCATTTCCTGATTTTGCCTAGGCCGCCCTTTTGGGTTTTCAACCTAGCGGAAGCACTCTTTATTTGGTAGCCGATTAAACGCTGGCTGTGACCCGTACTTTATTTTCCGCCTCGATGCGGGAGTATTTGTAGTCATTTGGAGGGTGACTGTGACCCTTTTCTCACCGTCTCTGATGTTGCGGGAGCCCTTTTGATTGTAGCCATTTGGAGGGTGGCTGTGGCCCTTCATTCCTCGTCTCTGATCCGAGAAACACTCTTTGTATGTAACCATTTCGAGGGTGGTTGTGGCCCTTTCACTTAATATCCGCCATCGATGTTCCGGGATCGCTCTTTTGACTGTAGCCGTTTGAGGGACGACTATGACCTTTTATTTTCCTGCCCTCACCGGGTTCGCGAGATCACTCTTTTTGTGTAGCCATTTTAAGGGTGGCTGTGGCCCTTTTTATTCTACCGCACTCATAGGGTTTGCGGGGTCACTTTTTTATCCGTATCTGTTTGGAGGGTGGTTGTGGCCCTTTCACCTATTTCCCGCTTTTGATGTTGCAGGAGCGCTCTTTATCTGTAGCCATTTGTAGGGTGGCTGTGGCCCTTTCTTTGTAGTCGTTTTAGGGACGACAATGACCCTTTTTATCTGTAGTTGATTTAGGGACAACTGTGACCCTTTTATTTCTTTACTGCTCTCACAAAATATGCATGAGCACTCTCTTTATTTTTTTGGTACAGGAAAACTCGGCGAGATTGCAGCAGGTGGGATACGGCTGGAAGATCTGGAGCTCTGGTGGTTCCATGGCAGCAGGTCTTGGCGGGGACGATGGTGGCCCTGGTGATGGTCTGTGGTGACGGACGATTTGCAGGTCATGTGGCGGTCGAGGGTGAAGCAGATGCGGGGCCAGGAGCTTCGCCGGTCGCTGGCGGCCGGAGGGCCTGGTGGCCGTGCTGCAGGGACACCAGCGGGAGGAGAACAGCCAGCAGAGAAAAAAAAACTTTATTCACTACGAGACAAAATCACACGGTTTTTGAGAACTGATGTATTATTATTGATGGTTGTGTCTTTTACATGTAACAAATGACCCTATTTATAGCTAAACTAGGCCCTAAAAATTAGGAAAGCAAAATCTGAAAAATATATGCGTTTAATATTTCGAAAATATACATATATATTTATGTATTTCACCATAAATACACATAATATATTTTCTAAATATTTTACAATAAATAATGCATATACACTATCCTATTTTAAGCCAGTCCTCTCTTTAGAAACTTCGCGACCTTCCATATTTAAATATTTCCTTTTTTTGACGCGTTACATATGACATTTTGAACGTGCTACGCGCGGACCAAAATTAGGTGTTTACAGTGTTGAGGACTCCTTCCCGTGACACGGGGAAGGACGTTGAAGGCCAGGCTCGCGCGCCTGTTATGTCTGCCCCCCGGTCGAGGGACCAGACCTTGGAGGAGGTGGCTCCTCATGCATGCATGTATCTTTTTTTACTTTCCTGCTATACTTGTAATATTTTTCCTTTCATGTTTACCGGTGTGTGTATTCACAAGTGTTGCGCCTCGCGCTTACGCGCGTTGATTTGGTATGTCCTGTTGGGGATGCCATCGTTGGAGATGAATGGGCGCCCTTTGGTGCTGTGGATCCTCATTTTGCTAAGGAGGCGAGCTTGAGTACTCCCGAGGTGGGAGTACGTGTGTTTCAGCGCGTTATATCTCCTGGTGATCAGAGGGTTCGCCCCAGTGAACTTGAAGATGCGCGCACCTATGCTGAGGGTGCATTCGCACGTGTTGCACCAGTGAGTGTTCATCCTTAATCTTTTATAGCTTGTATATGTATCTGCATTGTTTTTACAACTTGATCTTTGTATTGCGCTATAGGTTGTTATTGACGTGGTGAACCTTTCCTCCTTTGTGATTGAACTCATTGAGGAGAAGAAGGCTCTCCAGGAGAAGTGCGACATGCTTTGTCGTGAGCTTGCGAGTGCAAAGGAGAAGGCGCGTCTCTCGGATGCAAAGGACGTCGACATGGAGGCGGGTGCCTCAGTTTGCCATGCTCGCTTTGCTACGCTCAAGTCCGAAGTGACTGCCCTTTAGAAGAAGGTGGCTGAGGATGACGAGATGCACACCCTTGTGTCACGGGCCTGGATTATCTAGCGCTCCCTAACCCGTGCGGCCTTAGGATTTCTCTCCTAAGTCAGCCTTTTCCCTAGCAAAACTAAGAAGAGAAGAGTATGAAGTGGAGAGGAGCTTTGGAACTCAAGTGAATAGATTTCTAAGGATGATTTACAAATGAGAGGGGGTCTCCCTTTTATAGGCTCCAAGGGAGACATCCACCAACTACCCACATTAATTACAAGAGTCCCAACTACCCATTAAATGCTATCTCTAGATAATTCTACACATTACAAGAGATTTCTACAAGTGTGTGGAGTCTTCTAGAATCTTCTAGAATCGCACGCATCCCAAGACTCCCCGGTTATGGATTCCCGACTTGAAAACGAGGCCCGGCGTGTCACGGACGAGCCTTAGATCATGTAAACTCCGCGTCCGTGACATTCTCCCCCACCTAATCGAGCGACGCCCTCGTCGCGTCCGCATCATGGAAAGCCTCGATCTCCTTCGTGAATTGCCAAAGGTCTTCCGCCGGCTCCCAGCTTGCTTCGGACTCTGGCAATCCCTTCCACTTGATGAGGTATTCCCGCTTCGGCTTGCACCAACGTTTTCGAACCTCCCGATCCGCCAGAATTTCTTCAACGTCTCGGTCGTAGGCCGTCTTCGCTCCAATTGGTGCACGAGATGACTCCGCTCGGCTTGGGTCCTCCTTGTCTTCGTGGAATGGCTTGAGCATACTCACGTGAAACACCGGATGGACCTTCATTTTGGCTGGAAGTTCCACCTTGTGCGCCACCTTCCCGACTCGTTTGAGAACCCGGAATGGACCCTCGTAGCGACGAACAAGTCCCTTGTGAATGTCCTTGTGACGGAGAATGTTGTGCATCTTCACCATCACTTGGTCACCCACGTTGTACTCGATATGCCTCCGCTTCTTGTCCGCCCACTTCTTCATCCGTTTGGTAGCTTTGTTTAGGCATGACCGCGCTATGTCCGCCTCCTCTTGCCAAGACTTGGCGAACTTGTATGCCGATGGACTACTCCCCTTATAGTCCGTTGCCACCGTACTTGGAGTCGATGGTTGTTGTCCCGTCACGATCTCGAATGGACTCCTCCCCGTGGATTCGCTCCTTTGCAAGTTGTAGGAGAATTGGGCCACATCCAGCAATTTCGCCCAATCGGTTTGTGTCGAGCTCACATAATGGCGAAGGTACAGCTCCAAGAGTGCATTGACTCGCTCCGTTTGTCCGTCGGTTTGAGGATGCAAACTCGTGGAGAAGTTTAAGTCCGTACCTAGCATTTTGAAGAGCTCCGTCCAAAACCTCCCGGTGAATCGCGGGTCTCGATCGCTCACGATTGTGGTTGGCACTCCCCAATACTTCACGACGTGCTTCATGAAAAGCTTGGCCGCCTCCTCCGCTGGACACTCCTTCTTGGCCGGAATGAACGTTGCGTACTTGGAGAACCTGTCCACCACCACCATTAGCGTTTGGCATCCTTCGGACTTGGGCAGGTTGACGATGAAGTCCATCGAGACACTCTCCCATGGTCGCTCCGGGGTAGGAAGAGGCTCGAGAAGTCCCGCGGGTGATTTTTGCTCCAACTTGTCTTGTTGGCATACGAGACAAGTCTTCACGTACATCTCCACATCGTCCCGCAATTGAGGCCAGAAGTACCTGTCCTCCACAAGTGCCATGGTGCGATGGATTCCCGGATGACCCGCCCACTTCGAGTCGTGGCACTCCCGCAAGATCTCCTTCCGAAGGTTGTCATGTTGAGGCACGTACAGTCGCGGTCCTTTGGTGTAAAGTAGGCCATCCTCACACCAAAACTGCCGTGTCTTCCCCTCGGTCGCCATCCCCATCAACGATTGGGCCCTCGCGTCGTGCTTGAGTCCCTCCTTGATCCTCCCGATTAGCGTACATTCAGGTCGGCTTATGGCTGCCAGCTCCACTCGCCTACTTAGCGCATCCGCAACCGAGTTTGTCTTCCCCGGCTTGTACTCCAACGTGAAGTCGAACTCCGCCAAGAAGTCTTGCCACCTTGCTTGTTTTGGTGACAACTTCTTTTGGGTTTGGAAGTAACTTGTCGCCACGTTGTCGGTCCGCACCACGAACCGTGATCCAAGGAGATAGTGTCTCCATGTCCGAAGGCAATGCACCACCGCCGTCATCTCCTTCTCTTGGACCGTGTACCGCCTTTCGATATCGCTAAGCTTCCGGGACTCGTACGCTATCGGATGCCCATCTTGCATGAGGACTCCTCCAATGGCAAAGTCCGAGGCGTCCGTCTCCACCTCGAACGGCTTCTTGTAATCGGGCAATACGAGCACGGGCTCCTCCGTAACCGCCTTCTTCAAACGATCGAACGCCCTTTGACACTTCTCCGTCCACTCCCACGCCAAGTTCTTCTTCAACAGGTCCGTGAGTGGCACGGTAATGCTCGAGTATCCCTTGATGAATCGCCGGTAATAGTTTGCCAAGCCAAGGAACGATCGTAACTCCGTCACCTTGGTTGGTGGCTCCCACTCCATGATGGCTTTGATTTTGGACGGGTCCATGCGAACTCGCCCTCCTCCAACAACGTGACCGAGAAAGGGGACTTCTCGTTGTGCAAACGCGCACTTCTCCTTCTTCACGTAGAGGCTGTTCTCCCGCAATGCCTCGAACACTTGGCGCAAGTGCTCGATATGCTCCTCCAAGGTCCGACTATACACCACAATGTCGTCAAGGTAAACCACAACGAAACGATCGAGGAACGGATGGAGTACCTTGTTCATGAGAGTGCAAAATGTAGCCGGCGCATTTGTTAATCCGAAGGGCATCACGAGGAACTCGTATGATCCGTAGCGCGTCACACAAGCCGTCTTTGGTTCGTCTCCCTCCGCGATCCGAACTTGCCAATATCCCGAGCGCAAGTCCAGCTTTGTGAACCATCTCGCCCCGCTAAGTTGGTCAAACAAGTCCGCGATGAGAGGAATCGGATACTTGTTCTTCACCGTCAATTTGTTCAACGCCCGGTAGTCGATGCACATTCGCAATGATCCGTCGTGCTTCTTTTGGAACAGCACCGGCGCGCCGAATGGGGACTTAGAAGGCCGGATATATCCCGCATCGAGCAACTCCTTAAGCTGCTTTCGTAACTCCTCCAACTCCGGGGGTGCCATGCGATAAGGCGCCATGGCGGGTGGCCGTGCATCCGGAACCAACTCGATCTTGTGGTCCACCTCCCTCTTAGGTGGCAACTCTTTTGGAAGCTCGGCCGGCATAACGTCTCCAAATTCTCCAAGGACTTGGGTTATTTCCTCCGGGATTTCGTCCCCTCGGCTTTCACCCTCGTCCAACTTCAAGGTCGCGAGGTATGTGCACTCTCCTTTGCGGACTCCCCTCTTGAGTTGCATGGCCGACAAGGTCTTGTTGTCACCTCCCTTCGAGCGCTTGACCGGCACGATGCATTGGCACCTCGCATCTAAAATGCATATACAATCCGCGAAAGGAACTATCATGGCATCGATCCGATCGAGGAAGTCCATCCCGATAACGAAGTCATAGTCATCGAGAGGGATCACCTCCACCGTTTCTTTGCTGCTCCAAATACCTAACTTAATGTTTACCTCGCGAGCAATTCCGCATGTCGGGACTTCCTTCGAGTTCACCGTCTTCAACGTCGTGTTGGTTTTCTCCAATCGAAGGTTCTGCTTCTTTGCGACCTCCTCGGACATAAAGAGGTTGGAAGCCCCCGTGTCGACAAGTGCACTCATCTTCTTGCCGGCAACTTCAATCTCCGCGAACATTAGGCCCTTCGCCTTGGCCTTTTTGCTTTGGATGGAGCTAAGGATCCGCAGCGAACCCAACCGCGTTCCTTCTTCTTCCTTCTCCTCCGAAGTCACGAGAGCTGCGAGCTTCTCCCGTTTCGGACAATCTCGAGCCAAGTGAGGCCCCTTGCACAAGAAGCACTCTATCGGGCCACGATCCTTCCACCGCGATCCACCTTTGTCTTTGGAGAACGACTTGGTGAATCTTCCGCCATCGGATTTTCCTCCATTGGGCTTGTGGGATTTCCCTCCATTGGAATGAGAAGGTTTACCGCGATCTCCCCCACCATTTGGCTTGGACTTCTCCGGCCGATATTCGTGTAGCGACTCGGCCGTCACCATCGCCCTCTCCAAGTTCTCCACGCCCCGACGCTCCAACTCCGTCTTAGCCCATGGTTTGAGACCGTCCATGAACTGGAAGAACGCCTCGTTTTGGGTCATGGAAGGGATTTGAAGCATCAACTCCGTGAATTGCTTGACGTACTCACGAAGTTCCCCCTTGTGCTCCAAACGACGAAGCTTTCCCCGCGCTTCGTTCTCGGCATACTCCGGGTAGAATTGTTTGTGGAATTCCGCCCTGAACTCCTCCCAAGTTTGGATCTCTTCCCCTAGTCGGTTGTCCTGCCTACGACGCCACCAAACTAGTGCATTATCTTGCAAGTAGGAAAAGATCATACCTAGCCGAGACATATCATCATCTACTCCCGTGGCTCGGAAGTAGTTCTCCATGCTGAAAAGGAAGTTATCCACGTCTTTGGCCACTCGAGACCCCTTGAACTTGTCCGGCCTAAGGACGTCCGGACGTGGACCGAGCTGCATCGCGCCCGCTCCCTCGACACGGGTTCTCCGCACCCGATTCAGCTCCTTCTTGAGTTCCGCCACCTCCGCCCGCAATCCCACGAGCTCATTCACCTCTTCTTGGATGGCCGTGATGGTAGCTCCGAGCGCGTCCCCTTTCTTCCCAAGTTCTTCAGTTGCGTCCTTCACATCCTTCTGGATCTCCTCCATTCCATAACGGATTTCGTCCACACCCTTGGACGCACCAACCGCGTCTGCTTGGACTTCAGCCACCACATCTTGCAGCACCGCGAGTTGATGATAAAGGTCTGCCAACTGCTCCTTGGTATTCATCCGGGTCTTTTCAGCTACCACCACCTCCGAATTGGATGCCATCGATTATCCTTGCTCTGATACCACTTGTCACGGGCCTGGATTATCTAGCGCTCCCTAACCCGTGCGGCCTTAGGATTTCTCTCCTAAGTCAGCCTTTTCCCTAGCAAAACTAAGAAGAGAAGAGTATGAAGTGGAGAGGAGCTTTGGAACTCAAGTGAATAGATTTCTAAGGATGATTTACAAATGAGAGGGGGTCTCCCTTTTATAGGCTCCAAGGGAGACATCCACCAACTACCCACATTAATTACAAGAGTCCCAACTACCCATTAAATGCTATCTCTAGATAATTCTACACATTACAAGAGATTTCTACAAGTGTGTGGAGTCTTCTAGAATCTTCTAGAATCGCACGCATCCCAAGACTCCCCGGTTATGGATTCCCGACTTGAAAACGAGGCCCGGCGTGTCACGGACGAGCCTTAGATCATGTAAACTCCGCGTCCGTGACACTTGCATTGCAGTAAGTGCAAGAGAGCGCACATGATGAGGGTAAGGTTGCTGGAGTTGCGGATTATAAGGGCTTCCGTGATGATGTTCGAGAAGGTGCCAATGACCTTATGTATGACTTTTCTGAGGGTTTTATCGAGCAGATATATACCATTGCCCCCGACTTTTGCTTTGATTATTTGGATGTATACGCTGAGTTTGCCCTTGGACACGTGGCGGCGTTGCGCCTTCCAGATGCGACCACACCTCAGATTCATGTTGTGTTTGGTGATGATGGTGATGTCCGTGTAGTGGTCGAGACTACTCAGAACGAGGTTGTGGCAGAGCCATCTGGTGGTGTTGATGCGCCTGACGCGGCGTTAGGTTGATTCTTAGTTGCTCATCGAACCTTTGTATATAGTTTTGATCCCCGTGTCGGGTTGATGTTGTCTTTGGGGTGTTGTCCCCTTGAACCCTTTATATTTTATGCTTTGGTGTTTGACGTTGTCCTATAGACCTTTCGTAGAAGTTTTAGTAATGCATGATATCTTATTAGTAATCTTTCACACCTTTGTTATCGTAGTTGTCCATACAGTTTGGACTGTAGAGTAGAGTTGAGACTCGTCCTCTAAGTGGATATAGTATCCGTAGTTGTAGTAAGGGGATGTGAGTCCCTACGTTTGCGCGCCTCACTTGGTTATCCCAAGGAATGGCATAATGCATAGGTGCGAGTTGAGTAGGTGAGTAGTATGCTTGCCGTATTTCATGGGTAGTAACGCGCAAGACTTTGTAATGGCACTTGGCATTTATGAGTAGTAATGCACAAGGCCATTATCCCGGTACTTGGCATTTGTGAGTAGTAATGAGCAAGACCCTTTCACGTATATAGGTGAGTCGTCCCGACGAGGCGAGATTTTATTTTTTACCATCCCTTAGTCCACTCTAAGGCGGCGTTGTGACAAGACGCTACTTGTTAATTTGGTGCGTTTTTCCATCCGCTAGTTGGGAACACCCTGCGTAACGTCATTGCTGGGCGTTCTGCGGCTAATCCATGAATTTGCCCTGCAATGCTAGTACGCCTCCGCTTGGTTATTCCAAGGGGCGAGACAGAGGTCGTGTAATACGCCTTGTAGTTTTTACCGTGTTTTGGGCCATTCCAAAGCGATGTTGTTGGAAAGACACGAGTTTCTAATTTGGATGTGTTTTATTTCCACTACTTGGGAACACCCATCGTAGTGTTGTTGCAGGGCGTTATGCTGGCTAATCCATGTACTTGCCCTGCGATGCTAGTACGCCTCCACTTGGTTATTCCAAGGGGCGGGATAGAGGTCGTGTAATACGCCTTGTAGTTTTTACCGTCTTTTGGTCCATTCCAAAGCGACGTTGTTGGCAAGACATGACTTGCTAATTTGGATGTGTTTTGTTTCCACTACTTGGGAACACCCGTCGTAGTGTTGTGGCAAGGTGTTCTGCTGGTTAACCCATGTACTTACCTTGCGATTCTACTACACCTCTACTTGGTTATTCCAAGGGGCTGTACAAGACCGTGTTACACGACTTGCAGTTTTTTCCGTCTCTTGGTCCATTCCAAGGCGACGTTGTGGCAAGACACTTCTTGCTAAATTGAAGTGTTTTGTTTCCGTTACTTGTTCTCGTTCAAGTTAACGGTTTACAAAACTCGACTTGTAGGTTTAGTGTGTTTTTCGATGAATCACGATGATCTCTGGATACGCTACTGCCTGCGTAGAAGGGTGTTTAGTAATGAACGCTACTTGTGTTTAGTAGTAGGTTCCCATGGGGTTGCCCTCGTATAGAGGATGTCGTGCCAAGTTTCATGGGGTTACCATCGCATGGAGGATGTCGCGCCATGTAACGTGGGGGTGAATCACGCCCGAGTGTTTAGTAATCTATACTGGGTTTCAAAGTCCGCAGCAAGATGACATGGGGTTGCCCTCGCATGGAGGATGTCACGCCTTTTTTTCATGAGGTTGCCCTTTCCTGGAGGATTTTGCACCATGTAATAGTGTGGGGTTTCCCTCGCATGGAGGATGTCGCACTACGTTGTAGATGACCGCCTCTTATTTTAAAAATCCAACGAATGGTCGTTGTAATCATAGGGTTGCCCCCAAGCTGGGGATGTCGCGCCATGTGCTAGGATAATCCTTGGAAAAATTTCCCAGATATAATATGTTATTGTCGTTGTTTAGAATAGACATAATAGATGCCGAGATAGAGAGCGTATTGATTGCTCATTATTGGTGTCGAGTGTTGACGTGTTGTTGGCGTATAATATAGGCAGTTTGTTGTGTTTAGTGTTATAGCATGAATTGTTAATGCATATAAATGCGTAGAGTCTGCTATTTGGCGTGGTTCCAGAGTAGGGAATATAAGAGAGTAACGTACCTACGAGAATACATTAATTTAATTAGTTTTGTTGACGTATGTACAATGCTTGATAGATGGGCTCAACTGATCACCCATTTGTAAATAGTCTACTAAGAGCTTAAACTGCTTAGAAAAGTAAAGCTTGAAAGTAGATAGATGAATAAAGATGTGTGTAACACAGTGTTGGGGAGGAATGTGTTTTTCGACTCCTAGTCAGTCTGTTCACTCAGCGGGGTGATTGCACGCCACGCGACGTTGAAGCGCCCCGAGAGATATCATCTCTTCGATTTCGATCCTCGGAATGAGGCAATCGTTGGTGTTGTGTCCCCAAGTGTTGTGGAATTTTCACAAATGCGTGATGTCGGTTTCAAGGAACACATACGTTGTCTCGCGCAGGAGGGTATTTTTTTTTGCAGGATGCTAACGTATAGCTCTTCGACCTCTGTGTTCAGAGGAGTGAATGCATACTCTACGTCATCTAGTGCGTTCCTGCTTTTATATTGTTGAAAGAACATCCCCCTCGCTTTTGGGTGGCTTGCTCCACCCGAGTTCACGCTCACAGTTAACTGGTCTTTCCAGCTTGTCTTTGAGGTCTCTCATTGATTGAGTGGTCCTCCAGCCATTCTCCCTTCCGAGTAGGAGGAAGTATCGCGCAGTTTAGTTCATGAAGAATGCGTTGATCACAGCCTCCCTTGTTGCCTTTAACAAGGATGCATTCAGCGCAAAGCGCTTGAAGTATTCCTCAGTTTGTTCACCTTCTTCCAGCTTGACGTCCCAGACACTTTGCAGTGTTGGGACCTATTGATGACTTGTTGGCCGTGTAGGCGCAAAGAGTTGTTCGAAACGCATCTCTTCCACTTACTTAGTTTGTTATTGCTCAGATGTGCCCCGCCGGATCATGGCGATAGAGAGCTGTTTTATGCCTTAAAGCGTTTACGTAGCACTGTCGTGCTGCCATTTGATCGCCTAACATCTCTCCAACTCTGTTCCTTTTTGGGAATTTCAACTATTGATGTGCTGTGGATGGCACTATCTCATAGGGGTTTATCTTTGTTTGCCCCAGTATCCCATTGTATGCCCCCAGGGTTTCAACTACTATGAAATTAACATTGATGTCCAGCCTTGTCCATCCTTCGCCCAGTGTAAGTGTTACAGGGAGTGTGATTGTAGCCAAGGGGTATGTCACAGCACCTGCGAAGCTTATGAGTGGGAACGTCCCAGGGCTTAAGTCTGCTTTTGTACGGCCAAGCTTCTCTATCACCTTGATGGTTAAAATGTTAACAGAGCTTCCGCCGTTAACGAGGATTCTCTTGACGTCGTAGTCCGCGATAGGCATGGTGATGACGAGTGCATCATCGTGGGGGTATACTGTGTGCCTCATGTCTTCATTGGAAAAATTAATGATAACAAGATATTCCTGTCCACCCCTTGGTCGCATGTCGTATTTAGGATGTGTTTCTGCTTGTGAGGCATAGAAATTCCTTGCATGTGAGCCTTGCCCCCCAACAGTTTGTCCCCCGTGTATGACATTGATCACACCCCGCTTGGGAGGAGCTGGGTTATCATGCATCTTCTATTTTCCCTTGTTCTTAGTTGAGGATTCTCCTTGGATCCTTTTTGGGTTATTGTCACCTTGATCTACAAAGTGTTTCAATTCCCCTATTTGAATGACGTTGCTGATTTTATCTTTAAGCTAAAACACCTATTTGTGTCATGGCCATACTCCTCGTGGTTTTCACAACACTTATCCGTTTCCTTACCAAGAGGGCATTTTTTGCTAGCTGTTCGGTTCTTTCCAGAGATTGGTTTCCTTCATCTCTTTTAGAAATAATGATAGTGGTGCGTTCAGCGGGATGAGGTTTGCAGCATTTACCTCTTTTGGTCGCTGAAAATCGACCTGAGGGGGACGCTTAGGCTGTGATTGCCACTGCCTGTTGTGTTGGTTTTCTTGGAATTGCTTTGGCTGTGCCGGCTTGTTATTGTTGTCTTTGTTGCGCGACGCGTTCTGCTTTGCCTTAGCTTTGTTTCAGAACCTTTCAAGGTCCACATATTCCTTAACGCGCGAGGTCAACTCTTCCAAGGTTTCTGCAGGGCGCTTCGACATCTTCTCGCCTAGCGGGAAGCCTAGGAGGCCTAAGTTTCGATTGAATTCTCTAATTATCTCGCCCTCGGAAAAATTCGTCTGTATCTCCGCAATGTTCTAGTTGAAACATATGTAGTAGTCAGCCACGATTCGTCATGCTGTTGATGCACATCATCAAGTGCGTTAGAGCCTTTCAGCAATATACACTTCCCCATGTATCGTTGAATGAATTTTCCCTTTAAGTGTGGCCATGATTCCACCTTTCCTTTGGGAGGGAGAAAAACCAATGTGCAGCAGAACCTGTCAAGGTTTGCGGGAATGTGACAGCCACATGGTTCGGGTTAGTAGTTCTCCCTAGCAGGGAAGCCTCGTGCTGCTGCACGTGTTCATTGGGGTCTTCTTTGCCAGAATACTTCTCAATCCTTATGTTGTTCAAAATCCCTAATATCTGATTGTACAATAGCTCTTGTGTGAAAGGATGAGAGGCACTCTCAGACAGGAGATGCATTACCCTGAATCTTGATTGTTTCAGCTTTTTCTCTATGAGCACTTCTAAGATTTTTGCGGTTAGCCCTGTGTTGGGGACATTGTCATATCTTGCAGGCATCCTCAAATCAGCATTCGGGTTTCTGCCCATGTTCTGCCCCTGGCTTGGTTGGTAGTGGGAGTCCTCCTTATATTGATGCTGAAACATCTGGCTTGGTTTCCTCCATTATTCCTCAGGGTATGACCTTTCATCGTAAGGTGTGTATGAGCGAGTTCCCTCACCTTTTGCGCCAGCATAATGTGGGTTGGTAGCGAGTTCCCTACGCTCAAACCCTGGTTCTGGTTAATTGGTTTGAGCAGTAGGCTCCGGTTGCGCATCCGGAGTTGGCACCGAGGAAACCGTGGATGTAGCCTCAGGAACGTAGGAAGGGCCGGCTTGACTCCTTCTTGGTGGTGCTTGCTTGGATGCTTCCGAAAAGGCTTTTCTTTTGGAGCGTCTCAGCTCCTTTTCCCTTCCCGGGTTTAAGCTTTCAGGAGGTGGAGGATTGTTCGTCATCGGTCTTGGTAGTGTATGACTTGATATGTTAGGATCCCACAGATGGCGCCAAAATATTGGGACCTTAATCACTCGGGGCGTCAGGTCCCTGTATGGTAGTTAGAAGTGTTTTTCGGGTCATCGGGTCGCTGTACGATGCCTTGTATGCGTGCTCCTCCTGCGACCTGCACACGGGGCAGTATCGACACCACGAGGGGAGGGGGGGTGGTGTGCGATGAGCCCTCTCCGATGCTTAAATAAAAAATCTTGGGAGAGAAAGCTAGAGAGAAGTCAGAGCTTCCTTGTCAACTTAAGTTATGAAATGGTTGGCCTAGTTTCCTATATATAGGGAAACTAAGAACCGAAGCCGGTTTTGAACGGTCTGATCCCGGTTTAGTAGAAAATAAGAACCGGGCACGGACGTAGGAAAATTTGACATCGGGAAGGCTCGTACGTAGTGTTTATATTCGAGTATACGCGTTTCCCGGGGTGACAATTCGAACCCCCGGATTATATGGGTCACGGTTCGAATAAGCGCGTATCATGCGTTCAGACCGTTCTAACCCGTGAATAGGCGTTTGTGAACCGTTGGTGGGTTTTACGTGTTAACGAGGCCCGAATGTAAAACGAACCCGAAACGGGCGTATATCCATCAAGCCTCGGTGGCAAATGATAAGGATTGTTTCGAATAAGGTGCGAACAATCGTGCTTATAGTGTTAGCATTTGGACAAGGGGCTGCCGTAATTGGGAGCCCATTAATATTAGCCAAATTACCTAAGTAATTAGGTAATGTCACATTAGGGATTTTGGGCTAGGCCTAAAATTGGGCCTCCACCCTAGGCTAGGTCGGCCGAAACATAAGGAGGGCAAAGTGGACTTTTGTCGACTTTACTCCTCTTATAAATATGGAGGTATTTGGTATTTATCATAAGTTAATTCTCTCCTCCTTTGTGGTGATATTTGAAGAAACATCTCCTCCATATAAACACCTAGTTTCAGCCGAACCACCATGTGCCCTAGGAGGTGCCAAATAGTGTCAAGCAATTTACTCCGGAGATCCATCCGCGAAGAATCGACTGAGGCTTTGCTATGAGGCATAATCCGTGTAGGGATTATCTAACAAAAACCTCAAGGGAACCGTTCGGCGGATCGAGAACTCCCCTTCGGCGATCTAAGGTACACAGAATCAAAGTAGGTATGTGCACTATCTTCCGCTGCGTATTAGTTACCTAGCACGTATATTGTTATTATTTCTGGTGTATCTACCCCTATAATCCTACAGTGGTATCAGAGCATGTGTTAGGGAGTTCATGATTTTGATAAATTTGGTGTTCTTGAATTTCTTGGTCTTGGCCGAAATTTTTTACTTTAGTTTTCAAGTTTTAAAATTTTCGATTTTTTCAATCATGTGGGCCGAATATTTCATGATGTTCATAGTAAAGTTTGATGTTCATGATCTTCAAGAAAAACAAGACTTTTATCAAAATTAAACATTGGACTCTTGATTTTTGTAAGATTAGATCTTGAAATTTGACCACAAACCCTAATTTTAGTGTTTCAGTCGAACCTCCTTTAGGTGTTCAAGGTGAAATTTTTTAATTTCTTAGTCCACAAGTACCCTAAAGTGACCAAAAATTTTTATATATATATTTTTATATAATTCCGCCGAAATATTTTAGTGCCTAGGGATTAGGCCAAAATTAGGGTTAGGGAATAGAAACTATAAATATATCTAGCACAATTTTAGGGATGTAGATATTATTGATAAACATAGTTGCCTAAAAGATTGAGAAAATACATATTATTGATGAAAATATATCCCTAATATTGAATATTGACAATAATATATTTAACAATATATATATATATATATATATATATATATAGTGTTGCCAAATATATATGGTATATATATTGTTGATTATATATCTCTAAATATAGAATCTTGACAATAAGTATAAATATATATGTGTGCAGAAAGTTGGAAATTATTTAATAATTAATTGTTACTTGGTGACCAAGTTAAGTTTTTAGCGGACTTTAAAACCCTATTTGGTCCACAAGTAATAAATTTCGGCCGAACCCTATGGGTAATAGGCCGGTCCAATTTTTGGGTCGGGTTAACCGAACCCATTAGACCAAGGGAACCCGACCGAACCGAATCGGGTCGGGTTTACGGGTCCTAAAACGGTGCGGGTTGACCAAACCAGGTTTTCTTTATCGGTCCAACCTATTCGGGTCGAGTCAGACAAGGGCAGCTAATATGGGTCGAACCGAACTGGTTTGAGCGTCGAACCAAACCGAATTCCTATTTTAAAACCGAACCGGTCGGTCCAATTCATTTTAAACCGAACCGAACCGGACCGGGCCGAACCAGGTTGTAACGAACCAATATTGACTGAACTGGATCCTTTAAAAATGGATCGAACCGTTTCAATTTAAATTAGGATGGTCAAAATTTTAAAATCCAAATGTTTTTTAACTTTAAAATAGCCTACATAGTAAGGGCCGACCCAAGGGTAAGACACTAAGCTATGGCTTTAGGCCATGACTTATTGAGGGCCTCATATTCATAAGTATTTTAATAAAGGACCTAGTGATGACAAAAAAAATGGACCTCTATAGTATTTAAGATTGTAATGAACTAACAAAATAACAATTACCCAATAAATTAAAAACATTAATGTTGGCCTCATATCCATATGTATTTCAAAGTGGGCCTAATGATAACAAAAAAATAATGGACCTCTATAGCATTTATTTATAGAATTTAAGGTTGTAAATAAAATAAAGATTACTCATAAATTAATAATCATTAGTGCTGGCTATGACATTTTTTGTTATTTCCAAATTCTATATTGAGATGGCAAAAATATAATTAATGTGTTAATTTAATAAATTCTTGGAAATAATTTTAATCAACCACCTAAATAATTAGAAAAAAACCATCTAATTAATTAGGGATAGCATTAATTTAAAATAGCGTAAAATCTTGAAACTAGATAGTATTTATACATTTTAATTTCTTATTCTCTTCTAATTAGTTTTCTATAAATTATTAGCTCAATCCATTATCAATATTATATGGTTTTTAAACTTATAAATATTTCCATTTTTCAAATGGATTATTTAAATTATCAATTGAAGATGTAATCTTTAAAAATTGAATATAAAAACTTCATTAGTGATTTTGTTTCGATCAAAGTTTGAATAATAGATTTTATATAAAAATGTAGTTTTAGTAAATTTATTTATTTTTCATATTTGGCAAAAAAAAAATTATTAGGCCACAAATCGAAATGTGGGTTTAGGCCTCGATTTTCCTAGGGCCGTTATAGGTTTAAACCCAATGCCTAGTTTCAACTATGGGAATGGATCTCGGAAATGCATGATTTTGCGACTGAGTCATTTAGTGGGCTGAATTGAAATTGCTATTTAATTGATATAATTGCATGTTTAGAACTGTCGACCTGACTATGTCAAACTAGATGGGTATTACATGTTGTGGGCTGAGCCCTGTATTTCAATTAATGAGTTGCACACTAGGATAGACATGTTGTGATGGTTGTAATTGTCTAGGATTCATGTCTAGAAGTACTCATGTATGATTGATAGCATGAATTGCAACTCAACCCCAAATGTTTTAAAACCGAAAATCAGTCGCCAAATATGCATGTTTGTTATAGTATGATCACGTATGATGCGTATGCATGAATGTTGATGATGTATTAGCATGTTATATGCCAGCATAAGCTCCTCGGAACATTAGACGCATGACGCATATGCATGATGAGTGGTTTGTTTCGTGGATGCGACCTGCGCATGATGATTTACTTGTGTAGTAGAATTGCATGTACAAATTTGAAATCCTCGAAAATTTTAAGGGCCTTGGGAAAGCCAAGATCGGGTGCTTTAAAACCTCCCGAACTGGTAAAAGCGATTAAACTGTTTTAAAAGACTGATTTATTAGAAAGAAGACGACGGTAATGTGAAATATTTCACAACCCCCTTCCCTCGGTTTACTGGCGAACGGTTGGGTTAGATGTCTGAGGAATCATTATTTGTCACCTTCTGTCTCATAGATATCCGATGTACGTAATTTATTTTCAAGATTTTATTGTCTCCATGCTTATGCATGATTGTCGATGTGTTAGTTTCAATGGATGCAATTAGCAATGTCATCTCCCAATTAAATAAGGGAGTAAGACTGAATGGTAAGAACTATAAGATCTGGAATAAGCGAGCAAAGTGTTGGATTATGGGGACGTAATACTCTGGAATGCTAAACGTGTACTAGCAAGAAATCTAATCTACGCAGCGGAATTAGTACACATACCTTTTGATGGGTTTCGATATAGCCGTTAGGCCCATTAACGACGAGTAAACGGTGAAATAGGCCCACTGGGCTCCAAAAGGGGCCTAGAGGGCCAATATGAGGGGTCCCGACAAGGTCGGTCCCGACATATGAGCTGGACGCTCCAGATGAAATGCCTTTGAGTAGGCCCCGATGAAATGCCCTTGAGTAGGCCCCGATGTCGAATCCCTGAGGATGTTGGCCCTGTCCCGATGACGAGGGGCCCCGAGCGGTGACCAAAGGAGATAACTCTGGAGTCCCCGACATCCGTCGGGACTTGCCACCAGAGGATGAGGCCGAGAAACACGCCCACTATCAGCGTAGTGGGGAAGTGGCCTGAAAAGACGGAACGTGGGCAAGTGGCCGAGATAAATGGAACGTGGGCTAACTGCCCCTGGCAGTTATCTCAACAGGTAACTGTGGTAACTCCTCTATTATATAATGGAAGTAATTACCTCAGGATTGATACATTGACATACTTTCATACATACTTGCCTACATCGAGATACTCATTTAAGCATCGGAGAGGGATTCTGGGTCACCGCCCGGTCTATCCCCTTCTTGCAAGATTACAGGGAGCAAAGGAGTTCGGACTTCCGTCAAGATCGTGCCGGAGTTCCAATCGTGATCCAACATTGGCGCCGTCTGTGGGAACCGTAACAAAAAGCTAAGATAGCTTCTACCCGATCGATGGCTTGCAAGTAGAAGAAGAGACAAGGACAATCCGGCGGTTCCCGCCATCCTGCTGGAACTCTGAATTCGGGGCCGCCGGAGCGCAATGTTGATCGGAATGATCCTCCCCTGCTGGTTCCCAAACAGGGGGGCATCATGACGATCACGAGGATTCCGTTCGAAACTCGTTGGAGGACAGGGAAGAGATCCCGAGGAGGGACCAGGATGCTCCTACAAAGGTGGACTTGGCAAAGGCTATGATGGATGCCATGCCGATATTCCTGGAGACTATGGAGGCTCTCTTGGACCGAAGGGAGGCTGCCAAGAAGAAGGATGAAGAGTTGCCTCCGCCTCCGCCGAGGGAGAATCGGGACGGGCAGGAGGCCCAACCCGAGCACCAGGACAAGGGCAAGGAGCCCGTTCAGTCGGAGCAGATCGTGATTGATGGGCCTGGACCGGTGCAGCATAGGACCATCCCTCTTAATGGTCCTATCACCCCCGACCAAGTGGTGAAGATCGTGAACATCTGTATGGGGGACTAGAAGAAGATGATGTCGGAGCTTAGGGATCGATCCACTCATCCCTTTGTCCCCCGATGAACACCACTGCCCCGCCGGGACTTGGTATCCCGACAATCAAGGAGTATGATGGCGAGGGAGATCCAGTTCGCCATGTCCAGAAGCATGTTATGGCTTGTCTAGGCAGAGACCCTGATGACGATATAGTTTGCGTTCTGTTCCCGGCCACACTTGGTGAGAGGGCCCTGACGTGGTTCTTCAGCCTTCCTCCAGGGTGTATCTCTACCTGGACCCAGATGCATGATCGTTACATCCAGCAGTACCAGGGCTGTCGACGTCTCCTGAAAAGCGCGAGGTCCCTGGCTGAGGTGGTGCAGAGGCCCGACGAGTCGCTGGCGCATTATTACCAGAGGTACACCGCCAGCGTGGCCGAGATTGATGAGGAGATGTTGGAGGGAGATACCATCCGCACCTTCATCCGGAACCTAACAGCACCATATGGTTCCGACCTGATGCACAGCGTGGCTGAGAAGGCTGTGTGGAACATGGAGGCGCTGCAGAAGAGGGTGAAGCAGCAAATCGACGTACCAGAGTCGAAGATAGCTGCCGGAGAGATCGATCCTCCGAAATCGAACAAGGGGAAGCAGTCGTTCAAACCCTCGGACGATCGCAAGAAGAAAGATAAACCCGAGAGCAGTCGGGGTCGAGGCCGCTCCAATCGGAGGGAAGACAAGCGTCCCTCGAAGTCAGACAAACGGGAGGACCGTTACACTCCTCTCATTTGATCAATGGGTGCTGTGTTGGCAGTGATGGATCGGCAGGGTATCACCATGTACCCCCCGAAGAAGGATGGAGAGTTCATGGGAGCCCGCACCGATCGTTATTGTCGTTTCCATCGCGCCAGCGGTCACGACACTAACCACTGTCGGGAGTTGAAGAAGGAGATTGAGAAGCTGATCCAGAAGGGGAAGCTCAAGGAATTTGTGGCTGGGCGACGGAGCCGATCCCGTTCCCGATCCCGATCGCGGTCCCGTTCACGATCCCGCGATCGGTCCCCGAAGAAGGAGAAACCCGAGTCTTCCAATACCCGCAAGGAGAAGCGGGGGACCATTAATGTGATCCATGGGGGATTTGCTGCAGGAGGTGATACCACGGCATCTTAAGAGGTCTATGCTTCTCAGATTCCTGTTGCTGTGGTGCTGGGCAAGAGGCCCCGAACTTGGACTCCGAAGGAAGAGATGGTGATTTCCTTCTCAGCGGAGGACCTGATAGGTGTAGAGACCCCACACGATGATGCTTTGGTCGTGACCCTGAACGTGGATGGGTACGAGATGAAGCGGATCTTGATTGATGGAGGCAGCTCCTCCGATATTTTGTTCATGGATGCGCTGGAGGCCATGGGAAAAACCAAGAAGGACCTGAAGCATGCGGACTTCCCTATGGTCGGATTTTCTGGCTCTACCTCTTACCCGGTGGGGATGATTACCTTACCGGTTGAGTTCGGTAGTGGTTGGAAGTCGGAGAAGAGGGACGTGGAGTTCGTGGTGGTCGAGTCTGCGGGGACTTACAATGCAATTATCGGGAGGAAATTGCCTCAACTGTCCATCAGAAGATGAAGTTTCCGACCGACCACGGAGTCGGGGAAGTCAGGGGCGATCAGGTGGCCTCCAGGAAGTGCTATGTCAATGCCACTCGAAGGAGGAATCGGGAGGCTATGACTATTTTCCAAACTGATGCTGATACCCGAGAGGAGTTTGGGCGTCCCGCCCCGATGGAGGATTTGAAGGAGGTCGAGATTGATGGACCTCAGAGGAAGGTGAAGATCGGGTCCGCTCTGACTGAGGAGAAGGCCCAAGAACTGATTGACTTGTTGAAAGAGTTCAAGGAGCTGTTTGCCTGGTCCCCGAGTGACATGCCAGGAATCAGCCCCGATGTGATTACTCATGAGCTGAAGATTGACCCCGCGATCAAGCCGATTGCACAGAGAAGGCGCCCGATGGGTGCCGACAAGAAGATCGCGATCCAGCAAGAGGTGGGCAGGTTGCTCGATGGTGGATTTATTAAGGAGCTCCGATTCCAGACCTGGGTCGCCAACCCAGTCCTGGTGAAGAGGAGCTATGTAAAGTGGCGGATGTGTGTTGATTTCCGCGACCTGAACAAAGCATGCCCGAAGAATTGCTATCCGCTCCCGAGGATCGACCAGCTGGTGGATGCCACATCGGGACATGAGTTGCTGAGCTTTATGGATGCCTACTCCGGCTGCAATCAGATCAAGATGTCCAAGGAGGATGCCCCCCATACCGCCTTTTATGCTGATAGCGGCATCTATCACTATGATGTCATGTCCTTTGGACTGATCAATGCAGGTGCAACTTATCAGAGGATGGTGAACAAGCTGTTCGGGGATATACTGGGGAAAACGATGGAGGCCTATGTGGACGATATGCTGGTGAAGTCCCGATAAGCCGAGGATCATGTTCACAACTTGGCCACGGCGTTTGAGCGGATGAGGCTTCATCAAGTTCGCTTGAACCCGACCAAGTGTGCCTTCGGAGTGCACTCATGGAAGTTTCTGGGCTTCATGGTGAGCCAGAGGGGAATCGAGCTGAACCCTGAGAAACTGAAGGCGATCGAGGAGATGAAGTCCCCGACGAACCATCAAGAGGTGCATGTGTTTAATGGCCGATTGGCCGCGATGAATCGCTTCCTGTCCAAGGCAAGCGACCGATCCATGGCGTTCTTTGAAGTGCTGAGGGCCAACAAGAAGTTCGAGTGGACTGCCAAGTGCGAATAGGCGTTCCAGGACTCAAGCAGCACCTCCGAGCCCTCCCGCCGTTGTCGAAGCCCATCCCAGGCGAGCCACTCTATCTGTATTTGGCTGTTTCTGAATTTGCTGTTAGCTCTGTCTTAGTGAAAGTCGTAAAGGGTAACCAAGCCCCCGTCTATTATGTAAGCAAGTCACTCGCCAAGTCTGAAATGAATTATCCCGCCGTTGAGAAGTATCTTTATGCGTTGATTGTTACTGCTCGGAAGCTGAGACCTTACTTCCATGCGCATGAGATTACGGTTCTGACGAATCAGCCCTTGAAACATTTTTTGAACCGACATGATGCGTCGGCGAGATTATTGAAATGAGCAGTCGAGCTTAGTAAGTTCCGCATTCACTTTGCTCCGAGAACGGCTATTAAGGGCCAGGCGTTGGCGGATTTCATAGCAGAGTCTACAGCCCCCGATCTAGAAGAAGCGGGCCCTGTAGAGGGGGCAACCACGGAGGTCCCGATGGCAGAGCAATCAGAACAGCCCAATGACGAAGACACTTGGGAGATGTATACCGATGGCTCCTCAAATTCGGAAGGATCGGAAGCAGGGTTCGTACTGATACCGCCAGGAGGAATCGAGCCCCTTCGATATGCCTTGGCCTTGACGTTTAGGGCCACCAACAATGAAGCTGAATATGAGGCTCTCATCACCGGACTCAAGATTGCCAAAGGAACGGGAGTTGGTCACTTAAAGGTGAAGTGTGATGCTAGCCTGATTGTGAACCAAGTCCAGGGGTGATACGAAGCAAAGAGCTCGATGATGAAAAAGTACCTTCGTGAGGTGCAAACCTTGAAGGAGAGTTTCAAGAGCTTCGATATTGAGGCGATCCCAAGGAAGGATAATGTGGAAGCAGATGCCTTGAGCATGTTCGCCTTCGGGGCACCCCTCGACGAAAGTCGGAAGGTGCACTTCTTGGAGAAGGTGATCGTGTCAGCCACCGATCAATCGGAGGTATGTGCCATCGAGACCGGATCGGAGGAGCCCACTTGGATGACCCCGATAGCCGCGTACCTGACTACGGGGGTAGTCCCCGATAATGAAGTAGCAGCCGGCAAATTACGCCGAATCGCGGTCAATTATGTGATGATGGACAATCAGCTGTATAAAAAGGGGTATTTAACTCCTTACTTGAAATTTGTGGCTTAGCCCGACACAGATCGGATCCTTAGGGAGGTGCACGAAGGATACTCGGCTTGTCATGAAGGTGCCCGATCCGTCGTGAGGAAAGTGCTGAACCTGGGCTATTACTGGCCCTCGATGAACAAGGAGGCAACGATGCTAGTCCGATCCTGTGACGCTTACCAGAGGTACGCCCCGAATATCGTGGCTCCAGCTTCCGATCTGACGTCCATCAAGAGTGCTTGGCCCTTCGCGCAATGGGGAATCGATTTGGTGGGACCCATTCTAGTTGCAAAAGGTCAGTGCCGATATTTGATTGTGGCTATTGATTATTTCTCGAAGTGGATAGAATCTAAGGCATTGGCCAAGACAACGGGGAATCATATCCTCAAATTCCTCCAGACCCATATTATATCCAGATACGGGATCCCTAAGGTGTTGATCAGTGATAACGGCCCTCCATTTAATGGGGTCTAGTGGAAGGAGTACCTGGAGGAACTGAAAATTGAGCATCGGACAGCCTCTGTCCATCATGCTCAAACCAATGGACAAGTGGAGTCTACCAACAAGATCGTGATGGATGGCTTGAAGAAGAGGGTCCATGCCTTGAAGGGAAAATGGCTGGACGAGCTGGAAAATGTGCTTTGGGCTGTTAGAACAACACCCAAACGATCGACTGGGTAGACTCCGTTTGGCCTTGTTTATGGCACGGAAGCAGTTGCTCCCGTTGAAATAGTTGTGGCATCCAATCGGACGAGGTATTATGAACCTCTGTCGAATGATGAAATGAGGCGTCTGGACTTGGACTTGGTCGAAGAGAAGAGGTGGAATGCCGAGGGGGCCCAGGCTCGGATGCGCTTGGCAACGGCCCGATATTACAACCGGCGAGTCAAGTCTCGACAGTTCTTTGTCGGGGAACTGGTCTGGCGTCGGAACGAATTTACCCTTTTGGATCGGATCAACAAGATGTCACCAAAATGGGAAGGACCTTATAAGGTCGTGGGGATGCCAGCTCGAAATGCGTATAAGTTGGAAGACCTTGATGGCAATGTGTTGAAGCATTCTTTCAGTGGTGAACACTTGAAGAAATGTCATGTCTGATATTAGACGCCTTTAGTGGTGCAAGTTGTTTATCGTTTTGATTTGATATAAACATGTTTTGAGCCATCAATGAATAAAGAGGTTGCTTCCGATTAAATCGCCTTAAGTGGCGTGGATAAATCGCCTTAGCTGGCGTGGATAAATCGCCTTAAGTGACATGGATAAATCGCCTTAAGTGGCGTGGATAAATCTCCTTAAGTGGTGTGGTTAAATCGCCTTAAGTAGTGTGGTTAAATCGCCTTAAGTGGCGTGGATAAATCGCCTTAACTGGCGTGGATAAATCGCCTTAACTGGCGTGGATAAATCGCCTTAAGTGGCGTGGATAAATCGCCTTAAGTGGTGTGGTTAAATCGCCTTAAGTGGTGTGGTTAAATCGCCTTAAGTGGTGTGGTTAAATCGCCTTAAGTGGTGTGGTTAAATCGCCTTAAGTGGTGTGGTTAAATCGCCTTAAGTGACGTGGTTAAATCGCCTTAAGTGGTGTGGTTAAATCGCCTTAAGTGGCGTGGCTAAATCGCCTTAAGTGGTGTGGGTAAAATGTCTTAAGTGACGTATCGAATCACTCTAAGTGGTATGATCAAATCGCCTTAAGTGGCGTGGTTAATTCACCTTAAGTGGTGCAGCGATAATCACAACCGAAATGGATTGATATTATAAAAGCCTGAAAGGTTCACGACAAAAGAAGGAAATTACAAGGATAAGAAAATAAAGCGTTAAGCTTGGTCCTTGGCAGCATCGAGGGGAGCAGAGTCCACGAGGTCTGTGGCACAAGGCTCCGCGATCGGAGGATCGGATCCTGGAGGATTCGCCGCGGGAGGATCGGACCCTTGGAGGTCAGCCAGTGAAGGGTCGATTGTCGGGGGATCAGTTGTCGGGAGGTCTATACTTGGAGGCTCTACCGTGCCTTCAGCACCCGCAGTCCCCTCAGGGGTGTTGGCCCCGTCGCTCTGCTCTGAAAGGCTGAAATACCTCTCCGTGAAGGGGGCGAGAGTCTGAGACTTGGTGAAGTCAATGGCACTGCCATACTCCAGATGGAGCTCCTCGACAGCATTAAGAAGGTGGTCTCCATCTCCGCGTTACAGAACCTCACCGCGTCCACTTTGAAATCTTCGGAGCCCCGATAATCTTCCAGACCCTTGGCCTCAGCCTCAGCCAGCTTGATGGGGAACTCAGCGATCTCCTGCTCCATCTGTTGGGACCGATTGGTGAGAAGGACATTCTCAGCCACCAGTCCCGCCTTGACGTCCTCAAGGGCCTTCTTCTCGAGGACAAGCCTGTCCCGGTCCTCCGCGCGCACTTGCTGCTCTTCCTTGAGCTTTTGTCGCTCCTGCTTCAGCAACCGCTCGAAGTCGTGGACCTGCCTCAAGAGTATTAGATAGTGTAGAGAGGGGGTTGAATCATATGTATAATAATCAAGAATGTATAATGAATCAACCAAGTAATTACATGTTAGGATGCCACTATATATAGGAGATCAATCCTAACTAACTAGTTAACTATACAAGTCAACCTAAGGTACCATGTATCTATACAAGTATGAGTACCTATCAATGTATATACAATATGTACATCTAATATTCCCCCATCTTTTCCTTCTTCTTCCTTTCTAAAGAATTAAAATGAAAATTTGAGAGAAAAGGTCGATGATGAATGAAATGCCAAGGTCCAATCAAAACCCGGTCAAAAAGAGCAAAGGGTAAACCCGTTCAAAATGAGCCAAGGAAATTTCAAAACCCGCTCAAATGATCCATGGGAAATTTAAAACCCGCTCCAAAATGCCAAGGTCCAACAAACCCGGTCTTCACAAAATGGCCCCTCGAAAATCCAATTTTCGGGATACGGCCCTATACTTGAGAACTTTCTTCAAAACAGCTCCAAAGAACTTCACAAAACAGCCCCTCGAAAATCCAATTTTCGGGATACGGCCCCAAACTTGAGAACTGTCCTCAAAACAGCCCCAATCTTCTGAACTATCCTCAAAATAGCCCCAAACTTCACAAATCCAGCAAAAATGCTCCATACTTCGAAACTGCTCCAAAACAGCCCCAAAGTCTTCAAAAGAGCATCCCACATTTGAAAACTGCCTAAAACAGCCTCAAATCTCCAAAAGCTTGCAAAGAAGCCCCAAACTTCACAAATTACTTCAAAATAGCCCCAAATTCGTCCAAAATTCGGCCAAAATAGCCTAGGCACGTGCAGAGCACATGCGGGTGCACCGGGGTGCACAAGACAATCCAACTCCATGTCGAAATCCTGGTGCACGGAGGGTGCACGACGCTACAAGGCCCAGAGATCATGGGTTCGAATCCACCCAGACACACGAATTTCTTCTTCAAACCACAACATGAAGATCTTCAAATCTTCATCAGAAAACCCAGGTGTTCATCATGAAATACCAAGGCAAACGAGATCTAATCGTCATTAAAACGACTCCAAGCCAACTTGAATCCATTAGCAACCATAAGGCGCATCAAAACCAGTCCAAATTGCAGCAAATAATCAAGAATCCAAGTTGAATTTGAACAAATTTGCAGCAAGAACACTGTAGCAACAAGAACAGAATGCAGCTCCAAGAACGTAGCAAAATCCGGAAATTCCACAGCAGAAATCCACAAATCGCAGCTTGGAATCAATAGCACCATCAAATTCGAATCAATTGCGTCCAAAATCACAGCAAATGATCAAGAAATAAGCTCGAATTCGAAGATCGAACATCCAGCAGCAAAATAGGCGAGAAATCTGAATTTGAATCAGAAAATACCTCCAAACGATTCGATTAATCGAATCAATGATCCAGTAACTTCGCAATGATGCTCAGAGAGCATATGAAATGCAGAAATCTCGAAATTAAACCTCGAATTGCAGAATTGAAGCTCAGCCAAAACCAGCAGAAACTTGACCAGAAATTGCAGAAACGCAGCTGCAATAATCCAAATCCGCGTAAAACCGCAACGAATATGAAAATCGCACCACCACAGAAATGATCGCAATTGGTTTAATTCCACGGGAACAACAAGCACGAAGAAGCGAATCAAAGGAATCAATCTCAGATTTCATCAAACATTCTACGCAAGCTGAAAACCAGCAGCTGAAAACTGAATTGCAGCAGCAGTATTCAAAATTCCAGAGCAAAGAATCGATCAATCCAGCAGCAGCAATCGATCTTAGACTCGTGGTACAACACCAGATCGAATCCAAATCACAGGATCGATCAAGAATCGATGAACAAACTCCAAATCGATGAAACAGTACATGCAGCAAACTGAAATGCTGAAACCGAAATGCTGAACTGCCGATCCAATAATGCTGAAATCCTCAATCCAAACAGCAATTATTGAGCAGCAAATTCACGAAATGCATCAGCAACAGACAGATCCAATGAATCGAAGCTGAAAACCTCAAGATCCAAGCTCAAATCGATGCAAAAACCTCTCGAAAAACTGAAACCGAACCTGGAAATACCATGGCTCTGATACCATATTAGATAGTGTAGAGAGGGGGTTGAATCATATGTATAATAATCAAGAATGTATAATGAATCAACCAAGTAATTACATGTTAGGATGCCACTATATATAGGAGATCAATCATAACTAGCTAGTCAACTATACAAGTCAACCTAAGGTACCATGTATCTATACAAGTATGAGTACCTATCAATGTATATACAATATGTACATCTCATAAGGAGGTCCCGAGTCTTCTGGTTAAGGAGGGCCTGCTCCTTAACCAGCTTGCCCCTCGACGATTCGGAGGCAGCCAAATCCTCCTCGAGCTTGGCCAAGACCTCGGGAGCCGCCGTGGCTCGCTCCTGCTCAAGGGCCTCCTCCAGGGCCAAGATGTACCCGAAATCGCGGTGTTGGTGCGCCATTTCCTGTGAAAAAGAAAGGAAGAGGTTAGTACATGAAAATATTTTACCTTATATACTAAGTGTAAAAACAGGAAGCCTTACCTCCACGCGGCGAACGACCATCTCGCGAATGTCCGTGTGGATGTCCTCCCGAGCTAAGGAGAGCGGAAGCTTTAGAGATGGCGGAACTGAACCTGCCAGCAAGTGCAGACCCAGTTCCGCTGGCGCATCGCCCCGACGGAGCGGGACCCCTCGTAGTGACTCGATCGTGGTCCAGGGAGCCGCCGCCTGGTCGGGGGTGTAAAGCTGATAGAAACTCCCGTCTAAGGGGAGAGGGAGAAGGACGACCTGAGTGTCGGAGGTGCGCGCCTCCGAGCCACCGTGAGACCTGGTCGTCCCCTCAGGAGTCAAGCTCAAAATTGGCGAATACTGTTGTGCTGGGGAAGATGGAAGCAGCCCCTCGGGAGTTGGCTCTAATGGGGTCTACCTCACCCCCCGACGACGAATCAGGGCTTGACCTTCGCTCGTCTCCTCAGAAGAGTGAGAAACGTCCAGGTCAACCACTCGATGGAACTGACCGTCCGTCGGGGCATCTTCAGTCCCCGATCCTATCGGGGCAGGAAGTGGAAGGAGGGGCTCTCCGACCCGTGCGTTGGAGGGTGGCACCCCCGCTGAAGCTCCAGCTCCCGATTGACCTGCAGGTGGAGGACGAGAAGCTTTAGAAAGATAATCGGGGAGTTGATCGTGATCCTTACATCAAATGACGCGACGAGAGAGATACTGGTCTTTCCCGTAATAGTTATAATAACCCGCTTTGAGGATGCAGGGAGTTTCTCCTTGCAGGATGCGGTTGATCCCTTCGATTCTGGCTGTCTTATCGGAGGGGATTAACTCCTCGGGAATACGCTTTCTGTATAATCGGATGGCTAATCGGAGCTGCTTACCTTCTTCGGGAGTCTGGGTGTTGAAGATCCTCTCCATCTTGTCCACCCGGGCCCGCTTGACCTCCTCCGCAGATGGAGGTGCCGATGAGGAGGCGGCCCTCTTCGAGGACTTCCTCTTCCGCACGGGAAGTTGGATGGCATCGGTCTCCGCCTCCTTAAGCATGATATTGGTCAGCATTGATACCTTCTTAGCTGCAAAGACGAAAACAAAGGTGCAATTAGAATATTACCCAAGGAACAACATTGGAGGGGCCTTCATAGAGTTGACCCCCGGAGGCAGCATCGAGGAGACGGATCCCGGCCAGAACGAGATCCCGCTCCACGATGGAGTTGGCATCGAGGGGAGCGAAGGAATCCCCCCAGCGATAGAGTTGGATGCACTGGAGAATTTGAAAATCCTCCTCAGAGTAAGTGTGATAAGCAGGAGGAGGGTCTGCTTCAACCTCCCATCGGGGCCATGGGATGGAGCTTTTCCGGATGAAGGAGTAATTCTTCTTCCAACCGCTGTTGTCAGGCCCCGAGTCAGTGATGAGCCCCCGACCTCTGGCGACCTTCCAGGTGTCACCATTCCAGCTATATCGGGAGAGCTGCGCCTTGCTCCATTTAGGCTTCCGCGGGTAGAAGGCACAGACCCCGACATCATTGCACTTCATTCCATAGAAGGTCCGGAAAAGTCGGAGGCTATAGGTCCACTGTTGGCGGAGGCAAAGGACATGGAAGGCATTCCACACACGGATGGCGTGGGGGGAAAAAGTAGTCGGATGTGTTTTGTAATATTCACACATCTCGACTAAATACCCGCAGAAAGGGAATCAGATCCCCGCTGATACTATCCCGGTGGAGACAAATACCTCCCCTTCCCGGGGACGAGTGACCACAGGGTCGCCCAGGATGCGAGGGCGAGGATAGGGGTAGCGATGCTCCCAGGTGGAAGTGATACATCCTTCCCGGAGAGCTTCATCATAGGCGTGTTCCGAAATTTCATTACAACCATAATCAAACTTGAAGGGCTTCACCCCCCATAACTGGATTCACCGTCTGGAAAATGATCAGAGCAAGAAAAGGCACAGTTAATTTTTGGAAAAATCCGGGTAAGTTGATCGGAGGAGGAATCTTACCAGACATGCTGAATTGGGGAAGAAAAGATGATCCTGATGGTCGGAGATCCTGGCTGCCAGAGCGTTGATCAGAAATCAGAAAGGAGAGCTTGAGCTTTTGAAATCGCAGAGGATGAAGCGGTGAAGGAGAAATGAATAGTGCCAGGATTTGGGGGTTTTTATAGGAGAGAGGATAGCCGAAGAGACGTTGCAATCCGGACCGTTGAAGATGAAACGCTTCAACCTGAGTCGATGAGACGCTAGCGACAAAACGGCTAAAAAGTGCTTTTTCAGAAAAAGCAGACGCGGGTACCCAAGTCGTCGCTTCATCACCCATTGCATTTAATAGTTGAGTAACCGATAAATCTTTTCGGATTTGGTGGTTATCCTCGGAATATCGGGGAATCTTGGATGAGGAGATCCGCTTCAGAAGATTTTTTGTAAAGTTAAAAGCCTCCGACGCCAATATCGGGAGGTCTGGAGTTGGAAGACACGACGAACTGTAAGTCCCTCATGTATTGGGGGCAAATGATGGGTTTCGATACAGCCGTTAGGCCCATTAACGACGAGTAAATGGTGAAATAGGCCCACTGGGCTCCAAAAGGGGCCTAGAGGGCCAATATGAGGGGTCCCGACAAGGTCGGTTCCGACATATTAGCTGGACGCTCCCGATGAAATGCCTTTGAGTAGGCCCCGATGTTGAATCCCTGAGGATGTTGGCCTTGTCCCGATGACGAGGGGCCCCGAGCGGTGACCAAAGGAGATAACTCTGGAGTCCCCGACATCCGTCGGGACTTGCCACCAGAGGATGAGGCCGAGAAACACACCCACTATCAGCGTAGTTGGGAAGTGGCCTGAAAAGACGGAACGTAGGCAAGTGGCCGAGATAAATGGAACGTAGGCTAACTGCCCTTGGCAGTTATCTCAACAGGTAACTGGGGTAACTCCTCTCCTATATAAAGGAAGGAATTACCTCAGGATTGATACATTGACATACTTTCATACATACTTGCCTATATCGAGATACTCATTTAAGCATCGGAGAGGGATTCTGGGTCACCGCCCGGTCTATCCCCTTCTTGCAGGATTACTTGGAGCAAAGGAGTTCGGACTTCCGTCAAGAACGTGCCGGAGTTCCAACCGTGATCCAACACCTTTTAGCTTTCCTACCCAAGAACGATGTGGAGGGAGTTCTGATCCTCTGGTCGGAACCACGTTCAAGTTCTTCGTTAGAAGAGGTCCCACGCGATGTAGCTCCACAACAAGACCTCTGATCGATTCTTCAACGGAGATGGAACCTCGGACTTAATGTTGATGGTGCCGAAAATATAGACTAGGGGAGAACAAGTTTTCTCAATGGAGATCCTTGTTCTTATGAATGAGTGAATAAACCCTTAGCAGACACCGCTATATATAGTATTGGTGGAGTTGCCAAAAGGAAACTCCAACCAATGTGGTACTATAGGCCGGCCGAATTGCATATTAAAGGGGGAGGCCCATTTTGGGCCTCCCTTTGCAATTACTAATTGGGTTTGGCCCAGTTAGCCCAAATTGACAATTACCTAATTAACTTGGGTAATTCCCTTAATTAACGGGTTCCTATTACGGCGCCACGTCACCATATGCTAACATCTCCCACTCGCTGGAATGGGAGGGTGCTCGTTAATCTATACGGTTACCCAATAGTATCAACATCTCAGTCTTCTGGCTTCGTCTCCGTCTCCGAATAGTTCTTACGAGACTTGCCGTGCGACCGGCGGATACGACGGGCATCGTGCTACTGTTCTGTTAGGAGTATTGTAGCGCCCGCAGAACGTTGATTCCCTTTCATGAACCAAACCTGTTTGAAATAAAACTATGTACCGCACTTTATCCTTGGTCAACTGTTAATTCTCCAATTGCTCGGTTATCCACAAAGGAATACTTCTCCAGGGCATCTGTACAAGTGTTCACAACCTTCAACTAATATCCGGTTGGCGGCCACCTAGTGAACACGAGAGTCGATGAATTAAAGGTGAACTTGACCATCCCCATCGCTTATACCCTTAGTCTGACTCAACCGGTTTCCAAGACGTGGTCACTTGGTAGTTTTCTTTGGCACTATGCTCGTACGCCAGGAAGCGAGCATTGAGCCAGACCTTAGTTTTAAGTTCTGAGTCCGTGAGGATACTTTGGATGCCTCTTCATAAGGCATCCGGGATCAATCACACGCTCAAGGTGAAGAAGTATGTGCCCTTTGAATCACAAGGATTCTAGCTAGCACAACCGAGCATGACCCCGCGGTCAAACGTGGCACGCGCAGTATGAAGCCCGCGTCGATAGCACACATGGTAAAGCCAGGGATGGGATATGTCAATAATGCTATCGCAGAATCTCTCAGCTGGCCTTGAATGTGATATATAGTGATGGACAAAGTCCAACTCGGCGATTTACAAAACGAAGATTAAGTCATGCTTGTTAAGCGTGACAATGTTATCGTTTTGTTTAATCAGCTTTATCCCCCTGATTCTTAGCCAATCTTGTTATGGTAGAGGTCCCTTTTTCCTTACAAGATGACCGTTCCTGTGTGACGAGGCAAGGTTCACATTCGACATAATTTTGGTTGAAGAATTTTACCTCTTCCTACGACTTAGTTTATAGACCGCAAAATCCGATGTTGTTAATAATTATGACGTCGATAAATCATAAACTCAAATTGCATTACTTTTATTCAATTGAAACATAATTTCAAATGTCAAAATGTTATCACTTTTACAAGCCACACATTTTAAGCCCTACGTAATCCAAGCAGTTTTACGTGCTTTTCAAAAATCTCCCTACGTAACGGCTTAGTTAAAGGGTCTGCGACTATATTGTCTGTAGGAAAGTGTTCTAAAGCGATTAAGTTGTCTTCCAGAACAGATTTAGCATAATTGTATTTCACATCAATGTGCTTTGTCCTACTATGGAACTTTGGATTCTTAACTTCCAGCAATGGCCGCCTGACTGTCTGAGTACACCTTCACAGGTTTACTCGTCTTGTCGATGCCAATTAATGCAATAAGAAGCCTTTTCAGCCAGACCTCTTCTTGTGCATTTTTGGAGAGGGCAACGAATTCCGATTCCATAGTGGAAAGCGCGACACACGATTGCTTCTTGCTTACCCATGATATGGCAGCATTAGCAAGGAGGAAAACTCCTCCTGCGGTGGACTCACGATCATCCGGATCGCCACCGTGGTCGGTGTCACTATAACCGGTCAATTCGAGTAGATCGCCCTCATAGCACAAAGCGTAGTCGGCAGTACCTTTCAGATATTTGTTAATTCGTTTACGGCCATTAGATGTTGATAACTAGGATCTGATTGGAATCTTGCTACTAGGCCCACAGCGTAACAGATCTCTGGCCGAGTACAAAGCATGGCGTACATTAGACTCCCTACCATGCTCTGATACTCTGCATTCTTCATCTGTTCACGCTCCTGCTGGCTTTTCGGGCCATCACGCTTCGATAGCGCGCACCCGAACACAACCGGCGTATCCACAGGTTTAACATCCAGCATTCTGAATCTTTTCAACAGTTTGTTGATATATGATTCCTGAGATTGACATAATCTCCGGGTGGAACGATATCGGGTAATTTTGATGCCTAAGATGTACGTAGCCTCTCCCATGTCTTTCATCTCGAATGCTGATGCTAACTAGGACTTTGATTTATTCATGAAACTCATATCGTTCGCAGCAATGAGTATATCATCCACGTATAGTGTTATGATGACATACTTAGACCCGGAGGTCTTAGTGTATACGCAGGGATCCTTGTGAAGATTCACGAATCTATTTCCAACGATTTCCTCTCGGTATCTGTGATACCATTGCCGAGACGATTGTTTAAGACCGTATATAGATCTTTGGAGTTTGCAAACTTTGCGTTCTTTGCCAGGAGTAATGAAACTCTCTGGCTGCACCATATAGATCTTTGTCTCCAGTTTTACTTGGAGATGTTTGGTCTTAATGTCCATTTAATGCATTCTCGAGTTCGAGACTTGCAGTCATGGGCAAGGACGGCCCTGACTATGGTGTAACGCATAGTCGATGAGTCCGTCTTTATCAAAGTTCACTCTGTGAATTTGGGTCTATCCTTTCGCAATTATTCGAGTTTTGCACCACTCGAAATTTCCACCAGAAGTGAATTCTAAGATTTCACTTTCTAGTTCTGTGGTTAACAAATAAATCAACTAAAGACTAAAACTGAATTAGTTCTTATTTAGGCAATTTCATCCTCCATTGTTTGCCTCCATTCCCTCGTTTTGAGGTCCTTCCTTTGCTTGCTGAACTGTCACTGGTTCAAGAACGAACATCAAGATGTTTAACAAATCTAGTTTGATGGGATACTTCTCGAAAGAAGTTCGTTGTCTTTGACTATGTCTAGGCACGTTAATCCCGATTTTTGTCAGATCGTTATTCCCACTCGTAATAATGCTTCTTATCGGGGAATTACTTCCACTGGAAACAATGGTGGTGGTTGAACTTACTTGGAATAACCTCTCGGTCTCAGGATTCTACCTCCGAGATGTATTCTTCGATCACTAGGATCTGGAACCGAGTTGGTTGTTCCACTCCCACTAGGAAAAATGGGTAGTAGAAATAGTTCATTATCATGATTATCAGGTCCGACTTGATTCGCATTTTGAAATTTAGTGATGATTATGTGTGAGGAGGAGCGAGCCCTCTCACTGGATTTATTATGAAGACGTTTCCATCATCATTTACCAAATCAATCACTTATGCTATATCAGTTCTCCCACTCGAAGTAAATGGGACCTGAGAATCTCCATCAACCATCTGTTAACTCAATCAGTACTAGCTTGTTTCGTTCTGCAAAGTCTCGGAAATTTATCCTCAAACCTTTATAATGTGTCATTTTTATCCACGAAACCATTGTTCCAGGCTAATTTTAGAACTCGTATTCTTCGCGGGTAGTGCGTACTCTTAATGAATACTCGTTTTAATGCGCCAATGACTGCGTCTTGGTGATAAGGTTTTACCTGAATCATTCATTAGCTTTTATGGTAACGTGTTATCCGATTTTCTCAGAACATAGTGTTTTACATTAATGTGAGTTAAATTAATCTCATCCCGCAGGAAAAGTTAATGTGTAACTCTAACATTATGTAATTCTAAGCTATGTTTATTGAAGTGTTTTAATGAATGCCTTTTAGCCAAACTCTTCGTTCAAGGCTAAGGGTGGGAGAGTCGTTTTACAGACTACTTCTTTTCTTTTATTTAACTCATCTATAGATTTATCTATCTTATGGACCATGCATTTAAGATGTCGCTTTTAATGCCATGGTTGATGTTCTAATTAGATTGTAGTAGCTGGAAGGCTTACTTCAAATCTAAGTAGTTGTCAATGAGTTATATCTGAAGAATTACAAACGAAAATTCCGCATTCATAAAAATACTTAATTATTAAATTCGTATTCTAAAACGATGTGTCCCGTCTTTCGAGGTGACATGCACCTCGCCCATACCCGGTTAAAAACCGTGGTTTTGAGAATCGTCTTAGTCTCCAAATTTAAAAGCAAAATTGGTTTTAAACATGCACATTATTTGGGATATAAACTATAATGGAGTACTTTAACAAATAAGAATTAAAATCGATCGGTTCGTTTTACGTTTGTTATGCGAGTTATGGATGTTTTTTAAAATGATGATATGAGTTCGGATAAATATTTAATCCAATCATTCTACTGATGGAATTTTAGTTACTTGTTCCGTATCGATCACGTTTAACCGGGCCAATTAATTTCGAAAGGCAGACCATTTAAAAAAAAAAAAGAATGGTTACTACCTCATTCAATAATTCTGAATTACGTTCAACAAATAGACGAGAAATAAGGATCCCAACAAAAACAACGACAGATTTCACGGATCAATAATTACAACTAAGCAAAGAAAGTCACATATATATATGGCAGGAAGTCTTCACCACTTTGAGCAGTCCACCTGAAAATTAATTCAAGAATTGAATTATGTCAGATGTTTTTGCATCAATTAAAACGTGTAACCGTCTTATGTATTGTGGTAAACGAGGCGTAACTTTTATGGCACATGAATCAACAGTGGTTGTCGCACTGGATCATCGTTTAGAATTTTTGTTGGGTTTTGCCAAACAATTCCGAAGTCTAGCAAATCTGGTCTCTGACATATCAGGAAGTTTGGAGATATTTCTATATTTATGGTCGGCATCATACAAGTCTATTGCCGTTTTAATTGTTGTGATCAGACGTGTAAGTCCGCTATCATTAGCAAACCATGAAAGAAGAAACATGTCCATCACCTTCCAAATTTCTACCCTATTTTAGATCATTTTTAACTCTAGTTGTCCAATCATCATAATTAATGTTTTCCAGTTTGCATAATTTCTTTAAACGATCTGATCGAGCCGTTTAGAACTATAATGATGACAATCATAAAGTTAGGAAGAGAAAAATATTTTGACAGAATTGCAAACATCGGATTATCTATTATGATGGAATACGACGAATAGTGATTCTTCAGTCACTAAACAGAACCAACCTTCAGTAAACCGAGGAAGGGGGCGTCGTGAAAGAATTCATACTATTTTCGTTTTCAATCTAATAGATCAATCTTTTTGAAAACGGTTATTCTATTGCAAATTACCGGAACGGGAATTTTCAAATAAGCATACCCGATTTTGGCTTTCCCAAGGCCCTTATGATTTTGTAAAATTATCTGATAATTTACGCATGCATATTTATAATTATACTACATCTAGAAAATCATCACACCATGCCATAAATATCGAACACAACATGCTTACGCGTCATGCGTCTAATGTTCCCAACATACATAATTCTACGTAAAGTAATTTATCACATGCATTTTATTGTGAACATCCTAGCATACGCCATGTGTTGGATATCTGTCCAATTCGGGTTCATATTTACGTTTCGGACCTCGCAAACACGCTAGAACCACAAAACGGATCTTACCGCAGTCACCCCGGGTCAAAACAGTCTGTATGCGCGTCGCAACCGGACCGGGGACCTCCGGATTGCCATAAGGAAATCCGGACCATGTTGGATGTCGACACGGTTCGGATTACCGATTAATACTGTGCGTTTACCCCTGTTTTTACGAAGTATGAGAAGTTATGTCGCTAAGCGTTTTCCTGTAAACCGACATCAAACCGGGCACAGTTCTCAGGTTTCCTATAAATAGGGGCCTAGACCTCCCATTTAAGTAGATAACTCGAAACTTTGGAGAATTGGCTATTTGTGCTCTGACCTCTCTCTAAACTTTCTCACTCTAAAATCCTGACTTTAGCATTGGAGAGGGCACAACCAGCACCACCCCCTCTCACAATGCTGGTTATCGGCCGCTCTGCAGGACCTGGCGTATAGAAGACTGAGACGGAGATCAGAGTTAATTCGGGGATCGAGGTGGGAGCCAAAGTTAGTTCCTGGATCGATGTTCGAGGTCCCTGAAGAGCAGTTCGAGATATCCCAAGTGGAAATGATCTCAACACTTGGCGCCGTCAGCGTGATTCGAACAGGAAGTCGTTCCATACCGCATGCTATGACAGACAGACGCACGAAGAAGGCGGGTGCGAGCAAGCCAAAGCTGACGAAAAGCCAACCAGGACCTTCTCACATTCCAGAAGCAGAGTCTACCGCCTCCTCCATGCCAACCGCAAATGCGACCTCCGCGCAGCATGGTCCCGACGTCCAAAACGAGGTACTAGTGCACGAGTTCGAACAAATGGAGGAGAGGAATGAAGAGTTCCCACACGGGATGCCAGCTGATGAAGTGCAGCAAGAAGCAAGAGGCGCAGGCAACCTGCCGCCAGTCACATCTGTCATGATGGCCGCACTGGAAGAGCTCATCGCATTCAGGGAGACTCTAAAAAACCAGGGATACATGGTACCCCCACCGCCACCTCCACCAGTTAATGAGTATGCTGCACCTACGAGGGAGATGTCGCATGATGTCAACTATCAAGAGCCGCAGCATCCAGAAGGCAAAGGATATTCTGAAGAAACCTACCAGTGCCGGCAGGCAAGGCAGGAAGCTACACATTCATACACTCCAAGTGTTGATGTGAACCAACAACAGCAAGGAGTAAGATGGAGGCAACCCCCTGTGAACAACTCAAAGCGGCCACAAAAGGAAGGCAACTTCAAGTCAGCAAGCCATGCCGACATGCACAAAGAAGGCCATTTCAAAGAAGCAACCCGTGCTCATACATACAACGAGGGGTGGAGGAAGCCTGCGTGCAACAGTGACATCACAGTTACGGGACTTACGGCTAAGTCTTTGGAAGAAATGATCGAGAAGATGATGAAGCAGTCAAAGATGAAAGGGATGCATGCCCTCGAAGAGAATGCGTCGCATCCGTTCTCCGATGAATTAGTGTACAGACGCGTCCCATACGCTCTCTACTGAATTGGAGGAGAGAAGTACAGGGGAAAAGGAGATCCGATTGAACATATTAAACAACATGAAGCCTCCTTGCTGAGACGAACTGACAATCCGCATCATGTCGCCATGACATTCCCCAACACCCTTGTGGGAACAGCCGCACATTGGTTCTTTTCATTACCATGCGGAAGTGTTACATCGTGGGCATACCTGAAGGCGAAGTTTATTCAAAGGTACATGGGAGAGCGCACACTCCTAAAGGGACCAAGTGCATTGAACTAGGTGGTACAACAAAATGATGAGTCTTTAGCGGATTACTACATCCGTTTCAACCAAAATGTTGCGGACATTCAGGGTAACCTCACTGAAGGAGAGATCGTGCGTGCTTTCATTGCAAACTTAGGCCGAAGAGGATTTTCCCTAGCAGAGAAGATGTCGAGGCGCCCCGCGGAGATACTTAAAGAATTGGCGGCAAGAGTCAAGGAGTTCGTGGATCTAGAAAGATTCAGGGATCAGAACAAGGTGAAACTCAGCGCAGCTTGTGCTAAGGAGAAGCAGGCGACACCTCAACAAGGTTCGCAACAACCAAGGCAGTTCCTACTGCAAAAGAGGCCGTTCCAGCCGGTGTTCCAAAGACCGAAGTGATGGGTTTCGATATAGCCGTTAGGCCCATTAACGACGACTAAACGGCAAAGTAGGCCCACTGGGCCCCAAAAGAGACTTAGAAGACCAATACGAGGGGACCCGACAAGGTCGGTCCCGACATAGGAGCTGAACGCTCCCGATGATATGCCTTTAAGTAGGCCCCGATGATATGCCTTTGAGTAGGCCTCGATGATATGCCTTTGAGTAGGCCCCGACGATATGCCTTTGAGTAGGCCCCGATATTGAATGCCTGAGAATGTTAGCCCTGTCCCGACGACGAGGGGCCCCGAGCGGTGACCAAAGGAGATAACTCTGGAGTCCCCGACATCCGTCGGGACTTGACACCAGAGGATGAGGCCGAGAAACACGCCCACTATCAACATAGTGGGGAAGTGGCCTGAAAAGACGGAACGTGGGCAAGTGGCCGAGATAAATGGAACGTGGGCTAACTGCCCCCAGCAGTTATCGCAACAGGTAACTGGGGTAACTCCTCCCCTATATAAAGGAAGGAGTTACCTCAGGATTGAGACATTGACATTCACATACTGATACTTGCTTTCCTGCATCGAGATACTCATTTAAGCATCAGAGAGGGATTCTGGGTCACCGCCCGGTCTATCCCCTTCTTGCAGGATTACTTGGAGCGAAGGAGTTCGGACTTCCGTCAAGAACGTACCGGAGTTCCAACCGTGATCCAACATTGGGGCCGTCTGTGGGAAGCGTAACAAAAAGCAAAGATAGCTTCTACCCAATCGATGGCTGGAAAGCAGAAGAAGAAACAAGGGCAATCCGGCGGTCCCCGCCACCCTGCTGGAACTCTGAATTCAGGTCCGCCGGAGCGCACTGTTGATCGGAATGATCCTCCCCCGGCTGTTTCCCAAACAGGGGGCATCATGATGATCACGAGGATTCCATTCGAAACTCGTCGGAGGGTAGAGAAGAGATCCCGAGAAGGGACCAGGACGCTCCGACCAAGGTGGACTTGGAGAAGGTTGTGATGGATGTCATGCCGATATTCTTGGAGACTATGGAGGCTCTCCTGGACAGAAGGGAGGCTTCCAAGAAGAAGGAGGAAGAGTTGCCTCCGCCTCCGCCGAGGGAGAATCGGGACGGGCAGGAGGTCCAACCCGAGCACCAGGACAAGGGAAGGAGCCCGCTCAGTCGGAGTAGTTCGTGATTGATGGGCCTGGACCGGTGCAGCACAGGACCATCCCTCTCAATGGTCCCATCACCCCCGACCAGGTGGTGAAGATCGTGAGCATCTGTATGGGGGACCAGAAGAAGACGATGTCGGAGCTGAGGGATCAATCCACTCATCCCTTTGTCCCCCGATTGGTGAACACCACTGCCTCGCCAGGACTTGGTATCCCGACAATCAAGGAGTATGATGGCGAGGGAGATCCAGTTCGTCATGTCCAGAAGCATGTTATGGCTTGTCTAGGCAGAGCCCCGAATGACGATATAGTGTGCGTTCTGTTCCTGGCCACACTTGGTGAGAGGGCCCTGACGTGGTTCTTTAGCCTTCCTCCAGGGTACATCTCTACCTGGACCCAGATGCATGATCGTTTCATCCAGCAGTACTAGGGCCGTCGGCGTTTCCTGAAAAGCGCGAGGTCCCTGGCTGAGGTGGTACAGAGGCCCGATGAGTCGCTGGCGCATTATTACCAGAGGTACACTGCCAGCGTGGCCGAGATTGATAAGGAAATGTCGGAGGGAGAGACCATCCGCACTTTCATTCGGAACCTGACAGCACCATATGGTTCCGACCTGATGCACAACGTGGTGGAGAAGGCCGTGTGGAACATGGAGGCGCTGCAGAAGAGAGTGAAGCAGCAAATCGACGTACAGGAGTTGAAGATAGCTGCCGGAGAGCTCGACCCTCCGAAATCGAACAAGGGGAAGCAGTCGTTCAAGCCCTCAGACGATCGCAGGAGGAAAGATAAACCCAAGAGCAGTCGGGGTCGAGGCCTCTCTGATCGGAGGGAAGACAAGCGTCCCTCGAAGTCGGACAAACGGGAGGATCGTTACACTCCTCTCATTTGTACCATGGGTGCTGTGTTGGTGGTGATGGACCGAAAGGGTATCGCCAGGTACCCCCCGAAGAAGGATGGAGAGTTCATGGGAGCTCGTACCGATCGTTATTGTCGTTTCCATCGCGCCAGCGGTCACGACACTAACCACTGTCGGTAGTTGAAGAAGGAGATTGAGAAGCTGATCCAGAGGGGAAAGCTCAAGGAATTTGTGGCGGGGCAACGGGGGCGATCCCGTTCCCGTTCTCGGTCCCGATCGCGGTCCCGTTCCCGATCCCGCGATCGGTCCCCGAAGAAGGAGAAGCCCGAGTCTTCCAATGCTCGCAAGGAGAAGCGGGGAACCATTAATGTGATCAATGGAGGATTTGCTGCAGGAGGTGATACCACGGCATCTCGAGAGGTCTATGCTTCTCGAATTCCTATTGCTGTGGTGCTGGGCAAGAGGGCCTGATCTTGGACTCCGAATGAAGAAATGGTGATTCCCTTCTCGGCGGAGGACCTGATAGGATTGGAGACCCCGCACGATGATGCTTTGGTCGTGACCCTGAACTTGGATGGGTACGAGATGAAGCGAATCCTGATTGATGAAGGGAGCTCCTCCGAAATTTTGTTCATGGATGCGCTGGAGGCCATGGAAAAAACCAGGAAGGACTTGAAGCGTGCGGACTTCCCGATGGTCAGATTTTCTGGGTCTACCTCTTACCCGGTGGGGATGATTATCTTACCGGTTGAGTTCGGTAGTGGCTGGAAGTCAGAGAAGAGGAACGTAGAGTTCGTGGTGGTCGAGTCTGCGGGGACTTATAATGCAATTATCGGGAGGACCACCATCAACCCACTGGGGGCAATTGCCTCAACTGTCCATCAGAAGATGAAGTTTCCAACCGACTACGGGGTCGGGGAGGTCCAGGGCAACCAGGTGGCCTCCAGGAAGTGCTATGTCAATGCCACCCGAAGGAGGAATCGGGAGGCTATGACTGTTTTCCAGACTGATGTTGATCCCCGAGAGGAGTTTGGGCGTCCCGCCCCGATAGAGGATTTGAAGGAGGTCGAGATCGATGGACCTCAAAGAAAGGTAAAGATCGGGTCCGCTCTGTCTGAGGAGACGGCTCAAAGGAGTTTAAGGAGCTGTTTGCCTGGTCCCCAAGCGACATGCCAGGAATCAGCCCCGATGTGATTAGTCATGAGCTGAAGATTGACCCCGCGGTCAAGCCGATCACATAGAGAAGGCGCCCGATGGGTGCCGACAAGAAGATCGCGATCCACCAAGAGGTGGGCAGGTTGCTCGATGCTGGATTCATTAAGGAGCTCTGATTCCAAACTTGGGTCGCAAACCTAGTCATGGTGAAGAAGAGCAATGGCATGTGGCGGATGTGTGTTGATTTCCGCGACCTAAACAAAGCATGCCCGACGGATTGCTACCCGCTCCCGAGGATCGACCAGCTGGTGGATGCCACATCGGGACATGAGGTTCTGAGCTTCATGGATGCCTACTCCGGCTACAATCAGATCAAGATGTCCAAGGAGGATGCCCCCCACACCGCTTTTTATGTTGATAGCGACATCTATCACTATGATTTCATGCCTTTTGGACTGATCAATGCAGGTGCAACTTATCAGAGGATGGTGAACAAGCTGTTTGGGGATATGCTAGGAAAAATGATGGAGGCCTATGTGGACGATATGCTGGTGAAGTCCCGACAGGCCGATGATCATGTTCACAACTTGCCCACAGCGTTTGAGCAGATGAGGCTTCATAAAGTTCGCTTGAACCCAACCAAGTGTGCCTTCGGAGTGCACTCATGGAAGTTTCTGGGCTTCATGGTGAGCCAGAGGAGAATCGAGGTGAACCCTGAGAAGCTGAAGGAAATCGAGGAGGTGAAGTCCCCGACGAACCATCGGGAGGTGCAGGTGTTGAATGGCCGATTGGCCGGGATGAATCGCTTCCTGTCGAAGGAAAGTGATCGATCCATGCCGTTCTTTGAAGTGCTGAGGGCCAACAAGAAGTTTGAGTGGACTGCCAAGTGCGAAGAGACGTTCCAGGCACTCAAGCAGCACCTCCGCACCCTCCCGCCGTTGGCGAAGCCCATTCCAGGCGAGCCACTCTATCTGTATTTGGCTGTTTCTGAATTTGCTGTTAGCTCTGTCTTAGTGAAAGTCGTAGAGGGTAACCAAGTCCCGTCTATTATGTAAGCAAGGCACTCGCCAAGTCTGAAATGAATTATCCCGCCGTTGAGAAATATCTTTATGCGTTGATTGTTACTGCTCGGAAGCTGAGACCTTACTTCCATGCGCATGAGATTACTGTTTTGACGAATCAGCCCTTGAAACATTTTTTGAACCGACCTGATGCGTCGGGGAGATTAGCGAAATGGGAAGTCGAGCTTAGTGAGTTCCGCATTCACTTTGCTCCGAGAACGGCTATTAAGGGCCAGGCATTGGCAGAGTTCATAGCAGAGTCTACAGCCCCCGATCTAGAAGAAGCGGGCCCTGTAGAGGGGGCAACCATGGAAGTCCCGATATCAGAACAGTCAGAACAACCCGATAACGAAGACATTTGGGAGATGTATACCGACGGCTCCTCAAATTCAGAAGGATCGGGAGCAGGGGTCGTAATGATACCGCCAGGTGGAGGCGAGCCCCTCCGATATGCCTTGGCCTTGACGTTTAGGGCCACCAACAAAGAAGCTGAATATGAGGCTCTCATCATCGGCCTCAAGATTGCCAAAGGAACGGGAGTTGGTCACTTAAAGGTGAAGTGTGATGCTAGCCTGATTGTGAACCAAGTCTAGGGGCGGTATGAAGCAAAGAGCCCGATGATGAAGAAGTATCTTCGTGAGGTGCAAACCTTAAAGGAGAGTTTCAAGAGAAGGTGCACTTCTTGGAGAAGGTGATCCTGTCAACCACCGATCAATCGGAGGTATGTGCCATTGAGACCGGATCGGAGGAGCCCACTTGGATGACCCCGATAACCGCGTACTTGAATACGGGGGCACTCCCCGATGATGAAGTAGCAGCTGGCAAATTACGCCGAATCGCGACCAATTATGTGATGGTGGACAATCAGTTGTATAAAAGGGGGCATTTAACTCCTTATTTGAAATGTGTGGCTAAGCCCGACACAGATCGGATCCTTAGGGAAGTGCACGAAGGATACTCGGCTTGTCATGAAGGTGCCCGATCCGTCGTGAGGAAAGTGCTGAACCTGGGCTATTACTGGCCCTCGATGAATAAGGGGGCAACCATGCTAGTCCGATCCTGTGACCAATGCCAGAGGTACGCCCCGAATATCGCGGCCCCAGCTGCCGATCTGACGTCCATCAAGAGTGCTTGGCCCTTCGCGCAGTTGGGAATCGATATGGTGGGGCCCCTTCCAGTTGCAAAAGGTCAGTGCCGATATTTGATTGTGGCTATTGATTATTTCTCGAAGTGGATAGAAGCTAAGGCATTGGCCAAGACAACGGGGAATCATATCCTCAAATTCCTCCAGACCCATATCATATCCAGATATGGGATCCCTAAGGTGTTGATCAGTGATAACGGCCCTCCGTTTAACGGGGCCCAGTGGAAGGAGTACCTGGAGGAACTGAAAAATTGAGCATCGGACAGCCTCTGTCCATCATGCTCAGACCAATGGATAGGTGGAGTCAGCCAACAAGATCGTGATGGATGGCCTGAAGAAGAGGGTCCATGCCTTGAAGGGCAAATGGCTGGACGAGCTGGAAAATGTGCTTTGGGCTGTTAGAGCAACACCCAAACGATCGAATGGGGAGACTCCGTTTGGCCTTGTTTACGGCACGGAAGCAGTTGCCCCCGTCGAAATAGCTGTGGCATCCCATCGGACGAGGTATTATGAACCTCTGTCGAATGATGAAATGAGGCGTATAGACTTGGACTTGGTCGAGGAGAAGAGGCGGAATGCCGAGGAGGCCCAGGCTCGGATGCGCCTGGCAACAGCCCGATATTACAATCTGCGAGTCAAGTCTCGACAGTTCTTTGTTCTGGAACTGGTCTGGCGTCGGAACGAATTTACCCTTTTGGGTTGGATCAACAAGATGTCACCAAAATGGGAAGGACCTTATAAGGTCGTGGGGATGCCAGCTCGAAATGCGTATAAGTTGGAAGACCTCGATGGCAATGTGTTGAAGCATTCTTTCAGTGGTGAACACTTGATGAAATTTCATGTCTAATATTAGTCGCCTTTAGTGGTGCAAGTTGTTTATCGTTTTTATTTGATATAAACAGGTTTTGAGCCATCAATGAATAAAGAGGTTACTTCCGATTAAATCGCCTTAAGTGGTGTATCTTAATCGCCTTAAGTGGCGTGGATAAATCGCCTTAAGTGGTGTGGATAAATCACCTTAAGTGGTGTGGATAAATCGCCTTAAGTGGCATGGTTTCGCCTTAAGTGGCGTGGATAAATCGCCTTAAGCGGTGTGGATAAATCGCCTTATGTGGCGTGGTTTCGCCTTAAGTGGCGTGAATAAATCGCCTTAAGTGGCGTGGATAAATCGCCTTAAGTGGTGTGGATAAATCACCTTAAGTGGTGTGGATAAATCGCCTTAAGTGGCGTGGTTTCGCCTTAAGTGGCGTGGATAAATCGCCTTAAGCGGTGTGGATAAATCGCCTTAAGTGGCGTGGTTTCGCCTTAAGTGGCGTGAATAAATTGCCTTAAGTGGCGTGATTAAGTCGCCTTAAGTGGCATGGTTAAATCGCCTTAAGTGGTGTGGGTAAAATGTCTTAAGTGACGTATCGAATCACACTCAGTGGTATGATCAAATCGCCTTAAGTGGCGTGGTTAATCCACCTTAAGGGGTGCAGCGATAATCGGAATAAAAATAGATTGATATTATAAAGGCCTGGAAGGTTCACGACAATAGAAGGAAATTACAAGGATTCGAAAATAAAGCATTAAACTTGGTCCTCGGTAGCATCGGGGGGAGCAGAGTCCACGAGGTCCGTGGCAGAAGGCTCCGCGATCGGAGGATCGGATCCTGGAAGATTGGCCGCGGGAGGATCGGACCCCTGGAGGTCAGCCAGTGAAGGGTCGATTGTCGGGGGATCAGTTTTCGGGAGGTCTGTACTTGGAAGCTCCACCGTGCCTCCAGCACCCGCAGTCCCTTTGGGGGTGTGGGCCCCGTCGCTCTCCTCTGAAAGGTTGAAGTACCTCTCCACGAAGGGGGCGAGAGTCTGAGACTTGGTGAAGTCGATGGCACCGCCATACTCCAGATGGAGCTCCTCGACAGCATTGAGAAAGGTGGTCTCCACCTCCGTCGTACAGAACTTCACCGCGTCCACTTGGAAATCCTCGGAGCCCCGATAATCTTCCGACCCTTGGCCTCAGCCTCAGCCAGCTTGACGGGGAACTCGGCGATCTCCCGCTCCATCTGTTGGGACCGGTTGGTGAGAAGGACCTTCTCAGCCTCCAGTCCCGCCTTGACGTCCTCAAGGGCCTTCTTCTCGAGGACAAGCCTGTCCCGGTCCTCCGCGCGCCCCTGCTTCTCTTCCTTGAGCTTTTGTCGCTCCTGCTTCAGCAGCCGCTCGAAGTCGTGGACCTGCCTCAGGAGGTCCCGAGTCTTCTGGTTAAGGAGGGCTTGCTCCTTAACCAGCTTACCCCTCGATGATTCGGAGGCAGCCAAATCCTCCTCGAGCTTGGCCAAGACCTTGGGGGCCGCCTTGGCTCGCTCCTGCTCCAGGGCCTCCTCCAGGGCCAGGATGTACCCGAAACAGCGGTGTTGGTCCGCCATTTCCTGTGAAAAAGAAAGGAAGACGTTAGTACATGAGAATATTTTACCTTATATACTAAGTGTAAAAACAGGAAACCCTACCTCCACACGACGAACGACCATTTCGCGAATGTCCGTGTTGATGTCCTCCCGAGCCAAGGAGAGCGGGAGGTTTAAAGATGGCGGAACTGAACCTGCCAGCAGGTGCAGACCCAGTTCCGGAGTTGCATCACCCCGACGGAGCGGGACCCCTTGCAGTGACTCGATCGGGTTCCAGGGAGCCCCCGCCTGGTCGGGGGTGTAAAGTTGATAGAAACTCCCGTCTAAGGTGAGAGGGGGAAGGGAGACCTGAACGTCGGAGGTGCGTGCCTCCGAGCCGCCATGAGATCCAGTCGTCCCTTCAGGAGTCAGGCTCAAGATCGGCGAATGCTGTTGTGGCGGGGAGGATGGAAGCAGCCCCTCGGGAGTCGGCTCTAACGGGGTCTGTCTAACCCCTCGACGACGAATCAGGGCTTGACCCTCACTCGCCTCCTCAGAAGAATGAGAAACGTCCTGGTCAACCACCCGACGGAACTGACCGTCCGTCGGGGCGTCTTCTGTCCCCGATCCTCCCTGGGCAGGAAGAGAAAGGAGGGGCTCTCCGACCCGGGCGTCGGAGGGTGGCAACCCCGCTGAAGCTCCAGCTCCCAATTGACCTGCAGCTGGAGGACGAGAAGCTTCAGAAAGATAATCAGGGAGTTGATCAGGATCCTTACACCAAATGACGCGACGGGAGAGATACTGGTCTTTCCCGTAATAATTGTAATAACCCGCTTTGAGGATGCGGGGAGTTTCTCCTTGCAGGATGCGGTTGATCCCTTCGATTCTGGCTTTCTTATTGGAGGGGATCAACTCCTGGGGAATACGCTTTCGGTATAATCGGATGGCTAATCGGAGCTGCTTACCTTCTTCGGGAGTCTGGGTGTTGAAGATCCTCTCTGTTAGGTTATAAAGTCTAGGTCAACGGGTCGTCAATCTAGAATTTATCTCCCACTAATGAAATGTCGGGTTCAGTGTTCCTAGGGCTAGTCGTTCTGATCCATGCCCTTCTGCTCCCTTGGGGTAGTCGTTCTGATATATGTCCTTCTCTTCTCTCCTTCTGACCTCCTCTCCTTCTCTCCTTCTGACCTCCTTTCCTTCTCTCCTTTTGACCTCCTTTCCTTCTCTCCTTCTGACCTCCTTTCCTCCTCTCCTTCTGACCTCCTTTCCTTCTCTCCTTCTGACCCCCTAAGGCTTGTACTTCTGCTCTATGCTCTTCTGCTTCCTTGGCTCTCTTCTCCTTGCCACCCTGCAAGAGGGGCAATACCAGGCACAGAGGGGGGGTGGTACCTGATGAACCCTCTCCGATGCCTAAGTCAGTACGGTTTTAGAGAGATAAAGCTAGAGAGATGTCAGAGCAAAATTATCCAACTTGCCAAGATGATCAAATGAATAGTGGAGACGGGGTATTTATAGGCAACGGTGTCATTAAGGTGGCTTAATGACATCGTTAACCTTTAAACACAGTTAATTAACCTTTAAACACATAATTAAGACCTTAGGATACGGAGAAGGTTGGCGGAATACACCGAGTACGGGAGTCCGAGAATGGTGCCGGGGCCCTTGGGGGGGGGAGGAAAATCCGACCCCCAAGGGTAGGGGTTGGGTGAGGCCACCCAACCCCTCCTAGGGGGGATAGGGTTGGCCAACCCTATCCCCCCTAGGGGAGAACGGGTTGGCTGACCCGATCCCCCCTAGGGGAGATCGGGTTGGCCGACCCGATCTCTCCTAGGAGAGATCGGGTTGGTCCACCCGATCTCCCCTAGGGGCGATCGGGTCGGGTGTGGCCACCCAACCTCACCTAGGTGAGTTTGACTCGGCCGGACGAGCGCTTCGGCCTCGTCCGGACCGTTGGTTTTTTCGTGAAGTGTTCGGGTTGAAGTTTCGATTTACAATCATTAACGGGGTAATAAAAATGGAACAATTCGGAAGTCAACGGGTTCAAATTGGGCGTATATCCATCACATGCCCCCGAGTCAACCAATGGCCTAACCCTTGATTGACTCTATTTTAGGATGGTATGACACGCGCAATTTGAAACCGGGGTTTTACCTTTCATCTGAATGCTTACTTACCCATGGATGTGTGCCTCTGACTCTGCCCCCTGCCTTATGAGATAGAGGAATTGTAAACGTCAGAATAGCACGGACACGTGTCTAAGCACGCATCCGTCTGAGGTGGGAGTAATAAATCTATCTTTGCTACGGGCGTATAATCGAAAAATACACGCTTGCGTGGGGATGCGATACGAATGCGGCTAGGCGATTCATGCTTCAATTTCATGTCGGGATTTGTCTAAGTGGAGAAAAATTTCAATTTTGGTCCGAAATTTTTCTAAGTATGGGATACTAGAAAATATGTCTATAGGATGTTAACTAGGAGTGAACATGGACATATCATGAACATGAGGATGTGTACTAGCCTACATGCAAGTAGGAACATAAGGATGGGAGTGAGTATAGACATGCTGCGATTGTAGTCATGAATGTATGCATAAATATATGGCGGCCATGTGCATGGATGTCTAAATGTTTGAACACATGGGAGTGTGTACGTGGGCATGCATATGAGTGCAAGCATGAACATGTGTGTATGTATGGACGGGTTGTGAGTATAAGCATGAGTGATGACATTGATATACCTGTAGATGTTAATCATGAATATGAGCATAAGTGCAAAGGTGAGAGCCTAGACCTCTCCTTTACTTGAGGGTGGAAACTCTGCCACTCAATGGGACATAACGTTCCGCCTCCCTCGTACTAGCGTGATCATTGTCCATTAACCTCGACCTTCGGCATGTGTAACATTTTTCCTTCATTCGTTGGAGCGTGTGTATAGCTCTTGACCTTTACCCTGCAGTTTGTTCCCCATAAAAGTGAGGGTGAAAATGCTTACAAGCTTTCTTCTTACCGCCGCGAGCGAAGGGGTCTATTGACATGTGTTAAGGGTTGACCCTTCCTTCGGATGTGTTGGAGCGTTGCTCCATTAGGGGAAACTAAAAGTTCGCCTTCTTCCCTTGGTGTTAAGGTTGCCCCCGTAGTAGGCGTATCTCGCCCCTCCATGAGTAAGGGTCGATCTTTGTGTTGGTTTCTCGTATAGATAACTCACTTTTGGAAGCTCTCTTCTTCAGACAGGGAGACCTTGAAGATCGTTTTCCAAGGTAGTCAGACCAAATCTGACTGTCCTGTGTCTTGGGTGTCTGCGGTGGACTCGTATGAGGCGGGGACTCGTATGACCCCTTGTAGGTTGACTTCATGGAGAAAAATATAAGGTGTAGGCATAGCGTTCCGAATGTACCGTTGAATCGGATGAGAGGGAAGAACCCTCTAGTTCTGCTTATCAGGCCCAGAAATTTTCTAAGTCAGGGAAGGCTGCTAATGCTTCCAGTATGTTCTCATTCCATTCTCTTTTCTTTGTGATATACTTATGATTGTTCCTATGTTGCTTCTTTCTTGTTGTTAGAGCGTTCTTCCCTGGTTACCGAATGGTTCTTGCGGTGGGCGAGAGTTCAAGTCAATCTAAATCCGAGGCGTGGGAACCTGACTCTGAGGTCGGGCCCTCGGCTGCCAAGGAGAAGGAAACCGCGAGGGGCTCTCCTTCAAGTGCCCCCTTGCTGACTCCCTCTCATGATGAGGAGGTAGTTGTTGAAGAGGCGCCCTCTTTGCTTGACAAAGGGAAACAACCTGTGGCTTGTGATGGGGTGATCATATGTCTTGATGTCTCCTCTCTATCCTCTGCCCCCCAGCCGAGGGGCCGAGTCTCAGGTTTATTTCATATTTATGTAGATTTGACGACTTTTGAAGGTGTCTTTGGCTTTCCTATGGGTTATGTTATTAACCCTTGCGTTGAAGATTTTTCTTTTGGTGATGGGTGTGATCATCGCCTTTCATTGAGGTTCCTTTCTCGTGCCATGGCTCTGATTAAGATAGCGAATTCTTACTTGGGAGTTCGGTGGAGACTGTTCTTGAGTTAGCCTCTACTAGTATCGTAGTTGTGATCGTTGTGGGGATCGTTTTGTTATATGCCCTCAATAGTGCTTGTGGTGATTCTTTGCTTCATGGTTGATTTCATGAGATATGGAGGTTGTCTTCATAATGAGGACGTCTCCTACCTAGTATCCCCCAGTGGGTTGAAATATAAGTGCCTACCTTTGATGAGCGTATGAAGAGTGTTGTTTCTCCCTTTTTCTTGAACCTCCTCCTAAGGCTTGGCGTAGCCTTTTGATGTTCGTGGTCGGGATGGTGTCTTTACAATGCATGTCTTTGACAGATGTTTTATGATGTGCTGCCATGATAATCACTTCGGGGTATGTGGACGTGATAGCCACTTCGTGATGTGTCGGAGTGATAGCCCTTCTGTAGTGTGTGGACATGATAGCCAGTTCAGGGTATGTGGACATGATAGCCACTTCAAGGTATGTGGACATGATAGCCACTTCAAGATATGTGGACATGATAGCCACTTCAGTGTATGTGGACATGATAGCCACATCACGATGTATGGAGTTGTGCTTTAGTATTCCTTTCTCATTGGAGAGCCTTCATTGCTATAGTTGCCTTTTGTTTAGGCTATGTTTGTTGGGTTAGGTCCCGATGTCTCGTCTTGTCGGATGTTGTATCCTTTATGCTCTTTAGATGTCTCCTTCATGAGTTGTGCTTGACGATGTTTAAGTCTGATACGAGCATAGGTCGCGTGAGGGCGACATGCAAGACAATAACGTTTGTCGGAGGTTGATTTGTGCGACTTGTAAGGCAATTCTCTTCTTGATGGGTCGAGTTTATTTTGAGAGTCTTGAACTTTGGATTTCATGTCTTTGCTATCTTCCTTGGTGGAGTTGGGTTCCTTTGAGATACTTCTCTTGACTTGTGCTATGGATGGTAGGATAACTCGCTACTTTTCATGATAACCTCTTATGCTTCTGTGTATGATCCTTTGGTCATGGACTTCTCCTTTGTATATGCTTTCCTTTCCTTATCTTTCTTTTGTGCTTTTCTTCACATCATACCTGCTATCTCATCAAGAAAAAACATTATGTGTTCTTTATACAACTTTACTTTGCAATTGTTTTCTCATGGAATCCTTCTCAGTATGGTGCGATGATCTCTTCCGTCAGAAGAAGGCTAACAAGTCGCCTTGTCCAAACACACAAAGAATGTTCAAACCCAAGCAAGTTGGTGGCAAGAACAGGCAGAAAAAGCGCGTACGTAGAGAGGAATCTCGAACGTGCTTCAGGTGCGGTGTGAAAGGCCACCTGGCTGTTGCCTGTACTAATCCTCCTAAGATACATTCCGAGGACGAATGATGAAAGTCATATTTTCTCAGAGAATTCCTACTTTCTCGAGGGTAATTCAATTTCCGATTTTGAATTAATGAACCGAGAAGAGGAAGGAGCGTAAACATGGAGAGAATGCCCCAAAATAAAAAGGATCGGATATAGACACCGTCCTTTCTTGCTTCAACTTTTCTATATTTCGTTTCAGTTATTAAAACTCTTAGATCTAGGTTTCCTCGCGGAAAGCGAGAACCTTTTATTTTAGGCATGTAAGAATGCTTAAATTGAGTACCGATAATTCCTATTATTCACCTCGAGCCGCTTGATCTTATAAGTCACTATTCTATACATTGCTAATCTGAGTGCGATCGATTTAAATAATTCATTCTTAGTTAGTACTCCTTGAAATACTTAAAACGTAATGATGAACATGTGCGAAACCGATTAAATTGAATTTTGGAAACAAAATGATTTCACCACGGGTAAAAGCTGGTGATTCACGCACACAAAGTGCTTGTTCCTCGAAAGAAAGAACACATTGATTCGAAGTACAAATTCAATAAAATGTGTATTTTTGATTTAATGCTTATTATAAAATTTCATTCACATTTAAGACATGTTTTAGGTTTTACTCATTGATTTCTCAAAAATCTAACTACGCTTTAAAAAGGCACAACGATCTTGTACGAAATCAAATAATGCATAAGGTGAAAACTGAATGCACAATTCAAAGGTAGACAAAACCTTTGAAAATGAGTATGCAATGAAAGGAACGTCAGTCAGATGACGTCTTCCACTGTACGCCTCTAATGATAAGATTGGAAAAAGCATTATTAAAGATCATACGCTTAAGAAACATAGTTTGAATCATGATATCGAATGTTCAACTTCCGATCTCCTTACAAGATGATACGATGTTGACTTACACTCATGTAGAACTTTGTTACCATAAAATCGATTGACACAACACCATGAGAGCTATAAAACGGCAATGAGACGGATCTTACCGCAATGCGACATTAAGACAAACATTGTACCGACATGAGTACTAGAAAGTATCTTTAAGCATACATGTTTGCAATAGCTCGGAGATTGGTGGCATGGTCGAACATGAGACGTTGCGTTACTTGAGTCTGAATTTCCGTTGATTTATAAACATCAACTGTTAGATATATGTCCAATTCGGGTTCGTACATTTCGGGCCTCGCAAAATACTCCAAAACCCGTAAAAGAACTCTTCCGCGGATACCCAAGTCCAAAACGGTTTAGAATACGCGCAGTACCCAGACCGGGGGACTTCCGGATTGCCCTAAGGCAATCCGAGTAGGTCCGGATTAACGACATACTCTGCGCGCTTATCTAGATTATTTTGCCAAGTACGATAAGTCAGTGCGCGCATAGTCTACCTTGATGACGGTATACGTTTTCCTTTATACCGGCATCAAACCGTTCAAAACCTGGCACGATCCTTTGGTTTCCTATAAATAGGGACCTAGGTCTCCCATTTTAAACAACTCCCTCATTCTGGCATTTCGTGCTCTGCCTTCTCTCTAAAAGGCTTTCTCTCTCTAAATATTATGACTTGAGCGTCGGAGAGGGCCCAACCAGCATTCCCCCCCTCTTCCACGCTGGTTACTGCCCCTTGTGCAGGATCCGGAGTTCGAGAGATCAAAGTCGGGAAGTTGAAGACCGGTTCGAGGATCGTGTCTCAAGGTCTGCGGCATACAGACAGATACCCGTTCCTGTGCACCCATCCAGAGCCCGTTCGTGGGAGAGAAGCCCGAAGTTACCCAAGTGGAAACGAACTTAACATTTGGCGCCGTCAGCGTGATTCGAACAAAAAGTCGTTCCATACCGCTAGCTATGACAGGAAGACGAACGAAGAAGGCGGGTGCAAGAAAGCCGAAGTCGAAGCCAACCAGGACCTTCTGACATTCCAGACGCAGAGTCTACCGCCTCATCCGTGCCAACCGCAAACGTGCCTTCCGCACAGCACGGTCCCGAAGTTCAGAATAATGCATCACCACACGCGTTCGAGCGAAGGACGGGGATCAATGAAGAGTTCCCATACGGGATTGCAGCTGACAGAGTGCAGAAGCAAGCTATGGCACGCAATCAACCTCTTCCTGATGATGCCAGTCCACCGGCAGAAAGAAGAAATCATGTTCATTGGAAGAAAACAGCAGCCAACAAACAGAAGCAGGCAACAAGTCAGCATGATCATTTGCACGTGCATAAAGACATGTTCACTGCATCCTCCATGCCAACAAGCAGTGTGCCTTCCGCACAACATGGCCTTAAAGTCTAAAATACAGCATACATTGCATCCCATCCGGAAAAGATGGCAAACGTACATATGATCCATGGAGACTTTGATGCTGAAAGCCAGAAGTCATACAAGCAAGAAGTGTACGTTGTAAAGACAATGCACAAGTCCCATGATACCAACATGGAGTATGTCGACATAAAGGAGGCCGTCATAAAGGATGCCGCCTTTGAAGATGTCATTGGTTTTTCATCAAAGGACAAAGAGCACATTGCGTACCACGACGTCTTGGTCATAAACACGCAGGAGCCGACAAGAAGTCGACTTGGATCCTCCCACATGCCTGTGGCCACATCCAATGCTTTCTTCATGCCAACAAGAAGTGCATCCTTCGCACAGTACGACCAAGGAGTCCTCCAATACAAAGGTGTCAACCCGCCACCACCTGTCACTCCTACGATGATGACCGCGCTCGAAGAGCTGCTTGCATTCCGAAATATGTTAAGGAACCAAGGAAATGCCCCACCACCACCACCTCTGCCTCCAATCAACGGACAAGTCGAGGAGACAAGAACAAAGTCCCGAGTCACAAGTCATCAAGACACACCGCACCAAAGAATAGGGGGCAATACACGGAAGGTACCTTCCAGTACCAACAACCAAGGCAAGGAGCTGCACGCTCATACAACCCGTATGTGATACCACAACACCAAGAAGGGGCACGGAAACAACCTCAAACCTCCCGCTCAAAAATACACAATGAAGGTTCTTCCACGAGTACAAGCCAACGCGATGCTGACATCCGTCACAAGGAGGGACGGAAAAAACCTGTTAATGACGATGATGTCCCAATCAAGGGACTTACAACAAGAACCTTGAAGGCAATAATTGAGAAAAAGATAGACGCTTCCTCGGAAAAGGGACAACCGCAACAAAAGAGGCCATTCCAGTCAGACGTCCAAAGGCTCAAAAAGACCAATCTCGCCAAATGTGCTCCATTGAACACACCGCTGTCCGTCATCTTGAAAGAGATAAAGAAGACCAAGCTGTGGAAAAAGCCCTCTAATTTTCACAAGGGCCCATTGGGAAAAGATGAAAGCAAATGGTGTGAAAATCACGAAGTGTATGGCCATGAGACGGAAAGCTGTGTTGAATTAAGGTTTCACGTAAACAGATTAATCTTAAAAGGAGAAATGAAGAAGTATATCGACCAAGGCAATAAGCATCAAAAGAAGTCTCATGTGAAGTCTTCAGGAAAAGGCAAAGGAAAAGAAAAGGTGAATGATAATCCACCTATCGCCAAGCGCTGGAAAAACAACGTCACTCATGGAACCAATTATGACGACTTATACAATCCTTGGAGCACGAAGGTGGAGGAAACAAATTTCAAACTCCCGGAAAACAAACTTCCCCGTCCACTTGAGCCAATGACTGCCTTCCTTGACAAGAACGTTGAAGAATGGTACAAGCACCATAAAACTGGGGGGGGCATAACACCAACATTTGTTCATCCCCAAAGGTGGAGATTGAAGAGCTCAACACGCTAGATGCACTGAGGAACTATGTGGCACGTGGCAAAATCAACTTGCCGACAAATCACCTATGAAGACGTACATTACTATATCATGCATACTACCTTGGAATAACGCCAAGTCACAACTACGCACATATTAATTGCGTCAACAACACAAGCTATCGCACTAGGAACAACAAACGGCTTAGGCCATACAACATCCCCCATGCAACGGAGCCTCAAGCATTCCATACGCACAAGACTAAAAATCGCGCTGCAATAATAAACAAGACGGGGGCATCGCCCAAGTGACAACATCATCAACATTGTGGAAGATAGGAATTCAGGATACACTCCTATGTTATACGCACGCCTATGCCAAACCCATCACGAGAAAAGAGTTAGAGAATTATTTCCAACATTCAGCAAGTTTACCCTTGTCAAGAACACGAGAAGGATCGTACCACTCAAAACTTACGCCGACAGCGAAACCTAATCTTCGGCCAAAACAAAGGAGAAGATGAGGATTCCACCAGTATAACATCTCTCAACCATGTGCACAATCGTCATACAGACACAACCTCAGGAAGAGTCACAAGTGTATGAAGAAACACATCAAATAAACCCAGGCCCCTTGAAAGTGAACACATGAAGCATACATCGCAAAACCAGCACATTAATTCAACACCGCACAATGCGTAATTGGAGAAGGAGAGCAACAACTCCCAATCGGCGTTGCGTTCGTGATCGTAGAAAAGCTTGACGCATATAATGGAATCCTAGGGTATACAACCATGAACAAGTGGGGTATGATAAGCGTCAACATCACACCAAAAGATCAAGTTTCCAACAAAGGCAGGAATTGGTGAAATAAAGGGAGATCAGCAGCTATCAAAAGACTGCTACAAGGTTGCACTCCAACATAATATTAAGACAAACAATAGCGGAATTCCTGTCATTAATGAAAACCCAAGGGTAGATCATGCACGTCCTGCTCTTGTTGAATCATTACAAGAAATCAAGATAGGTGAGCCAGAAAGGATGGTCCGAGTAGGCGCATCAGTGTAAGAAGATGAAGTAATAGAAACCATTAGGAAACAGCGGTACAGCTGCCAAGCGACTTGGGGGGCACAAAGCTGACAAATGCTCGGCATTCCACCAAAGTGAAGAAACGAATAATTGCAAGAGATCAAGTCGTCTTAAGTGATGCATGAGATCAAGTCGTCGTAAGTGATGCGCGACTCTTGGATTTATTCTAAGTATTGGAAAGACGCCTTGAGTGGTGCATGATGGTAAGTCACCATATGTGGTGCAAGTTGGTAAATCTTCTTAAGTGATGTGTGAGAATATCTTAAGTGTTAAGGTTTCGACTTAAGTATAGTAAAGTCGCTTTGAGAAGTGCAATGAAAAATCGGAACTGAGAGAGTCTGATACTAACGGGGCTCGAAGGCCCGAAGATTACAAAATGAGGAGAATACAAGGACTCTAAAGATAAGCAGTTAGGCTTTGTCCTTGTCGGCGGCATCAACAGGAGCAGGGTCCACGAGGTCTGTGGCAGAAGGCCCCATAGGGTCAGCCGCTGGAGGGTCGACTATCAGAGTATCAGCACTTGGAGGCTCTGCTGTGTCTTCAACAATCGCGGGAGTGCTCCCCCCATCACTCTCCTCCGAGAGAGCAAAATATTTCTTCGCGAAGGGAGCGAGGGAAGGAAACTTGTCGAAGTTGATGGCGTCGCCATACTCCAGGTGGAGTTCCTCGACCGCGTTGAAGAGGGTGTTCTCCACCTCTGCGCTACAGAACTTCACAGCATCAGCCTGGAAGTCTTCAGACCTCCGATAATCCTCCTGGCCCTTGGTCTCGGCCGCGACCTGCTGCGCGGGAACCCCCGCAACTTGCTCCTCCAGAGCCTTCTTTTCGAGTACCAGCTTGTCCTCGTCAACCCGCCGCTCCTGCCGCTCCCGCTTCAGGAGCCCCTCGAAGTCATGGACCTGCTTTTGGAGGTCCCGAGTCTTTCGATCGAGGATGGCCTGCTCCTTGGCCAGCTTTCTTCGCGAAGACTCGGAGGCCGCAAGATCCTCCTTAAGCTTGGCCGTGACTGCCCGCTCTTGCTCCAGAGCCTCCTCGTAGGCGAGGAGGTACCCGATGGAACGGTTGATGTCCCCCATCTCCTGCGAAGAAAGGAAAAGAAGTATTAGTAGATGAACAATCAGATTTATCGATGAAGAAAAGAAGGGTGGAAAGCTTACCTCTATTCGACGCATGCACATCTCCTTGACGTCCCGGCGCATCTCCTCCCGATCTAAGGTAATCGGATACCTCATAGAAGGCAGGATCGAGCCTGCTACCAAATGTAGGGCCAGCTCCGGATACGTATCCCCTTGTCGGAGCTGGACCCCTTGCAGCGTCTGGATCGGGGTCCAGGGAACGTCCTCCTGGTCGGAGTCGAAGGCCTTGTAGAAGCTCCCGTCGAGGGGAAGAGGAGAAGGGCCGCCTGGGGACGAGGAGGGGCGTGCCTCCGACCCACCCCGGGCTGGGGAAGGAGTGAAGTCGTGGGCAGGCGACGGTTGTCGCTGCGGTTGTGAAGAAGGCGAGGGCGGCAGCCCCTTGGAGGTTGGTTTCAGCGGGGACTGCCCCGTCCTCCGGCGATGGCGAAGGGAGCCACCCTCATCAGTCTCCTCGGAGGAGTCCAAGCTCTCCACCCGACGAAATTGTTCGCCGGTCGGGGTCCCACCACTGGAGAAAAGTGGTGCCCCTGCCGAAGGAGGCGCCCCTGCCGAAGGAGGCGCCCCTGCTGAAGGTGGCGCGCCTGCTGAGGCTACAGCACCCGACGGAGTCCCGGAGTGGCCTGCACCTAAAGGACGAGAAGAGGCTTTAGAAACGTAATCAGGGAATTCATTAGAGCCCTTACACCAAACAATACGTCGGGAGACATATTGGTCCTTCCCACGATAGTTGTAGTAGCCCGCCTTCAGGACACGAGGAGTTTCCCCTCGAAGGACTCGTTTGACGTCAGCAATGCGGGCCTCCATGGTCGAAGGAATTAACTCCTTCGGGACCATCCTCCTGTACGATTTAATAGCGAGGCGGAGCTTTTTACCTTCTTCAGCGTTCTGGACGTCGAAGAGCTTGTCCACCTCCACACGGCTCCGCTTTGGCCTCTCCGCGGAAGGAGACCCCGATGGAGCAGCGGCCTTCTTGGCGGACTTCCTCTTCCGCGTGGGGCGGACAACATCGGTCTCCCCCTGCTTAAGGATTAGATTGGTCAGCACAGATACCTTCTTGGCTGCAAATAGTAAAAAGAAAAAGTGTTAGAGATTTACCCAGGAAACCATATTGGAGGGGCCGTCGAAAAGCTGCCCCCCGGAAACTATGTTGAGGAGTTGGGTCCCGGCATTCACCAGGTCCCGCTCCACGAGAGAATTGGCGTCGAGGGGAGTATAGGACTCCCCCCATCGGTAGAGCTGGATGAGCTAAAGATTCTGGAAGTCTTCGTCGGTGTAGGTGTGGAAGGCGGGAGGAGAATCCGCTTCCACCTCCCATCGGGGCCACGGGATCGAGGAGTTTTGGATGAAGAAGTAGCTCCTCTTCCACCCGCTGTTGTCTGACCCCGTGTCGACCAGGAGTCCCCGACCCTTGAACACCTTCCAGGTGTCATTGGTCCAGTTGCACAACCCGAGTTGTGTCTTGTTCCACTTCGGCATCCGGGGGTAGAAGGCACAAACCCCCGCCTCGTTGCACTTCATCCCGTAGAAGGTCCTGAAGAGCTTGAGGCTGTACACCCACTTCTGTCGGAAGTAGAGGACCTGGAAGGCGTTCCACAGGCGTATGGCGTGCGGAGAGAAGGTGGTCGGATGAGTCTTGTAATGCTGGCACATCTTGACCAGATTACCACAGAAGGGGAATCTAATCCCCGTAGAGACAAATACCTCCCCTCTCCGGGGACGAGTAACCTCAAGGTTACCCGAGGGGCGGGGCCAAGGATACGGGAAACGAGGTTCCCAGGTAGAAGTGATGCATCCCTCCCGGAGAGCCGCATCATAGGCGGTGCTGGAAATTTCATTCAGAGCATAGTCGAAGTTGAAGGGCTTCCTTCCCTCGGAACCAGATTCACTGTCTGAAATCAGCCATGGAAAGGGACATTGGGATTTCTGGGAAATTGCAAACAAACCAAGCAGAAATAAAGGGAGAAAACAGGCGAACAATAAAGAAGAAACCCTTACCAGACATGATGATTGGAGGTTGGAAGGACGAACTCGACGTTGCCGGAGAAGTGATCGGAAAAGCACTGAGGTCTTCGGAATCGCAAGAGCTTGAATTCGCAGAGAAGTTGCAGAGAGCTTTTGAAAATTCGGAGACAGTAAAAGTGAAACTGTGCTCACGGCTAGGGTTTTATAGGCGAAGAGGACAATCGAAGGGACGCTTTGATCTGAATCGTCGAAATTGAAGCGTTCTGATCTGAACCGTTGAGATGAAACGTGCAGAATGGCAACGGACGCAATGATGAAACAGCCTGAAAAGCACTTTTCAGAAAAAGCAGGCGCGAATAATCAGGCACGAGTACTTAAGACGTCGCTTCGTTATCTGCTGCATTTAATGGCTGAGGAACCGAGGAGTCCTCTTGGATTTGGCAGTTATCCACAAGGTATTGAGGAAACGTAAACGAGAAGACTTGTACTAAGTGACTATGCCAAGGGAAAGATCCCCGACTCCGACATCGGGAGGTCGGGAGTTGAAAAGACACGACGAACTGTAAGTCCCTCATGTCTTGGGGGCAAATGATGGGTTCCGCTATGGCCGTTAGGCCCCTTAACGGCGAGGAAATGGCGAACAGGCCCACTGGGCCCCAAATGAAGGTCAAGATGACCCAGGTGAAGGGTCCCGACGTAGGGAGTCCCGATGATGAAAGGTCCCGACAGAGTCGGTCCCGATAGGTGAGCTGGAAGCTCCCGATGAGAAGCCTTTAAGTAGGCCCCGATGACGAATCCCTGAGAACGATTGGCCCTGTCACGATGACGAGGGGCCCCGAGCGGTGACACAACGAGATAACTCTGGAGTCACCGATGTTAGTCGGGACTTGCCATCAGAGGTTAAGGCCGAGATACGAGGGGCGTGGCCGAGATAAGCGAGATCTGGCCTAGATAGGCGGGATCGTGCACGAGATACGCGGGATACGGGCTAACCACCCCAACGGTTCACCAGGTAACTGAGGTACCTCTCGCCTATAAAAGGGCAGAGGTCACCTCAGATCAATTACGTTTTGAAGAGACATTTTGAGACTCTTACTTGCCACCGTATACGAGATACTCATTTAAGCATCGGAGAGGGATTCTGGTTCACCGCCCGGTCTATCCCCTCTTGCAGGATTACGTGGAGCGAAGGAGCTAGGATCGCCGTCAAAGATCGTACCGGAGTTCCACGGTGATCCAACATGTCTCACTCAGGAATCCTATATCAATAATTTCTTTAAAAGGTTAAGATTACAAGATGCAAAACCTGTGGATACGCCGGTTGTGTTTGGGTGCGCGTTGTCGAAACGTGACATCCAAAAAGACCAGGTTGAGCGTGAACAGATGGAAAGTGCATAATACCTTAGTATGGTTGGCAGCTTAATGTATTCCATGCAATGCACTCGTCCAGACATCTGTTACGCCGTGGGCCTAGACATCACAGTAGAATATTTGTCCACTGAAAGTATAATGGCAGACCCATTAATTAAACCTTTACGCAGGGATGTTTTCGAAAAGCATGTTAAAATGATGGGACTGCATAGGGTTTAAGTGGCTTGTGTTGTGATAATAACGTTTTGAGATTTGAAGTAATATTTGATAAGAATGAATTGCAATTTTGAGTTTATGATTCTAACAACGTCATAATGTTTGAATTACATCGGATTTTTCGGTCTATAAACTAGTCGTAGGAGGGTCAACCGCCAAAACAAATTAATGTCGAATGTGGGCCAAGCCTCGTCACACAGGCTCGGCCGTCTTGACGGAGAGGGGGATGTTTACCATATCATGACCGGCTAAGAACCACGGTGTTAAACCTTGTTAAGCAGAACGATCATTTGGCTTCGGGGTAACACGACATGATCTACGTTCTGCATATCGCCGTAACGAACTTTGATCGTTAAATATCCACATTCTGGGCCAGATGAAAAATCTGTGATAGCATATGACATTTCCCACTTCTGTCTAAATTTAGGTTATGCTATCGACGCACACTTTATACTGCGCGTTCCATTTTCGAACTCGGGGTTAGGCTCGATTGTGCTAGATAGAATCCAAGAGATTCGAATGGGCACAAACTTCTTCACCTTGAGCGTGTGATTGATCCCGAATGCTATATGAAGAAGCATCCAAAGTATCCTCACGGACTTGGAACTCATACATATGGTTAAGCTCAATGTTCGCTTCCCGGCGTACGAACACACTGCTGAACAAAAAGGCTTAGTGACCACGTCTTTATAAACCTGTTGGGTTTGACTAAGGGTATGAGTGATGGGGTTGGTCAAGTAAACCTGTTGTTAAGACATGTGTATCAGGCTGACAGGGTGTGGATCCAAATGACACTCTCACGGGTGAAATTTCTTTATTCGTGATCCGATTCCTTTCTTCCGTAATCCATTTTCCTCCATTTTCCTTGTGGTCCGTCTCCTTGCGAACCTGCACAAGGGTTAAGCCGGGGGTGGAACCGACGAACCCTCTCTGATGCCTATATTAATATATATCTTAGAGTGATAAATAGAGAGAAGGTAGAGCTCAAGTGTTTCAAATTACATCAAGTCCTCAAATGAAAGGAGGTTGTGTCCTATATATAGACTCAAAGGAGATTAAGGCGGTGGATGACACTGTTAACCCCTAAATGAGCTTAATTAACAAGTAATGAAGGGATTAGACCCTTAGCAAGCATGGGAGAGTTCAGGGTATTTTATAAGGGTCGGATGTGCAAAATGAGGTCGGGTCGCCACGTGGGGCGGTTTGGATTACAGTGTTCCAGACGTCGCGTACACCCCTTGAAAGGGGCTATTGCATTCTCGGAAGGGTGTCGAGACCTTGGGGATCGGACCTGCTTGGCCGATCTCTCCTAGGAGATATCGGACCAGCAATGTGTCCGAACGAGTGTTTTTTCTCGTTCGGACCAATTTTCCGCGGGTGAGTTGTTCAGTTCAAAGTTTCGATTTGTAATTGTGCGTGGGGTTATCATAATAGTATAATCTGAATTAAGACGGGTCCAAATTGGGCGTATATCCATCACACGCCCCCAAGTGAAACAATGTCTTAACCCTTGATTGACTCTATTTTACGATGGATGATACGCTCAATTTGCATATGTTGTTTTACCTCTTGATGAGTTTACCATATGTTCGCGTGTGCGATGCGGTATCCCTTCCTCTTTTTTTTTTTTTTTCAGGTAATAGTAAAATATAGACATTTGTACAAACATGCATATATTCAGACATGTATCCGAAAAACGCAGGTATGACAAAAATCATGTTTATAGATGAATGAAAAACTAATTTATGCCGGTATGTACGTATGAGGTAATCCTATTGTTTTCCTATTCCTTGAATAGACATTAGCATGAGCATGGGTGTAAAAACGACATACCATGGACATGGATGTGTGTACTAGCATATATGCATGTAAAAACACAAGTACGGGATTAGGTGTAAACGTGTTGCAATCGTAGACATGAATGTGCGAGCGTCGAGCGAACGTGTGTGTGAGCGTCGGGGTTACCAACGTAATGCAGTCATATACTTGTGTATGAGTGTATTGAGCGCGTATATGGACTTAAGCATGAATACATGGCAATTATAAATGTCTAAACATCGAACACATGTGAACGTGAGAAGGTGTGCGCTAACATGCACATAGACACAAGCATGGATATGGACGTGAGTGCAAACGTGTTGTGACTATAGGTGTAGGAATGCAAGCATAAGCATGTTGTAACCATAAGTGTGGATAGAGGCACTGATGCATTCATGGATGTAAATCATAAATATGAACGTAAGTGTAAGGGTGAAAATATGGACTCCCTTTTTATCCAAGAGTGTGAACTCCGGGGCTCGACGGGGTACAACATTTTTCCTACCCTGTAGTAGTGCGAGCATTTTTGCCTCGGCTCTTAACAGGTGTGACATTTTCCTTCATTTGTTGAAGCATGTGCATGGTTCTTGAATCCTGCCCTGCGATTCGTTTTATATAGACATGGGGGTGAAAATAATTACAAACTTTCTTCTTGCTCTTTATGCGAAAGGGGTCTATCGACTCATGTTGAGGGTTGTCCCTTCCTATGGATGTGTCAGAGAACTGCTCCTCCTGCGGAAGGCTAATGGTCATTTTCCTTGTAGCGATTTGGGGGTTGTTTCTTTTGTTGGTGTGCCTCGCACTTCGATCGCGGGATCTTTCGGAAGACGGCTTCTCTTTCATAACTCGGCGTCGTAGTAGGTATGCCCTGTACTTCCATGAGAAGGAGTCAACCTTGGTGTCGGTCGCATTTTGTGACCTACATATGTAAAGTTACCCATGCAAGGAGCTTCCCCCGTAGTGGGCGTGTTTGTATTTTGGATGCGGGGTGTTAGTCTTTTTGTCGACTGTCGTTTTATGCCTTGCATGTATCATATCGCCTGTCGTAGCGGGTCTGCACGTTGTCTTGAGTGTAGGGTGTTTCTTAGTGTTGTCTACACTTATAGCTTATTCACGCAGGGTTGTCCTTGTGACGGGCATACTTGAACTCTGGACGTGAGGGGTTGTACCTCATGTTGGTACATTGATGCGCACGTGTATTGTGTTGTGCCTATAGTAGTTATACTTAACTTGTGAAAGTGAGTCATTACTCGTCGTGTTGAAATGTCGATGCGCGCAAACTGCACTACACCTATAGCAGTTATACTTCACTTCTTAAAGTGAGGTGTTGAACCTCATGTTGTTGTGCCAACGGGTGTGTACTTTGCGCTGCTCTTGTAGTTGGCATGCCTTGCATATGTCTCTCGATTGACTTACGTAAGGGGATGAACGTGGGTGCGTGTTCACTTCTTGATTGGAGAGAGGAGCATGATTTCTTCTGATCAGATTGAAAGTACCCCTTGTGGTGGCTCAATTCTGAAAGCGTTTGTTCAATTTGTTGGAAGCCTCGAGGTTGACTGATATTACCCTTTAGTCAGGTATACGTTCCAGTGGAAAGTCGATTCATGCAAAAGGGTGTGATTATGTTTCTTACTTGGGTCGTCTCTTCTTTTTTAGCGGGGGGTTGTGGAAGAGTTTTTCTTCACGTGGCTCCAGCTCTCGTGATTTTGAGTGAGTTGAGGTTCCTTGTTATTCTTTGTGATCTTGAGACGTTCGTTTTCCTTTCTAGGTCATGGAGAATGAGATTGATTCCTTGCTTTTCTTTTTGTGTTGATCCTCCTTAGGGGTTCTCCCACCCTTTATGGATCAATCTCTTACCAGAGTCTATCTTCATTTTATGAAACACTTTCTCGCTTTTGTGTCGTGTCATTATGCTTTGTTGCGTTCGACCATATTCTTATGTCGATATTTTGATATTCTCTCACCGTTTTCGGAGCAGTTGTACTCGAGTTGGCTTAGGGGTTGTACTGATTTGTTTTTACTCTTACTGCCTATCATTGTTTGCTAGCCTTCTCTTATATTTCGTTTGTTTCATCTTCTTGTAGGCTTGATGACGAATTTGAAGGTGCCCCGTTTGGCATGCCCATGGGGTCGTGCGATTAACACCTGCGTTGAAGTTCTTGCTTTTGGTGATGAGTGTAATCATTAGCTATTTTGAGATTCCTTTCTTTTGCCATGGCTTCAACTAAGATAGCAAATTTCTGCTTGAATGTTCAGTGGAGACTGGTCTCGAGTTAGCCTCTGTTAGTATCATAGTTGTGATCGTTGTAGGAATCATTTCTTTATATGCCCCCGAAAGTGCTTGCCATGATTCTCCGTTTTATGGTTGATTGCGCGAAATAAGAAGGTTGTCTTCACAGTGATGACGTTTCCTACCTATCATTCAGGAAGGTTGAAATATAAGTGCAGAACTTTGATGAGTATATGAAGGATATTGATTTTCCCTTTGTCTCAGATCTTCTCTTAAGGTTAGATGTAGGCTCTTTAGGTTTGTGGTCGTATTAGCATCTTCGTAATGTATGTACATGATAGCCGTTTCGTGATGTGTGGACATGATAGCCACTTCTCGGTGTGTTAGCATGATAGCCACTTCGTAGTGTGTGGACATGATAGCCACTTCACGATGTGTGGACATGATAGCCACTTAGCAGTGTATGGACCTGATATCCCCTTCGCGATGTGTGGACATGATAGCCACTTCGCGATGTATGGACATGATAGCCACTTTACAGTGCGTGGACCTGATAGTCACTTCGCGATGTGTTGACATGATAGCCACTTCGCGATGTATGGAGTTGTGCTTTTGCATTCCGTACTTATTGGCAAACCTGTCATGAATGTTTTAACATTATGTTTTGGGTTAACATGTTTTTTGGTCTATGATGTTTGACAACTTTTGGGTTTTGGTCAGTGATGTTTTTTTTACCTAGTTTTGCTACCATATGTTTGCAGATTTTTTCTAATTTTGGTCTAACCGTTACATTCCGTCCATTTTTTGACATGTTCAAGTCACGTGATCCACTCTAAACTTTAAATTTAGTCCCTCTAATACTGTCTTAACCCTTTTTTTTGTTCAATTTAGTCCCGGAGTTTCAAAATTGACCCCAATTGGACAATAGGTCCAATTGAATCTTTGAAACTTCGGGACTAAATTGAACCAAAAAAAGGTTAGGAAAGTATTAGAGGGACTAAATTGAACAAAATTGAAAGTTTAGGGTGGATCACGTGACTTGTACATGTCAAAAAATGGACGGAATGTAATGGTTAGATCAAAACTAAAAAAAATCTGCAAACATATGGTACCAAAATTGGGTAAAAAAAACATCATTGACCAAAACCCAAAAGTTGTCAAACATCATGGACCAAAAGACCTGTTAACCCTTATGTTTTTATATCATGAGTAGTATTTCATACCTTCGTTTCTATAGTTGCCTTTTTTTAGGCTATGTTTGTTGGGTTTTACCCCCGCGTCTCGTCTTGTCGGATGTTGTATCCTTTATGCTTTTGGGATGTCCCTTTCATGAGTCGTGCTTTAGAATGTGCAAGGGTGATGCTTTGTCGAAAGTCATTCTTGACGATGCTCGAGTCGGATGCAAGCAGAGGTCACGTGAGGGCAACATGCAGGAAAGAATGCAAGTAGAGGTCATGTGAGGGTGACATGCCAGACTGTAAAGTTTGTCAGAGGTCGCATTGGGCGACTTGTGAGGCAATTCTTCTTCGTAGGTCGTTTTGCATTACTTGTTATTTTCTTTCCTATTGTCGTGTTTCTTCTCTTTTGTCGGAGTGTCCTTTCATTACTCTAGTGGCTGCAATTTTTGACACGACACGAATACACGAGCTGTATCTGAGCTGTTTTTTCACATCTCTGACACGACACAGTCCGTGTCTAAACAACTCCCAGACACGATTATACACGACTATAAGCATGTCCGTGTAGCTCGGAGCTGCATGTCCACGATCAAGATACGAATAGACACGATTTAACGACTAAACACGAATAGACACGGTTATTTAAAATTTAATATTTACATATATAGACCTCATCATTTTCAATATTGCAATTAAGCCCTTAAATTAATGTATATTTTAGGGATGACAAAAAAACCGATCTGACCAAACCGTTTAGAAGTGGTATATTTCAGACCCGTTCATAGCAAACAAAGTTTTCAAGTGGAGAACCAAACCAAGAACCAATAGTATACTTCTTTGGAACCGGTCCAGAACTGGACCGAACTGGCTTTGCACCGGACCAGAATGGTTTTGGATTTTTTTTTTTTTTTTTTTTTAAAGTTTAGCGTAAGTTTATATAAAAAAATTGGAAGAACTGGTTTGGATTGATCTGGACTATTTTTAACAAAATAGTCCAGAACCGGTCTTGAACCAGACAATTTTTTCTCTCTTATATCTCAATCAATACAATTTGGACCGGACCAGACTTCACCGAAACTGTTTAAACAAGTTCCGATTCGGCCCAGCCCGGACTGGTTCCATGCCCATCCTTAATACATTTACATTATTAATCATATTCACTGCACCACAGACCCGCAGCATTTATACTAATTAAAACTAAAACAATGATGAATTTATTTATCAAAATGTGAAGTTGTTTCATTATGGATAATTTCGTAATATTTGTAAAAAAAAATGGGCCAAATGTGTAATATTAACATTATTGATTTTCCTGAGATATCACTTATCATGTCACACGGACACGACACGATAATTTGGCGACACGAACACGATACGACACGGAAATAGGATGAACACGTTTTGACACGACACGAGTAGACACGTGTGTCACTAGCGACACGACAGGAATATACACGACACGATCTGATTGCCACCCCTACACTCTACTTGGATTTTTTCATGCCTGCATTGTCATCATAATCATACTTGTATTTTCATATAACCTTACTTGTATGAAAGACTTTTTTCTTAGGATACGTTCTTAGGGACGTTGTAAATTTTTCCTTAGGATACGCTCCTAGGGGCGTCGAGTGTGTGCGCAGGATATGCTCCTGAGTGTGTTTAAAATTTCTTTAAGTAGTGATATTTTTAAAATGATCGCGTGTCACTATATACACTCTTGGGGGCGTCGAAAAATGTTCACGGGATTGATTCCTGGATGGCACAGTGTTTTTTGTAGTTTAGAACTGCTCTCAAGATACGCTCTTTGGGGCGTTGAAAGTTGTTCGCAAGATTGGCTCCTGGATGGCACAGTTCCCAGGATAGGTTCCTGGATGGCACATAATGTGATCGCAAGATACGCTCTTAGGGGCGTCGAAAACTGTTCGCAGGACTGGCTCCTGGATGGCACAAAATGTGATCGCAGTGTATGAACTGCTTTCAAGATACGCTCTTATGGACGTCGAAAACTGTTCGCAGGATAGGCTCCTGCATGGCACATAATGTGGTTGTAGTATAGAACTACTCTTAAGATACGCTCTTGGGGGCGTCGAAAACTGTTCTTAGGATTGGCTCCTGGAGGGCACAAAATGTGACTTTTACCCTATGGTATTTTCTAGGTAGGATGCGTCCTTGGTCGATGTAATCTTTCTTATTGTACCATATGTAATTGTACAACACATATTAAAAAAATTACGTTTCAAGCATGCATCATGTTTTTCCAAAAAAATGTGTCATTCGGTTCACCGTTTCTAAAACATTTTACACACCATTTTCGGTAAGAATGTGGATACTACACAATTTCCCTCGTATCACGACCCTTCCATTTCCCAAGGCTGACTAGCACGATAAAGACAAAACAAGACTATTGGAGAAAGACCACGTAGAGTGGACTGCTGCAATCGTTCAACATTGGAAATAGAAACGTCAGAGTTAAGTGTTCGTTCCAAAATCCAAACAACTGGTAAAAATAGAATCCGTTTTGAAAAACCTTGTTGCATTACCTTCGATCGGATTTTGGGGCAAGCACTCGACACGTTTTGACCTTTTTTCATAGTTGCATAAAGTGTCTTAGAAACATATTTTAGTTACAATTTTTTTTTTCAAAAGAGGATGAGATGAATGACACATTACTTTCAAAGAATCATGAATGATATATTGTGTTCCATATTTTGAATATCGCATTTTTCGCTACAGGTATTACTGGCAATCACGCGACAAACCATTAATATGGAGAACACTCAGAAGATCCAGCAACAAGAGGAACGAATAGCCGATATCGAGACGACCAATGCTAAAATACATCAGGATATGGCATCCATGTTGGCAAACATGGAGCGCATCATGGCACTCCTCAAGGCTCGATCAACCATCAATACTTCAAATCCGACCTTGATGATAGAGACCTCGAGTCCAGACTCCTCGACAACACCTGTGGCGAATACAGGACCTACAATGCCAGCTGTCATCGTGCTTCCCGATGCCACGGTGGACCCTCCTCAAGACCAACCCTCTGTTTTGGTCGTTCCCGATCAAACTTTACCAACGTCGTATGTTTTCCCAAACCCGACAATGATGTATGGTCATGTCAACAGAGGGGGTGCAACTAGCACGAATGCGTTCACATCATCAATTGTCATCGAATCCGAATAGGATTGCCACTTGAAGAAAATGGAGGAAAAGTTGAAAGCTTTGTCCGGATTTGAGCAGTATGGGGGCATTGGTTACTTTGACCTATGCCTTTTCCCTAACATGTCGAGACCGGAGAAGTTCAAAGTCCCTGACTTTGACAAGTATGATGGCACCGGTAATCCCATAGTCCACTTGCGGATTTATCAGCAGTACGAGAAGCTCCTGATCCAGACGTTCCAGGAAAGTTTGAAAGGAGCAGCTTTGGTTTAGTCCGTCAGCTTGAAGGCTGACGATATTTTAACATGGAAAGAAATGGCTAACGCTTTCGTTCGCCAACATAAGTTCAATTTGGACACTGCTCCAACCCACATGGATCTCCAAAGCATGGTGTTGAAGGGAGGACAATCATTTAGGAACTATATGCACACCTGGAGAGAGAAAGCTGCTGGAGTCCGACCACTGCTGGAAGATGCAGAAGCAGTGTCTGTGTTCATCAGAACTCTTAAAGGGGCGTATTACTTTCACCTGTTAGGACATGTTGCAGCTAAATTTTCTTATTTGGTGAAATTTGGTGAAATGGTAGAGCATGGGATTCGGCTAGAAAATATTGAAGACCCTGTAAAGAAGGGAGGTTCTATGAAGTCATCACCGGATGACACAGCGGTGAGCGCGATCTACCCACCCAAGCACTCGCAACTCGTGGCTCTTACAACTCATCGAGTAATACCCGGATTCCAAGGTCCACAACTCTCCCTCATAATGGGATCCGACAACCGGTTCAGAACAAAGCCGCGGTTCAGGCAGTTCACACCATTACCAATTTCAGCGACATAATTGTACCGCAATTTACTCACTCAGAATCTCCCCGGGCCTGAAATTCGGAAGTCGAAGACACCCGGCAATGAATCGAACTCGAAGTGCGAGTTTCATATGGAAGCACATGGACATTCAATTGAGAACTTCTCACGTCTGAAGCACAGTATCTGATGGATATACGTCCAATTTGAACCCGTTGACTTCCGAACCGTTGTATTTTTATCGTCACATTTATGATTGCAAATCGAAACTTCAACCCGGACACTGCGCAAGAACGTCGACGGCTCGGACGGGGCCGAAGCGCCCGTCCGGCAGAGACGAACTCACCTAGGTGAGGTTGGGTGGCCACACCCGACCTCCCCTAGGGGAGATCGGGTGGACCAACCCGATCTCTCCTAGGAGAGATCGGGTCGGCCAACCCGATCCCTCCTAGGAGGGATGGGGTTGGCCAACCCCACCCTCCCTAGGAGGGGTTGGGTGCCCTCACCCAACCCCTACCCTTGGAGGTCGGATTTCTCCCCCCCCAAGGGCCCCGACACCACCTTCGGACTCCCATGCTTGGTCCACTCCGCCTACCTCCTCCGAATCCTAAGGTCTTAATTATGTGCTTAAAGGTTAATTAATTGTGTTTAAAGGCTAACGATGTCGTTAAGCCACCTTAATGACACCGTTGCCTATAAATACCCCACCTTCACAACTCATTTGGACATCTTGGCAATTTAGATTATTTTGCTCTGACATCTCTCTAGCTTTATCTCTCTAAAAACGATACTGACTTAGGCATCGGAGAGGGTTCATCAGGCACCACCCCCCCCTCTGTGCCTGGTATTGCCCCTTCTGCAGGGCGAAAGGAGAAGAGAAGCTAAGGAAGGAAGGGCGAAAGCTAAGACAGTACAACCAAAGAGAACCGGATCATCCACATCTCCAGTGAGGAACGAGATTTGAGCCGACAACCCGTTGACCCAGATCCCGGAACCTAACACTTGGCGCCGTCAGTGGGCTTCGAACAGAAAGCCTGGCTATTACACGAGCTATGACGAACAGTAGGGTGTCCAGGCACCAACGCCCACCCGGGGGCAATGGGCGGAGAAGAGAACCCATACCCCAGGGAGGCAGCCTAACCCTGGGAAGCAACCAATGCATCCAGAGCCCCAAGAAATACCACAGCCTCCTCAACAACAGAACAACCAGGAGGGAGGACCTTCACGCCCAGCTGGGGCTGAGTCCTCCACAGCCTCCACCCCCCGGGCAAGAAGGCCACAGAGAGCAAGAGAACAACAGGGAGTGCCTTCCCACAACACGGCACCCCCTGAGGGATATTATTATGAGGAGTAACCCCAAAGGTACCCGTATGGGATGCCGGCACAAAGAGATGATAACCGCGCCCACACAGCATATGCAAGGCCGGCATACACCCAAGGGACTTACACTGAAGCCCATGAGGAGGAGCAGATCCCGACAGAAGAGCGCTACTCGCACCCTCGAGCAGGGCAGCGAGAGGAGCAAAGAAGATATTACCAGGAGCCACCCCCAGAGGGAAGGCAACAATTCGTGCCTCCTAGGCAACAGCAGAACAACAGGGCTTACACCCCGCTTGGGGAGGAAAGACAAGCAAGACCTCCAAGGAGGCAAGACTTCTATGAAGCACCCCAGCAGGCGTACCAAGAGTACACCTACAGTCCATACCAGCATGGACAAGGGAACCCAGTAAGCCCAGTCTACAACTACAATGGGTATCAGAGGGATTATACTCCGGCGCAGGTGATGATCACCCCGGAGGAGATAGAAGCCATGATAACCCGGAAATTGAATGAGTCAAAGAAACCCAACCTGCATTGTCTAAGTGACAAGACGAACCACCCTTTCACAAGGGAACTGGAGATGAGTAAGGTGCCAGACTCCCTGCACACAGTGCAAATTGCAAAGTACAATGGGAAGGGAGACCCCCTAGAGCATATCCAACAGCATGAGGCCTCCTTATTTGGGAGGACCACTGATGAAAGGTACAAGGCACTCTTGTTCCCAAACACCCTAACAGGGGTGGCCTCACATTGGTTCTTCAGCCTGCCCTCTGAAAGCATCCACTCATGGGAGCAGCTAAAAGCTAAGTTTCTGCAGAGATACCTAGGGGAGAGGAAACTCCTCAAGGGAACAGGCTCCATTGATGACGTCAAACAAGAATACGATGAATCCCTGGCCAGCTACTATACTAGGTTCAACCAGAATATTGCAGACATCCAGGGAGACATCACAGAAGGGGAGATTATACGAGCCTTCATCAGAAACTTAGGTCGCTTTGGGTCAACATTGGCTGAAAAGATGGCCAAAAAGCCAGCAAGCACCTTGGAGGAGCTTGCAGGAAGAGTTAAAACGCATATTGACCTTGAAAGGCACAGGGCAAGCAAGAAGGCCAAAATCCAGGCAGCCAAGGAGGATAATCAAAAGCCAAACAAAGGCAAGCCACCCCAGGCACCGCAGCATGCAAGGCAGCAGGAATGGCGTCCGCCACAGCAAAGAAACCAAATGGGTGAACCCTTAAAGGCTAGAGAAATAAACGTCATTAAGTTCATCCCACTGAACGCCACTCCAGCCACCGTACTTAGAGAGATGCGAAACCAAAAGCTTTGGTCACCCCTGCAAGGTGGAGAGCCCCAATGGTAGGAAATCACAAGGATAGATGGTGTGACAACCATGAGGCCTATGGTCACGACACAAATGAATGCTTTAGCCTAAAGCTAAGCATAAACAACATCGTCCAGAGGGGAGAACTCAAGCAATTCGTAGACCATGGGGGCAACAGTATGCAACTAGGGCCATCACAGAAGGACAAGGGCAAGGGAAAGATAGACTACAACCCTCCACCCAACAAAAGAGGAGTCATAAATATGATACATGGGGGAGTAGCATCGGGTGGCCCAACGGCTAATGCAAGAGTGGTCTATGCATCTAAGCTAAGCTCAGTGCCAAGGTGGAGAAAAAGGCCAAGAGAAGGAGAAGAAGTGAAGATCGAGTTCTCGGAGAAGGACAAGAGCCACATCGTCTTTCCACATGACGATGCTCTAGTTATTACTTTAGATATTGACAATTTTGATGTAAAGAGAATTTTGGTGGATGGGGGCAGCTCAGCTGACCTCCTAAGCTTGAGAGTGTTGGAAGAGATAGGGAAAACCAAGGCAGACATCAAGCCAGTCAACTTCCCTCTAGTTGGCTTCTCAGGGGCAACAAGTTACCCCCTGGGGATGATAACCCTGCCAGTGACCATGGGCCAAGGATGGACCCAGCTGAAGGTAAATGTCAATTTCTTGGTGGTTGAAAGCCTGGGAGCCTACAATGGGATCCTAGGAAGGACAACCATAAACCCATATGAAATAGTGCCATCCACTGTTCACCAGAAGCTGAAGTACATCACGGAGAACGGGGTTGGAGAGGTCCTAGGTGATCAACGCACCGCAAGGCAATGTTACGTCAACTCAATGAGACGTGGATCACACGGGACAGACACAGTGGCTGTAGTCATGGTAGGGGCCAACCAGGACAGAAGAAGGAGGGGAAGGAGACAAAGGCAAGGAAGAAGGAGGAGTGGAGTGACACTCCGTCTGAGCAGGCAGTTTTTTCAAACAGTGCCTAAAGGAGACACAGGAGCAAGGCTGTGAAGGTGACATCCATACCTTGGCAGCCAGACACCACAATAGGGAACAGGACAAGGAACTCCATCCTAAGAGGCTTCCGCTACATAGATGATATCAAGCAAATGCCGCAGGAGTCTATATCAAGCTATTTCCAGAGATTCTTTGATTATGGTGCCAACATGGGCATCACAAGGGTATAAGCAGTAAGGGCATTCATTAGGAACATGCATACAAACTCATTCAGGGCCTATGGAGGGCTCTATGAGATGGTCATGACGAGCACAATGAGAGAGCTCAAGGCAAGGCTGGACAGGGCATTTGCACAGGAAGCGGAGCAGCTGGATGAGGCTCCAAAGAGAGGAAAAGAAATGGACACATTGGGAGGAGGTGTCAATTTCACATTCACACCCCTCACACTCAGCATAGAAGAAATTTTCCACAAGCACCTCAAGCAAGAGCTACCAACATACAGGGAGGAAGGCAAGGCCTTCCTAGGAAGAGATGCACAGGGTTGGTGTGAATACCATGGGACCTGGGGGCATCAAACCAATGAATGCATGGTGTTGAAGGTGGAAGTGGAAGAAATAATTTACAATGGAGGCTTCAAGGAATACGTGGCAACAGACACAATGGCCACCCCATATCCTTAGTTTCATATCTAGCATTTTGCATGTTTCACCTTTACAAGTTTTTCAAAAACAACTATTGAGAAGGAGAACTCACGAAGTTACTCCAACTCTATAACTATCTTTCATTCGTACAAAGGATGTCTTGGTGCACCAAGGCATCCCAAGTGTACAAAAACATGAATGCTCCTAAGGGAGTAGTAGTTACTAAAAAGTATTTTCCAGTGAATGTAGTGGTATAATCACGAAGTTATCCTTACACAGATATGACTTCAAGTCAATGACAGGTTCGACGCCCCCAAGAGCGTATCTTGAGAGTAGTTTTCATACTACGACATTCGACGCCCCCAAGAGCGTATCTTGAGAGTAGTTTCCATACTACGATATTCGACGCCCCCAAGAGCGTATCTTGAGAGTAGTGTTCATACTACGACCTTCGACGCCCCCAAGAGCGTATCTTGAGAGTAGTTATTACACTACGACCTTCGACGCACCAAGAGCGTATCTTGAGAGTGGTTTCCAAAAACTACGAATTTCGACGCCCCCAGGAGCGTATCTTGATTGTAGTGTTCATACTACGACCTTCGACGCCCCCAAGAGCGTATCTTGAGAGTAGTTATTACACTACGAATTCGACGCACCAAGAGCGTATCTTGAGAGTGGTTTCCAAAAACTACGATTTCGACGCCCCCAGGAGCGTATCTTGAGGTAGATTTGCAACCTACCAGATTCGACGCCCCCAAGAGCGTATCTTGAGGTAGAAAAAACACTACCAGTTCGACGCCCCCAAGAGCGTATCTTGAGGTAGATTTCAAACTACCAGTTCGACGCCTACCAGGAGCGTATCTTTGGTCTAACCTGAGCCCTCCGGGAGCCTATCCTGTGAAACGTTAAGTGCCGTCCGAGAGCCTGTCTCGTAAACAGATTTTGACACCCGTCAAGAACATATCGGTGGACTAACTTGAGCCCTCCGGGAGCCTATCCTGTGAAACGTTAAGTGCCGTCCGAGAGCCTGTCTCGTGAACAGATTTCGACGCCCACCAAGAGCGTATTTTGGTCTAACAGTACAACGTATACCGTGTAAGGGGTATCAGAAGAAATCATCACACCATGCTTAGAAGGATACCATTCTTAGAAGGATACCATGCTCAGAAGGATACCATGAGAAAGAAATTTCTAAGTAAAGTAATGTGAAGAACAAGTAATGTTTTTTCTTTATGAAATGGCAGGTAAGACATGAAGGAAAACACGAAAGAAGGATAAGTAAAGGAAACACACCAAGGAAAGGGTCCATACCCAAAGAGCCATACACAAGGCATAGGGAGACATCATGAGAAGAGATATATACAAAAAGATGAGAAGCACTAATGTAAAGGCAAACGAACCACGTAGTCAACAACACAATGCGGCAAAGGAAAGTAACAACAAACACCATCACAATCTCAAAAGACACTCAACCCATACAAGGGGAGAAGGAGTGTAGTTATATATACAAGGATAGCATGAGATAAACACGTCAGTCAGAACCTTCGGGGGAGTCACCCTCACCCCCTGAAGCTGAACCGCCAGCGGAAATGGATGAAGAGGAGGAGTCTGAGGTACCAATCTCCACAGGTGTAGCATCCACCTGGGCAGGGGCAGGCTCGTCTGCAACGGCAGCCTGACCCATCAGAACAGTCGCGTAGCCAGTGGCATATGGCCCAAAGTCACCAAGGTCACCAAACGGGAACTGAGGATCAATTCGGTAAATGTGATCAACCAGATACTCACCGAACTGGTTCATCTCCTGAGTGAGACGCACGCTATAATCGGCAGCGAAGGCAGATGAGGCCTTATACTCAGAAACCGCAACAGTCCTCTCCTCAGCACGACACTTAGCCTCCAACTTCCGTAACTCCTCAGAATGGAGCGACGCTGCAACCTCAGCTTCCCGACGCAAACTGCCCACAGTGGTCTCAAGCAAGGACACCTGGTCCTGGAGCTCCTGCATCCTCAAATCAGATAATCGTGCCTTCTCAGCAGCAGTAGCGACCTCCGCCTTGAGAGAGACCTGGCTGTCCTCAAGGGTCTTCCTCTCGTCAGATAACTCGAGCACGAGCGAGGACATGTTCACCATGTCAGATATACCCTAACAATTCAAACAAGGGATGAGTAACCGAAAGATAGCCATTATGAAAGAAATAAGAGGAAAGCAAAGAACAACTTACAGGTGCATAACGAGAAAGTACCCCTTGAACAAAGCGCCGAGTCTCCCCAAGAGACTTGGGCGGAGCAACACGATCGCCAGGGGGAACGGCACCGCGGAGTACGCGGACACCAACCTCAGGAGTCCGCAAAGAGGAGGTGCTATCGAAGTGGAACTCCTTCAGACCAGCGAAAGGAGTCCACTCAGACCCAATAACATCTTCATCAGTGAGACGGGCGAAATCCTTCCGACTTAAAGTCGGAGGCCCACCTACACAAGCAAAGCAAGTCAAAGGAGAATATAAACATAGAAAGATCAGCAACAAGGTAGAGATCATACCTGAGGACCGTGCCCTCGGCTGGGGGGCAGGGGAACCACCACCAGCAGGTCGCTTCCCTTTGTCAGCCAGGGAAGGCACCTCTTCGACCACCATCTCCTTATCACGAGATAGGGTCGGAGGACGAGCAGTAGGCGAAGCAGGATCCACAACTTTCTTTCTCTTAGCAGCCGAGGCCCCGGCCTCAGAATCAGATCTCCGCGGTTTGGACTTGGAAGGTCCAGAATCTCTGCCAACGGAGACGACCCTCTCAGTCACCAAGGGGGAGCGCCCTAGCAAGGTAAGAAAAACAAGATAAGGAAAACATAGGTTATACCATAAAGAAGCAAATAGAAGAAAGCATACCAGAGGCCCCAGCCTTCTTCCCAGGCAGGGGGGATTTCTTCAAAGCAGAACTAGAAGGAGCCTTCCTCTTGCTCAGATCAACAGGGGCTCCCTGCACGTTATAGGTTTTTCCATGAAACCAACCTACAAAGGAAGAGCAGAAGGTAAATAAAGATGGAAAGACCAAGTGACATACCGAACCCCCGGAGTCAGGAGTCAGACTGATTCCGGCCTCGTAAAGATCCGTCTCAGTCACTAAGGACACGGGACAGTATGACCGAGTCCTGTTGCTCTCGTGAATGATCTTCATAGTCTTCAAATCAACTGAAGAGAACTCTCCAAAAGCAGGCCAACCATCGGACCGATCCTCATTCAAGACCGACCAAGTGACGTATCGGTCCGTAATGAAGAAGTAATGCTTAGCCCAGTGACTGGCCGAATTGTCACTCTGGGTCACGAAACGGAGGGAGGTATCCCACTCGACCCCACTCAACCCGAAATCAGCGAATCGGGGATCTTTGAAGGTCGGATGGCGAGTTACGAAACTCGCAAACCCCACCTTCGTCCGGTACTGAAACCGATAGAAGCATCGGAATAGAACGAGAGAGTACTTCCAGGAGTACCAATGGCACAATACCCGGAAGCCCACCCAGACACGGAGGGCACTGGGAGCAAGGTTCACAGGAGAAATCCTGAAGAACCTGCTCAACTCTATAAGCTCGTCACAGTAAGGCAACCTCAGCCCGAATCGGATCTGAGAAGGGTACACGACGACCTTCCCTATGGGAGGTTCCGTCACCGTCTCACGAGTATTCCCCAAGGAGGGGAGAAAAGGATACAAAGGCTCATCTAGGGGACAGATATCTCCTAGGGTAACATGTTCATTGTAATCGGACCTAGTGAGATGGTTCTCCGACAGGATAGCAAGACCTAAGGCAAAGGTAAGAGGAAATCCCAAAGTACGAATCAAATTTCAACTAATACCCCAACGAAGGTCACGATACTAAGCCAGCAATAGAAAAGGAAGTAATGCGACCGAAGAGGAAGAGAAAGGGAACTCACTCATCCTTCGGAGAATACGACGTCTCTGAAGAGTCTGTGTGCGCGGACACCACCAAGAATATAGCACCTGCCACGACACGACAAATATCAAGACAAGGAAAATTTCCGAAGAACCGGAAACACTCCGACATCCGATCAACGACAACGATCAAGAATCCAAAGACACCCAGCAAAGATAGTCAACTTGAGCCAAGGACACCACGACAACCGAGTTGAATAATTTTATCCAAGCCTAAGGTCGGGTTTTGAAAAAAAATTTACCGTTATACCCCCCAACAAAGATTAACGCACCAACGGCGGTACGACATCAAATTCAAGACCGGGATAGCCCAATCGGACAAAAAACCATACCCGGACGACCGGCAAACATTTTTCCCCAAAATTCACAACTACCAACGGCTATCTACGGCAATCCCACATTCAATTAAATTTCGGCAATCAAGCATCGGCAATTAAGTATCGGCAATCAAATATCAACGATTCAAAAATCGGCATTTTGCGTGGTAACGGAAAGGAAAAGAATCGACCTTCGGAAAACCCGACCCGATGTGGTAAACGGGTCCGGATTTCGAATTTGGAGACCCCCGGAAATCAGCCCCTCGCCGGAGTTTAGGTCTTGCCGTCGCCGGAGATGACCTCGCTCGCCCCACCGTCGCCGGAAAGCCCCACACGTCGCACCGGAATCGCTCCCCTCCGCCGTCGATGGCCCTCGATGGACCAGCAGCCGTTCCCGCCGGCGACAACCTCACCGTCACCTCGCCGTCTCCCTGCGTCGCTGTTGGTTGGGTTACCGTCCCAGCCAGCTGCCGCCTCCACACCGCCGCCTCGAGCTGTCGACCCGCTAGCCGGCTCCGTCCGTGCTGGTGGTTCCCTCCCACCGGAGTTGCTGGTCGGATTTCTGCCTCTTGGTGGAAATTCCGGCCGGCCCTAGCCTTGGGGGTGCTCTCCAACCTTTCTTGCTCTCCAAGGGTAAGTGAAGAAGGAAGATGGTGGCTAGGGTGACTCTTGGAGGTATTTTTCTAACTCTCCTTTTTTATGTTAAAAGGATGATAGGGTTTTTTAGAGGGTTTTAATCACCACCATCCATCTAGCTTTAAATAAAATCTAAAGGTCAAGGAAAGACCATCATTTTTATCCCTTTCACCTATGGTTAAGTATATCTCCATACTTAGAAAAATTATCAAGATAATTTTATTTTTGAGCATTCCACACTTAAGAAAATTTTTAGCCAAAACTAAATTTTTCCTCACTTAGATAGAATCTCGGCACGAATTTGAAGCATGAGTCATTTAGTTGCATTCGTATCACACCCCGATGCAAGTGTGTATTTTTTGAGTAGGCACCTGTAGCAGAGATAAGTTTATTACTCCTATCTCAGACGGACGCGTGCCTAGGCACACGTCCGTGCTAATCTGACGTTTACAATTCCTCTATCTCATTAGACAGGGGGCAGAGTCAGAGGCACGCATCCATGGGTAAGCAAACATTCAGACAAAGGAGGTAAAACCCCGGTCAAATTGCGCGTGTCATACCATCCTAAAATAGAGTCAATCAAGGGTTAGGCCATTGGTTGACTCGGGGGCATGTGATGGATATACGCCCAATTTGAACCCGTTGACTTCCGAACCGTTGTATTTTTATCGTCACATTTATGATTGCAAATCGAAACTTCAACCCGGACACTGCGCAAGAACGTCGACGGCTCGGACGGGGCCGAAGCGCCCGTCCGGCAGAGACGAACTCACCTAGGTGAGGTTGGGTGGCCACACCCGACCTCCCCTAGGGGAGATCGGGTCAGCCGACCCGATCTCCCCTAGGAGAGATCGGGTTGGCCGACCCGATCTCTCCTAGGAGAGATCGGGTTGGCCAACCCGATCTCTCCTAGGAGATATCGGGTCGGCCAAACCGATCCCTCCTAGGAGGGATGGGGTTGGCCAACCCCACCCTCCCTAGGAGGGGTTGGGTGCCCTCACCCAACCCCTACCCTTGGAGGTCGGATTTCTCCCCCCCAAGGGCCCCGACACCACCTTCGGACTCCCATGCTCGGTCCACTCCGCCTACCTCCTCCGAATCCTAAGGTCTTAATTATGTGCTTAAAGGTTAATTAATTGTGTTTAAAGGCTAACGATGTCGTTAAGCCACCTTAATGACACCGTTGCCTATAAATACCCCACCTTCACAACTCATTTGGACATCTTGGCAATTTAGATTATTTTGCTCTGACATCTCTCTAGCTTTATCTCTCTAAAAACGATACTGACTTAGGCATCGGAGAGGGTTCATCAGGCACCACCCCCCCCCTCTGTGCCTGGTATTGCCCCTTCTGCAGGGCGAAAGGAGAAGAGAAGCTAAGGAAGGAAGGGCGAAAGCTAAGACAGTACAACCAAAGAGAACCGGATCATCCACATCTCCAGTGAGGAACGAGATTTGAGCCGACAACCCGTTGACCCAGATCCCGGAACCTAACAGTATCCAGGACCTTATTGATAACAAGATGTTGATCCTCGATCCGGTTCCGTCAAGTGAAGGAAACATTGATATGGTTTAAATTTAAGGTTATTTACTCCTTGTGCGGCAAGAACATGGGCCCCGCATAGGAAAGAGGGATATTGTCATGATCTAATCAATATAAATAAATCCCTATGTTTGAGTTTGTTTTATTCATTAATTTTTCCTATACTGATTTCATTTTCTTTCTTAGGAATAATGCAAGCCAATTGACAGTTCAGTTGATATTCCTAACGAAACACCTGAACGATAAAGTCATTGACCAACGAGCCCATCAAGGCGGCCGATGAAGGATTCAAATCACCTAGTGGTCAAAGAAAAGAAATCCATGTCTTTTCCCGAAAAATGAGACAACACATTTCACCAGAAAGCGTGACCCTGAAATTTCCAACCATGGGACTCGCCGCTTCGAAATATCTCCATACAGGGAATATATGCGCCTTCCGAGCCAGGACATTCATCCTTCTTTTGGTAAGCCTAAATGGGTCCTAACCGTGGGGCATCTCTTATTGAGATCGACCATCGAAAAAATTGAAAAAAAACAAAGAGCGCACATCAGATGTGCAGTCAAGCAAAGAAGACATTATTGTCATGAGATCAATCTGAGACGTCAACACAATCAACATATACTGACTCGGTCAGCCAAGTTCTTCTCCGAAAGAAGTTCTGAGAAGTTGAAGTTGTCAATCTGCCACCAATGGCGTGTAAATAATTGTTTTGCAAATTTTCATTTCAATTAGAAAAAAGAGAAAAAATAAATAAATTCCCGCTAGGTTGAAAACCTGTAAAGGCGACCTAGGAAAAAGTTAGGAAGAGGGGCATGATTGAAAACCCGTAGGGGAAGTCATGGCAAAAACTGAGCTGCAAAAAAAAATTAAGAAAAATCTTTATTTGTTTTAGGGTCACAGCCGCCCTTTAATTGGCTACCGAGAGATAAAAAGAGTGTTCCTTTGAAAATTATAAGAGCAGAGAATAAAAAAAATGAGTCACAGTCGTCGCTAAAACGATTATAAAAAAAGGGCCACAGCCACCCTTCAAGTGGCTACAGATAAAGGGCGCTCCCGCAACATCAAAAGCGGGAAATAAGTGAAAGGACCACAACCACCGTCCCAAACAACTACCAATAAAAGAGTGTCCCTGCGAACCATGTGAGGGCAGGAGAATAAAAAAGGGCCACAACCACCCTTAAAATGGCTACACAAAAAGAGTGATCCCACGAACCGGTGAGGGCGGAAAAATTAAAGAAAGGGCCACAGCCACCCTCAAAATGGCTACATATACAGAGTTTTCCCGTGAATCTTCTAAGGCTGGGAAATTATTTGAAAGGGCTACAGCCACCCTTAAAATGGAAACATATAAAAAGCGAATACCCATGAATTTGGTGAGCGTGGGAAATATTTGAAAGGATCACAGTCGTCCCTCTAAACGACTACAATCAAAGAGCCATCCCGGGACATCGATGACGGGTATTAAGTGAAAGGGCCACAACCACCCTCTTAATGGTTACATACAAAGAGTGTTTCCCGTATCAGAGACAGGGAATAATGGGCCACATCCACCCTTCAAATGGCTACAAATGCTCCCGCATTGAGGCGAGAAATAAAGTACGGGTCACAGCCACCCAGCAATTGGCTACCACAAAAGAGAGTGCTTCTCTAGGTTGAAAACTTGAATGGGCGGCCTAGGCAAAATCAGGAAATGAGGGGCGTGGTTGCAGATTCAGAAATTGCAATCATGGCAAAAGGAGAGAAAATAAAAAAACCGAGGGGCATGGTCGCAAACCTGTCAATCGACAGTGGCAAAAGGAGAGAATAAGAGATAAATTATAGAAAAGAAAAACTTCCGGCTAGACTGTTGCACCACGCGAAATTTATGCAAAAATTAGGGACAAAAATTCATGACAAGCAGGAATGTTACAGTCTGCTCACGCGAGTCAGCGCTGAAGTATGAGTAGGACTATTACAGTCTATTCCTACAAGTCAAGCAACAATCGGGATCTTAAGTTTTCCAGGTTTCTAAGAGTCACAACCCGACAAACGGAGCCTTTGATATTTAGCCTTCGCGAGTCACAATCGGAAACCGGGATCTGTAGTTTTCCAGCATTCCGATAGTCACAACCCGACAAACGGAGCCATTGATGTTCAGCCTTAGTGAGTCAGAACCGCTAATCAGGATCTTTAGTTTTCCATCTTTCCGAGAGTCACAATTAGATGAACAGAGTCTTTGATGTTCAGCCTCCGCAAATCACAACCAACGATCATGATCTGTAATTTTCTGGCTTTCTGAGAGTCACCACCGGACAAACGGAGCCTTTGATGTTCAACCTTCGTGAGTCACAACCGGCAATCGGGATCAGTAGTTTTCCAGCTTTCCGAGAGTCACAATCAGATGAACGGAGTCTTTAATGTTCAGCCTCCGCCAATCACAACCAACAATCAGGATCTGTAGTTTTTCAGCTTTATATGAGTCACCCCGACGAACGGAACTTTAGTATTCAGCCTTCGCAAGTCATGCCACTAGATACTTTTCCTTGTCGCTCGCCACTGGAGGCATCGTCGATCTAGGATTTACTTTAATGTACGCCACTGGAGGCTTTTCGTTACTGCACGCCACTAGAGGCTTTTCTTTACTGCATCGCCACTGGAGGCTCTTATTTTTCGTACCGCCACAGGAGGCTCTACATTCTGCACTACCAATGAAGATTTTCTTTAACGCTTTTCCTCAATAAAGCCAAAGTCTGCCTTGTAGACTTCAAGACCCGGAAGAAGATATACTTCCTAGCAAAAATTAGTGTTTACTCGTCTTTTGACCAACCCCCTCGAATGCATTCTACGTTACTCCGTCTAAAGTGGGGAAAGCTGTAAACACCTAGTTTTATTACGCGCGGCACGTATATAACACGTTAAAAAATGTTACGTGTAACACGTTTAAAAAAGGAAGTATCGGGATATAGAAGTTCACGGGTGTTGGGTTATAAATAAACCCGACTATGTATGTACGTTCTTGGTCTATGGTGATTTCCTACAGGTGACAGGTCGAGTACGCTTTCAGGGCGAGGAGAAGAAGTCGACGACCTTTCTTGTTTATTCCAACCATTTGGAGATAAAAGGTCGATTACCAATCATGAAGAAGTCGACTTCAAAAGAATGACTGGTCGATTATGGAAACTTAGAGAATATTCCAGAGGACGGGTGGCGACCTGCTTCCCACCGTCTCCAAGGGAAAACCTTCCCTCGAAGTAAAGACAGGTGGCGACATGCTTCCCACCGTCTGCAAGGGAAAACCTTCCCTCGAAGTAAAGACAGGTGGCGACCTGCTTCCCACCGTCTCCAAAGGAAAACCTTCCCCCGAAGTAAAGGTGAGGTGGCGACCTGCTTGTCACTTGCTTAAAAGGAAAACCTTCCTCCGAAGTAAACATGAGGTGGCGACCTGCTTGTCACCAGCTGACTGACAACCGCTTCTATCAGCCAATCACAAAGGGCTGATTGCCGCCCCTAGGCAACCAATCAGAGGCCAGTAGCCGCCTCTACCAAATCGATAAACTTATCCCTATAAATAGGGACTATTTCTATTTACTTCATGACATTCAATCTGCTCTGAATACTTATATATTACACTCTCAAATACATTACTAACTTAAGCTTCGGAGTGGAATCAGGGGCCATCCCCACCCCTTTTTAGGTGCTCGACCTTAAAAGTCTCCCGGAGGAAATCAAGTCCTCGAGAGAGCTACGTCCAAGGCGAAGCCTAGAAGTCCATTCCGTGAAGTTTAAGGCCACGTCATTTTGATCCCAACATTTGGCGCCGTCTGTGGGAACAGATCAAAAAGTCATGGCTGCCGAAAAGAGCAAGATTTTCAACACTCCGGTGGAAGAAAGGAGCAGTCCATCAGTGGATCCTACCACATCAAGGCCGATCCCCCAAGAAGATCCCCCAATATCCCAATCTAATGGTGTTGGCGACGATGAAAGCCTCAACCATTCCAAATCTCTGCCAATTTTGGAAGATGCGAGGACAGCTCCCCAGGCTGTTTCTCCGGAGGTAATAGCTACCTTTATTACTTTTTGGAATGAAACCCAACCAGGGGCTGTTCCAGAGAAAAGAGGGCCGACCCGAGAGGCCTCACAAAAGGAAGAAGTAGCTTCCAGTGTGAAAATCCAGGAGAATCCCCTGGAGAATGAAACCCCTAAAGCCCCCGAGGCCGAAATGGTGGGTAAGGAACCTGTCTTTTTCACAATAGGGCAGGTCGAAGAACTGTTGGAGAAGAAGAGTGAGGTGCGAACGATTTGCTCATCGTTCGTGATCATACTTCTCACCCCTTCACCAAAAGGCTATTCAATACTCGAGTTCCCCCGCAAGTCTTCACGAGGAGCATCGGCGATTATACCGGAGAAGGCGACCCAGTTCGCCACATCAACGCCCACAACTCCTCCCTCTTGGGAAGAGGGGCAACGCCTGATCATTATGCAACACTCTTCCCAACCACGCTGAAGGAAGAGGCGTCTACTTGGTTTTATGGTCTCCCCGACAACTCAATAAACTCATGGGATGAGCTGAAAACCAAATTCATTGAAGGACACATAGGTCAGAGGCAGCGCCTCAAGAGCATGAACTTCCTCGACAAGATCGAGCAAGGCCCAGGTGAAACCTTGGCCAACTACTACACAAGGTTTCACAAGATACTCCAACAGCTGAACGAGGACGCCACAGATGGCGAGCTGATCCGGACCTTCTAGAGGGATCTTAGAGTGCAGAGCCAAGCTCTGAAAGACAGCATGGTGATGAAGCCCGTGCAAAGGATTGACGCCCTCGCCGTCAAAGTAAAGAAATTCATCGACCTAGAAAGGTCGCATGAAGGGTTGCCCGAAGAAGTCAAGAAACAACTGGTGCCCGCCAAGATCGAGAAGGGCTCCGCTTCCCGACCACCTAGGAGACTTCCGACAAGGGAATCGACAAGGAATAATGAGAGATTCTAATCCTTATCCCTCCAAATATACTCCTCTTACCCATAATGTATCGGTAGTACTTCAGGAAATGGAGAAGCTCCGCCTTACTAACCCGCCACCGGCAAGAAGAAACATGTTGGGTCACCAGGTAAATGCTTACTGTCGCTACCATCAGGTAAGGGGGCATAACACAAATGGGTGTACCCTCTTGAAGCAAGATATAGAGACCCTTATCCAGAGAGGCAAATTATTAAAATTTGTGGAAAAGAACCCCAATATTCCGAAGAAGCGAAATCGTAGCCCAAGGGAGGATTCTCGATCTCCTCCTCGTGATCAATCCCCCCCGCCCCAAGAGGAACGATCAACTTTATCGCCGGGGGATTTGCCTCGGGAGGAGGAACAAATGCGGCTCGAGAAGTGTATGCTACCCAAATATCTACAGCGGCGGTAATGGGTAAAAGGCCTAGAGAGCCTGATCTTGAAACTATCAGTTTTACAATGGACGATTTGGCGGGAGAGAATCAACCTCATGAAGACGCCTTGGTGGTTACTTTTCTGATCGCCACGTATAGAGTCACCTCATGAAGACGCCTTGGTGGTTACCCATGGTCACGGGTGTTGGGTTATAAATAAACCCGACTATGTATGTACGTTCTTGGTCTATGGTGATTTCCTACAGGTGACAGGTCGAGTACGCTTTCAGGGCGAGGAGAAGAAGTTGACGACCTTTCTTGTTTATTCCAACCATTTGGAGATAAAAGGTCGACTACCAATCATGAAAAAGTCGACTTCAAAAGAATGACTGGTCGATTGTGGAGACTTAGAGAATCTTCAAGAGGACAAGTGGCGACCTGCTTCCCACCGTCTTCAAGGGAAAACCTTCCCTCGAAGTAAAGACAGGTGGCGACCTGCTTCCCACCGTCTCCAAGGGAAAACCTTCCCTCGAAGTAAAGACAGGTGGCGACCTGCTTCCCACCATCTCCAAAGGAAAACCTTCCCCCGAAGTAAAGGTGAGGTGGCGACCTGCTTGTCACCTGCTTAAAAGGAAAACCTTCCTCCGAAGTAAACATGAGGTGGCGACCTGCTTGTCACCAGCTGACTGACAACCGCTTCTATCAGCCAATCACAAAGGGCTGATTGCTGCCTCTAGGCAACCAATCAGAGGCCAGTAGCCGCCTCTACCAAGTCGGTAAACTTATCCCTATAAATAGGGACTATTTCTATTTACTTCATGACATTCAATCTACTCTGAATACTTATATATTACACTCTCAAATACATTACTAACTTAAGCTTCGGAGTGGAATCAGGGCCATCCCCACCCCTTTTTAGGTGCTCGACCTTAAAAGTCTCCCGGAGGAAATCAAGTCCTTGAGAGAGCTACGTCCAAGGCGAAGCCTAGAAGTCCATTCCGTGAAGTTTGAGGGCACATCATTTTGATCCCAACAACGGGGTTGCTAAAAATAGACTTAGTTTAAATTAGGATAGTATATATGCATTTAATATTGTGTAATATTAAAAAATATGTGATATAATATTTATGGCAATATGCAATAAATATATATACATAATTTTCGGAATTAATGAATGTATATTGGGAAAAAATATTGTTTTCCTAATTTTAGGTGCTAGTTTACTTATAAATAGACCCTAGGTACCATGTAAAAAACACACATCAATTAAATCAGAATAAAGTATTCTTTTTATCGAAATTCGAGAACTCCATCTCTCCCGTTTTTCTTTCCCGTGACAAGAGCCCTGCTGTTTCATTTTTCCGGCCACCCTCGTCCGCTGCCCCTTCTCTAGCTCGACGAAACTCTGCCCCGCAGCCACCACCTCGCCCTGCTCGCCGTGCCAGAGTTGTCACTGGAGCTTCCTACGTCTACTGCACGGTCATCACGCAGGTCTAATTCCTGGACAGCCAACCGGAGCTCTGCCCGTTCGTCCGCCTGAAACTCAGTTCGCCGGAGCCAGAGTCTTCGCCTGAGTCACAGGCCGTCGTTGCCGTCCCGGTTCCATCCGTCTGTCGGCTCCTGTCGTCGACCTGCTCCTTCGCTGTTGCAAGGTGAGTCCCGCCATTGTTGTTTAATTCAATTTTATTATTATTGTTATTTAATTAAACTATTTATTTTTTTAATATTATTATTGTCATTTTATTTTTTGTTATTATTATTATTATTATCATACCATGTTAATTAGTTAATTTAGATGTAGATTAACTTGATAACATGGTTTATGTGCATATGTGTATGACATGTAATTGTTAAATTGTATCATAACTTTGAGCATGCTTATCTTTATTTAAATTTTATCTCAATTAGGAGTTTAAATGCTTAATAGTTTTTTTTTAGGTTTAGGTTTTGTCGTTAATAATAATTCGCGTATGTGTTCCTTGATGGGACAAGCTCTTCGGGGCTTTGATCTTGGCGGCCTTGCTTCGAGTCGTGTTCCTTCGTTCTTAATCTCGGAAATGAATGATTTTGGGAGTGAGTCATTTAGTGGGCTAAATTGCAATTGCTATTTAATTGATATTATTGCATGATTAGAACTGTCGTCTTGACTATGTCAAACTAGCTGGAATATGCATGTTGTGCGTTGAGCCCTGGATTTTAATTAATGAGTTGCGCACTAGGATAGACATGTTGTGATGGTTGCCATTGCCTAGGTTACATGTCTAGAAGTACACATGATTTATTTACAACATCAATTGCAAGTCAGCCCCAAATGTTTTAAAACCAAAATCAGTCGCCAAATATGCATGTTTGTATGGTGTGATCACGCATGATGCGTATGCATGAACTTTGAGGATGGACTAACATGTGTATGCTGAGCATGAGTTCCTCGGAACATTAAACGCTTGACGTGTATGCACGAGGAGTGTTTAGTTTCTTGGTTATTGTACGTTCATGATGATTTACTTGCGAAGTAGAATTATATGTGCAAACTTGAGTTCCAAGAAATATTTTCAAAAAGGGCCTTGGGAAAGCCAAGATCGGGTGTTTTCAAAACCTCCCGTTCCGGTTGCTGCGATTAAACCATTTTAAAAGTTTGATCTATTAGAAAGAAGACGACGGTAATGTGAACTCTTTCACGACAACCCTTCCCTCAGTATACTGTCGGTCGGTTGGGTTAGATGTCTGAGGGATCATTATTAGTCATCCTCTATCTCATAGATGTCCGATGAAAGCAATTTTTTTTTTTTTTTACAAATGTCATAGTCATCCCGCTTGTGCATTCTTGTCAATGTCTTTATAGCATAGATGGCAGATCGAAAGCGTTTCTTCACTGAACTTGATGGTAGCAATTATTAAATGGGAGAAATATGTTACGAACATTCTCCTTGCTGCAAACGTTGGAACGTATAGACTCAACCGCAGGGAGAGTAAACACGGACGAATTCGGTAGTCCAAGATACAACTACGGTGAAATGTCGCGGAAAGATCAGATAGCACACGATTTAATCCCTGCAACTCTGGTAGAAGGAGTAGAAGAAACCGAAGTGAACATTAGTGCGCTACACCTCTGGTGCATCATACGCCTTCGCTGCGGCGGAGGTATGGCTGCATACGCAAGAGACCTAGTGCTTAGGTATTATGGTATTCTTTGCAGAGATGAAGGTGTGTCACTGATGGATATACGCCCAATTTGAACCCGTTGACTTCCAAACCGTTGTATTTTTATCGTCCCATTTATGATTTCCAATCGAAACCTCAACCCGTACACTTCGCGAGAACATCAACGGCTCGGACGGGGCCGAAGCGCCCGTCCGACGGAGGCGAACTCACCTAGGTGAGGTTGGGTGGCCACACCCGACCTCCCCTAGGGGAGATCGGGTCAGCCGACCCGATCTCCCCTAGGGGAGATCGGGTTGGCCAACCCGATCTCTCCTAGGAGAGATCGGGTCGGCCAACCCGATCCCTCCTAGGAGGGATGGGGTTGGCCAACCCCACCCTCCCTAGGAGGGGTTGGGTGCCCTCACCCAACCCCTACCCTCGGGGGTCGGATTCCTCCCCCTCAAGGGTCCCGACACCACTCTCAGACGCCCATGCTCGGTCCACTCCGCCTTACCTCCTCCGAATCCTAAGGTCTTAATTATATACTTAAAGGTTGATTAATTGTGTTTAGAGGTTAACGATGTCATTAAGCCACCTTAATGACATCGTTGCCTATAAATACCCCACATTCACAACTCATTTGAACATCTTGGCTATTTGGATAATTTAGCTCTGACATCTCTCTAGCTTTATCTCTCTAGAAGTATAGTTCTGACTTAGGCATCGGAGAGGGTTCACCAGGCACCACCCCCCCCTCCTCCGTGTCTGGTATTGCCCCTTTTGCAGGGCAAAGGGAGAGAAGAAGAGAAGGAACCAAGGGAAGAAGGAACGGAAGAAGGACATAGGAAAAGACAAGGCGACTTGAGAAGACCGGATCACACACACCCCCCTATAAGGAGTGGGATTAAAGCCGACACCCCGTTGACTGAGATCCCATAACTTAACACTTGGCGCCGTCTGTAGGCTTCGGACAGAAAGCCTGGCTATTACACGAGCTATGACGAACAGTAGGGTGTCCAGGCCCCAACACCCACCTGGGGGCAATGGGCGGAGAGGAGAACCCATACCTCCAGGGAGGCGGCCTGACCCTGGGAAGCAGCCAATGCATCCAGAGCCCCAAGAAATACCACAACCTCCTCAGCAACAGAACAATCAGGAGGGAGGACCTTCACGCCCAGCTGGGGCTGAGTCCTCCACAGCCTCCACCCCCCGGGCAAGAAGGCCACAGAGAGCAAGAGGACAACAGGGAGTGCCTTCCCACAACACGGCACCCCCTGAGGGATACTATTATGAAGAGCAACCCCAAGGGTACCCGTATGGGATGCCAGCACAGAGAGGTGGCAACCGCGCCCACACAGCATATGCAAGGCAGGCATACACCCAAGGGACTTATACTGAAGCTCATGAGGAGGAGCAGATCCCGGCAGAAGAGCACTACCCGCACCCTCAAGCAGGGCAGCGAGAGGAACAAAGAAGATATCACCAGGAGCCACCCCCAGAAGGCAGGCAACAATTTGTGCCTCCTAGGCAACAGCAGAACAACAGGGCTTACACCCCGCTAGGGGAGGAAAGACAAGCAAGACCTCCAAGGAGGCAGGACTTCTATGAAGCACCCCAGCAGGCATATCAAGAGTACACCTACAGTCCATACCAGCAGGGACAAGGGAACCCAGTAAGCCCAGTCTACAACCACAATGGATATCAGAGGGATTATACTCCGGCACAGGTGATGATTACCCCGGAGGAGATAGAAGCCATGATAACCCGGAAATTGAATGAGTCAAAGAAACCCAGCTTGCATTGTCTAAGTGACAAGACGAACCACCCTTTCACAAAGGAACTGGAGTTGAACAGGGTGCCAGACTCCCTGCACACTGTGCAAATTGCAAAGTACAACGGGAAGGGAGACCCCCTAGAGCATATCCAACAGCATGAGGCCTCTCTATTCGGGAGGACAACTGATGAAAGATACAAGGCACTCCTTTTCCCAAACACCCTATCAGGGGTGGCCTCACATTGGTTCTTCAGCCTGCCCTCTGAGAGCATCCACTCATGGGAGCAGCTAAAAGCTAAGTTTCTGCAGAGATACCTAGGGGAGAGGAAACTCCTCAAGGGAACAGGCTCCATTGATGACGTAAAACAAGAATACGATGAAACCCTGGCCAGCTACTACACTAGGTTCAACCAGAATATTGCAGACATCCAGGGAGACATTACTGAAGGGGAGATAATCCGAGCCTTTATCAGAAACTTAGGTCGCTTTGGATCAACATTGGCTGAAAAGATGGCCAAAAAGCCAGCAAGCACCTTGGAGGAGCTCGCAGGGAGAGTTAAAACGCATATTGACCTTGAGAGGCACAGGGCAAGCAAGAAGGCCAAAATCCAGGCAGCCAAGGAGGATAATCAAAGGCCAAACAAAGGCAAGCCACCCCAGGCACCACATCAAGCAAGGCAACAAGAATGGCGTCCGCCGCAGCAGGCAAGACAACAAGAGTGGCGTCCGCCACAGCAAAGAAACCAAATGGGTGAACCCTTAAAGGCTAGAGAAATCAATGTCATTAAGTTCATCCCACTGAACGCCACTCCAGCCACCGTACTTAGAGAGATGCGGAACCAAAAGCTATGGTCACCCCCTGCAAGGTGGAGAGCCCCAATGGTAGGAAATCACAAGGATAGATGGTGTGATAACCACGAGGCTTATGGTCACGACACAAATGAATGCTTTAGCTTAAAGCTAAGCATAAACAACATCGTCCAGAGGGGAGAATTGAAGCAGTTCGTAGACCATGGGGGCAATAGTATGCAGCTGGGGCCACCACAGAAAGACAAAGGCAAGGAAAAGGTAGACTATAACCCTCCACCTAACAAAAGAGGAGTCATCAATATGATACATGGAGGAGCAGCATCAGGTGGCCCAACTGCTAATGCAAGGGAAGTCTATGCATCCAAGCTAAGCTCAGTGCCAAGGTGGAGAAAGAGACCAAGAGAAGGAGAAGAAGTGAAGATAGAGTTCTCGGAGAAGGACAAGAGCCACATCGTTTTTCCACATGACGATGCTCTAGTTATTACTTTAGATATTGATAATTTTGATGTAAAGAGAATTTTGGTGGATGGGGGCAGCTCAGCTGACCTCCTAAGCCTGAGAGTGTTGGAAGAGATAGGGAAAACCAAAGCAGACATCAATCCGGTCAACTTCCCCCTAGTTGGCTTCTCAGGGGCAACAAGCTACCCCCTGGGGATGATAACATTGCCAGTGACCATGGGCCAAGGATGGACCCAGCTGAAGGTAAATGTCAATTTCTTGGTGGTTGAAAGCCTGGGAGCCTACAATGGAATCCTAGGAAGGACAACCATAAATCCATATGAGATAGTGCCATCCACTGTTCACCAGAAGCTGAAGTACATCACGGAGAACGGAGTGGGAGAGGTCCTGGGTGATCAACGCACTGCAAGACAATGCTATGTCAATTCAATGAGACATGGATCACACAGGACAGATACAGTGGCTATGGTCATGGCAGGAGGCAACCAGGAAAGAAGAAAGAGGGGAGGAAAACAAAGGCAAGGAAGGAGGAGGAGTGGAGTGACACTCCGCCTAAGCAGACAGTTTTTTCAAACAGTGCTTACAAGGAAACACAGGGGAAAGGCTGTGAAGGTGACATCCATACCTTGGCAGCCGGACACCATAATAGGGAGCAGGACAAGGGACTCCATCCTAAGAGGCTTCCGCCACATAGATGATATCAAGCAAATGCCGCAGGAGCCCATATCAAGCTATTTCCAGAGATTCTTCAATTATGGTGCCAACATGGACATCACAAGGGGAGAAGCAGTCAGAGCATTCATCAGACACATGCACCCAAGCTCATTCGAGGCCTATGGAGGGCTCTATGAGATGGTCATGACGAACACAATAAGAGAGCTCAAGGCAAAGCTGGACAGGGCATTTGAACAAGAGGCGGAACAGTTGGATGAAGTTCCAGAGAAAGGAAAAGGAGCAGACACATTGGGAGGAGGTGTCAATTTCACATTCACACCCCTCACACTCAGCATAGAAGAAATTTTCCACAAGCGCCTCAGGCAAGAGCTGCCAGCATGCAGGGAGGAAGGCAAGGCCTTCCTAGGTAGAGATGCACAGGGTTGGTGTGAGTACCATGGGACCTGGGGGCATCAAACCAACAACTGCATGGTGTTGAAGGTGGAAGTGGAAGAAATGATCTACAATGGAAGCTTCAAGGAGTATGTGGCAACAGACACAGTGACCACCCCATATCCTTAGTTTCATATCTAGCATTTCGCATATTTTAGCTTTACAAGCTTTTCAAAAAACAACTCTTGAGAAGGAGAACTCACGAAGTTACTCCAACTCTACAACTATCTTCAATTTCCTACAAAGGATGTCTTGGTGCACCAAGGCATCCCGAGTGTACAAAAACATGAATGCTCCTAAGAGAGTAGTAGTTATTACCAGTGAATGTGATGTTACAATCACCAAGTTATCCTTACACAGATATGACTTCAAGTCAACGACCTTCGACGCCCCAAGAGCGTATCTTGAGAGTAGTCTTCGTACTACGACATTCGACGCCCCCAAGAGCGTATCTTGAGAGTAGTCTTCGTACTACGACATTCGACGCCCCCAAGAGCGTATCTTGAGAGTAGTGTTCATACTACGACCATCGACGCCCCCAAGAGCGTATCTTGAGAGTAGTTATTATACTACGACCTTCGACGCACCAAGAGCGTATCTTGAGAGTGGTTTCCAAAAACTACGAACTTCGACGCCCCCAAGAGCGTATCTTGAGAGTAGTGTTCATACTACAACCTTCGACGCCCCCAAGAGCGTATCTTGAGAGTAGTTATTACACTACGACTTCGACGCACCAAGAGCGTATCTTGAGAGTGGTTTCCAAAAACTACGAATTCGACGCCCCCAGGAGCGTATCTTGAGGTAGATTTGCAACCTACCAGATTCGACGCCCCCAAGAGCGTATCTTGAGGTAGAAAAAACACTACCAGTTCGACGCCCCCAAGAGCGTATCTTGAGGTAGATTTCAAACTACCAGTTCGACGCCCACCAAGAGCGTATCTTTGGTCTAACCTGAGCCCTCCGGGAGCCTATCCTGCGAAACGTTAAGTGCCGTCCGAGAGCCTGTCTCGTGAACAGCTTGACATCCGTCAAGAAGGTATCGGTGGACTAACATGTGCCCTCCGGGAGCCTATCCTGTGAAACGTTAAGTGCCGTCCGAGAGCCTGTCTCGTGAACAGTTTGACACCCGTCAAGAAGGTATCGGTGGACTAACCTGTGCCCTCCGGGAGCCTATCCTGTGAAACGTTAAGTGCCGTCCGAGAGCCTGTCTCGTGAAAAGCTTTCGACGCCCACCAAGAGCGTATCTTTGGTCTAACAGTACAACGTATACCGTGTAAGGGGTATCAGAAGAGATAATCACACCATGTTTGAAAGGATACCATGTTTTGAAGGATACCATGGTCAGAAGGGTACCATGCTCGGAAGGGTAACATGAGAAAGAAATTTCTAAGTAAAGTAATGTGAAGAACAAGTAATGTTTTTTTTCTTTATGAAATGGCAGGTAAGACACGAAGGAAAACACGAAAGAAGGATAAGTAAAGGAAACACACCAAGTAAAGAGTTCATACCCAAAGAGCCATACACAAGGCATAGGGAGCCATCATGAGAAGAGATATATACAAAAGCATGAGAAGCACTAATGTAAAGGCAAACGAACCACGTAGTCAACAACATAATGCGGCAAAGGAAAGTAACAACAAACACCATCACAATCTCAAAAGACACTCAACCCGTACAAGGGGAGAAGGAGTGTAGTTATATATACAAGGATAGTATGAGATAAACAAGTCAGTCAGAACCCTCGGGGGAGTCACCCTCACCCCCTGAAGCTGAACCGCCAGCGGAAATAGATGAGGAAGAGGAATCTGAGGTACCAATCTCCACAGGTGTAGCATCCACCTGGGCAGGGGCAGGCTCGTCTGCAACGGCAGCCTGACCCATCAGAACAGTCGCGTAGCCAGTGGCATATGGCCCAAAGTCACCAAGGTCACCAAAGGGGAACTGAGGATCAATCCGGTATATGTGATCAACCAGATACTCACCGAACTGGTTCATCTCCTGGGTGAGACGCGTGCTATAGTCGGCGGTGAAGGCAGAGGAGGCCTTGTATTCAGATACCGCGACAGCCCTCTCCTCCGCCCGACACTTAGTCTCCAACCTCCGCAGCTCCTCAGAATGGACAGATGCGGCAACCTCAGCTTCCCGGCGCAAACTGCCCACAGTGGTCTCAAGCAAGGACACCTGGTCCTGGAGCTCCTGCAGCCTCAAATCAGATATACGCGCCTTCTCGGCAGCAGTGGCGACCTCAGCCTTGAGAGAAACCTGGCTGTCTTCAAGGGTCTTCCTCTCGTCAGATAACTCGAGTACGAGCGAGGACATGTTCACCATGTCAGATATGCCCTAACAATTCAAACAAGGGGTGAATAACCGAAAGATAGACATTATGAAAGAAATAAGAGGAAAGCAAAGAACAACTTACAGGTGCATAACGAGAAAGTACCCCTTGAACAAAGCGCCGAGTCTCCCCAGGAGATTTGGGTGGAGCAACACGATCCACAGGGGGAACGGCACCGCGGAGTACGCGGACACCAACCTCAGGAGTCCGCAAAGAGGAAGTGCTATCGAGGTGGAACTCCTTCAGACCAGCGAAGGGAGTCCACTCAGACCCAATAACATCTTCATCAGTGAGCCGTGCGAAATCCTTCCGACTTAAAGTCGGAGGCCCACCTACACAAGCAAAACAAGTCAAAGGAGAATATAAACATACAAGGATCAGAACAAGGTAGAGATCATACCTGAGGACCGTGCCCTCGGCTGGGGGGCAGGGGAACCACCACCAACAAGTCGCTTCCCTTTGTCAGCCAGGGAAGGCACCTCTTCGACCACCATCTCCTTATCACGAGATAGGGTCGGAGGACGAGCAGTAGGCGAAGCAGGATCCACAGCCTTCTTCCTCTTAGCAGCCGAGGCCCCGGCCTCAGAATCAGATCGCCGCGGCTTGGACTTGGAAGGTCCAGAATCTCTGCCAACGGAGACGACCCTCTCAGTCACCAAGGGGGAGTGCACTAGCAAGATAAGAAAAACAAGATAAGGAAAACATAAGTTATATCATAAAGAAGCAAATAGGAGAAAGCATACCAGAGGCCCCAGCCTTCTTCCCAGGCAGGGGGGATTTCTTCAAAGCAGAACTAGAAGGAGCCTTCCTCTTGCTCAGGTCAACAGGGGCTCCCTGCATGTTATAGGTTTTTCCATGAAACCAACCTACAAAGGAAGAGCAGAAGTTAAATAAAGATGGAAAGACCAAGTGACATACCGAACCCCCGGAGTCAGGAGTCAGACTGATCCCGGCCTCGTAAAGATCCGTCTCAGTTATTAAAGACACGGGGCAGTAAGACCGGGTCCTGTTGCTCTCGTGAATGATCTTCATAGTCTTCAAATCATCCGAAGAGAACTCTCCAAAGGCAGGCCAACCATCGGACCGATCCTCATTCAGGACCGACCAAGTGACGTATCGGTCCGTAATGAAGAAGTAGTGCTTAGCCCAGTGACTGGCCGAATTGTCAATCTGGGTCACAAAACGGAGGGAGGTATCCCACTCAACTCCACTCAACCCGAAATCAGAGAATCGGGGATCTTTGAAGGTCGGATGGCGAGTTACGAAACTCGCAAACCCCACCCTCGTCCGGTACTGGAACCGATAGAAACATCGGAATAGAACGAGAGAGTACTTCCAGGAGTACCAATGGCACAATACCCGGAAGCCCACCCAGACGCGGAGGGCACTGGGGGCAAGGTTCACAGGAGAAATCCTGAAGAACCTGCTCAACTCTATAAGCTCGTCACAGTAAGGTAGCCTCAGCCCGAATCGGATCTGAGAGGGGTACACGGCGACCTTCCCTATAGGAGGCTCCGTCGCCGTCCCGCGAGTATTCCCCAAGGAGGGGAGAAAAGGATACAAAGGCTCATCTAGGGGACTGATATCTCCTAGGGTGACATGTTCGTTGTAATCGGACCTAGTGATATGGTTCTCTGACAGAATAGCAAGACCTAAGGCAAAGATAACAAGAAACCCCAAAGCACGAATCAAATTTCGACTAATACCCCAAGGAAGGTCACGATACTAAGCTAGCAATAGGAAAGGAAGCAACGCGACTGAAAAGGAAGAGAAAGAGGAACTCACTCATCCTTCGGAGAATACGGCGCCTCTGAAGAGTCTGCGTACGTGGACACCACCAAGAGTATAGTACCTGCCACGACACGACAAATATCAAGACAAGGAAAATTTCCGAAGAACCGGAAATACTCCGACTCCCGACTAACGACAACAATCAAAGATCCAAAGACACTCAACCAACGACAACAACCAAGTCAAATAATTTTATCCAAGCCTAAGGTCGGGTTTTGGAAAAAATTACCATTATACCCTCCAACAAAGATTAACACACCAACGGCGGCACGACATCAAATTCAAGACCGGGATAACCCAATCGGACAAGAAACCATATCCGGACGACCGGCAAACATTTTTTCCCAAAATCCACAACTACCAACGGCTATCTACGGTAATCCCACATTCAATCAAACATCGGCAATCAAGCATCGGCAATCAAGCATCGACAATCAAATATCAACGATTCAAAAATCAACGTTTTACACGGTAATGGAAAAGAAAAGAGCGGACCTTCGGAAAACCCGACCCGATATGGTAAACGGGTCCGGAAATTGAAGTTTGAAGACCGCCGGAATCAGTTCTCCGCCGGAGCCTCGATTCTCCCGCCGCCGGAGTTGAATTTCGCCTAGCCCCGTCCTTCCCGCCGCCGTGGCTGTCCGCCGTAGCCACAGAAGGCCTCGCCGTCGCGAATAACGGCCTCCGCTGCCTCAGCCGTGGTCTGCGCTGCCGTGGGACGTCGCTCGCCGGAGGTCACGTCGCCGTTCGCTGGGGACTGGGACGTCGTCGTCAGCTGGGCCTCCTCTCACCGGAATCGCTGGTCGGATTTCTGTCTCGTGGTGGAAATTCCGGCCGGCCCTTACCTTGGGGGTGCTCTCCAACCTTTTCTTGCTCTCCAAGGGTAAGTGGAAAAGAAAGATGGTGGCTATGGTGACTATTGGAGGTATTTCTCTAACTCTCCTTTTTTATGTTAAAAGGATGATAGGGTTTTTTAGGGGTTTTAATCACCACCATCCATCTAGCCTTAAGTAAAATCTAAGGACCAAGGAAAGATCATCTTTTTTATCCCTTTCACCTATAGCTAAGTATATTCCCATACTTAGAAGAATTATCAAGATAGCTTTATTTTTGAGCATTTCATACTTAGGAAAATTTTTGGCCAAAATTAAAATTTCTCCTTATCTAGATGGAGTCCCGGCACGAATTTGAAGCGTAAGTTGTTTAGTTGCATTCGTATCACATCCCTGTGCAAGTTTGTATTTTTTGAGTATACACCTGTAGCAGAGATAAGTTTATTACTCCCGCCTCAGACGGACGTATGCCTAGGCACACGTCCGTGCTACTCTGACGTTTACAATTCCTCTATCTCATTAGACAGGGGGCAGAGTCAGAGGCACGTATCCAGGGGTAAGCAGGCATTCAGACAAAGAAGGTAAAATCCCGGTTTCAAATTGCGCGTGTCATACCATCCTAAAATAGAGTCAATCAAGGGTTAGGCCATTGGTTGACTCGGGGGCATGTGATGGATATACGCCCAATTTGAACCCGTTGACTTCCAAACCGTTGTATTTTTATCGTCCCATTTATGATTTCCAATCGAAACCTCAACCCGGACACTTCGCGAGAACATCAACGGCTCGGACGGGGCCGAAGCGCCCGTCCGACGGAGGCGAACTCACCTAGGTGAGGTTGGGTGGCCACACCCGACCTCCCCTAGGGGAGATCGGGTCAGCCGACCCGATCTCCCCTAGGGGAGATCGGGTTGGCCAACCCGATCTCTCCTAGGAGAGATCGGGTTGGCCAACCCGATCTCTCCTAGGAGAGATCGGGTCAGCCAACCCGATCTCTCCTAGGAGAGATCGGGTTGGCCAACCCGATCTCTCCTAGGAGAGATCGGGTTGGCCAACCCGATCTCTCCTAGGAGAGATCGGGTCGGCCAACCCGATCCCTCCTAGGAGGGATGGGGTTGGCCAACCCCACCCTCCCTAGGAGGGGTTGGGTGCCCTCACCCAACCCCTACCCTCGGGGGTCGGATTCCTCCCCCTCAAGGGTCCCGACACCACTCTCAGACGCCCATGCTCGGTCCACTCCGCCTTACCTCCTCCGAATCCTAAGGTCTTAATTATATACTTAAAGGTTGATTAATTGTGTTTAGAGGTTAACGATGTCATTAAGCCACCTTAATGACATCGTTGCCTATAAATACCCCACATTCACAACTCATTTGAACATCTTGGCTATTTGGATAATTTAGCTCTGACATCTCTCTAGCTTTATCTCTCTAGAAGTATAGTTCTGACTTAGGCATCGGAGAGGGTTCACCAGGCACCACCCCCCCCTCCTCCGTGTCTGGTATTGCCCCTTTTGCAGGGCAAAGGGAGAGAAGAAGAGAAGGAACCAAGGGAAGAAGGAACGGAAGAAGGACATAGGAAAAGACAAGGCGACTTGAGAAGACCGGATCACACACACCCCCCTATAAGGAGTGGGATTAAAGCCGACACCCCGTTGACTGAGATCCCATAACTTAACAGTCACCACTGAAGATCCCAAAGATGAAATAGACATATGACGGATGATTCAAAAGGTGATGATGATGTTTCCCCTTTCGTGGTTTGTAAATGATGATGGGCTCTCATATCTAATTAATACAATTCAGACTGCGACTGAGCTATTCGAAAAGCGGCCCAATGATGAATTTTCCTCCAACGAGTCCCAGTCGGAAGATCTCTATGATCTTATCCGTAAGTTGATGGGTAAATCCAACAACAAAAGGTCTAAACTAAATCTGGTGCGTCAAACACTGTAGATGTAAACGCGTCTCGGGTACACCTCCTTTTCCATATAAAGTTGTAAATACTTTATTTGAAACACAACATCTTAAAAAATTCACTTGTGAATTCTTATTAGGTTTCGTGGTCGATATGGCAAAGACTCATCGTCTATTTTATCGCTTTCTGCTTCTTTAATTTCTGTGACAATACTGGTTTAACTGTAATGTGTTTACTTGTTCAATTAAGTTGTTAAAGTTGGTGAATAAATTACTTGGAGCTATTAAATAAATGTAATTGCTATTCGATTTGAAATTCAATTTACTTATCAATTATTTTCCCATTCAATGGGAACGATCCGAAATGAAAATCTAAAGCTTCCAAGGCTTAGAACCAAACTTTTCAAATAGGATAACTGTTCGAACTAAACAACGAAATAAACATAATCCATTCAAATTGCTATAAGTCAGTGAGAACGCAAGTTTTAATATCCTTATTTGTTAATACTCCATTACGAAATTATAATTGTAATAATGAACATGTACGAAACTGACTAAAACTGAATTTTCGAAAACGAAACGATTTCACCAAGGGTTAAACCTGGTGATACGCGCGTCTAGCGCAATTGTTCCTCGAGAGACGGAACACATCGATTCGAAGTACAAAATTCAAAATAAAGTGTGTTCTTGATTTAATTATTGAAATAAATTTCCATTTACAGGCATAGCCATTCAAGGGTTATCACATATACAAAATTCTCGTAGACAATAAGGTGAAAACCTAATGCACGATCCTTGGTGGATAAGACCTTGGGATATGAGTGAGCAATGAAAAGGAACATATGATAACGACGTATCCTACTATACACCTATAACGACAAAGGATCGGCGAAACATTAAGACGAAACACACTTCATAAACAAGGTCAACACTATGATAACGCAAGTTTGACTTATGACTTTCTTTTTTCAAAAGAAAGTTGTGGTTAACTGCAAATCATGTGATGTACCTGGTTAATGTACAAATAGGTTACGCGGCACCATGTGAACTATTGGTAATGAGTGGAATCTTACCAGAATTGCGACGTTTATGTTGCAAATAAAACTCGCGCATAGTAACGATGGAATGCTAAAAAGCATCTCGATACATGTATGCAATAGATTGGTATTTTTAGTGGCGTGGTCGAACATGAGACGTTACAATACATGAGGTTATATTACCATAGCTTATACATCAAGAACAAATGAAGTCTTGATTGAACTAGAGAGTGATGATAATCAGGTCCCACTCGCTTCGAGTGGGAGATTTGAGGCAGCAACACAAGTGAAAGATATGGTAAATGAAGATGGAGATATTTTCATAATAAATCCAGTGGGAGGAGTCATCCAACCACACATATCACGATATGGTAAATAAGGATGGAGACATTTTCATAATAAATCTAGTGGGAGGAGTCTATCCAATCACACAGATCACTGTTGCTGCAGGTGCGAATCAAGTCGGAGCTGATAATCATGTTACTGAACCTATGGATGGAAATCCAATCTTACCTTAACTCGCCACTGTAACCAGTGGGAGTGGTACGACCAACTCGGTTCGTGGTCATCGTAACAGTGGAATTAATATTGGAGGTGGAATTTCGAGACCGAGAGGATGTCCAAGAAAAGTTTTTGGTGAAATTTCAAGTAACTATCTTGTTCCCAGTGGGAGTATTGCAGCGACAACGAGCATTATCCCAGTGTTTTGAGCTTTGAGCTGCCATTTGTGTGATTCTTCTTGGTGGTTTCTGGGATTTGTTTTCCTAGAATTTTTTGTGGGTATTCAGCTTGTTTTAGCTGAGCTTGATACTTTGTTCATCTGGAATCATTGCGTGTTAAGGATTTGAGACTCCTTGCTCGGCTGAGGAGTTCTTGCTTGTTCTTGAAGAATTGTGCTTTTAAATTGAAGATTTCTTATCCTTCAATCATGGAGGCTTGATTGTTCTTCATTCTTGCTGGCTTGCAAGGCATGGTTCTTGCAAAATTTGTTGCGGATTTGTACGGATAGTACGATTTGTGAGTTGGATTTTGTCCAACTCATAACATGAATTGTGTGCTAGTTTTATCTCTTGTGCTAGCTGGTTTCCTCGAATTGCTTGAGGATTTTTTCAGCTGATTTCTTCAAGATTTCCCCTGCATTCAATTTGCAAGCTCATTTGGCCAAAAAAAAAAAATTTGCAAGCTCATTTGTGTTATTAACTTGCAAAATGGCTCAAGAGTTCAATGTTGATGACCCACTCTACATTCACCCCTCTGATACAACTGACCATATGCTCATTCCTTTTCAATTGCAAGGTACCTCCAACTATCATGTTTGGAGTACCTCCATCAAAGAAGGCTTGTTAGTGAAGAACAAGTTGGGGTTCATTGATGGCTCCTTTACAAGGATGAATGTGGCAATCACAGACAGGGTGAAGTGGGATAGGGTCAATGTTATTGTCAAAGCTTGGCTAAGGAACACTGTGGCCAAAGATTTGGTCAATGGATTGATATACAACCCCACTGCTGCTTCCATTTGGAATGACTTGAAGGAGATGTTTGACAAGGTGGATGGCACACATATCTTTCAATTGACAAGAGAGATTTATCAAACATCCCAAGGTGTGCTTTCCATCACTGAGTACTTTGCCAAGATGAAGGAGCTATGGGATTCTCTTGGTTCTATTGATGATTTGAATCTTCAATGTGCTGGTGATATTGCCATTGTGAATGAGCACAAGGAGAAGCAGAAGCTAATGGCATTCCTCTTGGGGCTGAATGACTCCTATGGATACATTAGAAGTAGCTTGTTGATGAGGCAACCACTTCCATCCCTTAGCATTGCCTTCTCTGTTTTGGTTCAAGAAGAGAGCCAAAGGTCCATTTCTGGTTCCATTGGAGATGTTGGTGAGGCAACTGCCTTATACACAGGGAGGAACCAATCTTTTGATGTTGACAGGGGTAATGGAAAAGGCAATGGTGCTGGCAGGGGCAATGGTGCTAGCAGGGGCAATGGAAGGAACAATGGTGTTGGCAGGGGCAATGGAAAACCTTGGAACACTTGGAATGCTTCTAATGCTTCCAATGACAAATCCACTTGGGTTTGTACCTTTTGTGGCAAGATGGGTCATGATGGATATACGCCCAATTTGAACCCGTTGACTTCCGAACCGTTACATTTTTATCGTCACATTTATGATTGTAAATCGAAACTTCAACCCGGACACTTCGCGAGAACATCGACGGCTCGGACGGGGCCGAAGTGCCCGTCCGGCTGGGGCGAACTCGCCTAGGTGAGGTTGGGTGGCCACACCCGACCTCCCCTAGGGGAGATCGGGTCAGCCGACCCGATCTCCCCTAGGGGAGATCGGGTGGACCAACCCGATCTCTCCTAGGAGAGATCGGGTTGGCCAACCCCACCCTCCCTAGGGGGGTTGGGTGTCCTCACCCAACCCCTACCCTTGGGGGTCGGATTTCTCCCCCCCCAAGGGCCCCGACACCACTTTCGGACTCCCACGCTCGGTCCACTCCGCCTACCTCCTCCGAATCCTAAGGTCTTAATTATGCGCTTAAAGGTTAATTAATTGTGTTTAAAGGTTAACGATGTCATTAAGCCACCTTAATGACACCGTTGCCTATAAATACCCCACCTTCACAACTCATTTGGACATCTTGGCAAGTTGCACAATTTTGCTCTGACATCTCTCTAGCTTTATCTCTCTAAAACCGTACTGACTTAGGCATCGGAGAGGGTTCATCAGGCACCACCCCCCCCTCTGTGCCTGGTATTGCCCCTCTTGCAGGGTGGCAAGGAGAAGAGAACCAAGGAAGCAGAAGAGCATAGAGCAGTAGGACAAGCCCCAGGGGTAAGAAGTACAAGCCTCAGGAGGTCAAAAGGAGAGAAGGAAAGGAGGTCAGAAGGAGAGAAGGAAAGGAGGTCAGAAGGAGAGAAGAGAAGGGCATGGATCAGAACGACTACCCCAAGGGAGTATAAGGGCATGGATCAGAACGACTAGTCCTAGGAGAACTGAACCCGACATTTCATTAGTGGGAGATAAATTCTAGATTGACGACCCGTTGACCTAGACTTTATAACCTAACACTTGGCGCCGTCCGTGGGCTTCGAACAGAAAGCCTGACAATCACGAGAGCGAAGACGAACAACTTAGTGTCTAGAGATAATCGCCCACCTGGGGGCAATAGGCAAGAAAGACATCCTATACCTCCAGCAAGGCAGCCTAACCCAGAGAAACAGCCTGCACACCAGAGCCTCAGATAGCCCCACAGGCACCCCAACCTAACAAGCAGGGAGGAGGCTTCCACAGCTCCAACTCCATTGACTAGGAAGCCACAGGGACAGGGGGCAACAAGGAGTGCCATCCCAATACACGGCACCTCCACAGGGGTACTACTATGAGGCACAACCTCAAGGGTATCCATATGAAATAATGACTCAAAGGAACGACAATCGTGCCCACACAACCAACATAAGGCCCACATACTCGCAAGGAGCACAGACAGTGACTCCGAGGTTGATGCACGCATTGGATGAGCTGCTAGCTTATAGGGAGACCCTGAGGAACAGGCAGAGAAGGCAACACCAGCATGAAGAAGAAGAAGTTCATGAGGAAGAACAAGTCCCAGAAGAAGAACACGACTCGCACCCTAGAGCAGGGCAGCGAGAAGAACAAAGAAGAAATTATCAAGAGCCACCCCCAGAGGGAAGGCAGCAATTTTTGCCTCCTAGGCAACAACAGACACAACAGGACGCCAGGGCCTACACCCCACTGGGGGGCAGACAGACAGCCAAGACCTCAAAGGAGGCAAGAATTCCACCAAGTACCCCAACAGGGACATACACCGCACTAAGGGAAGACATACATGACAGACCAACAAGGATATAGGAGTTCCAACATCAACCATGGCAATGTACACATACAGTCCGTATCACCACAGACATGCCTAAGGGACATACCAAGGAAAGCTCAAAGGGAGGGACATAGTCCCAACAACACAATAAAGCAACCACCTACCCATGATACAGCACGACAGGTCCAAACCCCTTGTGCATGACAACCCTTGGCACACGTCCTCCTAGGACAGAGGAGGAGTTGAAAAGACAAGGATTTGAACAGGGAACTAATAGAGTACCACACCACGTCAGCACATAGCTACTACAATGGGAAGTCTCATGGAGAGACATAGTAGAGTGAGACCGCACATAGCATACATGAAGGATACACCTCCACCTAGTCCGCCTTGCAAGGATGCGACCTCATATTCCTCAAGTGGAAGGAATACACACAGACTAATGGAGGAAGACAGTTACATTACCAAGGAAGCAGGGGATTTCAACACCCCACACCCATATCCTCTTATTTAATTTAACTGCATAACAAGTCAACTCCCTAAAAGGAGTAGATTATGATACTTAACATCAACATGTTTTCCAAGAATGACCATACCGGACGCCTTCGGGCTCCGTGATATATATATACACAGGTGGACCACTAGAAGAATCAGTAAAAGGCCGTCGCCAATCAAGAGATGCACAAGCAACAGATTCCTCAATCCCAAAGAACACCTATAAGGTCAAGTTTCTGGGAAAGATCACAAGATGGAAGGCTCAGTTACAAAAATAAGTCGAGCACTCCCAACATCCTATAGAGGAACTACCATGAAGGTCACAAATGATTACCCCTACTACAACCTTCCACTAAGCATCTTAGAGCCAAGCCCGCCAAAGGATCCCATCTGGCATTGGTATGCAAGGGGGGCACCAGTCACAACATGCCCTCCTCACAAACGCCCATTAGCACAAGAAGGGGTAGCCGCGAACACATCCCTCCAAAAATAGAGGAAACCATATCACATGGGCAACACCCACCATCAAAGGCAAACACCTCCAGCGGATCTTTATGATTTCACAAAATAGCCAGGAGACACAACAACACTTAGAAAGCTCATCCAAAGTAATGGAATACACTTCCATCAAAAACCCTCAAGGACACCAAGCCTACCAAAGGAAGAACGGTGACACCATCATCAAGCTTTTAAAAAAAAGGATATGGAAAACATAGTATTTCCACACAAGGATATGTTAGTAATAAGAGAGGGAATCACCAACTTTGACATGAAGAGAACCATAGTACATGAAGGGAGTCCGTCAGACATCTCCCATGACCAACCATTGATGATACTAGAGAAGAGTCAGGCATACCTAATACCAAGGAACCCCTACTAGTAAAGGTGGTCAGAACATCAACACACCCATTAGGGACACGGCACTGCAAATGAACCAGGAAAAGGATGGAACACATATCCTTACAAGTATCCTTACAAGTTTCCTTGCATTTATCCTTGTAAAAATTAACTCCGTAGAAAAGATGTCATCTGATAGATGACTATGTCTCTGTTCTCAAAATATGATCCTAACCCGGAGATCCTTGGACTCCGTACTATATATGTAATGAATAACATGTTCATCAGAGATAGGTACACGAAGATTCAAGACAGCGCCATAAAGATTAGGCGCATACCTCTACCAAGTACGACACATTGGAGTGTTCACAAACACTCCTTCGCCATCTCACAAGAAAGGAAGGCAACCAAGGATACAAGTCCTAATAGAATAAACATCGGTAGAAAATCCTGTCATTGAAGTCATGCACCAAGAGAGAAACTCTAAAGATGCAAGTTTAGCAAAAGAGATAGTGCAAGAACTAGAGTGTGAAAAAGGAGATACATCTCCTACCAAGAGCCTTAGGGCAGGATAATAGTTCTACAAGATCAACCAAAGAAGAGCTCTAAAGCTTGGGGAGTAAGGTTTCAAGATCGACCCTCACACTAGACGCACATCCCGATCAACCAACTTGTCTGCAAATGATAAGACATTTGACTCTGGCATCCCATCAAGAGGAGAACCCCGATAAAAGGGGCACTAGAAAAATATCCCGCCTTTAAAGCCATACGCCGAATACATGACGAATGAAGGTTATGATAAAACAAAAAAGGAGGGACTTGTCAGCTCAACACACCTCAAACACGTATACGTACGCAACACAAATGCAGCCTCTAATGAAGCTATCCAGCAAGGAATAGCCAATACGGGGACAAACCCATAGAAAATCATGGAGCATCACTTGCAAACCTAAAGAAAAACATCATTTTTAGGTTCAAGTCCTAATTCAAAGGAAATCTATAACCAAGATTCAAGGTGGGAGGAGCATGACCAATGTGACACTCCCCAAAGGCATTGAAGAATACTCCAATGTGAAGGAAAAGGCAAGGCACTCTAAGTACCACAACACTCCAAGAAGATACAGCCCGGTCAGACCCCCACACCCCCATGCACGAGCAAAGAGCATGGATCAGATTGAATAGTCTGAAACACGCCTACGAGATTAACAACTCAAGACACCATTCTATGAGAGAGCTCTTCAACCTACACAAGGAAAGGGGGGAAAAATTCACAAGCACCCCTAGGGTACAGACACTGCCACATCCTAGTTATCAAGAGAATGAAATCCACCCCCACCCACCCAAAGCAAAAGCTCTTCCACCCAACCTCCAAAGACACATCCGACAAAGGCATCATTCAAAACATGCCTATGACTGAAACAAGCAAGCATGAGAAAGAGTAAATCCTACAAGGGACACTCATCGCATTCAAAGAAGCAGACAAGGGAGCCCCGAGCATAAGGGGTACCCAACCAAGAAAATGAACAAGGGACCTTCAACGGCCAAATATGAAAGGCGGTGTGACCACCAAGCAACTTGGGGGGCACCAAACGAATAAGTGCTTGGTAGTCCACCTAAGTATAAAAGAAGAGATTAGAGGCAGAAGATCACAATAACATGCGATACCACTTCTCCTAGAAGAGGTCACATAGAGGAAAGCATCCTCGACTCCCTATACGAACTCGTCCTAAGTTGGCAACACACAAACATCGCCCTCGAAAGGTGATCTCCCACATTGAAGAAAAAGCGTGGTAACAGGCAATATCGTAGAAGGAGAAGTCAAGTAAAGACTCGAAAAGCATACCAAAAATGCACCATACATGAGAAGGGACACAAGATAAGGTAATATTATGAGCCCTCCGGGAGCCAATCCCGCGAACACATTCGACGCCCCCAAGAGCGTATCTTGAGAGTAGTTCTAAAACTACGAACCCTGTGCCCTCCGGGAGCCTATCCCGCGAACAGATTCGACGCCCCCAAGAGCGTATCTTGAGAGTAGTTTTTATACTACGATCTTCGACGCCCCCAAGAGCGTATCTTGAGAGTAGTGTTCATACTACGACCTTCGACGCCCCCAAGAGCGTATCTTGAGAGTAGTTTATACACTACGACCTTCGACGCACCAAGAGCGTATCTTGAGAGTGGTTTCCAAAAACTACGAATTTCGACGCCCCCAAGAGCGTATCTTGAGAGTAGTGTTCATACTACGACCTTCGACGCCCCCAAGAGCGTATCTTGAGAGTAGTTTATACACTACGACCTTCGACGCACCAAGAGCGTATCTTGAGAGTGGTTTCCAAAAACTACGAATTTCGACGCCCCCAGGAGCGTATCTTGAGGTAGATTTGCAACCTACCAGATTCGACGCCCCCAAGAGCGTATCTTGAGGTAGAAAAAACACTACCAGTTCGACGCCCCCAAGAGCGTATCTTGAGGTAGATTTCAAACTACCAGTTCGACGCCCACCAGGAGCGTATCTTTGGTCTAACCTGAGCCCTCCGGGAGCCTATCCTGTGAAACGTTAAGTGCCGTCCGAGAGCCTGTCTCGTGAACAGATTTTGACACCCGTCAAGAACGTATCGGTGGACTAACCTGTGCCCTCCGGGAGCCTATCCTGTGAAACGTTAAGTGCCGTCCGAGAGCCTGTCTCGTGAACAGATTTCGACGCCCACCAAGAGCGTATCTTTGGTCTAACAGTACAACGTATACCGTGTAAGGGGTATCAGAAGAGATCATCACACCATGCTTAGAAGGATACCATAAGAAAGAAATTTCTAAGTAAAGTAATGTGAAGAACAAGTAATGTTTTTTCTTGATGAGATAGCAGGTATGATGTGAAGGAAAGCACAAAAGAAAGAAAAAGAAAGGAAAGCATATTCAAAGGAGAAGTCCATGACCAAAGGATCATATACAGAAGCACAAAAGGTTATCATGAAAAGTAACGAGTTATACTACCACCCATATCACAAGTCAAGAGAAGTATCTCAAAGGAACCCAACACCACCAAGAAGGATAGCAAAGACATGAAATCCGAAGGTCAAAGCTCTCAAAATAAGCTCGACCCATCAAGAAGAGAATTGCCTTACAAGTCACACAAATAAACCTCCGACAAATATTATTGTCATACATGTCGCCCTCGCGTGACCTATGCTCGTATCAGACTTGAACATCGTCAAGCACAACTCATGAAGGAGACATCTAAAGAGCGTAAAAGATACAACATCCGACAAGACGAGACATCGGGACCTAACCCAACAAACATAGCCTACACAAAAGGCAACTATAGCAATAAAGGCTCTCCAACGAGAAAGGAATACTAAAGCACAACTCCATACATCGTGATGTGGCTATCATGTCCACATACCCTGAAGTGGCTATCATGTCCACATACCCTGAAGTGGCTATCATGTCCACATACCCTGAAGTGGCTATCATGTCCACATACCCTGAAGTGGCTATCATGTCCACATACCCTGAAGTGGCTATCATGTCCACATACCCTGAAGTGGCTATCATGTCCACATATCTTGAAGTGGCTATCATGTCCACATACCTTGAAGTGGCTATCATGTCCACATACCCTGAACTGGCTATCATGTCCACACACTACAGAAGGGCTATCACTCCGACACATCAGGAAGTGGCTATCATGTCCACATACCTCGAAGTGATTATCATGGCAGCACATCATAAAACATCTGTCAAAGACATGCATTGTAAAGACACCATCCCGACCACGAACATCAAAAGGCTACGCCTAGCCTTAGGAGGAGGTTCAAGAAAAAGGAAAAACAACACCCTTCATACGCTCATCAAAGGTAGGGACTTATATGAAGACAACCTCCATATCTCACGAAATCAACCATGAAGCAAAGAATCACGACAAGCACTATTGAGGGCATATAACAAAACGATCCCCACAACGATCACAACTACGACACTAGTAGAGGCTAATTCAAGAGCAGTCTCCACCAAACTCCAAAGCAAGAATTTGCTATCTTAATCAGAGCCATGGCAAGAGAGGGGAACCTCAATGTAGGATGATGATCACACCCGTCACCAAAAGAAAAATCTTCAACGCAGGGGTTAATAACATAACCCATAGGAAAGACAAAGACACCTTCAAAAGTCGTCAAATCCATATGAAGATGAAATAAAATTGAGACTCGGCCCCTCGGCTGGGGGCAGGGGATAGAGAAGAGACATCAAGACCTATGATCACCCCATCGCCAGCCACAGGTCGTTCCCTTTTGTCAAGCAAAGAGGACGCCTCTTCAACCACTACCTCCTTATCATGGGAGGGAGTCAGCAAGGGGGCACTTGAAGGAGAGCCTCTCGCGGTTTCCTTCTCCTTGGCAGCCGAGGGCCCGACCTCAGAGTCAGGTTTCCGTGCCTTGGATTTAGATTGACTTGAACTCTCACCCACCACAAGAACCATATGGTAACCAGGGAAGAACGCTCTAACAACAAGAAGGAAGCAGCATGAGAACAATCATAAATATATCACAAAGAAAAGAGAGGGGAAAAAGAACATACTGGAAGCATTAGCAGCCACCCCTGACTTAGAAAATTTATTGGCCTGATAAGCAGAACTAGAGGGTTCTTCCCTCTCATCTGATTCAACAGTACGTTCGGAACGCTCTGCCCACACCTTATATGTTTCTCCATGAAATCAACCTACAAGGGGTCATACGAGTCCCTGCCTCATACGAGTCCACCTCGGACACCCAAGACACAGGACGGTCAGATTTAGTCTGACTACCTTGGAAGACGATCTTCAAAGTCTCCCTGTCTGAAGAAGAAAGCTTCCCAAAAGTGAGTCATCTATACGAGCAACCAACGCAAAGATCGACCCTTACTCATGGAGGGGCGAGATATGCCTACTACGGGGGCAACCTTAACACCAAGGGAAGAGGGCGAACTTTTAGTTTCCCCAAATGGAGCAACGCTCTAGCACATCCGAAGGAGGGGTCAACCCTTAACACATGTCAATAGACCCCTTCGCTCGCGGGGGTAAGAAGAAAGCTTGTAAGCTTTTTCACCCTCACTTTTATGGGGAACAAATTGCAGGGTAAAGGCCAAGAGCTATACGCATGCTCCAACGGATGAAAGAAAAATGATACACATGCCGAAGGTCGAGGTTGTGTCCCATTGAGTGGCAGAGTTCCCACCCTCGAGTAAAGGAGAGGTCTATGCTCTCACCTTTGCACTTATGCTCATATTCATGATTAACATCTACAGGTACATCAATGTCATCACTCATGCTCATACTCACAACCCGCCCATCCATACATACATGTTCATGCTTGCACTCATATGCATGCCCACATACACACTCCCATGTGTTCAAACATTTAGACGTCCATGCACATGGCCGCCATATATTCATGCATACATTCATGACTACAATCGCAGCATGTCCCCACTCACTCTCATCCTTATGTTCCTATTTGTATGTATGCTAGTACACATCCTCATGTTCATGATATGTCCATGTTCACTCCTAGTTAATATCCTATAGGCATATTTTCTAGTATCCCATACTTAGAAAAAATTTCGGACCAAAATTGAAATTTTTCTTCACTTAGACTTATCCCGGCATGAAATTGAAGCATAAGTCACTTAGTTGCATTCACATTGCATTCCTATGTGAACATGTATTCTTTGAGTATACGCCTGCGGCAAAGATAGGATTATTACTCCCACCTCAGACGGACATGTGCCTAGGCACACGTCCGTACTACTCTGACGTTTACAATTCCTCTATCTCATAAGACAGGGGGCAGAGTCAGAGGTACGCATCCATGGGTAAGCAAGCATTCAGACAAAGAAGGTAAAACCCCGGTTTCAAATTGCGCGTGTCATACCATCCTAAAATAGAGTCAATCAAGGGTTAGGCCATTGGTTGACTCGGGGGCATGTGATGGATATACGCCCAATTTGAACCCGTTGACTTCCGAACCGTTACATTTTTATCGTCACATTTATGATTGTAAATCGAAACTTCAACCCGGACACTTCGCGAGAACATCGACGGCTCGGACGGGGCCGAAGTGCCCGTCCGGCCGGGGCGAACTCACCTAGGTGAGGTTGGGTGGCCACACCCGACCTCCCTTAGGGGAGATCGGGTCAGCCGACCCGATCTCCCCTAGGGGAGATCGGGTGGACCAACCCGATCTCTCCTAGGAGAGATCGGGTTGGCCAACCCCACCCTCCCTAGGGGGGGTTGGGTGTCCTCACCCAACCCCTACCCTTGGGGGTCGGATTTCTCCCCCCCCAAGGGCCCCGACACCACTTTCGGACTCCCACGCTCGGTCCACTCCGCCTACCTCCTCCGAATCCTAAGGTCTTAATTATGCGCTTAAAGGTTAATTAATTGTGTTTAAAGGTTAACGATGTCATTAAGCCACCTTAATGACACCGTTGCCTATAAATACCCCACCTTCACAACTCATTTGGACATCTTGGCAAGTTGCACAATTTTGCTCTGACATCTCTCTAGCTTTATCTCTCTAAAACCGTACTGACTTAGGCATCGGAGAGGGTTCATCAGGCACCACCCCCCCCTCTGTGCCTGGTATTGCCCCTCTTGCAGGGTGGCAAGGAGAAGAGAACCAAGGAAGAAGAAGAGCATAGAGCAGTAGGACAAGCCCCAGGGGTAAGAAGTACAAGCCTCAGGAGGTCAAAAGGAGAGAAGGAAAGGAGGTCAGAAGGAGAGAAGGAAAGGAGGTCAGAAGGAGAGAAGAGAAGGGCATGGATCAGAACGACTACCCCAAGGGAGTATAAGGGCATGGATCAGAACGACTAGTCCTAGGAGAACTGAACCCGACATTTCATTAGTGGGAGATAAATTCTAGATTGACGACCCGTTGACCTAGACTTTATAACCTAACAGGTCACAAGGAAGATCATTGCTACTCCAAACATGGTTATCCACAAGGAGCTCAAGCTTCTAAGAGGAATTGGAACTCAGCCAATATTGTTGATGAAGGAGCCAATTCAAGTGTTGTTGAACATGTGGCAGCTAGGGACAAGAGAATTATGCATGGCACAGCTGAGAAGAAGATCCAACATGTTGCTGCCCATGATGATCACTTTGATCATTTGCCTTTGAGCTTTGAGGATGTGGATCAAGCTCATGTCAACATGGCAGGTACATCTAGTGATTCTATGGTTTGGATAGTTGACTCAGGTGCAACTAACCACATTACTCATCAAATTGATTGGCTACATGATTTGAGGAGAAGTGATTCTGATCATCATTTTGTTCATTTTCCAAATGGTCACAAGTGCAAAGTGACTCATATTGGTTCATGCTCTTTCTCAGGTGGATTCACATTGACCAACATTCTTTTGGTCCCTGATTTCAAATTCAACTTGATCTCAGTTTCTAGGCTTCTTAGTCAATTGAATTGCAAAGTGATCTTTACTTGTGATCATGTGTTGCTCCGGGCCAGAGTGGCAAGTCCAAGGTGATTGGGGAATGGAATAAAGGCCTCTACACCTTGAAGGATGTGGTGCGTTCAAGTTCAAGGAAGATGGTTGCTTCTTGCATTGGGAATAAGGAGGATGTCTTGAAATGGCACAAACATTCGGGTCATGTGTCAGAAACTTATTTGAATCATATGGAGGTCTTAGGTTTGAATAAGACTTATGGTTGTATCAAACAATGCACTATTTGCCCTCTTGCAAAGCAATCTAGATTTTCATTTCCAATCAGTGGTTCAATTGCTTCTAGACCTTTTGATTTGATTCACATGGACTTATGGGGTCCTTACAAGGTGCCTACATTCAAGAACAATCAATACTTCTTGACAATTGTTGATGATTACTCAAGAGCAACTTGGGTCTATTTGATGAAGCACAAGAGTGACACTTTCTTGCACATCAAGAATTTCTTGATCATGGTGAAGAATCATTTTGCAACTATGGTAAAGACCTTGAGAAGTGATAATGGGACTGAATTCATCAACTCAGTATGCAAGGATTTGCTTCACCAATTTGGCATACACCATCAAACAAGTTGTGTGCATACACCACAACAAAATGGAAGAGTAGAACGCAAGCATAGGGATATCCTAAACATTGCTAGAGCCACAAGGTTTCAAGCTTCTATGCCACTGAGGCATTGGGGTTATTGCATACTCAATGCTTGTTACTTGCTCAACAGGCTACCCTCTTCTATCTTGAAGTTCAAGTCACCCATGGAGGTGTTGTATGGTGAGTTGCCATCTCTCCACCATTTAAGGGTCATTGGTTGTTTACGCTTTGCAACAAAATTGGAACAATCATGACAAGTTTAGTCCAAGGGTTGAACCATGTGTCCGTACGGGATATTCTACTTCTCAAAAAGGATACCTTGTGATGAACATATCCAACTCAGTCTTTCATGTCAAAGGAGGCTTTGAAGGCACTAATCCCTTCTTGCTTGGGAGCCAAGCAATCCATTAATGAGTTCTCAACTGAGAATTCCAACTTCTTTGAGGAAGACATTCAAGTATATCACCCTTCAATTGAGGTTCCAATCCCCCAACCTCCTATTTTTTGATGATGCTCCACAGCCACAAACTTTAAGGAGGAGTGCTAGAATTGCACAACTTCATCCACCACCTCTTAGAAGGAGTGCCAGGATTGCTGAGCTACAAGACAGGGCAACTTCCAATGCTACATTTGGCATGGAAAAGTATGTGTCATATGACACTTTGGGTCCTCAATACAAGTGCTTCTTGACGGCCATTGACAAGATCAAGGAACCTAGCACTTATAAGCAAGCAATCGAAGATCCTAACTGGATTGTGGCAATGAAGGAGGAAATACAAGCCCTTCAAGACAACAACACATGGGAGTTGGTGGAACTTCCACAAGGTAAATCATCAATTGATTGCAAATGGGTTTTCAAAATCACATACAACTCTGATGGATCCATTGAAAGATACAAGGCAAGATTGGTTGCCAAGGGATTCACTCAAGTTGAAGGGACTGATTTCAATGAGACATTCTCACATGTGGTCAAGATGGACACAGTGAGGATTTTCCTAGCCTTGGCAGCTGCCAAATCATGGGGATTATATCACATGGATGTGAACAATGCATTTCTTCAAGGTGATCTAACTAAAGAGGTGTATAAGGAAATTCCCCAAGGCTTTGATCCTTACAAGCCTATTGATGGGTCTCCCAAACGTGTATGCAAGCTTTTCAAGTCCTTATATGGTCTCAAACAAGCATCAAGACAATGAAATATCAAACACACCCAAACCTTGATGAAGAATGGGTACAGGCAATGTGCATTTGATCATTCCTTGTTCAACAAGATACAAGGTGATGACAAAGTCTTTTTGCTCATCTATGTTGATGACTTACTAATCACAGGTTCCAATGCCAAGATGATCAATCAATTAAAGTGTACTCTACAAACACATTTCAAATTGAAGGACTTGGGAGACTTGAGATATTTTTTGGGTTTGGAAATTGCAAGGTCTAACCAGGGAGTTGTGATTAATCAAAGGAAGTATGCCATGGAGCTGATTGAAGATGCTGGCCTTGGGGCTGCTAGGCCTACTGAAACTCCAATGGAATTCAATGTCAAACTCACTACATATGAGTATGACAAGGCAACCAACTCCAACACTGATGATGTTCTTTTGGAGGATGCCACTTCATATAGAAGGTTGATTGGTAAGCTACTATATCTTACCATGACAAAGCCAGATATTAGCTTCTCAGTTAAAAGACTTAGTCAACTTGTTGACAAGCCCAAGAAGTCACATTATGATGCTGCTATAAGAGTGATCAAGTACATCAAGGGAACCCCAGGGCAAGGTTTGATATATCCCTCAAACAACAACCTCAAGTTGAGTTTGTTTTGTGATTCTGATTGGGCTGCTTGTCCTTTTAGTAGATAGTCGGTGAGTGCCTATTGTGTTAAGCTTGGGGCAGCTATGATAGGTTAGAAGGTCAAGAAACAAGACACCATTTCACTATCAAGTGCTTAAGCTGAATATAGGTGCCTAAGAGTTGCAATTCAAGAGGCACTTTGGGTAAGCAGAATCCTTAAGGAACTTGGTTTGTGTTGGATCACGGTTGGAACTCCGGTACGTTCTTGACGGAAGTCCGAACTCCTTTGCTCCAAGTAATCCTGCAAGAAGGGGATAGACCGAGCGGTGACCCAGAATCCCTCTCCGATGCTTAAATGAGTATCTCAATGTAGGCTAGCAAGTATCAGTATGTGAATGTCAATGTGTCAATCCTGAGGTAACTCCTTCCTTTATATAGGGGAGGAGTTACCCCAGTTACCTGTTGCGATAACTGCTGGGTGCAGTTAGCCGACGTTCCGTTTATCTCGGCCACTTGCCCATGTTCCGTCTTTTCAGGCCACTTCCCCACTATGTTGATAGTGGCCGTGTTTCTCGGCCTCATTCTCTGGTGGCAAGTCCCGACGGGTGTCGGGGACTTCAGAGTTATCTCCTTTGGTCACCGCTCGGGGCCCCTCGTCATCGGGACAGGGCCAGCATTCTCAGGGATTCAATATCGGGGCCTACTCAAAGGCATATCATCGGGGCCTACTTAAAGGCATATCATCGGGGCCTACTTAAAGGCGTATCATCGGGGCCTACTTAAAGGCATATCATCGGGGGCGTTCAGCTCATTTGTCGGGACCGACTTTATCGGGACCCCTCGTGTTGGTCTTCTAAGCCTCTTTTGAGGCCCAGTGGGCCTACTTCGTCGTTTAGTCGTCGTTAATGGGCCTAACGGCTATATCGAAACCAATCATTTGCCCCCAAGACATGAGGGACTTATAGTTCGTCGTGTCTTCAAACTCCTGACCTCCCGATATTCCGAGGATAACCACCGAATCCGAAAATATTTCTCGATTACTCAACTATTAAATGCGATGGGTAATGAAGCGACGGCTTGGGTGCCCGTGCCTGCTTTTTCCGAAAAAACGCTTTTTAGCTGTTTTGTCGCTAGCGCCTCAACGAAGTGTTTCATCTTCAACGATCCGGATTGCAACGTCTCTTTGGTTATCCTCTCACCTATAAAATCCCAAATCTTGGCACTATTCAGTTCTCCTCCACCGTTTCATCCTCTTATGATTTCAAAAGCTCAAGCTCTCCTTTCTAATTTGTGATCAGCACTCCGGCAGCCAGGATCTCCGACCATCAAGATCATCTTCTCTTCTCCGACTTCAACATGTCTGGTAAGATTTCTCCTCCGATTCTGAAGAAACTGTTAGCATAGTTTTTCTTTTATCTTGATCAACTTACCCGGATTTTTCCAAGAATCAACTGTGCCTTTTCTTGCTCTGATCATTTTCCCGACGGTGAATCCAGTTCCGGGGGGAGAAAGCCCTTCAAGTTTGATTATGCTTGTAATGAGATTTCAGAAACCGCCTATGATGCAGCTCTCCGGGAAGGATGTATTACTTCCACCTGGGAGCCTCGCTTCCCCTTTCCTCGTCCTCGCATCCCGGGTGACCCTGTGGTCACTCGTCCCCGGGAAGGGGAGGTATTTGTCTCCGCCGGGCAAGTATCGGCGGGAATCCGATTACCTTTTTGCGGGGATCTGGACGAGATGTGTGAATATTACAAAACAAATCCGACTACCTTTTCCCCCCATGCCATCCGTGTGTGGGTCTCCTTCCATGTCCTTTGCCTCCGACAACAGTGGACCTATAGCCTCCGACTTTTTCGGACCTTCTATGGCATGAAAAGCAATGATGCCGGGGTCTGTGCCTTCTACCTGCGGATGCCTAAATGGAGCAAGGCGCAGCTTTCCCGATACAACTGGAATGGCGACACCTGGAAGGTCGCTAAAGGTCGGGGGCTTATCACTGACTCGGGGTCCGACAACAGTGGTTGGAAGAAGAATTACTTCTTCATTCGGAACAGCTCCATTCCGTGGCCCCGATGGGAGGTTGGGGCAGACCCTCCTCCCGCTTTTCACACTTACTCCGAGGAGGATTTCCAGATTCTCCATTGCATCCAATTCTATCGATGGGGGGATCCTTTCGCTTCCCTCGATGCCAATTCCATCGGGGAGCGGGGTTTGGTTCTGACTGGGATCCGACTCCTTGATGTTGCCTCCGGGGGTCAACTCTTCGACGGCCCTTCCAACCTCGTTCCTTGGGTAATATTCTGATTGCACTTTCGTTTTCGTCTTTGCAGCTAAGAAGGTATCATTGCTGACCAATATCGTGCTTAAGCAGGCGGAGACCGATGCTGTCCAACGCCCTGCGAGGAAGAGGAAATCCTCGAAGGGCTGCCTCCTCATCGCACCTCCAACTTCGGAGCAGGTCAAGCGGGCCCGGGTGGAGAAGATGGAGCAGATCTTCAACACCCAAACTCCTAAAGAAGGTAAGCGTCTCCGATTAGCAATCCGATTATACAGAAAACGTATTCCTAAGGAGTTAATCCCCTCCGATAAGAAAGCCAGAATCGAAGGGATCAACCGTATCCTGCAAGGAGAGACTCCCCGCATCCTCAAAGCGGGTTATTACAATTATTACGGGAAGGACCAGTATCTCTCCCGTCGCGTCATTTGGTGTAAGGATCCCGATCAACTTCCTGATTATCTTTCTGAAGCTTCTCATCCTCCAGCTGCAGGTCAATCGGGAGCTGGAGCTTTAGCGGGGGCGCCACCCTCCGACGCCCAGGTCGGAGAGCCCCTTCTTTCACTTCCTGCCCCGGCGGATGGTCAGTTCCGTCGGGTGGTTGACCTGGACGTTTCTCACTCTTCTGAGGAGTTGAGCGAGGCTCAGCCCCTGGTTCGTCGTCGGGGGGTGAGGCAGACCCCACTGGAATCGACACCCGAAGGGCTGCCTCCATCTTCCCCGGCACAACAACATTCGCCGGTCTTGAGCCTGACTCCTGAAGGGACGACGGGTTCTCACGGCGGCTCGGAGGCGCGCACCTCCGACATTCAGGTCATCCCTCCTCCTCTCCCCTTAGAAGGGAGCTTCCATCAGCTTTACACTCCCGACCAGGCGGCAGCTCCCTGAACCCCGATCGAGTCATTGCGGGGGGTCCCGCTGCGTCGGGACAATATATCACCGGAACTGGGTCTGCATCTGCTGGCTGGTTCAGTTCCGCCGTCCATGAAGGTTCCACTCTCCTTGGCTCGAGAGGTCATCCACGCGGACATTCGCGATATGGCCGTTCGTCGTGTGGAAGTAAGGCTTCCTGCTTTTACACTTAGTATATAATGTAAAATATTCTCATGTACTAACCTCTTCCCTTCTTTTCCACAGGAAATGGCGGACCAGAACTGCTGTTTCGGGTACATCCTGGCCCTGGAGGAGGCCCTGGAGCAGGAGCGAGCCAAGGCGGCCGTCGAGGTCTTGGCCAAGCTCAAGGAGGATCTGGCTGCCTCTGAATCGTCGAGGGGTAAGTTGGTTAAGGAGCAAGCCCTCCTTAACCAGAAGACTCGGGACCTCCTGAGGCAGGTCCACAACTTTGAGCGGTTGCTGAAGTAGGAGCGACAAAAGCTCAATGAAGAGCAGCAGGGGCGCGCGGAGGATCGGGACAGGCTTGTCCTCGAGAAGAAGACCCTTGAGGACGCCAAGGCGGGGCTGGAGGCTGAGAAGGTCCTTCTCACCAACCGGTCCCAACAGATGGAGCGGGAGATTGCCGAGTTCCCCGCCAAGCTGGCTGAAGCTTAGGCCAAGGGTCGGAAAGATTATCGGAGCTCCGAGGCTTTTCAAGTGGACGAGGTGAAGTTCTGTACAGCGGAGGTGGAGACCACCTTGCTTAATGCTGTCGAGGAGCTCCATCTGGAGTATGGTGGTGGCATCTACTTCACCAAGTCTCAGACTCTCGCCCCCTTCGCGGAGAGGTATTTCAACCTTTCCGAGGAGAGCGACGGGGCCAACACCCCCGAGGGGACTGCGGGTGCTGAAGGCACGGTGGAGCCTCCAAGTGCAGACCTGCCGACAACTGATCCCCCGATGATCGAACCTTCACCGGCTGACCTCCAAGAGTCCGAACCTCCCGCGGCCAATCTTCCAGGATCCGATCCTCCGACGGCGGAGCCTTCTGCCACAGACCTCGTGGACCCTGCTCCCCTCGACGCTGCCAAGGATCAAGCTTAATCGCTTTATTTTCGAATCCTTGTAATTTCCTTCTTTTGTCGCGAACCTTTCAGGCTTTTATAATATCAATCCCTTTTGGTTCCGATTATCGCTATACTACTTAAGGTGAATTACCTAAGCCACTTAACGCGATTTGATCATACCACTTAGAGTGATTCGATACGTCGCTTAAGACATTTTACCCACACCACTTAAGGCGATTTAATCGTACCGCTGCCACTTAAGGCAATCACACCACTTAAGGTAATTTAATCACGCTACTTAAGGCGATTTATCCACGCCACTTAAGGCAAAACCGCGCCACTTAAGGCGGAACCACGCCACTTAAGGCGGAACCACGCCACTTAAGGCGGAACCACGCCACTTAAGGCGATTTAGCTACACCACTTAAGGCGACTTAAGCATACTTAGAATGATAAGTCTAAGAACAATATGGTCGGAAGCAACCTCTTTATTCATTGATGGCCCAAAACCTGTTTACATCAAATCAAAACCATAAACAACTTGCACCACTGAAGGCGACTTCGTTAAACAACTTGCACCACTGAAGGCGACTTCGATAAACAACTTGCACCACCGAAGGCGACTTAATATCAAGCATAACATTTCTTCAAGTGTTCGCCACTAAAAGAATGCTTCAACACATTGCCATCGAGTTCTTCCAACTTATACGCGTTTCGAGCTGGCATCCCCACGACCTTATAAGGTCCTTCCCATTTTGGTGACATCTTGTTGATCCGATCCAAAAGGGTAAATTCGTTCCGACGCCAGACCAGTTCCCCGACGAAGAACTATCGAGACTTGACTCGTCGATTATAATATCGGGCTGTTGCCAAGCGCATCCGAGCCTGGGCCTCCTCGGCATTCCGCCTCTTCTCTTCGACCAAGTCCAAGTCCAGACGCCTCATTTCATCATTCGACAGAGGTTCGTAATACCTCATCCGATGGGATGCCACAACTATTTCGACGGGGGCAACTGCTTCTGTGCCATAGACAAGGCCAAACGGAGTCTCCCCAGTCGTTCGTTTGGGTGTTGTTCTAACAGCCCAAAGCACATTTTCCAGCTCATCAAGCCATTTTCCCTTCAAGGCATGGACCCTCTTCTTCAGGCCATCCATCACGATCTTGTTGGCTGACTCCACCTATCCATTGCTTTGAGCATGATGGACAGAGGTTGTCCGATGCTCAATTTTCAGTTCCTCCAGGTACTCCTTCCACTGGGCCCCGTTAAACGGAGGGTCGTTATCGCTGATCAATACCTTGGAGATCCTGTATCGGGATATGATATGGGTCTGAAGGAATTTGAGGATATGGTTCCCCGTTGTCTTTGCCAATGCTTTAGCCTCTATCCACTTTGAGAAATAATCAATAGCCACAATTAAATATCGACACTGACCTTTTGCAACTGGAAGGGGTCCCACCAAATCGATCCCCAATTGCGTGAAGGGCCAAGCACTCTTGATGGACGTCAGATCGGCACCGGGAGCCACGATATTCGGGGCGTACCTCTGGCAGGCGTCACAGGACCGGACTAGCATCGTTGCCTCCTTGTTCATCGAGGGCCAATAATAACCCAGGTTCAGTACTTTCCTCACGATGGATCGGGCACCTTCATGACAAGCCAAATATCCTTCGTGCACCTCCCTAAGGATCCGATCTGTGTCGGGCTTAGCCACACATTTTAAGTAAGGAGTTAAATACCCCTTTTTGTACAGCTGGTTGTCCACCATCACATAATTGACCGCGATTCGGCGTAATTTTCCGGCTGCTACTTCATCATCGGGGAGTGCCCCCGTAGTCAGGTACGCGACTATCGAGGTCTTCCAAGAGGGCTCCTCCGATCCGGTCTCGATGGCGCATACCTCCGATTGATCGATGGTTGACAGGATCACCTTCTCCAAGAAGTGCACCTTCCGACTTTCATCGAGGGGTGCCCCCAAGGCGAACTTGCTCAGGGCATCTGCTTCCACATTATCCTCCCTCGGGATCGCCTCAATATCGAAGCTCTTGAAACTCTCCTTCAAGGTTTGCACCTCCCGAAGGTACTTTTTCATCATCGGGCTCATTGCTTCGTATCGCCCCTGGACTTGATTCACAATCAAGCTAGCATCGCACTTCACCTTTAAGTGACCAACTCCCGTGCCTTTGGCAATCTTGAAGCCGGTGATTAGAGCCTCATATTCAGCTTCATTGTTGGTGGCCCTAAATGTCAAGGCCAAGGCATATCGGAGGGGCCATCGGTGTACATCTCCTAAATGTCAAGGCCTGGCGGTATCAATACAAACCCTGCTCCCGATCCTTCTGAATTTGAGGAGCCATCGATGTACATCTCCCAAATGTCTCTGTTATCGGGCTGTTCCGACTGTTCTGCTATCGGGACTTCCATGGTTGCCCCCTCTACAGGGCCCGCTTCTTCTAGATCGGGGGCTGTAGACTCCGCTATGAAATCCGCAAACGCCTAGCCCTTAATAGTCGTTCACGGAGCAAAGTGACTGCGGAACTCACAAAGCTCGACTGCCCATTTCACTAATCTCCCTGACGCATCAGGTCGGTTCAAAAAATGTTTCAAGGGCTGATTCGTCAAAACAGTAATCTCATGCGCATGGAAGTAAGGTCTCAGCTTCCGAGCAGTAACAATCAACGCATAAAGATACTTCTCAACGGCGGGATAATTTATTTCAGACTTGGCGAGTGCCTTGCTTACATAATAGACGGGGACTTGGTTACCCTCTACGACTTTCACTAAGACAGAGCTAACAGCAAATTCAGAAACAGCCAAATACAGATAGAGTGGCTCGCCTGGAATGGGCTTCGCCAACGGCGGGAGGGTGCGGAGGTGCTGCTTGAGTGTCTGGAACGCCTCTTCGCACTTGGCAGTCCACTCAAACTTCTTGTTGGCCCTCAGCACTTCAAAGAACGGCATGGATCGATCACTTGCTTTGGACAGAAAGCGATTCATCGCGGCCAATCGGCCATTCAACACCTGCACCTCCCGATGGTTCGTCAGGGACTTCATCTCCTCGATTGCCATAAGCTTCTCAGGGTTCACCTCGATTCCCCTCTGGCTCACCATGAAGCCCAGAAACTTCCCTGAATGCACTCTGAAGGCACACTTGGTCGGGTTCAAGCGAACTTGATGAAGCCTCATCCGCTCAAACGCTGTGGCCGAGTTGTGAACATGATCCTCGGCCTGTCAGGACTTCACCAGCATATCGTCCACATAGGCCTCCATTGTTTTTCCTATCATATCCCCGAACAACTTGTTTACCATCCTCTGATAAGTTGCACCTGCATTGATCAGTCCAAAAGGCATGACATCATAGTGATAGATGTCACTATCAGCATAAAAAGCGGTGTGAGGGGCATCCTCCTTGGACATCTTGATCAGATTGTAGCCGGAGTAGGCATCCATGAAGCTAAGCAACTCATGTCCCGATGTGGCATCCACCAGCTGGTCGATTCTCGGGAGCGGGTAGCAATCTTTCGGGTATGCTTTGTTCAGGTCGCGGAAATCAACACACATCCGCCACTTGCCATTGCTCTTCTTCACCAGGACTGGGTTTGCGACCCAGGTCTGGAATCGGAGCTCCTTAATAAATCCAGCATCGAGCAACCTGCCCACCTCTTGCTGGATCGCGATTTTCTTGTCGGCACACATCGGGCGCCTTCTCTGTGTGACCGGCTTGATCGCGGGGTCAATCTTCAGCTCATGAGTAATCACATCGGGGCTGATTCCTGGCATGTCACTCGGGGACCAGGCAAACAGCTCCTTGAACTCCTTCAACAGATCAATCAATTCTCGGGCCGTCTCCTCAGTCAGAGCGGACTCGATCTTTACCTTTCTTTGAGGTCCATCGATCTCGACCTCCTTCAAATCTTCCATCGGGGCGGGACGCCCAAACTCCTCTTGGGGATCAGCATCAGTCTGGAAAAAAGTCATAGCCTCCCGATTCCTCCTTCGAGTGGCATTGACGTAGCACTTCCTGGAGGCTATCTGATCGCCCTTGACTTCCCCGATTCCGTGGTCGGTCGGAAACTTCATCTTCTGATGGAAAGTTGAGGCAATTGCCCCCAGCGGGTTGATGGTGGTCCTCCCGATAATGGCATTGTAATTCCCTGCAGACTCGACCACCACGAACTCCACGTTCCTCTTCTCCGACTTCCAACCACTTCCGAACTCGACCGGTAAGGTAATCATCCCCACCGAGTAAGAGGTAGAGCCAGAAAATCCGACCATCGGGAAGTCCGCACGCTTCAGATCCTTTTTGGTTTTTCCCAAGGCCTCTGACGCATCCATAAACAAAATATCGGAGGAGCTCCCCCCATCTATCAAGATTCGCTTCATCTCGTACCCATCCACGTTCAGAGTCACGACCAAAGCATCATCGTGCGGGGTCTCCACACCTATCAGGTCCTCCGCTGAGAAGGGAATCACCATTTCTTCTTTCGGAGTCCAATTTCGGGCCCTTTTGCCCAGCACCACAGCAATAGGAATTCGAGAAGCATAGACCTCCCGAGATGTCGTGGTATCACCTCCTGCAGCAAATCCTCCATGGATCACATTAATGGTTCCCCGCATCTTCTTGTGAGCATTGGAAGACTCGGGCTTCTCCTTCTTCGGGGACCGATCGCGGGATCGGGAACGGGACCGCGATCGGACCGGGAACGGGATCGGCCCCGTTGCCCAGCCACAAATTCCTTGAGCTTCCCCCTCTGGATCAGCTTCTCAATATCCTTCTTCAACTCCCGAAAATGGTTAGTGTCGTGACCGCTGGCAGGATGGAAACGACAAAAACGATCGGTACGAGCTCACATGAACTCTCCATCCTTCTTCGGGGGGTACCTGGCGATACCCTGTCGGTCCATCACCACCAACACAGCACCCATGGAACAAATGAGAGGAGTGTAACGGTCCTCCCTCTTGTCTGACTACGAGGGACGTTTGTCTTCCCTCCGATCGAAACGGCCTCGACCCCGACTGCTCTCGGGTTTATCTTTTCTTCTGCGATCGTCCGAGGTCTTGGACGACTGCTTCCCCTTGTTTGATTTCGGAGGATCGAGCTCGCCAGCAGCTATCTTCGACTCCTGTACATCGATTTGTTGCTTCACCCACTTCTGCAGCGCCTCCATGTTCCACACAGCCTTCTCAGCCACGCTGTGCATCAGGTCGGAACCGTATGGTGCTGTCAGGTTCCGAATGATGGTGCGGAAGGTCTCTCCCTCCGACATCTCCTCATCAATCTCGCCCACGCTGGCGGTGTACCTCTGGTAATAATGCGCCAGCAATTCATCGGGCCTCTGTACCACCTCAGCCAGGGACTTCGCGCTTTTCAGGAGGCGCGGACGGCCCTGGTACTGCTAGATGAAACGATCATGCATCTGGGTCCAGGTAGAGATGCACCCTGGAGGAAGACTGAAGAACCACGTTAGGGCCCTCTCACTAAATGTGGCTGGGAACAGAACACACACTATATCTTCATTCGGAGCTCTGCCCATACAAGCCATAACATGCTTCTGGACATGGCGGACTTGATCTCCCTCACCATCATACTCTTTGATCGTCGGGATACCAAGCCCTGGCGGGGCAGTGGTGTTCACCAATCGGGGAACAAAGGGATGAGTGGATCGATCCCTCAGTTCCGACATCATTTTCTTCTGGTCCCCCATACAGATGCTCACGATCTTCACCACCTGGTCGGGGGTGATGGGACCATTGAGGGGGATGTTCCTGTGCTGCACCGGTCCAGGCCCATCAATCACGAACTGCTCCGGCTGAACGAGCTCCTTGCCCTTGTCCTGGTGCTCGGTTTAGGCCTCCTATCCGTCCTGATTCTCCCTCGGCGGAGGCGGAGGCAGCTCTTCCTCCTTCTTCTTGGCAGCCTCCCTTCGGTCTAGGAGAGCCTCCATAGTCTCCAGGAATATCGGCATGGCATCCATCACAGCCTTCGCCAAGTCCACCTTGGTCGGTGAATCCTGGTCCCTCCTCGGGATCTCTTCTCGGCTCTCCGACGAGTTCCGAATGGAATCCTCGCGATCATCATGATGCCCTCCCTGTTTGGGAAACAGCAGGGGGAGGATCATTCCGATCAACAGTGCGCTCGGGCGGCCCTGAATTCAGAGTTCCAGTAGGATGGCGGGAACCGCCGGATTGTCCTTGTCTCTTATTTTGCTTGCCAGCCATCGATCGGGTAGAAGCCTATAGAAGTGTATTCCACACTCTATGCATGCACCTAACTACACAATGCATACACACTAGACTATGTATGCACCTGGTTCATAGTTGATTGTATAGCCTTAGTTGGTGATCCTAGTTTTGCCTAGTATATATATTGTAACACTTTCTTTATAATACCTAGTTGATTAATGAAGCATTCTCATTCATATGGTATCAGAGCACAAGGACATTCATAGCGGCGTATGCAATGGACCAAGGAACTTGAAGTTTTCCCCATTTGCTTCAATCTGCCAGCCTAGTCTTGTGTGGATTTACCTCATTACGCTTCAGGATTCATCAACTCAGCTTGAATTCTCACTTTACATTCAACAATGAACTCTTAGTAAGTCTCATTTCATGCTCATCCACGCACACAAGTAACTGAGGACAGTGCTAGTATTGCTCATAGACCATAGCACTTGATTTGCCTTGTTCTACTTGTTCTAACTCAGATTGAGCTATTTGCGTGCTTGATTTTGGTATTCCCTGAAGTGTGTGTCATTCCTCTAGTATCTTTGATGGATTCTGAGATTTTTTGAACTAGTCTCATTGATTATAACACTTGGATATTACCCGTTTGGTGGATTACTTCATCCTTGCTCGGCTGAGTGACTATTGTGAGTTCTTGGGTATTCTTCAGCATATTCTTTGATTCTATTGAAGAATTTCGTGCTTCCATTAATGGAGAACTGGTTATTATCAAGTTTTTGATGATTGTCAATCATGGGTTTTTCTCATTTTGATGCGTAGTGGTACGGATTGTACTATCTACTAGCTGGATTTGTCCTATTCTTAACAGATTTGGTGTGCCAGTCTTATCTATATCATCAGCTATTTCCCTGGGGTTTCTTTACCATTTCTCCGAGTGATCTCTTGGAATCAAGTTCATATCTCTTGCAAAATGGCTCATGAATCCAATGTGGATGATCCTCTCTACATACACCCATCTGACACCACTGGCCATATGCTCATACCTTTTCAGCTGCAGGGTACCTCCAACTACCATGTTTGGAGTACCTCAATCAAGGAAGGCTTGTTAGTGAAGAATAAATTGGGCTTCATTGATGGCACATTCACAAGAACAAGTGTTGGTGTGGAAGACAGGGTGAAATGGGATAGGGCCAATGCAATAGTCAAGGCTTGGTTGAGGAATTGTGTAGCCAAGGACTTGGTCACTAGTTTGATCTATAATCCCACTGCTTCTTCCATTTGGGATGACCTTAAGGAAATGTTTGACAAGGTGGATGGTACTCAAATCTTCCAACTGACCAGGGAGATCTACCAAACTTGTCAAGGAGTTCTATCCATCACTGAATACTTTGCAAAGATGAAACAACTATGGGATGCTCTTGCTTCAGTTGATGACTTGAATCTTCAATGTGCTGGAGACATTGCTATTGTCAATGAACACAAGGAGAAGCAAAAGTTAATGGCCTTTCTCTTAGGACTAAATGAGTCTTATGGACACATTAGGAGTAGCTTGCTCATGAGGCAACCACTTCCATCTCTTAGCATTGCCTTCTCTGTTTTAGTACAAGAAGAAAGTCAAAGGACCATTTCTGGTTCTATTGGAGATGTGGGTGAGGCAACTGCCTTATACACAAGAAACAATCCATCTTATGATGGAAGAGGTAATGGAAGAGGCTATGGAAGAGGAAGAAGCTATGGAAGAGGCAATGGCAATGGCAATGGCAGGGGCAGAGGCATTCCAAATGGTCCCAATGAGAGACCTCCCCCTCCTATATGCACCTATTGTGGCAAGAGAGGCCATATAGAGGATCAATGTTATAGCAAGCATGGATATCCACAAGGTCATCCAATGTACAACCCAAATGCTCCTAAGAGGAATTGGAACTCAGCCAACATTGTTGAAGATGGTGGAAGCTCAAGTGCCATTGAGCATGTAGCAGCCAAGGACAAGAGAATTTTTCATGGCACAGCCAACAAGAGGATCCAACATGTAGCTGCTCATGATGATTACTTTGAGCATTCACCTTTTAGCTTTGAAGATGTTGAACAAGCTCATGTTAATATGACAGGTATATCTAGTGACCCTATGGTTTGGATAGTTGACTCAGGGGCAACTAATCACATCACACATCAAACTGAGTGGTTATTTGATTTGAAGAAGTGTGACTCTGATCATCAATATGTTCATTTACCAAATGGTCACAAATGCAAAGTAACTCATATTGGTTCTTGCTCTTTCTCAAGTGGATTCACTCTGACCAACATCTTATTGGTCCCTGATTTCAAATTCAATTTGATCTCAGTTTCTAGGCTTCCTAGCCAATTGAATTGTAAGGTGATCTTTACTTCTGATCATGTGTTACTCCAGGGCCAGAGTGGCAAGTCCATGGTGATTGGGGAATGGAATAGAGGACTATACACCTTGAAGGATGTGGTGCCTTCAAGCTCAAGGAAGATTGCAGCCACTTGCTTGGGGAATAAGGAAGAGGTGTTGAGATGGCATAGGCGTTTGGGCCACGTTTCTGAGACTTACCTCAACCATTTAGATGTTTTGAATTTGAATAAATCTTATGGTTGTATCAAACAATGCACAATTTGCCCTCTTGCCAAGCAATCTAGATTTTCATTTCCAATAAGTGACTCTATTGCTTCTAAGCCTTTTGATCTTATTCACATGGACTTATGGGGTCCTTACAAAGTGCCAACCTTCAAGGGCAATCAATACTTCTTGACAATAGTAGATGATTGTTCAAGAGCAACTTGGGTGTACTTAATGAAGTTCAAGAGTGACACTTTCTTGCACATCAAGAACTACCTACTCATGGTGAAGAATCAGTTTGGCACTATGGTTAAGACATTAAGGACTGACAATGGCACTGAGTTCACTAACTCAGTATGCAAGGAGTTGCTTCTCCAATTTGGCATCCATCACCAAACTAGTTGTGTGCACACAACAACAAAATGGAAGAGTGGAACGCAAGCATAGAGACATCCTAAACATTGCTAGAGCAATTAGGTTTCAAGCATCAATGCCTTTGAGACACTGGGGATATTGCATTCTAAATGCTTGTTACATACTCAATAGGCTACCATCCTCTATCTTGAAGTTCAAGTCACCTATGGAAGTGTTATATGGGAAAGTGCCTTCTCTTCAACATTTAAGAGTTATTGGTTGTCTTTGCTTCACAACAAAGCTAAACAACCATGACAAGTTTGGTCCAAGAGTTGAACCATGCATACTTATGGGGTACTCCACTTCACAAAAAGGATACCTTGTAATGAATATTTCTGATTCAGTCTTTCATGTTTCAAGAGATGTACTCTTCCATGAAGATATCTTTCCATTTGCCATGTCCAAAGAGGCCCTAAAAGCCTTAATACCTTCTTGCTTGGCACCCAAGCCATCTATGTTTGACTCTTCACCAGAGTTGCCAATGCTCCTTGATGAACTTACTCCAAGCCATGCTCCCATTATTGAGCCTAATGTTTCTTCACAACCTCCCCAATCAATAGAAGAAGAGGTAGTTCCATTACAAGGAGCAGGAAGTGCATCACCACAACAAAATGAATCACCTCAACAAAGTTCTTCTCCTCAACCTCCCCAACCAACAAAGGAAGTGGTAGAGGAAGTCCAGGAGCTTCAGACTTGCCCAAAGAAAGTCTCCACAAATAAGGAGGAGTGCAAGGCTTGCTGCTCTTCAAAACAAGCCTAGTTCCAATGCCACTTTTGGAATGGAAAGATATATATCTTATGATACTCTAGGCCCCCAATTCAAATGTTTCTTGACTTCCATTGACAAGATTAAAGAACCAAGAACTTACAAGCAAGCCATCAAAGATCCAAACTGGATTGTGGCTATTAAAGAGGAGATACAAGCTCTCCAAGACAACAACACATGGCAGATAGTAGACCTACCTCAAGGTAAATCCTCAATTGGTTGCAAATGGGTCTTCAAAATCAAGTACAACTCTGATGGATCTATTGAAAGATACAAGGCAAGATTGGTTGCCAAAGGATTCAATCAGGTGGAAGGTACTGATTTCAATGAGACATTCTCACCTGTAGTCAAGATGGACACTGTGAGGATTGTCTTGGCATTGGCAGCTGCCAAATCATGGGGATTGTATCACATGGATGTAAACAATGCATTTCTCCAAGGTGATCTATCTGAGGAAGTTTATATGGACATTCCTCAAGGATTTGATCCATCTAGGTCCATTGAAACATTCCCCAAGAGAGTATGCAAGCTCAACAAGTCTTTATATGGGCTCAAACAAGCATCAAGGCAATGGAACATCAAGCTCACCCAAACATTATTGAAGACTGGCTACAAGCAATGTGCCTCAGATCATTCCTTGTTTAGCAAGATACAAGGCAATGACAAGGTGTTCATTCTCATCTATGTTGATGATCTCCTAATCACTGGTTCAAATGCCAAGTTGATCAATCAATTGAAGTGCACTCTCCAAACACACTTCAAATTAAAGGATTTGGGAGACTTGAGATATTTTTTAGGCTTGGAAGTTGCAAGATCAACACAAGGCCTTGTCATCAATCAAAGGAAGTATGCTATGGAGCATATAGAGGATGCAGGCTTGGGAGCTGCTAGGCCAGCTGAAACTCCAATGGAATTCAACATAAAGCTCACCACACATGAGTATGACAAAGCCACTAACTTCAATCTTGATGACATACTCTTGGAAGATGCCACTTCTTATAGAAGGGTCATTGGTAAATTGCTATATCTTACCATGACAAGACCAGACATAAGTTTTTCAGTTCAAAGGCTTAGTCAATTTGTGGACAAGCCCAAGAAGTCCCATTATGAAGAAGCAATGAGGGTGGTTAGATACTCAAGGGAACTCCAGGTCAAGGTTTGATCTATCCCTCCAACAATTCTCTCAAGTTGAGTATCTTTTGTGACTCAGATTGGGCAGCCTGCCCTTTCAGTAGAAAGTCAGTGAGTGCATATTGTGTGAAGCTTGGATCAACTATGATAGGATGGAAGGTCAAGAAACAGGACACCATTTCCCTTTCAAGTGCTGAAGCTGAATATAGATGCTTGAGGGTTTCCATTCAAGAAGCACTTTGGGTGAACAGAATCCTCAAGGAACTTGGATTGCAAGTTACCTTGCCAATCCCAATCCACACAGATAGTGAGGCAGCCTTAAAGATTGCCAAAAACCCCATGTTCCATGAGCGCACCAAGCATATTGAACTTGACTGCCACTTCACAAGACACCATATCAACTCAGGGATGATTGGTGTCTATCATATTTCTTCAAAAGTTCAAATGGCTGACTTACTCACCAAGGCATTAGTTAAGAATCAACATCTTGCCTTATTGAAGCTCTATGGGATCAAGGATGTGTTTCATGAAGGAAAAGAAGAAGAAAAGGATGGGAGAATATAGAAGTGTATTCCACACTCTATGCATGCACCTAACTACACAATGCATACACACTAGACTATGTATGCACCTGGTTCATAGTTGATTGTATAGCCTTAGTTGGTGATCCTAGTTTTGCCTAGTATATATATTGTAACACTTGCTTTGTAATACCTAGTTGATTAATGAAGCATTCTCATTCATAAAGCCATTTTTGCTTTTCGTTACGTTCCCACAGACGGCGCCAATGTTGGATCACGGTTGGAACTCCGGTACGTTCTTGACGAAAGTCTGAACTCCTTTGCTCCAAGTAATCCTGCAAGAAGGGGATAGACCGGGCGGTGACCCATAATCCCTCTCCGATGCTTAAATGAGTATCTCAATGTAGGCTAGCAAGTATCAGTATGTGAATGTTAATGTGTCAATCCTGAGGTAACTCCTTCCTTTATATAGGGGAGGAGTTACCCCAGTTACCTGTTGCGATAACTGCTGGGGGCAGTTAGCCCACGTTCCGTTTATCTCGGCCACTTGCCCACGTTCTGTCTTTTCAGGCCACTTCCCCACTATGTTGATAGTGGGCGTGTTTCTCGGCCTCATTCTCTGGTGGCAAGTCCCGACGGGTGTCGGGGACTTCAGAGTTATTCCTTTGGTCACTGCTCGGGGCCCCTCGTCATCGGGACAGGGCCAGCATTCTCAGGGATTCAATATCGGGGCCTACTCAAAGGCATATCATCGGGGCCTACTTAAAGGCATATCATCGGGGCCTACTTAAAGGCATATCATCGGGGCCTACTTAAAGGCTTATCATCGGGGCCTACTTAAAGGCATATCATCGGGGGCATTCAGCTCATTTGTCGGGACCGACTTTATCGGGACCCCTCGTGTTGGTCTTCTAAGCCTCTTTTGTGGCCCAGTGGGCCTACTTCGCCGTTTATTCGTCGTTAATGGGCCTAACGGCTATATCGAAAATCATCAGTTTGCAAGTAAGCTTTCCAATTCCTATACACACAGATAGTGAAGCAGCTGTCAAAATTGCAAAAAATCCAATGTTTCATGAGCGTACAAAGCACATTGAATTGGATTTCCACTTTACAAGAGACCAAATCAATTCAGGGATGATTGGTGTTCACTATGTTTCTTCCAAGGATCAAGTGGCTGATTTTTTGACTAAGGCATTGGTGAAGAAGCAACACTTAGCCTTGTTAAGGCTATATGGAATCAAAGATGTCTTCCAAAAAAAAAAGAAAGAAGAAGAAGAAAAGGATGGGAGAATATAGAAGTGTATATGATGCCATGGTGCATTACATCTTGTAACATTATGTTTAGATGGTGCATACACGAATGTCATGGTGTATGTACCATATTATGCACCCTTCTTGGTACTTAGTTTCTAATCCTAGTTGGCAGGCCTTGTTTTGGGTCTATATATATTGTATCTCCTGCATTCTAATACCTAGTTAATCAATGAAGTTTTATCCATTCATAGAATTGTTCACCCTCACTTCGGTTGATGAACCGGTAACGGTTAAACAAGCTATTGATGGACCTCAAGCGAAAGAATGGAGGAAAGCAATGGAGGATGAGATCGCCTCTATGAAAGCTAATTCGGTATGGTCTTTAGTTGATTTGCCTATTGACCGCAGAGCAATAGGTGCCAAGTGGGTTCTGAAATTGAAACTCACTGCTAATGGTTTTGTCAAGCGACACAAAGCTCGACTCATTGCGAAAGGATATACCCAACTTCACGGGGTAGGGTTTGACGAGACATACTCACCTACTATGTGTTACACCACAGTAAGAGCCATATTGGCCATGGTAGCAAGCCTCGATCTAGAGCTTCACCAAATAGTTGTTAGGACTACATTCCTCCATGGTAACCTGGAGGAATAGATCTATATGGAGCAGCCGGAGGGTTTCATTACTCCTGACAACGAACATAAATTTTGTAATCTCCAAAGATCTATTTACGGTCTTAAACAATCATCCCAACAATGGTACCGCAGATTCCATGAGGAAGCCGTTGGAAACAAATGTGAATTTTCACGAGGATCCATGCGTGTACACGAAGACTTGCGCGTCTAAATACGTCATCTTGACATTATATGTCGATGACATATTAATTTCCACAAATGACGTGAGTTACATGAATGAGTCAAAGTCCTGGCTAGCATCTGTATTTGAGATGAAAGACATGGGAGAAACCACGTACATCCTAGGCATTACGATTGCTAGGAATCGGGTTGCCTGTAAATTATGTCCATCTCAAGAATCCTATATCAAGAAGTTATTGAAAAAGGTTTCGACTGCAGGATGCCAAGCCCGTGGTTACGCCGGTTGCACTCAGGTGCGCGCTTTCGAAGCGTGATGGCCCGAAGAACCTGGCTGAGCGTGAACAAGTGAAATATGCAGAGTACTTAAGTATGGTTGGCAGCTTAATGTATGCCATGCAATGCACTCGTCCAAAAATTTGTTACCCCGTGGGGCTAGTAGCATAATTCCAATCGGATCCTGGCACTCTACATCTATAGGCTGTTAAACGAATAATTCGATACCTGAAAGGTACTGCCGACTACGCTCTGTGCTATGAGAGTGGAAAAATAGAACTACTAGGATTCAGTGACGCCGACCATGGTGGCAATCCGGATGGTCGTATGTCCACCTCAGGGGAAGTATTCCTCCTTGCTAATGCCGCCATTTCATGGATGAGCAAGAAGCAAACCTGTGTCGCGCTGTCATCGATGGAATACGAATTTGTTGCCCTCTCTAAGAATGCAAAAGAAGCGGTTTGGCTTAATAGGCTCTTAACTGCATTGCTTGGTGTCGAGGACGAGAGTAAACCTGTAAAGTTATACTCTGACAGTCAAGCAGCAATTGCAGCACTTAAGAATCCTAAGTACCATAGCAGGACGAAACACATTGATATAAAATATAATAATGCTAAGAATATGGTCGAGGACAAAGTTACCACATTAGAATACTTGTCTAATGATAATATGATGGTCGATCCACTGACTAAACCTTTACGCAGGAAAGTTTTTGAAAAGCATGTTAAAATGCTGAGACTGTGTAGGGTTTAAGTAGACTGTATCGTGATGACAACTTTTGAAACTTTATTGAAATGAATTGAAGTTTGAGTTTATGATTCTTACGATAAATTTCATCATATTTTTTCAGTCTATAAACTAGTCGTAGGAGAGACAACCTCCAAAGTAAATAATGTCGAATGTGGACCAAGTCTCATCACACAGGCTCGGTCGTCTTGACGGAGAATAGGATTCTCCATTAAATCAAGAACGGCTAAGAACCACGGTGGCAAACCTGGTTAAGCAGAATGATCATTTGGTTTACAGAGTAACACGATATGATCTAAGTTCTGCAAATCTCCGTTACGAACCTCGTACGTAATAAAACCACTTTCTAGGCCAGATGACGAATCTTTGATAACGTATGACATTTCCCACATCTTGACTAAACTCAGGTTATGCTATCGACGCGTGCTTCATACTACGCATGTCATGTTCGACCACGGGGTTATGCTCGACGGTGCTAGATAGTGTTAGGTTCCGAGTCTAGGGTCAACGGGCGGTCGACTCAAGTCTCGTTCCTCACTGGAGATGTTGTGGATCGGGTGATCTCGGGTTGTGCTGTCCTAGCTTGCGTCCTTCCGTCCTTAGCTTCTCTTCTCCTTTCGCCCTGCAGAAGGGGCAGTACCAGGCACAGAGGGGGGGGGTGGTGCCTGATGAACCCTCTCCGATGCCTAAGTCAGTACGGGTTTTAGAGAGATAAAGCTAGAGAGATGTCAGAGCAAAATTATCCAACTTGCCAAGATGATCAAATGAATAGTGGAGGTGTGGTATTTATAGGCAACAGTGTCATTAAGGTGGCTTAATGACATCGTTAACCCTTAAACACAGTTAATTAACCTTTAAACACATAATTAAAACCTTAGGATGCGGAGAAGGTAGGCGGAATAAAACGAGTATGGGAGTCCAAGAATGGTGTCGGGGCCCTTGGGGGGAAGGGAAATCCGACCCCCAAGGGTAGGGGTTGGGTGAGGCCACCAAACCCCTCCTAGGGGGGATGGGGTTGGCCAACCCTATCCCCCCTAGGGGAGATCGGGTTGGCCGACCCGATCTCTCCTAGGAGAGATCGGGTTGGTCCACCCGATCTCCCCTAGGGGAGGTCGGGTGTGGCCACCCAACCTCACCTAGGTGAGTTTGACTCGGCCGGACGAGCGCTTCGGCCCCGTCCAGACCGTTGGTGTTTTCGCGAAGTGTTCGGGTTGAAGTTTCGAATTATAATCGTTAATGGGATGATAACAATACAACGATTCGGAAGTCAACGGGTTCAAATTGGGCGTATATCCATCACATGCCCCCGAGTCAACCAATGGCCTGACCCTTGATTGACTCTATTTTAGGATGGTATGACACGCGCAATTTGAAACCGGGGTTTTACCTTTCGTCTGAATGCTTACTTACCCATGGATGCGTGCCTCTGACTCTGCCCCCTGCCTTATGAGATAGAGGAATTGTAAACGTCAGAGTAACACGGACGTGTGCCTAAGTACACGTCCGTCTGAGGTGGGAGTAATAAATCTACCTTTGCTACAGGCGCATACTCAAAAAATACATGCTTGCATAGGAATGCAATATGAATACAACTAAGTGATTTATGCTTCAATTTCATGCCGGGATTTTGCCTAAGTGAAGAAAAATTTAATTTTGGCCTAAATTTTTTTTCTAAGTATGGGATGCTCAATAATAAGCCTAACTTGATGGTTTTTCTAAGTATGGAGATATACTTAGCTATAGTTAAAAGGGATAAAAGTGATGGTTTTTCTTTTGCCCTTAGATCTCACTTAAAAATAAATGAAGGGTGGTGATTAAAAATCTTTAAAAAACCCTACCATCTTTCAAATATATAGGAGAGTTAAGAAAATACCTTAGTTAGTCACCATAGCCACCCTTTTCCCTCTTTTCTCACCCTTGGAGAGCAAGAAAGGATTTGGAGCACACCCAAGGAGGAGGGCCGGCCAAAATTCTGGTGGTGGACCAGAAATTCCGACCGGCAGAGGAGAGGAGACGCCGGCATCGGACGAAGGTGGCGGCTGGCTGTGACGACAACCTGACTAGCAGCGGCGCGGAGGGACAGCAGGACGACGGCGAGGTCGTTGCCGGCGGGGACGGCTGCTGGTCCAGCGAGGGCGATCGACGGCGAGGTGGGGCGGCTGAAATCAACTCCGGCGACGACAGGGTCCGACCTTCGGCGAGGGACTGATTTCCGGCGGTCTCCAAATTCGAAATTCGGACCCGTTTATCACATCGGGTCGGGTTTTCCGAAGGTCCACATTTTTCCTTTCCGTTAACGCGTAAAATGTTGATTTTTGAATTGTCGATATTTGATTGCCGATACTTGATTGCCGATGCTCGACTGAATGTGGGATTGCCGTGGATAGCCGTAGATAGTTGTGGATTTGGGAAAAAAAATTTCCGGTCGTCCGGAGATAGTTTCTTGTCCGATTTAAACTATCCCCGTTTTGAATTTGATGTTGTGTCGCCGTTTGTGTGTTGATTTCCGTTGGAGGGCGTAACGGTAATTTTGCCCGAAAACCGACTTTAGGTTCGGATAAAATTATTCGATTTGGTTGTCGTGGTGTCCTTGGCTCATGTTTGTTATCTTTGTTGGGTGTCTTCGAATCTTTGGTTGTTGTCGTTGGTCGAGTGTTGGAGTACTCCCGGTTTTTCGGAAATTTTCTTGTCTTGATATTTGTCATGTCGTGGCAGGTACTGTATTCCTGGTGGTGTCCCCGCACACAGACTCTACAGAGGCGTTACATCCTCCGAAGGATGAGTGAGTTCCTTTTCTCTTCTTTTTGTCGCATTGCTTCCTTTCCTATCATTAGCTTAGTGTTGCGATCTAAGCTGGGGTGTTAGTCGAAACTTGATTCGAACTTTGGGATTTCCTGCTACCTTTGCCTTAGGTCTCGCTGCTCTGTCGGAGAACCACCTAACTAGGTCTGATTACAATGAGCACGTTACCTTAGGAGATATCTGTCCCTTAGATGAGCCTCTATATCCTTTCCTCCCTTCCTTGTGGAATACCCGCGAGACGGTGACGGAGCCTCCTAGGGGGAAGGTCGTCGTTTACCCCTCCCAGATTCGATTTGGGTTGAGGTTGCCTTACTGCGATGACCTCGTAGAGTTGAGCAGGTTCTTCAGGATTTCTCCTGTGAACCTTGCCCCCAGTGCCCTCCGTGTCTGGGTGGGCTTCCAGGTGTTGTGCCACTGGTACTCCTGGAAGTACTCCCTAGTTCTGTTCTGATGCTTCTACCGGTTCCAATACCAGAAGAAGGTGGGCTTTGCGAGTTTTGTAACTCGCCACCCGACCTTCAAGGATTCCCGATTTGCTGACTTCGGGTTGAGTGGGGTCGAGTGGGATACCTCCCTTCGCTTCGTGGCCCGGAGTGACAATTCGGCCAGTCACTAGGCCAAGCATTATTTCTTCATCACGGATCGATACGTCACTTGGTCGGTCTTGAATGAAGATCGGTCGGATGGTTGGCCTGCTTTCGGGGAGTTCTCTCCTATTGATTTAGAGACTATGAATATCATTCATGAGAGCAACAGGACTCGATCATACTGCCCCGTGTCCTTAGTGACTAAGACAGATCTTTACGAGGCCGGGATCAGTTTGACTCCTGCTTCCTTGGGTTCGGTATGTTACTTAGTCTTCTCATCTTTATTTACTTTCTGCTTTTCCTTTGTAGGTTGGTTTCACGGAAAAACCTATAACGTGCAGGGAGCGCCGGTTGACCTGAGCAAGAGGAAGGCTTCTTCTAGCTCCACTCTGAAGAAATCCCTCATGCTTGGGAAGAAGGCTGGGGCCTCTGGTATACTTCCTCCTGTTTGCTTCTTTATGGTATACTTGTGTTTTCCTTATCTTGTTTTTCTTACACTGCTAGGGCGCTCCCCCTTGGTGACCGAGAGGGTTGTCTCCGTAGGCAAAGACTCTGGACCTTCCAAGTCCAAGTCGCGGAGATCTGACTCTGAGGCCGGGGCCTCGGCTGTCAAGAGGAAGAAAGCTGCGGATCTTCCTTCACCTGTTGCTCGTCCCCCGACCCTGTCTCGCGATAAAGAGATGGTGGTCGAAGAGGCGCCTTCCCACACTGACAAAGGGAAGCGACCTGCTGGTGATGGTTCCCCTGCCCCCCAGCCGAGGGCACGGTCATCAGGTTTGATCTCTACCTTACCACTGATGCTTCTATGTTTATATCTTCCTTTGACTTGCTTCGTTTGTATAGGTGGGCCTTCGGCTTTGAGTCGGAAGGATTTCGCACGTCTTACTGATGAAGATGTCGTTGGGTCTGAGTGGACTCCTTTCGCTGGTTTGAAGGAGTTCCACCTTGATAGCGGCTCCTCTTTGCGGACTCCTGAGGTTGGCATCCGCGTACTTCGCGGTGCCGTCCCCCCTGGCGATCGTGTTGCCCAGCCTAGGTCTCCTGGGGAGACTTGGCGCTTCGTGCAGGGTGTACTCTCTCGTTATGCACCTAGGAGTTGTTCCTTGCCTTCTTCTTTATACTTTTATGTGGTTGGTTTTTCAGGTACTCATCTCTTGTTTAAATTTTCAGGGTATGTCTGACATGGTGAACATGTCATCCCTCGTTCTCGAGCTATCTGACGAGAAGAAGACTCTAGAGGACAGCCAGGTCTCCCTAAAGGCGGAGCTCGCCACTGCTGCTGAGAAGGCGCGCCTATCAGATCTGAAGATGCAGGAGCTCAGGGACCAAGTGTCCTTACTTGAGACTACCGTAGGTAGCTTGCGCCGGGAGGCTGAGGTCGCAGCTTCACTCCATTATGAGGAGTTGCGGAAATTGGAGGCTAGGTGTCGGGCGGAAGAGAGGACTGTCGCAGTGTCTGAGTACAAGGCTTCTTCTGCCTTCACTGCTGACTATAGCGTGCGGCTCACTCAGGAGATGAACCAGTTTGGTGAGTATCTGGTTGATCATATTTTCCGCATTGATCCTGAGTTTCCAGTTGGCGATCTTGGTGACTTCGGGCCATACGCTACTGGCTACATGGCCGTCCTTAGGGGTCAGGCTGCTGTTGCAGACGAGCCTGCCCCTACACAGGTGGATGCTACGCCTGTGGACATTGATACTTCAGACTCCTCCTCTTCCTCCATCTCTGCCGGTGGTTCAGCCTCAGGGGGTCAGGGTGACTCCCCCGAAGGCTCTGATTGATGTGTCTACATCTTGCTATCTTTGTATATATGACCATACTCTTTCTCCTCTTTGATGGGTTGAGTATCTTTTGGATTGTTGTTGGGTTTTGTGTTGCTTTCCTTTGTCGTATTTTGTCGTTGGCTGTGTGGTTCACTTTGCCTTTATATTGGTACTTCGTATGCTTTTGTATCTACTCCTTTGATTATGGACTCTTCTCTTGGTGTGTTTCCTTTACTTATCCTTCTTTCGCGTTTTCCTTCATGCCATACCTGTTATTTCAATCAAGAAAAAACATCATGTGTTCTTTATATCACTTTACTTTGAAATTGCTATCTCATGGGATCCTTCTCAGTATGGTGTAAAGCTCTCTTCTGATACCCTTTGCGTGGTATGTATGGTACTGTTAGACCAAAGATACGCTCTTGGTGGGCGTCGAAATCTGTTCACGAGACTGGCTCTCGGAGGGCACTTAACGTTTCACAGGATAGGCTCCCGGAGGGCACAGGTTAGACCAAAGATACGCTCTTGGTTGGCGTCGAAGCTGGTAGTTTGAAATCTACCTCAAGATACGCTCTTGGGGGCGTCGAATGTGGTAGTGTTTTTTCTACCTCAAGATACGCTCTTGGTGGCGTCGAATCTGGTAGGTTGCAAATCTACCTCAAGATACGCTCCTGGGGGCGTCGAAATTCGTAGTTTTTGGAAACCACTCTCAAGATACGCTCTTGGTGCGTCGAAGGTCGTAGTATGAACACTACTCTCAAGATACGCTCCTGGGGGCGTCGAAGTTCGTAGTTTTTGGAAACCACTCTCAAGATACGCTCTTGGTGCGTCGAAGGGCGTAGTATTGAAACTACTCTCAAGATACGCTCTTGGGGGCGTCGAAAGTCATAGTATGAACACTACTCTCAAGATACGCTCTTGTTGGCGTCGAAGGTCGTAGTTTAAAAACTACTCTCAAGATACGCTCTTGAGGGCGTCGAAGGTCGTAGTTTAAAAACTACTCTCAAGATACGCTCTTGGGGGCGTCGAGCCTGTTGTTGACTTGAAGTCATATCTGTGAAAGGATAACTTCATGATTATATTACCACATTCATTGGAAAATACTTTTGAGTAACTTCTACTCCCTAAGGAGCATTCATGTTTTTGTACATGTGGGATGCCTTGGGTGTATCAAGACATCCTTTGGAGGAAATCAGAGGTAGTGCAGAGTTGGAGTAACTTCGTGAGTTCTCCTTCTCAGAAGTTGTTTTTGGAAAACTTAAAAAACTTGAACATGCAGAGTGCTAAATATGAAACTAAGGATATGGGGTGGTCAATTTGTCCATTGCCACGTACTCCTTTAGGCCTCCATTGTAAATCATTTCCTCCACTTCTATCTTCAGCACCATGCAGTTGTTGGTTTGATGCCCCCAGGTTCCATGGTAATCACACCATTCCTGTGCATCTCTTCCTAGGAAGGCCTTGCCCTCCTCCCTGCATGTGGGTAGCTCTTCCTTGAGGTACTTCTGAAAAAGTTCTTCTATGCTCACTGTAAGGGGTGTGAATTTGAAGTTTACACCTCCTTGCAGTGCATCAGTCTCTCCTTCTTTCTCCGGAACTTCCTCCGGCAGCTCCATCTCCTTTTCAAATGCTTTGTCTAGCTTCTCTTTGAGCTCCCTTATCGTGCTTGTCATGACCATCTCATAGAGCCCGCCATAAGACTCAAATGAGTTTGGATGCATGTTTCGAATGAATGCTTTGACGGCTTCTCCTCTTGTGATGTCCATATTGGCACCATAACTGGAGAATCTCTGGAAGTAGCTTGATATAGGCTCCCGCGGCATTTGGTTGATATCATCGATGTGACGGAAGCCTCTTATGATGGAGTCCCTTGTTCTTTTCCCTTCTGTGGTTTCTGGCTGCCAAGGTATGGCTGTCACTTTCACAGCCTTGCTCATGTGTCTCTTCTTAGGCATTGTTTGAAAAAACTGCCTGCTTAAGCGGAGTACGACTCCCTTCTTCATCTTTCCTTGCCTTTGTGTCCTTCCCTTCTTCTTGCTGTCTTGATTGGCTCCTACCATTACCATTGCCACTGTGTCTGTCCTGTGTGATCCACGTCTCATGGAGTTCACATAGCACTGCCTTGCCGTGCGTTGGTCGCCCAAGACTTCTCCAACTCCATTCTCAGTGATGTACTTCAATTTCTGGTGTACGGTAGATGGCACAATTTCATATGGGTTTATGGTTGTTCTTCCTAGGATCCCGTTGTAGGCTCCCAAGCTTTCAACCACCAAGAAGTTTATGTTCACCTTCAGCTGTGTCCATCCTTGGCCCATGGTCACCGGCAGGGTTATCATTCCCAAGGGGTAGCTTGTTGCCCCTGAGAAGCCAACCAGAGGGAAGTTGACTGGTTTGATGTATGCCTTCGTTTTCCCTATCTCCTCTAGGACCCTTAGGCTTAGGAGGTCTGCTGAGCTGCCCCCATCCACCAATATTCTCTTTACATCAAAATTGTCAATGTCTATCGTGATGACTAATGCATCGTCATGTGGGAAGACAATGTGGCTCTTGTCCTTCTCCGAGAATTCAATCTTCATCTCCTCTCCTTCTCGTGGCCTTTTCCTCCACCTTGGTACTGAACTCAGTTTTGATGCGTAAACCTCCCTTGCATTAGCAGTTGTGCCACCTGATGCCACTCCTCCGTGTATCATGTTTATAGTTCCTCTCTTATTGGGTGGAGGATTGTAGTCTACCTTTCTCTTGCCTTTGTCCCTGTGTGATGGCCCTAACTGTATGCTGTTGCCCCCATGGTCCACGAACTGCTTTAGTTCTCCCCTTTGGATAACATTGTTGATGCTTAGCTTTAGGCTGAAGCATTCGTTTGTATCGTGCCCGTATGCTTCATGGTTATCACACCATCTATCCTTGTGTGTCCCGACCATTGGGGCTCTCCACCTTGCAGGGGGTGACCAGAGTTTCTGATTCCGCATCTCTCTGAGGACAGTAGCTGGAGTGGCGTTCAATGGAATGAACTTGATGACGTTGATTTCCCTAGCTTTCAGTGGTTCGCCCATTTGGTTTCTTTGCTGGGGCGGACGCCATTCCTGCTGCCTTGTGTGCTGAGGTGCCTGGGGTGGTTTTCCTTTGTTTGGCTTTGCATTATCTTCCTTGGCTGCTTGAATCTTGGCTTTCTTACTTGCCCTGTGCCTCTCCAGGTCTATATGAGTTTTTACTCATCCTGCAAGCTCCTCTAAGGTGCTCGCTGGTTTCTTGGCCATCTTTTCTGCCAGCGTTGACCCGAAGCGGCCTAGGTTTCTGATGAAGGCTCGTATTATCTCACCCTCAGTGATGTCGCCCTGAATGTCTGCTATGTTTTGGTTGAACCTAGTGTAGTAACTGGCCAAGGATTCATCATTTTCTTGCTTCACATCATCAATGGAGCCTGTTCCTTTGAGGAGCTTCCTTTCTCCTAGATACCTCTGAAGGAACTTCGCCTTTAGCTGCTCCCATGAGTGGATGCTCTCAGAGGGTAGGCTGAAGAACTAGTGTGAGGCCACCCCTGATAGGGTGTTTGGAAATAGGAGAGCCTTGTATCTTTCATCAGTGGTTCTTCTAAATAGGGAGGCTTCATGCTGCTGAATATGCTCCAAAGGGTCTCCCTTGCCATTGTATTTAGCAATCTGGACTGTATGCAGGGAGTCCGGCACCTTGCTCATCTCCAATTCCCTTGTGAAAGGGTGGTTCGTTTTGTCACTTAGACAATGCAAGCTATGTTTCTTTGACTCGTTCATTTTCCTTGTTATCATTGCCTCTATTTCTTCTGGAGTGATCAATATCGGTGTCGGAGTGTAATTTCTCTGATAGCCTCCGTAGTTATAGATGGGGCTTGCCGGGATCCCTTGTCCGTATTGATACGGGCTGTAGGTGTATCCTTGGTGTCCCTGCTGGGGTGCTTCATAGAATTCTTGCCTCCTTGGAGGTTTTGCTTGTCTGTCCTCCCCCAGTGGGGTGTAAGCCCTGGCGTTCTGCTGTTGCCTAGGAAGCACGAATTGTTGCCTTCCCTCTGGGGGTGGCTCCTGGTAATTTCTTCTTTGCTCCTCTCGCTGCCCTGCTCGGGGGTGCGAGTGGTGCTCTTCCGTTGGGATCTGTTCCTCTTCATGAGCTTATGTATTTGTCCCCTGGGTGTATACCAGCCTTGTGTATGTTGTGTAGGCGCGGTTGTCATTTCTTTGGGCCGGCATCCCATACGGGTACCTCTGGGGTTGCGCCTCATAGTAATATCCTTCAGGGGGTGCCGTGTGCTGGGATGGCACTCCCTGTTGTTCCCTTTCTCTCTGTGGCCTTCTTTCCAGGGGGTTGAGGCTGTGGAGGACTCAGCCCCAGCTGGGCGTGAGGGTCCTCCCTCCTGGTTGTTCTGTTGAGGAGGCTGTGGGATTCCTTGTGGTTCTGGTTGCATTGGCTGCTTTCCCGGGTTAGGCTGCCTTCCTGGGGGTATAGGCTCTCTCCATCGCCCATTGCCCCCTGGTGGGCGGTGGTGCCTAGACACCCTGCTGTTCGTCATTGCTCTTGTTATAGCCAGGCTTTCTGTCCGAAGCCCACTGACGGCGCCAAGTGTTAGGTTCCGAGTCTAGGGTCAACGGGCGGTCGACTCAAGTCTCGTTCCTCACTGGAGATGTTGTGGATCGGGTGATCTCGGGTTGTGCTGTCCTAGCTTGCGTTCTTCCGTCCTTAGCTTCTCTTCTCCTTTCGCCCTGCAGAAGGGGCAGTACCAGGCACAGAGGGGGGGGGGTGGTGCCTGATGAACCCTCTCCGATGCCTAAGTCAGTACGGGTTTTAGAGAGATAAAGCTAGAGATATGTCAGAGCAAAATTATCCAACTTGCCAAGATGATCAAATGAATAGTGGAGGTGGGGTATTTATAGGCAACGGTGTCATTAAGGTGGCTTAATGACATCGTTAACCCTTTGATGGATATACGCCCAATTTGAACCCGTTGACTTCCGAATCGTTGTATTTTCATCATCCCATTAATGATTATAATTCGAAACTTCAACCCGAACACTTCGCGAAAACACCAACGGTCCGGACGAGGCCGACGAGCTCGTCCGGCCGAGTCAAACTCACCTAGGTGAGGTTGGGTGGCCACACCCGACCTCCCCTAGGGGAGATCGGGTGGACCAACCCGATCTCTCCTAGGGGAGATCGGGTCGGCCAACCCGATCTCCCCTAGGGGGGATAGGGTTGGCCAACCCCATCCCCCCTAGGAGGGGTTGGTTGGCCTCACCCAACCCCTACCCTTGGGGGTCGGATTTCCCTTCCCCCCAAGGGCCCCGACACCATTTTTGGACTCCCATACTCGGTTTATTCCGCCTACCTTCTCCGTATCCTAAGGTCTTAATTATGTGTTTAAAGGTTAATTAACTGTGTTTTAGGGTTAACGATGTCATTAAGCCACCTTAATGACACCGTTGCCTATAAATACCTCACCTCCACTATTCATTTGATCATCTTGGCAAGTTGGATAATTTTGCTCTGACATCTCTCTAGCTTTATCTCTCTAAAACCCGTACTGACTTAGGCATCGGAGAGGGTTCATCAGGCACCACCCCCCCTCTGTGCCTGGTACTGCCCCTTCTGCAGGGCGAAAGGAGAAGAGAAGCTAAGGACGGAAGGACGCAAGCTAGGACAGCACAACCCGAGATCACCCGATCCACAACATCTCCAGTGAGGAACGAGACTTGAGTCGACCACCCGTTGACCCTAGATTCGGAACCTAACACTTGGCGCCGTCAGTGGGCTTCGGACAGAAAGCCTGGCTATAACAAGAGCAATGACGAACAACAGGGTGTCTAGGCACCACCGCCCACCAGGGGGCAATGGGCGAAGGAGAGAGCCTATACCCCCAGGAAGGCAGCCTAACCCGGGAAAGCAGCCAATGCAACCAGAACCACAAGGAATCCCACAGCCTCCTCAACAGAACAACCAGGAGGGAGGACCCTCACGCCCAGCTGGGGCTGAGTCCTCCACAGCCTCAACCCCCCTGGCAAGAAGGCCACAGAGAGAAAGGGAACAACAGGGAGTGCCATCCCAGCACACGGCACCCCCTGAAGGATATTACTATGAGGCGCAACCCCAGAGGTACCCGTATGGGATGCCGGCCCAAAGAAATGACAACCGCGCCTACACAACATACACAAGGCCGGTATACACCCAGGGGACAAATACAGAAGCTCATGAAGAGGAACAGATCCCAACGGAAGAGCACCACTCGCACCCCCGAGCAGGGCAGCGAGAGGAGCAAAGAAGAAATTACCAGGAGCCACCCCCAAGGGGAAGGAAACAATTCGTGCTTCCTAGGCAACAGCAGAACGCCAGGGCTTACACCCCACTGGGGGAGGACAGACAAGCAAGACCTCCAAGGAGGCAAGAATTCTATGAAGCACCCCAGCAGGGACACCAAGGATACACCTACAGCCCGTATCAATACGGACAAGGGATCCCGGCAAGCCCCATCTATAACTACGGAGGCTATCAGAGAAATTACACTCCGACACCGATATTGATCACTCCAGAAGAAATAAAGGCAATGATAACAAGGAAAATGAACGAGTCAAAGAAACATAGCTTGCATTGTGTAAGTGACAAAACGAACCACCCTTTCACAAGGGAATTGGAGATGAGCAAGGTGCCGGACTCCCTGCATACAGTCCAGATTGCAAAATACAATGGAAAGGGAGACCCTTTGGAGCATATTCAGCAGCATGAAGCCTCCCTATTTGGAAGAACCATGGATGAAAGATACAAGGCTCTCCTATTTCCAAACACCCTATCAGGGGTGGCCTCACACTGGTTCTTCAGCCTACCCTCTGAGAGCATCCACTCATGGGAGCAGCTAAAGGCGAAGTTCCTTCAAAGGTATCTAGGAGAAAGGAAGCTCCTCAAAGGAACAGGCTCCATTGATGATGTGAAGCAAGAAAATGATGAATCCTTGGCCAGTTACTACACTAGGTTTAACCAAAACATAGCAGACATCCAGGGCGACATCACTGAGGGTGAGATAATACGAGCCTTCATCAGAAACCTAGGCCGCTTCGGGTCAACGCTGGCAGAAAAGATGGCCAAGAAACCAGCGAGCACCTTAGAGGAGCTTGCAGGAAGAGTAAAAACTCATATAGACCTGGAGAGGCACAGGGCAAGTAAGAAAGCCAAGATCCAAGCAGCTAAGGAAGACAATGCAAAGCCGAATAAAGGAAAGCCACCTCAAGCACATCAACACACAAGGCAGCAGGAATGGAGTCCGCCCCAGCAAAGAAACCAAATGGGCGAACCACTGAAAGCTAGGGAAATCAACGTCATCAAGTTCATTCCACTGAACGCCACTCCAGCTACTGTCCTCAGAGAGATGCGGAATCAGAAACTCTGGTCACCCCCTGCAAGGCGGAGAGCCCCAATGGTCGGGACGCACAAGGATAGATGGTGTGATAACCATGAAGCATACGGGCACGACACGAATGAATGCTTCAGCTTAAAGCTAAGCATCAACAATGTCATCCAAAGGAGAGAACTAAAGCAGTTCGTGGACCATGGGGGCAACAGCATACAGTTAGGGCCATCATACAGGGACAAAGGCAAGAGCAAGGTAGACTACAATCCTCCACCCAACAAGAGAGGAACCATAAACATGATACACGGAGGAGTGGCATCAGGTGGCCCGACTGCTAATGCAAGGGAGGTTTACGCATCAAAACTGAGTTCAGTGCCAAGGTGGAGGAAAAGGCCACGACAAGGAGAGGAGATGAAGATTGAATTCTCGGAGAAGGACAAGAGCCACATTGTCTTCCCACATGACGATGCATTAGTCATCACGATAGACATTGACAATTTTGATGTAAAGAGAATATTGGTGGATGGGGGCAGCTCAGCAGACCTCCTAAGCCTAAGGGTCCTAGAGGAGATAGGGAAAACGAAGGCAGACATCAAACCAGTCAACTTCCCTCTGGTTGGCTTCTCAGGGGCAACAAGCTACCCCTTGGGAATGATAATCCTGCCGGTGACCATGGGCCAAGGATGGACACAGCTGAAGGTGAACATAAACTTCTTGGTGGTTGAAAGCTTGGGAGCCTACAACGGGATCATAGGAAGAACAACCATAAACCCATATGAAATTGTGCCATCTACCATACACCAGAAACTGAAGTACATCACTGAGAATGGAGTTGGAGAAGTCTTGGGCGACCAACGCACGGCAAGGCAGTGCTATGTGAACTCCATGAGACGTGGATCACACAGGACAGACACAGTGGCAATGGTCAGGGTAGGAGCCAACCAAGACAGCAAGAAGAAGGGAAGGACACAAAGGCAAGGAAAGATGAAGAAGGGAGTCGTACTCCGCTTAAGCAGGCAGTTTTTTCAAACAATGCCTAAGAAGAGACACATGAGCAAGGCTGTGAAAGTGACAGCCATACCTTGGCAGCCAGAAACCACAGAAGGGAAAAGAACAAGGGACTCCATCATAAGAGGCTTCCGTCACATCGATGATATCAAGAAAATGCCGCGGGAGCCAATATCAAGCTACTTCCAGAGATTCTCCAGTTATGGGTCCAATATGGACATCACAAGAGGAGAAGCCGTCAAAGCATTCATTCGAAACATGCATCCAAACTCATTTGAGGCTTATGGAGGGCTCTATGAGATGGTCATGACAAGCACGATAAGGGAGCTCAAAGAGAAGCTAGACAAAGCATTTGCAAAGGAGATGGAGTAGCCAGAGGAAGTTCCGGAGAAAGAAGGAGAGACTGATACACTGCAAGGAGGTGTAAACTTCAAATTCACACCCCTTACAGTGAGCATAGAAGAACTTCTTCAGAAGTACCTCAAGGAAGAGCTACCCACATGCAGGGAGGAGGGCAAGGCCTTCCTAGGAAGTGATGCACAGGAATGGTGTGAGTACCATGGAACCTGGGGGCATCAAACCAAGAACTGCATGGTGCTGAAGATAGAAGAGGAGGAAATGATTTACAATGGAGGCCTAAAGGAGTACGTGGCAATGGACAAATTGACCACCCCATATCCTTAGTTTCATATTTAGCACTCTGCATGTTCAAGTTTTTTAAGTTTTCCAAAAACAACTTTTGAGAAGGAGAACTCACGAAGTTACTCCAACTCTACAACTATCTTTGATTTCCTCCAAAGGGTGTCTGGATCCCCCCAAGGCACCCCATATGTACAAAAAACATGAATGCTCTTAAAGGAGTAGGATTTCCTCCAAAGGTATTTTCCAATGAATGTGGTGATATAATCATGAAGTTATCCTTACACAGATATGACTTTAAGTCAACAACAGATTCGACGCCCCCAAGAGCGTATCTTGAGAGTAGTTTTTATACTATGACTTTCGACGCCCCCAAGAGCGTATCTTGAGAGTAGTTTAAACACTACGACCTTCAACGCCCCCAAGAGTGTATCTTGAGAGTAGTTTAAACGCTACGACCTTCGACGCACCAAGAGCGTATCTTGAGAGTGGTTTCCAAAAACTACGAACTTCGACGCCCCCAGGAGCGTATCTTGAGAGTAGTGTTCATACTACGACCTTCGACGCCCCCAAGAGCGTATCTTGAGAGTAGTTATTATACTACGAACTTCGACGCACCAAGAGCGTATCTTGAGAGTGGTTTCCAAAAACTACGAATTTCGACGCCCCCAGGAGCGTATCTTGAGGTAGATTTGCAACCTACCAGATTCGACGCCACCAAGAGCGTATCTTGAGGTAGAAAAAACACTACCAGATTCGACGCCCCCAAGAGCGTATCTTGAGGTAGATTTCAAACTACCAGTTTCGACGCCAACCAGGAGCGTATCTTTGGTCTAACCTGTGCCCTCCGGGAGCCTATCCTGCGAAACGTTAAGTGCCCTCCGAGAGCCAGTCTCGTGAACAGATTTCGACGCCAACCAGGAGCGTATCTTTGGTCTAACCTGTGCCCTCCGGGAGCCTATCCTGCGAAACAATAAGTGCCCTCCGAGAGCCAGTCTCGTGAACAGATTTCGACGCCCACCAAGAGCGTATCTTTGGTCTAACAATACCATACATACCATGCAAAGGGTATCAGAAGAGAGCTTTACACCATACTGAGAAGGATCCCATGAGATAGTAATTTCAAAGTAAAGTGCTATGAAGAACACATAATGTTTTTTCTTGAATGAAATAACAGGTATGGCATGAAGGAAAACACGAAAGAAGGATAAGTAAAGGAAACACACCAAGAGAAGAGTCCATAATCAAAGGAGTACATACAAAAGCATATGAAGTACTAATATAAAGGCAAGTGAACCACACAGCCAACGACAAAACACGACAAAGGAAAGCAACACAAAACCCCACAACAATCCAAAAGATACTCAACCCATCGAAGGGGAGAAAGAGTATGGTCATATATACAAAGATAGCAAGATGTAGACACATCAATCAGAGCCTTCGGGGGAGTCACCCTGACCCCCTGAGGCTGAACCACCGGCAGAGATGGAGGAAGAGGAGGAGTCTGAAGTATCAATGTCCACAGGCATAGCATCCACCTGTGTAGGGGCAGGCTCGTCTGCAACAGCAGCCTGACCCCTAAAGACAGCCATGTAGCCAGTAGCGTATGGCCCGAAGTCACCAAGATCGCCAACTGGAAACTCAGGATCAATGCGGAAAATATGATCAACCAGATACTCACCAAACTGGTTCATCTCCTGAGTGAGCCGCACGCTATAGTCAGTAGTGAAGGCAGAAGAAGCCTTGTACTCAGACACTGCGACAGTCCTCTCTTCTGCCCGACACCAAGCCTCCAATTTCCGCAACTCCTCAGAATGGAGTGAAGCTGCGACCTCAGCCTCCCGGCGCAAGCTACCTACAGTAGTCTCAAGTAAGGACACTTGGTCCCTGAGCTCTTGCATCTTCAGATCTGATAGGCGCGCCTTCTCAGCAGCAGTGGCGAGCTCCGCCTTTAGGGAGACCTGGCTGTCCTCTAGAGTCTTCTTCTCGTCAGATAGCTCGAGAACGAGGGATGACATGTTCACCATGTCAGACATACCCTGAAAATTTAAAAGAGATGAGTACCTGAAAAACCAACCACATAAAAGTATAAAGAAGAAAGCAAGGAACAACTCACAGGTGCATAACGAGAGAGTACACCCTGCACAAAGCGCCGAGTCTCCCCAGGAGACCTAGGCTGGGCAACACGATCGCCAGGGGGAACGGCACCGCGAAGTACGCGGATGCCAACCTCAGGAGTCCGCAAAGAAGAGCCGCTATCAAGGTGGAACTCCTTCAAACCAGCGAAAGGAGTCCACTCAGACCCAACGACATCTTCATCAGTAAGACGTGCGAAATCCTTCCGACTCAAAGCCGGAGGCCCACCTATACAAACGAAGCAAGTCAAAGGAAAATATAAACATAGAAGCATCAGTGATAAGGTAGAGATCGAACCTGATGACCGTGCCCTCGGCTGGGGGGCAGGGGAACCACCACCAACAGGTCGCTTCCCTTTATCAGTATGGGAAGGCGCCTCTTCGACCACCATCTCTTTATCGCGAGATAGGGTCGGGGGACGAGCAACAGGCGAAGGAGGATCCGCAGCTTTCTTCGTCTTGACAGCCGAGGCCCCGGCCTCAGAGTCAGATCTCCGTGACTTGGACTTAGAGGGTCCAGAGTCTTTGCTTTCGGAGACAACCCTCTCGGTCACCAAGGGAGAGCGCCCTAACAATGTAAGAAAAACAAGATAAGGAAAACACAAGTATACCATAAAGAAGCAAACAGGAGGGAGTATACCAGAGGCCCCAGCCTTCTTCCCAAGCATGGGGGATTTCTTCAGAGTGGAGCTAGAAGGAGCCTTCCTCTTGCTCAGGTCAACAGGTGCTCCCTGCACGTTATAGGTTTTTCCGCGAAACCAACCTACAAAGGAAAAGCAGAAAGTAAATAAAGATGAGAAGACTAAGTAACATACCGAACCCCCGGAGTCAGGAGTCAAACTGATCCCGGCCTCGTAAAGATCCGTCTCAGTCACTAAGGGACAGATATCTCCTAAGGTAACGTGCTCATTGTAATCAGACCTAGTTAGGTGGTTCTCCGACAGAGCAGCGAGACCTAAGGCAAAGGTAGCAGGAAATCCCAAAGTTCGAATCAAGTTTCGACTAACACCCCAGCTTAGATCGCAACACTAAGCTAATGATAGGAAAGGAAGTAATGCGACAAAAAGAAGAGAAAAGGAACTCACTCATCCTTCGGAGGATGTAACGCCTCTGTAGAGTCTGTGTGCGGGGACACCACCAGGAATACAGTACCTGCCACGACATGACAAATATCAAGACAAGAAAATTTCCGAAAAACCGGGAATACTCCGACACCCGACCAACGACAACAACCAAAGATTTGAAGACACCCAACAAAGATAACAAACATGAGCCAAGGACACCACGACAACCAAATCGAATAATTTTATCCGAACCTAAAGTCGGTTTTCGGGCAAAATTACCGTTACGCCCTCCAACGGAAATCAACACACAAACGGCGACACAACATCAAATTCAAAATGGAGATAGTTTAATCGGACAAGAAACTATCTCCGGACGACCGGCAAATTTTTTTCCCAAATCCACAACTATCTACGGCTATCCACGGCAATCCCACATTCAACCAAATATCGGCAATCAAGTATCGACAACCAAATATCGGCAATCAAGTATCGGCAATCAAGTATCGGTAATCAGGCATCGTCAATTCAAAAATCAACATTTTGCGCGGTAATGGAAAGGAAAAGAATGGACCTTCGGAAAACCCGACCTGATGTGATAAACGGGTCCGGAATTCAAACTTCGAAGTTGGCCGGAATCAGCCCCTCGCCGGAGCCCCAATTCTGTCGTCGCCGGAATTGATCTCAGCCGTCCCTCCGTCGCCGGAAGCCGCCCTAGGTCACGCCGGAGCTGCTTCGCCTCGCTGTCGACAGCCCTTGCCGGACCTGGCGCTGTCATCGTCGGGAATAGACTCGCCGTCGACTGCCGTCCCTGCCTTGGTCCACGCCGCCTCAAGCCGTCGGACCGCCCCGCCTCTGCCGTGTTGCTGGGAGCCGCTGTCGTCGACCTAGCCCCTTGCCGCACCGGTGGTTCCCCCTCTCCTGTGCCGGTCGGAATTTCTGGTCCACCACCAGAATTTTGGCCGGCCCTCCTCCTTGGGTGTGCTCCAAATCCTTTCTTGCTCTCCAAGGGTGAGAAAAGAGGGAAAAGGGTGGCTATGGTGACTAACTAAGGTATTTTCCTAACTCTCCTATATATTTGAAAGATGATAGGGTTTTTTAAAGAGTTTTAATCACCACCCTCCATTTATTTTTAAGTGAGATCTAAGGGCTAGAGAAAAACCATCACTTTTGTCCCCTTTAACTATGGCTAAGTATATCTCCATACTTAGAAAAACCATCAAGTTAGGCTTATTCTTGAGCATCCCATACTTAGAAAAAAAATTTAGGCCAAAATTAAATTTTTCTTCGCTTAGGCAAAATCCCGGCACGAAATTGAAGCATGAGTCACTTATTTGTATTTGTATTGCATCCTTATGCAAGCGTGTATTTTTTGAGTATACGCCCGTAGCAAAGATAGATTTATTACTCCCACCTCAGACGGACGCGTGCTTAGGCACACGTCCGTGCTACTCTGACATTTACAATTCCTCTATCTCATAAGGCAGGGGGCAGAGTCAGAGGCACGCATCCATGGGTAAGCAAGCATTCAGACAAAAAGGTAAAACCCCGGTTTCAAATTGGGCGTGTCATACCATCCTAAAATAGAGTCAATCAAGGGTTAGGCCATTGGTTGACTCGGGGGCATGTGATGGATATAGGCCCAATTTGAACCCGTTGACTTCCGAATCGTTGTATTTTCATCATCCCATTAATGATTATAATTCGAAACTTCAACCCGAACACTTCGCGAAAACACCAACGGTCCGGACGAGGCCGAAGCGCTCGTCCGGCCGAGTCAAACTCACCTAGGTGAGGTTGGGTGGCCACACCCGACCTCCCCTAGGGGAGATCGGGTCGGCCAACCCGATCTCCCCTAGGGGGGATAGGGTTGGCCAACCCCATCCCCCCTAGGAGGGGTTGGGTGGCCTCACCCAACCCCTACCCTTGGCGGTCGGATTTCCCTTCCCCCCAAGGGCCCCGACACCATTTTTGGACTCCCATACTCGGTTTATTCCGCCTACCTTCTCCGTATCCTAAGGTCTTAATTATGTGTTTAAAGGTTAATTAACTGTGTTTAAGGGTTAACGATGTCATTAAGCCACCTTAATGACACCGTTGCCTATAAATACCCCACCTCCACTATTCTTTTGATCATCTTGGCAAGTTGGATAATTTTGCTCTGACATCTCTCTAGCTTTATCTCTCTAAAACCCGTACTGACTTAGGCATCGGAGAGGGTTCATCAGGCACCACCCCCCCCCTCCTCTGTGCCTGGTACTACCCCTTCTGCAGGGCGAAAGGAGAAGAGAAGCTAAGGACGGAAGGACGCAAGCTAGGACAGCACAACCCGAGATCACCCGATCCACAACATCTCCAGTGAGGAACGAGACTTGAGTCGACCACCCGTTGACCCTAGATTCGGAACCTAACACCCTTAAACACAGTTAATTAACCTTTAAACACATGATTAAAACCTTAGGATGCGGAGAAGGTAGGCGGAATAAACCGAGTATGGGAGTCCAAGAATGGTGTCGGGGCCCTTGGGGGGAAGGGAAATCCGACCCTCAAGGGTAGGGGTTGGGTGAGGACACCCAACCCCTCCTAGGGGGGATGGGGTTGGCCAACCCTATCCCCCCTAGGGGAGATCGGGTTGGCCGACCCGATCTCTCCTAGGAGAGATCGGGTTGGTCCACCCGATCTCCCCTAGGGGAGGTCGGGTGTGGCCACCCAACCTCACCTAGGTGAGTTTGACTCGGCCGGACGAGCGCTTCGGCCCCGTCCGGACCGTTGGTGTTTTCGCGAAGTGTTCGGGTTGAAGTTTCGAATTATAATCGTTAATGGGATGATAAAAATACAACGATTCGGAAGTCAACGGGTTCAAATTGGGCGTATATCCATCAGATAGAATCCACGAGATTCGGATTAGCACAAACTTCTTCATCTAGAGTGTGTGAATAATCCCGGATGCTATATGAAGAAGCACCCAAAGTATCCTTACGGACTCAGAACTCATACCTAAGGTCAGGCTCAATATTCGCTTCCCGGCGTAAGAGCGCAGTGCCAAACAAAAAGTCCTAGTGACCACGTCTTGGAAACCGGTTTGGTTTTGATGGGTTTCGATATAGCCGTTAGGCCCATTAACGGCGAACAAACGGCGAAGTAGGCCCACTGGGCCCCAAAAGAGGCTTAGAAGACCAATACGAGGGGACCCGATAAGGCTGGTCCCGACATACGAGCTGAACGCTCCCGATAATATGCCTTTAAGTAGGCCCCGATAATATGCCTTTAAGTAGGCCCCGATAATATGCCTTTAAGTAGGCCCCGATAATGAATCCCTGAGAAGCTGGCCCTGTCCCGATGACGAGCGGCCCCGAGCGGTGACCAAAGGAGATAACTCTGGAGTCCCCGACATCCGTCGGGACTTGCCACCAGAGAACGAGGCCGAGAAACACGCCTACTATCAACATAGTTGGGAAGTGGCCTGAAAAGACGGAACGTGGGCTACTGGCCGAGATAAACGGAACGTGGCAGTTATCTCAACAGGTAACTGAGGTGACCCCTCCCCTATATAAAGGAAGGAGTTACCTCAGGATTGATAGGTTCACATACTTACATACTGATACTTGCTTGCCTGCATCGAGATACTCATTTAAGCATCGAAGAGGGATTCTGGGTCACCGCCTGGTCTATCCCCTTCTTGCAGGATTACTTGGAGCAAAGGAGTTCAGACTTCCGTCAAGAACGTACCGGAGTTCCAACCGTGATCTAACATTGGCGCCGTCTGTGGGAACGAAGCGAAAAGCAAAAATGGCTTCTACCCGATCGATGGCTGGCAAGCAAAAGAAGAGACAAGGACAATCCGGTTGTTCCCTTCACTCTGCTGGAACTCTGAATTCAGGGCCGCCGGAGCGCACTGTTGATCGGAATGATACTCCCCCTGCTGTTTCCCAAACAAGGGGGCATCATGATGATCGCGAAGATTCCATTCAAAACTCATCGGAGAGCCGGGAAGAGATCCCAATGAGGGACCATGATGCACCTGCAAAGCCGGACTTGGCAAAGGCTGTGATGGATGCAATGCCAGTATTTTTGGAAGCTATGGAGGCTCTCTTAGATCGAAGGGAAGCCGCCAAGAAGAAAGAGGAGGAGTTGCCACCGCCTCCGCCGATGGAGAATCGGGACAGGCAGGAGGCCCAACCCGAGCACCAGGACAAGGGCAAAGAGCCTGCCCTATCGCAGCAGTTCGTGGTCGATGGGCCTGGACCGGTGCAACATAGGACCATCCCTCTTAGTGGTCCTATCACCCCCGACCAGGTGGTGAAGATTGTAAACATCTGTATGGCAGACCAGAAGAAGATGATGTCAGAGCTGAGGGATCGATCCACTCATCCCTTTGTCCCCCGATTGGTGAACACCACGGCCCCGCCAGGGCTGGGTATCCCGACGGTCAAGGAGTACGATGGCGAGGGAGATCCGATTCGGCATGTCCAGAAGCATGTCATGGCCTGTCTAGGCAGAGCCCCGAATGATGATATAGTGTGCGCTTTGTTCCAAGGAACACTTGGTGAGAGGGCCCTGACATGGTTCTTCAGCCTTCCCCCAGCATGCATCTCTAGCTGGACCCAGATGCATGATCGCTTCATCCAGCAGTACCAGGGACGTCGACGTCTCCTGAAAAGCGCGAGGTCCCTGGCTGAAGTGGTACAGAGGCCCGACGAGTCGCTGGCACATTATTATCAGAGGTACACTGCCAACGTGGCCGAGATCGATGAGGAGATGTCGGAGGGAGAGACCATCCGCACCTTCATTCGGAACTTAACAACACCATATGGTTCCGACCTAATGCACAGCGTGGCCGAGAAGGCTATGTGGAACATGGAGGCGTTACAGAAAAGGGTGAAGCAAAAAATCGACGTACAGGAGTCGAAGATAGTTGCCGGAGACCTTGACCCTCCGAAATCAAACAGAGGGAAGCAGTCGTTCAAGCCCTCGGACGATCGCAGGAGGAAAGATAAACCCGAGAGCAGTCGGGGTCGAGGCCGTCCCGATCGGAGGGAAGACAAGCGTCCCTCGAAGCCGAACAAGCGGGAGGACCACTACACTCCTCTCATTTGTTCCATGGGTGCTGTGTTGGCAGTGATGGACCGACAGGGCATCGCCAGGTACCCCCCGAAGAAGGATGGAGAGTCCATGGGAGCTCGCACCGATCGTTATTGTCGTTTCCATCGTGCCAACGGTCACGACACCAACCATTGTCGGGAGTTGAAGAAGGAGATTGAGAAGCTGATCCAGCGAGGAAAGCTTAAGGAATTTGTGGCTGGGCAACGGGGCCGATCCCGTTCCCGGTCCCGATCGCGGTCTCGTTCCCGATCCCGTGGTCGATCCCCGAAGAATGATAAACCTGAGTCTTCCTATGCCCGCAAGGAGAAGCGGGGAACCATTAATGTGATTCATGGAGGACTTGCTGTGGGAGGAGATACCACGGCATCTCGGGAGGTCTATGCTTCTCGGATTCCCATTGCTGTGGTGCTGGCTAAGAGGGCCCGAAATTGGACTCCGAAAGAAGAAATGGTGATTCCCTTCTCAGCGGAGGACCTGATAGGTGTGGAGACCCCGCACGATGACGCTTTGGTCGTGACCCTGAACGTGGATGGGTACGAGATGAAGCGAATCCTGATTGATGGAGGGAGCTGCTCCGATATTCTGTTCATGGATGCACTGGAGGCCATGGGAAAAACCAAGATGACTTGAAGCCTGCAGACTTCCCGATGGTCGGATTTTCTGGCTCTACTTCTTACCCGGTGGGGATGATTACTTTACCGGTTGAATTCGGTAGTGGCTGGAAGTCAGAGAAAAGGAACGTAGAATTCGTGGTGGTCTCCGCGGGGACCTATAATGCAATTATCGGGAGGACCACCATCAACCCGCTGGGGGCAGTTGCCTCAAATGTCCATCAGAAGCTGAAGTTCCCGACCGACCATGGAATCGGGGAGGTCCAGGGCGATCAGATAGCCTCTAGAAGGTGCTACGTCAATCCACTCGCAGGAGGAATCAGGAGGCTATGAATGTTTTCAAGACTGATGCTGATCCCCGAGAGGAATTTGGGCGTCCCACCCCGATGGAGGACTTGAAGGAGGTCGAGATCGATGGACCTCAAAGAAAGGTGAAAATCGGGTCCGCTCTGTCGGAGGAGACGGCCCGAGAACTGATTGATTTGCTGAAGGAGTTTAAGGAGCTGTTTGCCTGGTCCTCGAGCGACATGCCAGGAATCAACCCCGATGTAATTACTCACGAGCTGAAGATTGATCCCGCGATCAAGCCGATCGCACAAAAAAGGCGCCCGATGGGTGCCGACAAGAAGATCGCGATCCAGCAAGAGGTGGGCAGGTTGCTCGATGCAGGATTCATTAAGGAGCTCCGATTCCAGACCTGGGTCGCAAACCCAGTCCTGGTGAAGAAGAGCAATGGTAAGTGGCGGATGTGTGTTGATTTCCGCGACCTGAACAAAGCATGCCCGAAGGATTGCTATCCGCTCCCGAGGATCGACCAGCTGGTGGATGCCACATCGGGACATGAGCTGCTGAGCTTTATGGATGCCTACTATGGCTACAATCAGATCAAGATGTCCAAGGAGGATGCCCCCCACACCGCCTTTTATGCTGATAGTGACATCTATCATTATGATGTTATGCCCTTTGGATTGATCAACGCAGGTGCAACTTATCAAAGGATGGTGAACAAGCTGTTCGGGGACATGTTGGGGAAAATAATGGAGGCCTATGTGGACGACATGCTGGTGAAGTCCCGACAGGCCGAGGATCATGTTCACAACTTAACCACAGCGTTCGAGCGAATGAGGCTTCATTTAAGTTCGCTTGAACCCGACCAAGTGTGCCTTCGGAGTGCACTCAGGGAAGTTTCTGGGCTTCATGGTGAGCCAGAGGTGAATCGAGGTGAACCCTAAGAAGCTGAAGGCAATCGAGGAGATGAAGTCCCCTACGAACCATCGGGAGGTGCAGGTGCTGAATGGTCGATTGGCCGCGATGAATCGCTTCCTGTCCAAGGCAAGTGATCGAACTATGCCGTTCTTTGAAGTGCTGAGGGCCAACAAGAAGTTTGAGTGGACGGCGAAGTGCAAAGAGGCGTTCCAGGCAATCAAGCAGCACCTCCGCACCCTCCCGCCATTGGCGAAGGCCATCCCAGGCGAGCCACTCTATCTATATTTGGTTGTTTCTAAATTTGCTGTAAGCTCTTTCTTAGTGAAAGTTATAGAGGGAAGCCAAGTCCCCGTCTATTATGTAAGCAAGGCACTCGCCAAGTCTGAAATGAATTATCCCGCCGTTGAGAAGTATCTTTATGCGTTGATTGTTACCGCTCGGAAGTTGAGACCTTACTTCCATGCGCATGAGATTACCGTTTTGACGAATCAGCCCTTGAAACATTTTTTGAACCGACCTGATGTGTCGGGGAGATTAGTGAATTGGGAAGTCGAGCTTAGTGAGTTCTGCATTCACTTTGCTCGGAGAACAACTATTATGGGCCAGGCGTTGGCGGATTTCATAGCAGAGTCTACAGCCCCGATCTAGGAGAAGCGGGCCCTGTAGAGGGGGCAACTATGGAAGTCCCGATAACAGAGCAGTCAGAACAGCCCGACGCCGGAAATACTTGGGAGATGTACACCAATGGCTCCTAAAATTCAGAAGGGTCGGGAGCAGGTTTCTTACTGATACCACCAGACGGAGGCGAGCCCCTCCGATATGCCTTGGCCTTGACATTTAAGGCCACCAACAATGAAGCTGAATATGAGGCTCTCATCACTGGACTCAAGATTGCTAAAGGAACGGGAGTTGGTCACTTAAAGGTGAAGTGCGACGCTAGCCTGATCGTAAACCAAGTTCAGGGGCGATACGAAGCAAAGAGCCTGATTATGAAAAAGTATCTTCGCGAGGTGCAAGCCCTGAAGGAGAGTTTCAAGAGCTTCGATATTGAGGCGATCCTGAGGGAGGATAATGTGGAAGCAGATGCCTTGAGCAAATTCGCCTTGGGGGCACCCCTTGATGAAAGTCGGAAGGTGCATTTCTTGGAGAAGGTGATCCTGTCAACCACTGTTCAATGGAGGTGTGTTCCATTGAGATCGGATCGGAGGAGCCCACTTGGATGACCCTGATAGTCGCGTATCTAACTACGGGGGCAGTCCCCGATGATGAAGTGGCAGCCGGCAAAATACGCCGAATCGCGCCCAATTATGTGATGGTGGACAATCAACTGTACAAAAAGGGGTATTTAACTCCTTATCTGAAATGCGTGGCCGAGCCCGACATAGGTCGGATCCTCAGGGAGGTGCACGAAGGATATTTGGCTTGTCATGAAGGGGCCCGATCCATCGTGAGGAAAGTGCTGAACCTGGGCTATTACTGGCCCTCGATGAACAAGGAGGCAACGATGCTAGTCCGATTCTGTGACGCTTGCCAGAGGTACGCCTCGAACATCGTGGCTCCAGCTGCCGATCTGACGTCCATCAAGAGTGCTTGGCCCTTCGCGCAATTGGGAATCGACTTGGTGGGACCCCTTCCAGTTGCAAAAGGTCAGTGTCGGTATTTAGTCGTGGCTATTGATTATTTTTCGAAATGGATAGAAGCTAAGGCATTGGCCAAGACAACGGGGAACCATATCCTCAAATTCTTTCAGACCCATATCATATCCTGATACGGCATCCCCAAGGTGGTGATCAGTGATAATGGCCCTCCGTTTAACGGGGCCCAGTGGAAGGAGTACCTGGAGGGACTGAAAATTGAGAATCGGACAACCTCTGGCCGTCATGCTCAAACCATTGGACAGGTGGAGTCAACCAACAAGATCGTGATGGATGGCCTGAAGAAAAGGGTCCATGCTTTGAAGGGCAAATGGCTGGATGAGCTGGAAAATGTGCTTTGGGCTGTTAGAACGACACCCAAACGATCAACAGGGGAGACTCCGTTTTGCCTTGTCTATGGCACGGAAGCAGTTTCTCCCATCGAAATAGCTGTGACATCCCATCGGACGAGGTATTATGAACCTCTGTCAAATGATGAAATGAGGCGTCTGGACTTGGAATTGGTCGAAGAGAAGAGGTGGAGTGCCGAGGAGGTCCAAGCTCGGATGCGCTTGGCAACAGCCCGATATTATAATCGACGAGTCAAGTCTCGACAGTTCTTTGTCGGGGAACTGGTGTGGCGTCGGAACGAATTTACCCTTTTGGATCGGATCAACAAGATGTCACTAAAATGGGAAGGACCTTATAAGGTCGTGGGGATGCCAGCTCGGAATGCGTATAAGTTGGAAGACCTCGATGGCAATGTGTTGAAGCATTCTTTTAGTGGCGAACACTTAAAGAAATATCATGCTGGTTATTAAGTCACCTTCAGTGGTGCAAGTTGTTTATTAAGTCGCCTTCAGTGGTGCAAGTTGTTTGTTAAGTCGCCTTCAGTGGTGCAAGTTGCTTATCGAAGTCGCCTTCAGTGGTGCAAGTTGTTTATTGTTTTGAGCCATCAATGAATAAAGAGGTTGCTTCCGACCAGATTGTGCTTAGACTTATTGTTCTAAGTATGCTTAAATCGCCTTAAGTGGTGTAGCTAAATCGCCTTAAGTGGCGTGGTTTCGCCTTAAGTGGCGGCGTTTCGCCTTAAGTGGCATGGTTTCTCCTTAAGTGGCATGGTTTCGGCTTAAGTGGTGTGGATAATTTGCCTTAAGAGGAACGATTAAACCGCCTTAAGTGGTGTGGATAAGTTGCCTTAAGAGGCACGATTAAATCGCCTTAAGTGGTGTGGGTAAAATGTCTTAAAGTGACGCGTCGAAATTACTCTAAGTGATATGATCGAATTGCCTTAAGTGGCGTAGTTAATTCACCTTAAGTGGTGCAAGGGTAATCGGGACCAGAAGGGACTGATATTATAAAGATCCAAAAGGTTCACGACAAAAAGGAAATTACAAGGATTCGAAAATAAAACGATTAAGCTTGATCCTTGGCAGCGTCGAGGGGAGCAGGGTCCACGAGATCTGTGGCAGAAGGCTCCGTGACCGGAGGATCGGATCCTAGAAGATTGGCCGCGGGATGATCGGACTCTGAATTTTTAGCCGCGGGAGGGTCGATCATCGGGGGCTCAGTCGTCGGGAGGTCTGCACTTGGAGGCTCCATCGTGCCTTCAGCACCCGCAGCCCCCTCGGGGGTGTTGGCCCCGTCGCTCTCCTCAGAAAGGCTGATATACCTCTCCGCGAAGGGGGCGAGAGTCTGAGACTTGGCGAAGTCGATGGCACCACCATACTCCAGATGGAGCTCCTCGACAGCATTAAGCAGGGTGGTCTCCACCTCCGCCGTACAGAACTTCACTGTGTCCGCTTGAAAAGCCTCGGAGCCCCGATAATCTTCCCGACCTTTGGCTCCAGCTTCAGCCAGCTGGAACTCGGCGACCTCCCGCTCCAGCTGTTGGGACCGGTTGGTGAGAAGGACCTTCTCAGCCTCCAGCACCGCCTTGGCGTCCTCGAGGGCCTTCTTCTCGCGGACAAACCCGTCCGGATCCTCCGCGCGCCCCTGCTGCTCTTCCTGGAGCCTTTGGCGCTTCTGCTTCAGCAACCTCTCAAAGTCGTGGACCTGCTAGCAGGTGCAGGCCCAGTTCCGATGACAAATCATCCCGCCTGGTCGGGAGAGTAAAGCTGGTAGAAGCTTCCGTCCAAGGGGAGAGGGGGAACGACTCCTTGAGTATTGGAGGTGCGGGCCTCCGAGCCGCCATGAGAGCCCGCCGGCCCCTCGGGAGTCAGGCTCAAGACCGGCGAAAGCTGCTGTGCCGGAGAAGATGGAGGCAGCCCTTCGGGAGTCGGCTCCAGCGGGGTCTGCCTCGCCCCCCGTCGACAAATCAGGGGGTGACCCTCGCTTGCCTCCTCAAAAGAATGAGAGACATCCAGGTCCATCACCCGACGGATATGGCCATCCGTCGGGACGTCTTCAATCCCCGATCCTCTGGGGGCAGGAAGAGAAAGGAGGGGCTCCCCGACCCGTGCATCGGAGGGAGGCTCCCCCGCTGAAGCTCCAGCTCCCGATCGACCTGCAGCTGGAGGACGAGAAGCTTCAGAAAGAAAGTCAGGAAGTTGATCAGGATCTTTACACCAGATGACGCGACGGGAGAGATACTGGTCCTTCCCGTAATAATTCTAGTAACCCGCTTTGAGAACGTGGGGAGTTTCCCCTTGCAGGATGCGTTTGATCGCTTCGATCCTAGCTCCCTTATCAGAGGGGATTAACTCCTCGGGAATACGCCTCCTGTACAATCGAATTGCTAAGCGGAGCTGTTTACCTTCCTCGGGAGTCTTGGTGTTGAAGATCTGCTCCATCTTCTCCACCCGAGCCCGCTTGATCTGCTCCGAAGTGGGAGGTGCCGATGAGGAGGCGGCTCTCTTTGAAGACTTCCTCTTCCTCGTGGGGCGTGGGACAGCATCAGTCTCCGCCTGCTTAAGCATGAGATTGGTCAGCAGTGATACCTTCTTAGCTGCAAAGATGAAAACGAAAGTACAGTTAGAATAGTACCCAATGAACGAGGTTAGAAGGGCCGTCGAAGAGGTGACCCCCGGAGACGATATCAAGGAGTCGGATCCCGGTCAGAACCAGGTCCCGCTCACCGATGGAGTTGGCGTCGAGGGGAGCGAAAGAGTCCCCCCAACGATAAAGCTGAATGTAGTGGAGAATTTGGAAATCCTCCTCGGAGTAGGTGTGAAAAGCGGGAGCAGGGTCCGCCTCAACCTCCCATCGGGGCCATGGGATGGAGCTGTTTCGAATGAAGAAATAACTCCTCTTCCAGCCACTGTTGTCGGGCCCCGAGTCAGTGATAAGCCCCCGGCCCTTGGCGACCTTCCAGGTGTCACCATTCCAGCTGTACCGAGAGAGCTGCACCTTGCTCCATTTAGGCATCCGCGGGTAGAAGGCGCAGACCCCGGCATCATTGCACTTCAGTCCGTAGAAGGTCCGGAAGAGTCGGAGGCTATAGGGCCATTGTTGACGGAAGCAAAGTACGCGGAAAGCATTCCACACGCGGATGGCGTGGGGGGAGAAAGTAGTCGGATGTGTTTTGTAATATGTACACATCTCGACTATGTCCCCACAGAAGGGGAATCGGATCCCTGCCGATATTTGCCTGGTGGAGACAAATACCTCCCCCTCCCGGGGACGAGTAACCACAGGGTCACCCGGGACGCGAGGCCAAGGAAAAGGGAAGCGAGGCTCCCAGGTGTAAGTAATGCACCCCTCTCGGAGAGCTGCATCATAGGCGGTATCCAAAATCTCATTACAAGCATAATCGAACTTGAAGGGTTTCCTCCCCCCGGAACTTGATTCACCGTTTGGAAAAGGATCAGAGCAAGAAAAGGATCAGAGCATGAAAAGGCACAGATGATTTCCGCAAATTTCCGGGTAAGTTGATTGAGATAAAAGGAAAACTATGCTAACAAGTTTCTTCGAAATCGAAGGAGGAAATCTAACCAGACATGTTGAATCGGAGAAGAAAGGATGATCTTGATGGTCGGAGGCCTTGGTCGCCGGAGTGCTGATCAAAGACTAGAAAGGAGAGCTTGAACTTTTGAAAACACAGAGAATGAAACGGTAGAGAAGAACTGAATAGTGCCAAGATTTGGGTTTTTATAGGAGAGAGGATAGGCAAATAGACGTTGCGATCTGGACCGTTGAAGATGAAACGCCTCCACCTGAATCGTCGAAACACTAGGGATAAAGCGGCTATAAAGCGCTTTTTCAGAAAAGCAGGCACGGGCACTCAAGCCGTCACTTCATCACCCATCGCATTTAATAGTTGAGTAATCGAGAAATCTTTTCGGATTCGGTGGTTATCCTCGGAATATCGAAAGGTCCGGAGTTGGAAGACATGACGAACTATAAGTCCCTCATGTCTTGGGGGCAAATGATGGGTTTCGATATAGCCGTTAGGCCCATTAATGGCGACTAAACGGCGAAGTAGGCCCACTGGTCCCCAAAAGAGGCTTAGAAGACCAATACGAGGGGACCCGACAAGGCCGGTCCCGACATACGAGCTGAACGCTCCCGATAATATGCCTTTAAGTAGGCCCCGATAATGAATCCCTGAGAAGCTGGCCCTGTCCCGATGACGAGGGGCTCCGAGCTGTGACCAAAGGAGATAACTCTGGAGTCCCCGACATCCGTCGGGACTTGCCACCAGAGAACGAGGCCGAGAAACACGCCCACTATCAACATATTGGGGAAGTGGCCTGAAAAGACGGAACGTGGGCTACTGGCCGACATCGAGATACTCATTTAAGCATCGGAGAGGGATTCTGGGTCACCACCCGGTCTATCCCCTTCTTGCAGGATTACTCGGAGCAAAGGAGTTCAGACTTCCGTCAAGAACGTACCGGTGTTCCAACCGTGATCCAACAGGTTTGACTAAGGGTATGAGCGATGGGGATGGTCAAGTACACCTGAAATTCTCCGACTCTTGTATTTACTAGGTGGCCACCAGCTTGACATTAGTTGAAAGGTTGTGAATAATTGTACGGATGCCCTGAAGGAGTAGTCCTATGTGGAAACTGGGCAATTGGAGAATTACAGTTGACCTAGGATACAACGTGGCACTTTACTTTTAACATGTTGATTAGACATGGGGAATCAACGTTCCGCGGGCGCTACAAAACTCTTATTAGATGAGTAGCACGATGCCCGTCGTGTCTGCCGGTCACACGAAAAACCTCGTATGAACTATTCGGAGCAGAGAGTGGATCGAAGACCAAATGCTAATTTGTTGGACGACAACATATTAATAAGCACCCTCCCATTCCAGCGAGTGGGAGCTGAGGTGTAAGCATTTGGACTATTGGCCGCCGTAATTTGGAGCCCATTAATTAAGTCCATGTACCTAAGTAATTGGGTAAAGTCACATTAGGTATTTTGGGCTAGGCCAAAAATCCAAATTGACATGGGAGGCCCAAAACTAGGTCTCTTTATAGCATGGCCGGCCGAATTAATGAGGAGGGGCAAAGTAGACTTTTGTCCACTTTGCTCCCCTTATAAATAGAGTCCTTAGGGTGGGTTTTATTAATGTTATTCTCTTCTCCTAAGTGGTGAGATTAAAAGAAAACCCTCCTCCCTAATGTCCTAGAGTTTCGACCGAATTATCACACACCAAAGGAGGTGCCAAATTATGTCAAGCAATTTACTCCGAGAGATCAATCCCGCGAGGAATCGACAAAGGCTTTGCTGTGAGGCATAATCCGCGAAAGGCTTCTCTAACAGGAACCTCTACGATGAATCGTCATGCAGATTGAGAACTCCCCTCAAAGGTCATGGGCTACAGGAAACAATATAGGTATGTGCACCTTCTTCCGCCACGTATTAGTTACCATGCATGTATCTAGGGTTTTGTTTATGTAGCATTAATCATTTAAATCCAACACTTGGGACTACAGAAAGCGTTGTAGGTATGTGCACCATATTCCGCTGCGTAATTAGTTACCTTGCACGTATCTTGTTGTGTTTACGTAGTATTTATCCCCTATAATCCTTCAGTGGTATCAGAGCATGTATTAGGAGTTAAAGTTTTTGATTAGAATGGTATTCTTAAATTTACATATAGTCGGCCGAAAGTTTTTAAATTTTAAAAAATTCCAGTTTTAAAATCATGGTGGCCGAACATTTCTTGATGTTCATAATAAAATTTGATGTTCATGATTTTCTAGAAAAACATGACTTTTATCAAAATTAAATATTGGATTCTTGATCTTAGTAAGTTTTGATCTTGAAATTTGACCACTAGCCATAATTTTGGTGTTTTCGGCCGAACCCTTTAGGCATGCAAGATGAAATTTTAATTTTTTAGTCTCCAAGTAACCCTAAAGTGACCGAAATTTTCAAGAAATTTTTTAATAATATTCGGCCAAATTTTTACATAGTGGGTTAGGTCACAATTAGGGCTAGATTCACATGATAATTGTGGATAGGAACTATAAATATATTTTAGCACAATATTAGGAATCTAGATAATATTGTCAATATTGATAGATATTAGTTGCCTAAAGATTGAGAAAATATATATATATATATATGTATATATATATTTGATAGATTTATATCTCTAAATATAGAATCTTGACAATATATATAGATATATATAGATATATATATTGTCGATAGATTCATATCTGTAAATATAGAATCTTGACAATAAATATATATATATGTTTGTGCCGAATTATATATACTGTTAGGTTCCGAGATCTGGGTCAAAGGATGATTGGCTCAAATCCCGTTCCTCACTGGAGACTTAGATGATCTGATGTCTTCGGGTTGCTCTGCCTTGTCTTGTGTCCTTCCTTCCTTCCTCCCTTCCTGCAGAAGGGGCAGTACCAGACACAGAGAGGGGGGGGTGGTGCCTGGTGAACCCTCTCCGATGCCTAAGTCAGTATCGTTTTTAGAGAGATAAACTAGGGAGATGTCAGAGCAAAATAATCCAAATTGCCAAGATGTCTGAATGAATTGTGAAAGTGGGGTATTTATAGGCAACGGTGTCATTAAGGTGGCTTAATGACATCGTTAACCTTTAAACACAGTTAATTAACCTTTAAACGCATAATTAAGACCTTAGGATACGGAGAAGGTAGGCGGCGTAAGCCGAGTATGGGAGTCCAAAAATGGTGCCGGGGCTCTTGGGGGGAGGAGAAATCCGACCCCCAAGGGTAGGGGTTGGGTGAGGGCACCCAACCCCTCCTAGGGAGGATGGGGTTGGCCAACCCCATCCCTCCTAGGAGAGATCGGGTTGGCCGACCCGATCTCTCCTAGGTGAGATCGGGTTGGCTGACCCGATCTCTCCTAGGAGAGATCGGGTTGGTCCACCCGATCTCCCCTAGGATAGATCGGGTTGGCTGACCCGATCTCTCCTAGGGGAGGTCGGGTGTGGCCACCCAACCTCACCTAGGTGAGTTTGCCTTGGCCGGACGAGCGCTCCGGCCTCGTCCGAGCCGTTGATGTTTTCGCGAAGTGTTCGGATTTGAAGTTTCGATTTACAATCGTTAATGGGATGATAAAAATACAACGGTTTGGAAGTCAACGGGTTCAAATTGGGCGTATATCCATCACATGCCCCCGAGTCAACCAATGGCCTAACCCTTGATTGACTCTATTTCAGGATGGTATAATACGCGCAATTTGAAACCGGGGTTTTACCTTTCACTTGAGTGTTTGCTTATCCACGGATGCGTGTCTCCGATCCTGTCCCCTGTCTTATGAGATAGAGGAGTTGTAAACGTTAGAGTAGCGCGGACGTATGCCTAAGCACGCGTCCGTCTGAGGTGGGAGTAATAAACCTATCTTTGCTACCGGCGTATACTTAAAAAATTTACACTCGCATAAGGGCGCATTACGAATGCAATTAAGTAACTTACGCTTCAAATTCGTGCCGGGATTCTACCTAAGTGAGGAAAAATTCAATTTTGACCAAAAAAGTTTCCTAAGTATGAAATATTAGAAAATAAACCTATGGGATGTTAACTATGGTGAGTATGAGTTTAATCGTGGTTAATGGGGACTAGTTTTTGAATCTGTCCCTTGAAATTTTCCCTTCTAAAAATTAACGATGTTGATTCGGCGACTTTGGAAAAACCCTAATCCTTTATACTATAAAAGGGTGAGTGTTTACCTCATTCTCGTTGTCCTTTTCTCTTCTTTTCTTTTCGACGGTGGGATTTCTGGTCAGGCTTACTTCTCGGGGCGCGCGTCGCATTGAGGTACGTGTTTTTTCTTTTTGTGTAAGCATTGCTCTTGAGGGACTTAATCCCGCTTATCCTTCAATCGTTTCCTTACTTGTTTCGTTCTTGATTTGTATGTCTTCATGGTAATATAGTCCTGTTTGATTCGTCATTTTTCCATCTTTTTTCTCTCATGTTTCCGCTTACTGGCGGGCAAAGTCTTCTATATTGGGATTATAATTATCTCCTTTTGCCCCCTGTCTCTGCTTGTTGGCTAGTGGGGTCTCTCTATGCTGGGGTTTGTAACTATCTCCCCCTGCCCCTGCCTGTTGGTTGGTGGGGTCTTCTTATGCTGGGGGTGGTGACTATCTCCCCCTGCCCCCTGCCTCTGCCTGTTGGCTGGTGGGGTCTTCTTATGCTGGGGGTTATGACTATTTCCCCTACCCCCTGCCTCTGCCTGTTGGCTGGTGGGGTTTTTCTTGTCGTCTTTCTATTCTTGTCTTTTCGCTTTGTATCCATCATTTTAGGGAAATGAGTTTGTATCTCTTGTCCACTGTTCGCTTTCTGTTTTCCTTGGGCTAAGCCTGTGTTTTTTTCGATCAGCAGAACTTTCTGGTGATTGATGAGGAGTAAGAGGCCAGTACGTGTGGGAGTGGTTAATTCTGGGACCGGACCTTCGATTGCGAAAAGATCGGTTTTCTATGGTGTGGGGAAGTGTCCTCTAGTTGGAGGTAAGAGTGGTGATGTTAGGGTGCCATCTTCTTTCTGTATTGATGCCCCCCAATCGAAGGTCCGGGAGCCATCTTTTCCTTCTTCCTTGTTTGGTGAGTCCTTGAGCATCTGAGTTTCCTTGGTGTACATTGGTTTTTACTTTGTGCTTTGTTATAGGTAGACTTCGTCTTCCGCGTCTGAGTCGGAAGGAGCTGTCTCGTCCACCTGTTGATGGAATTGTTGGGTCTGAGTGGGCGCCTTATTATGGGCGTGGGGCTCGTTTTGACAATCAATCTTCTTTGCAAACTCCTGAGGTTGGAGTTCGTGTTCTGCAGTCTGCTGTTCCTCCTGCCGATCGTGTGTCCCCGTCTAAAGGGTCGGAGGCAACTTATGAATTGGCTCGTGATGTGTTGGCTCGCTATGCTCCTGTAATTTTTGTTAACCGTGTTATCCTTTAGCATATTTCTTTTCCGTGCGTTATCTGTCTCATCCTTTGTTTTTGTTGCAGGGTATGGCCGACCTTGTTAATTTATCTTCCCTTGCTATTGACCTTGCTGAGGAGAGAAAGGTGTACGAGGACATTTGTGTCTCCCTTAACTCCAAGCTTATTAGCTGTTTGGAGCATAGTCGCATTACCGATTTGCGGTGCCGAGACTTGGAGGGTCGCATTGCTCTTCTCAATGAAGAGGTTGAGGCCTTGAGACAAAGGTCTTATCGTGACGAGGCACTCCGAGCTGCTGAGTTAGGCTCTCTGGAGGAAATGTTTCGTATGGAAGCGAAGGAGTGTGCCATTGCTGAGTATAAGGCTTCTTCCGCTTATCAGGCTGCTATCGACGTTCGCTGCTCTGTGGCGAAACGTATTTCTTTGAAGGAGATTCTCGAACGTATTTACGTGATTGCTCCTGACTTTCCTTTCTCTCGACTTGGTGATTTGTCAGACTTTGCTATTAAGCATATTGCGAAGATGAAGGAATAGTACCTTTATTTCTTGTAGTGGTCTCGTGTGTTTGTGAGATGTGGTTGTCTTTAGAGTTTAAAACTCCACCTTTCTTAGTGTTGCCATCTTTGTTTGATACACTTGTCTCTACTCGTTGTATACATGGCCGTGTGCTTATATATCTTCTCATGATATCTCCCTGTGCTTTGTGTATGGCTCTTTGGTTATGGACCCTTCCCTTGGTGTGTCTCCTTTACTTATCCTTCTTTCTTGTTTTCCTTCATGTCATACCTGCTATTTCATCAAGAAAAAACATTATGTGTTCTCCATATGACTTTACCTTGAGATTACTTTCTCATTGGATCTTTCTGAGCATGGTGCAATGATCTCTGATGGATATACGCCCAATTTGAACCCGTTGACTTCCGAACCGTTACATTTTTATCGTCCCATTTATGATTGTAAATCGAAACTTCAACCCGAACCCTTCGCGAAAACACCAACGGCTCGGACGAGGCCGAAGCGCCCGTCCGGCCGAGTCAGACTCGCCTAGGTGAGGTTGGGTGGCCACACCCGACCTCCCCTAGGGGAGATCGGGTCAGCCAACCCGATCTCCCCTAGGGGAGATTGGGTGGCCACACCCGACCTCCCCTAGGGGAGATCGGGTCAGCCGACCCGATCTCCCCTAGGGGAGATCGGGTGGACCAACCCGATCTCTCCTAGGAGAGATCGGGTTGGCCAACCCCACCCTCCCTAGGGGGGGTTGGGTGTCCTCACCCAACCCCTACCCTTGGGGGTCGGATTTCTCCCCCCCCAAGGGCCCCGACACCACTTTCGGACTCCCACGCTCGGTCCACTCCGCCTACCTCCTCCGAATCCTAAGGTCTTAATTATGCGCTTAAAGGTTAATTAATTGTGTTTAAAGGTTAACGATGTCATTAAGCCACCTTAATGACACCGTTGCCTATAAATACCCCACCTTCACAACTCATTTGGACATCTTGGCAAGTTGCACAATTTTGCTCTGACATCTCTCTAGCTTTATCTCTCTAAAACCGTACTGACTTAGGCATCGGAGAGGGTTCATCAGGCACCACCCCCCTCTGTGCCTGGTATTGCCCCTCTTGCAGGGTGACAAGGAGAAGAGAACCAAGGAAGCAGAAGAGCATAGAGCAGTAGGACAAGCCCCAGGGGTAAGAAGTGCAAGCCTCAGGAGGTCAGAAGGAGAGAAGGAAAGGAGGTCAGAAGGAGAGAAGGAAAGGAGGTCAGAAGGAGAGAAGGAAAGGAGGTCAGAAGGAGAGAAGGAAAGGAGGTCAGAAGGAGAGAAGAGAAGGACACATATCAGAACGACTACCCCAAGAGAGTATAAGGGCAGGGATCAGAACGACTACCCCAAGGGAGTATAAGGGCACGGATCAGAACGACTAGTCCTAGGAGCACTGAACCCGACATTTCATTAGTGGGAGATAAATTCTAGATTGACGACCCGTTGACCTATGTTAAGTTATGGGATCTCAGTCAACGGGGTGTCGGCTTTAATCCCACTCCTTATAGGGGGGTGTGTGTGATCCGGTCTTCTCAAGTCGCCTTGTCTTTTCCTATGTCCTTCTTCCGTTCCTTCTTCCCTTGGTTCCTTCTCTTCTTCTCTCCCTTTGCCCTGCAAAAGGGGCAATACCAGACACGGAGGAGGGGGGGGTGGTGCCTGGTGAACCCTCTCCGATGCCTAAGTCAGAACTATACTTCTAGAGAGATAAAGCTAGAGAGATGTCAGAGCTAAATTGTCCAAATAGCCAAGATGCCCAAATGAGTTGTGAAGGTGGGGTATTTATAGGCAACGGTGTCATTAAGGTGACTTAATGACATCGTTAACCTCTAAACACAATTAATTAACCTTTAAGTATATAATTAAGACCTTAGGATTCGGAGGAGGTAGGCAGACTGGACCGAGCATGGGCGTCTGAGAGGGGTGTCGGGACCCTTGGGGGGGGAGGAATCCGACCCCCAAGGGTAGGGGTTGGGTGAGGGCACCCAACCCCTCCTAGGGAGGGTGGGGTTGGCCAACCCCATCCCTCCTAGGAGGGATCGGGTCAGCCGACCCGATCTCTCCTAGGAGAGATCGGGTTGGCCAACCCGATCTCTCCTAGGAGAGATCGGGTTGGCCGACCCGATCTCTCCTAGGAGAGATCGGGTCGGCTGACCCGATCTCTCCTAGGAGAGATCGGGTTGGTCCACCCGATCTCCCCTAGGGGAGATCGGGTTGGCTGACCCGATCTCCCCTAGGGGAGGTCGGGTGTGGCCACCCAACCTCACCTAGGTGAGTCCTTCGTTGTCGGACGGGCGCTTCGGCCCCGTCCGAGCCGTTGGTGTTCTCGCGAAGTGTCCGGGTTGAAGTTTCGATTTGCAATCATAAATGGGACGATAAAAATACAACGGTTCGGAGGTCAACGGGTTCAAATTGGGCGTATATCCATCACATGCCCCCGAGTCAACCAATGGCCTAACCCTTGATTGACTCTATTTTAGGATGGTATGACACGCGCAATTTGAAACCGGGATTTTACCTTCTTTGTCTGAATGCTTGCTTACCCTTGGATGAGTGCCTCTGACTCTGCCCCCTGTCTAATGAGATAGAGGAATTGTAAACGTCAGAACAGTACGGACGTGTGCCTAGGCACGCGTCCGTCTGAGGCGGGAGTAATAAACTTATCTCTGCTACAGGTGTATACTCAAAAAATACATACTTGCACCAGGGTGTGATACGAATGTAACTAAATAACTTACGCTTCCAATTTATGCCGGGATTTCATCTAAGTGAGGAAAAATTGATTTTGGCCAAAAATTTTCCTAAGTATGAAATGCTCAAAAATAAAACTAACTTGATAATTTTTCTAAGTATGAGAATATACTTAGCTATAGGTGAAAGGGATAAAAAAGATGATCTTTCCTTGGCCCTTAGATTTTACTTAAGGCTAGATGGATGGTGGTGATTAAAACCCCTAAAAAACCCTATCATCCTTTTATCATAAAAGAGGAGAGTTAGAGAAATACCTCCAAGAGTCACCATAGCCACCATCTTTCTTTTTTCACTCACCCTTGGAGAGCAAGGCAAGTTTGAGAGCACCCCCAAGGTTAGGGCCGGCCAAAATTCCGGTGAGCACCTGAAATTCCGGCCAGCACTTTGATCGGGACGGCGGCGAGGAAGACGAACCCAGGTGGAGGCGAGGGCTCGACTTCAGGCGGGCAGCGGCTTGGCCGACGACGACGACGGCGGCGTGGCACTGGACGGACGGCTGCGGTCGACGACAGATTCGCCTCTGACGGCGACGACACCAACTCCGGCAGGGGTTGTCAACGGCGAAGGGCTACAACTCCGGCGTGACGCGCGGGGCTCTCCGGCGACGACGGGGCAAGCGAAATCACCTCCGGCGGCGGCGTGGCTCAAATTCCGGCGAGGGACTGATTTTCGGGCGTCTTCAAATTCGAAATCCGGACCCGTTTACCATATCGGGTCGGGTTTTCCGAAGGTCCGCTCTTTTCTTTTCCATTACCGTGTAAAACGTCGATTTTTGAATCGTTGATATTTGTTTGCCAATGCTTGATTGCCGAGATTTGATTGCCGATGTTTGATTAAATGTGGGATTGCCGTAGATAGCCGTTGGTAGTTGTGGATTTTGGGGAAAAATGTTTGCCGGTCGTCCGGATATGGTTTCTTGTCCGATTGGGCTATTTCGGTCTTGAATTTGATGTCGTGCCGTCGTTGGTGTATTAATCCTTGTTGGAGGGTATAATGGTAATTTTTTCCAAAACCCGACCTTAGGCTTTGATAAAATTATTTGACTTGGTTGCTGTAGTGTTCTTGACTTGTGCTGACTATCTTTGCTGGGTGTCCTTGGATCTTTGATTGTTGTCGTTGATCGGGTATCAGAGTATTTCCGGTTCCTCGGGAATTTCTCTTATCCTGATATCCGTCGTGTCGTGGCAGGTACTATACTCCTGGTGGTGTCCACGTACGCGGACTCTTCAGAGACGCCGTATTCTCCGAAGGATGAGTGAGTTCCCTTTTTCCTCTTCCTTTTCGGTCGCGTTGCTTCCTTTTCTATTGCTAGCTTAGTACTGTGGCCTTCATTGGGGTGTTAGTTGAAATTTGATTCGTGCTTTGGGGGTTTCCTGTTACCTTTGCCTTAGGTCTTGCTATCCTGTCAGAGAACCTTCTTACTAGGTCCGATTACAACGAACATGTCACTCTAGGGAACATCTGTCCCCTAGATGAGCCTCTGTATCCTTTTCTCCCCTCCTTGGGGAACACTCGAGCGACGGTGACGGAGCCTCCCATAGGGACGGTCGCCGTGTATCCCTCTCAGATCCGATTCGGGCTGAGACTGCCTTACTGTGACGAGCTTATAGAGTTGAGCAGGTTCTTCAGGACTTCTCCTGTGAACCTTGCCCCCAGTGCCCTCCGCGTCTGGGTGGGCTTCCGGGTATTGTGCCATTGGTACTCCTGGAAGTACTCTCTTACTCTATTCCGATGCTTCTATCGGTTCCAGTACCGGACGAGGGTGGGGTTCGCGAGTTTCGTAACTCGCCACCCGACCTTCAAAGATCCCCGATTCTCTGACTTTGGGTTGAGTGGGATCGAGTGGGATACCTCCCTCCGTTTTGTGACCCAGATTGACAATTCGGCCAGTCACTGGGCTAAGCACTATTTCTTCATTACGGATCGGTATGTCACTTGGTCGGTCTTGAATGAGGATCGATCCGATGGTTGGCCTGCTTTTGGAGAGTTCTCTTCGGATGATTTGAAGACTATGAAGATTATTCACGAGAGCAACAGGACCCGGTCTTACTGCCCCGTGTCTCTAATAACTGAGACAGATCTTTACGAGGCCGGGATCAGTCTGACTCCTGACTCCGGGGGTTCGGTATGTCACTTGGTCTTTCTATCTTTATTTACCTTCTGCTTTTCCTTTGTAGGTTGGTTTCATGGAAAAACCTATAACATGCAGGGAGCCCCTGTTGATCTGAGCAAGAGGAAGGCTCCTTCCAGTTCTGCTTTGAAGAAATCCCCCCTGCCTGGGAAGAAGGCTGGAGCCTCTGGTATGCTATCTTCTATTTGCTTCTTTATGGTGTAACTTATGTTTTCCTTATCTTGTTTTTCTTATCTTGCTAGGGCGTTCCCCCTTGGTGACTGAGCGGGTCGTCTCCGTTGGCAGAGATTCTGGACCTTCCAAGTCCAAACCACGGCGATCTGACTCTGAGGCCGGGGCCTCGGCTGCTAAGAGAAAGAAGGCTGTGGATCCTGCTTCGCCCACTGCTCGTCCTCCGACCCTATCTCGTGATAAGGAGATGGTGGTCGAAGAGGTGCCTTCCCTAGCTGACAAAGGGAAGGGACCTGCTGGTGGTGGTTCCCCTGCCCCCCAGCCGAGGGCACGGTCCTCAGGTATGATCTCTACCTTATTACTGATCCTTCTATGTTTATACTATCCTTTGACTTGTTTTGCTTGTGTAGGTGGGCCTCCGACTTTAAGTCGGAAGGATTTCGTACGGCTGACTGATGAAGATGTTATTGGGTCTGAGTGGACTCCCTTCGCTGGTCTGAAGGAGTTCCACCTCGATAGCACTTCCTCTTTGCGGACTCCTGAGGTTGGTGTCCGCGTACTCCGCGGTGCTGTTCCCCCTGGGGATCGTGTTGCTCCACCCAAGTCTCCTGGGGAGACTCGGCGCTTTGTTCAAGGGGTACTTTCTCGTTATGCACCTGTAAGTTGTTCTTTGCTTTCCTCTTATTTCTTTCATAATGTCTATCTTTCGGTTATTCATCCCTTGTTTGAATTGTTAGGGCATATCTGACATGGTGAACATGTCCTCGCTCGTACTCGAGTTATCTGACGAGAGGAAGACCCTTGAAGACAGCCAGGTTTCTCTCAAGGCGGAGGTCGCCACTGCTGCCGAGAAGGCGCGTATATCTGATTTGAGACTGCAGGAGCTCCAGGATCAGGTGTCCTTGCTTGAGACCACTGTGGGCAGTTTGCGCCGGGAAGCTGAGGTTGCCGCATCTGTCCATTCTGAGGAGCTGCGGAGGTTGGAGACTAAGTGTCGGGCAGAGGAGAGGGCTGTCGCAGTATCTGAGTATAAAGCCTCCTCTGCCTTCACCGCCGATTATAGCACGCGTCTCACTCAGGAGATGAACCAGTTCGGTGAGTATCTGGTTGATCACATATATCGGATTGATCCTCAGTTCCCGTTTGGTGACCTTGGTGACTTTGGGCCATATGCCGCTGGCTACGCGACTGTTCTGGTGGGTCAGGCTGCTGTCGCAGACGAGGCTGCCCCAGCCCAGGTGGATGCTACACCTGTGGAGATTGGTACCTCAGATTCCTCTTCCTCATCTATTTCCGCTGGAGGTTCAGGTTCAGGTGGTGAGGGTGACTCCCCCGAGGCTTCTGACTGACTTGTTTATCTCATACTATCCTTGTATATATAACTACACTCCTTCTCCCCTTGTACGGGTTGAGTGTCTTTTGAGATTGTGATGGTGTTTGTTGTTACTTTCCTTTGCCGCATTATGTTGTTGACTACGTGGTTTGTTTGCCTTTACATTAGTGCTTCTCATGCTTTTGTATATATCTCTTCTCATGATGGCTTCCTATGCCTTGTGTATGGCTCTTTGGGTATGAACTCTTTACTTGGTGTGTTTCCTTTACTTATCCTTCTTTCGTGTTTTCCTTCGTGTCTTACCTGCCATTTCATAAAGAAAAAACATTACTTGTTCTTCACATTACTTTACTTAGAAATTTCTTTCTCATGTTACCCTTCCGAGCATGGTACCCTTCTGACCATGGTATCCTTCAAAACATGGTATCCTTTCAAACATGGTGTGATTATCTCTTCTGATACCCCTTACACGGTATACGTTGTACTGTTAGACCAAAGATACGCTCTTGGTGGGCGTCGAAATCTTTTCACGAGACAGGCTCTCGGACGGCACTTAACGTTTCACAGGATAGGCTCCCGGAGGGCACAGGTTAGTCCACCGATACCTTCTTGACGGGTGTCAAACTGTTCACGAGACAGGCTCTCGGACGGCACTTAACGTTTCACAGGATAGGCTCCCGGAGGGCACAGGTTAGTCCACCGATACCTTCTTGACGGGTGTCAAACTGTTCACGAGACAGGCTCTCGGACGGCACTTAACGTTTCACAGGATAGGCTCCCGGAGGGCTCAGGTTAGACCAAAGATACGCTCTTGGTGGGCGTCGAACTGGTAGTTTGAAATCTACCTCAAGATACGCTCTTGGGGGCGTCGAACTGGTAGTGTTTTTTCTACCTCAAGATACGCTCTTGGGGGCGTCGAATCTGGTGGGTTGCAAATCCACCTCAAGATACGCTCCTGGGGGCGTCGAATTCGTAGTTTTTGGAAACCACTCTCAAGATACGCTCTTGGTGCGTCGAAGTCGTAGTGTAATAACTACTCTCAAGATACGCTCTTGGGGGCGTCGAAGGTTGTAGTATGAACACTACTCTCAAGATACGCTCTTGGGGGCGTCGAAGTTCGTAGTTTTTGGAAACCACTCTCAAGATACGCTCTTGGTGCGTCGAAGGTCGTAGTATGAACACTACTCTCAAGATACGCTCTTGGGGGCGTCGAATGTCGTAGTACGAAGACTACTCTCAAGATACGCTCTTGGGGGCGTCGAAAGTCGTAGTACGAAGACTACTCTCAAGATACGCTCTTGGGGGCGTCGAAGGTTGTTGACTTGAAGTCATATCTGTGTAAGGATAACTTGGTGATTGTGACATCACATTCACTGGTAAATACTTTTGAATAACTACTACTCTCTTAGGAGCATTCATGTTTTTGTACACTCGGGATGCCTTGGTGCACCAAGACATCCTTTGTAGGAAATGAAAGATAGTTGTAGAGTTGGAGTAACTTCGTGAGTTCTCCTTCTCAAGAGTTTTTTGAAAAGCTTGTAAAGCTAAAACATGCGAAATGCTAGATATGAAACTAAGGATATGGGGTGGCCACTGTGTCTGTTGCCACGTACTCCTTGAAGCTTCCATTGTAGATCATTTCTTCCACTTCCACCTTCAACACCATGCAGTTGTTGGTTTGATGCCCCCAGGTCCCATGGTACTCACACCAACCCTGTGCATCCTTACCAAGGAAGGCCTTGCCTTCCTCCCTGCATGCTGGCAGCTGTTGCTTGAGGCGCTTGTGGAAGATTTCTTCTATGCTGAGTGTGAGGGGTGTGAATGTGAAATTGATACCTCCTCCCAATGTGTCTGCTTCTCTTCCTTTCTCTGGAACTTCATCCAACTGTTCCACTTCTTGTTCAAACGCCCTATCCAGCCTTGTCTTGAGCTCTCTCATTGTGCTCGTCATTACCATCTCATAGAGCCCTCCATAGGCCTCGAATGAGCTTGGATGCATGTTTCTGATGAATGCTCTAACTGCTTCTCCCCTTGTGATGCCCATGTTGGCACCATAATGAAAGAATCTCTGGAAATAACTTGATATAGACTCCTGCGGCATTTGCTTAATATCATCTATGTAGCGAAAGCCTCTTAGGATGGAGTCCCTTGTCCTGCTCCCTATTATGGTTTCTGGCTGCCAAGGTATGGATGTCACCTTCACAGCCTTGCCCCTGTATCTCCTTGTAGGCACTGTTTGAAAAAACTGCCTGCTCAGGCGGAGTGTCACTCCACTCTTCCTCTTTCCTTGCCTTTGTCTCCCTCCCCTCTTTCTTTTATCCTGGTTGGCTCCTGCCATGACCACAGCTACTGTGTCTGTCCTGTGTGATCCGTGTCTCATTGAATTGACATAGCATTGTCTTGCAGTACGTTGATCACCCAGGACCTCTCCCACTCCGTTCTCCGTGATGTACTTCAGCTTCTGGTGAACAGTGGATGGCACTATTTCATATGGATTTATGGTTGTCCTTCCTAGGATCCCATTGTAGGCTCCCAGGCTCTCAACCACCAAGAAATTGACATTTACCTTCAGCTGGGTCCATCCTTGGCCCATGGTCACTGGCAATGTTATCATCCCCAGGGGGTAGCTTGTTGCCCCTGAGAAGCCAACTAGAGGGAAGTTGACCGGATTGATGTCTCCTTTGGTTTTCCCTATCTCTTCCAACACTCTCAGGCTTAGGAGGTCAGCTGAGCTGCCCCCATCCACCAAAATTCTCTTTACATCAAAATTATCAATATCTAAAGTAATAACTAGAGCATCATCGTGTGGAAAGACGATGTGGCTTTTGTCCTTCTCCGAGAACTCTATCTTCACTTCTTCTCCTTCTCTTGGTCTTTTCCTCCACCTTGGCACTGAGCTTAGCTTGGATGCATAGACTTCCCTTGCATTAGCAGTTGGGCCACCTGATGCTGCTCCTCCATGTATCATATTGATGACTCCTCTTTTGTTGGGTGGGGGTTATAGTCTACCTTTTCCTTGCCCTTGTCTTTCTGTGGTGGCCCTAGCTGCATGCTATTGCCCCCATGGTCTACGAACTGCTTCAGCTCTCCCCTCTGGACGATGTTGTTTATGCTTAGCTTTAAGCTAAAGCATTCATTTGTGTCGTGACCATAAGCCTCGTGGTTATCACACCATCTATCCTTGTGATTTCCTACCATTGGGGCTCTCCACCTTGCAGGGGGTGACCATAGCTTTTGGTTCCGCATCTCTCTGAGTACGGTGGCTGGAGTGGCGTTCAGTGGGATGAACTTAATGACATTGATTTCTCTAGCCTTTAAGGGTTCACCCATTTGGTTTCTTTGCTGTGGCGGACGCCATTCCTGCTGCCTTGTATTCTGTGGGGGACGCCACTCTTGTTGCCTTGCTTGCTGCGGTGCCTGGGGTGGCTTTCCTTTGTTTGGCCTTTGATTATCTTCCTTAGCTGCCTGGATTTTGGCCTTCTTGCTTGCCCTGTGCCTCTCAAGGTCAATATGCGTTTTAACTCTCCCTGCAAGCTCCTCCAAGGTACTTGCTGGCTTTTTGGCCATCTTTTCAGCCAATGTTGACCCAAAGCGACCTAAGTTTCTGATAAAGGCTCTGATTATCTCCCCCTCAGTGATGTCTCCCTGGATGTCTGCGATATTCTGGTTGAACCTAGTGTAGTAGCTGGCCAGGGTTTCATCGTATTCTTGTTTTACATCATCAATGGAGCCTGTTCCCTTGAGGAGTTTCCTCTCCCCTAGGTATCTCTGCAGAAACTTAGCTTTTAGCTGCTCCCATGAGTGGATGCTCTCGGAGGGCAGGCTGAAGAACCAATGTGAGGCCACCCCTGATAGGGTGTTTGGGAAAAGGAGTGCCTTGTATCTTTCATCAGTGGTCCTCCCAAATAGGGAGGCCTCATGCTGCTGGATATGTTCTAGGGGGTCTCCCTTCCCATTATACTTTGCAATTTGCACTGTGTGCAGGGAGTCTGGCACTCTGTTCATCTCCAGTTCCCTTGTGAAAGGGTGGTTTGTCTTGTCACTTAGGCAATGCAGGCTGGATTTCTTTGACTCATTCAGTTTCCGGGTTATCATAGCTTCTATTTCCTCCGGGGTGATCATCACCGCTGCCGGAGTATAACCTCTCTGATACTCATTGTAGTTGTAAACTGGGCTTACTGGGTTCCCTTGTCTTTGCTGGTATGGACTGTAGGTGTACCCTTGATACGCCTGCTGGGGTGCTTCATAGAAGTCCTGCCTCCTTGGAGGTCTTGCTTGTCTTTCCTCTCCCAGCGGGGTGTAAGCCCTGTTGCTCTGCTGTTGCCTAGGAGGCACAAATTCTTGCCTTCCCTCTGGGGGTGGCTCTTGGTGATATCTTCTTTGTTCCTCTCGCTGCCCTGCTTGAGGGTGCGAGTAGTGCTCTTCTGCCGGGATCTGCTCCTCCTCATGAGCTTCAGTATAAGTCCCTTGGGTGTATGCCTGCCTTGCATATGCTGTGTGGGCGCGGTTGCCACCTCTTTGTGCTGGCATCCCATACGGGTACCCTTGGGGTTGCTCTTCATAATAGTATCCCTCAGGGGGTGCCGTGTTGTGGGAAGGCACTCCCTGTTGTCCTCTTGCTCTCTGTGGCCTTCTTGCCCGGGGGGTGGAGGCTGTGGAGGACTCAGCCCCAGCTGGGCGTGAAGGTCCTCCCTCCTGGTTGTTCTGTTGCTGAGGAGGTTGTGGTATTTCTTGGGGCTCTGAATGCATTGGCTGCTTCCCAGGGTCAGGCCGCCTCCCTGGAGGTATGGGTTCTCTTCTCCGCCCATTGCCCCCGGGTGGGTGTTGGGGCCTGGACACCCTACTGTTGGTCATAGCTCGTGTGATAGCCAGGCTTTCTGCTCGAAGCCCACAGACGGCGCCAAGTGTTAAGTTATGGGATCTCAGTCAACGGGGTGTCGGCTTTAATCCCACTCCTTATAGGGGGGTGTGTGTGATCCGGTCTTCTCAAGTCGCCTTGTCTTTTCCTATGTCCTTCTTCCGTTCCTTCTTCCCTTGGTTCCTTCTCTTCTTCTCTCCCTTTGCCCTGCAAAAGGGGCAATACCAGACACGGAGGAGGGGGGGGTGGTGCCTGGTGAACCCTCTCCGATGCCTAAGTCAGAACTATACTTCTAGAGAGATAAAGCTAGAGAGATGTCAGAGCTAAATTGTCCAAATAGCCAAGATGCCCAAATGAGTTGTGAAGGTGGGGTATTTATAGGCAACGGTGTCATTAAGGTGACTTAATGACATCGTTAACCTCTAAACACAATTAATTAACCTTTAAGTATATAATTAAGACCTTAGGATTCGGAGGAGGTAGGCAGACTGGACCGAGCATGGGCGTCTGAGAGGGGTGTCGGGACCCTTGGGGGGGGAGGAATCCGACCCCCAAGGGTAGGGGTTGGGTGAGGGCACCCAACCCCTCCTAGGGAGGGTGGGGTTGGCCAACCCCATCCCTCCTAGGAGGGATCGGGTCAGCCGACCCGATCTCTCCTAGGAGAGATCGGGTTGGCCAACCCGATCTCTCCTAGGAGAGATCGGGTTGGCCGACCCGATCTCTCCTAGGAGAGATCGGGTCGGCTGACCCGATCTCTCCTAGGAGAGATCGGGTTGGTCCACCCGATCTCCCCTAGGGGAGATCGGGTTGGCTGACCCGATCTCCCCTAGGGGAGGTCGGGTGTGGCCACCCAACCTCACCTAGGTGAGTCCTTCGTTGTCGGACGGGCGCTTCGGCCCCGTCCGAGCCGTTGGTGTTCTCGCGAAGTGTCCGGGTTGAAGTTTCGATTTGCAATCATAAATGGGACGATAAAAATACAACGGTTCGGAGGTCAACGGGTTCAAATTGGGCGTATATCCATCAACCTAGACTTTATAACCTAACACTTGGCGCCGTCTGTGGGCTTCGAACAGAAAGCCTGGCAATAACAAGAGCGATGACGAACAGCTTAGTATCTAGGCATCACCGCCCACCTGGGGGCAATAGGCGAGAGAGACAGCCTATACCTCCAGCAAGGCAGCCTAACCCAGAGAAACAGCCTGCACACCAGAGCCTCAAGTAGCCCCACAGGCACCCCAGCCTAACAAGCAGGGAGGAGGCTTCCACAGCTCCAACTCCATTGACTAGGAAGCCACAGGGACAGGGGGGCAACAAGGAGTGCCATCCCAATACACGGCACCTCCACAGGGGTACTACTATGAGGCACAACCTCAAGGGTATCCATATGGAATATTAACTCAAAGGAACGACAATCGTGCCCACACAACCAACATAAGGCCCGCATACTCGCAAGGGGCACAGACAGTGACTCTGAGGTTGATGAACGCATTGGATGAGCTGCTAGCCCATATAGAGACTCTGAGGAACAGGCAGAGAAGGCAACACCAGCATGAAGAAGAAGAAGTTCATGAGGAAGAACAAGACCCACAAGAAGAACACCACTCGCACCCTCGAACAAGGCAGCGAGAAGAACAAATGAGAGATAACCAGGGCCACTCCTAGAGGGAAGACAACAATTTGTGCCTCCAAGGCAGCAACAGACACAGCAGGATGCCAGGGCATACACCCTCATGGGGGCAGATAGACAGGCAAGACCTCCAAGGAGGCATGGATTCAACCAAGTACCCCAACAGGGACATACACCGCACTAAGGGAGGACATACATGCCAGACCAACAAGGATATAGGAGTTCCAACATCCACCCTGGCAATGTACACATACAGTCCGTATCACTACAGACATGACTAAGGGACATACCAAGGAAAGCTCAAAGGGAGGGACATAGTCCCAACAACACAACAAGGCAACCACCTACCCATGATACAGCACAACAGATCCAAACCCCTTGTGCATGACAACCCTTGGCACACATCCCCCTAGGACAGGGGAGGAGTTGAAAAGACAAGGATTTGAACAGGGGACTCATAGAGTACCATACCATGTTAGTACATAACTACTACAATGGGAAGTCTCATGGAGAGACATAGTGGAGTGAGATCACACATAGCATACATGAAAGATACATCTCCACCTAGTCCGCCTTGCAAGGATGCGACCTTATATTCCTCAAGTGGAAGGAATACACACAGACTACTGGAGGAAGACAGCTACATTACCAAGGAAGCAAGGGGTATCAACCCCCCACACTCATATCCTTCCCATATCCTCTTATTTAATTTAACTGCATAACAAGTCAACTCCCTAAAAGGGGTATATTTTGATACTTGATATCAACATGTTTTCCAAGAAAGACCATACCGGACGCCTTCAGGCTCCGTGATATATATATACACAGGTGGACCACTAGAAGAATCAGTAAAAGGCCGTCGCCAATCAAGAGATGCACAAGCAACAGATTCCTCAATCCCAAAGAACACCTATAAGGTCAAGTTTCTGGGAAAGATCACAAGATGGAAGGCTCACTTACAAAAATAAGTTGAGCACTCCCAACATCCTATAGAGGAACTACCATGAAGGATTACCCCTACTACAACCGTCCACTAAGCATCCTAGGGCCAAGCCCGTCAAAGGATCCCATCTTGCATTGGTATGCAAGGGGGGCACCAGTCACAACATGCCCTCCCCACAAACGCCCATTAGCACAAGATGGGGTAGCCGCGAACACATCCCTCCAAAAATGGAGGAAACCATATCACATGGGTAACACCCACCATCAGAGGCAAACACCTCCAGCGGATCTTTATGATTTCACAAAATAGCCAGGAGATACAACTACACTTAGAAAGCTCATCCCAGATAATGGAATACACCTCCATCAAAAACCCTCAAGGACACTAAGCCTAGCAAAGGAAGAACGGTGACACCATCATCAAGCTTTTAAAAAGGGATATGGAAAACATAGTATTTCCACACAATGATATGTTAGTCATAAGAGAGGGAATCACCAACTTTGACATGAAGAGAACCATAGTACATGAAGGGAGTCCGTCAGACATCTCCCATGACCAACCATTGATGATATTAGAGAAGAGTCAGGCATACCTAATACCAAAGGACCCCCTACTAGTAAAGGTGGTCAGAACATCAACACACCCATTAGGGACACGGCACTGCAAATGAACCAGGAATAAGGATGGAACACATATCCTTAAAAGTATCCTTACAAGTATCCTTGCATTTATTCTTGCAAAAATAAACTCCGTAGATAAAGAGGTTATCTAATAGATGACTATGTCTCTGTTCTCAAAATATGATCCTAACCCGGAGATCCTTGGACTCCGTATTATATATGCAATTAATAACATGTTCATCAAAGATAGGTACACGAAGATTCAAGACAGCGCCATAAAGATTAGGCGCATACCTCTACCAAGTACGACACATTTGAGTGTTCATAAACACTCCCTCGCCGTCGCACAAGAAAGAAAGGCAGCCAAGGATACAAGTCCTAACAAAACAAACATCGGTAGAAAATTCGGTCATTGAAGTCATGCACCAAGAGAGAAACTCTAAAGATGCAAGATTAGCAAAAGAGATAGTGCAACAACTAGAGTGTGGAAATGAGATACATCTCCTATCAAGAGCCTTAGGGCAGGATAATAGTTCTACAAGATCAACCAAAGAAGAGCTCAAAAGCTTGGGGAGTAAGGTTTCAAGATCGACCTTCACACTAGACGCACATCCCGATCAACCACCCTGTCTGCAAATGATAAGACATTTGACTCTGGCATCCCATCAAGAGGAGAGCCACGATAAAAGGGGCACTAGAAAAATATCCCGCCTTTAAAGCCATATGCCGAATACATGATGAATGAAGGTTATGATAAAACAAAAAAGGAGGGACTTGTCAGCTCAACACACCTCAAACACGTATACGTACGCAATACAAATGCAGCCTCTAATGAAGTTATCCAACAAGGAATAGCCAATACGAGGGCAAACCCATGGAAATTCAGGGAACATCACCGGCGAACCTAAAGGAAAACGTCCTTTTTAGGTTCAAGTCCTAATTCAAAAGAAGTCTATAACCAAGATTCAAGGTGGGAGGAGCATGACCAATGGGACACTCCCCAAAGGCATTGAAGAATACTCCAATGTGAAGGAAAAGGCAAGGCACTCTAAGTGCCACAACACTCCAAGAAGATACAGCCCGGTCAGACCCCCACACCCCCATGCACGAGCAAAGAGCATGGATCAGATTGACTAGACTGAAACACACCTATGAGATTAACAACTCAAGACGCCATTCTATAAGAGAGCTTTTCAACCTAAAGCACAAGGAAGGGGGGGAAAGAATTTACAAGCACCCCTAGGATACAGACAGTGCCACATCCTAGTAATCAAGAGAATGAAATCCACCCCCACCCACCCAAAGCAAAAGCTCTTCCACCCAACCTCCAAAGACACATCCGACAAAGGCATCATTCAAAACATGCCTATGACTGAAACAAGCAAGCATGAGAAAGAGTAAATCCTACAAGGGACACTCATCGCATTCAAAGAAGCAGACAAGGGAGCCCCGAGCATAAGGGGTACCCAACCAAGAAAATGAACAAGGGACCTTCAACGGCCAAATATGAAAGGCGGTGTGACCACCAAGCGACTTGGGGGCACCAAACGAATAAGTGCTTGGTAGTCCACCTAAGTGTAAAAGAAGAGATTAGAGGCAGAAGATCACAAGAACATGCAATACCACTTCTCCTAGAAGAGGTCACATAGAGGAAAACATCCTCAACTCCCTATACGAACTCGTCCTAAGTTGGCAACACACAAACATCGCCCTCGAAAGGTGATCTCCCACATTGAAGAAAAAGTGTGATAACAGGCAATATCGTAGAAGGAGAAGTCAAGTAAAGACTCGAAAAGCATACCAAAAATGCACCATACATGAGAAGGGACACAAGATAAGGTGATATTATGAGCCCTCCGGGAGCCAATCCCGCGAACACATTCGACGCCCCCAAGAGCGTATCTTGAGAGTAGTTCTAAAACTACGAACCCTGTGCCCTCCGGGAGCCTATCCCGCGAACAGATTCGACGCCCCCAAGAGCGTATCTTGAGAGTAGTTTTTATACTACGATCTTCGACGCCCCCAAGAGCGTATCTTGAGAGTAGTGTTCATACTACGACCTTCGACGCCCCCAAGAGCGTATCTTGAGAGTAGTTTATACACTACGACCTTCGACGCACCAAGAGCGTATCTTGAGAGTGGTTTCCAAAAACTACGAATTTCGACGCCCCCAAGAGCGTATCTTGAGAGTAGTGTTCATACTACGACCTTCGACGCCCCCAAGAGCGTATCTTGAGAGTAGTTTATACACTACGACCTTCGACGCACCAAGAGCGTATCTTGAGAGTGGTTTCCAAAAACTACGAATTTCGACGCCCCCAGGAGCGTATCTTGAGGTAGATTTGCAACCTACCAGATTCGACGCCCCCAAGAGCGTATCTTGAGGTAGAAAAAACACTACCAGTTCGACGCCCCCAAGAGCGTATCTTGAGGTAGATTTCAAACTACCAGTTCGACGCCCACCAGGAGCGTATCTTTGGTCTAACCTGAGCCCTCCGGGAGCCTATCCTGTGAAACGTTAAGTGCCGTCCGAGAGCCTGTCTCGTGAACAGATTTTGACACCCGTCAAGAACGTATCGGTGGACTAACCTGTGCCCTCCGGGAGCCTATCCTGTGAAACGTTAAGTGCCGTCCGAGAGCCTGTCTCGTGAACAGATTTTGACACCCGTCAAGAACGTATCGGTGGACTAACCTGTGCCCTCCGGGAGCCTATCCTGTGAAACGTTAAGTGCCGTCCGAGAGCCTGTCTCGTGAACAGATTTCGACGCCCACCAAGAGCGTATCTTTGGTCTAACAGTACAACGTATACCGTGTAAGGGGTATCAGAAGAGATCATCACACCATGCTTAGAAGGATACCATTCTTAGAAGGATACCATGCTTAGAAGGATACCATTCTTAGAAGGATACCATGCTTAGAAGGACACCATGCTCAGAAGGATACCATAAGAAAGAAATTTCTAAGTAAAGTAATGTGAAGAACAAGTAATGTTTTTTCTTGATGAGATAGCAGGTATGATGTGAAGGAAAGCACAAAAGAAAGATAAAGAAAGGAAAGCATATTCAAGGGAGAAGTCCATGACCAAAGGATCATATACAGAAGCACAAGAGGTTATCATGAAAAGTAACGAGTTATCCTACCACCCATATCACAAGTCAAGAGAAGTATCTCAAAGGAACCCAACACCACCAAGAAGGATAGCAAAGATATGAAATCCGAAGGTCAAAGCTCTCAAAATAAGCTCGACCCATCAAGAAGAGAATTGCCTTACAAGTCACACAAATCAACCTCCGACAAATATTATTGTCATACATGTCGCCCTCGCGTGACCTATGCTCGTATCAGACTTGAACATCGTCAAGCACAACTCATGAAGGAGACATCTAAAGAGCATAAAAGATACAACATCCGACAAGACGAGACATCGGGACCTAACCCAACAAACATAGCCTACACAAAAGGCAACTATAGCAATGAAGGCTCTCCAATGAGAAAGGAATACTAAAGCACAACTTCATACATCGTGATGTGGCTATCATGTCCACATACACTGAAGTGGCTATCATGTCCACATACCTTGAAGTGGCTATCATGTCCACATACCTTGAAGTGGCTATCACGTCCACATACCCTGAACTGGCTATCATGTCCACACACTACAGAAGGACTATCACTCCGACACATCAGGAAGTGGCTATCATGTCCACATACCTCGAAGTGATTATCATGGCAGCACATCATAAAACATCTGTCAAAGACATGCATTGTAAAGACACCATCCCGACCACGAACATCAAAAGGCTACGCCTAGCCTTAGGAGGAGGTTCAAGAAAAAGGAAAAACAACACCCTTCATACGCTCATCAAAGGTAGGGACTTATATGAAGACAACCTCCATATCTCACGAAATCAACCATGAAGCAAAGAATCACGACAAGCACTATTGAGGGCATATAACAAAACGATCCCCACAACGATCACAACTACGACACTAGTAGAGGCTAATTCAAGAGCAGTCTCCACCAAACTCCAAAGCAAGAATTTGCTATCTTAATCAGAGCCATGGCAAGAGAGGGGAACCTCAATGTAGGATGATGATCACACCCGTCACCAAAAGAAAAATCTTCAACGCAGGGGTTAATAACATAACCCATAGGAAAGACAAAGACACCTTCAAAAGTCGTCAAATCCATATGAAGATGAAATAAACTTGAGACTCGGCCCCTCGGCTGGGGGGCAGGGGATAGAGAAGAGACATCAAGACCTATGATCACCCCATCGCCAGCCACAGGTCGTTCCCTTTTGTCAAGCAAAGAGGGCGCCTCTTCAACCACTACCTCCTTATCATGGGAGGGAGTCAGCAAGGGGGCACTTGAAGGAGAGCCTCTCGCAGTTTCCTTCTCCTTGGCAGCCGAGGGCCCGACCTCAGAGTCAGGTTTCCGTGCCTTGGATTTAGATTGACTTGAACTCTCACCCACCACAAGAACCATATGGTAACCAGGGAAGAACGCTCTAACAACAAGAAGGAAGCAGCATGAGAACAATCATAAGTATATCACAAAGAAAAGAGAAGGGAAAAAGAACATACTGGAAGCATTAGCAGCCACCCCTGACTTAGAAAATTTCCAGGCCTGATAAACAGAACTAGAGGGTCCTTCCCTCTCATCTGATTCAACGGACGGTCAGATTTGGTCTGACTACCTTGGAAAACGATCTTCAAGGTCTCCCTGTCTGAAGAAGAAAGCTTCCCAAAAAGTGAGTCATCTATAAGAGCAACCAACGCAAAGATCGACCCTTACTCATGGAGGGGCGAGATACGCCTACTACGGGGGCAACCTTAACACCAAGGGAAGAGGGCGAACTTTTAGTTTCCCCAAATGGAGCAACGCTCCAGCACATCCGAAGGAAGGGTCAACCCTTAACACATGTCAATAGACCCCTTCGCTCGCGGCGGTAAGAAGAAAGCCTGTAAGCTTTTTCACCCTCACTTTTATGGGGAACAAATTGCAGGGTAAAGGTCAAGAACTATACACACGCTCCAACGAATGAAGGAAAAATGTTACACGTGCCGAAGGTCGAGGTTAATGGACAATGCTCACGCTAGTACGAGGGAGGCGGAACGTTGTGTCCCATTGAGTGGCAGAGTTCCCACCCTCGAGTAAAGGAGAGGTCTATGCTCTCACCTTTACACTTATGCTCATATTCATGATTAACATCTACAGGTACATCAATGTCATCACTCATGCTCATACTCACAACCCGCCCATCCATACATACATGTTCATGCTTGCACTCATATGCATGCCCACATACACACTCCCATGTGTTCAAACATTTAGACGTCCATGCACATGGCCGCCATATATTCATGCATACATTCATGACTACAATCGTAGCATGTCTCCACTCACTCTCATCCTTATGTTCCTATTTGCATGTATGCTAGTACACATCCTCATGTTCATGATATGTCCATGTTCACTCCTAGTTAACATCCTATAGGCATATTTTCTAGTATCCCATACTTAGAAAAAATTTCGGACCAAAATTGAAATTTTTCTTCACTTAGACTTATCCCGGCATGAAATTGAAGCATAAGTCACTTAGTTGCATTCACATTGCATTCCTATGTGAACATGTATTCTTTGAGTATACGCCTGCGGCAAAGATAGGATTATTACTCCCACCTCAGACGGACATGTGCCTAGGCACACGTCCGTACTACTCTGACGTTTGCAATTCCTCTATCTCATAAGACAGGGGGCAGAGTCAGAGGTACGCATCCATGGGTAAGCAAGCATTCAGACAAAGAAGGTAAAACCCCGGTTTCAAATTGCGCGTGTCATACCATCCTAAAATAGAGTCAATCAAGGGTTAGGCCATTGGTTGACTCGGGGGCATGTGATGGATATACGCCCAATTTGAACCCGTTGACTTCCGAACCGTTACATTTTTATCGTCCCATTTATGATTGTAAATCGAAACTTCAACGAACCCTTCGCGAAAACACCAACGGCTCGGACGAGGCCGAAGCGCCCGTCCGGCCGAGTCAGACTCGCCTAGGTGAGGTTGGGTGGCCACACCCGACCTCCCCTAGGGGAGATCGGGTCAGCCAACCCGATCTCCCCTAGGGGAGATCGGGTGGACCAACCCGATCTCTCCTAGGAGAGATCGGGTCGGCCAACCCGATCTCTCCTAGGAGAGATCGGGTCGGCCAACCCGATCTCCCCTAGGGGGGATGGGGTTGGCCAACCCCATCCTCCCTAGGAGGGGTTGGGTGCCCTCACCCAACCCCTACCCTTGGGGGTCGGATTTCTCCTCCCCCCAAGGGCCCCGGCACCATTTTCGGACTCCCACCCTCGATTCACTCCGCCTACCTTCTCCGTATCCTAAAGTCTTAATTATGCGCTTAAAGGTTAATTAATTGTGTTTAAAGGTTAACGATGTCATTAAGCCACCTTAATGACACCGTTGCCTATAAATACCCCACCTTCACAACTCATTTGGACATCTTGGCAAGTTGCACAATTTTGCTCTGACATCTCTCTAGCTTTATCTCTCTAAAACCGTACTGACTTAGGCATCGGAGAGGGTTCATCAGGCACCACCCCCCTCTGTGCCTGGTATTGCCCCTCTTGCAGGGTGACAAGGAGAAGAGAACCAAGGAAGCAGAAGAGCATAGAGCAGTAGGACAAGCCCCAGGGGTAAGAAGTGCAAGCCTCAGGAGGTCAGAAGGAGAGAAGGAAAGGAGGTCAGAAGGAGAGAAGGAAAGGAGGTCAGAAGGAGAGAAGGAAAGGAGGTCAGAAGGAGAGAAGGAAAGGAGGTCAGAAGGAGAGAAGAGAAGAACACATATCAGAACGACTACCCCAAGAGAGTATAAGGGCAGGGATCAGAACGACTACCCCAAGGGAGTATAAGGGCACGGATCAGAACGACTAGTCCTAGGAGCACTGAACCCGACATTTCATTAGTGGGAGATAAATTCTAGATTGACGACCCGTTGACCTAGACTTTATAACCTAACAATCTCTTATGATACCCTTTAAATGGTATGTATGGTACTATTAGACCAAAGATACGCTCTTGGTGGGCGTCGAATCTGATCACGAGACAGGCTCTCGGAGGGCACTTAACGTTTCTCAGGATAGGCTCCCGGAGGGCACAAGTTGAACCAAAGATACGCTCTTGGTTGGCGTCGACACTATTCGCGAGACAGGCTCTCGGAGGGCACTTAACGTTTCACAGGATAGGCTCCCGGAGGGCACAGGTTAGACCAAAGATACGCTCTTGGTTGGCGTCGAAACTATTCGCGAGACAGGCTCTCGGAGGGCACTTAACGTTTCACAGGATAGGCTCCCGGAGGGCACAGGTTAGACCAAAGATACGCTCCTGGTTGGCGTCGAAAACTGTTCACGAGACAGGCTCTCGGAGGGCGCTTAACGTTTCACAGGATAGGCTCCCGGAGGGCTCAGGTTAGACCAAAGATACGCTCCTGGTTGGCGTCGAAGCTGGTAGTTTGAAATCTACCTCAAGATACGCTCTTGGGGGCGTCGAATCTGGTAGTGTTTTTTCTACCTCAAGATACGCTCTTGGTGGCGTCGAATCTGGTAGGTTGCAAAGCTACCTCAAGATACGCTCCTGGGGGCGTCGAAATTCGTAGTTTTTGGAAACCACTCTCAAGATACGCTCTTGGTGCGTCGAAGGTCGTAGTGTAATAACTACTCTCAAGATACGCTCTTGGGGGCGTCGAAGTTCGTAGTATGAACACTACTCTCAAGATACGCTCTTGGGGGCGTCGAGGGTCGTAGTATGAATACTACTCTCAAGATACGCTCTTGGGGGCGTCGAAGGTCGTAGTATGAATACTACTCTCAAGATACGCTCTTGGTGCGTCGATGGTTGTAGTGTAATAACTACTCTCAAGATACGCTCTTGGGGGCGTCGAAGTTCGTAGTATGAACACTACTCTCAAGATACGCTCTTGGGGGCGTCGAGGGTCGTAGTATGAATACTACTCTCAAGATACGCTCTTGGGGGCGTCGAAGGTCGTAGTATGAATACTACTCTCAAAATACGCTCTTGGGGGCGTCGAGACTGTTGTTGACTTGAAGTCATATCTGTGTAAGGATAACATCATGATTATATCACCACATTCATTGGAAAATGCCTTTGAAGGAAAACTTACTCTTTTAAGAGTGCTCATGTTTTCTGTACATGTGGGGTGGCTTGGGTGGGTCAAGACACCCTTTGGAGGAAAATATAGATAGTGGTAGAGTTGGAGGAACTTCATGAGTTCTCCTTCTCAAAAGTTGTTTTAAAAACTTGGAAAGCTTGAACATGTAAAGTGCTAGATATGAAACTAAGGATATGGTCTTTTGTTTGTGTTTTCTTCTTAGACGTAGTACTTCTTTAGGTGCTCTCCACTGAAGGTGTTTGTGGAGATATACCCCTCCCCGTCCTCGAGGCGGTAAGCATTTACATAGGGAACCGACTCTATCTTGTATGGTCCTTCCCACTTTGGAGATAACTTTCTGACTTGGTCTAGGTGTGAGAATTCGTTCTTTCTGAGCACCAGTTCTCCTACGTGGAATTGTCTTTCCTTGACTTGGCGGTTGTAATATCTTGCTGACACAAGGCGCATCCGTGCCTGTGCTTCTTCTGAATTCCATCTTTTATCCTCCACCATGTCTAAGTCTAGAAGCCTTGCTTTGTTGTTCTCATGTTCTTCAAAGTACGTGGTTCTTAGGGATGACACTGCCATTTCTGCTGGCGCTACCGCTTCGGTCCCGTATACTAGGCCGAATGGCGTTTCTCCTGTGGATATCTTTGGTGTTGTCCGCACTGCCCATAGAAAATTTTCCAGATCATCTACCCAACTTCCCTTGGTAGCGTGGAGTCGTTTCTTTAGGCCATCTAGCACTATTTTGTTTGCTGACTCTACCTGTCCGTTTGTCTGAGGGTGCTTTACTGATGCGAAACGGTGGTCTATATTCAGTCTTTCGCAATACCACTGTAGTTTCTTGCTCTTGAACTGTGGTCCATTGTCACTTATTATTGCTTTTGGCACCCCGTACCTCGAAACAATGTGAGATTGAATGAAGTTGACGACTTGATCGTCTTTTGTCTTCCCCATTGCCTTTGCTTCTATCCACTTGGAGAAGTAGTCTATTGCTACGATTATGCAAGTCTTCTGACCTTTTGTTCTTGGTAGGGGGCCTATCAGATCAATCCCCCATTGTGCGAATGGCCAGGCTCCCGAGATGGAGCTTAGCTTTGCTGCTGGGGCTGTTATATTTCTAGAGTACCTTTGGCAGTGATCACATTTTTGTACCAAGTCTGCTACTTCTTTGCTCATTGATGGCCAATAGTATCCTAGGTTGTAAACCTTTCGGCTTATTGACCGTGCTCCCTCATGGCACCCCGCGTCTCCCTCATGGAGTTCTGCAAGCACTCTTTCTGTTTCTGGGTATGTTATGCATTTGAGGAAAGGTGTGGAGTACCCCTTCTTGTAGAGTTCATTGTCCATCACTGCGTAATTCCTAGCCATCCTTTCAATCTTGACTGCCTCCACCTTATCCTTTGGGAGCTTTCCTTCCATGATGTATTGACGCATTGGGGTCATCCAGGCTTCTGCTTCATCTATTACTAGACCTCCATTTGTTCTATCACTGATTGCATTCTTTGTTCTACAAAGTGAACCTCTTTGCCTGCTTCTACCCCTAGGGCTAGTTTGCTTAAGGCGTCTGCCTCTTGGTTTTGTTCTCTTGGGACTGACTCAATGTCGAAGCTTTGGAAGCTCTTTATTAGGTCCCTGGCTTGCTGCAAGTATTTCTGCATGTTTTCGGACTTTGCAGTGTAGATTCCTTTCACTTGATTGACGACTAGTTGAGAATTACACTTGACTCTTAGATGCTTTGCCCCTACTCCTTTGGCTATTCTCAGGCCAGTTATTAGTGCTTCGTACTCAGCCTCATTGTTTGTTGCCTTAAAGGTGAGTGCCATGGCATAGCGCATAGGTGTATCGCTGTTTGGTGGGTATAGTAAGAGGCCTGCACCTGAACCTCCTCCGTTGGATGACCCATCAGTATGCATCTCCCATAATTCTTCTGATTGTTTCTCCTGACTACTACTTGCCTCGCATGTAGTTTTGACTTCTCCCAAGTCTTCGTCTGGATTAATTCCGGTGAATTCGGCGATAAAATCTGCTAGAGCCTGACCCTTTATGGCTGTTCTTGGGGCGAAATGAATGCGAAACTCACTTAGCTCAATTGCCCATTTGGTCAGTCTTCCCGATGTGTTTGGTCTCTGGAGGAGGTGTTTCAATGGTTGGTCTGTGAGGACTGTTACTTCATGCCCATGAAAATACGGTCTCAACTTTCTTGCTGATATAGTCAGTGCATAGAGGTACTTTTCTATTGGCAAGTAGTTGATCTCATACTTTGCCAATGTTTTGCTTACGAAGTATACCGGCAATTGTGCAGCGTTTTCTTCTTTGATTAGCACTGAGCTTACTGCCACATTGCTCACGGAGATGTAGAGGTAGAGGGGCTCCCCTGGTGTAGGCTTTGCTAGGGGCGGTAGTGTTTTTAGGTGTTGCTTGAGTTGCTGGAAGGCTTCCTCACATCTCGGTGTCCATTCGAATTTCTTGTTTGCCCTTAGTACCTCAAAGAAGGGTAATGCCTTGTCTCCTATTTTGGATAGGAATCTGTTAAGGGCTGCCAACCTCCCATTCAGTCGTTGAACCTCTTTGTGCTTCGTAGGTGACTGCATTTCTTCAATTGCTTGAAGTTTTCGGGGTTTACCTCTATGCCTCGCTGGCTTACCATGAAGCCTAAAAATTTCCCTGATTGCACCCCAAATGCGCATTTTTTCGGATTTAGACGGACCTGGTACTGCCTCATCTTCTCGAATGTTGAGCGAAGGTTCTCCACATGGTCCTTCTTCTCTTTGGATTTGACTATCATATCGTCCACATATGCCTCCATTGTCTTCCCTATCATGTCCCCAAAGATTTTGTTGACCATTCTTTGATATGTTGCTCCAGCATTTATGAGTCCGAAAGGCATCACCGTGTAATGGTATATCTCGCTATCAGCATAGAATGCTGTGTGAGGGGCGTCCTCGGGTGCCATTTTTATCTGGTTGTATCCTGAGTATGCATCCATGAAGCTCATTAGTTGGTGACCTGATGTTGCATCCACTAACTGATCTATTCTTGGTAACGGATATGAGTCCTTTGGGCATGCTTTGTTTAAGTCACGATAGTCGATACACATTCTCCAACTTCCCCCCGGCTTCTTTACCAGTACTGGGTTTGCCACCCATGTCTGGAATCTGATTTCCTTGATGAACTTTGCCTTTAGTAGCTTTTCTACTTCTTCTTGGATAGCTATCTTTTTGCTTCCTCCCATTGGTCTCACCTTCTGTGTTGTTGGTCGCGTTGCCGCGTCTATATTGAGCTTGTGTGAGATTACTTCTTCTGATATTTCTGGCATATCGCTTGGTGACCAGGCGAACAGATCCTTGTATTCCCTTAGTAAAGCTACTAAGTGGTTTTCCTCTTCCTGAGATAAGGCAGTCCCGATTTTGGCCTTCCTATCGGGTTCTTCTATGAGTATCTCTTTTAGTTCCTCCATGGGGGCTGGTCTTCCATGATCTTCTCTTGGGTCCTCATCTACTAGTAGGACTTCTCTTGTTTTCTTCCTCTTGCCTAGTGCAATCCTTGCACATTTCCTTGCTACCTTCTGGTTACCTTTTACTTCCCCTATGCCTTGGCCTGTGGGGAATTTCATTTTCTGATGTAGTGTTGATGGTACCATACCCCACTTGTTGATTGTAGTGGTACCCAGGACCCCATTGTACTCCTCCATTTCTTCTGTGATGAAGAATGGGACATCAATCTTTAGCTGCCTCTGGCCTGTACCCAGTGTCACAGGTAGTGTGACTGCCCCCAGTGGGTATGTTGGCTTTCCTGAAAATCCTACCAAGGGGGAGTGAACCTGTTTTATGCTACTTGGCCTTACTCCTAGTATGTTGAGGACTTTCTTGCTAATGATGTTGGGTGAGCTTCCACTGTCCACTAGGATTCTTCCAATGTCCATATCAGTGATCTTCATTGTTATGACCAGGGCATCCTTGTTGTCTGGTAACACATGCTCCATGTCTCTTCTTGAAAATTCTATTATGTCTTCTCTCTTTCCTTCTGCTTGTTCTTCCTTTGGCTTAGGGTCCCCTAACTCTGCCATATATGCTTCTCTGGCATTCGCTGACTCTCCTCCAGCTCCATAACCCCCATGAATGACATATACGCCTGCCATCTAGCTGGTGATAATTAGGCTTTCTGTCCGAAGCCCACAGACGGCGCCAAGTGTTAGGTTCCGAGATCTGGGTCAAAGGATGATTGGCTCAAATCCCGTTCCTCACTGGAGACTTAGATGATCTGATGTCTTCGGGTTGCTCTGCCTTGTCTTGTGTCCTTCCTTCCTTCCTCCCTTCCTGCAGAAGGGGCAGTACCAGACACAGAGAGGGGGGGGGGGGGGGGGAGGGGTGGTGCCTGGTGAACCCTCTCAGTCAGTATCGTTTTTAGAGAGATAAACTAGAGAGATGTCAGAGCAAAATAATCCAAATTGCCAAGATGTCTGAATGAATTGTGAAAGTGGGGTATTTATAGGCAACGGTGTCATTAAGGTGGCTTAATGACATCGTTAACCTTTAAACACAGTTAATTAACCTTTAAACGCATAATTAAGACCTTAGGATACGGAGAAGGTAGGCGGCAAGCCGAGTATGGGAGTCCAAAACTGGTGCCGGGGCTCTTGGGGGGAGGAGAAATCCGACCCCCAAGGGTAGGGGTTGGGTGAGGGCACCCAACCCCTCCTAGGGAGGATGGGGTTGGCAAACCCCATCCCTCCTAGGAGAGATCGGGTTGGTCCACCCGATCTCCCCTAGGAGAGATCGGGTTGGCTGACCCGATCTCTCCTAGGGGAGGTCGGGTGTGGCCACCCAACCTCACCTAGGTGAGTTTGCCTTGGCCGGACGAGCGCTCCGGCCTCGTCCGAGCCGTTGATGTTTTCGCGAAGTGTTCGGGTTTGAAGTTTCGATTTACAATCGTTAATGGGATGATAAAAATACAACGGTTTGGAAGTCAACGGGTTCAAATTGGGCGTATATCCATCATATACATATTGTGTAAATATTGGAAACATATCTATAGTTACTGTTACTTGGAGGCTAAGTTAATTTTTTAGTGGATTTTAAAACCGTACTTAGCCAACAAGTAACCAATTCGGCCGAACCCTATAGGGTAATGGGCCGGTCCAATTTTGCACATCCCGGCATGGTCAACCGACCCTGAGACCAAGGGAACCAGAACCGAACCGGGTCGGGTTCCACGGGTCCAAACCGGAGCGGGTTAACAAAGTCGGGTTTTCTCAATTGGTCCGACCCATCCGGGTCGGGTTGAACCGGGGCAAACTAAAATGGGTCAAACCGACCCGGTTTGCGTGAATAACCGATTCCTAATTTAAACCGAACCGTTCCGGCCGAACCTCATTTTTATTTGAACAGAACCGGACCGGGCAAACCGGATCGCATCGAACTGAATTTGACTGAGCTGAGTCAACTTAAAATATGATGGTCAAATATTAAAATCCAAATGTTTTCAAACTTTAAAAATTAACTACAGAGTGCATATTGGTTTAATATTTTCACGTTTCAATTAAATCGATGCCTAGTTTCGATTATAGGGAAAAATCTTAGAAATACATGATTTTGGGACTGAGTCGTTTAGAGAGCTGAATTGCAATTGATATTATTGCATGATAGGAACTGTCGTCTTGACTATGTTAAGCTAGCTGGATATTACATGTTGTCGGCAGAGCCCTGGTTTTTAATTAATGACTTGCGCACTAGGATAAACATGCTGTAATGGTTGAAAATGCCTAGGATTCATGTCTAGCATGTTTGATTGATAGCATAAATTGCAAGTCAGCCCCAAATGTTTTAAAACCGAAAATCAGTCGCCAAATATGCATGCTTGATATGGTGTGATCGCACATGATGCGTATGCATGAATGTTGAAGATTTACAAGCATGTGATAATTTACTTAGGAATGTGAATTATATATGCTAGAATGAGTTCCTCGGAACATTAGACGCATGACGCGTATGCATGATGAGTGGTTTGTTTCGTGGATGTGATCTGCGCATGATGATTTTATTGTGTAGTAGAATTGTGTATGAAAATATGAAATCCTCGAAACGTTTTAAAAAGGGCATTGGGAAAGCCAAGATCGGGTGTTTTAAAACCTCCCGTTCCAGTAAAAGCGATTAAAATTGTTTTAAAATACTGATCTATTAGAAAGAAGACATCGATAATCTGAGGAATCATTATTAGTCGCTTTCTATCTCATAAATATCCGATGTATGCAATTCTTTTTTCAAAATGTTACTGTCTCCTTGATTGTTGCATAATTATTAATGTGTGTTTAAGTATAGATGGCAAATCGAAAACGATTCTACGCTGCACTAGACGGTAGCAATTATGAAGTATGGGAAGATTATGTTACGAACATTCTCCTTACTGCAAACATTGAGGATCAGATAGACCCAACAGCAGGAAGGGTAAACACTGACGAATTTGGTAGTCCAAGATTCAACTGCATTGGAATGTCACAGAAATATCAGATAGCACACGATTTAATCTGTGCAACCCTGAGCGAAGAAATGGAAGAGGGCTTCGTGAACGTTAGTGTGTTAAACCTCTGGTGCGTCATACGGCTTCGCTAGGGCGAAGGAAAGGCCGCGGAAGCAAGAAACCTAATGCTTAGGTATCATGGTATTCTTTGCACAGATTGAGGTATAGACTCCGTTCACGATTTTGATGATGAAATAGACAAATGGTAAAGGATTCAAAAGGTGATGAGGATGTTTCCCCTTTCCTTTTGTAGATAACGATGGGTTCTCATATCTGATTAGGTAAATCCAGACCACGACTGTGATATTCGAAAAACACTCTAAGGATTAATGTTCATCCAATGAATCCGAGAAGTCGAAAGTTTTGTATGACAATATTCACAAGTTAATGTGTAAAACCAACAACAAAAGGTCTAAACGAAATTCGGTGCGTCAAACACCGCAGATGAAAGCGCGTCTCAGGTACGCCTCGTTTTCCATATAAAGTCGTAAAACAATTTATCATAGACCCAACATCTGATATAATTCACTTGTGAATTCTTTTCAGGTGTGATGCTTAGTTTGGCAAGGACTGCTCGTCTATTTTATTGCTTTCTTATCTACCTCTTTATTTTCTGGAACAATACTATTATCGTTGTAGCGTGTTTATTTATTCGTTTAAGTTGGTGAATTTTGGTTAATTTAAGATTCAGAGTTATTGAATAAATTAATTGTCATTCGATTCGAAATACAATTTACTTATCAGTTATCGGCCCGGTCAATGGGAACTATCCGAAACGAAAATCTAAACCTATGATTTAGGAACAAAGAAATTTGACCAGGTCAAATGGTCGGATGAAACGAAACAATTGACATAATCCATCTTAATTGTTGTAAATCAACCGATCATGTAGTTTAGAACGCGAATAAATTTAAATATTTCTTATTTGTTAATACTCCATAAAAAAAATTAAAAATTGTAATGATGAACTTGTGCGAAACTGATTAAATTAAATTAAATTTGGGAACGAAACGATTTCACAATGGGTGATAACTGGAGATTTGCGCGACACGTGCTAGTTCCTCGATAGATGGAACACATCGATTCAAAGTACAAATTTAATAAGGAATGTGCTTATGATTTAATGCTTGATATAAATTTTCATTTGCATTTAAGACCCATTTCGGGTTTTACTCATTGATTCCTCATAAAACGAGAGGGAGTATGCTTCTAAAGCTACTACGATCTCGCATGGAATCAGTTGTTGCACAAGGTGAAACCCTAATGCAAAATATAAAGGTTGACAAAACCTTTGAAAATGAGTATGCAATGAAAAGGACATTGTCTGTCAAGTGACTATCCGATTATATGCCTTTAACGATAAGATTGGCAGAGTATTCTTTCAAAATCATACACTTGAAGGACATAGTTTGAAACATGATGACTTCAGCTCAACTCTCAATATCTCCCTCTATGATGATATGAAGTTGACTTTAACACATGTAGAAATTTGTTCCTTCAATATCGGTTGTCACGACACCATGCAAACTATAATCAGGTAATGAGACGAATCTTACCAACTTGCGACATTATAGTTGCAAATCAAATGCACATTGTACCAACAAGAGTACTGACATGATATTGGTGGCGTTGTTGAACAAGAGACGTTACGTTACTTGAAATCGAATTTCCATTGCTTTATAACATCAAAACGAATAAAGTGTTAGTCGAACTAGAGCAGGATGATGATGATAAGGTCCCACTTACTTCGAGTGGGATATTTGAGGCAGCAACACAAGTGAACGACATGGTAAATGAGAATGGAGACATTTTCATAATAAATCCAGTTGGAGGAGTAAATCTAACCACTCAGATCACTTTTGCTACAGGTGCGAATCAAGTCAAACCTGATAATCATGTTGTTGAACCTTTGGATGAAAATCCTATATTACCTCAACTACCTACTAGGTACAGTGGGAGTGGTAAAACCAACTTGGTTCCTGGTTTTGGTAACCGTGGAATTAATTTGGAGATACAATCCTGAGACTAAGAGGTCATCCAAGAAAAGTTGTTAGTGAAGGTTCAAGTAACGCTCTTGTTGGGAGTAATACACCGACAACGAGCATTATTCCTAGTGGGTGCGATGTTCAAGTTCATGATGGGACTAATGATCCTAGACGTAGTCAAAGGCATCAAAATTCTCCCAAGAAGTATCCCATCGAAAGAGGTGAATTGTTCACTCTGACTTCGGTTGATGTAAAGGTATAGGTTAAACAAGTTATGGATGGAACTCAAGCGAATGAATAGAAGAAAGCAATGGAGGATGAGATCGCCTCTATGAAAGCATATTCGGTGTGGTCTTTAGTTGATTTTGCCTGCTAACCGTAGAGCCATAAGGGCAAAGGGGGTTATGAAGTTGAAACTCACTGCCGATGGAACTGACGAGCGATACAAAGCTCGACTCATTGTGAAATGATATACCCAACTTCATGCAGTGGACTTTGATGAAACATACTCACCGACTGGGCGTTACACCATGGGCCAGGCCATTTTGGCTTTGGTTGCAAGTCTTGATCTGGAGCTGCAACAAATGGATGTTAAGACTGCTTTCCTCCACGGAAACCTGGAGGAAGAGATCTATATGGAGCAACAAGAGGGTTTCATTACTCCTGGTAACGAACGTAAAGTTTATAAACTCCAAAGATCGATATACGGTCTTAAACAATCATCCCGGCAATGGTACCGCAAGTTCCACGAGGAAATCATCGGAAATGGATTAGTGAATCTTCACGAGGATCCATACGTGTACATTAAGACCTCTGAGTCAAGGAACGTCATCCAGACATTATATGTGGATGAAATATTGATTGCCGCGAACGATGTGATTTACATGAATGAATCAAAGTCCTGGCTGGCATCTGTATTCATGATGAAGGACGTGGGAGAAGCCATGTACATCCTAGGCATTAAGATTGCTAGGGATCGGGCTGCTCGCAGGTTATGTCTCTCTCAAAAATCCTTGAGCCCCCGACCCTTGGCGACCTTCCAGGTGTCGCCATTCCAGCTGTATCGAGAGAGCTGCGCCTTGCTCCACTTAGGCATCCGCGGATAGAAGGCACAGACCCCGACGTCATTGCACTTTAGCCCATAGAAGGTCCGGAAGAGTCGGAGGCTATATGGCCATTGTTGGTGGAGGCAAAGCACGCGGAAGGCGTTCCACACACGGATGGCATGGGGGGAGAAGGTAGGCGGATGTGTTTTGTAATATTTACACATCTCAACCATGTCACCACAGAAAGGGAAGCGAATCACTGCCGATATTTGCCCGGTGGAGACAAATACCTCCCCTTCCCGGGGACGAGTGACCGCAGAATCACCCAGGACGCAAGGCCAAGGATAAGGGAAGCGAGGCTCCCAGGTGGAAGTAATGTACCCCTCCCGGAGAGCTGCATCATAGGCGGTGTCCAAAATCTCATTACAAGCATACTCGAACTTGAAGGGTTTCCTCCCCCCGGAACTGGACTCACCGTCTGGAAAGTAATCAGGGCAAGAAAAGGCACAGATGATTTCCGCAAAAGTTTGGGTAAGTTGATGAAGATGAAAGGAAAAACTATGCTAACAAGTTTCTTCGGAATCGAAAGAGGAAATCTTACCAGACATGTCGAATCGGAGAGGAAAGGATGAGCTTGATGGTCGGAGGTCCTGGTCGCTGGAGTGCTGATCCGAGATTAGAAAGGAGAGCTTGAACTTTTGAAAACACAGAGAATGAAACGGTAAAGAAGAACTGAATAGTGCCAAGATTTCGGTTTTTATAGGAGAGTGGATTGGCAAAGAGATGTTGTGATCTGAACCGTTGAAGATGAAGCACCTCAACCTGAATCGTCGAAACACTAGGGACAAAACGGCTATAAAGCGCTTTTTCAGAAAAGCAGGCACGGGCACTCAAGCCGACACTTCATCACTCATCGCATTTAATAGGTGGGTAATCGAGAAATCTTTTCGGATTCGGTGGTTTTCCTCGGAATATCGAAAGGTCCGAAGTCGGAAGACATGATGAACTATAAGTCCCTCGGGTCTTGGGGGAAAATGATGGGTTTCGATATAGCCGTCAGGCCCATTAACGGCGACTAAACGGCGAAGTAGGCCCACTGGGCCCCAAAAGAGGCCCAGAAGACCAATACGAGAGGTCCCGACAAGGTCAGTCCCGACATACGAGCTGAACGCTCCTGATGATATGCCTTTAAGTAGGCCCAGATGATACGCCTTTAAGTAGGCCCCGATATTGAATCCCTGAGAATGCAGGCCCTGTCCCGATGACGAGGGGCCCCGAGCGGTGACCAAAAGAGATAACTCTGGAGTCCCCGACATCCGTCGGGACTTGCCACCAGAGAACGAGGCCGAGAAACACGCCCACTATCAACATAGTGGGGAAGTGGCCTGAAAAGACGGAACGTGGGCTACAGGGCCGAGATTAACGGAACGTGGTAGTTATCTCACAGGTAACTGAGGTGACCCCTCCCCTATATAAAGGAAGGAGTTACCTTAGGATCATTACGTTCATACTTACATACTGATACTTGCCAGTTTCATCGAGATACTCATTTAAGCATCGGAGAGGGATTCTGGGTCACCGCCTGGTCTATCCCCTTCATGCAGGATTACTTGGAGCAAAGGAGTTCGGATTTCCGTCAAGAACGTACCGGAGTTCCAACCGTGATCCAACAGTTCCAGATCCTAGTGATCAAGGAACACATATCAGAGGTAAAATTCCGAGACCGAGAGGTCATCCAGAGAAAGTTGTAGATCAAAGTTCTAGCACGACTATTGTTTCCAGTCGGAGTGATGCTCCGATAAGAAGCATTATTCTGAGTGGGAGTAGCGATCAAACAATAGATGGGATTAACGAGCCTAGACATAGGCAACGAACTTCTGTCAGAGAAGTATCCCATCAAGTGAGACATTCGTTCACGAACCAGTGACGGTTCAGCAAACAATGGAAGAACCTCAAACGAGAGAATGGAGGAAAACAATGGAGGATGAAATATGCCTAAATGAGAACAAATTCGGTTTCGGTTTTTAGTTGATTAATCTGCTAGCCGAAGAACTAGAAAGTGAAATTTTAGAATTCACTGCTAATGGAATGTTGAGTGGTTCAAAACTCAAATGATTGCGAAAGGATATACCCAAATTCACGGAGTGGACTTTGATAAAACATACTCACCAACTGTGCGTTATGCCATCATTGCCCTTGTTGCATGTCTCGATCTAGAGCTGCACCAAATGGATATTAAGACCACACCTCTCCACATAAACCTGGAGAAAAGGATCTATATGGAGCAGCCAGAGGGTTTTATTACTCCTTGATGGATATCTGTCCAATTCGGGTTCGTATTTACGTTTCAGACCTCACAAACACGACAAAACCCATAAACGGATTTTACCGCGGACACCCCGAGTCCAAAATGGTCCGGATGCGGCAGTACCCGGACCGGGACTTCCGGATTGCCACAAGGCAACCCGGAGGTCCGGATTGCCTCGGCAGTCCGGACTGGTCCGGTTCGGCCGGCAATCCGGACCATGTCGGACATCCGACATGGTCCGGACTGTCGACTGTCACCGCGCCCTTACCCCTATTATTTTTAATAAGTATGAGAAGTCAGTACGCACATAGCCAACCTCGATGTCGGTAAGCGTTTTCCTTTAAACCGGCATTGAACCGCATAAAACCGGGTACGGTTCTCGGGTGTCCTATAAAAAGGGACCTAGACCTCCCATTTGATAACTTAACTCGAAACTCTCTCAAATTGGCTATTTGTGCTCTGACCTCTCTCTACATACTTTCTCTCCCAAGATTGTGACTTAAGCATCGCAGAGGGTTCAACCAGCACCATCCCCCCTCTCCATGCTGGTTATTGCCCGTTTTGCAAGACCCGACGTGTAGGAGACCGAGATTGGAGCCAAAGCCAAGTTCGGGGTTCGAGGATCGAGGTTCGCGGATCGTGACGTGCTGACAGGAGACCGTACCTGCGTGCACATCCAACCCGTTCGCGAAGAGCAACCTGATGTGTCCCAGGTGGAACCGACCTCAACACTTGGCGCCGTCAGCGTGATTCGACCAAGAAGCCGTTTCATACCGCAAGCTACGACAGGCAGACGTACGAATAAGGAGGGTGCGAGCAAGCCGAAGCCGACGAGAAGCCAACAAGGACCTTCTCACATTCCAGATGCAGAGTCTACCGCCTCCTCCATGCCAACCGCAAATGCGCCTTCCGCGCAGCATGGTCCCGACGTCCAGAACGAGGTACCAGTGCACGAGTTCGAGCAAAGGACGGAAAGGAACAAAGAGTTCCCATACGGGATGCCAGCTGACGGAGTGCAGCAGCAAGCAAGAGGCGCAAGCAACCTGCCACCCGTCACACCAGCCATGATGGATGTGCTTGAAGAGTTTATTGCATTCAGGGAGACTATAAAGAATCAAGGATACGCCGTATCCTCCATGCCAACAAACAGTGTGCCCTCCGCACAGCATGACCTCGAAGTCCAGCATATGGCATACATTACATCCCTTTCATAAAAGATGGAAAACGTGCACGTGATCCATGGAGGCTTTGAAGCCGGAGGAGAGACGTCGTACGAACGAGAAGTATACGTTGCCCAGACAAAGCGCATATGCCAGAATGCTGACATAAAGGACTCCGTCATGGAAGATGTCGTCATGAAAGATGATCCCATAGAATACGTCATTGGCTTTTCATCAAAAGACAAAAAGAACATTGTGTACCCACACACCGACGCCTTAGTCATAACCATGATAATTGACTGCATGGACGTCAAGCGCATGATGATAGACGGTGCAAGTTCGCCCAACATCATTACAAAGGCCATCATCCTAGCCCTTGGAAGAAAGAAGCATGTCAAAAGAATGGACTCACCCTTAGTGGGATTCATGGGAGATGCAAGCTATCCGCTAGGAGTCATAACCCTGCCAGTCATTATGGGGGAAGGAGAATAAAAAATCCAAATAGATGTCCCATTCGTGATTGTGGAGAAGCTTGACGCATATAACGGAATCCTAGGATATACAACCATGAACAAGTGGGGCATGATAGCGTCAACATCACACCAGAAGATCAAATTTCCAACAAAAGCGGGAATTGGTGAAGTAAAGGGAGACCAGCAGCTATCAAAAGATTGTTACAAGGTTGCACTCCAGCGTAATGTCAAGACGGAAAATAGCGGAGTCCCCATCAGTGATGAAGACCCAAGGATGGATCATGCACGTCCTGCTCCGGTTGAAACATTGCAAGAAATCAAGATAGATGAGCCTGACAGGATGGTCCGAGTAGGCACATCACTGTCAGAAGATGAAGTGATAGAAATCAAGGCACTCCTAGTAGAATACAAGGAGTTGTTCGCGTTGTCACCAAGTGACATACCGGGAATAAGCCCAAACGTGATCTCTCACAAACTTAACATCAAGCCAGGATCCAGAGCGGTAGCACAAAAACTACGACCGTTGGGAGGTGACAAGAAGTTGGCAATATGAGAGGAAGTTGGTAAGTTGTTGAACGCAGGCTTTATCGAAGAATCACGATACCAAACATGGGTGGCAAACCCAGTCTTGGTGCCCAAGCCTAACGGCAAGATGAGAATGTGCATCGATTACAGAGATCTCTATAATGCATGTCCAAAAGATTCATATCCTCTTCCAAGAATCGACCAACTAGTTGATGCTACCGCATGCCACGAGTTGATGTCAGTAATGGATGCATATTCAGGATACAACCAAATTCCAATGGCAGAAGAAGATGCACCTCATACCGCGTTCTACGCAGATAGCGAGATCTACAATTACAAGGTCATGCCATTCAGACTAATCAATGCAGGGGCAACATACCAGCGTATGGTCAACATAATCTTCGTAGATATGATCGAGAAGACTGTAGAAGCATATGTTGATGACATGGTCGTGAAGTCGACGAAAAGGCGTAACCATACTGACAACCTCCGCACGGTGTTCAAAAGAATGCGAGAATTCCAAGTCAGGCTAAATCCAATAAAGTGTGCCTTTGGCGTGCAGTCAGGAAAAGTTATGGGATTCATGGTCAGCGAGAGGGGAATCGAAGCAAACCGATAAAAAGTAAAGGCGATAGAAGAAATGGAGTTCCCCAAGAAGCACAAGGAGGTCCAGCAACTAAATGGTCGTTTAGCAGCTCTTAACAGATTCCTGGCAAGGGTAGGAGACAAAGCCCTTCCCTTTTTCCAAGTGCTTCGTGCAAATAAGAAGTTCGAGTGGACGCCGATATGTGAAGAAGCATTTCAACAATTGAGGCAACACTTGCGAATGCTCCTAGCGTTAGCAAAACCAATACAAGGCGAACCACTCTACCTATACATATCCGTGAGCAATACTGCAATCAGCTCGGTGCTTGTCAAACAAAAAGGAACTACACAACTCCCAGTATACTACGTGAGCAAGATCCTGGCAAAGTACGAAGTGAATTACATGCCGATCGAAAAGTACCTGTACGCTCTCATAGTGGCAGCAAGGAAGTTGAGGCCATATTTCCATGCGCATGAAATAACAGTCCTAACGGACCAACCCTTGAAGCACATCCTGTCAAAGCCAAACATGTCAGGAAAGCTAACTAGGTTGTCAGTTGAGCTAAGTGAATTCCGCATTCACTTTGCTCCGCGAATAGAAATCAAGGGTCAAGCATTGGCAGACTTCATCGCGGAGTTCACAGGAATAACCCCTGAAACTGACACTCAAGATGGAACACAATAAAATGATGAGCACACCGAAGTGTGGCAAATGTACACTGACGGTTCCTCAAATGTAGGAGGATCAGGCGCGGGCTTTCTCCTAATTCCACCTGACGGTTCAGAATCATTGAAGTATGCTCTAAGCCTAACATTCAGAGCAACAAACAACGACGCAGAGTAGGAAGCCTTGATAAAAGGATTGAGGATTGCAAAAGGCCTCGGGGTCAAAACCTAAGAGTCAAGTGCAATTCACAGCTAGTCGTCAACCAGGTCAAAGGCGATTTTGTGACCAAGTCAGAAAACATGTAGAATTACCTGGGACAAGCAAAAGAGCTCATAACGAGCTTTGAAACTCTCAACCTAACATCCGTTCCAAGGGAAGAAAATCAAGAAGCGGACGCTTTAAGCAAGTTCGCGCAAGGAAAGGAGCGAAGCAAGGAAACACACTTCGTTGAAAAAAGGATCATGTATGTAATCGACAAGCTAGAAGTGTTAAACATCAACTCAGAGCCAACATGGATGACTCCAATTCTGGCATATCTCACAGACCACGTACTCCCGGAGGACAGAGTTAAAGCACAAAAAATTAGAAGAATCGTCGTCAACTACTCGTTGATCGAAGGCCAGCTATACAAGATAGGATTCTCAACTCCATACCTAAAGTGCATAACCTTCCCAGAAGGCCAAACGTTGTTGAAAGAATTACACGAAGGCCAAGCAGCTTGTCACGAGGGGGCAAGATCCTTAATCCGCAAGGCACTAAATCTGGGATACTATTGGCCAACAATGAAGAACCAAGCAACACACTTGGTTGCAGAGTGCAAATCTTGCCAACTATACTCAGGGAACATAGCGGCACCCGCAACAGAGTTGTGTCCAATCGCAAGTTCCTGGCCCTTTGCACAATGGTGCATCGACCTGGTGGGCCCACTTCCAAGATCCAAGGGTCAAACAAAGTACATCGTGGTTGCCATCGACTACTTCTCCAAGTGGATCGAGGCTAAGGCATTAGCACGAACAACGGATGCGCAAATAATGGATTTCATCCGAAACCATATCATTGCACGCTATGGCGTCCCAAAAGTACTTATCAGCGATAATGGACCACAATTCAGGTGCTCCAGACTCCAGACATTCTGCAAAAGACTCAACATAGACCAACGCTTTGCATCAGTGCGTCATGCCCAAACAAATGGACAAGTCGAATCCGCTAACAAGATTGTCTTGGATGGTCTTAAGAAGAGAGTCCACGCATTGAAGGGAGGATGGGCAGAAGAGGTTAGCAGCGTCTTATGGGCTGTGCGCACAACTCCAAAAGAGTCAACAGGTGAAACACCATTCAGCCTGGTATATGGAACAGAGGTAGTAGCCCCAATCAAAATTGTTGTCTCATCATACCGCACAACCCACTTTGATCCCCAAGCCAACAAAGCAGAAATGCGTCTAAACATGGACCTGGCAGATGAAAGAAGGCGAAACGCGGAGCAAACCCAAGCACGTATGCGCCTAATAACTGCAAGATATCATAACAGGAAGTTGAAAGAAAGACAATTCCATGTGGGCGAAATGGTGTGGAGAAGGAACGAATTCTCACACTTGGATCAAATCAACAAACTATCTCTGTTGGATCACGGTGGAACTCCGGTACGGTCTTTGAAGGCGATCCGAGCTCCTTTGCTCCACGTAATCCTGCAAGAGGGGATAGACCGGGCGGTGACCTAGAATCCCTCTCCGATGCTTAAATGAGTATCTCGTATGAACTGGCAAGCAGCAATCTCAAAGAGTGTATATCAAAACGTAACGTGATATGAGGTAACCTCTGCCCTTTTATAGGCTGAGAGGTACCTCAGTTACCTGGTGAACCGTTGGGGTGGTTAGCCCATATTCCGCGTATCTCGGGCACGATCCCGCCTATCTAGGCCATGATCTCGCTTATCTCGGCCACGCCGCGCGTATCTCGGCCATTCTCCGCGTATCTCAGCCACGCTCCGCGTATCTCGGCCACGCCCCGCGTATCTCGGCCTCAACCTCTGATAGCAAGTCCCGACCAACATCGGGGATTCCAGAGTTATCTCATTGTATCACCGCTCGGGGCCCCTCGTCATCGTGACAGGGCCAATCATTCTCAGGGATTCATCATCGGGGCCTACTTAAAGGCATCTCATCGGGAGAGTCCAGCTCGCCTATCAGGTCCAACTCTGTCGGGACCTTTCATCATCGGGACTCCCGCTGTCGGGACCCTTCGCCTTGGTCTTCGTGTCCTCCTTTTAGGGCCCAGTGGGCCTGTTCACCGTTTCCTCGCCGTTAAAGGGACCTGGTGAATGCCGGGATCCGACTCCTCGACATAGTCTCCGGGGGTCAACTCTTCGACGGCCCCTCCAATATGGTTCCTTGGGTAACGTTTCTAACCTCTGTTTTTTATTGTTTGCAGCTAAGAAGGTATCCGTGCTGACCAATCTGATCCTTAAGCAGGGGGAGACTGATGCTGTCTGCCCTACGCGGAAGAGGAAGTCAGCCAAGAAGGCTGCTGCTCCATCGGGATCTCCTTCCACGGAGAAGCCAAAGCGCAGCCGCGTGGAGGTGGACAAACTCTTCGATGTCCAGAACGCTAAAGAAGGTTAAAAGCTCCGCCTCGCTATTAAATCGTACAGGAAGCTAGTTCCGAAGGAATTGATCCCTTCGACCATGGAGGCCCGCATCGCCGATGTCAAACGTGTTCTCCGAGGGGAAACTCCTCGTGTCCTGAAGGCGGGCTACTACAACTACCACGGGAAGGACTAATATGTTTCTCGGCGTATCGTTTGGTGTAAGAGCCCTAACGAACTTCCTGATTATGTTTCTGAAGCCTCCTCTCTTCTTCTAGGTGCAGGTCATTCGGGAGTTCCGTCAGGTGCTGGAGCTTCAGCAGGTGCACCACCTTCAGCAGGGGCGCCTCCTTCGGCAGGGGTACCACTTTTCTCTGGTGGAGAGACCCCGACCGACGATCAGTTTCGTCGGGTGGAGAACGTGGACTCCTCTGAGGAGACTGATGAGGGCGGCTCCCTTCGCCATCGTCGGAGGACGGGGCAGTCCCTACTGAAAGCAACCTCCAAGGGGCTGCCCCCTCGCCTTCTTCACAACAACAGCAACAAATGTCGCCCATCCACGACTTCACTCCTTCCCCAGCCCGGAACTAGTCCCACATTGGTTGGAGTGGACTTTTGTCCGCTCCACCAATCATATATATAGGGGACTCACCTAAGGGGTTTACACAATTCATTCAGAATATGAAGTACCTCCATTGAGGAACTTGAGAGAAACCCTCTCACCCCCTTAGTAGTGATTTTCGGTGCACATCTTAGTCCGAGGTTCTGTCCCCGTTGAAGAATCGATCTGAGGCTTTGTTGTTGAGCTTACACCACGTTGGACTTCTTCTTACGAAGAAATTTTACGTGGTAACGATCGGAGGATTAGAACTCCCTCCATGACGTTCTTGGGCAGGAAAGCTAAAAGGTATGTGTACATTATTCCGCTGCGTAGTTAGATTCCTTGCATGTACACGTTTAGCATTCTGTAGTATTATTGTTAGGTTCCAAAGTCTTGGGTCAACGGGCGGTCGACCTAACCCTTGTCCCTCACTGGAGATGTTGCGGGTTTGGTGCTCTCGGGTTGTGTTGTCCTAGCTTGTGTCCTTCCGTACTTAGCTTCTCTTCTCCTCTCGCCCTGCAAGAGGGGCAATACCAGGCACAGAGGGGGGGTGGTGCCTGATGAACCCTCTCCGATGCCTAAGTTAGTACGGTTTTAGAGAGATAAAGCTAGAGAGATGTCAGAGCAAAATTATCCAACTTGCCAAGATGATCCAATGAATAGTGGAGGTGTTGTATTTATAGGCAACGATGTCATTAAGGTGGCTTAATGACATCGTTAACCTTTAAACACAATTAATTATCCTTTAAACACGTAATTAAGACCTTAGGGTACGGAGAAGGTTGGCGGAAATAAACCGAGTATGGGAGTCCAAGAATGGTGCCGGGGCCCTTGGGGGAAAGAAAATCCGACCCCCAAGGGTAGGGGTTGGGTGAGGCCACCCAACCCCTCCTAGGGGAGATAGGGTAAGCCAACCCTATCTCCCCTAGGGGAGATCGGGTTGGCCCAACCGATCTCCCCTAGGGGAGGTCGGGTGTGGCCACCTGACCTCACCTAGGTGAGTCTAACTTGGCCGGACGAGCGCTTCGGCCTCGTCCGGACAGTTGGTGTTTTCGCGAAGTGTTCGGGTTGAGGTTTCGATTTACAATCATTAAAGGGGTAATCAAAATGAAACGAATCGGGAGTCAACGGGTTCAAATTGGGCGTATATCCATCACATGCCCCCGAGTCAACCAATGGCCTAACCCTTGATTGACTCTATTTTAGGATGGTATGACACGCGCAATTTGAAACCGGGATTTTACCTTCTTGTCTGAATGCTTACTTACCCATGGATGTGTGCCTCTGACTCTGCCCCCTGCCTTATAAGATAGAGGAATTATAAATGTCAGAATAGCACGGACACGTGTCCAAGCACGCGTCCGTCTGAGGTGGAAATAATAAATCTATCCTTGCTACGGACGTATATTCGAAAAATACATGCCCGCATAGGGATGTAATACGAATACAGCTAAGCGATTCATACTTCAATTTCATGTCGGGATTTGTCTAAATGGAGAATAATTTTATCTTGATCTAAAATTTTTCTAAGTATGGGATGCTTAATAATACACCTATGGGATGTTAACTTGACTGGAGATATGCCCAACCATAGTCTAAGGGAGGTAAAGATGATAGTTTTCCTTTAACCCTTAGATCTCATCTAATTTTAAATGGAGGGTTGTGATTATGTCACTTTAAAAAACCCTACACCTTTTCAAATATAAAGAGGAGTATAGAAAATACCTCACTTAGCCACCATTGTCATCTTTTTCCTTTTTCCTCACACTTGGAGACCAAGGGAGGCATTCTTGCACACCAAGGGAGGGGGGCCGGCCAAAATTCTGGTGGTGAACCAGAAATTCCGACCGGCACGGACGAAGGGGAATCATCGGCACGGCACGGGGCTGCGACGTCGACGGCGTGGAGGACGAGCAGCGGGCCGGCGAAGGACGGGGGGAGGACCAGCGGCGTGGCGGTGATGTCGGCGGCGCGGAGGACGGCGACTGGAATTCCGGCGAGGGACGACGGAGGCGGGATTCGTGAACTCCGGCACTGCTTGATTCCGTCGGCGGCGAAGGGAGATCTCCGGCGAGGGGCTTATTTCCGGCGACGCCAAAATTTGAATTCCGGACCCGTTTATCACATCGGGTCGGGTTTTCCTAAGGTCCACTCTTTTCCTTTCCGTTGCCGTGTAAAATGTTGATTTTTGAATTGCCGATATTCGATTGCCGATATTCGATTGCCGATGCTTGATTGGATATGTGATTGCCGTGGATAGCCGTAGCTAGTCGTGGATTTGGGGAAAAATTTTTGGTCGGTCGTCCGGAGATGGTTTTTTGTCCGATTAGACTAATCCCGTTTTGAATTTGATGTCGAGATGCCATTTGTGTGTTGATTTCCGTTGGAGGGCGTAATTGTAATTTTGCCCGGGCACTGACTTTTGGTTCGGACAAAATTGTCTGATTTGGTTGCCGTAGTGTCTTTGGCTCATGTTCGTTACCTTGGTTGGGTGTCTTCGACTCTTTGGTTGTTGTCGTTGGTCGGGTACCGGGGTACTCCTGGTTCCTCGGAAATTTTCTTGTTTTGACATCTGTCATGCCGTGGCAGGTACTGTATTCTTGGTGGTGTCCCCGCACGCAAACTCTGCAAAGGCGTTACATCCTTCGAAGGATGAGGAAGTCCTTCTTTCTCTTCTATTTGTCGCATTACTTCCTTTCCTGCCATTAGCTTAGTGTCGCAATCTAAGCCGGGGTGTTAGTCGAAACTTGACTCGAACTTTGGGATTTCCTGCTACCTTTGACTTAGGTCTCGCTGCTTTGTCGGAGAACCACCTGACTAGGTCTGATTATAACGAGCACGTTACTTTAGGTGATATCTGCCCCTTAGATGAGCCTCTATATCCCTTCCTCCCCTCCTTGGGGAATACCCGCCAGTCGGTGACTGAGCCTCCCAGGGGGAAGGTCATTGTTTACCCTTCCCAGATTCGATTTGGATTGCGGCAGCCTTATTGCGATGATCTTGTAGAATTTAGTAAGTTCTTTAGGATTTCTCCTGTGAACCTTGCTCCTAGTGCCATCCGTGTCTGGGTGGGCTTCCGGGTGTTATGCCACTGGTACTCCTAGAAGTACTCGCTGGTTTTGTTCCGCTGCTTCTATCGATTCCAATATCAGAGGAAGGTAGGCTTTGCGAGTTTTGTAACTCGTCATCCATCCCTCAAAGACCCCCGATTTGCTGACTTCGGGTTGAGCGGGGTCGAGTGGAATACCTCTCTTCGCTTCGTGGCCCGGTGTGATAACTCGGCGAGCCACTGGGCCAAACATTATTTCTTCATTACGGATCGATATGTCACTTGGTCGGTCTTGAATGAGGATCGGTCAGACGGCTGGCCTGCCTTCGGGGAGTTCTCTTCTGCGGATTTAGAGACTATGAAGGCCATCTATGAGAGCAACAGGACCCAGTCATACTGCCCCGTATCCCTAGTGACTGAGACGGATCTTTATGAGGCACGGATCAGTTTGACTCCTGACTCCGAGGGTTCGGTATGTTACTTAGTCTTCTCATCTGCATTTACTTTCTGCTTTTCTCTTGCAGGTTGGTTTCACGGGAAAACATATAATGTGCAGGCGGCACCGGTCGATCTGAGCAAGAGGAAGGCTCCGTCTAGCTCTACCCTGAAGAAGTCCTCTATGCTTGGGAAAGCTGCTGGGGCCTCTGGTATACTTCCTTCCCTTTGCCTCTTTATGGTACACTTGTGTTTTTCTTGTATTGCTAGGGCACTCTCCTCTGGTGACCGAGAGGGTTGTCTCCGTAGGCAAAGGCTCTGGACCTTCTAAGTCCAAGTCGCGGAGGTCTGACTCTGAGGCCGGGGCCTCGGCTGTCAAGAGGAAAAAAGCTGCGGATCCTCCTCCGTCTGTCGTTCGTCCCCCGACCCTGTCTCGCGACAAAGAGATGGTGGTCGAAGAGGCGCCTTCCCGAGCTGACAAAGGGAAGCGACCTGTTGGTGATGGTGGAGTGGTCACTGGTTCTCCGTCCCCTGCCCCCCAGCCGAGGGCACGGCCGTCAGGTTCGATCTCCTTCCTATCACTGATTCTTCTATGTTTGTATGTTTCTTTATGTTGCTTTGCTTGTATAGGTGGGCCTCTGGCTTTGAGTCGGAAGGATTTCACGCGCCTTACCGACGAGGATATCGTTGGGTCTAAGTGGACTCCTTTTGCTGGGTTAAAGGAGTTTCACCTTGATAGCGGGTCTTCCTTGCGCACTCCTGAAGTTGGTATCCGTGTGCTTCGCGGTGCCATCCCTCCTGGTGACCGTGTTGCTCAGCCTAAGTCTCCTGGGTAGATCCGGCGTTTCGTTCAGGGCGTACTGTCCCGTTATGTGCCCGTGAGTGGTGTCTTGCTTTCTCCTTTTTACTTTCATGTTATTGCTTTTTCAGTTACTCATCTGTTGTTAAATTGCCAGGGTATGTCTGACATGGTGAACCTGTCATCCCTTGTGCTCGAGCTATCCGACGAGAAGAAGGCGCTTGAGGACAGCCAGGCGTCCCTCAAGGCGGAGCTTGCCAGTGCCACTGAGAAGGCGCGGCTGTCCGATCTGAGGATTGAGGAGCTCAGGGACCAAGTGTCATTGCTTGAGACTACCGTAGGTAGCTTACGCCGGGAGGCTGAGGTCGCATCTTCGCTCCACTCTGAGGAGTTGCGGAAATTAGAGGCAAGGTGCCGAGCAGAGGAGAGGACTATTGTAGTGTCTGAGTACAAGGCTTCCTCTGCCTTTACTTATCCTTCTTTTGTGTTTTCCTTCATGCCATACCTGCTATCTCATCAAGAAAAAACATTATGTGTTCTTCATAGCACTTTACTTTTAAATTACTTTCTCATGGGATCCTTCTTAGTATGGTGTAATGATCTTTTCTGATACCTTTTGAATGGTATGTATGGTGTTGCTAGACCAAAGATGCGCTCTTGGTGGGCGTTGAATATTGTTCACGATATACGCTCCCGGAGGTCACCAGTAGTTAGACCAAAGATACGCTCTTGGTGGGCGTCGAAACTGTTCGCGAGATACGCTCCCGGAGGGCACCAGTAGTTAGACCAAATATACGCTCTAGGTGGGCGTTGAAACTGTTCACGAGATACGCTCCCGGAGGGCGTCGAAACTGTTCACGAGATACGCTCCCGGAGGGCACCAGTAGTTAGACCAAAGATACGCTCTAGGTGGGCGTTGAAACTGTTCACGAGATACGCTCTCGGAGGGCACCAGTAGTTAGACCAAAGATACGCTCTAGGTGGGCGTCGAAGCTGGTAGTTTGAAATCTACCTCAAGATACGCTCTTGGGGGCGTCGAATCTGGTAGTGTTTTTTCTACCTCAAGATACGCTCTTGGGGGCGTCGAATCTGGTAGGTTGCAAATCTACCTCAAGATACGCTCCTGGGGGCGTCGAAGGTCGTAGTTTTAGAAACTACTCTCAAGATACGCTCTTGGGGGCGTCGAAATTCGTAGTTTTTGGAAACCACTCTCAAGATACGCTCTTGGTGCGTCGAAGGTCGTAGTATGAATACTACTCTTAAGATACGCTCTTGGGGGCGTCGAAGTTCGTAGTATAAAAAATACTCTCAAGATACGCTCTTGGGGGCGTCGAAGGTCGTAGTATAAAAACTACTCTCATGATATGCTCTTGGGGGCGTCGAAGGTCGTAGTATAAAAACTTCTCTCAAGATACGCTCTTGGGGGCGTCGAATCTGTTCGCGGGATAGGCTCCCGGAGAGCACAGGGTTCGTAGTTTTTGGAACTACTCTCAAGATACGCTCTTGGTGGCGTTGAAGGTGTTGTTGACTTGACGTCATATCTGTGTAAGGATAACTCAATGATTATATCATCTCCTTCTTTTAAAAAATACTTTTGAGTAACTTCTACTTCATTAGGAGTGTTCAAGGCTTTATGTACACATGGGATGCCTTGGGTGGATCAAGGCACCCTTTGGAGGAAATCAAAGATAGTTGTAGAGTTGGAGTAACTTCGTGAGTTCTCCTTCTCAAAAGTTGTTTTTGGAAAACTTAGAAAACTTGAAAATGCTAAGTGCTGAATATGAAACTAAGGATATGGGGTGGTTGGCTTGTCTGTTGCCACGTACTCCTTTAGGCCTCCATTGTAAATCATCTCTACCACTTCTATCTTTAGCACCATGCAGTTGTTAGTTTGATGCCCCCAGGTCCCATGGTATTCACACCATCCCTGTGCATCTCTTCCTAGGAAGGCCTTGCCTTCTTCTCTGCATGTGGGTAGCTCTTCCTTGAGGTGTTTCTGAAAAAGTTCTTCTATGCTCACTGTAAGGGGTGTGAATTTGAAATTTACACCTCCTTGCAGTGTATCAGTCTCTCCTTCTTTCTCCGGAACTTCCTCCGGCTGCTCCATCTCCTTTGCAAATGCCTTATCTAGCTTTTCTTTGAGCTCCCTCATCGTGCTTGTCATGACCATCTCATAAAGGCCTCCATATGCTTCAAATGAGTTTGGATGCATGTTTCTAGTGAAGGCTCTGACGGCTTCCCTTCTTGTGATGTCCATGTTGGCACCATAATTGAAGAGCCTTTCGAATTAGCTTGACATTGGCTCCCTCGGCATTTGCTTGATGTCATCAATGTGTCGGAAGCCTCTTATGATGGAGTCCCTTGTTCTTTTCCCTTGTGCGCTTTCTGGTTGCCAAGGTATGTTTGTTACCTTTACAGCCTTGCTCATGTGTCTCTTCTTAGCCATTTTCTGAAAAAACTGTCTGCACAGGCGGAGTGCAACTCCGTTCTTCATCTTTGTTTCCCTTTGTTTCCTCCTTATCTTCTTGTTGGCTTGGTTGGTCCCTACCATGACCATTGCCACTGTGTCTGTCATGTGTGATCCACGTCTCGTGGAGTTCACGTAGCACTGCCTTGCAGTGCGTTGGTCGCCCAAGACTTCTCCAACTCCATTCTCAGTGATGTACTTCAATTTCTGGTGTACGGTAGATGGCACGATTTCATATGGATTTATGGTTGTTCTTCCTAGGATCCCGTTGTAGGCTCCCAAGCTTTCAACCACCAAGAAGTTAATGTTCACCTTCAGCTGTGTCCATCCTTGGCCCATGGTCACTGGCAGGGTTATCATTCCCAGGGGGTAACTTGTTGCTCCTGAGAAGCCAACCAGAGGGAAGTTGACTGGTTTGATGTCTGCCTTTGTTTTTCCTATTTCCTCTAGGACCCTTAGGCTTAAGAGGTCTGCCGAGCTGCCCCCATCTACCAGTATTCTCTTTACGTCAAAATTATCAATGTCTATCGTGATGACTAACGCATCGTCATGTGGGAAGACAATGTGGCTCTTGTCCTTCTCCGAGAATTCAATCTTCATCTCCTCTCCTTCTCGTGGCCTTTTCCTCCACCTTGGCACTGAACTCAGTTTGGATGCGTAAACCTCCCTTGCATTAGCAGTTGGGCCACCTGATGCTACTCCTCCGTGTATCATGTTTATGGTTCCCCTCTTGTTGGGTGGAGGATTGTAGTCTACCTTGTTTTTGCCTTTGTCCCTGTATGATGGCCCTAACTGTATGCTGTTTCCCCCATGATCCACGAACTGCTTTAGTTCTCCCCTTTGGATGACATTGTTGATGCTTAGCTTTAGGCCGAAGCATTCGTTCGTGTCATGCCCATATGCTTCATGGTTGTCACACCATCTGTCCTTGTGTGTCCCCACCATTGGGGCTCTTCATCTTGCAGGGGGTGACCAGAGTTTCTGATTTCACATCTCTTCTAGGACAGTTGCTGGGGTGGCGTTCAATGGGATGAACTTGATGACGTTGATTTCCCTAGCTTTTAGTGGTTCGCCCATTTGATTTCTTTGTTGGGGCGGACGCCATTCCTGCTGCCTTGTGTGTTGAGGTGCCTGAGGTGGCTTTCCTCTAGTCGACTTTGCATTGTCTTCCTTAGCTGCTTAAATCTTGGCTTTCTTATTTGCTCTGTGCCTTTCCAGGTCTATATGAGTTTTTACTCTCCCTGCTAGCTCCTCTAAGGTGTTTGCTGGTTTCTTGGCCATCTTTTCTGCCAGCGTGGACCCGAAGCGGCCTAGGTTTCTAATGAAGGCTCGTATAATCTCACCCTCAGTGATGTCGCCCTGGATGTCTGCTATGTTTTGGTTAAACCTAGTGTAGTAATGGGCCAAAGACTCATCATTTTCTTGCTCCACGTCATCGATGGAGCCTGTTCCTTTGAGGAGCTTCCTTTCTCCTAGATATCTCTGAAGGAATTTCGCCTTTAACTGCTCCCATGAGTGGATGCTCTCTGAAGGTAGGCTAAAGAACCAATGTGAGGCCACCCCTGATAGGGTGTTTGGAAATAGGAGTGCCTTGTATCTTTCATCAGTAGTTCTCCCAAATAGGGAGGCTTCATGCTGTTGAATATGCTCCAGAGGGTCTCCCTTGCCATTGTACTTTGCAATCTGGATTGTATGCAGGGAGTCCGGCACCTTGCTCATCTCCAATTCCCTCGTGAAGGGGTGGTTGGTTTTATCACTTAGACAATGTAAGCCATGTTTCTTTGACTCATTCATTTTCCTTGTTATCATTGCCTCTATCTCTTCTGGAGTGATCAACGCCGGTGTCGGAGTGTAATCTCTAGGATAGCCTCCATAGTTATAGATTGGGCTTGCCGGGATCCCTTGTCCGTGTTGGTACGGACTGTAGGTGTATCCTTGGTGTCCCTGCTGGGGTACTTCATAGAATTCTTGCCTCCTTGGAGGTCTTGCTTGTCTGTCCGCCCCCAACGGGGTGTAAGCCCTGGCGTTCTGTTGTTGCCTAGGAGGCACGAATTGCTGCCTTCCCTCTGGGGGTGGCTCTAGGTAATTTCTTCTTAGCTCTTCTCGCTGCCCTGCTCGAGGGTGCGAGTGATGTTCTTCCGTTGGGATTTGCTCCTCTTCTTGAGCTTTTTCTCTTTCCTGTTGGTGTTCTCTTTCTTGTCTATTCCTTAGGGTCTCTCTGTATCTAGTAGCTCGTCCAAGGCGCTCATCAGCCCTGGGGTCACTGTATGTGCCCCCTGTGTGTATGCCGGCCTTGTGTATGTTGTGTGGGCGCGGTTGTCATTCCTTTGGGTCGGCATCCCATATGGATATCCTTGGGGTTGCGCCTCATAGTAATATCCCTCAGGAGGTGCCGTGTGTTGGGATGGCACTCCCTGTTGCTCCCTCTCTCTCTGTGGCCTCCTTGCCAAAGGGTTTTAGGCTGTGGAGGACTCAGCCCCAGCTGGGCGTGAGGGTCCTCCTTCCTGGTTGTTGTGCTGGGGAGCCTGTGGGGTTACTTGAGGCTCCGGGTGCACAGGCAGTTTCCCTGGGTCAGGCTGCCTTGCTGGAGGTATAGGCTGTCTCCCTCGCCTATTGCCCCCAGGTGGGCGGTGGTGCCTAGACGCCCTGCTGTTCGTCATTGCTCGCGTTATTGCCAGGCTTTCTGTCCGAAGCCCACAGACGGCGCCAAGTGTTAGGTTCCAAAGTCTTGGGTCAACGGGCGGTCGATGTTGCAAGAGGGGCAATAGCAGGCACAGAGGGGGGGGGGTGGTGCTCTCGGGTTGTGTTGTCCTAGCTTGTGTCCTTCCGTCCTTAGCTTCTCTTCTCCTCTCGCCCTGCAAGAGGGGCAATACCAGGCACAGAGGGGGGGGGGGTGGTGCCTAATGAACCCTCTCTGATGCCTAAGTCAGTACGGTTTTAGAGAGATAAAGCTAGAGAGATGTCAGAGCAAAATTATCCAACTTGCCAAGATGATCCAATGAATAGTGGAGGTGTTGTATTTATAGGCAACGATGTCATTAAGGTGGCTTAATGACATCGTTAACCTTTAAACACAATTAATTATCCTTTAAACACATAATTAAGACCTTAGGGTACGGAGAAGGTTGGCGGAAATAAACCGAGTATGGGAGTCCAAGAATGGTGCCGGGGCCCTTGGGGGAAAGAAAATCCGACCCCCAAGGGTAGGGGTTGGGTGAGGCCACCCAACCCCTCCTAGGGGAGATAGGGTTGGCCAACCCTATCTCTCCTAGGGGAGATCGGGTTGGCCAACCCGATCTCCCCTAGGGGAGGTCGGGTGTGGCCACCCGACCTCACCTAGGTGAGTCTAACTTGGCCGGACGAGCGCTTCGGCCTCGTCCGGACCGTTGGTGTTTTCGCGAAGTGTTCGGGTTGAGGTTTCGATTTACAATCATTAAAGGGGTAATCAAAATGAAACGAATCGGGAGTCAACGGGTTCAAATTGGGCGTATATCCATCAATTATGTCCCCGTAATCCAACACATTCATTAAAACACTTCATCATTAAATTCGTACTCAGAAACGATGTGTTCCGTCTTTCGAGCATGTGGCATCTAATCCAAGTTTAACCCATGGAATAAATCGTTTCGTTTCCGAAATTCAATTTAATTTAATAAAATCGGTTTCGCACATGTTCATCATTACGGAATTTATCATATAATGGAGTACCAACAAATAAGGAATACTAAATCGTTCGATCAGCCACGCAATCGATGGGTTTATTCAATTCAGTTGTCCCGACTGAGATGACGGAGCATGTGTGTCATTTCGTTTCATTCAGCCTCTTTTACCTGGCCGGAAAATTTGGTTCCAAACCCGTGGGTATGAACTTTCATTTCGGATCGCTCCCTTTTTACTGGGCCGTTAAATTGATAACAAAATTGTGCTACGAATCGCGCTAAAATTACATTATTCAATAAGTCCGAATCTCAAAATAACCCAAATTTTAGTAATTGAAACGAACAACGAATGATAAATGACAATGGTATGGTTCTAGATCTGAAAGTCGCGTATTTGATCCATGCTTGTCGTACAGATGTCGAGAACTTTGAGTCATGTTGAACATCACACCTGAGTAAATTAACGAGTGAATCACATCAAATGATTTGTGTCCGTATAAAACATTTTTACAGCTTTATACTCATGACGTACGAGGCGTACTTGGGACGCAATTTATCAACGGGGTTTAACCCACCGGATTATCGTATTGGACCTATTCGGTCCAGTTCTCTTCATGACATGCGGATCATGGTTGGCTTTTTTCGACCCACTATGGTGAGCAAAGAAGGTTGTCCATTTACTGATGTAGTTACTGTACTTGACTAGATTCATGATAAGTGAGTCGCGTCAACATCACACAACCATATACATATTTTCCATGTTGACCTTTCATCGCGAAGGTCTCAAGCGGCTTATACACCAGCATCCATGGAAAGAGAGAAGACCATCACATTCAACCAAGACATTTCTAGCTTTAGCATCCTCGCTTACACCGAGGCGGATGCAAGGGGATACCAAGCTGTAACATTGCCTGGTTGCAATTGAAATATTCTTCAACCCCTTTATCCAAAGTTGAATGTATCACCACATACGCGATCAGATCATCAAATAACCTACTCCCAATCTTGGGGAAACAAATTATAACATTCATCTCTCATTGTCAAAATTATACAGACTACTATATTCATCCGTAGTTGTCCTCTCCGCTTTTCGGAATCGTAGCAAAGAGTTCAACATATACTCCTTTTATGCATCATAATTCATACCATGAAGAGTGCGAGGAATGTCGAATCACACTCATTCAACCAACTCATACGAACACATTGATAATCATGCATAATCAGGAAGAAGAATAATATTTTGAGAAAGAATTGCATACATCGGATATATATTAAGATGGAATACGACAAATAATGATTCCTCAGCCATCTAAACCAACCGACCGCCAGTAAACCGAGGGAAGAGGGTTCCTGAAAGAGTTCATATTACCGTCGTATTCAATTCAATAGATCAGTCTCTTAAAACGGTTTTATTCTCAAATTACCGGAACGTGAACTTTAAAATAAGCATACCCGATCTTGGCTTTCCCAAGCCACTTTTGTATTTGAAAAATATTCTGATGAACTTACGCATGCATATACAATTCTACTTCACAAGTAAATTATCATAGCAAGCCAAATTCATCATCCAAACCACACATCATGCATACGTGTCATTCGTCTAATGTTCCGAGGAACTCATGCTAGCATATATATAATTCTACTTTCTAAGTAAATTATAACATGCAGCTTCATCCTCAACATTCAAGCATAAGTGTCATATATGAAATTTCCACATCAAACATGCATATTTGGCGACTGGCTTTTGTTTTTACAATTAATCATTCGTGTTTCTAGACATGAATCTTAGGCAATCGCAACCATCACAACATGTCTGTCCTAGTGCACAAACCATATATTTAACTAGGGATCTGCCCCCAACATCCAGCCAGCTTGACATAGTCAAGACAACAATTCTAATAAATATATGTGACCAAAAGTTAAGAATTGCAATTCAGCCCTCTAATTAATCCAGTCCCTAAATCATGCATTTACCAGATCCATCCCCATAATCGAAACTAGGCATTAAGGTTTAATCAAAACGTGAAAATTTTAAACCTTCGAGCACTGTGTAGACTATTTCAACTTCGAAAACATTTGGATTTTAAAAAATTTGACCATCCCATTTTACTAGTTGACTTGAATTCGATTTTGAAAAATTCGGTTCGGTTCGGTCCGGTTTTATTTAAAATCTGGTTCGGTCCGAACCGGTTCAATAAAATAGGATTTCGGTTCGGTTCAACACTCAAAACCGGTTCGGTTAGGTCCACTTAATTACCCCGGTTCGACCCAACCCGACTAGGTCGAACCGATTAAGAAAACCCGATTTGGTTTAAGCCTCTCCGGTTTTGCAAATTGGACCGGCCCAATAAACCCATAGGGTTCGGCCGAAATAATTTTGTGGGCTAAGTACGGTTTTAAAGTCCACTAAAAACTTAACTTAGCCACCAAGAATTATTAACTATGTTAAATAATTTCCAATATTGCTATATATATATATATATTAACTTCGGCCACATCTATATATATATATATATATATATTTATTGTTAAGATTCTATCTATAAGATGTAAATCAATCAACAATATATATATATATATATATATATATATATATATATATATATATATCTATAAATTTCGTCTTACATACAAATATATATATATATATATATTTATTTATTGTTAATAACTTTTATAGGGAAATAAATATTCTAACAATATATTTTCTTAATCTTCTAAGTAACTAAATCTATCAATATTATCTGTATCCCTATAAATTAGCTAGATATATTGATAGTTATATATATTTCTACATATTAATGTGATCCTATCCATATATTTTCAATTATAGATATATTGTCACCTTTAATAAAATTTAATATATGGTAAACAATATATTAATATATTTCGGCCGAAATATTTAAACTTGGCGCCTAAGAAATTAAAAATATTACCTGGTAAATTACCTAGAGTTTCGGCCGAAACATGTATTAGAAATAAGTGGTCAATTTCATGATCAAATTTTAATAAGATCTACAATGCAATGTCTGATTTTGATAAATATTACATTTTTCTTGAAGATCATGAATATCAAATTTTACTAAGAACATCATGAAAATTTCGGCACTTACAATTAAAAAAATTGGAAATTTTAAATATTTATTCTTTAAATTCCGGCCAACACATGTAAAAATCAAGAACATGAATTTATCAGAATCTTGAACTCCTAACACATGCTCTGATATCATTATTGGATTACGGGGCTAAATACTACGAAACATAAACAAGGTACATGCTAGTAATCAGAATTACGCAGCGGAAGATGTGCACATACCTTAAACCTTTTCCGTAGTCCCAATATCTTGCTGAGGGAGTTCTCGATCCACCGGACGGAACCTGTAGAGGTTCTTGTTAAGGAAGTCCTACGCGGTTTAGACTGTAAGCATATGGTGATGGGCGCCGTACTTGGTAGCCCATAATATGTATAGTTTACCTAATGAACTTCGGTAAATGTCACATTAAGGTAATTGGGCTAGATCCAAATCCCAATTGACATGGGAGGCCCAAAATTGGGCCTCCCCAATTACATAGGCCGGCCAAAATATAGAGAGGGGGTAAGGTAGACTTTTGTCCACTTTACTCCTCCTATAAATAAGAAGTGTTAGGGAAATTTTAGGGTTAATCATAATTCCCTCACAAGAGTGTTTTAGAAAGAAAAACCATCCCCCCACACCTAGGGTGTGCCAATTTGCTTTCGAGCAAACTCTCCGGAGATCTTTCCCCGTACCAGGAATCAATATGAGGCTTTGCTGTGGAGCTGCACCACGTAGGACTTCTCTAACAAGAACCTCTACGGGTCCCGACCGGAGGATCGCGAACTTCCTTGAGCAAGGATCTTGAACTACGGTTACTCTTGAGGTATGTGTAAACTTTCCGCTGCGTAATTGATATTACTAGCACATACCATGTGTTTTCCGTAGTGATTACTCCCCGTAATCTAACAGTGGTATTAGAGTCTGTGTTAGGAGTTCATGATTTTGATAAATTGGTGTTCTTGGAATTTTTTAATTTTGGACCGAAAATTTAAAAGTAAAAAGATTTAAAATTTCGAAATTTTAATGTCCGATATTTTCATGTGCTTGGTTAATTTGATGTTCATGATCTTCAAGAAAAATGTAATATTTATCAAAATCAAACATTGGATTGTAGATCTTATTATAATTTGATCTTAAAATTTGACCACTTGTTCCTAATTAGGTGTTTGTGCCAAAAATTCTAGCAATTTTCAAGGTAAAATATTTAATTTCTTGGTCACCAAGTAAAGAAATTTCGGCACAAACATATAAAATTAAAATAATAATATTTACCATATTTTATTTTTAATGTAACAATATATCTATAATTGGAAACATTAGGATAGATTCACAATAATATATAGGGTTAAAGGTCCTTTTGGTACCACATGTTTGCAAAAATTACACTGTTCATATCACTAGTATTTTTTCGTACCGAGTTGGTACCATATGTTTCCAAACCTTACTGTTTTGGTACCTCCGTTAGGGTTCCATAAAAAACAGCCGTTAAATGGCATGTGCCATGCACGTGACCAGCCCAAAACTTTCAATTTTGTTACAATTTAGTCCATCTAATACATCCCTAACTTTTATTTTGTTTAATTTAGTCCTAAAACTTCAAAATCAAACCATTTCCCCAAATTGACCTAGCCGGACCTAGCCATGGGCTAGGTCCGACCCTGGGTCATGGTCGCAGGCGACCCCGACCCAAGGTCGGACCTAGCCCTAGGCTAGGTCTGGCTAGGTCAATTGGGACCTAGCCCCAATTGAGTTAAATTGGGGCTAGGTCCCAATTGACCAAGCCGGACCTAGGCTAGGGCTAGGTCCGACCCTGGGTCGGGGTCGCCTGGGTCCGGCGACCATGACCCAGGGTCGGACCTAGCCCATGGCTAGGTTCGGCTAGGTCAATTTGGTAAAATGGTTTGGTTTTGAAGTTTTAGGACTAAATTGAACAAAATAAAAGTTAGGGATGTATTAGATGGACTAAATTGTAACAAAATTGAAAATTTTGGGCTGGTCACGTGCATGGCAAATGCCATTTAACGGCTGTTTTTGACAGAACCCTAACGGAGATACCAAAACAGTAAGGTTTGGAAACATATGGTACCAATTCGGTACGAAAAAATACTAGTGGTATGAACAGTGTAATTTTTGCAAACATGTGGTACCAAAAGGACCTTTAACCCTAATATATATAAATATATATCATTATCAATATATCTAAATATTTAAATAGGGTTATAGATATTACTAATAGATTTAGTTACCTAAAAGATTGAGAAAATATATTGTCAGTATATTTGTTACCCTATTTAAGATATTGACAATAAATAAATAAATATATATTATATATTGAACCGAATTTTGCATATGTTGAGGTCGATTCCACCTGGGACACCTCGGGTTGCTCTTTGCGGATCTCGAGCCTCGAACCCCGAACTTGGCTTTGGCTCTAATCTCGGTCTCTTACACGCCGAGTCCTGCAAAACAGGCAATAACCAACATGGAGAGGAGGGGTGGCGCTGGTTGAGCCCTCTCTGATGCTTAAGTCACAATCTAGAGAGAGAAAGTGTGTAGAGAGAGGTCAGAGCACAAATAGCTAATTTGGGAAAGTTTCGAGTTAAGTTCTTAAATGGGAGGTCTAGGTCCCTATTTATTTGAAACCCGAGAACCGTACCTGGTTTTATGCGGTTCAATGCCGGTTTTCAGGAAAATGCTTACCGACATCAAGGTTGGCTATGTGCGCACTGACTTCTCATACTTAGTAAAAATAGGGGTAAGCGCGCAGTACTAGTCAGCAGTCCGGACCATGTCGACATCCGACATGGTCCGGATTGCCTTGGCAATCCGGACCTGGTTCGGATTGCCTTGGCAATCCGGACCTGGTTCGTATTTCCTTATGGCAATCCGGAAGTCCCGGTCCGGGTGCTGAGCGCATCCGGACCGTTTTGACTCGGGGTGACTGCGGTAAAATCCGTTTGTGGTTCTTACGTGTTTGCGAGGTCCGAAATGTAAATACGAACCCAAATTGGACAGATATCCAACACTTGCCCTCGAGTCAAGTAGCGGTTCAAAATCCATGCTTGACTCTATTTAAGATAGGATATTCGTCCAAATTAGGTTCGTCACTGACCTCAGGGGTGGCCTGTTTGTCAATCGAATGAGTAGAGCACAAATTGGTCCATCTTTACTTTTTCGATGAACGTGCGTAATCTGTTCACGGGGTTAGCGTAACAGACGGTATACAAATAACAACGTGCAATTAACGACTTATTCGTAATAACATTCAATAAGCGAAATACTTGTAATAATAAATAATTATGCAACGCGGTGCCATCATGGTACGTGACGTAAACGTTTAACATGATGTTAACATGGAAATGACGACATAGCATATGAATGACGTAATTGCACAATAAGCAAAATACTTAGAGCAATATAAAATTGTAGAACATGCTTGTCGACATGAAGCATGATGTAAACATAGAATACGATGTTAGCATGTAATATGATGTAATCATGCAATATGATGTAAACATGCAATTCATACTTAGATTATAAAATAATCATGTAGCAATCATAAGTTATAATCATTCATATATAAAAATAATATCATGCATAATAGCCTATGTGTACACAACATGCGATTATAATTGTACGTAGCGCGTCATGCAACATTAGGGAGCATGTACGTAATGTAAGCATAGGAGAGATGTAAACATGCTCATACATGATGCTAGGGACTTGTTCGAAAATAGATATGAGTTTAGTCCTTAGCACATGGTGTAGACACTATTAGTGAAAATTAGGAGAGAGAGTAGTCATTAGCTTACATCCTCCCTTGATAGTTTTCCAAGAAGCTCTCATTGCTTGTTGAAGAAGGAGCTTATGGAAGTGTAAATTTGGAGTAGCCACATCATATTTGACATCAATTAAATTCCGGCCAAGCTAGAGGTGGAAGTCACGGCGCGTGGGGTGTAGAACGGCGGCGCGTTCTCTTGATATCACTATGTGCTTAGTAACCATTGATTTCGTCACATGATTCTTGTCGACCGCCGGCATAGAAACACTAATATTTCGTAGTAGTTGATGTTTGCTACTTGATGCATGTTATCTGTTATCATGCTTGTATACTTGGAGAATGCTCCTAGATAGTTGATCCATGCCGCTTGTTGATTGTTGACATCAAGGAAATACATAGACAATATTTTATGACGGTTGGTTTCTTGTCGTGTATAGTCCCATGTCGTAAGAGAAATACTTAGAAAATATTTCAGCCATATTTTGTTGCATGCCGACACCTTGTCGTACGTTGATACTTGATAGTATGCTGACAACTTGTTGTATGTCGACACGTAGTAGCATGTAGACACTTAGTAATATGCTGACACTTAGTAGCATGCTGACAGCTTGCAATATGCTGACTGTCATCCTGAGCAAAACACTTAGAAAATATTCATTGATGGTCGACACCTTGTCATATGTCGATTGCTGACATTGCGCAACACTCAGAACATATTCCTTGATAGTCGACACCTTGTTATATGTCGACAGCCGATATGGTTGGAAAACTTAGAGAATATTTCTGATAGCCGACATCTTGTTGTAGGTCGACAACTGTATGCGCGTGCTCGTATGTACGCGATTGTATGTTTGCACTTGTCCCCACACTTAGAATCTTTTTTATATCCATTGCTATGTACGCCGTATCCATAGACTTGATTTAGACATATGGTGCATGTCGTCGGCTGTCATGGCAAAACACTTTAGAAAATATTTCTTGATAGTCAACACCTTGTTGTGTGTTAACTGTTGGTAACATGCTGACAACTTGTAGTATGTTGACTGTCATCTTGAGCAAAACACTTAGAAAATATTTCGCCCTTGTTATCATGTATGCAGCGAGTATGAGCTCGTTGTCTTCATGGAGGTCGATGTGTTGAGAGGGTTGCCCCCCTTGCATGATGCTTGTTACTTGTTGCGCGAAGATTATTAAGTCGATGCGTACATAGTTATGGAGGTCTATTGCATAGATGTTTGCATAAGTGTTGATGCGTGCATAAGGATGTTATCATGAGTAAGTCCACTATTCCCATTTCGCGAGTAACTCTATGTTCGGATGTCGACATGGTTGAGCAGCTAAACAATGCTCCAAGTGTAGATGTTGACGTCCTTGCTTGATTAATTGATGTTGGTATACATATACTTCCTTCTGAAGATTTGGTATGTTGATGATCTTTATGACTTGTATCATGTTGCAATGTAGGTCGGACTGATGGAAAAAGCTCATCTTTGCAGACAGCCGATGTACACGGTAATCCGCTTGTTGGAAGGGATGTCCGCAACATTGCCCCCGCTACTCTGGAGTCTCCAGACATGGTCGCGGTAAAGGACTTGTGAGTAAGGCACCTCCTTGTATCTTCTTTGAACTTGTTAATTTTCCAAGTTATTGCTTTCATGTTGCTTATGTTTGCAAGTTGCTCTGTACATGTGACTGAACGCGTGGTTGCAGTTCCTGGCTTTAGAACAATTCTCAAAATATCTGTCGCAGGGGCGCATACCCCGAGCGGTTCTAATTTCTTTATGCCGAGTGCGACCGTGCCAACTCCTTCTTGCAATAAAGGGAAAAGAGTTGAGGGTCGTGCGGTGGCGCCTTCCGCCCCCCGATCGAGGGACCGGCCCAAGGAGGAGCGTTTCTCCCATTGAGATAAGCGTTTTTTAGTTTTTCACACTTGCAGCTTGAACTTGAAGATGGCTGATTTTGATGCATGCATTGCTTCTTGTCGCGCCCATGTTGAAGAGTTATGTCGCATTGAAATTGAAGCGGCCATTCTTGCCGTGTTTTCTGTGAGGATGACGACATTGCATTTGATGTCGACATTATGAACTCTTTTACTTAGTTCATTGGAGATGACGTTTCTTCTTGGTTAGTATCAGGTTGTCTGCTTCCTGCATGTTGAACAGGTTGATGTTGTTTTGAGGTTTTCAATAAATCTTTGTTTATGTCTTTGCTTGCATGGTACTTCGTCACTTAGACCTGCTTTTAATAATAGGACAATTGCATGATAACTTGTTAGTAGTATTTCATACCTTGCGTTATATATGTTGTCTGTATGCTTTGGACTTGGAAGATAAGATAAATATCCTTAGATGATGAATATGATGTTCGTAGTAGCGACTGTATGTCGCGCATTCTTGAGTGTTGTGAGCGCCCCTCTTGGTTTGATTCCAAGGCATGGCAAGATGCGTACACTAGGTACTTGTAGCATTGCAGGTAGTAATGTACTTGGCACTTGGCCCTTGACATGTAGCAGTGTTGTCTTGACGAAGCAAGACTTAAGTTTATACAGTCTGTTAGTTCCACTCTAAGGCGACGTAGTACAAGACTCGACTTGTAAGTTTGGTGAGTTTTTCAAACAGGGTGCGCTCCTGCTAGCATTTATGAATGAAGCCTGCCCACTTAAGGTATAGGTCTTCATTATGTCTGCATCTTTAAGAGGATATGTATATTTTTAGTGTACATGAAGCTATCCTATCAAGGAATGTATCTTCATGGCGTATGGACCCATAAGAGGGATGTACATACTTTGTAGATGTGTGGGGTTGTCGTCTAACAAGAGGACTTCCGCCACGATGGGTGATCAGTCCCACCTAAGTGCCGCATTCTGGTTTATTTGCAGGTAATGGCTATGAACATGAAGATTTGCCTCTAAGAGGATTTCGCAGCATGCCATTTTTTAGAAGTAAGCATGGGGTTTGCCCTTGCGAAGAGGATGTCGCAGCATGCTACTATGATAGATGTGAACATGAGGTTTGCCCTTGCAAGGAGGATGTCGCAGCATGTCACTTTTGATAGTAAATCTTGGTGTTTATCCAAGATATTGCTTGGTGCTGACGCCTTTGGAATAGTCGTCACTTTTGAGTAGAGAATTTTTATAAGTCCCTTTTTGTAGTTAATCCGCTAGTTGTCATTACGTCATATAAGTTGACTGTGCACATAGCGCGATGGCTTTGTGTTGTGAACATCTTCTTGAGATAGACGCCGTTATAGAAGGAGAATTAAACTCCTTGTTTGTGTAGATAATAGGTATGTCGGCGTTGTATGCCATAAGTCCTTTCTTGAACATAGTGCTTAGCTTGTATTGTTGAAGTAGATATTATGCGCATAGGTTGCTACTTGGCGCAATTCCAATGTAGTAATCATAGTGTAGTATGTACCTACGAACAGGGTTGCGCTTGTCAGATAGTTGCAATGTTTGCAAGTTTGTAAAAATATGGACTTATGAATTTCCTTTTAACTAATGCATATAATAAATAGAGTAAAGGAATCTGATACGATGATCCCTTCGTTGTGCAAGAAACTTCCCTTAGTGCAGATGTGATAGGTGCGGACACAACAGGTGCGCACATGTCGGGAGCGAAGCTTTTCATGTACCACCCACTGTATGTGTTTGTGAATATGTACAAACAAAGAGAGACTATGCATTGCTGTATGCATCCTTTAGTCGATACGCGTCGATGCTTCCTTAGCGTGATGTTCATATGTATATATGATCGTTGCTTGGTATTGTTTCCAAGGAAAGAGTTAATGTTTGAGTAGAATATTCGCTGAGATATCGCGAGTTATAATTATCTTGGAGACTTGTTGCGATAATGCAAATGATATATACGCGAACATTACTTGGCTTAGATGCCTAAGTAGAATGTCTATAGATAGAGAATTCCAGAGAGTGTTGCATACAGCTCCTCCTAGTGTTGTTCTCTAGATAAGGTGTGTACATATAACCTGTCTCAAATTAGTCGCAATATAACCTGTCTCTTGGATGTACATATAACCTGTCCCAAATTAGTCGCAATATAACCTGTCTCTTGGATGTACATATAACCTGTCCCAAATTAGTCGCAATATAACCTGTCTCTTGGATGTACAAATAACCTGTCTCAAATTAGTCGCAATATTGTGTAATATATATTGGTTAACGAATAGAATGGAGTTATAAATATCCTCATATGGCTCTATCACCTGCAATGCCAACATGACTGGATCAGACTATTCGCGACTAGTCTGTTCCGTTCAGCTTGAATTTTGTTTTGACTAAATCAGACTACCCTGAGTAGATGTCCTACTCGAGTGGTCTGCTTTATTCATAGTAGTGTTGTTGTGAAGTTGTTACCTCATACCTGAGTTTACCTTTGGCAATAACGCGTGTTACCTGGACCTTGTTTAAGTAGGAGAGATCGTCTTTTGAGGGCGATGGTTGGTGTTGATAATTGACATATGGGTATTGTACGGCCTAAGCCGTTTGTTGTTCCTAGTGCGATAGCTTGTGTTGTTGACGCGATTAATATGTGCGTTGCTTTTGGTATTATTCCAAAGTAATGATCATAATGCAATAAGGTACCTACGAAAGTAGATTTAATCTTCATTAGATACTTGGAGTTCGTACAACGGATTACAGGAAGGCGTCAATTGATCGCTCTTTTCGAAAAGTACTAAGGCTAATAAGCATAAGTTGTACTTAATTTAAGAAGACTTAAAGTAGATATGCAAAAATGGAGATAAAGGGATTGATGATGTGTTTGACGTCTTCATAGGTGACTTGTCGGTAGGTTGATTCTGCCACGTGCCACATAGTTCATCAGTGCATTTAGTGTGTTAAGCTCTTCAATCTCCACCCTTGGGGGTGAACAAATGTTGGTGTTATGCCCCCCAGTTTTATGGTGCTTGCACCATTCTTCAACGTTCTTGCCAAGGAAGGCAGTCATTGGCTCAAGTGGACGGGGAAGCTTGTTTTCCGGGAGTTTGACATTTGTTTCTTCCACCTTCGTGCTCCAAGGATTGTAGAAGTTGTTATAATTGGTTCAATGAATGACGTTGTTTTTCCCACGCTTCGCGAGAGGTGGATTATCATTCGTCTTTTCTTTTCCTTTGCATTTTCCTGAAGACTCCACATGAGGCTTCTTTTGATGCTTATTGCTTTGGTCGATATTGATGGATATACGCCCAATTTGAAACCGTTGACTTCCGAACCGTTACATTTTTATCGTCCCATTTATGATTGAAAATCGAAACTTCAACCCGAACCCTTCGCGAAAACACCAACGGCTCGGACGAGGCCGAAGCGCCCGTCCGGCCGAGTCAGACTCGCCTAGGTGAGGTTGGGTGGCCACACCCGACCTCCCCTAGGGGAGATCGGGTCAGCCAACCCGATCTCCCCTAGGGGAGATCGGGTGGACCAACCCGATCTCTCCTAGGAGAGATCGGGTCGGCCAACCCGATCTCCCCTAGGGGGGATGGGGTTGGCCAACCCCATCCTCCCTAGGAGGGGTTGGCCAACCCCATCCTCCCTAGGAGGGGTTGGGTGCCCTCACCCAACCCCTACCCTTGGGGGTCGGATTTCTCCTCCCCCCAAGGGCCCCGGCACCATTTTTGGACTCCCACCCTCGATTCACTCCGCCTACCTTCTCCGAATCCTAAGGTCTTAATTATGTGCTTAAAGGTTAATTAATTGTGTTTAAAGGTTAACGATGTCATTAAGCCACCTTAATGACACCGTTGCCTATAAATACCCCACCTTCACAACTCATTTGATCATCTTGGCAAGTTGCACAATTTTGCTCTGACATCTCTCTAGCTTTATCTCTCTAAAACCGTACTGACTTAGGCATCGGAGAGGGTTCATCAGGCACCACCCCCCCCCTCTGTGGCTGGTATTGCCCCTCTTGCAGGGTGGCAAGGAGAGGAGAACCAAGGAAGCAGAAGAGCATAGAGCAGTAGGACAAGCCCCAGGGGTAAGAAGTACAAGCCTCAGGAGGTCAGAAGGAGAGAAGGAAAGGAGGTCAGAAGGAGAGAAGGAAAGGAGGTCAGAAGGAGAGAAGGAAAGGAGGTCAGAAGGAGAGAAGGAAAGGAGGTCAGAAGGAGAGAAGAGAAGGACACATATCAGAACGACTACCCCAAGAGAGTATAAGGGCAGGGATCAGAACGACTACCCCAAGGGAGTATAAGGGCACGGATCAGAACGACTAGTCCTAGGAGCAGTGAACCCGACATTTCATTAGTGGGAGATAAATTCTAGATTGACGACCCGTTGACCTAGACTTTATAATCTAACACTTGGCGCCGTCCGTGGGCTTCGGACAGAAAGCCTGGCAATAACAAGAGCGATGACGAACAACTTAGTATCTAGGCATCACCGCCCACCTGGGGGCAATAGGCGAGGGAGACATCCTATACCTCCAGCAAGGCAGCCTAACCCAGAGAAACAGCCTGCACACCAGAGCCTCAAGTAGCCCCACAGGCACCCCAGCCTAACAAGCAGGGAGGAGGCTTCCACAGCTCCAACTCCATTGACTAGGAAGCCACAGGGACAGGGGGGCAACAAGGAGTGCCATCCCAATACACGGCACCTCCACAGGGGTACTACTATGAGGCACAACCTCAAGGGTATCCATATGGAATATTAACTCAAAGGAACGACAATCGTGCCCACACAACCAACATAAGGCCCGCATACTCGCAAGGGGCACAGACAGTGACTCTGAGGTTGATGAACGCATTGGATGAGCTGCTAGCCCATATAGAGACTCTGAGGAACAGGCAGAGAAGGCAACACCAGCATGAAGAAGAAGAAGTTCATGAGGAAGAACAAGACCCACAAGAAGAACACCACTCGCACCCTCGAACAAGGCAGCGAGAAGAACAAATGAGAGATAACCAGGGCCACTCCTAGAGGGAAGACAACAATTTGTGCCTCCAAGGCAGCAACAGACACAGCAGGATGCCAGGGCATACACCCTCATGGGGGCAGATAGACAGGCAAGACCTCCAAGGAGGCATGGATTCAACCAAGTACCCCAACAGGGACATACACCGCACTAAGGGAGGACATACATGCCAGACCAACAAGGATATAGGAGTTCCAACATCCACCCTGGCAATGTACACATACAGTCCGTATCACTACAGACATGACTAAGGGACATACCAAGGAAAGCTCAAAGGGAGGGACATAGTCCCAACAACACAACAAGGCAACCACCTACCCATGATACAGCACAACAGATCCAAACCCCTTGTGCATGACAACCCTTGGCACACATCCCCCTAGGACAGGGGAGGAGTTGAAAAGACAAGGATTTGAACAGGGGACTCATAGAGTACCACACCACGTCAGCACATAGCTACTACAATGGGAAGCCTCATGGAGAGACATAGTAGAGTGAGATCGCACATAGCATACATGAAGGATACACCTCCACATAGTCCACCTTGCAAGGATGCGACCTTATATTCCTCAAGTGGAAGAAATACACACAGACTAACAGAGGAAAACAATTACATTACCAAGGAAGCAGGGGATATCAACACCCCACACCCATATCCTTCCCATATCCTCTTATTTAATTTAACTGCATAACAAGTCAACTCCCTAAAAGGGGTAGATTTTGATACTTGATATCAACATGTTTTCCAAGAATGACCATACCGGACGCCTTCGGGCTCCGTGATATATATATACACAGGTGGACCACTAGAAGAATCAGTAAAAGGCCGTCGCCAATCAAGAGATACACAAGCAACAGATTCCTCAATCCCAAAGAACACCTATAAGGTCAAGTTTCTGGGAAAGATCACAAGATGGAAGGCTCACTTACAAAAATAAGTTGAGCACTCCCAACATCCTATAGAGGAACTACCATGAAGGTCACAAATGATTACCCCTACTACAACCTTCCACTAAGCATCCTAGGGCCAAGCCCGTCAAAGGATCCCATCTGGCATTGGTATGCAAGGGGGGCACCAGTCACAACATGCCCTCCCCACAAACGCCCATTAGCACAAGAGGGAGTAGCCGCGAACACATCCCTCCAAAAATGGAGGAAACCATATCACATGGGTAACACCCACCATCAGAGGCAAACACCTCCAGCGGATCTTTATGATTTCACAAAATAGCCAGGAGATACAACTACACTTAGAAAGCTCATCCCAGATAATGGAATACACCTCCATCAAAAACCCTCAAGGACACCAAGCCTAGCAAAGGAAGAACGGTGACACCATCATCAAGCTTTTAAAAAGGGATATGGAAAACATAGTATTTCCACACAATGATATGTTAGTCATAAGAGAGGGAATCACCAACTTTGACATGAAGAGAACCATAGTACATGAAGGGAGTCCGTCAGACATCTCCCATGACCAACCATTGATGATATTAGAGAAGAGTCAGGCATACCTAATACCAAAGGACCCCCTACTAGTAAAGGTGGTCAGAACATCAACACACCCATTAGGGACACGGCACTGCAAATGAACCAGGAATAAGGATGGAACACATATCCTTAAAAGTATCCTTACAAGTATCCTTGCATTTATTCTTGCAAAAATAAACTCCGTAGATAAAGAGGTTATCTAATAGATGACTATGTCTCTGTTCTCAAAATATGATCCTAACCCGGAGATCCTTGGACTCCGTATTATATATGCAATGAATAATATGTTCATCAAAGATAGGTACACGAAGATTCAAGACAGCGCCATAAAGATTAGGCGCATACCTCTACCAAGTACGACACATTTGAGTGTTCATAAACACTCCCTCGCCGTCGCACAAGAAAGAAAGGCAGCCAAGGATACAAGTCCTAACAAAACAAACATCGGTAGAAAATTCGGTCATTGAAGTCATGCACCAAGAGAGAAACTCTAAAGATGCAAGATTAGCAAAAGAGATAGTGCAACAACTAGAGTGTGAAAATGAGATACATCTCCTATCAAGAGCCTTAGGGCAGGATAATAGTTCTACAAGATCAACCAAAGAAGAGCTCTAAAGCTTGGGGAGTAAGGTTTCAAGATCGACCCTCGCACTAGACGCACATCCCGATCAACCACCTTGTCTGCAAATGATAAGACATTTGACCCTGGCATCCCATCAAGAGGAGAACCCCGATAAAAGGGGCACTAGAAAAATATCCCGCCTCTAAGGCCATGCGCCGAATACATGATGAATGAAGGTTATGACAAAACAAAAAAGGAGAGACTTGTCAGCTCAACACACCTCAAACACGTATACGTACGCAATACAAATGCAGCCTCTAATGAAGTTATCCAACAAGGAATAGCCAATACGAGGGCAAACCCATGGAAATTCAGGGAACATCACCGGCGAACCTAAAGGAAAACGTCCTTTTTAGGTTCAAGTCCTAATTCAAAAGAAGTCTATAACCAAGATTCAAGGTGGGAGGAGCATGACCAATGTGACACTCCCCAAAGGCATTGAAGAATACTCCAATGTGAAGGAAAAGGCAAGGCACTCTAAGTGCCACATCACTCCAAGAAGATACAGCCCGGTCAGACCCCCACACCCCCATGCACGAGCAAAGAGCATGGATCAGATTGAATATTCTGAAACACGCCTACGAGATTAACAACTCAAGACACCATTCTATGAGAGAGCTCTTCAACCTACACAAGGAAAGGGGGGAAAAATTTACAAGCACCCCTAGGATACAGACACTGCCACATCCTAGTTATCAAGAGAATGAAATCCACCCCCACCCACCCAAAGCAAAAGCTCTTCCACCCAACCTCCAAAGACACATCCGACAAAGGCATCATTCAAACCATGCCTATGACTGAAACAAGCAAGCATGAGAAAGAGTAAATCCTACAAGGGACACTCATCGCATTCAAAGAAGCAGACAAGGGAGCCCCGAGCATAAGGGGTACCCAACCAAGAAAATGAACGAGGGGCCTTCAACGGCCAAATATGAAAGGCGGTGTGACCACCAAGCAACTTGGGGGGCACCAAACGAATAAGTGCTTGGTAGTCCACCTAAGTATAAAAGAAGAGATTAGAGGCAGAAGATCACAATAACATGCGATACCACTTCTCCTAGAAGAGGTCACATAGAGGAAAGCATCCTCAACTCCCTATACGAACTCGTCCTAAGTTGGCAACACACAAACATCGCCCTCGAAAGGTGATCTCCCACATTGAAGAAAAAGCGTGGTAACAGGCAATATCGTAGAAGGAGAAGTCAAGTAAAGACTCGAAAAGCATACCAAAAATGCACCATACATGAGAAGGGACACAAGATAAGGTAATATTATGAGCCCTCCGGGAGCCAATCCCGCGAACACATTCGACGCCCCCAATAGCGTATCTTGAGAGTAGTTCTAAAACTACGAACCCTGTGCCCTCCGGGAGCCTATCCCGCGAACAGATTCGACGCCCCCAAGAGCGTATCTTGAGAGTAGTTTTTATACTACGATCTTCGACGCCCCCAAGAGCGTATCTTGAGAGTAGTGTTCATACTACAACCTTCGACGCCCCTAAGAGCGTATCTTGAGAATAGTTTATACACTACGACCTTCGACGCACCAAGAGCGTATCTTGAGAGTGGTTTCCAAAAACTACGAATTTCGACGCCCCCAAGAGCGTATCTTGAGAGTAGTGTTCATACTACGACCTTCGACGCCCCCAAGAGCGTATCTTGAGAGTAGTTTATACACTACGACCTTCGACGCACCAAGAGCGTATCTTGAGAGTGGTTTCCAAAAACTACGAATTTCGACGCCCCCAGGAGCGTATCTTGAGGTAGATTTGCAACCTACCAGATTCGACGCCCCCAAGAGCGTATCTTGAGGTAGAAAAAACACTACCAGTTCGACGCCCCCAAGAGCGTATCTTGAGGTAGATTTCAAACTACCAGTTCGACGCCCACCAGGAGCGTATCTTTGGTCTAACCTGAGCCCTCCGGGAGCCTATCCTGTGAAACGTTAAGTGCCGTCCGAGAGCCTGTCTCGTGAACAGATTTTGACACCCGTCAAGAACGTATCGGTGGACTAACCTGCGCCCTCCGGGAGCCTATCCTGTGAAACGTTAAGTGCCGTCCGAGAGCCTGTCTCGTGAACAGATTTCGACGCCCACCAAGAGCGTATCTTTGGTCTAACAGTACAACGTATACCGTGTAAGGGGTATCAGAAGAGATCATCACACCATGCTTAGAAGGATACCATTCTTAGAAGGATACCATGCTTAGAAGGATACCATGCTCAGAAGGACACCATGAGAAGGAAATTTCTAAGTAATGTAATGTGAAGAACAAGTAATGTTTTTTCTTTATGAGATAGCAGGTATGATGTGAAGGAAAGCACAAAAGAAAGAAAAAGAAAGGAAAGCATATTCAAAGGAGAAGTCCATGACCAAAGGATCATATACAGAAGCACAAGAGATTATCATGAAAAGTAACGAGTTATACTACCACCCATATCACAAGTCAAGAGAAGTATCTCAAAGGAACCCAACACCACCAAGAAGGATAGCAAAGACATGAAATCCGAAGGTCAAAGCTCTCAAAATAAGCTCGACCCATCAAGAAGAGAATTGCCTTACAAGTCACACAAATCAACCTCCGACAAATATTATTGTCATACATGTCGCCCTCGCGTGACCTATGCTCGTATCAGACTTGAACATCGTCAAGCACAACTCATGAAGGAGACATCTAAAGAGCGTAAAAGATACAACATCCGACAAGACGAGACATCGGGACCTAACCCAACAAACATAGCCTACACAAAAGGCAACTATAGCAATAAAGGCTCTCCAACGAGAAAGGAATACTAAAGCACAACTCCATACATCGTGATGTGGCTATCATGTCCACATACCCTGAAGTGGCTATCATGTCCACATACCCTGAAGTGGCTATCATGTCCACATATCTTGAAGTGGCTATCATGTCCACATACCCTGAAGTGGCTATCATGTCCACATATCTTGAAGTGGCTATCATGTCCACATACCTTGAAGTGGCTATCATGTCCACATACCCTGAACTGGCTATCATGTCCACACACTACAGAAGGGCTATCACTCCGACACATCAGGAAGTGGCTATCATGTCCACATACCTCGAAGTGATTATCATGGCAGCACATCATAAAACATCTGTCAAAGACATGCATTGTAAAGACACCATCCCGACCACGAACATCAAAAGGCTACGCCTAGCCTTAGGAGGAGGTTCAAGAAAAAGGGAAAAACAACACCATTCATACGCTCATCAAAGGTAGGGACTTATATGAAGACAACCTCCATATCTCACGAAATCAACCATGAAGCAAAGAATCACGACAAGCACTATTGAGGGCATATAACAAAACGATCCCCACAACGATCACAACTACGACACTAGTAGAGGCTAATTCAAGAGCAGTCTCCACCAAACTCCAAAGCAAGAATTTGCCATCTTAATCAGAGCCATGGCAAGAGAGGGGAACTTCAGTGTAAGATGATGATCACACCCGTCACCAAAAGAAAATCTTCAACGCAGGGGTTAATAACATAACCCATAGGAAAGCCAAAGACACCTTCGAAAGTCGTCAAATCTACATGAAGATGAAATAAACTTGAGACTCGGCCCCTCGGCTGGGGGGCAGGGGATATAGAAGAGACATCAAGACCTATGATCACCCCATCGCCAGCCACAGGTTGTTTCCTTCTGTCTAGCAAAGAGGTCGCCTCTTCAACCACTACCTCCTTATCAGGGGAGGGAGTCAGCAAGGGGGCACTTGAAGGAGAGCCTCTCGCGGTTTCCTTCTCCTTGGCAGCCGAGGGCCCGACCTCAGAGTCAGGTTTCCGCGCCTTGGATTTAGATTGACTTGAACTCTCACCCACCACAAGAACCATTCGGTAACCAGGGAAGAACGCTCTAACAACAAGAAGGAACCAGCATGAGAACAATCATAAGTATATCACAAAGAAAAGAGAAGGGAAAAAGAACATACTGGAAGCATTAGCAGCCACCCCTGACTTAGAAAATTTCTAGGCCTGATAAGCAGAACTAGAGGGTCCTTCCCTCTCATCTGATTCAACGGACGGTCAGATTTGGTCTGACTACCTTGGAAAACGATCTTCAAGGTCTCCCTGTCTGAAGAAGAAAGCTTCCCAAAAAGTAAGTCATCTATACGAGCAACCAACGCAAAGATCGACCCTTACTCATGGAGGGGCGAGATACGCCTACTACGGGGGCAACCTTAACACCAAGGGAAGAGGGCGAACTTTTAGTTTCCCCAAATAGAGGAACGCTCCAGCACATCCGAAGGAAGGGTCAACCCTTAACACATGTCAATAGACCCTTTCGCTCGCGGCGGTAAGAAGAAAGCTTGTAAGCTTTTTCACCCTCACTTTTATGGGGAACAAATTGCAGGGTAAAGGTCAAAAGCTATACACGCGCTCCAACGAATGAAGGAAAAATGTTACACGTGCCGAAAGTCGAGATTAATGGACAATGCTCACGCTAGTACGAGGGAGGCGGAACGTTGTGTCCCATTGAGTGGCAGAGTTCCCACCCTCAAGTAAAGGAGAGGTCTATGCTCTCACCTTTGCACTTATGCTCATATTCATGATTAACATCTACAGGTACATCAATGTCATCACTCATGCTTATACTCACAACTCATCCATACATACATACATGTTCATGCTTGCACTCATATGCATGCCCACGTACACACTCCCATGTGTTCAAACATTTAGACGTCCATGCATATGGCCGCCATATATTCATGCATACATTCATGACTACAATCGCATCATGTCTCTACTCACTCCCATCCTTATGTTCCTACTTGCATGTATGCTAGTACACATCCTCATGTTCATGATATGTCCATGTTCACTCCTAGTTAACATCCTAGGTGTATTTTCCAGTATCCCATACTTAGAAAAAATTTTGGGCCAAAATTAAATTTTTCTCCACTTAGGCAAATCACGGCATGAAATTGAAGCATGAATCACTTAGATGTATCCGTATTGCATTCCTATGCAAGCATGTATTTTTTGAGTATACGCCTGTAGCAAAGATAGATTTATTACTCCCACCTCAGACGGACACGTGCTTAGGCACACGTCCGTGCTACTCTGACGTTTACAATTCCTCTATCTCATAAGGCAGGGGGCAGAGTCAGAGGCACGCATCCATGGGTAAGTAAGCATTCAGACGAAAGGTAAAACCCCGGTTTCAAATTGCGCGTATCATACCATCCTGAAATAGAGTCAATCAAGGGTTAAGCCATTGGTTGACTCGGGGGCATGTGATGGATATACGCCCAATTTGAACCCGTTGACTTCCGAACCGTTACATTTTTATCGTCCCATTTATGATTGAAAATCGAAACTTCAACCCGAACCCTTCGCGAAAACACCAACGGCTCGGACGAGGCCGAAGCGCCCGTCCGGCCGAGTCAGACTCGCCTAGGTGAGGTTGGGTGGCCACACCCGACCTCCCCTAGGGGAGATCGGGTCAGCCAACCCGATCTCCCCTAGGGGAGATCGGGTGGACCAACCCGATCTCTCCTAGGAGAGATCGGGTCGGCCAACCCGATCTCCCCTAGGGGGGATGGGGTTGGCCAACCCCATCCTCCCTAGGAGGGGTTGGCCAACCCCATCCTCCCTAGGAGGGGTTGGGTGCCCTCACCCAACCCCTACCCTTGGGGGTCGGATTTCTCCTCCCCCCAAGGGCCCCGGCACCATTTTCGGACTCCCACCCTCGATTCACTCCGCCTACCTTCTCCGAATCCTAAGGTCTTAATTATGTGCTTAAAGGTTAATTAATTGTGTTTAAAGGTTAACGATGTCATTAAGCCACCTTAATGACACCGTTGCCTATAAATACCCCACCTTCACAACTCATTTGATCATCTTGGCAAGTTGCACAATTTTGCTCTGACATCTCTCTAGCTTTATCTCTCCAAAACCGTACTGACTTAGGCATCGGAGAGGGTTCATCAGGCACCACCCCCCCCCCCCCCCCTCTGTGCCTGGTATTGCCCCTCTTGCAGGGTGGCAAGGAGAGGAGAACCAAGGAAGCAGAAGAGCATAGAGCAGTAGGACAAGCCCCAGGGGTAAGAAGTACAAGCCTCAGGAGGTCAGAAGGAGAGAAGGAAAGGAGGTCAGAAGGAGAGAAGGAAAGGAGGTCAGAAGGAGAGAAGGAAAGGAGGTCAGAAGGAGAGAAGGAAAGGAGGTCAGAAGGAGAGAAGAGAAGGACACATATCAGAACGACTACCCCAAGAGAGTATAAGGGCAGGGATCAGAACGACTACCCCAAGGGAGTATAAGGGCACGGATCAGAACGACTAGTCCTAGGAGCAGTGAACCCGACATTTCATTAGTGGGAGATAAATTCTAGATTGACGACCCGTTGACCTAGACTTTATAATCTAACAGATATTATTGGATATCTGTCCAATCCGGGTTCGTATTTACATATCGAACCTCGCAAACACGCTAAAACCACAAAACGGACCCTACCGTAGTCACCCTGGGTCAAAACGATTCGGATGCGCGTCACACCCGAACCAGGGACCTCCGAATTACTAAGGCAATCTGGACCGTGTCGAATATCAACACCGTCCGGGTTATCGACTCGTACTGCGCGTATACACCTATTTTTTCTATGTACATGAAGTTAGCGCGCATATAGCCAATCTCGATGTCGGTAAGCGTTTTCCTGTATACCGAAATCAAACCGGGCAAAGTTCTCAGGTTTCCTATAAATAGGGGCCTATATCTCCCATTTTAACAAGTTAACTCGAAACTCTGGAGAATTGGCTATTTATGCTCTGACCTCTCTCAAGAACTTTCTCTCTCTAAAATACAGACTTTAGCATCGGAGAGGGCACAACCAGAACCACCCCCCTCTCCGAGCTGGTTATCGCCTACTTTGCAGGACCCGGTGTTTAGAAGATTGAGACAGAGACCGAAGATAGTTTGGGGTTCGAGATAGAAGCCCAAAAGTTAGTTCGTGGATCGAGGTTCGAGGTCCCTGAAAAACACTTCGAGATATACCAACTGGAAAACGATCTCAACACTTGGCGCCGTCAACGTGATTCGGACAGAAAGTCGTTCTATACCGCAAACTATGAAAGGCAGACGCACGAAGAGGGCGGGTGCGAGCAAGCCAAATCCGATGAGAAGCCAACCAGGACCTTCTCATATTCCAGACGCAGAGTCTACCGCCTCTTCCATGCCAACCGCAAATGCACCCTCCGCGCAGCATGGTCCCAACGTCCAGAACGAGGTACCAGCGCACGAATTCGAACAAAGGGCGAGAGGAATGAAGAGTTCCTACACGGGATGCCAGCTGATGGAGTGCAGCAACAACCAAGAGGCGTGGACAACCTGCCAACAGTCACACCTGCCATGATGGCCGTACTAGAAAAGCTCCTCGCATTCAGGGAGACTCTAAGGAACTAGGGGTACATGGCACCCCCGCCACCACCTCCGCCAGCTAGCGAGCATGCTGCCCCTACAAGGGAGACGTCGCATGATGTCAACCATCAAGTGCCGCAACATCCTGAAGGTGAAGGATATTCTGAAGGTACCTACCAGTACCGGCAAGCAAGGCAAGAAGCTACACATTCATACACTACAAGTGTTGATGTGAACCAGCAACAGCAAAGAGTATGATGGAGACAACCCCTGTGAATAACTCACAGAGGCCACAAAAGGAAGGCAACTTCAAGTCAACAAGCCATGCCGACGTACACAAGGAAGGCCATTCCAAGGAAGCAACCTGTGCTCATACGTACAATGAGGGGTGGAGGAAGCCTTCATGCAACAGTGACATCCCAGTCACGGGGCTTACGGCTAATTGGAAGAAATGATCGAGAAAAAGATGAAGCAGTCAAAAATGAAAGGGATGCATGCCCTTGAAGAGAACGCGTCGCATCCGTGTACAGTCGTGTCGCAGACGTGTACAGACGTGTCCCAAATGCTCTCTACCGAATTGGAGGAGAAAACTACAGGGGAAAAGGAGATCCGATTGAACATATTCAACAGCATGAAGCCTCTTTACTGGGACGAACTGAAAATCCGCATCATGTCGCCATGACATTCCCCAGCACCCTTGTAGGATCGGCTGCACATTGGTTCTTTTCATTACCACGCGGAAGTGTTACATCGTGGACATACCTAAAGGCGAAATTTATTCAAAGATACATGGGAGAGCGCACACTCCTAAAGGGACCAGGGGCATTAAACGAGGTGGTTCAGCAAAATGATGTATCATTGGCGGAATACTACATCCGTTTCAACCAAAATGTCGCGGACATACAGGGCAACCTCACTGAAGGAGAGATCGTGCGCACTTTCATTGCTAACTTAGGCCTAAGAGGATTTTCCCTAGAGGAAAAAATGTCAAGGCGCCCTGCGGAGACACTTGAAGAATTGGCGGCAAGAGTCAAGGAATTCGTGGATCTAGAAAGATTTAGGGATCAGAACAAGGTGAAACTCAACGCAGCTCGTGCTAAAATGAAGCAGGCGAGACCTCAACAAGGTTCGCAACAACAAAGGCAGTTCCTGCCGTAAAAGAGGCCATTCCATCCATATTTCCAAACACTGGAAGTAAACTTGGCAGACTGCGTTCCTTTGAATGCACAACTCTCCGTGATCCTGAAAAAGATGAAAGAAGACAACATGTGGAGGGAGCCGACAAACTTCCGAAAAGGTCCACTTGGAAAGCAACAAGACAAATGGTGTGAGAACCAAGAGGTCTATGGCCATGAGATAGATAGCTGTGACAGCCTAAGATTCCATGTAAAAAATTTCATTCTCAAAGGAGAGCTCAAGCAGTATGTAGATCAAGTCGACAAGCGCCAGAAGAAGAACCATGCTGAGCCATCCAAAAAGATGAACAAGGGAAAGGAGAAGTGGATGTCAATACGCCTCCGGCGAAGCGTGGCGTCATCAACGTGATTCACTGAGGGCCAGCAGCAGGAGGAAGCATTTCTAATGCCCGTGATGTCTATGCTGCACAACTGCAAGTTTTGCCCAAGTATGGGAAAAGACGCCAACCGGAGATGGAAGATGTGATCATCCCGTTCTCAAACGTTGATAAGAAGCACATAGTTTTCCCTCATGATGATGCTCTTGTCATTACGATGGAGATCAATAGATATGATGTGCGAAGAATATTGGTGGATGGCGGAAGTGCTGCGGATTTATTGCACATAGAAGTTCTCAATAAATTGGGAAAAACGGAAGCTGATCTCTCGCCAAGTACATTCCCGTTGGTCAGTTTCGCTAGAGCTGCAACGTACCCATTGGGTATGATCACTCTCCCAGTCATCCTGGGAGAAGGTTGGAAGGCGCTTCATATCGATGTCACATTTGTGGTGGTGAACACCCTAGGAGCGTACAATAGCATCCTAGGAAGAACGAAAATCAACCCACATGACATTGTGCCATCCACTGCCCACCAAAAGATGAAGTTCCTAACTCCTCATGGGATTGGCGAGGTGTTGGGTGACCAAACAGCTGCACGGAAGTGCTATGTCAATGCTCTAAGGAAGATGAAGCAGGTGTCCATTGCCGTGATAGAATTTGGTCTGAAAAGAAAGCTTTTTGCTTCAGAGGATGATGATGAAGAGAAAAAGGAGTTAACACCAAGAGCAGGAATCGATAGGACGCTCTTCCCAACAAGACATAGCGTCCTAGATGTCAGACAAGGACATGAAGAATCCATCACAGCTTAGTTCAGGAGGTTTGCCCAGAATGCAGCTGCACTAAGGGCGACCAAGAAAGAAGTCATCACCGCATTTTATTTATATATGAATGCGCCAACATTTTTGCTGTTCGAAAGAATACATGGATGGCGTACAACCAAGATGATGGCTTGCCTAAAAGATAAGTTGGAGACTGCAATCTCTTGTGAACGCGAGCTGGGATGGGGTACACCTCTTAGCCCGAATAATGAAGCTCCAACTTCAAGAAAACCAGGAAGCTTAAGCGTTGAATACCCTGACATCTTCACCACCTTGAACACGGAGGTCGAACAGATCTACATCAAGCTCCTGGAAAACAAGGTTCCGCGTCCACTTGAGCCAATGATTGCCTTCCTTGGAAGAAATGTGGAAGATTGGTGCCGATACCACCAAACATGGGGGCACCATACCAATATTTGCTTAACTCTGAGAATGGAAATAGAGGAGTTTATTGCATATGGAGCTTTGGGAAGCTATGTCGCAAAGAACGATGCTCGTCCGCTACCGAAACATCTCAGAGGGAGATATACTTTCCATTTTTATCTATCTTTACATCTTTGTCAACATGTTTGTACTTAGAAATATCTCGGAAAGTGCGGTCAGTAGACGCCTTCCTGTAAGCAATTGTACGCATAATCAAATTCTAATGAAGATTAATCTACTTTCGTAGGTACATCTCTATAATACGCATTCTACTTTGGATTAACACCAGGTAACGAACAACGAGCAAATTACTCATATCAACAACTCAAGTCATTATCATATGCAACTTATATTATGCGGCATCAAGAAGATTATTATCAATAATACAAGCTAAACACTATGTGTAACGAGGAACTTACAGCATACAACGACAATATATCTATTATCTACACCAACAAGGAGTTTATTTCTCCATCTATAACGGCGTCTATTTCAAGAAGATGTCAGCAACACAAAACCATCGCACTATGTGCACGTTCAACTCATACTCGTAATGACAACTTGCGGATTATCTACAAAAAGGGACTTATGTAAATTCTCTACTCAAAAGAACGACTACTTCAAAGACGTCAACAACAAGTAATATCTTGGATAAACACCAAGATTTATTATCAAAAGTGACATGCTGCGACATCCTCCTTGCAAGGGCAAACCTCATGTTCACATCTATCAAAGTAGAATGCTGCGACATCCTCTTGGTAAGGGCAAACCCCATGCTTACTTCTAAAAAATGGCATGTTGTGATATCCTCTTAGAGGCAAATCCTCATGTTCATAGCCATTCCCTGCATACAAACCAGGATGTGGCATTTAGGTGGGACTGATCACCCCATCTACAAAGTATGTATATCCCTCTTAAGGGTTCATACGCCATGAAGATACATTCCTTGATAGGATAGCTTCATGTATATTCAAACTATGCATATCCTCTTAAGGATGCATACATAATGGAGACCTATACCTTAAGTGGGCAGGTTTCACTTAAAAACGCTAGCAGGAGCGCACCCTGTTTGAAAAACTCATTAAACTTACAAGTCGGGTCTTGTACAACGTCGCCTTAGAGTGGAGCTAAGAGACTGTATAAACTTAAGTCATGATTCGTCAAGACGATATTGCTACATGTCAAGTGCCTGTGCCAAGTGCCAAGTGCCAAGTGCCTGTGCCGAGTACATTACTATTTAAAAAGCTACAAGTACCAAGTGTACATATCATGCCATGCCTTGGAAATTTCTTCAAGAGGGGCGCCAACAATACCCTGCAATGCGCAAGTCGCAATATCAGATGTTTATCCATTATAATTCAAGTCCAATACATACGGACAACAAAGATAACTCAATGTATGAAATATTACTAACAAGTTGTCATGTGCTTATTATTATTGAAAACAGGTCCAAGTGACAAAATATCATGCAAGCAAACGAATAAATGAAGGTTGGGACAAAAGCCTCATCATAACATCAACCCATTCACAAAGGGTTCAACATGCTGAAAGCAAACAACATGATATTATTCAAGAGATAACATCATCTCCAAAAACTAAGATAATATCTTCATGAAGTCAACATCAATCGCAATATCGTCATTGCCATATCCAAAGATCACGGAGAGAGAAGCCGCTTCACCTTCTTTACGCTGTAAATCCGCAACATGGTTAACAACGAAAGAAGAATAAGGACCTAGCTTGTCAAACGGAAAGCCGGGGGCAAGTGCGCAAACTCTTCCAATATAATCTTTGGCAAACTCGTCAATCATAGATGAAGACTTTATAGGAATGTATATTCCATACATTCCATACTTGACACATTTATGCATACTAGTCTAGCTTACTTACACTCTAAGTTAGTTAGTTAGTTAGTTAGATGCTCTCTTCTCCTATATATACCTTGATCTACCAATTGTACAAACTGATTTTGGTTGTTAATACATTTGATATTCATCCAAGATCCTCTCTATTCATATGGTATCAGAGCAAATGACTTTTTCTTGCTAGTCAAGCAACATCCATTTCCGGTGAACTTTGAGCTTCATTTCCAGGTTTCCAACTAGATTTCGTGGCTTCAATCATCAATACATTGGATTCCGACTCTTTGTAAGTCTTCTACATCATCAATTGAGTTGTGCTTCAGCTCAATTGAATCTGCATTTGGATCATATCAGCCTAGATTGATCAGTTCTTACTTTTCAAGCAAAGTTCTTCGGTGTTTGCTTCGTCTTCAAGCTTCGACTGATTAGGTGATTGATTAGCTGACTTTCTTGATTACGATCATTGATTTCGTGATCTTGATCCATTTGCGACTGTTTCTGGATTGGATTGGTGCCTAGATTCATTCTGGATCATTGCGTGTTCTTGTTTCTGTTGCGCATACCTGGTGTTCTTGTTAGTATTGCTTGTTGTTGAAGATTCATCAACTTCTAGGAATTCCGTTGGATTTCTAATGTTGTGGTTGATAGATTGTTGAAGTTTGTTGTTCTTGACGTCAAATTCATTGAGTTTCTTGAAATTTGGTCATTGGAACATGGCTACTTACTCGATTGAAGATCCACTATCCTTGCATCCCTCGGACACCACTGGATTGCTACTGATTCCTTTTCAGCTTCAAGGATCAAGCAATTAACATGCATGGAGCACAACAATCAAAGAGGGACTGCTTGTAAAGAAAAATATTGGATTTATAGATGGTACATGCTCACGTTTGAATGTGCCTGTGGCTCAACATGTGAGATGGGACAAAGCCAATGCTTTGGTTAAAGCTTGGTTAAGGAACACAGTTGCTAAGGAATTGGTGAATGGGTTGGTTTACAAGACCACTGCTTTGTCTATTTGGCTTGATCTCAAAGAAATGTTTGAGAAGATTGATGGAACACAAATCTTTCAGCTCACAAGGGAGATTTATCAATGTTCACAAGGTGCTCAGTCTATCACTGAATACTTTGGGAGGATGAAACAGCTTTGGGATGCTTTGGGTTCCATTGATGACATAAGGCTTGAATGTTCAGATGATAGCAAGTTGATCAATGAGCATAAGGAGAAACAGAAGCTAATTGCTTTTCTGTTAGGCTTGAATGAATCATTTGCTCATGTTAGAAGTAGTCTCGTAATGAGGCAACCATTGCCTTCATTGAGTGTGGCTTTTTCTGTATTACACGTGCTATCTCTGGTTCTATAGGGGATTTAGGGGAGGCCACAGCCTTATATTCTCAAAGGAACTTCATCAATGCAAGAGGTGGTGGAGGATATAACTCAGGAAGCAATGGCTTTAACAATGTTGCTTCTTTCCCAAGGAATTACAATGGCAATGGCTCCTCTTCTAATGGAGCTATCCAAGGATCCTATTCAGGTGGTTCCAATGGAAAGGGAGGCAAAGTTGATAAGTCAACTTGGTTTTGCTCATTTTGTGGTAAGAAGGGACACAAGTTAGATACTTGTTGGAAAAAGCATCCACACCTTGCACCCTCCACAGCCTTCAAAAAGACCTTGGAATGCAGCCAATATGAGCTTGGATGATGAGAATCCTTCCTCTGCTTTGGTGAAACATGTGGCTGCAGGGGACAAAAGAATCTTTCATGGAACTAAGGAGCAAACAATTCTTCACACTGGCTTGGATGGAAGGGTTCAGCACATTGCTATTCAAGATGACTTTGATCCCCTTTCATTTCAAGAGGATGAGCCTATTTGTGTGAACATGGCAGGTATATCCTCTACATCTAGTTCATCCATGATTTGGATTGTAGACTCAGGTGCTACTAACCATATCACTCACAATATAAGGAAGGCTGATTCCCCTCATCAATTTGTTCACTTACCAAATGGCAATAAGTGCAAGGTCACTCATATTGGGAGCTGCTCCTTTTCCTCTTGTTTTACCTTGGATGACATCCTTTATGTGCCTGATTTCAACTTCAACTTGATCTCAGTGTCTAAGCTTTCTACTCAGCTGAACTGCAAAATTATATTTACTTGTGCAAATATGTTGATTCAGGGCCATGTTGGGAAGCCAATGGTGATTGGTGAGAGATCCAAAGGTCTTTACATACTCAGGAATTCACTACCTTCATGCTCAAGCAAGGTGATGGCAGCTCATACTACTTCAAAGGCAAATAAAGAGGAAGCTTCTTGGCTTTGGCATAGGCGTTTAGGACACATATCATACACTCATTTAGGTCATTTGAATGAAGTATTATGTCTAAATGACTCTTCCAATAAATGTGTCAAACATTGTACCATTTGCCCTTTGGCCAAGCAATCAAGATTATCTTTCCCTATTAGTCATTCTCATGCCTCTATTCCTTTTGCCTTGATACATTTGGATCTTTGGGGTCCATACAAAGTTCCTACAATCAAAGGTTATCAATACTTCCTCACCGTTGTGGATGACTTTTCCAAGGCAACTTGGGTCTTTCTAATGAAGAACAAGAGTGATACCTTCATTCATATTCAAAGCTTCTTATTGATGGTTCAGAATCAGTTTGGAGCTATGGTGAAAATTGCTAGGAGTGATAATGGATCTGAGTTCATCAATTCTATTTGCAAGGATCATTTCCTTCTTTTGGGAATTCAACATCAAACTAGTTGCACATACACCCCTCAGCAGAATGGTAGAGTGGAGCGCAAGCATAGACAAATTTTGAATGTGGCAAGGGCATTGAGGTTTCAAGCTTGTATGCCTATCAAGTATTGGGGCTATTGTGTTCTCACCGCTTGTTATTTGATGAATAGGTTACCTTCATCTTCTTTGGAGTTCAAATCTCCTATGGCGGTTATTTATGGCAAGCCACCTTCCATTAATCATTTGAGGATCATGGGTTGCCTATGTTTTGCCACAAACTTTAACAACTCTGACAAGTTTAGTTCAAGAGCTGAGCCTTGCATCTTCATGGGATACTCTACTTCTCAAAAAGGTTATCTTGTGATGAAGATTTCAAATTCAGCATTTCAAGTTTCAAGGGATGTTTTTCATGAGCATATATTTCCTTTTGGCATGTCTAAGGCAGAATTGAGATCTCTATTGCCTACTTGCTTGGGGTCCAAGTTATTAGTTGAGGAGTCCCCTTCTAGTTCACCAATGGTTTCACCTCAGCCCCTCATAGTTGAGGATGCTCTTCCTCAGCTCCCCATAGTAGAGGATGTTCCTTTGTTCCTTTGGTTGATACTCCACATGTACCCATCTTAAGAAGGAGTGCAAGGATTGCTCAGTTAAGGAAGGATTCTTCTTCAAATGTTGCTTTTGGTATGGAGAAATACATCACCTATGATCATCTTAATCCTACCTTCAATTGCTTCTTGGCCTCCATTGACAAGATCAAGGAGCCTTCTACATATAAGCAAGCAATCAAAGACTCAAATAGGGTGATTTCTATGAAGGAGGAGATCAAGGCCTTACAAGATAACAATACATGGAAGACTATGGAGCTGCCCCATGGGATGTCTTCTATTGGGTGCAAATGGGTGTTTAGGGTGAAGTACAACTCTGATGGATCTATTGAAAGATATAAAGCTAGGCTTGTTGCCAAAGGCTTTACCCAAATAGAAGGGACAGATTTCAATGAGACCTTTTCTCCTGTGGTGAAGATGACAACTGTGAGAATTGTTTTGGCTATGGCAGCCTCTTATTCTTGGGGACTCTTTCACATGGATGTCAACAATGCTTTTCTTCAAGGTGACTTGCATGAAGAAGTTTATATGGACATTCCTCAAGGCTTTGATTCTCCTATGATCACTCCTGGTGCCTCTAAACGTGCATGCAAACTTTTGAAATCACTCTATGGGTTAAAGCAAGCATCTAGATAATGGAACATCAAGCTCACCAATACCCTATTGGATAATGGTTATTCTCAAAGTGCCTCTGATCATTCCTTGTTCACCAAGGCAAATGGTGAAGACAGGGTGTATCTTCTCATTTATGTAGATGATTTGCTCATCACAGGCTCAAGTGCTTCTATGATTGATCACTTGAAGTCCATTTTGAAATCTCATTTTAAGCTCAAGGATTTGGGCAACTTGAGGTATTTCTTAGGATTGGAAATTGCAAGGTCCAAAGAAGGTTTGGTCATCAACCAAAGGAAGTATGCCCTTGAGCTTATTGAGGAGGCTGGTTTGGGGGCTGCTAGACCTTGTGAGACTCCCATGGAGTTCAATCTCAAACTAACAACTTGCGCATATGATGAAGCAACTAACACCTCCTCAGATGATTTGCCTCTTGAAGATGTGTCTGCTTATAGAAGATTGGTAGGCAAGTTATTGCATTTGACAATGACTAGGCCAGATATTAGCTTTGCAGTTCAAAGGCTAAGTCAATTTGTTGACAAGCCTAAGAAACCCCATCATGATGCAGCTATAAGGGTGATCAAGTACATAAAAGGTACTCTTGGCCAAGGACTTCTCTATCCAACCAACATTGCACTTGACTTGAGTCTCTACTGTGATTCAGATTGGGCAGCTTGTCCATTTAGTAGGAAGTCTATTAGTGCATATTGTGTAAAACTTGGTGGAGCTATGGTAGGGTGGAAAGTGAAGAAACAAGACACGGTTTCCCTTTCAAGTGCAGAGGTAGAATACAGATGTTTGAGGGCAGCCATTCAAGAAGCTCTCTGGGCTACTAGACTTCTAAAGGAGCTTGGAGTGCATGTCACTTTGCCCATTCCTATATTCACTGATAGTGAGTCTGCAGTGAAGATAGCCAAAAACCCAATGTTTCATGAGCGTACCAAGCATATTGAATTAGATTGCCATTTTACTAGGCACCACATTCAATCAGGGCAAGTTGCACCAACACATGTTGCTTCTAGAAATCAGCTGGCAGATTTATTGACAAAGGCTCTAATCAAGAAGCAACACATTGCCTTGCTTAGGCTCTATGGTATCAAGGATGTTTTTCATGAAAAGACAAGAGAAGAAAAGGATGGGAGCATATAGGAATGTATATTCCATACATTCCATACTTGACACATTTAATTTATGCATACTAGTCTAGCTTACTTACAATCTAAGTTAGTTAGTTAGTTAGATGCTCTCTTCTCCTATATATACCTTGATCTACCAATTGTACAAACTGATTTTGGTTGATAATACATTTGATATTCATCCAAGATCCTCTCTATTCATAGACTTCGCCTTGGCGGCAGCAAGGACGGCGGCAGCATGCGCAAGTGTGCTGGGATACTCGGCAAGTCCCTTCTTGATAGCAGCAATCTCAGCCTCAAGTTGCTCAACATGGGCGCGACGAGCAGCAATGCGGGTATCAAAATCAGCAACTTGGGAGTTCAAGTTTTGCACCTCCTCCTCGGACTGTGCGAGCTCACAGATAACCGCTTTGCTCTTATGGATAGCTTCCCTCTTCTCGCGCACAAGCTCCAACACAAAGGATGACATGTTCATCATCCTGGATATAGCCTAAGTACAACAAACCAAACAACAAGACAATCAACGCAAAGCATATGATTACAGCATGTGAACACAGTAGTCATAGTAAGGCTTACCGAGGCAAATTCAGCCAAGCTACTCTCAACGAGAGGAATGCTCCTCCTCGGACCGGTCCCTCAACCGGGGGGTAGAAGGCACCACTATGCGACTCTCGACTCTCTTCCCTTTATCTCAAGAAGGAGTTGGAACACTCGCACTCAGTTTGGAGCGCTTGGGGTCACTCGAGGGACGCGCCCCTGTGGCAGACCTCTTGGGAAGAGCGCTAGTGATGGGAGCGGCAACAACGCGTTCAGTCACGAGTACAAAGTGACCTAAGAATGAAAGAAACATGAAGACAACAAACCTTGGAAAATTAACATGTTCAAAGATGATGCAAGAAAGTGTTTTACTTGTAATCCCCTTATCGCGACCATGTCCGGAAGTTCCAGGAATAGCAAGGTCAGTAGTGCGAGCATGCCGTCCAACAGGCGGGTTACCACAAACATCAGCTGTCTGCAAGGACGAGCTTTTTCCATCAGTTCGACCTACATTGCAACATGATACGGGTTATAAAGATTGTCAACATACAAAACGTCAGAAGAAAGAATGAAAATCCCGGCGTTGATCAACTCTTGTTCTGAAGCACATAGTAGACAACGGAAACTGTGCTCTTGTTGACATCGATAAATAGCCTTCACAGTTTCCTTGTCATCTGAAGAAAGCTCAGAAAAGATAGGAGCGGGATCAGCTCTCTCAACTCTCTCAACCTCCCAATTGGTGCCGACATCGCACACGAAGAAATAATGATGTCGCCAATGAGGGCCCGAGCGATCAGCCGGTGCAGCTAGTCGCTGCCTGTAATCCCACTCAGCGTCCCCAAGACCAAGCCACTTGAAACCTTTATCTTGCAAGTTAGGCCAACGTACCTTCATACCACATAACCCCGTTGTGTCTGGACACAATAACTGATAGAAGCAGCAGAAAAGGGTAGTGGAATAATGTCAGGACTTCTTGTGAAATAATACTTGAAAGCAACTCCATACTCAGAAGCCGGCAGGAGAAAGATCCAATGGCGAGATTTGATAATAACGACAGAGATCTATCAAATCAGGACAGTAAGGAAAGAGTAAGCCTTCCCTAATCTGCGAGGTATAAACCACGGTCAAGTCACTGGTATGGTAACTTGTCCCTTTTCAACGCCAGGTAACACGTCATAAGGAAGTATGCCTTCTAGATCCGGAATAAGTCCACAATAAGCTACATACATGTTGAACATGTCTTCGTCAATATGATTGGAGTTGTAACTCACATCTTTCGCCGTGTCCTTTGTAATGCGGGGGAAAGCAGGAGGCCTAGCAACGACACCAGCCTCTACACCCGACGGGATATCTGATGGCTCAACTATGTCGACATCCGGTTCATCATCAGTATATGAACATAGTGACACTCGCGGAATGGGGATAGAAGACTTACTAATGATAACAGCTGCAAGAAGACCAACTCCGTAAAGAAAACAGCGAGATGTGATATCCTGAAAGATACAACCGACAATCCAATCAGTGCACAAGCATGCATCTAACTCTTATGTAACTATCTATGCAATAAACGCTCCATGTGAGAAAAACTACGTACGCAACGACTTAAATAGTCTTTATGCAACAAGTGTCAACCATCATACAAGGGGGGCAAGCCTCTCAACTCATTATCTTACATGTCGACATCAAGCTCATGCTCGCGATGTACGTAACTACAAGGGCGAGATATTTTCTAAGTGTTTTGCTCAAGATGACAGTCAACATATTACAAGCTATCAACGTACTATCAAATATCTACGTACGACAAAGTGTCGACATACAACGAGCAGCATGCAATCAACTATCTAGGAACATTCTCCGAATATACTAGCATGACGACGGATTACGTACATCAAGTGGCAAACTCCAACTACTATGAAATATTTTCTAAGTAGTCCTATGCCGGCGATCGACAAGGATTATATGACGACGTCAATGGTAACAAACACTAGATATTATTAAAATATTTTCTAAGTGTTTTGGCATGTTTACAGAATGACCGACAATCTATACATGATGCTCAACATACATTGCCTAAGCTATCATTACCAACATACAACCATTGACGGCCATGTACGTACAACTACCGATCATCAATATCGAGAATACTAAAAAAACAGCTAAGGCATGGAACAACATGTCGGCAATGAATATTATGCATAAGAGAAGTATAACGATTCATTTGCACTTTTCTAAAATTTTCAGCACTTAGAAAAATTTTGGCCGATTTGGGGCTAATTATTCTAATGCATTTTATCAAACACCTTGTATGCATGGTAAGGTAACTAGGTACATGGCGAGTTCAAGACTAAATCAAGTCCAAACCAAGTCACGAAAGGTTCAGCGATGTACGTAATGGGACTCTATAAGCTTGAATCATACTTCATTGATTATTAGGGATTACAAGCAAAGTGATACAATATATATACTAAGTGAAACTAGGCTCACCAACTAAGACTATACAAAGAGTTGTGAAGCAGGTGCATAGTGTTTGCATAGCATAACCGGGTGCATACATAGTGGCAGGGTGTATGCATAGTAAAGCTAAGTGTATGCAAAGTGTATTGAACATAGTCTTCATATACACTTCTATATTCTCCCATCCTTTTCTTCTTCCTCTTTTCTTTCTTGGAAGACATCCTTGATTCCATATAGCTTCAACAAAGCCAAGTGTTGGTTCTTCACTAAAGCCTTGGTTAACAAGTCAGCTAGCTGATCCTTTGAAGGAATGTAGTGAACATCAATCCTGCCTTGTCCAATGTGATGTCTTGTGAAATGACAATCCAATTCAATGTATTTGGTACGCTCATGAAACATTGGATTTTTAGCAATCTTCACAGCTGCTTGACTATCTGTGTATATAGGGATAGGAAAGTTTACTTGCAATCCAAGTTCCTTGAGAATCCTGCCTATCCAAAGTGCCTCTTGAATAGCAACTCTAAAGCACCTATACTCTGCTTCAGCACTTGATAGGGAAATGGTATCTTGCTTCTTGACCTTCCAAGCTATCATAGCTCCTCCTAGCTTTACACAATAGGCACTCACTGATTTCCTACTAAAAGGGCAAGCAGCCCAATCAGAGTCACAAAACAAGCTCAAATTAAGGTGGTTGTTGGAAGGATAGATCAAGCCTTGGCCTGGGGTGCCCTTGATGTACTTGATTATCCTAATGGCAGCTTCATAGTGAGACTTCTTTGGCTTGTCTACAAATTGACTTAGTCTCTGGACTGAGAAGCTAATGTCTGGTCTTGTCATTGTAAGATAGAGCAATTTGCCAATAAGTCTTCTAAATGAAGTAGCATCCTCTAATAGCACATCATCAGTGTTTGAGTTGGATGCTTTGTCATACTCATGTGTGGTGAGCTTGACATTGAATTCCATAGGAGTTTCAGAAGGCCTTGCAGCCCCTAAGCCAGCCTCCTCAATGAGCTCCATAGCATTCCTTTGATTGATCACAAGGCCTTGATTTGATCTTGCAATTTCCAAACCCAAGAAGTACCTCAAGTCCCCCAAATCCTTCAACTTGAAGTGTATTTGAAGTGTGTGTTTCAATTGATTGATCATCCTGGTATTGGAACCAGTGATTAGAAGATCATCAACATAGATTAATAGAAACACCTTGTCATTGCCTTGTATCTTGGTGAACAAGGAATGATCTGAGGCACATTGTGTATAACCATTCTTCAACAATGTTTGGGTGAGCTTGATGTTCCATTGCCTTGAAGCTTGTTTGAGGCCATATAGGGACTTCTTAAGCTTGCATACACGTTTGGTAGACCCTTCAAGAGACTTTGAAGGATCAAAACCTTGTGGAATATCCATGTACACTTCCTCAGTTAAGTCACCTTGAAGAAAAGCATTGTTGACATCCATATGGTATAATCCCCAAGATTTGGCAGCTGCCAATGCTAAGATGATCCTCACTGTGTCCATTTTGACCACAGGAGAGAATGTCTCATTGAAATCAGTCCCTTCCACTTGAGTGAATCCTTTGGCAACTAATCTTGCTTTATACCTTTCAATGGAACCATCAGAGTTGTACTTGACCTTGAAGACCCATTTGCAACCTTTTGAAGATTTGCCTTGAGGAAGTTCCATGAGTTCCCAAGTGTTGTTTGCTTGAAGGGCTTGTATCTCTTCCTTCATGGCCAAAATCCAATTGGGATCCTTGATTGCTTGTTTATAGGAGCTTGGTTCCTTGATCTTGTCAATGGCAGCCAAGAAGCATTTGTATTGAGGGCCTAAAGTGTCATATGACATATACCTCTCCATGCCAAAAGTGGCATTGGAACTTGATCTTTGTTGAAGTTCAGCAATCCTTGCACTTCTCCTTTGTTGTGGTGGATTGAGTTGTGCAATTCTAAGACTCCTCCTCAGATTAGAAGGTTGGGGTGGATCATCCACAATGGGTGGTTGAGGTGTTGGAGTTTGTTGAGGTGGTGGAACTTCATTGATTGGGATGTGTCTTTGTATATCCTCATCAAAGTAAGTTGGATTCTCTTGTGGGAAGTCTTCAATGGATTGCTTGGCTCCCAAGCAAGATGGAATGAGAGACTTTAAAGCATCCTTGGACATGCTAAATGGGAAGATGTCTTCATGAAATGAAACATCCCTTGAAACATGAAACATTGAGTTGGAAATGTTCATCACAAGGTATCCTTTTTGTGAAGTTGAATACCCCATAAGGATGCATGGTTCAGCCCTTGGACTAAACTTGTCATGGTTGTTCAATTTGGTTGCAAAGCATAAGCAACCTATGGTTCTCAAATGAAGAAGAGAAGGTGCTTTCCCATATAGCACTTCCATAGGTGATTTGAACTTCAAGATGGAGGTGGGTAACCTGTTGAGCAAGTAACAAGCATTGAGTATGCAATATCCCCAATGTCTCAATGGCATAGAAGCTTGAAACCTTATGGCTCTAGCAATGTTGAGAATGTCCCTATGTTTGCGCTCAACCCTGCCATTTTGTTGTGGTGTATGCACACAACTTGTTTGATGAAGAATCCCAAATTGAAGAAGCAAACCTTTGCAAACAGAATTGATGAACTCTGTCCCATTATCACTCCTCAATGTTTTGACCATTGTACCAAATTGAGTCTTGACCATGATCAAGAAATTATTGATGTGCAAGAAGGTGTCACTCTTGTGTCTCATTAAATAGACCCAAGTTGCTCTTGAATGATCATCAACAATGGTCAAGAAATATTGATTGTTCTTGAAGGTAGGCACCTTGTATGGTCCCCATAGATCCATGTGAATCAAATCAAAAGGCTTTGAAGCAATTGAATCACTGATTGGAAATGAAAATCTCGATTGCTTTGCAAGAGGACAAATAGTGCATTGTTTGATACAACCATAGGTCTTATTCAAGCCAAAAACATCCAAATGGTTCAAATATTGTTCTGAGACATGACCCAAACGCCTATGCCATCTCAATACTTCATCCTTATTCCCCAAGCAAGTAGCTGCTATCTTCCTTGGGCTTGAAGGCACCACATCCTTCAAGGTGTACAATCCTTTATTCCATTGCTCAATCACCATGGACTTGCCACTCTGGCCCTGAAGCAACACATGATCACAAGTAAAGATCACTTTGCAATTTAACTGGCTAGGCAACCTAGAGACTGAGATCAAATTGAACTTGAAATCAGGGACCAAAAGGATGTTAGTCAATGTGAATCCACTTGAGAAAGAACAAGAACCAATATGGGTCACTTTGCACTTGTGACCATTTGGCAAGTGCACATATTGGTGATCAGAGTCACTCTTCTTCAAATCATGTAGCCATTCAATTTGATGAGTGATATGGTTAGTTGCACCTGAGTCAACTATTCAAACCATAGGATCACTAGATATACCTGCCATGTGAACATGAGCTTGATCCACATCTTCAAAGGATAGAGGTGTATGATCAAAATGATCATCATGGGCAGCAACATGTTGAATCCTTTTGTCAGCTGTGCCATGGAAGATTCTCTTGTCTTTGGCTGCCACATGCTCAATTGAACTTGAGGTTCCACCATCTTCAACAATGTTTGCTAAGTTCCAATTCCTCTTAGGAGCATTTGGATTGTTTTGATGGATTGGATGATCATATGGGTAGCCATGCTTGGTGTAGCAAACATCCTCATGATGACCCTTCTTGCCACAATAGGTGCAAGTAGGAAGTGGTTTGCCACTTGAAGCATTGAAATTGCCTCTGCCTCTTCCAATGCCATTGCCTCTTCCAAAGCCTCTACCCCTTGCATATCCTCTTCCATTGCCTCTTCCTCCTCCATAAGATAGAATCTTCCCAGTGAATAAGGCTGTTGCCTCACCCACATCACTAATGGAACCAGAAATGGTCATTTGACTCTCTTCTTGTACTAACACAGAGAAGGCAATGCTAAGTGTAGGAAGGGGTTGCCTCATAAGCAAGTTGCTCCTAATGTGTCCATAGGAATCATTTAGTCCCAAGAGGAAAGCCATCAACTTCTGTTTCTCTTTGTGTTCATTGACAATGGCAATGTCCCCAGCACATTGGAGAACCAAATCATCAATGGAAGCAAGAGCATCCCATAGTTGCTTCATCTTGGCAAAGTATTCAGTGATGGAGAGCACACCTTGAGATGTTTGGTAAATCTCTCTTGTCAATTGAAAGATTTGAGTGCCATCCACTTTGTCAAACATCTCCTTTAAGTCATTCCAAATGGAAGAGGCTGTAGGATTGTAGATCAAGCCATTGACCAAGTCCTTGGCCACAGTGTTCCTTAACCATGCTTTGACAATTGCATTTGCCCTATCCCATCTCACCCTATCATTGACACCAACATCCAATCTTGTGAATGTGCCATCTATAAAACCAAGCTTATTCTTCACCAATAAGCCTTCTCTGATTGATGTGCTCCAAACATGATAGTTGGATGTTCCTTGAAGCTGAAAAGGAATGAGCATATGGCCAGTGGTGTCTGAGGGGTGAATGTATAGGGATCATCAATGATGGATATACGCCCAATTTGAACCCGTTGACTTCCGAACCGTTGTATTTTTATCGTCCCATTTATGATTGCGAATCGAAACTTTAACCCGGACACTTCGCGAGAACATCGACGGCTCGGACGGGGCCGAAGCGCCCGTCCGACATAGGCGAACTCACCTAGGTGAGGTTGGGTGGCCACACCCGACCTCCCCTAGGGGAGATCGGGTCAGCCGACCCGATCTCCCCTAGGGGAGATCGGGTTGGCCAACCCGATCTCTCCTAGGAGAGATCGGGTCGGCCAACCCGATCTCTCCTAGGAGAGATCGGGTTGGCCGACCCGATCTCTCCTAGGAGAGATCGGGTCGGCCAACCTGATCCCTCCTAGGAGGGGTGGGGTTGGCCAACCCCACCCTCCCTAGGAGGGGTTGGGTGTCCTCACCCAACCCCTACCCTTGGGGGTCGGATTTCTCCCCCCCCAAGGGTCCCGGCACCCCTTTCAGACGCCCATGCTCGGTCCACTCCGCCTGCCTCATCCGAATCCTAAAGTCTTAATTATACGCTTAAAGGTTAATTAATTGTGTTTAAAGGCTAACGATGTCATTAAGCCACCTTAATGACACCGTTGCCTATAAATACCCCACCTTCACAACTCATTTGAACATCTTGGCCATTCGAACAATTTAGCTCTGACATCTCTCTAGCTTTATCTCTCTAGAAATATAGTTCTGACTTAGGCATCGGAGAGGGTTCACCAGGCACCACCCCCCCCTCCTCCGTGTCTGGTATTGCCCCTTTTGCAGGGCAAAGGGAGAGAAGAAGAGAAGGAACCAAGGGAAGAAGGAAAGGAAGAAGGACATAGACAAAGGCAAGGCAACTCGAGAAGACCAGATCATACACATCCCCCGTAAGGAGTGAGATCAAAGCCGACACCCCGTTGACCTAGATCTCATAACTTAACACTTGGCGCCGTCTGTGGGCTTCGGACAGAAAGCCTGGCTATTACACGAGCTATGACGAACAGTAGGGTGTCTAGGCCCCAACACCCACCCGGGGGCAATGGGCGGAGAAGAGAACCCATACCCCCAGGGAGGCGGCCTGACCCTGGGAAGCAGCCAATGCATCCAGAGCCCCAAGAAATACCACAACCTCCTCAGCAACAGAACAACCAGGAGGGAGGACCTTCACGCCCAGCTGGGGCTGAGTCCTCCACAGCCTCCACCCCCCGGGCAAGAAGGCCACAGAGAGCAAGAGGACAACAGGGAGTGCCTTCCCACAACACGGCACCCCCTGAGGGATACTATTATGAGGAGCAACCACAAAGGTACCCATATGGGATGCCGGAACAAAGAAATGATAACCGCGCCCACACAGCATATGCAAGGCCAGCATACACCCAAGGGACTTACACTGAAGCTCATGAGGAGGAGCAGATCCCGACAGAAGAGCACTACTCGCACCCCCGAGCAGGGCAGCGAGAGGAGCAAAGAAGATATTACCAGGAGCCACCCCCAGAGGGAAGGCAACAATTCGTGCCTCCTAGGCAACAGCAGAACAACAGGGCTTACACCCCGCTTGGGGATGAAAGACAAGCAAGACCTCCAAGGAGGCAGGACTTCTATGAAGCACCCCAGCAGGCGTATCAAGAATACACCTACAGTCCATACCAGCAGGGACAAGGGAACCCAGTAAGCCCAGTCTACAACTACAATGGATATCAGAGGGATTATACTCCGGCACAGGTAGTGATCACCCCGGAGGAGATAGAAGCCATGATAACCCGGAAATTGAATGAGTCAAAGAAACCCAGCCTGCATTGTCTAAGTGACAAGACGAACCACCCTTTCACAAAGGAGCTGGAGATGAACAGGGTGCCAGACTCCCTGCACACTGTGCAAATTGCAAAGTACAATGGGAAGGGAGACCCCCTAGAGCATATCCAACAGCATGAGGCCTCTCTATTCGGGAGGACAACTGACGAAAGATACAAGGCACTCCTTTTCCCAAACACCCTATCAGGGGTGGCCTCACATTGGTTCTTCAGCCTGCCCTCTGAGAGCATCCACTCATGGGAGCAGCTAAAAGCTAAGTTTCTGCAGAGATACCTAGGAGAGAGGAAACTCCTCAAGGGAACAGGCTCCATTGATGACGTAAAACAAGAATACGATGAAACCCTGGCCAGCTACTACACTAGGTTCAACCAAAATATTGCAGACATCCAGGGAGACATCACTGAAGGGGAGATAATCCGAGCCTTTATCAGAAATTTAGGTCGTTTAGGGTCAACATTGGCTGAAAAGATGGCCAAAAAGCCAGCAAGCACCTTGGAGGAGCTTGCAGGGAGAGTTAAAACGCATATTGACCTCGAGAGGCACAGGGCAAGCAAGAAGGCCAAAATCCAGGCAGCCAAGGAGGATAATCAAAGGCCAAACAAAGGCAAGCCACCCTAGGCACCACAGCATGCAAGGCAGCAGGAGTGGCGTCCGCCACAGCAGGAGTGGCGTCCACCACAGCAAAGAAACCAAATGGGTGAACCCTTAAAGGCCAGAGAAATAAACGTCATTAAGTTCATCCCATTGAACGCCACTCCAGCCACCGTACTTAGAGAGATGCGGAACTAAAAGCTTTGGTCACCCCCTGCAAGGTGGAGAGCCCCAATGGTAGGAAATCACAAGGATAGATGGTGTGACAACCACGAGGCTTATGGTCACGACACAAATGAATGCTTTAGCCTAAAGCTAAGCATAAACAACATCGTCCAGAGGGGAGAACTGAAACAGTTCGTAGACCATGGGGGCAATAGTATGCAACTGGGGCCACCACAGAAAGACAAGGGCAAGGGAAAGGTAGACTATAACCCTCCACCCAACAAAAGAGGAGTCATCAATATGATACATGGAGGAGCAGCATCAGGTGGTCCAACGGCTAACGCAAGAGAGGTCTATGCATCGAAGCTAAGCTCAGTGCCAAGGTGGAGAAAAAGGCCAAGAGAAGGAGAAGAAGTGAAGATCGAGTTCTCGGAGAAGGACAAGAGCCACATCGTCTTTCCACATGACGATGCTCTAGTTATTACTTTAGATATTGACAATTTTGATGTAAAGAGAATTTTGGTGGATGGGGGCAGCTCAGCTGACCTCCTAAGCCTGAGAGTGTTGGAAGAGATAGGGAAAACCAAAGCAGACATCAATCCGGTCAACTTCCCCCTAGTTGGCTTCTCAGGGGCAACAAGTTACCCCCTGGGGATGATAACATTGCCAGTGACCATGGGCCAAGGATGGACCCAGCTGAAAGTAAATGTCAATTTCTTGGTGGTTGAAAGCCTGGGAGCCTACAATGGGATCCTAGGAAGGACAACCATAAATCCATATGAAATAGTGCCATCCACTGTTCACCAGAAGCTGAAGTATATCACGGAGAACGGAGTTGGAGAAGTCCTGGGTGATCAACGCACGGCAAGACAATGCTATGTCAATTCAATGAGACATGGATCACACAGGACAGACACAGTGGCTGTGGTCATGGCAGGAGCCAACCAGAATAGAAGAAGGAGGGGAGGGAGACAAAGGCAAGGAAGGAGGAGGAGTGGAGTAACACTCCGTTTGAGCAGGCAGTTTTTTCAAACAGTGCCTACAAGGAGACAAAGGAACAAGGCTGTGAAGGTGACATCCATACCTTGGCAGCCAGACACCATAATAGGGAACAGGACAAGGAACTCCATCCTAAAAGGCTTCCGCTACATAGATGATATCAAGCAAATGCCGCAGGAGTCTATATCAAGCTATTTCCAGAGATTCTTTGATTATGGTGCCAACATGGACATCACAAGGGGAGAAGCAGTCAGAGCATTCATCAGAAACATGCATCCAAGTTCATTTGAGGCCTATGGAGGGCTCTATAAGATGGTCATGACGAGCACAATGAGAGAGCTCAAGGCGAAGCTGGACAGGGCATTTGAACAAGAGGCGGAACAGTTGGATGAAGTTCCAGAAAGAGGAAGAGAAACAGACACATTGGGAGGAGGTGTCAATTTCACATTCACACCCCTCACACTCAGCATAGAAGAAATTTTCCACAAGCACCTCAAGCAAGAGCTACCAGCATGCAGGGAGGAGGGCAAGGCCTTCCTAGGGAGAGATGCACAGGGTTGGTGTGAGTACCATGGGACCTGGGGGCATCAAACCAACAACTGCATGGTGTTGAAGGTGGAAGTGGAAGAAATGATCTACAATGGAAACTTCAAGGAGTACGTGGCAACAGACACAGTGACCACCCCATATCCTTAGTTTTATATATAGCATTTCGCATGTTTCAGCTTTACAAGCTTTTCAAAAACAACTCATGAGAAGGAGAACTCACGAAGTTACTCCATCTCTACAACTATCTTTGATTTCTACAAAGGATGTCTTGGTGCACCAAGGCATCCCGAGTGTACAAAAACATGAATGCTCCTAAGGGAGTAGTAGTTACTCAAAAGTATTTTCCAGTGAATGCAGTGGTATAACCACAAAGTTATCCTTACACAGATATGACTTCAAGTCAATGACAGGTTCGACGCCCCCAAGAGCGTATCTTGAGAGTAGTTTTCATACTACGACATTCGACGCCCCCAAGAGCGTATCTTGAGAGTAGTTTTCATACTACGACATTCGACGCCCCCAAGAGCGTATCTTGAGAGTAGTGTTCATACTACGACTTTCGACGCCCCCAAGAGCGTATCTTGAGAGTAGTTATTACACTACGACCTTCGACGCACCAAGAGCGTATCTTGAGAGTGGTTTCCAAAAACTACGAACTTCGACGCCCCCAAGAGCGTATCTTGAGAGTAGTGTTCATACTACGACCTTCGACGCCCCCAAGAGCGTATCTTGAGAGTAGTTATTACACTACGAATTCGACGCACCAAGAGCGTATCTTGAGAGTGGTTTCCAAAAACTACGATTTCGACGCCCCCAGGAGCGTATCTTGAGGTAGATTTGCAACCTACCAGATTCGACGCCCCCAAGAGCGTATCTTGAGGTAGAAAAAACACTACCAGTTCGACGCCCCCAAGAGCGTATCTTGAGGTAGATTTCAAACTACCAGTTCGACGCCCACCAGGAGCGTATCTTTGGTCTAACCTGAGCCCTCCGGGAGCCTATCCTGTGAAACGTTAAGTGCCGTCCGAGAGCCTGTCTCGTGAACAGTTTGACACCCGTCAAGAAGGTATCGGTGGACTAACCTGTGCCCTCCGGGAGCCTATCCTGTGAAACGTTAAGTGCCGTCCGAGAGCCTGTCTCGTGAACAGTTTGACACCCGTCAAGAAGGTATCGGTGGACTAACCTGTGCCCTCCGGGAGCCTATCCTGTGAAACGTTAAGTGCCGTCCGAGAGCCTGTCTCGTGAAAAGATTTCGACGCCCACCAAGAGCGTATCTTTGGTCTAACAGTACAACGTATACCGTGTAAGGGGTATCAGAAGAGATCATCACACCATGCTTAGAAGGATACCATGTTTAAGAGGGTACCATGTTTAGAAGGGTACCATGCTTAGAAGGATACCATGCTCGGAAGGGTAACATGAGAAAGAAATTTCTAAGTAAAGTAATGTGAAGAGCAAGTAATGTTTTTTCTTTATGAAATGACAGGTAAGACACGAAGGAAAACACGAAAGAAGGATAAGTAAAGGAAACACACCAAGTAAAGAGTCCATACCCAAAGAGCCATACACAAGGCATAGGGAGCCATCATGAGAAGAGATATATAAAAAAGCATGAGAAGCACTAATATAAAGGCAAACGAACCACGTAGTCAACAACATAATGTGGCAAAGGAAAGTAACAACAAACACCATCACAATCTCAAAGGACACTCAACCCATACAAGGGGAGAAGGAGTGTAATTATATACAAGGATAGCATGAGATAAACACGTCAGTCAGAACCTTCAGGGGAGTCACCCTCACCCCCTGAAGCTGAACCGCCAGCGGAAATGGATGAAGAGGAGGAGTCCGAGGTACCAATCTCCACAGGTGTAGCATCCACCTGGGCAGGGGCAGGCTCGTCTGCAACGGCAGCCTGACCCATCAGAACAGTCGCGTAGCCAGTGGCATATGGCCCAAAGTCACCAAGGTCACCAAAGGGGAACTGAGGATCAATCCGGTATATGTGATCAACCAGATACTCACCGAACTGGTTCATCTCCTGGGTGAGACGCGTGCTATAGTCGGCGGTGAAGGCAGAGGAGGCCTTGTATTCAGATACCGCGAAAGCCCTCTCCTCCGCCCGACACTTAGTCTCCAACCTCCGTAACTCCTCAGAATGGACAGACGCGGCAACCTCAGCTTCCCGGCGCAAACTGCCCACAGTGGTCTCAAGCAAGGACACCTGGTCCTGGAGCTCCTGTAGCCTCAAATCAGATATACGCGCCTTCTCGGCAGCAGTGGCGACCTCCGCCTTGAGAGAAACCTGGCTGTCCTCAAGGGTCTTCCTCTCGTCAGATAACTCGAGCACGAGCGAGGACATGTTCACCATGTCAGATATGCCCTAACAATTCAAACAAGGGATGAATAACCGAAAGATAGACATTATGAAAGAAATAAGAGGAAAGCAAAGAACAACTTACAGGTGCATAACGAGAGAGTACCCCTTGAACAAAGCGCCGAGTCTCCCCAGGAGACTTGGGCGGAGCAACACGATCCCCAGGGGGAACGGCACCGCGGAGGACGCGGACACCAACCTCAGGAGTCCGCAAAGAGGAAGTGCTATCAAGGTGGAACTCCTTCAGACCAGCGAAGGGAGTCCACTCAGACCCAATAACATCTTCATCAGTGAGCCGTGTGAAATCCTTCCGACTTAAAGTCGGAGGCCCACCTACACAAGCAAAGCAAGTCAAAGGAGAGTATAAACATACAAGGATCAGCACAAGGTAGAGATCATACCTGAGGACCGTGCCCTCGGCTGGGGGGCAGGGGAACCACCACCAGCAGGTCGCTTCCCTTTGTCAGCCAGGGAAGGCACCTCTTCGACCACCATCTCCTTATCACGAGATAGGGTCGGAGGACGAGCAGTAGGCGAAGCAGGATCCACAGCCTTCTTCCTCTTAGCAGCCGAGGCCCCGGCCTCAGAATCAGATCGCCGCGGCTTGGACTTGGAAGGTCCAGAATCTCGGCCAACGGAGACGACCCTCTCAGTCACCAAGGGGGAGTGCACTAGCAAGGTAAGAAAAACAAGATAAGGAAAACATAAGTTACATCATAAAGAAGCAAATAGGAGAAAGCATACCAGAGGCCCCAGCCTTCTTCCCAGGCAGGGGGGATTTCTTCAAAGCAGAACTAGAAGGAGCCTTCCTCTTGCTCAGATCAACAGGGGCTCCCTGCATGTTATAGGTTTTTCCATGAAACCAACCTACAAAGGAAGAGCAGAAGGTAAATAAAGATGGAAAGACCAAGTGACATACCGAGCCCCCGGAGTCAGGAGTCAGACTGATCCCGGCCTCGTAAAGATCCGTCTCAGTTATTAAAGACACGGGGCAGTAAGACCGGGTCCTGTTGCTCTCGTGAATGATCTTCATAGTCTTCAAATCATCCGAAGAGAACTCTCCAAAAGCAGGCCAACCATCGGACCGATCCTCATTCAGGACCGACCAAGTGACGTATCGGTCCGTAATGAAGAAGTAATGCTTAGCCCAGTGACTGGCCGAATTGTCAATCTGGGTCACGAAACGGAGGGAGGTATCCCACTCGATCCCACTCAACCCGAAGTCAGAAAATCGGGGATCTTTGAAGGTCGGATGGCGAGTTACGAAACTCGCAAACCCCACCCTCGTCCGGTACTGGAACCGATAGAAGCATCGGAATAGAACGAGAGAGTACTTCCAGGAGTACCAATGGCACAATACCCGGAAGCCCACCCAGACACGGAGGGCACTGGGGGCAAGGTTCACAGGAGAAATCCTGAAGAACCTGCTCAACTCTATAAGCTCGTCACAGTAAGGTAGCCTCAGCCCGAATCGGATCTGAGAGGGGTACACGGCGACCTTCCCTATAGGAGGCTCCGTCGCCGTCCCGCGAGTATTCCCCAAGGAGGGGAGAAAAGGATACAGAGGCTCATCTAGGGGACTGATATCTCCTAGGGTGACATGTTCGTTGTAATCGGACCTAGTGATATGGTTCTCTGACAGAATAGCAAGACCTAAGGCAAAGATAGCAGGAAACCCCAAGGCACGAATCAAATTTCGACTAACACCCCAATGAAGGTCACGATACCAAGCTAGCAATAGGAAAGAAAGTAACGCGACCGAAGAGGAAGAGAAAGAGGAACTCACTCATCCTTCGGAGAATACGGCGTCTCTGAAGAGTCTGCGTACGTGGACACCACCAGGAGTATAGTACCTGCCACGACACGACGAATATCAAGATAAGAGAAATTTTCGAGGAACCGGAAATACCCCGACACTCTACCAACGACAACAATCAAAGATCCAAAGACACCCAACAAAGATTAACACACCAACGGCGGCACGACATCAAATTCAAGACCGAGATAACCCAATCGGACAAGAAACCATATCCGGACGACCGGTAAACATTTTTCCCCAAAATCCACAACTACCAACGACTACCTATGGCAATCCCACATCCAATCGAATTTCGGCAATCAAATATCAACGATTCGAAAATCGACATTTCATACGGTAACGGAAAGGAAAAGAGCGGACCTTCGGAAAACCCGACCCGATATAGTAAACGGGTCCGGATTTCGAATTTGAAGACGCCCGAAAATCAGTCCCTCGCCGGAATTTGAGCCTCGCCGCCGCCAGAGATGGTCTCGCTCGCCCCGCCGTCGCCGGAGGGCCCTGCACGTCACGCCGGAGTCGCCGCTCTTCGCCGTCGACAACCCCCGCCGGATTTGATGTCGTCGCCGTCAGAGGCGAGTCTGTCGTCGACCACAGCCGTCCGTCCGATGCCACGCCGCCGTCGTCGTCGTCGGCCAAGCCCCTGGCCGCCTCCGCGTCGCCGTTAGCTGCCTCCCGCCTGGAGCTGAGTCGTCCTCCCCGGCCCTATCTCCCGTCGCTGGTCCCGGCTGGATTGCTTGTCGGATTTCTGCCCCTTGGTGGAAATTCCGGCCGGCCCTTACCTTGGGGGTGCTCTCCAACCTTTCTTGCTCTCCAAGGGTAAGTGAAGAAGGAAGATGGTGGCTAGGGTGACTCTTGGAGGTATTTTTCTAACTCTCCTTTTTTATGTTAAAAGGATGATAGGGTTTTTTAGAGGGTTTTAATCACCACCATCCATCTAGCCTTAAATAAAATCTAAGGGCCAAGGAAAAACCATTATTTTTATCCCTCTCACCTATAGCTAAGTATATTCCCATACTTAGAAAAATTATCAAGATAGTTTTATTTTTGAGCATTCCATACTTAGGAAAATTTTTGGCCAAAATTAAAATTTCTCCTTATTTAGATGGAATCCCGGCACGAAATTGAAGCGTAAATTATTTAGTTGCATTCGTATCACACCCCTGTGCAAGTTTGTATTTTTTGAGTGTACACCTGTAGCAGAGATAAGTTTATTACTCCCACCTCAGACGGACGCGTGTCTAGGCACACGTCCGGGCTACTCTAACGTTTACAATTCCTCTATCTCAGTAGACAGGGGGGCAGAGTCAGAGGCACGTATCCACGGGTAAGCAAGCATTCAGACAAAGAAGGTAAAATCCCGGTTTCAAATTGCGCGTGTCATACCATCCTAAAATAGAGTCAATCAAGGGTTAGGCCATTGGTTGACTCGGGGGCATGTGATGGATATACGCCCAATTTGAACCCGTTGACTTCCGAACCGTTGTATTTTTATCGTCCCATTTATGATTGCGAATCGAAACTTTAACCCGGACACTTCGCGAGAACATCGACGGCTCGGACGGGGCCGAAGCGCCCGTCCGACATAGGCGAACTCACCTAGGTGAGGTTGGGTGGCCACACCCGACCTCCCCTAGGGGAGATCGGGTCGGCTGACCCGATCTCCCCTAGGGGAGGTCGGGTTGGCCAACCCGATCTCTCCTAGGAGAGATCGGGTCGGCCAACCCGATCCCTCCTAGGAGGGGTGGGGTTGGCCAACCCCACCCTCCCTAGGAGGGGTTGGGTGTCCTCACCCAACCCCTACCCTTGGGGGTCGGATTTCTCCCCCCCCAAGGGTCCCGGCACCCCTTTCAGACGCCCATGCTCGGTCCACTCCGCCTGCCTCATCCGAATCCTAAAGTCTTAATTATACGCTTAAAGGTTAATTAATTGTGTTTAAAGGCTAACGATGTCATTAAGCCACCTTAATGACACCGTTGCCTATAAATACCCCACCTTCACAACTCATTTGAACATCTTGGCCATTTGAACAATTTAGCTCTGACATCTCTCTAGCTTTATCTCTCTAGAAATATAGTTCTGACTTAGGCATCGGAGAGGGTTCACCAGGCACCACCCCCCCCTCCTCCGTGTCTGGTATTGCCCCTTTTGGAGGGCAAAGGGAGAGAAGAAGAGAAGGAACCAAGGGAAGAAGGAAAGGAAGAAGGACATAGACAAAGGCAAGGCAACTCGAGAAGACCAGATCATACACATCCCCCGTAAGGAGTGAGATCAAAGCCGACACCCCGTTGACCTAGATCTCATAACTTAACAATCAACATTGGTTTCCTCAGCCATCTTGCAAGCAAAGTAACACAAGGAGCTTGAAGATTCATAGTAAAGTGAATTCAGAAGCAAGTGACTCCAATGAAAACGCACAAAAACTATGCACTAGCAACAAAACTAGCACACCAAGTTTGTTGAGAGTAAGACAAAATTCCAGCTCACTCTTCAGTACAATTTGTACAATCCGCAACAAATTGCTCCAAGTTCAATGTTCACAAATCACTAGGAATGGATTAGGATCAAATCTCCATTGAAGAAAGCTCTGAAATCTTCAAGAAATGGAGTGAAAACTCGAAGAACACACAATGACTCCTCAGCCGAGCAAAGTGTATGCAAACGTTGTAACGTAGGAAAATCACAACTTCCAAGTGGTATGCGCAGCTTGAACAAGCTCAAAATTCATATCCAAATCCAGGGAAACAAAGCAAATCCCAGATTATAACAAGAACAATCACGCAATCAGCTCAACAAGGCTGAAATCAACAAGAACTAAGCAAACTAGGACTAAGACATGTTGGCTATCCTTAGTCTATGCTCAGCTTTTTGTAGTGTTGTGATTTCTTGAATTTTTACTTACTTGACATCAATTCTTGTACAAGAAATGGAAATTTCAAGTTGAGATGAAGATCCACGAAGCTTATCTTGTATGGTTATGCAAGAACAAGGTGAACTTTGAAGGCTAATGTTGAAGAAATTTGATCTTCTTCAACTAAATGTGTACGCCGCCATTAGGGATGGCTCTGATACCATATAAGCTTGAATCATACTTCATTGATGATTAGGGATTACAAGCAAAGTGATACAATATACATACTAAGTGAAACTAGGCTCACCAACTAAGACTATACAAAGAGTTGTGAACCAGGTGCATAGTGTTTGCATAGCATAACCGGGTGCATACATAGTGGCAGGGTGTATGCATAGTAAAGCTAAGTGTATGCATAGTGTATTGAACATAGTCTTCATATACACTTCTATAGACTCACCGACACGAAGCAAGTCCGAATTGCTACTCGCCGTCACCCGAAAACCCACGCGCCGCCCCGAGGATCCACGCGCCAGCGCTGCAAGCTCACGCGCCGCCCCTCCTTCCTCACGCGCCGTTGTGGTCTCCTTCTTGCACGAATTAGATCCTTATCGATGTCAAATGTGATGTGACCACTCCAAATTCACACCTCCTTGAGTTCCCTCTTCAACAATAAAGGAGAGCTTCTTGGAAAATTATTAAGGGAAGGATGTAAGCTAATGACTACTCTCTCTCCTAACTCTCATTAATAGTGTCTACACCATGTGCTAAGGACCAAACTAATATCTATTTTTGCACAAGTCCCAAATATCATGCGTGAGCATACTTACATCTCTCTTATTCTTGCATTACATACATGCTCCTTAATGTTGCATGACGTGCTACAGACGATCATTACGCATGTTGCGTACGTATAGACTTTTATACATGTTATCATTTTTTATGTGTACGTGATGCTAACTCGTGTTTGTTATGTGATTATTTTTATGATCTAAGTATGCATGTTTACATCATATTACATGCTTGCATCATTTTATATGCTTACATCATGCTTCATGCTGACAAGCATGCTCTCCAATTTTATATTGCTCTAAGTATTTTTCTTATTGCACAATTACGTCATCCATGTGCTATGTTGACATCTCTATGTTAACATCATGCTACACGTTCACGTTACGTACCTAGCTGATACCGCGTTGTATGATTACTTATTATCACAAGTATTTCGCTTAGCACATGTTATTATGAATAAGTCGTTAACTGCACAATGTTATACATGTATACCGTCTATTACGCTAACCCTGTGAATAGATTGTGTATGTACATCGAAAAAGTAGAAATGGATGATCTGTGCTCCGCACACTCGTTTGACAAACAGGCCACCCCTGAGGTCAGTGCCGAACCTAAATTGGACGAATATCCTATCTTAAATAGAGTCAAGCATGGGTTTTGAACCGCAACTTGACTCAGCCAATTCGGGTTCGTATTTACGTTTCGGACCTCGCAAACATGCTAAAACCACAAAACGGACCCTACCGCATTCACCCTGGGTCAAAACGGTTCGGATGCGCGTCGCACACGAACCATGGACCTCCGGATTGCCTCAGAAATCTGGACTGGTCCAGATTGTCCGGCAATCTGGACCGTGTCGAATATCGACATGGTCCGGGTTACTGACTCGTACTGCGCGTATACACCTATTTTTTCTATGTACGTGAAGTTAGCGCGCATATAGCCAATCTCGATGTCGGTAAGCGTTTTCCTGTATACCGACATCAAACCGGGCAAAGTTCTCAGGTTTCCTATAAATATGGGCCTAGATCTCCCATTTTAACAAGTTAACTTGAAACTCTGGAGAATTGGTTATTTGTGCTCTGACCTCTCTCTAGAACTTTCTCTCTCTAAAATACTGACTTTAGCATCGGAGAGGGCACAACCAGCACCACCCCCCCTCTCCAAGTTGGTTATCGCCGCTCTGCAGGACCCGGTGTTTAGAAGATTGTGACAGAGATCGAAGATAGTTCGGGGTTCGAGATAGAAGCCCAAAAGTTAGTTTGTGGATCGAGATACGAGGTCCCTGAAAAACAGTTCGAGATATCCCAAGTGGAAAACGATCTCAACAAATATACTTCTTCATTTCTCCTTTTAAGATGAAGCTGTTTACATGGAGCCTTAATCCAACACAGCTTTCCGTCTCGTGGCAATACACTTCGTGATTTTCACACCATCTTCTTTCATCTTTTCCCAATGGGCCCTTACGGAAATTAGAGGGCTTTTTCCACAGCTTGGTCTCCTTCATCTCTATCAAGATGACAGACAGCAGTGTGTTCAATGGAACACACTTGGCGAGATTGGTTTCATTGAGCTTTTGGACGTCTGACTGGAATGGCCTATTTTGTTTTTGTTGTCTCTTTTTCCAGGAAGCGTCTATCTTTTCCTTAATTACTGCCTTCAAGGTTCTTGTTGTGAGTCCCGCAATTGGGACATCATCGTCATCTACAGGTTTTCTCCATCCCTCCTTGTGACGGATGTCAGCATCGCCTTGGCTTGTCCTCGTGGAGGAACCTTTCTTGTGCATTTTTGAGCGAGAGGTTGGAGGTTGTCTCCATGTCCCTTCTTGGTGTTGTGCTATCATATACGGGTTGTATGAGCACGCAACTCCTTGACTTGTTTGTCGGTACTGGAAGGTACCTTCCGTGTATTGCCCCCCTACTCCTTGGTGTTGTGTGTCTTGTTGGCCTGTGTCTCGGGACATTTCTCTTATCTCCTCGGTTTGTCCGTTGTTTGGAGGCGGAAGTGGTGGTGGTGGGGCATATCCTTGGTTCCTTTGCATCTTTCGGAATGCAAGCAGCTCTTCGAGCGCGGCCATCATGGTAGGAGTCACAGGTGGTGACGGGTTGACACCTTCGTATTGGGGGACTCCTTCTTCTGGCACCCCGTAAGGAAACTCTTCATTGATGTGCTTCTTAGGCTCAAATCCAAGCGGGGGTGTAACGTGCTTTGCATTGTGGACTCCTTGGTCATACTGTGCGAAGGGCGCACTTCTTGTTGGCATGAAGAAGGCATTGGATGTGGCAACAGGCATGTGGGAGGATCCAAGTTGACTTCTTGTCGGCTTCTGCCTGGTTATGACCAAGGCATCGTGGTGCACAATGTGCTCTTTATCCTTTGATGAGAAACCAATGACATCTTTTATGGCATCCTTTCATGACGGCATCCTTTATGTCGGCATACTTTATGTCAGAACACTTCATGTCGGCATATTTCATGTCAGCATACTTCATGTCAGCATACCTCATGACGGAATCCTCCATGTCGGCATCATGGGACTTGTGCATTGTCTTTGCAACGTATCCTTCTTGTTCGTATGACTTCTCGCCTCTAGCATCAAAGTATCCATGGATCACATGTATGTTTGCCATCTTTTCCGAATGGGATGCAATGTACGTCGTATTCTGGAATTCAAGGCCATGCTGTGCGGAAGGCACACTGTTTGTTGGCATGGAGGATACGGCGTATCCTTGATTCTTTAGAGTCTCCATGAATGCGATAAAATCTTCAAGCGAATTCATCATGAATGGTGTGACTGGTAGTAGGCTGCTTGCACCTCTTGCTTGCTGCTGCACTCCGTCAGCTGGCATCCCGTATGGGAACTCTTCGTTCCTTTCCGTCCTTTGCTCGAACTCGTGCACAGGTACCTCGTTCTGGACGTCGGGACTGTTAGATATATGTCCAATTCGGGTTCGTATTTACATTTCGGGCCTCACAAAATACTCCAAAACCCATAAAAGAACTTTTCTGCAGACACCCAAGTCCAAAACGGTCAGGAATATGCACAGTACCCGGACCGGGGGACTTCCGGATTGCCCTAAGGCAATCCGGGTAAGTCCGGATTACCGACATACTTCGCGCGCTTATCCAGATGACGGTATACGTTTTCCTTTATACCGACATCAAACCGTTCAAAACCGGGCACGATCCTTTGGTTCCCTATAAATAGAGACCTAGGTCTCCCATTTTAAACAATTCCCTCATTCTGGCTTTTCGAGCTCTGACTTCTCTCTAAAGACTTTCTCTCTCTAAAGATTATGACTTGAGCGTCAGAGAGGGCCCAACCAGCATTCCCCCCCCCCCCTCTTGCACGCTGGTTACAGCCCCTAGTGCAGGATCTGGATTTCGAAAGATCAAAGTCGGGAAGTTAAAGACTAGTTCGAGGATCGTGTCTCAAGGTTCGTAGTGTACAGACAGATACCCGTTCCTGTGCACACATCCAGAGCCCGTTCGTGGGAAAGAAGCCCGAAGTTACCCAAGTCGAGACAGACTTAACATTTGGCGCCGTCAGCGTGATTCGAACAAAAAGCCGTTCCATACCGCAAGCTATGACAGGAAGACGAACGAAGAAGGCGGGTGCAAGCAAGCCGAAGCCGACAAGAAGCCAACCGGGATCTTCTCACATTCCAAACGCAGTGTCTACCGCCTCATCCGTGCCAACCGCAAACGTGCCTTCTGCATTGCATGGCCTTAAAGTCCAAAATACAGCATACATTGCATCCCATCCAGAAAAGATGGCAAACGTACATAGGATCCATGAACACTTTGATGCTGAAAGCGAGAAGTCATACGAGCAAGAAGTGTACGTTGTAAAGACAATGCACAAGTCCCATGATACCAACATGGAGTATGTCGACATAAAGGAGGCCGTCATAAAGGATGCTGCCTTTAAAGATGTCATTGGTTTTTCATCAAAGGACAAAGAGCACATTGTGTACCACGATGCCTTGGTCAGAACCACGCAGAAGCCGGCAAGAAGTCCACTTGGATCCTCCCACGTGCCTGTTGCCACATCCAATGCTTTCTTCATGCCAACAAGAAGTGCATCCTTCGCACAGTACGACCATGGAGTCCTCCAATACAAAGGTGTCAACCCGCCACCACTTGTCACTCCTACCATGATGGCCGCGCTCGAAGAGCTGCTTGCATTCCGATAGATGTTAAGGAACCAAGGATATGCCCTGCCACCACTACCTCTGCCGTCAATCAACGGAAAAGTCGAGGAGACAAGAAAAAAGTCCCGAGTCACAAGTCATCAAGTCATCAAGACACACCGCACCAAAGAATAGGGGGGCAATACACGGAAGGTACCTTGCAGTACCAACAACCAAGGCAAGGAGCTGCACGCTCATACAAACCGTATGTGATAGCACAACACCAAGAAGGGGCATGGAAACAACCTCCAACCTCCCGCTTAAAAATACACAAGGAAGGTTCTTCCATGAGGACAAGCCAAGACGATGCTGACATCCGTCACAAAGAGGGACGGAAAAAGCCTGTTAATGACGATGATGTCCCAATCACGGGACTTACGACAAGAACCTTGAAGGCAATAATTGAGGAAAAGATAGACGCTTCCTGGGAAAAGAGACAACCGCAACAAAAGAGGTCATTCCAGTCAGACGTCCAAAGGCTCAAAAAGACCAATCTCGCCAAATGTGTTCCATTGAACACACCGCTGTCCGTCATCTTGAAAGAGATAAAGGAGACCAAGCTGTGGAAAAAGCCCTCTAATTTCCACAAGGGCCCATTGGGAAAAGATGAAAGCAAATGGTGTGAAAATCACGAAGTGTATGGCCACGAGACGGAAAGCTGTGTTGGATTAAGGTTTCATGTAAACAGTTTAATCTTAAAAGGAGAAATGAAGAAGTATATCGACCAAGGCAATAAGCATCAAAAGAAGCCTCATGTGGAGTCTTCAAGAAAAGAAAGAGCGAATGATAATCCACCTCTCGCCAAGCGCGGAAAAAACAACGTCATTCATGGAACCAATTATGACAACTTATACAGTCTTTGGAGCACGAAGGTGGAGGAAACAAATTTCAAACTCTCGGAAAAAAAAACTTCACCATCCACTTGAGCCAATGACTGCCTTCCTTGGCAAGAACGTTGAAGAACGATGCAAGCACCATAAAACTGGGGGGGCATAACACCAACATTTGTTCATCCACAAAGGTGGAGATAGAAGAGCTCAACACGCTAGATGCACTGAGGAACTATGTGGCACGTGGCAGAATCAACTTGCCGACAAATCACCTATGAAGACGTCAAACACATCATCAATCCCTTTATCTCCATTTTTGCATATCTACTTTAAGTCTTCTTAGATTAAGTACAACTTATGCTTATTAGCCTTAGTACTTTTCGAAAAGAGCGATCAATTGACGCCTTCCTGTAATCCGTTGTACGAACTCAAAGTATCTAATGAAGATTAAATCTACTTTCCTAGGTACATTACTATATCATGCATACTACCTTGGAATAACGCCAAGTAACAACTACGCACATATTAATTGCGTCAACAACACAATCTATCGCACTAGGAACAACAAACGGCTTAGACCATACAACATCCCCCATGCCACGGAGCCTCAAGCATTCTATACGCACAAGACTAAAAATCGCGTTGCAATAATAAACAAGACGGGGGCATCACCCAAGTGACAACGTCATAAACATTGTGAAAAATTAGAATTCAGGATACGTTCCTATGTTATACGCACGCATGTGCCAAACCCATCACAAGAAAAGAGTTAGAAAATTATTTCCAACATCCAGCAAGTTTACCCTTGTCAAGAACACAAGAAGGATTGTACCACTCAAAACGTACGCCGACAGCGAAACCTAATCTTCGGCCAAAACAAAGGAGAAGATGAGGATTCCACCAGTATAACATCTCTCAACCATGTGCACAATCGTCATACAGACACAACCTCGGGAAGAGTCACAAGTGTATGAAGAAACAAATCAAATAAACCCAGGCCCATTGAAAGTGAACACATGAAGCATACATCGCGAAACCAGCACATTAAATTCAACACCGTGCAATGCGCAATAGGAGAAGGAGAGCAACAACTCCAAATCGGTGTTCCGTTCGTGATCGTAGAAAATCTTGACGCATATAATGGAATCCTAGGGTATACAACCATGAACAAGTGGGGTATGATAAGCGTCAACATCACACCAAAAGATTAAGTTTCCAACAAAGGCAGGAATTGGTGAAATAAAGGGAGATCAGCAGCTATCAAAAGACTGCTACAAGGTTGCACTCCAACATAATGTCAAGACAAACAATAGCGGAATTCCCGTCACTGATGAAAACCCAAGGGTAGATCATGCACGTCCTGCTCTTGTTGAAGCATTACAAGAAATCAAGATTGATGAGCCAGAAAGGATGGTCCGAGTTGGCGCATCACTGTCAGAAGATGAAGTAATAGAAACCATCAGGAAATAGCGGTACGACTGCCAAGCGACTTTGGGGGCACCAAGCTGACAAGTGCTCGGCATTCCACCGAAGTGAAGAAACGAATAATTGCAAGAACTTGCGGTGCCATTCTTCTAAGAAGGAAACACCAAGCAATGATCATATATAGGCATGTACATCATGCTAAGGAGGCATCAACGCGTATCAACTAGAAGATGCATACAATAATGCATAGTCGCTGTTCATACATACATATTCACAATCACATATAGCGGGTGATACTTGGAAAAGCTCCGCTCCCGACATATGCGCACCTGTCACGATCCGCACCTATCACGTCCGCACTTAGGGAAGTTTCCTGCACAAACAAGGAGTCCTCGTATCAGACTCCTTTCCTTTATCTATTATATGCATTACTAAAAAGAAAATTTCATAACTCCATATTTTTGCAAACTTGTAAACATTGCAACTATCTGACAAAGCGCAACTTTGTTCGTAGGTACATACTACACTATGATTACTACATTGGAATTATGCCAAGTAGTAACCTATGCACATAATATCTACTTCAACAATACAAGCTAAGCATTATGTTCAAGGAGGGATTTATGGCATACAACGCCAACATATCTATTATCTACACCAACAGGGAGTTTATTTCTCCATCCATAACGGCGTCTATCTCAAGAAGGCGTTCACTCAGGAACAACGTCAACAACATACCATGCCTTGGAAGAAAACCAAAACCTATTCTAAAAGTGACATGGTGCAATATCCTCCTTGTAGGGACAAAACCCATGTTCACATCTATCAAAAGTAACATGTTGCGACATCTTCTTCAAAAGGGAAAACCCCATGTTTACTTCTAAAAAATGGCATGTTGTGAAATCCTCTGGGCAAATCCTCATGTTGATAGTCATTCCCTGAATAAAAACATGATGCGGCAAATACATTATGGGACTGATCACCCCACCGTGGTGGAAATCCTCTTAATAGACGACAACCCCACACACTAAAAGTATGCATACTCTCTTAAGGGTTTATACACCATGAAGAATTATGCCTGAAAAAGGATAGCTTCATGTTATACGCTTATAAAAGCAAACCTTGTACAAAACTCATCAAATTTACAAGTCGAGTCTTGTATAACGTTATCTTGCTCTTTAGCATATAACGCAAAAACAACAAAATCAGCAAGAAGTATCTTGCAACAACGTCGCCTTAGAGTGGAACTAAGAGATGGTATAAACTTAAGTCTTGCTACGTCAAGACGACACTGCTACATGTAAAAGGCCAAATGCCAAGTACATTACTACCTGCAATGCTACAAGTACCAAGTGTACATAACACCCTGCAATGCGCAAGTCGCAACATCATATGTTCTATCCATCACAACAAAGAGTTCAATCCTATCATGCAAGACATACAGACAATGAAAATAACGCAAGGTATGAAATATTACTAACAAGTTATCACATGTTTGTTATTATTGAAAACAGGTCCAAATGATGAAATACAATGCAAGCAAAGGCATAAACAAAGATTTATCGAAAACCTCAAAACAACATCAACCCATTCACAAAGGGTTCAACATGCTGGAAGCAGGCAACCTGACACTAACCAAGAGATAACATCATCTCTAAGGATCTATGGCAAAGAGTTCATAATGTCAACATCAAATGCAATGTCGTCATCCGCACAAAAGACACGCCAAGAATGGTCGCTTCAACTTCAATACGACATAGCTCTTCAACATAAGCGCGACAATCAACAATGCGTGCATCAAAATCAGTCTTCTTCTAGATCAAGTTTCAAGTGTGAAGAAGTAAACAACGCTTACCTCAATGTGAGGAACGCTCCTCCTTGGGCCGGTCCCTCGACCGGGGGGCAGAAAGCATCACCGCACGACCCTCAACTCTATTCCCATTATCGCAAGAAGGAGTTAGCACAGTCGTACTCGGCATAAAGAACTTAGAATCGCTCGAGGAACGCGCCCCTGCGTCGGATCTTTTGAGAATTGTGCTAAAGCCAGGAACTGAAACCACGCGTTCAGCAACATGAAAGCAACAACTTGGAAAATTAACAAGTTCAAAGAAGATACAAGGAGGTGCCTTACTCACAAGTTCTTTACCGCGGCCATGTCCGGAGACTCCAGAGTAGCGGGGGCAATTTTACGGACATCCCTTCCAACAAGGGGATTACTGTATACATTGGCTATCTGCAAAGACGAGCTTTTTCCGTCAATCCGACCTACATTACAACATGATACAAGTCATAAAGATCATCAACATACAAAATCTTCAGAAGGACGTATATGTGTACCGACATCAATTAATCAAGCAAGGACATCAGCATCTACACTTGGTGTATTATTTAGCTGCTCAACCATGTCGACATCCGAACACAGAGTTACTCGCAGAATGGAAATAGTAGACTTACTCATGATAACAGCCGTGTGAAGATTAATTCCGAAAAGAAGATAGCAAGATCTGATATCCTGAAAAATGCAACCAACAATCCAATCAGTGCGCAAACACGTATCAACACTTATGCAAACATTTATGCAATGGACGCTCCATGTGAGATAACTATGTACGCAATGACCTAATAATCTTCGTGCAACAAGTAACAAGCATCATGCAAGGGGGGAAACTTCTTCAACACATCAACCTAACATGTCGACATCGAGCTCATACTCGCAGCATACATGATTACAAGGGCGAAATATTTTCTAAGTGATTTGCTCAGGATGACAGTCAGCATATTGCAAGCTGTCAACATGCTACTATGTGTCTGCATATTACCAAGTGTTAGCATACAACAAGGTGTTGGCATACAACCTGTGTTTACATCAAGCATATGGATACAGCGTACATAGCCAGGGATAGAGAAAAGATTCTAAGTGTGGGGGCAAGTGCACACATACAAGCATGTACATACATGTCGACAAGTGAAGAATATTTTCTAAGTATTTCCATGTACGTACATGCATGTCGACAAGGATGCATGTCGACAAGTGAAGAATATTTTCTAGGTATTTCCATGTATGTACATACATGTCGACAAGGATGCATATCGACAAGTGAAGAATGTTTTCTAAGTGTTTCCATGTACGTACATACATGTCGACAAGGATGCATGTCGACAAGTGAAGAATATTTTATAAGTATTTCCATGTACGTACATACATGTCGACAAGGATGCATGTCGACAAGTGAAGAATATTTTCTATGTATTTCCATGTACGTACATACATGTCGATAAGGATGCATGTCGACAAGTGAAGAATATTTTCTAAGTGTTTCCATGTACGTACATACATGTCGACAAGGATGCATGTCGACAAGTGAAGAATATTTTCTAAGTGTTTCCATGTACGTACATACATGTCGACAAGTGAAGAATATTTTCTAAGTATTTCCATGTACGTACATACATGTCGACAAGGATGCATGTCGACAAGTGATGAATATTTTCTAAGTATTTCCATGTACGTACATACATGTTGACAATGATGCATGTCGACAAGTGAAGAATATTTTCTAAGTATTTCCATGTACGTACATACATGTCGACAAGGATGCATGTCGACAAGTGGAGAATATTTTCTAAGTGTTTCCATGTACGTACATACATGGATTGCATGCATCAAGTAGCTGTTATCAACTTCTACACAATACCTCCTAAGCATTCCTACGACGCTTATCGACAAAGCTCATACGACGACATCTATGGTAACAAGCATTAGATATTGTTAAAATATTTTCTAAGTGTTTTAGCATGCTTGCAGAAAGTGGCCGATGATCAACATACGGTGCTCAAAGAACATTGTCTAGCCTACCATTACCCATGTACAACAATCAACGATCATGTCCGAACAACTATCCATCATCAACATCAAGCATACAAAAATGATGACTAAAGAATGGAACAACATGACGGCAATGAATACTATGCACAAGGGAAGTATAACAATCTATTTATGCTTTTCTAAAAATTTTCAGCACTTAGAAAAATTTTGGCCAATTTGGAAAGTTAATTACTCTAATGCATTTTATCAAAAAACTTATGTTCATGTTAAGGTAATCAAATTCATGATGATTTCACGATCAAATTAAGGCCAAACGAAGTCACGAAATGTCCAGCCATGTACGGAATTGAACTCACCAACACGAAGCGAGTCCAAATTGACACGTGCCACACCGAAATCCAATTGATATCAACTATGGTGTGTCTACTTCAAATCTATGATCTCAAAAGCTTCATCTTCATCAAGAATGGAGAGCTTCTTGGAGATTTATCTATGAAGGATGTAAGATAATGAGTATTCTCTCTCCAAATTTTCACTAATAGTGCCTACACCATGTGCTAAGGACTAAAATTTCATGTATTTTCATATAAGTCCTTAGCAACCTTTACAAGCATCTTTGCATCTCTCCTATGTTCATATTGCATACATATTACACAATGCTTCATGACATACTACACGTAATTACTATTACATATTACGTACATAGAATTTATCATGCATGATTCTTATTTATGATCGTTACATGATTATTTTTGTAATCTAAGTACGAATTTCATGTTTACATCATGTCTTACATTTACACCATGCTTCATGATTACGTGCATGCTCTCCAATTCCATTTTATTCTAAGTGTTTTGCTTACTGCATGATTACGTCATCCGCTTACTATATCGTCATCCACATGTTGACAACGTGTTATATGTTTACATCATGTACCATGATATTATCATGTTGTATAATTTTTTATTATTACAAGTATTCCACTCATTACATGATATTGCGAATATAATTGCATGTTGTTATACACATATTGTCCGCTACGCTAACCCTATAAACAGATTACGTACATGCGGTGGAAAATTGAAGTTGGTCAAATTTATGATCCCAACACTCGAATTGACAAACAGGCCACCCCTAAGGTCAGTACCGAACCTACATTGGACGAATATCTTATCTTAAAAAGAGTCAAGCATGGGTTTTGAACCGCAACTTGACTCGGGGGCAAGTGTTAGATATCTGTCCAATTCGGGTTCGTATTTACATTTCATGCCTCACAAAATACTCCAAAACCCGTCAAAGAACTTTTCCGCAGACACCCAAGTCCAAAACGGTCCGGAATATGCGCAGTACCCGGACCAGGGGACTTCCGGATTGCCCTAAGGCAATCCGGACCCGGTCCGAATTGCTAGACAATCCGGGTAAGTCCGGATTACCGACATACTCCGCGCGCTTATCCCGATTATTTTTCCAAGGACGAGAAGTCAGTGCGCGCATAGTCCACCTTGATGACGGTATACGTTTTCCATTATACCGACATCAAACCGTTCAAAACCGGGCACGATCCTTTGGTTCCCTATAAATAGGGACCTAGGGCTCCCATTTTAAACAATTCCCTCATTCTGGCTTTTCGAGCTCTGACTTCTCTCTAAAGACTTTCTCTCTCTAAAGATTATGACTTGAGCGTCGGAGAGGGCCCAACCAGCATTCCCCTCTCTCTTCCACGCTGGTTACTGTTGGATCACGGGCGAAGCTCCGTTACGTCCTTGACGGAAGGCTTTGGACTCCTGGGCTCCGCGTAATCCTGCAAAAGGGGATGACCTGGGTGGTGACCCAGAATCCCTCTCCGATGCTTAAATGAGTATGTGATCAATGGGTGGTAAGCAAAAAGTCTATGTTCGTATTAGATGATGGTTTTATGAGGTAACTTCCTCCTTTATATAGGAGGGGAAGTTACTCAGTTACCTGTTACTGCGCCTGGCAGTTTTACCCATGATTCCGTGTATCTCGCCACGATTCCGCATATCACGGTTGGGATTCCGTATATCTCGCCCCACGCTCCGCGTATCCTACCCGTACTCCGCGTATCTCGGGCACGCCCTGCGTATCTCGGGGGATTTATCTTTATCTCTAACCGTTTCCCACTACTCTATCTAGTAGGCGGGTTTCTCGGTCTTTATCCTCTGATCACAAGTCCCGACTCCTGTCGAAGACTCCAGAGTTGTCTCATTCTAGATCACCACCCAGGACCTTCAGTCTCTACGGGACAGGTCCAGCCTCCGCGGGGCTTTATTATCGGGGCCTTTACTAAGGCATGTCGAGGCCTACTCCGAGGCTTCTCATCGGGAGCATTCAGCTCATACATCGGGACCAATAAAGTCAGGACCCTTCGTGCTGGGCCTCTGGGCCTTCTAGGCTTTTCACGAGGCCCACTGGACCTACTCGCCGTCCATTGGCTGTTAACGGGGCTAACGATTACATCGGAACCCATCATTTGCCCCCAAGACATGGGGGACTTTTAGTTCGTCATGTCTTTTAATTCAGCTCTTCTGACCTCGTTGTCGGAGGTTTTTGTTTTTATACCTTCCAATACCACCGTTGGAGGCCTTTGTTTTCATACCTTCCGATACCACCGTCGGAGGCTTTTGTTTTCATACCTTTCGATGCCACCGTCGGAGGTTTTTGCCTTGCGTGTGATTGTTGTATAACAGAGTCTCTTACTCATGATTACCTTGGGCCCACCAGACCCCATGGGCAGTTGCCAAATCCGAGGAGACTCCTCGGCTACTGTAGCATTAAATGCCTAGGGATAAGGAAACGACGTTTAAACAAGCGTGACTGCTGTTTTCTGGAAAAGCAGCCATGACGTCACGCACGTCCCTTCCGTACCTATGATCTCGACGATTAAGATCGTGTCGTTTCCTCTTCAACGGTGCAGATCGTGCCCATCCAGCTGTCTCTTCCGTACCGTCTTCATAATTTCAACGATCGAGATCATGTCGTTTTGTCTTCAACGGTCAAGATTAAGTTCCCTCAGTTGCCCTTTTGCTTATAAAAGCCAAAACCCTGGCATTATTCATTTCTTCTGCACTCTCTCGATTTCAGCCATCCTTGCATTCAGAGCTCTTCTCCAAGCTCTTCCTGCTGTTCCAGTGATCTAAGGCCTTTAACCTTCCGATCTTCCTCCATTTTATCTCTCCGATCATCGATCATGTCTGGTAAGACTTTCTTCTATGTTTTCGTGATTTACTTGCTGTTTGTTCTTCTATTCTCAAATCCTCTTGTTTGCAATCGTTTTAGACGAAGCTAGTTCTGAGGTTAGAGCTCCTTTCACTTTCGAGTTTGCTGTCAATGAGATATCTGAGGCTTCGTATGAGGCTGCCCTTAGAGAGGGGTGTATCACCTCAGATTGGGAGCCTCGCTTCCCGTATGAGTCTCAACATGCTGTCAGAAGGAAGCACACCATTACGCCTCCTCGGGCAGGGGAAGTGTTCGTCTCCGCCGGACAAATAAGTGCGGGAATTCGGTTCCCCTTCTGTGGAAATATGGTGGAGATGTGCAACTTCTACAAAACGCACCCTTGTACCTTCTCTCCACACGCCATTCGCGTGTGGAATGCCTTCCAACTCTTATGTCACCGCCAGCAGTGGACGTACAGTCTTCTGCTGTTCCGCACTTTCTACGGCATGAAGTGCAACAAAGCTGGTGTCTGCTCCTTCTCCCCTCGACTCCCCAAGTGGACAAAGGAGCAACTTTCACGTTTCGGCTGGGATAGCAAAACTTGGAAGTTCCACAAAGATCGGGTGCTGATTCGTGACTCGGGGTCCGACAACAGCGGATGGAAGAAGTACTACTTCTTCGTCCAGCACAGCTCTGTCCCTTGGCCTCGATGGGAGGTCGTGGCGGACCCTGCCCCCAAGCTCTTAGACTACACTGAGGATGACCTCAATACCCTCCAGATGGTTCAACTCTACCGCTCGGGAGACAACTTCATACCCCTCGACGCCAATAAGCTCCAGGAGAAGAACCTGATTACTATCGGAGTTCTGCTCCTTGACTCTGTTTCCAAGGACTTGGTCATCTGGGTAATATTTCTAACCATCTTGTCTTTTACTTTTGCAGCCAAGAAGGCTTCTCTGTTGAATCATCTCCTTCTGAAGCAGGGCGAGACTGATGCCGTCCAGAGTGGCTCCAAGCGGAAGCGAAAGTTGGTGAAGAAAGGCGCTTCTTCTTCCACTCCTCTATCTGCTGCTCCTCCGACCGAGGAACAAGTCGGGACCAAGAAGGCCAGGAGGGAGGAGATTGACCAAGCCTTTGGGGTCACTACCGCCGAGGAAGGTAAGCGTGTTCGTCGTGCAATTAAGCGATATAAGAAATTAGTTCCCAGGGAATTTATTCCCGCTGATCGGAAAACGCGGGTTCAAGAGATCAATTACATCCTTCGAGGAGAAATCCCCCGCGTTCTCAAGGCGGGATATTACAACGTCTTTGGGAAGAACAAACACTTCAATCGTCAAATCATCTGGTGCCCTAAAGGTACTCTTCCTGACTTTATTCGTCCCGCCACCGCAGGTCCATCGGAGGCTGTTACTCCGGGGCGTGCTGCTACCCCTGCCCGGGCCGTGACTCCACCGGCGCCGGTGACAGAGGAAACCCCGACGGAAGCCCAGTTCCGTCAGGTGACTGATTTGGAGGCTTCTCCTTCCTCCGAGGAGCCCGCTGAAGGTGGCCTGCTCCGGCGTAGGCGTGGTCGGAGCACCTCGAGGCCCGTCGTGGAGGATGTGTCCCGGAGTCCTCCTCCCGAGTTCCGCACTCCGACTCCTGAGCCACCGGCCGAGGTGGCTCCTCCGGCTGAAAGTTCTGGGGTCATCCCCCTTTTCCCCGTGGATGAAAACCTTTACAAGGTTTTCACCCCCGACCAGGGGATGATGCCTTGGAACCCGAACGAGTCTCTCCGAGGAGTTCCACTCCGGCGGGGAAACCTTGATCCTGGATTGGCCCTGCATCTGCTGGCGGGGTCAATTCCTCCAGCCTTGAGGCGACCCCTGTCCTTTGCGCGGGAGGACCTTGAGGAGGAGATCCGTGACATGGCTATTCGTCGGATGGAGGTGAAGCTTTATCTTTGTTTTATTTTTTCGTCACTCTTTTCTCCGATTACTGTATCTTGATCTTTTCCTCTCTTCTTTCAGGACACCGCAAACCAACAGCGCTGCTTCGGCCTTATCCTGGCCCTGAAGGGTGCTTTGGAGGCGGCGGAGGCCCAGTCGAACCCTGATGCTTTAGCCAAGCTTCAGGTGGAACTCGACGAGGCAGTTGCAGCCAAGAACAAGATGGCTAAGGAGAGGCTCTCCTAGATGATATGTCCTCAAGCCTGCTCAAGAAGGTTCACGATCATGAGGCTGTCATGCGTCGGGAGCGGAAGATGGTCCAGGTGGAGCAGCAGCGGAATGAGGAGGAAAAGATCAGCTCATTCATGAGAAAATGGTCTTCGCGGATCTCCTCGCGGAGGCCAAGGCAAAGTTTGAGGCGGAGAGGGCTGAGTTCTCTGCCAAGCTGGCTGAGGCAAAGGCTCAGGGCCTCGAGGAGGGCCACCAATGGGGCTTCGAGGAGGGCCGCCAGCGGGGCCTCGAGGAGTATCGGGACTCTGAAGAATTCAAGGTGGCTGCTGTAGAGCTCTGTAAGTCCGAGGTGGAGAATGTTCTGTTCAATGCTGTCGAAGAGCTCTACACAGCATACGAGGATTCCATCGACTTCAAGAAGTCCGAGACCCTCGCCCCCTTCGCGGAGAAATACTTCAACCTCCCCGCGGAGAGTGAAGAGGCCGCTGCCGTGGACCCGACTCCGACAACTGCGAAGCCTTCCGCCCAGGTCCCTCCGAACTCCGTTCCCTCCGATGCTGCTGAGGATCCATCTTCCCACAAGGACCAAGCTTAATGTTTACATCTTTTAGTCCTTGTTGTCTTTCTCCTTTGTCTCTTGTATCGAACCTCTTTGGCCTTCTGGCCTTTATATAAGTAGTTTATTTCCATCTGTTTTGGCACCGATACTCGTTTGCACTTTATCTAAAGCGGCTTTAAATTCGTTTCTCAGAACGTTTCGATGCGCCATTAAAATGACTTCATACGTCCTTCCGACGCTTTACTCGAGATTTTACCGTTTAAGGTTTTTTGTCCAATCGGGACTTCACCACTTAAGGTTTGTCGTCCAAAATCGGGACTTCACCACTTATGGTTTTTCGTCCAAAATCGGGACTTCACCACTTAAGGTTTCTCGTCCAAAATCGGGACTTCAGCACTTAAGGTTTCTCGTCCAAAATCGGGACTTCACCACTTAAGGTTTCTCGTCCCTGCCTTTCAAGGCCATTTTCACACCCCTTAGGGCTTTTACTGCGTCTCTACCGGACGGCTTAATCGTACCCTTTAAGGCTTTTTGCCGCATCATATAGACGACTTACGCGGACCCGTTAAGGCTTTTGCGTACCCGTTAAGGCTTTTGGCCGCATCATATAGACGACTTACGCGGACCCATCAGGGCCTTTTCGTACCTAGGCTTTTGGTTGCATCATATAGACGACTTATGTGTACCCCGTAGGGCTTTTGTCCATACCCGTTAAGGCTTTTGGCCGCATCATATAGACGACTAACGCATACCTCAGAAGGCTTTTATCGTACCTCGGAAGGCTTTTGTCGCGTCCTTCAGGACGTCTTACTAACAGTTTAGAATAAATCTAAAAGTAATTTGATCGAAAACAACTTCTTTTATTTATAAATAACTCAAAATAGGCTTACATCAGATCTTATTGATAGACAATTTGCGCACTTCACGGCGGCTTAATATCAAACATGATACTTCTTCAAGTGTTCGCCACTGAAGGAATGCTTCAACGTCTTGCCATCAAGGTCCTCTAGCCTGTATGCATTGGGGGCTGGCATCCCTACGATCTTGTAAGGTCCCTCCCATTTTGGCGATAGTTTGTTGATCCGATCTTGGTGAACGAACTCGTTCCTCCGCCAGAGAAGTTCTCCCATGAAGAATTGTCGGGATCTGACACGCCGATTGTAATATCGGGCTGTTGCCAGACGCATTCGGGCCTGGACTTCATCATCCTTCCATCTTTTTTCCTCGAGCAAGTCTAAGTCTAGACGTCTCATTTCCTCATTTGTCAGAGGCTCGTAATATTTCGCGCGATGGGACGCCACCGCTATTTCCACGGGAGCGACTGCCTCCGTGCCATAGACCAGGCCAAACGGAGTTTCTCCTGTTGATTGCTTGGGTGTTGTTCTCACAGCCCACAGCACGTTCTCGAGCTCATCCAGCCAATGGCCTTGCAAGGCATAGACTCTCTTCTTCAAGCCATCCATCACGATCTTGTTGGCTGATTCTACCTGGCCATTGGTCTGAGCGTGGCGGACTGAAGCGGTTCGATGCTCAATGTTTAGTTCTTCCAGGTACACCTTCAACTGAGCCCCATTGAACGGAGGGCCGTTGTCGCTAATCAACACTCGAGGAACCCCGTACCGGGATACGATCTGAGTTTGAAGGAACTTGAGGATCTGCTGCCCCGTCGTTCTAGCCAATGCTTTAGCCTCTATCCACTTTGAGAAGTAGTCGATGGCCACGAGCAAATACTTGCACTGACCTTTCGCTTGGGGAAGAGGTCCCACCAAATCAATCCCCCATTGCGCGAAGGGCCATGCACTCCTGATGGGCATTAAGTCCGCGGCGGGAGCCACGATATTTGGAGTGTACTTCCGGCATGTATCACAGGATCGGACTATCGCGGTCGCTTCCTTGTTCATCGAGGGCCAATAATAGCCTAAGTTCAATGCCTTCCTCACTAGAGATCGGGCCCCTTCATGACAGGCCGCGACTCCTTCGTGTAGCTCCCTCAGGATCCGATTCGTGTCAGGTTCTGCTACGCATTTTAAGAAAGGCTTTACGTACCCTTTTTTGTATAATTGGTTGTCCACCATCGCGTAGTTGTCCGCAATCCGACGCAACCTGACAGCTGCCACTTTATCATCGGGGAGTACCTCCGTAGTCAGGTATGTGACCATCGGGGTCATCCAAGTGGGCTTCTCTTCTTCCTCCGATCCTGTCTCAATAGCATAGATCTCCGCCAGATCAATGTTTGAGATAATCACCTTTTCTAGAAAATGCACCCTCCGATTCTCCTCAGGGGCCACTCCCAGAGCGAACTTGCTTAAGGCATCTGCTTCCGCGTTCTCTTCCCTCGGGATTGCCTCGATATCAAAGCTTTTGAAGCTTCCCTTCAAAGTCTGCACCTCGTGCAAATACTTCTTCATTGTTGGGCTCTTGGCTTCATAGTTCCCCTAGACTTGATTCACGATCAAGCTGGCATCGCACTTCACTTTTAAATGATCGACCCCCGTACCCTTGGCAATCTTAAGGCCTGTGATGAGAGCCTCATACTCCGCTTCGTTGTTGGTGGCTTTGAACTTCAACGCCAGGGCATATCGTAGGGGCTCGCCTCCACCGGGCGGTATCAATATGAATCCTGCCCCCGAGCCTTCTACACTCGATGAACCATCAGTGTACATCTCCCAGGTGTTCTCCTTATTTGGCTGTTCTGGCTGTTGTTCTGTTGTCGGGACTTCCTCCATGGTTGCCCCCTCTGCGGGACCCGTTACTTCCAGATCGGGTGCCGTAGACTCAGCTATAAAATCTGCCAATGCCTGGCCCTTAATAGCGGTTCTCGGAGCGAAATGAATACGGAACTCCGTCAGCTCGATGGCCCATTTTACTAATCTCCCCGACGCCTCCGGTCGGTTCAAAAAGTGTTTCAGGGGCTGATTAGTCAATACCGTGACTTCATGGGCATGGAAGTAAGGTCGTAGCTTTCTAGCGGCAATAATCAACGCGAAGAGATACTTCTCAATAGCGGGATAGTTTATTTCAGACTTGGCAAACGCCTTGCTTACATAATAGATAGGCACTTGGTTGCCCTTGACAATTTTAATCAAAACAGAACTAACAGCCACATCAGAAACAGCCAAATAGAGATAAAGCGGCTCGCCTGGGACTGGTTTCGCAAACGGCGGAAGGGTACGGAGGTGTTGCTTGAGTTCCTGGAACGCCTCTTCGCACTTGTCGGTCCATTCGAATTTCTTGTGGGCCCTCAGCACATCAAAAAATGGCATGGCTCGGTCACTCGCCTTGGATAGGAAGCGATTCATCGCGGCCAACCGGCCATTCAGCACCTGGACCTCCCGATGAGTCTTCGGGGAGTGCATCTCCTTGATTGCTCGCAGCTTCTCGGGGTTCAACTCGATTCCTCTCTGGCTCACCATGAACCCTAGGAACTTCCCCGAGTTTACCCCAAAAGCACATTTGTCGGGGTTCAGCCGAACCTGATGGAACTTCATCCGCTCAAATGCAGCCGCCAAGTTCTGGACATGGTCTCCTGCCTGTCGGGACTTCACCAGCATGTCATCCACATACGCCTCCATGGTCTTCCCCAGCATGTCTCCGAACAACTTGTTCACCATTCGCTGGTAAGTCGCTCCGGCGTTGATCAATCCGAAGGGCATCACGTCGTAATGGTAGACGTCACTGTCGGCATAGAAGGCCGTATGGGTGGCATCCTCCTTCGCCATCTTGATCTGGTTATACCCGGAATAGGCATCCATGAAACTCAGCAGCTCATGTCCCGATGTGGCATCCACCAACTGGTCAATCCTCGGGAGCGGGTAGCAATCCTTCGGGCAAGCCTTGTTCAAGTCGCGGAAATCGACCCACATTCGCCACTTCCCGTTGCTCTTTCGCACCAGGACTGGGTTAGCCACCTAAGTCTGGAATCGGAGCTCCTTGATGAATCCAGCGTCGAGCAGTCTGCCCACCTCTTGCTGGATCGCGATCCTCTTGTCCGCGCCCATCGGACGCCTTCTCTGCGCGATAGGCTTGATCGCGGGATCTATCTTTAGCTCGTGCACAATCACGTCGGGGCTGATTCCTGGCATATCGCTCGGGGACCAGGCAAACAGCTCCTTAAACTCCTTTAGGAGCTCGATCAATTCTCGGGCTCTTTCCTCCGACAAAGCGAACCCAATCTTCACCTTCCTCTGAGGCCCGTCGATCTCAACTTCCTTCAAATCCTCCATGGGGGCGGGACGCCCATACTCCTCTCGAGGATCAGCATCAGTCTGAAGGACAGTCATGGCCTCCCTCCTTCTCCGTCGGGTGGCGTTAACGTAGCATTTCCGCGATGCCACTTGGTCACCCTTGACTTCTCCGACCCCATTGTCAGTCGGGAACTTCATCTTCTGGTGGACCGTCGAGGCGACTGCCATAAGAGGGTTGATAGTGGTCCTCCCGATAATAGCGTTGTATGCCCCCGCAGACTCCACGACAACGAATCCACGTTTCGTTTCTCCATCTTCCTGCCACTACCAAACTCCACCGGTAAGGTTATCATTCCCAGCGGGTAAGAGGTGGAACCAGAGAATCCTACCATCGGGAAGTCCACCTGTGTGAGGTCCTTCTTCGTCTTTCCCATGGCTTCCAGAGCGTCCATGAAGAGAATATCGGAGGAACTCCCTCAGTCTATCAGGATCCGCTTCATCTCGAATCCGTCTACGTCCAGGGTCACGACCAGGGCGTCATCGTGAGGGCTCTCCACGCCTACTAGATCCTCCGCCGAGAAAGAAATTACCATTTCCTCCTTCAGGGTCCATGAACGGGACCTTTTGCCTAACACCACCGCGGCAGATATGCGAGAAGCGTAGTTCTCCCGGGAAGCAGAGGTATCACCTCCCGCTGCCATTCCTCCATGGATGACGTTGATGGTTCCCCGCCTCTCCTTGCGGGCACCTGAACCTGAGGCTTCTGGCTCAACCTTCTTCTTCTTCGGGGATCGGTCGCGGGACTTGGAACGGGATCGTGACCGACTTCTGGAACGGGATCGGCACCGCCCCTTCCCCTTCTGGATCAGCTTCTCAATTTCCTTCTTCAACTCCCGAGAGTTTTCGGTGTCGTAGCCATTGGCTCGATGGTAGCGACAGTAACGGTCAGGACGGCCTCCTAGGAATTCGCCTTCTTTCCTCGGGGTGTATCGAGCGAGACCCTGTCTGTCCATCACAGCTAACACAGAGGTCATCGAGCTATTGATGGGAACAGCCCGACCTTCTCGGTTGTCCTTCCTCGGAGGACGCTTGTCTTCTCTTTTATCGGGACGACCACGGTTCCTGCTTCCTTCCGACTTGTCGCTCCCTTTGCGATCATCTGATAGTTTGGACGATAGCTTTCTTCTCCCCGATTTCTGGGGATCGAGCTCTCCGGCAGCAATCTTCGACTCCTGGACGTCGATTTGCTGTTTCACCCTCGCTTGCAGGGCCTCCATGCTCCACACAGCCTTTGCGGCTACACTGTGCATCAGGTCAGAACCGTACGGAGCGCTCAAATTCCGCAGGAAAGTACGGATAGTCTCTCCTTCCGAGATTTCCTCATCAATCTCCGCAGCACTGGCAGTGAACCGTTGGTAGTAGTATGCCAACGATTCATCGGGTCTCTGCACCACCTGGGTCAAGGACCTCACACTCTTCAGAAGACGCCTCCGACCTTGGTACTGCTTGATGAAGCGATCGTGCATATCAGCCCAGCACGTGATGCATCCTGGCGGGAGGCTGAAGAACCAAGTCATGGCCCTTTCTCCCAGGGTTATCGGGAAAAATGAACAGATGAGGTCGTCGTTCGACGTTCGTCCCATACAGGCCTGGACATGCCTCTGAACATGGCGAACTGGGTCCCCCTCACCATTATACTCCTTGATGGTCGGAATACCTAGCTCGGGCGGGGCGACGGTATCTATTAGCCGCGGCACGAAAGGATGACTGGATCGATCCCTTAGCTCCGATGTCATCTGCTTCTGATCACCCATGCAGATGCTAACGATCTTCACCACCTGATCGGGGGCAATGGGGCCATTCAGGGGAATGGTCCTATTCAGCACTGGTCCTGGGCCGTCGACCACGAACTTCTCCAGGTGTGCTGGCTCCTTACCCTTGCTCCTGGGCGGAACCTCCTGTTCCTCAGGGTCCACCCTCGGCGGGGGTGGTGATAATTCTTCTCGCGGAGGCAACTCCTCCGCCCTCCTGGCGGCCTCTCTTTTGTCCAGCAAGGCCTCCATGGCGGCCAAGAACATGGGCATAGCATCTGCTACTGCCTTGGCCAACTCCGAGTTCGAAGACGACCCTTCTTCCCTTCGCGGGACTCCTTCTCCTCCATGGCCTACCGGGTTCGGGGGAGCCTCATCTTCCTCCCTACGCGGGACATCCTGCCTGTTCCTCTCTGTGTCTCGGACTGAGACCTCATAGCCATCACCCTGCCCCCCTGTCTGGGAAAGAGCGGGATTCTCACCTTGTTCAGCAACACGTTCTGGCAATTGGGAATTCATAGTTCCTGCGGGACGGGAACGGCCAGCCTGAACTTGCTTCTTCTTGCCACCACCGGCCATTGATCTGGTAGAAACTATTTTGACTTTTCGTAAGTTTCCCACAGACGGCGCCAATGTTGGATCACGGGCGAAGCTCCGTTACGTCCTTGACGGAAGGCTTTGGACTCCTGGGCTCCGCGTAATCCTGCAAAAGGGGATGACCTGGGTGGTGACCCAGAATCCCTCTCCGATGCTTAAATGAGTATGTGATCAATGGGTGGTAAGCAAAAAGTCTAAGTTCGTATTAGATGATGGTTTTCTGAGGAAACTTCCTCATTTATATAGGAGGGGAAGTTACTCAGTTACCTGTTACTGCGCCTGGCAGTTTTACCCATGATTCCGTGTATCTCGCCACGATTCCGCATATCACGGTTGGGATTCCGTATATCTCGCCCCACGCTCCGCGTATCCTACCCGTATTCCGCGTATCTCGGGCACGCCCTGCGTATCTCGGGGGATTTATCTTTATCTCTAACTGTTTCCCACTACTCTATCTAGTAGGCGGGTTTCTCGGTCTTTATCCTCTGATCACAAGTCCCGACTCCTGTCGAAGACTCCAGAGTTGTCTCATTCTAGATCACCACCCAGGACCTTCAGTCTCTACGGGACAGGTCCAGCCTCCGCGAGGCTTTATTATCGGGGCCTTTACTAAGGCATGTCGGGGCCTACTCCGAGGCTTCTCATCGGGAGCATTCAGCTCATACATCGGGACCAATAAAGTCGGGACCCTTCGTGCTGGGCCTCTGGGCCTTCTAGGCTTTTCACGAGGCCCACTGGACCTACTCGCCGTCCATTGGCTATTAATGGGGCTAACGATTACATCGGAACCCATCAGTTACTGCCCCTTGTGCAGGATCCGGATTTCGATAGATCAAAGTCGGGAAGTTGAAGACTAGTTCGAGGATCGTGTCTCAAGGTTCGCAGCGTGTAGACAGATACCCGTTCCTGTGCACACATCCACAGCCCGTTCGTGGGAAAGAAGCCCGAAGTTACCCAAGTGGAAACAGACTTAACAGGGACCATGCTGGGCGGAAGGCGCATTTGCGGTTGACATGGAGGAGGCGGTAGACTCTGCATCTGTAATGTGAGAAGGTCCTGGTTGGCTTCTCGTCGGCTTCGGCTTCGCACCCGCCTTCTTCGTACGTCTGCCTGTCATAGCTTGCGGTATGGAACGGCTTCTTGCTCGAATCACGCTGACGGGGCCAAGTGTTGAGATCGATTCCACCTGGGACACCTCGGGTTGCTCTTCGCAGATCTCGATCCTCGAACCCCGAACTTGGCTTTGGCTCTAATATCGGTCTCCTACACGCCGGGTCCTGCAAAACGGGCAATAACCAGCATTGAGAGGGGGGTGGCGCTAGTTGAGCCCTCTCCGATGCTTAAGTCACAATCTAGAGAGAGAAAGTGTGTAGAGAGAAGTCAGAGCACAAATAGCCAATTTGGGAGAGTTTCGAGTTGAGTTCTCAAATGGGAGGTCTAGGTCCCTATTTATAGGAAACCCGAGAACCGTACCCGGTTTTATGCGGTTCAATGCCGGTTTTCAGGAAAATGCTTACCGACATCGAGGTTGGCTATGTGCGCACTGACTTCTCATACTTAGTAAAAATAGGGGTAAGCGTGCAGTACTAGTCGGCAGTCCGGACCATGTCGACATACGACATGGACCGGATTGCCGGGCAAAACGGACTAGTCCAAATTGCTAAGGCAATCCGGACCTGGTTAGGATTGCCTTGGCAATCCGGAAGTCCCGATCCGGGTGCTGCGCGCATCCGGACCGTTTTGACCCGGGGTGACTGCGGTAAAATCCGTTTGTGGTTCTGACATGTTTGCGAGGTCCGAAACGTAAATACGAACCCGAATTGGACACATATCCAACACTTTCCCCGATTAGTAGCGGTTCAAAACCCATGCTTGACTCTATTTAAGATAGGTTATTCGTCCAATTTAGGTTCGGCACTAACCTCAGGGTGGCCTGTTTGTCAATCGAATGCGCAGAGCACAATTCGTCCATCTTTACTTTTTCGATGAACGTGCGTAATCTGTTCACGGGGTTAGCGTAACAGACGGTATACAAATAACAACGTGCAATTAACGAATTATTCGTAATAACATGTAATAAGCGAAATACTTGTAATAATAAATAATTATGCAACGCGGTGCCATCATGGTACGTGACGTAAACTTGTAACATGATGTTAACATGGAAATGACGATATAGCATATGGATGACGTAATCGCACAATAAGCAAAATACTTAGAGCAATATAAAATTGGAGAGCATTCTTGTCGACATTGATGGATATACGCCCAATTTGAACCCGTTGACTTCCGAACCGTTACATTTTTATCGTCCCATCGCCAATTGTAAATCGAAACTTCAACCCGGACACTTCGCGAGAACATCGACGGCTCGGACGGGGCCGAAGCGCCCGTCCGACAGAGGCGAACTCACCTAGGTGAGGTTGGGTGGCCACACCCGACCTCCCCTAAGGGAGATCGGGTCAGCCGACCCGATCTCCCCTGTTAAGTTATGAGATCTAGGTCAACGGGGGGTCGGCTTTGATCTCACTCCTTACGGGGGATGTGTGTGATCCGGTGTTCCTGAGCTGCTCTGCCTTAGCTTATTTTCTCCTTTCCTTCCTTCCTTCCTCTGCTCCTTCTCTCCTTCTACCCTGCAGAAGGGGCAATACCAGACACGGAGAAGGGGGGGGTGGTGCCTGGTGAACCCTCTCCGATGCCTAAGTCAGTACTTTTCTAGAGAGATAAAGCTAGAGAGATGTCAGAGCTAAAATGTCAAAATGGCCAAGATGATCAAATGAGTTGTGAAGGTGGGGTATTTATAGGCAACGGTGTCATTAAGGTGGCTTAATGACATCGTTAGCCTTTAAACACACTTAATTAACCTTTAAGCGTATAATTAAGACTTTAGGATTCGGATGAGGCAGGCGGAGTGGACCGAGTATGGGCGTCTGAAAGAGGTGCCGGGGCCCTTGGGGGGGGAGAAATCCGACCCCCAAGGGTAGGGGTTGGGTGAGGACACCCAACCCCTCCTAGGGAGGGTGGGGTTGGCCAACCCCATCCCTCCTAGGAGGGATCGGGTTGGCCGACCCGATCTCTCCTAGGAGAGATCGGGTTGGCTGACCCGATCTCTCCTAGGAGAGATCGGGTTGGCCAACCCGATCTCCCCTAGGGGAGATCGGGTCGGCTGACCCGATCTCCCCTAGGGGAGGTCGGGTGTGGCCACCCAACCTCACCTAGGTGAGTTCGCCTTTGTCGGACGGGCGCTTCGGCCCCGTCCGAGCCGTCGATGTTCTCGCGAAGTGTCCGGGTTGAAGTTTCGATTTGCAATCATAAACGGGACGATAAAAATACAACGGTTCGGAAGTCAACGGGTTCAAATTGGGCGTATATCCATCACATGCCCCCGAGTCAACCAATGGCCTAACCCTTGATTGACTCTATTTTAGGATGGTATGACACGCGCAATTTGAAACCGGGATTTTACCTTCTTTGTCTGAATGCCTGCTTACCCATGGATGCGTGCCTCTGACTCTGCCCCCTGTCTAATGAGATAGAGGAATTGTAAACGTCAGAGTAGCACGGACGTGTGCCTAGGCACGCGTCCGTCTGAGGCGGGAGTAATAAACTTATCTCTGCTACAGGTGTATACTCAAAAAATACAAACTTGCACAGGGGTGTGATACAAATACAACTAAATGACTTATGCTTCAAATTCGTGCGGGGATTTTGTCTAAGTGCGGAAAAATTAATTTTAGCCAAAAATTTTCCTAAGTATGGAATACTAGAAAATAAACCTTAGGGGATGTTAACTAGGGTGAGCGTGGATTTAACCGTGGTTAATAGGAACTAGTTTTTGAATCTTGTCCCTTGAAATTTTCCTCTCTAAAATTCAACGGTGTTGATTTGGCGATTTTGGAAAAACCCTAAACCTTTGTGTTATAAAAGGGGGAGTGATTACCTCATTCTCGTTGTCCTTTTCTCTTCCTTTTGACGGTGGGATTTCTGGTTGGGCTTACTTCTCGAGGCACGAGTCGCATTGAGGTATGCGTTTTCCTTCTTGTGTAAGCATTGTTCTTGTGGAATTCGATCCTGTTTTTCTTTCAGTTGTTTCCTTACTTGTCTCGTTTCGACTTACGTGTCTTCATGATAATATAGTTCTGCTTGATTTGTCTTTCCTCCATCTTCTTGCTTTCGTACTTCCGTTTACTGGCGTGTGGGGTTTTTACATCGGGATTATGGCTATCTCTGTTTGCCCTCTTGCCTCTGTCTGTTGGGCTGAGGGGTCTCTTCCCTGCTGGGGGTTATGACTATCTCCCCCTGCCCCCTGCCTCTGCCTGTTGGGCTGAGGGGTCTCTCCATGCTGGGGGTTATGACTATCCCCCCCCTGCCCCCTGCCTCTGCCTGTTGGGCTGAGGGGTCTCTCCATGCTGGGGGTTATGACTATCTCCCCCTGCCCCCTGCCTCTGCCTGTTGGGCTGAGGGGTCTCTCCATGCTGGGGGTTATGACTATCTCCCCCTGCCCCCTGCCTTTGCCTATTGGCTGGTGGGGTTTTTCTTGCCGTCTTTCTATTCTTGTCTTTTGACTTTGTATCTATCATTTTATGGAAATGAGTTCGTGTCTCTTGTCCATTGTTTGCTTTCTGTTTTTCTCGGATTGAGCCTGTGTTTCTTCCGGTTAGCAGAACTTTCTGGTGATTGATAAGGAGTAAGAGGCCAGTACGTGTGGGAGTGGTTACTTCCGGGACCGGATCTTCGATTGCAAAAAGATCGGTTTTCTATGGTGCGGGGAGGTGTTCTCTAACTGAAGGTAAGGGTGGTGACGTTGGGGTGCCATCTTCTTTCTATATTGATGCCCCCCAATCGAAGGTCCGGGAGCCGTCTTTTCCTTCCTCTCTGTTTGGTGAGTTCTTGAGCAGCTGAGTTTCCTTAGTGTATATTGGTATTTACTCTGTGCATTGTTATAGGTAGACTTCGTCTTCCGCGTCTGAGTCGGAAGGAGCTGTCTCGTCCGCCTGTTGATGGAATTGTTGGGTCTGAGTGGGCGCCTTATTATGGGCGTGGGGCTCGTTTTGACAATCAATCTTCTTTGCAAACTCCTGAGGTTGGAGTTCGTGTTCTGCAGTCTGCTGTTCCTCCTGCTGATCGTGTGTCCCTCTCCAAAGGGTCGGATGCAACTTATGAGTTGGCTCGTGATGTGTTGGCTCGTTATGCTCCTGTAATGTTATTAACCGTTTTATCCTTTGGCATACTTCTTCTCCATGCGTTATCCGTCTCATCTTTTGTTTTGGTTGCAGGGTATGGCCGACCTTGTTAATTTATCCACCCTTGCTATTCATCTTGCTGAGGAGAGGAAGGTGTACGAGGACATTTGTGTCTCCCTTAACTCCAGTCTTATTAGCTATTTGGAGCATAGTCGTATTACTGATTTGCGGTGCCGAGACTTGGAGGGTCGCATTGCTCTTCTCAATGAAGAGGTTGAGGCGTTGAAACAAAGGTCTTATCGTGATAAGACACTTCGTGCTGCTGAGTTAGTCTCTCTGGAGGAAATGTTTCGTATGGAGGCGAAAGAGTGTGCCATTGCTGAGTATAAGGCCTCTTCCGCTTATCAGGCTGCTATGGACGTTCGCTGCTCTGTGGCTAAACGTATTTCCTTTAAGGAGATTCTTGAACGTATTCACATGATTGCTCCTGACTTTCCTTTCTCTTGTCTTGGTGATTTGTCAGACTTTGCACTTAAGCATATTGCGAAGATAAAAGAATAGTACCCCTATCTATTGTGGTAGTCTCATGTGCTTGTGAGTTGTGGTTGTCTTTAGAGTTTAAAACTCCACCTTTCTTAGTGTTGCCACCTTTGTCTGATACACTTGTTTATACTCGTTGTATATATGGCCGTGTGCTTATATCTCTTCTCATGATGTCTCCCTATGCCCTGTGTATGGCTCTTTGGGTATGGACCCTTTCATTGGTGTGTTTCCTTTACTTATCTTTCTTTCGTGCTTTCCTTCTTGCCTTACCTGTCATTTCATAAAGAAAAAACATTACTTGTTCTTCACATTACTTTACTTAGAAATTTCTTTCTCATGGTATCCTTCTGAACGTGGTATCCTTCTAAGCATGGTATCTTTCTAAGCATGGTATGATGATCTCTTCTGATACCCCTTACACGGTATACGTTGTACTGTTTAGACCAAAGATACGCTCTTGGTGGGCGTCGAAATCTGTTCACGAGACAGGCTCTCGGACGGCACTTAACGTTTCACAGGATAGGCTCCCGGAGGGCACAGGTTAGTCCACCGATACCTTTTTGACGGGTGTCAAACTGTTCACGAGACAGGCTCTCGGACGGCACTTAACGTTTCACAGGATAGGCTCCTGGAGGGCACAGGTTAGTCCACCGATACCTTCTTGACGGGTGTCAAACTGTTCACGAGACAGGCTCTCGGACGGCACTTAACGTTTCGCAGGATAGGCTCCCGGAGGGCTCAGGTTAGACCAAAGATACGCTCCTGGTGGGCGTCGAACTGGTAGTTTGAAATCTACCTCAAGATACGCTCTTGGGGGCGTCGAACTGGTAGTGTTTTTTCTACCTCAAGATACGCTCTTGGGGGCGTCGAATCTGGTAGGTTGCAAATCTACCTCAAGATACGCTCTTGGGGGCGTCGAATTCGTAGTTTTTGGAAACCACTCTCAAGATACGCTCTTGGTGCGTCGAAGTCGTAGTGTAATAACTACTCTCAAGATACGCTCTTGGGGGCGTCGAAGGTTGTAGTATGAACACTACTCTCAAGATACGCTCTTGGGGGCGTCGAAGTTCGTAGTTTTTGGAAACTACTCTCAAGATACGCTCTTGGGGGCGTCGAAGGTCGTAGTATGAACACTACTCTCAAGATACGCTCTTGGGGGCGTCGAATGTCGTAGTATGGAAACTACTCTCAAGATACGCTCTTGGGGGCGTCGAATGTCGTAGTATGAAAACTACTCTCAAGATACGCTCTTGGGGGCGTCGAATGTCGTAGTATGAAAACTACTCTCAAGATACGCTCTTGGGGGCGTCGAACCTGTCATTGACTTGAAGTCATATCTGTGTAAGGATAACTTCGTGATTATACCGCTACATTCACTTGAAAATACTCTTGAGTAACTACTACCCCTTAGGAGCATTCATGTTTCTGTACACTTGGGATGCCTTGGTGCACCAAGACATCCTTTGTAGGAATAAAAGGTAGTTGTAGAGTTGGAGTAACTTCGTGAGTTCTCCTTCTCAAAAGTTGTTTTTTGAAAAGCTTGTGAAGCTGAAGCGCGTAAAATGTGTAATATGAAACTAAGGATATGGTCTTTTGCTTGTGCTTTCTTCTTATACGTAGTACTTCTTTAGGTGCTCTCCACTGAAGGTGTTTGTGGAGATATATCCCTCCCCATCTTCGAGGCGGTACGCGTTTACGTAAGGAACTGACGCTATCTTGTATGGTCCTTCCCACTTTGGAGATAATTTTCTGACTTGGTCTAAGTGTGAGAACTCATTCCTTCTTAGTACTAGTTCTCCTACGTGGAATTGTCTCTCCTTGACTTGGCGATTGTAGTATCTTGCTGAGACAAGGCGCATTCGTGTCTGTGCTTCTTCTGAATTCCACCTTTTGTCCTCCACCATGTCTAAATCTAAAAGTCTTGCCTTGTTGTTCTCATGCTCCTCAAAGTACTTGGTCCTTAGTGATTGTACCGCTATTTCTGCTGGTGCCACCGCCTCGGTTCCGTACACTAGACCAAATGGCGTTTCTCCTGTGGATATCTTTGGTGTTGTCCGCACTGCCCATAGAACATTCTCCAGCTCATCTACCCAACTTCCCTTGGTGGCGTGGAGTCGTTTCTTTAGGCCATCTAGCACTATCTTGTTTGCCGATTCTACCTGTCCGTTTGTCTGAGGGTGCTTTACTGATGCGAAACGGTGATCTATATTCAGTCTTTCGCAATACCACTGCAATTTCTTGCTCTTGAATTGTGGGCCATTGTCACTTATTATTGCTCTTGGCACCCCGTACCTCGAGACAATGTGAGATTGGATGAAATTAACGACTTGGTCGTCTGTTGTCTTTCCCATTGCCTTTGCTTCTATCCACTTGGAGAAGTAGTCTATTGCAACAATTATGCAAGTCTTCTGGCCTTTTGTTTTTGGTAGGGGGCCTATCAAATCAATCCCCCATTGTGCGAAAGGCCAGGCTCCTGAGATGGAGCTTAGCTTTGCTGGTGGGGCTGTTATATTTCTGGAGTACCTTTGGCAGTGATCACATTTTTGTACCAAGTCTGCTACTTCTTTGCTCAATGATGGCCAATAGTATCCTAGGTTGTAGACCTTTCGGCTTATTGACCGTGCTCCTTCATGGCACCCCGCCTCTCCCTCATGGAGCTCTGCAAGTACCCTCTCTGTTTCTGGGTATGCTATGCATTTGAGGAAAGGTGTGGAGTATCCTTTCTTGTAGAGTTCATTGTCCATCACTGCGTAATTCCTAGCCATCCTTTCAATCTTGACTGCTTCCACCTTATCTTTTGGGAGCTTTCCTTCCATGATGTATTGTCTCATTGGTGTCATCCAGACTTCTGCTTCATCTATTGCTAGAACCTCCATTTGTTCTATCACTGATTGCATTCTTTGCTCCACGAAGTGAACCTCTTTGCCTGCTTCTGCCCCTAAGGCTAGTTTACTTAAGGCGTCTGCCTCTTGGTTTTGTTCTCTTGGGACAGACTCAATGTTGAAGCTTTGGAAGCTCTTTATCAGGTCCTTGGCTTGCTGCAGGTATCTCTGCATGTTTTCGGACTTTGCAGTGTAGATTCCTTTCACTTGGTTGACAACTAGTTGAGAATCACACTTGACCCTTAAATGCTTTGCCCCTACTCCTTTGGCTATTCTCAGGCCAGTTATTAGTGCTTCGTACTCAGCCTCATTGTTTGTTGCCTTAAAGGTTAGTGCCATGGCATAGCGCATAGGTGTATCGCTGTTTGGTGGGTATAGTAAGAGGCCTGCGCCTGAACCTCCTCCGTTGGATGACCCATCAGTATGCATCTCCCATAATTCTTCTGATTGTGTCTCCTGACTACTACTTGCCTCGCATGTAGTTTTGACTTCTCCCCAGTCTTCGTCCGGATTAATTCCAGTGAATTCGGCGATAAAATCCGCTAGAGCCTGACCCTTTATGGCTGTTCTTGGGGCGAAATGAATGCGAAACTCACTTAACTCGATTGCCCATTTGGTCAGTCTTCCCGATGTGTCTGGTCTCTGCAGGAGGTGTTTCAATGGTTGGTCTGTGAGGACTGTTACTTCATGCCCATGAAAATACGGTCTCAACTTTCTTGCTGATACGATCAGTGCATAGAGGTACTTTTCTATTGGCAAGTAGTTGATCTCATACTTTGCCAATGTTTTGCTTACGAAGTATACTGGCAATTGTGCAGCGTTTTCCTCTTTGATTAGTACTGAGCTAACTGCCACGTTGCTCACTGAGATGTAGAGGTAGAGGGGCTCCCCTGGTGTAGGCTTTGCTAGGGGTGGTAGTGTTTTTAGATGTTGTTTGAGTTGCTGGAAGGCCTCCTCACATCTTGGTGTCCATTCAAATTTCTTGTTTGCCCTTAGTACCTCAAAGAAAGGTAATGCCTTGTCTCCTATTTTGGATAGGAATCTGTTAAGGGCTGCCAACCTCCCGTTCAGTCGTTGAACCTCTTTGTGCTTCGTAGGTGATTGTATTTCTTCAATTGCTTGAAGTTTTTCGGGGTTTACCTCTATGCCTCGCTGGCTTACCATGAAGCCTAAGAACTTTCCTGATTGCACCCCAAATGCGCACTTTTTCGGGTTTAGACGGACTTGATATTGCCTCATCCTTTCAAACGTTGAGCGAAGGTTTTCCACATGGTCCTTCTTCTCTCTAGATTTGACTATCATGTCGTCCACATACGCTTCCATTGTCTTCCCTATCATGTCCCCAAAGATTTTGTTGACCATTCTTTGGTATGTTGCTCCAGCATTTATGAGTCCGAAAGGCATCACTGTGTAATGGTATATCTCGCTATTAGCGTAGAATGCTGTGTGGGGGGCGTCCTCAGGGGCCATTTTTATCTGGTTATATCCTGAGTATGCATCCATGAAGCTCATTAGTTGGTGACCTGATGTTGCATCCACTAACTGATCTATTCTTGGTAGCGGATATGAGTCCTTTGGGCATGCCTTGTTTAGGTCCCGATAGTCAATACACATTCTCCAACTTCCTCCCGGCTTCTTTACCAGTACTGGGTTTGCCACCCATGTCTGGAATCTGATTTCCTTGATGAACTTTGCCTTTAGTAGCTTTTCTACTTCTTCTTGAATAGCTATCTTTTTATTGCCTCCCATTGGTCTCACCTTCTGTGTTGTTGGCCGCGTTGCCGCGTCTATGTTGAGCCTGTGTGAGATCACATCTTTTGATATCCCTGGCATATCGTTCGGTGACCAGGCGAACAAATCCTTGTATTCCCTTAGTAAAGCGACTAAATGGTTCTCCTCTTCCTGAGATAAGGCAGTCCCAATTTTAGCCTTCCTATCGGGTTCTTCTATGAGTATCTCTTTTAGTTCCTCCATGGGGGCTGGCCTTCCATGATCTTCTCTTGGGTCCTCGTCTACTAGTAGGACTTCTCTTGTTTTCTTCCTTTTGCCTAGTGCAATCCTTGCACATTTCCGTGCTACCTTCTGGTTACCCTTTACTTCCCCTATCCCTTGGTCTGTGGGGAATTTCACTTTCTGATATAGCGTTGATGGTACCATACCCCACTTGTTGATTGTAGTGGTACCTAGGACCCCATTGTACTCTTCCATGTCTTCTGTAATGAAGAATGGGACATCAATCTTTAGCTGCCTCTGCCCTGTGCCCAGTGTCACAGGTAGTGTGACTGCCCCCAGTGGGTATGTTGGCTCTCCTGAAAATCCTACCAAGGGGGAGTAAACCTGTTTTATGCTACTTGGCCTAACTCCTAGTATGTTGAGGACCTTCTTGCTAATGATGTTGGGTGAGCTTCCACTGTCTATTAGGATTCTCCCAATGTCCATATCAGTGATCTTCATTGTTATGACCAGGGCATCCTTGTTGTCTGGTAACACATGCTCCATGTCTCTTCTTGAAAATTCTATTATGTCTTCTTTCTTTCCATTTGGTTGTTCTTCTCTTGGCTTAGGAGTCCCTAACTCTGCCATATATGCTTCTCTAGCATTCGCTGACTCTCCTCCAGCTCCATACCCTCCATGGATGACATATACGCTTGCCATCTTGCTAGTGATAGTTAGGCTTTCTGTCCGAAGCCCACAGACGGCGCCAAGTGTTAAGTTATGAGATCTAGGTCAACGGGGGGTCGGCTTTGATCTCACTCCTTACGGGGGATGTGTGTGATCCGGTGTTCCTGAGCTGCTCTGCCTTAGCTTATTTTCTCCTTTCCTTCCTTCCTTCCTCTGCTCCTTCTCTCCTTCTACCCTGCAGAAGGGGCAATACCAGACACGGAGAAGGGGGGGGTGGTGCCTGGTGAACCCTCTCCGATGCCTAAGTCAGTACTTTTCTAGAGAGATAAAGCTAGAGAGATGTCAGAGCTAAAATGTCAAAATGGCCAAGATGATCAAATGAGTTGTGAAGGTGGGGTATTTATAGGCAACGGTGTCATTAAGGTGGCTTAATGACATCGTTAGCCTTTAAACACACTTAATTAACCTTTAAGCGTATAATTAAGACTTTAGGATTCGGATGAGGCAGGCGGAGTGGACCGAGTATGGGCGTCTGAAAGAGGTGCCGGGGCCCTTGGGGGGGGGAGAAATCCGACCCCCAAGGGTAGGGGTTGGGTGAGGACACCCAACCCCTCCTAGGGAGGGTGGGGTTGGCCAACCCCATCCCTCCTAGGAGGGATCGGGTTGGCCGACCCGATCTCTCCTAGGAGAGATCGGGTTGGCCAACCCGATCTCTCCTAGGAGAGATCGGGTTGGCTGACCCGATCTCTCCTAGGAGAGATCGGGTTGGCCAACCCGATCTCTCCTAGGAGAGATCGGGTTGGCCAACCCGATCTCCCCTAGGGGAGGTCGGGTGTGGCCACCCAACCTCACCTAGGTGAGTTCGCCTTTGTCGGACGGGCGCTTCGGCCCCGTCCGAGCCGTCGATGTTCTCGCGAAGTGTCCGGGTTGAAGTTTCGATTTGCAATCATAAACGGGACGATAAAAATACAACGGTTCGGAAGTCAACGGGTTCAAATTGGGCGTATATCCATCATCCCCTAGGGGAGATCGGGTTGGCCAACCCGATCTCTCCTAGGAGAGATCGGGTCGGCCAACCCGATCCCTCCTAGGAGGGATGGGGTTGGCCAACCCCACCCTCCCTAGGAGGGGTTGGGTGTCCTCACCCAACCCCTACCCTTGGGGGTCGGATTTCTCCCCCCCCCAAGGGTCCCGACACCACATTCGGACTCCCATGCTCGGTCCACTCCGCCTACCTCCTCCGAATCCTAAGGTCTTAATTATGTGCTTAAAGGTTAATTAATTGTGTTTAAAGGTTAACGATGTCATTAAGCCACCTTAATGACACCGTTGCCTATAAATACCCCACCTTCACAACTCATTTGATCATCTTGGCAAGTTGCACAATTTTGCTCTGACATCTCTCTAGCTTTATCTCTCTAAAATCATACTGACTTAGGCATCGGAGAGGGTTCATCAGGCACCACCCCCCCCCTCTGTGCCTGGTATTGCCCCTCTTGCAGGGTAGCAAGGAGAAGAGAGCCAAGGAAGCAGAAGAGCATAGAGCAAGAAGTACAAGCCCCAGGAGGTCAGAAGGAGAGAAGGAAAGGAGGTCAGAAGGAGAGAAGGAAAGGAGGTCAGAAGGAGAGAAGGAAAGGAGGTCAGAAGGAGAGAAGAGAATGACATATATCAAAACGACTACCCCAAGGGAGCAGAAGGGCATGTATCAGAATGACTAGTCCTAGGAACAGTGAACCCGACATTTCATTAGTGGGAGATAAATTCTAGATTGACGACCCGTTGACCTAGACTTTATAACCTAACACTTGGCGCCGTCTGTGGGCTTCGAACAGAAAGCCTGACAATCACGAGAGCGAAGACGAACAACTTAGTGTCTAGAGATAATCGCCCACCTGGGGGCAATAGGCAAGAAAGACATCCTATACCTCCAGCAAGGCAGCCTAACCCAGAGAAACAGCCTGCACACCAGAGCCTCAGATAGCCCCACAGGCACCCCAACCTAACAAGCAGGGAGGAGGCTTCCACAGCTCCAACTCCATTGACTAGGAAGCCACAGGGACAGGGGGGCAACAAGGAGTGCCATCCCAATACACGGCACCTCCACAGAGGTACTACTATGAGGCACAACCTCAAGGGTATCCATATGAAATAATGACTCAAAGGAACGACAATCGTGCCCACACAACCAACATAAGGCCCGCATACTCGCAAGGAGCACAAACAGTGATTCCGAGGTTGATGAACGCATTGGATGAGCTGCTAGCCCATATAGAGACTCTGAGGAACAGGCAGAGAAGGAAACACCAGCATGAAGAAGAAGAAGTCCATGAGGAAGAACAAGACCCAGAAGAAGAACACCACTTGCACCCTCGAACAGGGCAGTGAGAAGAACAAAGGAGAGACAACCAAAGGCCACCCCCAGAGGGAAGGCAGCAGTCTGTGCCTCCAAGGCAGCAACAGACACAGCAGGATGCCAGGGCATACACACCTCTGGGGCAGATAGACAGGCAAGACCTCCAAGGAGGCATGGATTCAACCAAGTACCCCAACAGGGACATATACCGCACTAAGGGAGGACATACATGCCAGACCAAAAAGGATATAGGAGTTCCAACATCAACCATGGCAATGTACACATACAGTCCGTATCACCACAGACATGCCTAAGGGACATACCAAGGAAAGCTCAAAGGGAGGGACATAGTTCCAACAACACAATAAAGCAACCACATACCCATGATACAGCACGACAGGTCCAAACCCCTTGTGCATGACAACCCTTGGCACACGTCCTCCTAGGACAGAGGAGGAGTTGAAAAGACAAGGATTTGAACAGGGAACTAATAGAGTACCACACCACGTTAGCACATAGCTACTACAATGGGAAGTCTCATGGAGAGACATAGTAGAGTGAGACCGCACATAGCATACATGAAGGATACACCTCCACCTAGTCTGCCTTGCAAGGATGCAACCTCATATTCCTCAAGTGGAAGGAATACACACAGACTAATGGAGGAAGACAGTTACATTACCAAGGAAGCAGGGGATTTCAACACCCCACACCCATATCCTTCCCATATCCTCTTATTTAATTTAACTGCATAACAAGTCAACTCCCTAAAAGGAGTAGATTATGATACTTGATATCAACATGTTTTCCAAGAATGACCATACCGGACGCCTTCGGGCTCCGTGATATATATATACACAGGTGGACCACTAGAAGAATCAGTAAAAGGCCGTCGCCAATCAAGAGATGCACAAGCAACAGATTCCTCAATCCCAAAGAACACCTATAAGGTCAAGTTTCTGGGAAAGATCACAAGATGGAAGGCTCACTTACAAAAATAAGTTGAGCACTCCCAACATCCTATAGAGGAACTACCATGAAGGTCACAAATGATTACCCCTACTACAACCTTCCACTAAGCATCCTAGGGCCAAGCCCGTCAAAGGATCCCATCTGGCATTGGTATGCAAGGGGGGCACCAGTCACAACATGCCCTCCCCACAAACGCCCATTAGCACAAGAGGGGGTAGCCGCGAACACATCCCTCCAAAAATGGAGGAAACCATATCACATGGATAACACCCACCATCAGAGGCAAACACCTCCAGCGGATCTTTGTGATTTCACAAAATAGCCAGGAGATACAACTACACTTAGAAAGCTCATCCCAGGTAATGGAATACACCTCCATCAAAAACCCTCAAGGACACCAAGCCTAGCAAAGGAAGAACGGTGACACCATCATCAAGCTTTTAAAAAGGGACATGGAAAACATAGTATTTCCACACAAGGATATGTTAGTCATAAGAGAGGGAATCACCAACTTTGACATGAACAGAACCATAGTACATGAAGGGAGTCCGTCAGACATCTCCCATGACCAACCATTGATGATACTAGAGAAGAGTTAGGCATACCTAATATCAAGGGACCCCCTACTAGTAAAGGTAGTCAGAACATCAACACACCCATTAGGGACACGGCACTGCAAATGAACCAGGAAAAGGATGGAACACATATCCTTACAAGTATCCTTACAAGTATCCCTGCATTTATCCTTGCAAAAATAAACTCCGTAGATAAAGAAGTTATCTAATAGATGACTATATCTCTGTTCTCAAACTATGATCCTAACCCGGAGATCCTTGGACTCCGTACTATATATGTAATGAATAACATGTTCATCAGAGATAGTTACACGAAGATTCAAGACAGCGCCATAAAGATTAGGCGCATACCTCTACCAAGTACGACACATTGGAGTGTTCACAAACACTCCTTCGCCATCTCACAAGAAAGGAAGGCAACCAAGGATACAAGTCCTAATAGAATAAACATCGGTAGAAAATCCTGTCATTGAAGTCATGCACCAAGAGAGAAACTCTAAAGATGCAAGTTTAGCAAAAGAGATAGTGCAAGAACTAGAGTGTGAAAAAGGAGATACATCTCCTACCAAGAGCCTTAGGGCAGGATAATAGTTCTACAAGATCAACCAAAGAAGAGCTCTAAAGCTTGGGGAGTAAGGTTTCAAGATCGACCCTCACACTAGACGCACATCCCGATCAACCACCTTGTCTGCAAATGATAAGACATTTGACTCTGGCATCCCATCAAGAGGAGAACCCCGATAAAAAGGGGCACTAGAAAAATATCCCGCCTTTAAAGCCATACGCCGAATACATGACGAATGAAGGTTATGATAAAACAAAAAAGGAGGGACTTGTCAGCTCAACACACCTCAAACACGTATACGTACGCAACACAAATGCAGCCTCTAATGAAGCTATCCAGCAAGGAATAGCCAATACGGGGACAAACCCATAGAAAATCATGGAGCATCACTTGCAAACCTAAAGAAAAACATCATTTTTAGGTTCAAGTCCTAATTCAAAGGAAATCTATAACCAAGATTCAAGGTGGGAGGAGCATGACCAATGTGACACTCCCCAAAGGCATTGAAGAATACTCCAAGGTGAAGGAAAAGGCAAGGCACTCTAAGTACCACAACACTCCAAGAAGATACAGCCCGGTCAGACCCTCACACCCCCATGCACGAGCAAAGAGCATGGATCAGATTGAATAGTCTGAGACACGCCTACGAGATTAACAACTCAAGACACCATTCTATGAGAGAGCTCTTCAACCTACACAAGGAAAGGGGGGAAAAATTCACAAGCACCCCTAGGATACAGACACTGCCACATCCTAGTTATCAAGAGAATGAAATCCACCCCCACCCACCCAAAGCAAAAGCCCTTCCACACAACCTCCAAAGACACATCCGACAAAGGCATCATTTAGACCATGCCTGTGACTGAAACAAGCAAGCATGAGAAAGAGTAGATCCTACAAGGGACACTCATCGCATTCAAAGAGGCAGACAAGGGAGCCCCGAGCGTAAGGGGTACCCAACCAAGAAAATGAACGAGGGGCCTTCAACGGCCAAATATGAAAGGAGGTATGACCACCAAGCAACTTGGGGGGCACCAAACGAATAAGTGCTTGGTAGTCCACCTAAGTGTAAAAGAAGAGATTAGAGGCAGAAGATCACAATAACATGCAATACCACCTTTCCCAGAAAAGGTCACATAGGAGGAAAGCATCTTCAACTTCCTATATGAACTCGCCCTAAGTTGGCAACACACAAATATCGCCCTCGAGAGGTGATCTCCCATACTGAAGGAAAAGCGTGATAGCATGCAATATCATAAAAGGAAAAGTCAAGTAAAGACTCGAAAAGCATACCAAAGATGCACCCTACATGAGAAAGGACACAAGGTAAGGTAATATTATGAGCCCTCCGGGAGCCTATCCCGCGAACAGATTTCGACGCCCCCAAGAGCGTATCTTGAGAGTAGTGTTCATACTACGACCTTCGACGCCCCCAAGAGCGTATCTTGAGAGTAGTTTATATACTACGACATTCGACGCCCCCAAGAGCGTATCTTGAGAGTAGTGTTCATACTACGACCTTCGACGCCCCCAAGAGCGTATCTTGAGAGTAGTTTATACACTACGACCTTCGACGCACCAAGAGCGTATCTTGAGAGTGGTTTCCAAAAACTACGAATTTCGACGCCCCCAAGAGCGTATCTTGAGAGTAGTGTTCATACTACGACCTTCGACGCCCCCAAGAGCGTATCTTGAGAGTAGTTTATACACTACGACCTTCGACGCACCAAGAGCGTATCTTGAGAGTGGTTTCCAAAAACTACGAATTCGACGCCCCCAAGAGCGTATCTTGAGGTAGATTTGCAACCTACCAGATTCGACGCCCCCAAGAGCGTATCTTGAGGTAGAAAAAACACTACCAGTTCGACGCCCCCTAGAGCGTATCTTGAGGTAGATTTCAAACTACCAGTTCGACGCCCACCAGGAGCGTATCTTTGGTCTAACCTGAGCCCTCCGGGAGCCTATCCTGCGAAACGTTAAGTGCCGTCCGAGAGCCTGTCTCGTGAACAGATTTGACGCCCGTCAAGAAGGTATCGGTGGACTAACCTGTGCCCTCCGGGAGCCTATCCTGCGAAACGTTAAGTGCCGTCCGAGAGCCTGTCTCGTGAACAGATTTGACGCCCGTCAAGAAGGTATCGGTGGACTAACCTGCACCCTCCGGGAGCCTATCCTGCGAAACGTTAAGTGCCATCCGAGAGCCTGTCTCGTGAACAGTTTTCGACGCCCACCAAGAGCGTATCTTTGGTCTAACAGTACAACGTATACCGTGTAAGGGTATCAGAAGAGATCATCACACCATGCTCAGAAGGATCCCATGAGAAAGTAATCTTAAAATAAGGTTGTATAAAGAACACATAATGTTTTTTCTTGATAAGATGGCAGGTATGGCATGAAGGAAAACACAAAAGAAAGATAAGGAAAGGAAAGCATATTCAAAGGAGAAGTCCATGACCAAAGGATCATACACAGAAGCACAAGAGGTTATCATGAAAAGTAACGAGTTATACTACCACCCATATCACAAGTCAAGAGAAGTATCTCAAAGGAACCCAACACCACCAAGAAGGATAGCAAAGACATGAAATCCGAAGGTCAAAGCTCTCAAAATAAGTTCGACCCATCAAGAAGAGAATTGCCTTACAAGTCACACAAATCAACCTCCGACAAATATTATTGTCATACATGTCGCCCTCGCGTGACCTATGCTCGTATCAGACTTGAACGTCGTCAAGCACAACTCATGAAGGAGACATCTAAAGAGCGTAAAAGATAAAACATCCGACAAGACGAGACATCGGGACCTAACCCAACAAACATAGCCCACACAAAAGGCAACTATAGCAATGAAGGCTCTCCAATGAGAAAGGAATACTAAAGCACAACTCCATACATCGTGATGTGGCTATCATGTCCACATACACTGAAGTGGCTATCATGTCCACATACCTTGAGGTGGCTATCATGTCCACATACACTGAAGTGGCTATCATGTCCACATACCTTGAAGTGGCTATCATGTCCACATACACTGAAGTGGCTATCATGTCCACATATCTTGAAGTGGCTATCATGTCCACATACCTTGAAGTGGCTATCACGTCCACATACCCTGAAGTGGCTATCATGTCCACACACTACAAAAGGGCTATCACTCCCACACATCAGGAAGTGGCTATCATGTCCACATACCTCGAAGTGATTATCATGGCAGCACATCATAAAACATCTGTCAAAGACATGCATTGTAAAGACACCATCCCGACCACGAACATCAAAAGGCTACGCCTAGCCTTAGGAGGAGTTTCAAGAAAAAGGAAAAACAACACCCTTCGTACGCTCATCAAAGGTAGGCACTTATATTTCAACCCACTGGGTGATACCAGGAAGGAGACGTCCTTATTATGAAGACAACCTCCATATCTCACGAAATCAATCATGAAGCAAATAATCACGACAAGCACTATTGAGGACATATAACAAAACGATCCCCACAACGATCACAACTACGATACTAGCAGAGGCTAACTCAAGAGCAGTCTCCACCAAACTCCAAAGCAAGAATTCACTATCTTAATCAGAGCCATGGCAAGAGAAAGGAACCTCAACGAAAGGCGATGATCACACCCATCACCAAAAGAAAAAATTTCAACGCAGGGGTTAATAACATAACCCATAGGAAAGCCAAAGACACCTTCGAAAGTCGTCAAATCTACATGCAGACGAAATGAACCTGAGTCTCGGTCCCTCGGCTGGGGGGCAGAGGATAAAGAAGAGACATCAAGACCTATGATCACCCCATCGCCAGCCACAGGTTGTTTCTTTTTGTCAAGCAAAGGGGGGCCTCTTCAACCACTACCTCCTTACCATGGGAGGGAGTCAGCAAGGGGGCACTTGAAGGAGAGCCTCTCGCGGTTTCTTTCTCCTCGGCAGCCGAGGGCCCGACCTCAGAGTCATGTTTCCGCGCCTTGGATTTAGATTGACTTGAACTCTCACCCACCACAAGAACCATTCGGTAACCAAGGAAGAACGCTCTAACAACAAAAAGGAAGCAGCATGAGAACAATCATAAGTATATCACAAAGAAAAAAGAAGGGAAAAAGAACGTACGGGAAGCATTAGCAGTCACCCCTGACTTAGAAAATTTCTTGGTCTGATAAGCAGAACTAGAGGGTCCTTCCCTCTCATCTGATTCAACGGTCTCCCTGTCTGAAGAAGAAAGCTCCCCAAAAGTGAGTCATCTATACAAGCAACCAACACAAAGATCAACCCTTACTCATGGAGGGGCGAGATACGCCTACTACGGGGGCAACCTTAACACCAAGGGAAGAGGGCGAACTTTTAGTTTCCCCAAATGGAGCAACGCTCCAGCACATCCGAAGGAAGGGTCAACCCTTAACACATGTCAATAGACCCCTTCGCTCGCGGCGGTAAGAAGAAAGCTTGTAAGCTTTTTCACCCTCACTTTTATGGGGAACAAATTGCAGGGTAAAGGTCAAGAGCTATACACACGCTCCAACGAATGAAGGAAAAATGATACACATGCCGAAGGTCGAGGTTAATGGACAATGCTCATGCTAGTACAAGGGAGGCGGAACGTTATGTCCCATTGAGTGGCAGAGTCCCCACCCTCAGGTAAAGGAGAGGTCTATGCTCTCACCTTTGCATTTATGCTCATATTCATGATAACATCTACGGGTACGTCAATGTCATCACTCATGCTTATACTCACAACCCATCCATACATACATATTCATGCATACATTCATGACTACAATCGCAGCATGTCTCTACTCACTCCCATCCTTATGTTCCTACTTGCATGTATGCTAGTACACATCCTCATGTTCATGATATGTCCATGTTCACTCCTAGTTAACATCCTATAGGCATATTTTCTAGTATCCCATACTTAGAAAAAATTTTGGACCAAAATTAAATATTTCTTCACTTAGACTTATCCCGGCATGAAATTGAAGCATAAGTCACTTAGTTGCATTCACATTGCATTCCTATGTGAACATGTATTCTTTGAGTATACGCCTGCGGCAAAGATAGGATTATTACTCCCACCTCAGACGGACATGTGCCTAGGCACACGTCCGTACTACTCTGACGTTTACAATTCCTCTATCTCATAAGACAGGGGGCAGAGTCAGAGGTACGCATCCATGGGTAAGCAAGCATTCAGACAAAGAAGGTAAAACCCCGGTTTCAAATTGCGCGTGTCATACCATCCTAAAATAGAGTCAATCAAGGGTTAGGCCATTGGTTGACTCGGGGGCATGTGATGGATATACGCCCAATTTGAACCCGTTGACTTCCGAACCGTTACATTTTTATCGTCCCATCGCCAATTGTAAATCGAAACTTCAACCCGGACACTTCGCGAGAACATCGACGGCTCGGACGGGGCCGAAGCGCCCGTCCGACAGAGGCGAACTCACCTAGGTGAGGTTGGGTGGCCACACCCGACCTCCCCTAGGGGAGATCGGGTCAGCCGACCCGATCTCCCCTAGGGGAGATCGGGTTGGCCAACCCGATCTCTCCTAGGAGAGATCGGGTTGGCCAACCCGATCTCTCCTAGGAGAGATCGGGTCGGCCAACCCGATCCCTCCTAGGAGGGATGGGGTTGGCCAACCCCACCCTCCCTAGGAGGGGTTGGGTGTCCTCACCCAACCCCTACCCTTGGGGGTCGGATTTCTCCCCCCCCCAAGGGTCCCGACACCACATTCGGACTCCCATGCTCGGTCCACTCCGCCTACCTCCTCCGAATCCTAAGGTCTTAATTATGTGCTTAAAGGTTAATTAATTGTGTTTAAAGGTTAACGATGTCATTAAGCCACCTTAATGACACCGTTGCCTATAAATACCCCACCTTCACAACTCATTTGATCATCTTGGCAAGTTGCACAATTTTGCTCTGACATCTCTCTAGCTTTATCTCTCTAAAATCATACTGACTTAGGCATCGGAGAGGGTTCATCAGGCACCACCCCCCCCTCTGTGCCTGGTATTGCCCCTCTTGCAGGGTAGCAAGGAGAAGAGAGCCAAGGAAGCAGAAGAGCATAGAGCAAGAAGTACAAGCCCCAGGAGGTCAGAAGGAGAGAAGGAAAGGAGGTCAGAAGGAGAGAAGGAAAGGAGGTTAGAAGGAGAGAAGGAAAGGAGGTCAGAAGGAGAGAAGAGAAGGACATATATCAAAACGACTACCCCAAGGGAGCAGAAGGGCATGTATCAGAATGACTAGTCCTAGGAACAGTGAACCCGACATTTCATTAGTGGGAGATAAATTCTAGATTGACGACCCGTTGACCTAGACTTTATAACCTAACAGACATGAAGCATGATGTAAACATAGAATACGATGTTAGCATGTAGTATACTGTAATCGTGCAGTATGATGTAAACATGCAATTTATACTTAGATTATAAAATAATCATGTAGCAATTGTTAGGTTATAAAGTCTAGGTCAACGGGTCGTCAATCTAGAATTTATCTCCCTCTAATGAAATGTCGGGTTCAGTGTTCCTAGGACTAGTCATTCTGATACATGCCCTTCTGCTCCCTTGGGGTAGTCGTTCTGATATATGTCCTTCTCTTCTCTCCTTCTGATCTCCTTTCCTTCTCTCCTTCTGACCTCCTTTCCTTCTCTCCTTTTGACCTCCTGAGGCTTGTACTTCTTACCCCTGGGGCTTGTCCTACTGCTCTATGCTCTTCTGCTTCCTTGGCTCTCTTCTCCTTGCCACCCTGCAAGAGGGGCAATACCAGGCACAGAGGGGGGGGTGGTGCCTGATGAACCCTCTCCGATGCCTAAGTCAGTACGGTTTTAGAGAGATAAAGCTAGAGAGATGTCAGAGCAAAATTGTGCAACTTGCCAAGATCCCCCAATGAGTTGTGAAGGTGGGGTATTTATAGGCAACGGTGTCATTAAGGTGGCTTAATGACATCGTTAACCTCTAAACACCATTAATTAACCTTTAAGCGCATAATTAAGACCTTAGGATACGGAGAAGGTAGGCGACGTGAACCGAGTGTGGGTGTCCGAAAATGGCGCAGGGGCCCTTGGGGGAGGAGAAATCCGACCCCCAAGGGTAGGGGTTGGGTGAGGGCACCCAACCCCTCCTAGGGAGGATGGGGTTGGCCAACCCCATCCCTCCTAGGAGAGATCGGGTTGGCCGACCCGATCTCTCCTAGGAGAGATCGGGTTGGTCCACCCGATCTCCCCTAGGAGAGATCGGGTTGGCTGACCCGATCTCTCCTAGGGGAGGTCGGGTGTGGCCACCCAACCTCACCTAGGTGAGTTTGCCTCGGCCGGACGAGCGCTCCGGCCTCGTCCGAGCCGTTGATGTTTTCGCGAAGTGTTCGGGTTTGAAGTTTCGATTTACAATCGTTAATGGGATGATAAAAATACAACGGTTTGGAAGTCAACGGGTTCAAATTGGGCGTATATCCATCACATGCCCCCGAGTCAACCAATGGCCTAACCCTTGATTGACTCTATTTCAGGATGGTATGATACGCGCAATTTGAAACCGGGGTTTTACCTTTCATCTGAGTGTTTGCTTATCCACGGATGCGTGTCTCCGATCCTGTCCCCTGTCTTATGAGATAGAGGAGTTGTAAACGTTAGAGTAGTGCGGACGTATGCCTAAGCACGTGTCCGTCTGAGGTGGGAGTAATAAACCTATCTTTGCTACCGGCGTATACTTAAAAAATACACGCTTGCATAAGGATGCAATACGAATACACCTAAGTAACTCATGCTTCAATTTCGTGCCGGGATTTTGCCCAAGTGAGGGAAAATTTAATTTTGGTCCGAAATTTTTCTAAGTATGGGATACTAGAAAATACGCCTAGGATGTTAACTAGGAGTGAACATGGACATATCATGAACATGAGGATGTGTACTAGCATACATGCAAGTAGGAACATAAGGATGGGAGTGAGTATAGACATGCTGCGATTGTAGTCATGGATGTATGCATAAATATATGGCGGTCACGTGCATGGACGTCTAAATGTTTGAACACACGGGAGGGTGTATGTGGGCATGCATATGAGTGCAAGCATGAACATGTAAGTATGTATGGATGGGTTGTGAGTATAAGCATGAGTGATGACATTGATGTACCTGTAGATGTTAATCATGAATATGAGCATAAATGCAAAGGTGAGAGCATAGACTTCTCCTTTACTTGAGGGTGGGGACTCTGCCACTCAATGGGACACAACGTTCCGCCTCCCTCGTACTAGCGTGAGAATTTTCCATTAATCTCGACCTTCGGCATGTGTAACATTTTTCCTTCATTCGTTGGAGCGTGTGTATAGCTCTTGACCTTTACCCTGCAATTTGTTCCCCATAAAAGTGAGGGTGAAAAAGCTAACAAGCTTTCTTCTTACCGCCGCGAGCGAAGGGGTCTATTGACATGTGTTAAGGGTTGACCCTTCCTTCGGATGTGCTAGAGCGTTGCTCCATTTGGGGAAACTAAAAGTTCGCCCTCTTCCCTTGGTGTTAAGGTTGCCCCCGTAGTAGGCATATCTCGCCCCTCCATGAGTAAGGGTCGATCTTTGCGTTGGTTGCTCGTATAGATGACTCACTTTTGGGAAGCTTTCTTCTTCAGACAGGGAGACCTTGAAGATCGTTTTCCAAGGTAGTCAGACCAAATCTGACCGTCCTGTGTCTTGGGTGTCCGAGGTGGACTCGTATGAGGCAGGGACTCGTATGACCCCTTGTAGGTTGATTTCATGGAGAAACATACAAGGTGTGGGCAGAGCGTTCCGAACGTACTGTTGAATCAGATGAGAGGGAAGAACCCTCTAGTTCTGCTTATCAGGCCAAGAAATTTTCTAAGTCAGGGGTGGCTGCTAATGCTTCCAGTATGTTCTTTTTCCCTTCTTTTTTCTTTGTGATATACTTATGATCGTTCTCATGTTGCTTCCTTCTTGTTGTTAGAGCGTTCTTCCCTGGTTACCGAATGGTTCTTGTGGTGGGTGAGAGTTCAAGTCAACCTAAATCCAAGGCGCGGAAACCTGACTCTGAGGTCGGGCCCTCGGCTGCCAAGGAGAAGGAAACCGCGAGAGGCTCTCCTTCAAGTGCCCCCTTGCTGACTCCCTCCCATGATAAGGAGGTAGTGGTTGAAGAGGCACCCTCTTTGCTTGACAAAAGGAAACAACCTGTGGCTGGCGATGGGGTGATCATAGGTCTTGATGTCTCTTCTCTATCCCCTGCCCCCCAGCCGAGGGGCCGAGTCTCAAGTTTATTTCATCTTCATGTAGATTTGACGACTTTTGAAAGTGTTTTTGTCTTTCCTATGGGTTATGTTATTAACCCCTGCGTTGAAGATTTTTCTTTTGGTGATGGGTGTGATCATCACCTTTCATTGAGGTTCCTTTCTCTTGCCGTGGCTCTGATTAAGATAGCAAATTCTTGCTTTGGAGTTTGGTGGAGACTGCTCTTGAGTTAGCCTCTACTAGTATCGTAGTTGTGATCGTTGTGGGGATCGTTTTGTTATATGCCCTCAATAGTGCTTGTCGTTATTCTTTGCTTCATGGTTGATTTCGTGAGATATGGAGGTTGTCTTCATAATGAGGACGTCTCCTTCCTAGTATCACCCAGTGGGTTGAAATATAAGTGCCTACCTTTGATGAGCGTACGAAGGGTGTTGTTTTTCCCTTTTTCTTGAACCTCCTCCTAGGGCTAGGCGTAGCCTTTTGATGTTCGTGGTCGGGATGGTGTCTTTACAATTCATGTCTTTGACATATGTTTTATGATGTGCTGCCATGATAATCACTTCGGGGTATGTGGAAGTGATAGCCACTTCGTGATGTGTCGGAGTGATAGCCCTTCTGTAGTGTGTGGACATGATAGCCAGTTCAGGGTATGTGGACATGATAGCCACTTCAAGGTATGTGGACATGATAGCCACCTCAAGGTATGTGGACATGATAGCCACTTCAAGGTGTGTGGACATGATAGCAACTTTAGTGTATGTGGACATGATAGCAACTTCAGTGTATGTGGACATGATAGCCACATCACGATGTATGGAGTTGTGCTTTAGTATTCCTTTCTCATTGGAGAGCCTTCATTGCTATAGTTGCCTTTTGTGTAGGCTATGTTTGTTGGGTTAGGTCCCGATGTCTCGTCTTGTCGGATGTTGTATCCTTTATGCTCTTTAGATGTCTCCTTCATGAGTTGTGCTTGACGATGTTCAAGTCTGATACGAGCATAGGTCACGCGAGGGCGACATGCATGACAATAACATTTGTCGGAGGTTGATTTGTGTGGCTTGTAAGACAATTCTCTTCTTGATGGGTCGAGCTTATTTTGAGAGCTTTGACCTTCGGATTTCATGTCTTTGCTATCCTTCTTGGTGGTGTTGGGTTCCTTTGAGATACTTCTCTTGACTTGTGATATGGGTGGTAGGATAACTCGTTACTTTTCATGATAACCTCTTGTGCTTCTGTATATGATCCTTTGGTCATGGACTCTTCTTTTGGTGTGTTTCCTTTACTTATTCTTCTTTCTTGTTTTCCTTCATGTCATACCTGCTATTTCATCAAGAAAAAACATTATGTGTTCTCCATATGACTTTACCTTGAGATTATTTTCTCATTGGATCCTTCTGAGCATGGTGCAAGGATCTCTTATGATACCCTTTACATGGTATGTATGGTACTGTTAGACCAAAGATACGCTCTTGGTGGGCGTCGAATCTGATCACGAGACAGGCTCTCGGAGGGCACTTAACGTTTCTCAGGATAGGCTCCCGGAGGGCACAGGTTAAACCAAAGATACGCTCTTGGTTGGCGTCGAAACTATTCGCGAGACAGGCTCTCGGAGGGCACTTAACGTTTCACAGGATAGGCTCCCAGAGGGCACAGGTTAGACCAAAGATACGCTCCTGGTTGGCGTCGAAAACTGTTCACGAGACAGGCTCTCGGAGGGCGCTTAACGTTTCACAGGATAGGCTCCTGGAGGGCACAGGTTAGACCAAAGATACGCTCCTGGTTGGCGTCGAAAACTGTTCACGAGACAGGCTCTCGGAGGGCGCTTAGCGTTTCACAGGATAGGCTCCTGGAGGGCACAGGTTAGACCAAAGATACGCTCCTGGTTGGCGTCGAGACTATTTGCGAGACAGGCTCTCGGAGGGCGCTTAACGTTTCACAGGATAGGCTCCCGGAGGGCTCAGGTTAGACCAAAGATACGCTCCTGGTGGGCGTCGAAGCTGGTAGTTTGAAATCTACCTAAAGATACGCTCTTGGGGGCGTCGAATCTGGTAGTGTTTTTTCTACCTCAAGATACGCTCTTGGGGGCGTCGAATCTGGTAGGTTGCAAATCTACCTCAAGATACGCTCCTGGGGGCGTCGAAATTCGTAGTTTTTGGAAACCACTCTCAAGATACGCTCTTGGTGCGTCGAAGGTCGTAGTGTAATAACTACTCTCAAGATACGCTCTTGGGGGCGTCGAAGGTCGTAGTATGAACACTACTCTCAAGATACGCTCTTGGGGGCGTCGAAGGTCGTAGTATGAACACTACTCTCAAGATACGCTCTTGGGGGCGTCGAATCTGTTCGCGGGATAGGCTCCCGGAGGGCACAGGGTTCGTAGTTTTAGAACTACTCTCAAGATACGCTCTTGGGGGCGTCGAATGTCTTCGCGGGATTGGCTCCCGGAGGGCTCATAATGTTACCTTATCTTGTGTCCTTTCTCATGTAGGGTGCGTCTTTGGTATGCTTTTCGAGTCTTTACTTGACTTTTCCTTCTATGATATTGCATGCTACCACGCTTTTCCTTTAATGTGGGAGATCACCTCTCGAGGGCGATGTTTGTGTGTTGCCAACTTAGGACGAGTTCGTATAGGGAGTTGATGATGTTTTCCTCTTATGTGACCTCTTCTAGGAAAAGTGGTATTGCATGTTCTTGTGATCTTCTGCTTCTAATCTCTTCTTTTACACTTAGGTGGACTACCAAGCACTTATTCGTTTGGTGCCCCCCAAGTTGCTTGGTGGTCACACCGCCTTTCATATTTGGCCGTTGAAGGCCCCTCGTTCATTTTCTTGGTTGGGTACCCCTTATGCTCGGGGCTCCCTTGTCTGCTTGTTTGAATGCGATGAGTGTCCCTTGTAGGATTTACTCTTTCTCATGCTTGCTTGTTTCAGTCATAGGCATGGTTTGGATGATGCTTTTGTCGGATGTGTCTTTGGAGGTTGGGTGGAAGAGCTTTTGCTTTGGGTGGGTGGGGGTGGATTTCATTCTCTTGATAACTAGGATGTGGCAATGTTTGTATCCTAGGGGTGCTTGTAAATTCTTTTCCCCCCTTCCTTGTGTTTTAGGTTGAAAAGCTCTCTCATAGAATGGCGTCTTGAGTTGTTAATCTCGTATGTGTGTTTCAGACTAGTCAATCTGATCCATGCTCTTTGTTCGTGCATGGGGGGGTCTGACCGGGCTGTGATAATCTTGGAGTGTTGTGGCACTTAGTGTGCGTTGCCTTTTCCTTCACATTGGAGTATTCTTCAATGCCTTTAGGGGGTGTCACATTGGTCATGCTCCTCCCACCTTGAATGTTGATTATAGACTTTCTTTGCATTAGGACTTGAATCTAAAAAGGGCGTTTTTCTTTAGGTTTGCCGGTGATGCTGCATGATTTTCCATGGTTTTGCCTCCGTATTGGCTATTCCTTGTTGGATGACTTCATTAGGGGCTGCATTTGTGTTGCGTACGTATACGTGTTTGAGGTGTGTTGAGCTGACAAGTCCCTCCTTTTTTGTTTTGTCATAACCTTCATTCATCATGTATTTGGCGTATGGCCTTAAAGGCGGGATATTGTTCTAGTGTCCCTTTTACCGGGGTTCTCCTCTTGATGGGATGCCAGAGTCAAATGTCTTATCATTTGCAGACAAGGTGGTTGATCGGGATGTGCGTCTAGTGTGAGGGTCGATCTTGAAACCTTACTCCCCAAGCTTTAGAGCTCTTCTTTGGTTGATCTTGTAGAACTATTATCCTGCCCTAAGGCTCTTGATAGGAGATGTATCTCCTTTTTCATACTCTAGTTGTTGCACTATCTCTTTTGCTAATCTTGCATCTTTAGAGTTTCTCTCTTGGTGCATGACTTCGATGACAGGATTTTCTACCGATGTTTATTCTATTAGGACTTGTATCCTTGGTTGCCTTCCTTTCTTGTGAGATGGCGAAGGAGTGTTTGTGAACACTCCAATGTGTCGCACTTGGTAGAGGTATGCGCCTAATCTTTATAGCGCTGTCTTGAATCTTCGTGTACCTATCTCTGATGAACATGTTATTCATTACATATGTAGTACGGAGTCCAAGGATCTCCGGGTTAGGATCGTAGTTTGAGAACAGAGACATAGTCATCTATTAGATAACCTCTTTATCTACGGAGTTTATTTTTGCAAGGATAAATGCAAGGATACTTGTAAGGATACTTGTAAGGATTCTTGTAAGGATATGTGTTCCATCCTTATTCCTGGTTCATTTGCAGTGCCGTGTCCCTAATGGGTGTGTTGGTGTTCTGACCACCTTCGTACTAGTCGGGGGTCCTTTGGTATTAGGTATGCCTGACTCTTCTCTGGTATCATCAATGGTTGGTCATGGGAGATGTCTGACGGACTCCCTTCATGCACTATGGTTCTCTTCATGTCAAAGTTGGTGATTCCCTCTTTTATGACTAATATATCATTGTGTGGAAATACTATGTTTTCCATATCCCTTTTTAAAAACTTGATGATGGTGTCACCATTCTTCCTTTGCTAGGCTTGGTGTCCTTGAGAGTTTTTGATGGAAGTGTATTCCATTACCTGGGGTGAGCTTACTAAGTGTAGTTGTATCTCCTGGCTATTTTATGAAATCATAAAGATCCGCTGGAGGTGTTTGCTTCTGATGGTGGACGTTGCCCATGTGATATGGTTTCCTCTATTTTTGGAGGGATGTGTTCGCGGCTACCCCCTCTTGTGCTAATGGGCGTTTGTGGGGAGGGCATGTTGTGACTGGTGCCCCCCTTGCATACCAATGCCCGATGGGATCCTTTGACGGACTTGGCCCTAGGATGCTTAGTGGAAGGTTATAGTAGGGGTAATCCTTTGTGACCTTCATGGTAGTTCCTCTATAGGATGTTGAGAGTGCTCAACTTATTTTTGTAAGTGAGCCTTCCATATTGTGATCTTTCCCTGAAACTTGACCTTATAGGTGCCTATTGAGATTGATAAATCTGTTCCTTGTGTATCTCTTGGATGGCGGCGGCGTTTTATGGACTCTTCTAGTAGTCCACCCCTTGCTTCCTTGGTAATGTAGCTGTCGTCCTCAAGTAGTCTGTGTGTATTCCTTCCACTTGAGGAATATAAGGTCGCATCCTTGCAGGACGGACTAGGTGGAGGTGTATCCTTCATGTATGCTATGTGCGATCTCACTTTACTACGTCTCTTCATGAGACTTCCCATTGTAGTAGCTATGTGCTAACGTGGTGTGGTACTCTATGAGTCCTCTGTTCAAATCCTTGTCTTTTCAACTCCTCCCCTGTCCTAGGGGGATGTGTGCCAAGGGTTGTCATGCACAAGGGGTTTGGATCTGTCGTGCTGTATCATGGGTAGGTGGTTGCCTTATTGTGTTGTTGGGACTATGTCCCTCCCTTTGAGCTTTCCTTGGTGTGTCCCTTAGGCATGTCTATGGTGATACGGACTGTATGTGTACATTGCCATGGTGGATGTTGGAACTCCTATATCCTTGTTGGTCTTGCATGTATGTCTTCCCTTAGTGCGGTGTATGTCCTTGTTGGGGTACTTGGTTGAACTCCTGCCTCCTTGGAGGTCTTGCCTGTCTATCTGCCCCCACGGGGGTGTATGCCTTGGCATCCTGCTGTGTCTGTTGATGCCTTGGAGGCACAAATTGCTGCCTTCCCTCTGGGAGTGGCCCTTGGTTATTTCTCATTTGTTCTTCTCGCTGCCTTGTTCGAGGTGCGAGTGGTGTTCTTCTTCTGGGTCTTGTTCTTCCTCATGAACTTCTTCTTCTTCATGCTGGTGTTGCCTTCTCTGCCTGTTCCTCAGAGTCTCTATATGGGCTAGCAGCTCATCCAATGCGTTCATCAACCTCGCAGTCACTGTCTGTGCTCCTTGCGAGTATGCGGGCCTTATGTTGGTTGTGTGGGTGCGATTGTCGTTCCTTTGAGTTAGTATTCCATATGGATACCCTTGAGGTTGTGCCTCATAGTAGTACCACTGTGGAGGTGCCGTGTATTGGGATGGCACTCCTTGTTGCCCCCCTGTCCCTGTGGCTTCCTAGTCAATGGAGTTGGAGCTGTGGAAGCCTCCTCCCTGCTTGTTAGGCTGGGGTGCCTGTGGGGCTACCTGAGGCTCTGGTGTGCAGGCTGTTTCTCTGGGTTAGGCTGCCTTGCTGGAGGTATAGGCTGTCTCCCTCGCCTATTGCCCCCAGGTGGGCGGTGATGCCTATATACTAAGCTGTTCGTCATCGCTCTTGTTATTGCCAGGCTTTCTGTTCGAAGCCCACGGACGGCGCCAAGTGTTAGGTTATAAAGTCTAGGTCAACGGGTCGTCAATCTAGAATTTATCTCCCACTAATGAAATGTCGGGTTCAGTGTTCCTAGGACTAGTCATTCTGATACATGCCCTTCTGCTCCCTTGGGGTAGTCGTTCTGATATATGTCCTTCTCTTCTCTCCTTCTGATCTCCTTTCCTTCTCTCCTTCTGACCTCCTTTCCTTCTCTCCTTTTGACCTCCTGAGGCTTGTACTTCTTACCCCTGGGGCTTGTCCTACTGCTCTATGCTCTTCTGCTTCCTTGGCTCTCTTCTCCTTGCCACCCTGCAAGAGGGGCAATACCAGGCACAGAGGGGGGGGGTGGTGCCTGATGAACCCTCTCCGATGCCTAAGTCAGTACGGTTTTAGAGAGATAAAGCTAGAGAGATGTCAGAGCAAAATTGTGCAACTTGCCAAGATCCCCCAATGAGTTGTGAAGGTGGGGTATTTATAGGCAACGGTGTCATTAAGGTGGCTTAATGACATCGTTAACCTCTAAACACCATTAATTAACCTTTAAGCGCATAATTAAGACCTTAGGATACGGAGAAGGTAGGCGACGTGAACCGAGTGTGGGTGTCCGAAAATGGCGCAGGGGCCCTTGGGGGAGGAGAAATCCGACCCCCAAGGGTAGGGGTTGGGTGAGGGCACCCAACCCCTCCTAGGGAGGATGGGGTTGGCCAACCCCATCTCTCCTAGGGGAGGTCGGGTGTGGCCACCCAACCTCACCTAGGTGAGTTTGCCTCGGCCGGACGAGTGCTCCGGCCTCGTCCGAGCCGTTGATGTTTTCGCGAAGTGTTCGGGTTTGAAGTTTCGATTTACAATCGTTAATGGGATGATAAAAATACAACGGTTTGGAAGTCAACGGGTTCAAATTGGGCGTATATCCATCAGCAATCATAAGTTATAATCATGCATATATAAATATAATATCATGCATAATAGCCTATGTGTACACAACATGCGATAATAATTGTACGTAGCGCGACATGCAACATTAGGGAGCATGTACATAATGTAAGCATGGGGAGATGTAAACATGCTCATACATGATGCTAGGGACTTGTTCGAAAATAGATATGAGTTTAGTCCTTAGCACATGGTGTAGACACTATTAGTGAAAATTAGGAGAGAGAGTAATTATTAGCTTACATCCTCCCTTGATAGTTTTCCAAGAAGCTCTCATTGCTTGTTGAAGAAGGAGCTTATGGAGGTGTAAATTTTGAGGAGCGACATCATATTTGACATCAATTAAATTCCGGACAAGCTAGAGGTTGAAGTCGACGGCCCGTGGTGTGTAGAACAGCGGCGCATGGCAACCAGCGGAGGCTCGTGGCGGCGGCGCGTGCGGCGTTCCTGGACAGCGCGTGGAGCTCCGGTGACGGCGTGTGACAATTCAGACTTGCTTCGTGTTGGTGAGTCCGATTCCGTACATGGCTGGACATTTTGTAACTTCGTTTGGCCTTGATTCAATCTTGAAATCACTATGTGCTTAGTCACCATTGATGTCGTCACATGATTCTTGTCGACCGCTGGCATAGAAACACTTAGAAAATATTTCGTAGTAGTTGATGTTTGCCACTTGATGCATGTTATCTGTCATCATGCTAGTATACTTGGAGAATGGTCCTAGATAGTTGATTCCATGCCGCTTGTTTATTGTTGACATCAAGGAAATACTTAGACAATATTTTCTGACGGTTGGTTTCTTGTCGCGTATAGTCCCATGTCGTAAGCGAAATACTTAGACAGTATTTCAGCAATATTTTGTTGCATGCCGACACCTTGTCGTACGTTGATACTTGATAGTATGCTGACAGCTTGTTGTATGTCGACACGTAGTAGTATGTAGACACTTAGTAATATGCTGACACTTAGTAGCATGCTGACAGCTTGCTATTATATGCTGACTGTCATCCTGAGCAAAACACTTAGAAAATATTCCTTGATGGTCGACACCTTGTCATGTGTCGATTGGTGACATAGTGGAACACTTAGAACATATTCCTTGATAGTCGACACCTTGTCATATGTCGACAGCCGATATGGTTGGAAAACTTAGAGAATATTCATGATAGCCGACATCTCGTTGTACGTCGACAGCTGTATGCGCGTGCTCGTATGTACGCGCTTGTATGTGTGCACTTGCCCCCACACTTAGAATCTTTTCTATATCCATTGCTATGTACGCTGTATCCATAGAATTGATGTAGACATATGGTGCATGTCGTCGGCTGTCATGGCAAACCACTTTAGAAAATATTTCTTGATAGTCAACACCTTGTTGTGTGTTGACACTTGGTAAAATGCTGACAGCTTGTAGTATGTTGACTGTCATCTTGAACAAAACACTTAGAAAATATTTTACCCTTGTTATCATGTATGCAGGGAGTATGAGCTCGATGTCGTCATGGAGGTCGATGTGTTGAGAGGGTTGCCCCCCTTGCATGATACTTGTTACTTGTTGCGCGAAGACTATTAAGTCGATGCGTACATAGTTATGGAGCGTCCATTGCATAGATGTTTGTATAAGTGTAGATGTGTGCTTGCGACTGATTTGATTGTTGGTTGCACTTTTCAGGATATTAGGTCTCGCTATCTTCTTGTCGGAATTAATCTTTCTACGGCTGTTATCATGACTAAGTCCACTATTCCCATTCTGCGAGTAACTCTATGTTCAGATGTCGACATGGTTGAGCAGCTAAACAATGCTCCAAGTGTAGATGTTGACGTCCTTGCTTGATTAATTGATGTCGGTATACATATACTTCCTTCTGAAGATTTGGTATGTTGATGATCTTTATGACTTGTATCATGTTGCAATGTAGGTCAGACTGATGGAAAAAGCTCGTCTTTGCAGACAACCGATGTACAGGGTAATCCGCTTGTTGGAAGGGATGTCCGCACCATTGCCCTCGCTACTCTGGAGTCTCCAGACATGGTCGCGGTAAAGGACTTGTGAGTAAGGCACCTCCTTGTATCTTCTTTGAACTTGTTAATTTTCCAAGTTGTTGCTTTCATGTTGCTTTTGTTTGCAAGTTGCTCTGTACATGTGACTGAACGCGTGGTTGCAGTTCCTGGCTTTAGCACAATTCTCAAAAGATTCGTCGCAAGGGCACGTTCCTCGAGCGATTCTAAGTTCTTTATGCTGAGTGCAACCGTGCCAACTCCTTCTTGCGATAAAAGGAATAGAGTTGAGGGTCGTGCGGTGGCGCCTTCTGCCCCCCGGTCGAGGGACCGGCCCAAGGAGGAGCGTTCCTCCCATTGAGATATGCGTTGTTTACTTCTTCACACTTGAAGCTTGAACTTGAAGATGCCTGATTTTGATGCATGCATTGCTTCTTGTCGCGCCCATGTTGAAGAGTTATGTCGCATTAAAATTGAAGCGGCCATTCTAGCCGTGTTTTTTGTGAGGATGACGACATTGCATTTGATGTCGACATTATGAACTATTTCCCTTATTTCCTTGGAGATGACGTTACTTCTTGGTTAGTATCAGGTTGTCTGCTTCCAGCATGTTGAACCCTTTGTGAACAGGTTGATGTTGTTTTGAGGTATTCAATAAATCTTTGTTTATGTATTTGCTTGCATGGTACTTCGTCACTTGGACCGGCTTTTAATAATAGTACAATTGCATGATAACTTGTTAGTAGTATTTCATACCTTGTGTTATCTATGTTGTCTGTAAGCTTTGGACTTGGAAGATAGGATAGATATCCTTAGATGATGAATATGATGTTCGTAGTTACGACTGTATGTCGCGCATTGTTGAGTGTTGTGAGCGCCCCTCTTTGTTAGATTCCAAGGCATGGCAAGATGCGTACACTAGGTACTTGTAGCATTGCAGGTAGTAATGTACTTGGCACTTGACCCTTGACATGTAGCAGTGTCGTCTTGACGAAGCAAGACTTAAGTTTAAACCATCTCTTAGTTCCACTCTAAGGCGACGTTGTACAAGACTCGACTTGTAAGTTTTCTGAGTTTTTCAAACAGGGTGCGCTCCTGCTAGCGTTTTTTAATGAAGCCTGCCCACTTAAGGTATAGGTCTTCATTATGTCTGCATCTTTAAGAGGATATGTATAGTTTGAGTGTACATGAAGCTATCCTATCAAGGAATGTATCTTCATGGCGTATGGACCCTTAAGAGGGATGTACATACTTTGTAGATGTGTGGGGTTGTCGTCTAACAAGAGGACTTCCGCCACGATGGGGTGATCAGTCCCACCTAAGTGCCGCATCCTGGTTTGTATGAAGGGAATGGCTATGAACATGAGCATTTGCCTCTAAGAGGATTTCACAGCATGCCATTTTTTAGAAGTAAGCATGGGGTTTGCCCTTGCGAAGAGGATGTTGCAGCATGCTACTATGATAGATGTGAAGTATGTACCTACGAACAGGGTTGCACTTTGTCAGAAAGTTGCAATGTTTACAAGTTTGTAAAAATATGGAGTTATGAATTTCCTTTTAACTAATGCATATGATAAATAGAGTAAAGGAATCTGATACGAGGATCCCTTCTTTGTGCTGGAAACTTCCCTTAGTGCAGATGTGATAGGTGCGGACGCAACAGGTGCGCACATGTCGGGAGCGAAGCTTTTCAAGTACCACCCACTGTATGTGTTTGTGAATATGTACGTACAAAGAGATACTATGCATTGCTGTATGCATCCTTTAGTCGATACGCGTCGATGCTTCCTTAGCATGATGTTCATACATATATATGATTGTTGCTTGGTATTGTTTCCAAGGAAAGAGTTGATGTTTGAGTAGAATATTCGCTGAGATGTCGCGAGTTATAATTATCTTGGAGACTTGTTGCGATAATGCAAATGATATATACGCGACCATTACTTGGCTTAGATGCCTAAGTAGAATGTCCATAGATAGAGAATTCCAGAGAGTGTTGCATACAGCTCCTCCTAGTGTTGTTCTCTAGATAAGGTGTGTCATTGAGATATCTCTTGGATGTACATATAACCTGTCTCAAATTAGTCGCAATATTTTGAGATATATATTGGTTTAGTTATAAATCTCCTCATATGGCTCTATCGCCTGCAATGCCAATATGACTGGATCAGACTATTCGCGACTTGTCTTATCCGTTCAGCTTGAATTTTGTTTTGACTAAATCAGACTACCCTGAGTAGATGTCCTACTCGAGTGGTCTGCTTTATTCATAGTAGTGTTGTTGTGAAGTTGTTACCTCATACCTGAGTTTACCTTTGGCAATAACGCGTGTTACCTGGACCTTGTTTAAGTAGGAGAGATCGTCTTTTGAGGGCGATGCTTGGTGTTGATAATAGACATATGGGTGTTGTATGGCCTAAGCATTTTGTTGTTCCTAGTGCGATAGCTTGTGTTGTTGACACGATTAATATGTGCATTGCTTTTTGTTTTATTCCAAAGTAATGATCATAATGCAATAAGGTACCTACGAAAGTAGATTTAATCTTCATTAGATACTTGGAGTTCGTACAACGGATTACAAGAAGGCGTCAATTGATCGCTCATTTCGAAAATTACTAAGGCTAATAAGCATAAATTGTACTTAATTTAAGAAGACTTAAAGTAGATATGCAAAAATGGAGATAAAGGGATTGATGATGTGTTTGACGTCTTCATAGGTGACTTGTCGGTAGGTTGATTCTGCCACGTGCCACATAGTTCCTCAGTGCATCTAGTGTGTTAAGCTCTTCAATCTCCACCCTTGGGGATGAACAAATATTGGTGTTATGCCCCCCGGTTTTATGGTGCTTGCACCGTTCTTCAACGTTCTTGCCAAGGAAGGCAGTCATTGGCTCAAGTGGACGGGGAAGCTTGTTTTCCGGGAGTTTGACATTTGCTTCTTCCACCTTCGTGCTCCAAGGACTGTAGAAGTCGTTATAATTAGTTCCATGAATGACGTTGTTTTTCCCACGCTTCGCGAGAGGTGGATTATCATTCGCCTTTTCTTTTCCTTTGCATTTTCCTGAAGACTCCACATGAGACTTCTTTTGATGCTTATTGCTTTGGTCGATATCTTCTTCATTTCTCCTTTTAAGATGAAGATGTTTACATGGAGCCTTAATCCAACACAGCTTTCCGTCTCGTGGCCATACACTTCGTGATTTTCACACCATTTGCTTTCATCTCTTCCCAATGGGCCCTTACGGAAATTAGAGGGCTTTTTCCACAGCTTGGTCACCTTCATCTCTTTCAAGATGACAGACAGCGGTGTGTTCAATGGAACACATTTGGCGAGATTGGTCTCTTTGAGAATTTGGACGTCTAACTAGAATGGCCTATTTTGTTATTGTTGTCTCTTTTTCCAGGAAGCGTCTATCTTTTCCTTAATTATTTCCTTCAAGGTTCTTGTTGTGAGTCCCGCAATTGGGACATCATCATCATCTACAGGTTTTCTCCATCCCTCCTTGTAACGGATGTCAGCATCGTCTTGGCTTGTCCTCGTGGAGGAACCTTTCTTGTGCATTTTTGAGCAAGAGGTTGGAGGTTATCTCCATGTCCCTTCTTGGTGTTGTGCTATCATATACGGGTTGCATGAACGCGCAACTCCTTTACTTGTTTGTCGGTACTGGAAGGTACCTTCCGTGTATTTCCCCCCTACTCCTTGGTGTTGTGTGTCTTGTTGGCCTCTGTCTCGGGACATTGCTCTTATTCCTCGGTTTGTCCGTTGTTTGGAGGCGGAAGTGGTGGTGGGGGGGCATATCCTTGGTTCCTTTGCATCTTTCAGAATGCAAGCAGCTCTTCGAGCGCGACCATCATGGTAGTAGTGACAGGTGGTGGCGGTTGACACCTTCGTATTGGGGGACTCCTTCTTCTGGCACCCCGTAAGGAAACTCTTCATTGATGTGCTTCTTAGGCTCAAATCCCAGCGGGGGTGTAACGTGCTTTGCGTTGTGGACTCCTTGGTCATACTGTGCGAAGGGCGCACTTCTTTTTGGCATGAAGAAGGCATTGGATGTGGCAATAGGCATGTGGGAGGATCCAAGTTGACTTCTTGTCGGCTTCTGCGTGGTTATGACCAAGGCGTCGTGGTGCACAATGTGCTCTTTGTCCTTTGATGAGAAACAAATGACATCTTTTATGGTTACATCTTTCATGACGTAATCCTTTATGTCGGCATACTTTATGTCAGCATACTTCATGTCGGCATATTTCATGTCAGCATACTTCATGTCAGCATACCTCACGACGGCATCCTTTATGTCGGCATCATGGGACTTGTGCACTGTCTTTGCAATGTATCCTTCTTGTTCGTATGACTTTCGCCTCTAGCATCAAAGTCTCCATGGATCACATGTACGTTTGCCATCTTTTCCGAATGGGATGCAATGTACGTCGTATTCTGGAATTCAAGGCCATGCTGTGCGGAAGGCACACTGTTTGTTGGCATGGAGGATACGGCGTATCCTTGATTCTTTAGAGTCTCCCTGAATGCGATAAGCTCTTCAAGCGCATTCATCATGGCTGGTGTGACTAGTGGTAGGCTGCTTGCACCTCTTGCTTGCTACTGCACTCCGTCAGCTGGCATCCCGTATGGGAACTCTTCGTTCCTTTCCGTCATTTGCTCGAACTCGTGCACTGGTACCTCGTTCTTGACGTCGGGACCATGCTACGCGGAAAGCGCATTTGCGGTTGACATGGAGGAGGCGGTAGACTCTACATCTGGAATGTGAGAAGGTTCTAGTTGGCTTCTCGTCGGCTTCGGCTTGCTCGCACCCGCCATCTTCGTACGTCTGCATGTCATAGCTTGCGGTATGGAACGGCTTCTTGCTCGAATCACGCTGACGGCGCCAAGTGTTGAGGTCGATTCCACCTGGGACACCTCAAGTTGCTCTTCGCGGTTCTTGATCCTCGAACCCCGAACTTTTCTTTGGCTCTAATCTCGATCTCCTACACGTGGGGTACTGCAAAACGGGGAATAATAAGCATGGAGAGGGGGGGTGGCGCTGGTTGAGCCCTCTCCGATGCTTAAGTCACAATCTAGAGAGAGAAAGTGTGTAGAGAGAGGTCAGAGCACAAATAGCCAATTTGGGAGATTTTCGAGTTAAGTTCTCAAATGGGAGGTCTAGGTCCCTATTTATAGGAAACACGAGAATCGTACCCGGTTTTATGCGGTTCAATGCCGGTTTTCAGAAAAATGCTTACCGACATCGAGGTTGGCTATGTGCGCAGTGACTTCTCATACTTAGTAAAAATAGGGGTAAGCGCGCAGTACTAGTCGGCAGTCCGGACCATGTCGATATCCGACATGGTCCGGATTTCCGGGCAAAACGGACACGTCCAGATTGCTAAGGCAATCCGGACCTGGTTCGGATTGCCTTGGCAATCCGGAAATCCCGGTCCGGGTGCTGCGCGCATCCGGACCGTTTTGACCCGGGGTGACTGCGGTAAAATTCGTTTGTGGTTCTGACGTGTTTGCGAGGTCCGAAACGTAAATACGAACCCGAATTGGACAGATATCCAACAGCATATATATATATAAATATTGTTGATTGATTCAATCTTATAGATAGAATCTTAGCAATAAATATATATATATATGTTTGTGTTTGGTCCGAAATATATATATACATATATATATATACACATATATATATATATACATATATATATTTTTTAATATTGGAAATTATTTTAATATAATTAATGTTACTTTGTGGTCAAGTTAAATATTTTTTGGACTTTAAAACCCTACTTAGGCCACAAGTAAAAATTTCGGTCCAACCTTTAAAATTTTAATTATTGGGCCGGTCCAATATGTTAAACCAGGACGAAATAAAACCGTTCCGGATTTTATCAATCGGTTCGACCTATTTGGATCAGGTCGGACAGGGGTAATTAAGTAGATCTAACCGAACTGGTTTTGAGTGTTGAACCGAACTGAACCCTATTTTCTTGGACCGGTTCGGACCGAACCAGATTTTAAAATTAAAACCGGGCCGAACCGGATTTTGCTGGACCGAACCGAACCGGATTTTCCGGACCGGACCGAACCGGACCAAAATGGACTGCAATTGACTGAACCGAACAATGTTTTCTAAACCGAATTCAAGTCAATTAAAATACGGAGGTCAAGTTTTAAAATCCATATGATTTTGAACCTCTAAATGGACTACACAGTGCTCGTAAGGTTACTAACCTTTATGCCTTGTTTCGATTATGGGGATGGATCTCGGAGATACATGTTTTTGGGACTGGATTAATAAGAGGGCTGAATTGCAGTTGTTTATTATTCAATATATATTTATACATGATTAGAACTTTTGTCTTTACTAAGTCAAGCTAGCTGGATATTGCATGTTGTGGGCGGAGCCATGGTTAAATATATAGAATGCGCACTAGGATAGACATGCTGTGATGGTTGGAAATGCCTAGGATTCATGTCTATAAGTTTTCGTAATTGAATACAAGCATGAATTGAAAATCAGCCCCTAATGTTTAAAATTATTTTAAAACCGAAAACCAGTCGCCAAATATGTATGATTGATGTGAATATTACATGTTTGACACGTATGCTAGAATGTTGAGGATGAAGTTTCATTTGATATTATGAATGCAAGCATGAGTTCCTCAAAACATTAGACTCATGACGCGTAAGCATGTGCGTGGTGTTTATGATGAAAGTTATTGGCATATGATAATTTACATGGATAGTAGAATTATGTATGCATGAGTGAATTCATCGGAATGATTTTCCAAAACAAAAAGGGCCAAAGCCAAGATCGGGTATGCTTATTTTAAAATTCTCATTCCGGTAATTTGCGATTAAAACCGTTTTTAAAAGAATGATCTATTGGATTGAAAACAGCGATAATGTGAACTCTTTCACAGCCATCTTCCATCGGTTTACTGGTGGTCGGTTGGTTTAGATGACTGAGGAATCATTATTTGTCGGATTCAATCTTAATAGATTTCTGATGTATGCAATTCTTTCTCAAAATGTTATTGTCTCCCAGATTTTTGAATAATCATCGATGTGTTAGTATGAATTGGTTAATTTAGTGCGATTCGGTATTCCATGCAATCTTGATGGTATGAATCATGATGAATAAAAGGAGTACGTCTTGAACTCTCTATGATTCCGAAAAGTGGAGAGGACAACTACAGATGAATATGGTAGTCTATATGATTTTGACAATGCGAAACGAATGTAAAAATTTGTTTAACAAAAAATAGTAGTAGGTTCTTTGATGATCTCAACGGGTATATGGTGATACTTTCAATCTTGGTAAAGGGTTAGTATCCCTTTAATGTTGCAGCTTAGTATCCCTTTGCATCTGCCTCGGTGGAAGCAAGGATGCAAAAGCTAAACGTTTCGGTTAAACATGATGGTCTTCACTCTTTTCATTGATGTTGGCGTAAAACCCGCATGGGATCTTCATAATGAAAGGTCAATATGGAAAATATGTATTTGGTTTTCTGATATTGACAGGACTCAATGACCTTGAGCCTAATCAAGTACAGTAACCACAACAGTAAAAGGGAAACCTTCTCTGCTCACCATACTGGGTTCGAAAGAAATCAACCATGATCCGCATATTATAGAGAGAACTGGACCATAAAGGTCTTATACGATAATCCGTTGGGTTAAACCATGTTGATAAAGTGCGTCTCTAGTACGCCACATAGGTCATGTGTATGAAGCTGTAAAACGTTTTATACAGACACAGATCATTTGATGTAAATCACTCGTGAATTACCCAGATGTGATGTTCAACATGACTTAAAGTTCTCGACTATCTATGCGACAATCATAGATCGAATACGCGTTCTTCAGATCAAGAACCCTACCATTGTCATTTATCATTCGTTTGAATTACTAAAATTTTGGTTATTTCGAGATTCGGATTTATTGAATAAAATAGTTTCCGTTCGATTCGAAATGTGATCTACTTATCAAAATTAATCGACCCGGTTAAGAGGAATCGATCTGAAACGAAATTTCGGCCAGGTAAAAAGTGGTCGAATAAAACGAAACGATACACGTACTCCGTCATCTCAGCCGGGAAACTGAACTGAACATACACATCAATTGTGTAGCTAGATCGAAAGATTTATTATTTTTTAATAATTAGTACTCCATTGAATGAGATAATCTGTAATGTTAATCACGTTTGAAACCGATTGGATTAAATTGAAGTAAATTCAGAAATGAAATGATTTAACCAAGGGTTTTAAACCCCAGAGTAAATTACGCCTTGCGCAAGTGGACCTCAAGAAACGGAACACATCGTTTTCATAAAATGAATTTAACAATGAAGTGTTTGAAGAATGATGTGCTGAATTTTTCGTTTGCATTCCTTCGGAAACAACTTATTGATAACATTTACATCGGTAAGAAGTAAGCTTCGGAAGCTACCACGACCTTGTAAAAGTATCAGCTGACGCATAAGGTGAAAACCTAAAACGCTCCGTTCAGAGATGGGATAAAATCTCTGAGATAAGTTAGCAAACGAAGAAGGATGAAGTCGGCTAAACGATTTTCCTTCCATAAGCCTTGAACAATAAGTCAGGCTACGCATTCAAGTTAAAAGACGCACTTTAAGAAGAACAATTTGTATAATGTTGGAGTCTTTCTATCAAAGGTTCCCTATGGGATGATGAAGATGATTCACATAAATGTAAAACTGTGTTCCATTAATATCGGTAAGGTACGTCGCCATTATAGCTGAAAGGTGATAATGAGTTAAATCATATCACCATGCAACATTAATTTGCGCAATAAACACGTATTTAGGACAAGAGTGCGTCGATTACTCTTAGAAAATACACGTTTACAGCTTGATTATGAAATGGTGTCGAGGTAGAACATGAGACGTTACATCACTAAGAAGCCGAATTTTCCAAATTCATGAACAGTTTCAATCAACGAAGTCATGATCAAAACGGAGCAGAATAACAATGACAATCAGGTCCCACATAATTCGAGTGGGATAGATTTTGAACCAGCAACTCAAGTGAATGACATGGTAAATGAGAATGGGAACATTTTCATAGTAAATCCTGTGGGGGGAATAAACCCTACCACACGTAAACACAGTTGCTGTTGAGACGAATCGAGTTGAACCTGATGGTCATATAGCTAAACCAGGAAATAGGAATGACACAACTACCTAACAAACCCATTGTTTCCAGTGGGAGTGAACCAACCATACTTGGTTCCAGATCCTAGTGATCAAGGAATGCATCTCGGAAGTAAAACCACGAGACCAAGAGGTTGTCATAGGAAAGTTGCAAGTCAAGGTCCTAGCACTGCTCTTATTCCCAATAGAGACAATGCTCTGATAAGAAGCATTGTTCCGAGTGGGAGGATCGTTCCCAACATAAATGATTCTACGATAAGAAACATTATTCCGAAAGGAAAAAAGATCAGACTAATAAATGGGACTCACAATGCCTAGACGAGAGTCAAAGGCAAGTATCCTATTAAATAAGGTATAAAACTGTTGACAAGCATTGGAAAAACCTCAAGTGGAGAAATGGAGGAAAAATAAAAAATGAGAGAGATCGCCTAAATGAAATCCATTATAGTCTATAGTTGATTTACCTGTTAACCACAGGAGAGCAAGGATAAGCTGAGCCCTGAAGTAAGGTTCACCACCGATGGAGAAAGGTAGAACAACCCGACTTATTGCGAAAGGACTTACCCAATTCACGAAGTGGACTTAGATAAGAGAAACTCACTGACTGTGCGTAAAACCACGGTTAGGGCCATTAATGGTTCTGGTCGCAAGTCTCGATCCCGAGCTGCACCAAATGGATGTAAGGACCGCATTCGTCCACGGATACCTAGAGGAAGAGATCTACATGGAGCAACTGGAGGTTTTCATTACTCATGGTAACGAACGTAAAGTTTGTAAACTCCAAAGGTCCATCTACGGTCTTAAACAGTCGTCTCGGCAATGGTACCTCAGATTCCACGAGGAAATCGTAGGAAACGGATTCGTGAATCTTCACGAGGATCCGTGCGTGTATTATAAGACCTTCGGGTCCAAATATGTCATGTTAACTGATGGGTCCGACTACAGTCGTCAGGCCCCGTAACGGCGAGGAAACGGCAAACAGGCCCACCAGGCCCCGAAAGGAAGGTCAAGATGACCTAGGAGAAGGGTCCCGACAAAGGAAGCCCCGACGAGGCAAGGTCCCGACAGAGTCGGTTCCGACAGTGGAGCTGGAAGCTCCCGATGAGAAGCCTTTGAGAAGGCCCCGATGATGAATCCCTGAGAATGATTGGCCCTGTCACGATGACGAGGGGCCCCGAGCGGTGACACAACGAGATAACTCTGGAGTCCCTGACGGGAGTCGGGACTCGTTATCAGAGGATAAAGCCATGATATGCGGGGCGTGGCCGAGATACGCGGAACGTGGATTAAGATACACGGAGCGTGGCCGAGATACGCGGGGCATGGCTAAGATACGCGAGATCATGTTCGAGATATGCGGGATACGGCCTAACCACCCCTAACGGTTCGCCAGGTACCTGAGACATCTCTTTGCCTATAAAAGGGCAGGAGATCATCTCAGAAAGACTTACGTTGAGTTGAATACACTCTGATATTTGTTACTTGCCAGTCATACAAAGTACTCATTTAAGCATCGGAGAGGGATTCTGGGTCACCGCCCGGTCTATCCCCTCTTGCAGGATTGCGTGGAGCAAAGGAGCTAGGATTTCCGTCGAAGTCCGTACCGGAGTTCCACCGTGATCCAACATTGGCGCCGTCTGTGGGAAACAAACAAAAAGCTGATATGCCTTCTACTCGATCAATGACGGCTGGCAAGAACAGAAGGGGACAATCCGGTGGTTCCCGTCACCCCGCTGCAACGAATTTGAATTCAGTACCAGAACCATCCCCCGGCTGAGCTCTCCCAGACAGGAGGGCACAATGGATCGCATCCCGAAGATGTTGCCCCTCAGCACCAGGACAACAGGGGGCAGGAGGCTCCCCCAGCTGCAGATTTGACGAGGGCCGTGGCAGAAGCTGTTAGGTTATAAAGTCTAGGTCAACGGGTCGTCAATCTAGAATTTATCTCCCACTAATGAAATGTCGGGTTCAGTGTTCCTAGGACTAGTCGTTCTGATCCATGCCCTTCTGCTCCCTTGGGTTAGTCGTTCTGATATATGTCCTTCTCTTCTCTCCTTCTGACCTCCTTTCCTTCTCTCCTTCTGACCTCCTAAGGCTTGTACTTCTTACCCCTGGGGCTTGTCCTACTGCTCTATGCTCTTCTGCTTCCTTGGCTCTCTTCTCCTTGCCACCCTGCAAGAGGGGCAATACCAGGCACAGAGGGGGGTGGTGCCTGATGAACCCTCTCCGATGCCTAAGTCAGTACGGTTTTAGAGAGATAAAGCTAGAGAGATGTCAGAGCAAAATGGTGCAACTTGCCAAGATGTCCCAATCAATTGTGAAGGTGGGGTATTTATAGGCAACGGTGTCATTAAGGTGGCTTAATGACATCGTTAACCTTTAAACACAATTAATTAACCTTTAAGCGCATAATTAAGACCTTAGCATACGGAGAAGGTAGGCGGAGTGAACCGAGTGTGGGAGTCCAAAAATGGTGCCGGGGCCCTTGGGGGGGAGGAGAAATCCGACCCCCAAGGGTAGGGGTTGGGTGAGGGCACCCAACCCCTTCTAGGGAGGATGGGGTTGGCCAACCCCATCCCTCCAAGGAGAGATCGGGTTGGCCGACCCGATCTCTCCTAGGAGAGATCGGGTTGGTCCACCCGATCTCCCCTAGGGGAGATCGGGTTGGCTGACCCGATCTCCCCTAGGTGAGTTTACCTTGGCCGGACGAGCGCTTCGGCCTCGTCCGAGCCGTTGATGTTCTCGCGAAGTGTCCGGGTTGAAGTTTCGATTTACAATCGTTAATGGGATGATAAAAATACAACGGTTCGGAAGTCAACGGGTTCAAATTGGGCGTATATCCATCACATGCCCCCGAGTCAACCAATGGCCTAACCCTTGATTGACTCTATTTCAGGATGGTATGATACGCGCAATTTGAAACCGGGGTTTTACCTTTCGTCTGAATGCTTGCTTACCCATGGATGCGCGTCTCCGTCTTTGCCCCCTGCCTTATGAGATAGAGGAGTTGTAAACGTTAGAGTAGCGCGGACATGTGCCTAAGCACGCGTCCGTCTGAGGTGGGAGTAATAAATCTACCTTTGCTACAGGCGTGTACTCAAAAAATACATACTCGCATAGGGATGCAATACGAATGCAACTAAGTGACTTATGCTTCAATTTCGTGCCGTGATTTGCCTAAGTGGAGAAAAATTTCATTTTTGGTCCGAAATTTTTCTAAGTATGGGATACTAGAAAATATGCCTATAGGATGTTAACTGTTAGGTTCCGAGATCTGGGTCAAAGGATGATCGGCTCAAATCCCGTTCCTCACTGGAGATGTAGATGATCTGATGTCTTCGAGTTGCTCTGCCTTGTCTTGCGTCCTTCCTTCCTTCCTTCCTTCCTGCAGAAGGGGCAGTACCAGACACAGAGAGGGGGGGGGTGGTGCCTGGTGAACCCTCTCCGATGCCTAAGTCAGTATCGTTTTTAGAGAGATAAACTAGAGAGATGTCAGAGCAAAATAATCCAAATTGCCAAGATGTCCAAATGAGTTGTGAAGGTGGGGTATTTATAGGCAACGGTGTCATAAAGGTGGCTTAATGGCATCGTTAACCTTTAAATACAATTAATTAACCTTTAAGCGCATAATTAAGACCTTAGGATACGGAGAAGGTAGGCGGGGTGGACCGAATGTGGGAGTCTGAAAATGATGCCGGGGCCCTTGGGGGGAGGAGAAATCCGACCCCCAAGGGTAGGGGTTGGGTGAGGGCACCCAACCCCTCCTAGGGAGGATGGGGTTGGCCAACCCCATCCCTCCTAGGAGAGATCGGGTTGGCCGACCCGATCTCTCCTAGGAGAGATCGGGTTGGCTGACCCGATCTCCCCTAGGGGAGGTCGGGTGTGGCCACCCAACCTCACCTAGGTGAGTTTACCTTGGCCGGACGAGCGCTTCGGCCTCGTCCGAGCCGTTGATGTTCTCGCGAAGTGTCCGGGTTGAAGTTTCGATTTACAATCGTTAATGGAATGATAAAAATACAACGGTTCGGAAGTCAACGGGTTCAAATTGGGCGTATATCCATCACATGCCCCCGAGTCAACCAATGGCTTAACCCTTGATTGACTCTATTTCAGGATGGTATGATACGCGCAATTTGAAACCGGGGTTTTTACCTTTCGTCTGAGTGTTTACTTACCCATGGATGCGTGTCTCTGACTCTGCCCCCTGTCTTATAAGATAGAGGAAGTGTAAACGTCAAAGCAGTACGGACACGTGCCTAAGCACGCGTCCGTCTGAAGTGGGAATAATAAATCTTTCCTTGCTACGGACGTATATTTCGAAAAATGCATGCTTGCGTAGGGATGCAATACGAATGCCACTAAGTGACTTATGTTTCAATTTCATGCCGTGATTTGCCTAAGTGGAGAAAAAATTTCAATTTTGGTCCAAAATTTTTCTAAGTATGGGATACTAGAAAGTAAACCTATGGGATGTTAACTATGGTGAGTGTGAGTTTAATCGTGGTTAATGGGAACTAGTTTTTGAATCTGTCCCTTGAAATTTTCCTTTCTAAAAATCAACGGTGTCGATTTGGCGACTTTGGAAAAAACCCTAATCCTTTGTACTATAAAAGGGGAAGTGATTACCTCATTCTCGTTGTCCTTTTCTCTTCTTTTCTTTTTGACGGTGGGGTTTCTGGTCAGGCTTACTTCTCGGGGCGCGCGTCGCAGTGAGGTACGTGTTTTTTCTTTTTGTGTAAGCATTGCTCTTGAGGGACTTAATCCCGCTTCTCCTTCAATCGTTTCCTTACTTGTTTCGTTCTTGATTTGTATGTCTTCATGGTAACATAGTCCTGTTTGATTCGTCCCTTTTCCATCTTTTTGCCCTCATGTTTCTGCTTGCTGGCGGGCGAAATCTTCTATATTGGGATTATAATTATCTCCTTTTGCCCCCTGCCTCTGCCTGTTGTCCAGTGGGGTCTCTCTATGCTGGGGGTTATGACTATCTCCCCCTGTCCCCCTGCCTCTGCCTATTGGCTGGTGGGGTCTCTCTATGCTGGGGGTTATGACTATCTCCCCCTGCCCCCCTGCCTCTGTCTGTTGGCTGGTGGGGTCTCTCTATGCTGGGGGTTATGACTATCTCCGCCTGCCCCCTGCCCCTGCCTGTTGGCTGGTGGGGTCTCCCTATGCTGGGGGTTATGACTATCTCCCCCTGCCCCCCTGCCTCTGCCTGTTGGCTGGTGGGGTTTCTCTTGTCGTCTTTCTATTCTTGTCTTTTGGCTTTGTACCTATCATTTTAGGGAAATGAATTTGTATCTTTTGTCCACTGTTCGCTTCCTGTTTTCCTTGGGCTAAACTTGTGTTTTTTCGATCAGCAGAACTCCCCAGCGACTGATGAGGAGTAAGAGGCCAGTACGTGTGGGGGTAGTTAATTCTGGGACCGGACCTTCGATTGCAAAGAGATCGGTTTTCTATGGTGCGGGGAAGTGTCCTCTAATTGGAGGTAAGGGTGGTGATGTTAGGGTGCCGTCTTCTTTCTATATTGATGCCCCCCAATCGAAGGTCCGGGAGCCATCTTTTCCTTCTTCCTTGTTTGGTGAGTCCTTGAACATCTGAGTTTCCTTAATGTATATTGGTATTTACTCTGTGCTTTGTTATAGGTAGACTTCGCCTTCCGCGTCTGAGTCGGAAGGAGCTGTCTCGTCCACCTGTTGATGGAATTGGTTGGTCTGAGTGGGCGCCTTATTATGGGCGTGGGGCTCGTTTTGACAATCAATCTTCTTTGCAAACTCCTGAGGTTGGAGTTCGTGTTCTGCAGTCTGCTGTTCCTCCTGCCGATCGTATGTCCCCGTCTAAAGGGTCGGAGGAAACTTATGAATTGGCTCGTGATATGTTGGCTCGCTATACTTCTGTAATTTTTGTTAACCGTGGTATCCTTTAGCATATTTCTTTTCCGTGCGTTATCTGTCTCATCCTTTGTTTTTGTTGCAGGGTATGGCCGACCTTCTTAATTTGTCCACCCTTGCTATTGACCTTGCTGATGAGAGAAAGGTGTACGAGGACATTTGTGTCTCCCTTAACTCCAGGCTTATTAGTTGTTTGGAGCATAGTCGCATCACAGATTTGCGTTGCCGAGACTTGGAGGGTCGCATTGCTCTTCTCAAGGAAGAGGTTGAGGCCTTGAGACAAAGGTTTTATCGTGATGAGGCACTCCGGGCTGTTGAGTTGGTCTCTCTGGAGTTGAAACGAAAGAGTGTGCCGTTGCTGAGTATAAGGCCTCTTCCTCTTATCAGGCTGCTATTGACGTTCGTTGCTCTGTGGCTAAACGTATTTCTTTGAAGGAGATTCTCGAGCGTATTTACATGATTGCTCCTGACTTTCCTTTTTCTCGACTTGGTGATTTGTCAGATTTTGCTTTTAAGTATATTGCGGAGATGAAGAAATAGTACCCCTATCTCTTGTGGTAGTCTCGTGAGATTGTGACTTGAGGTTCTTCTCCTGGTGTCTTCTTACTATTGTTTTTGTTTGTGAGTTGTGGTTGTCTTTAGAGTTTGAAACTCCACCTTTCTTAGTGTTGCCATCTTTGTTTGATACACTTATCTTTACTCGTTGTATACATGGCAGTGTGATTATATCTCTTCTCGTAATGTTTTCCTGTGCCTTGTCTGTGGCTCTTTGGTTATTGATGGATATACGCCCAATTTGAACCCGTTGACTTCCAAACCGTTGTATTTTTATTATCCCATTAACGATTGTAAATCGAAACTTCAACCCGAATACTTCGCGAAAACATCAACGGCTCGGACGAGGCCGGGGCGCTCGTCCGGCCAAGGCAAACTCACCTAGGTGAGGTTGGGTGGCCACACCCTACCTCCCCTAGGAGAGATCGGGTCAGCCAACCCGATCTCTCCTAGGAGAGATCGGGTCGGCCAACCCGATCTCTCCTAGGAGGGATGGGGTTGGCCAACCCCATCCTCCCTAGGAGGGGTTGGGTGCCCTCACCCAACCCCTACCCTTAGGGGTCGGATTTCTCCTCCCCCAAGGATCCCTGCGCCATTTTCGGACACACACTCTCGGTTCACGTCGCCTACCTTCTCCGTATCCTAAGGTCTTAACTATGCGCTTAAAGGTTAATTAATTGTGTTTAGAGGTTAACGATGTCATTAAGCCACCTTAATGACACCGTTGCCTATAAATACCCCATCTTCACAACTTATCAGACATCTTGGCAATTTGGATTATTTTGCTCTGACATCTCTCTAGTTTATCTCTCTAAAAACGATACTGACTTAGGCATCGGAGAGGGTTCACCAGGCACCACCCCCCCTCTCTGTGTCTGGTATTGCCCCTTCTGCAGGAAGGAAGGAAGGACGCAAGACAAGGCAGAGAAACCCGAAGACGTCAGATTATCTACATCTCCAGTGAGGAACGGGATTTGAGCCGATTATCCTTTGACCCAGATCTCGGAACCTAACACTTGGCGCCGTCAGTGGGCTTCGGACAGAAAGCCTAATTATCACCAGCTAGATGGCAGGTGTATATGTCATTCATGGGGTTATGGAGCTGGAGGAGAGTCAGCGAATGCCAGAGAAGCATATATGGCAGAGTTAGGGGACCCTAAGCCAAAGGAAGAACAAGCAGAAGGAAAGAGAGAAGACATAATAGAATTTTCAAGAAGAGACATGGAGCATGTGTTACCAGACAACAAGGATGCCCTGGTCATAACAATGAAGATCACTGATATGGACATTGGAAGAATCCTAGTAGACAGTGGAAGCTCACCCAACATCATTAGCAAGAAAGTCCTCAACATACTAGGAGTAAGGCCAAGTAGCATAAAACAGGTTCACTCCCCCTTGGTAGGATTTTCAGGAAAGCCAACATACCCACTAGGGGCAGTCACACTACCTGTGACACTGGGTACAGGCCAGAGGCAGCTAAAGATTGATGTCCCATTCTTCATCACAGAAGAAATGGAGGAGTACAATGGGGTCCTGGGTACCACTACAATCAACAAGTGGGGTATGGTACCATCAACACTACATCAGAAAATGAAATTCCCCACAGGCCAAGGAATAGGGGAAGTAAAAGGTAACCAGAAGGTAGCAAGGAAATGTGCAAGGATTGCACTAGGCAAGAGGAAGAAAACAAGAGAAGTCCTACTAGTAGATGAGGACCCAAGAGAAGATCATGGAAGACCAGCCCCCATGGAGGAACTAAAAGAGATACTCATAGAAGAACCCGATAGGAAGGCCAAAATCGGGACTGCCTTATCTCAGGAAGAGGAAAACAACTTAGTAGCTTTACTAAGGGAATACAAGGATCTGTTCGCCTGGTCACCAAGCGATATGCCAGGAATATCAGAAGAAGTAATCTCACACAAGCTCAATATAGACGCGGCAACGCGACCACCAACACAGAAGGTGAGACCAATGAGAGGAAGCAAAAAGATAGCTATCCAAGAAGAAGTAGAAAAGCTACTAAAGGCAAAGTTCATCAAGGAAATCAGATTCCAGACATGGGTGGCAAACCCAGTACTGGTAAAGAAGCCAGGGGGAAGTTGGAGAATGTGTATCGACTATCGTGACTTAAACAAAGCATGCCCAAAGGACTCATATCCGTTACCAAGAATAGATCAGTTAGTGGATGCAACATCAGGTCACCAGCTAATGAGCTTCATGGATGCATACTCAGGATACAACCAGATAAAAATGTCCCCCGAGGATGCCCCTCACACAGCATTCTATGCTGATAGCGAGATATACCATTACACGGTGATGCCTTTCGGACTCATAAATGCTGGAGCAACATATCAAAGAATGGTCAACAAAATCTTTGGGGACATGATAGGGAAGACAATGGAGGCATACGTGGAAGATATGATAGTCAAATCCAAAGAGAAGAAGGACCATGTGGAGAAGAGGTCCGTCTAAATCCGAAAAAATGCGCATTTGGGGTGCAATCAGGGAAATTTTTAGGCTTCATGGTAAGCCAGCGAGGCATAGAGGTAAACCCCGAAAAACTTCAAGCAATTGAAGAAATACAGTCACCTACGAAGCACAAAGAGGTTCAACGACTGAACGGGAGGTTGGCAGCCCTTAACAGATTCCTATCCAAAATAGGAGACAAGGCATTACCCTTCTTTGAGGTACTAAGGGCAAACAAGAAATTCGAATGGACACCGAGATGTGAGGAAGCCTTCCAGCAACTCAAGCAACACCTAAAAACACTACCGCCCCTAGCAAAGCCTACACCAGGGGAGCCCCTCTACCTCTACATCTCCGTGAGCAATGTGGCAGTAAGCTCAGTGCTAATCAAAGAAGAAAACGCTGCACAATTGCCGGTATACTTCGTAAGCAAAACATTGGCAAAGTATGAGATCAACTACTTGCCAATAGAAAAGTACCTCTATGCACTGATTATATCAGCAAGAAAGTTGAGACCGTATTTTCATGGGCATGAAGTAACAGTCCTCACAGACCAACCATTGAAACACCTCCTCCAGAGACCAGACACATCGGGAAGACTGACCAAATGGGCAATTGAGCTAAGTGAGTTTCGCATTCATTTCGCCCCAAGAACAGCCATAAAGGGTCAGGCTCTAGCAGATTTTATCGCCGAATTCACCGGAATTAATCCAGACGAAGACTTGGGAGAAGTCAAAACTACATGCGAGGCAAGTAGTAGTCAGGAGAAACAATCAGAAGAATTATGGGAGATGCATACTGATGGGTCATCCAACGGAGGAGGTTCAGGTGCAGGCCTCTTACTATACCTACCAAACAGCGATACACCTATGCGCTATGCCATGGCACTCACCTTTAAGGCAACAAACAATGAGGCTGAGTACGAGGCACTGATAACTGGCCTGAGAATAGCCAAAGGAGTAGGGGCAAAGCATTTAAGAGTCAAGTGCGATTCTCAACTAGTTGTCAATCAAGTGAAAGGAATATACACTGCAAAGTCTGAAAACATGCAGAAATACTTGCAGCAAGCCAGGGACCTAATAAAGAGCTTCCAAAGCTTCGACATTGAGTCAGTCCCAAGAGAACAAAACCAAGAGGCAGACGCCTTAAGCAAACTAGCCCTAGGGGTAGAAGCAGGCAAAGAGGTTCACTTTGTAGAACAAAGAATGCAATCAGTGATAGAACAAATGGAGGTTCTAGTAATAGATGAAGCAGAAGCCTGGATGACCCCAATGCGTCAATACATCATGGAAGGAAAGCTCCCAAAGGATAAGGTGGAGGCAGTCAAGATTGAAAGGATGGCTAGGAATTACGCAGTGATGGACAATGAACTCTACAAGAATGGGTACTCCACACCTTTCCTCAAATGCATAACATACCCAGAAACAGAAAGAGTGCTTGCAGAACTCCATGAGGGAGACGCGGGGTGCCATGAGGGAGCACGGTTAATAAGCCGAAAAGTTTACAACCTAGGATACTATTGGCCATCAATGAGCAAAGAAGTAGCAGACTTGGTACAAAAATGTGATCACTGCCAAAGGTACTCTAGAAATATAACAGCCCCAGCAGCAAAGCTAAGCTCCATCTCGGGAGCCTGGCCATTCGCACAATGGGGGATTGATCTGATAGGCCCCCAACCAAGAACAAAAGTTCAGAAGACTTGCATAATCGTAGCAATAGACTACTTCTCCAAGTGGATAGAAGCAAAGGCAATGGGGAAGACAACAGACGATCAAGTCGTCAAATTCATTCAATCTCACATTGTTTCGAGGTACGGGGTGCCAAAAGCAATAATAAGTGACAATGGACCACAGTTCAAGAGCAAGAAACTACAGTGGTATTGCGAAAGACTGAATATAGACCACCGTTTCGCATCAGTAAAGCACCCTCAGACAAACGGACAGGTAGAGTCAGCAAACAAAATAGTGCTAGATGGCCTAAAGAAACGACTCCACGCTACCAAGGGAAGTTGGGTAGATGAGCTGGAAAATGTTCTATGGGCAGTGCGGACAACACCAAAGATATCCACAGGAGAAACGCCATTCGGCCTAGTATACGGGACAGAAGCGGTAGCGCCAGCAGAAATGGCAGTGTCATCCCTAAGAACCACGTACTTTGAAGAACATGAGAACAACAAAGCAAGGCTTCTAGACTTAGACATGGTGGAGGATAAAAGATGGAATTCAGAAGAAGCACAGGCACGGATGCGCCTTGTGTCAGCAAGATATTACAACCGCCAAGTCAAGGAAAGACAATTCCACGTAGGAGAACTGGTGCTCAGAAAGAACGAATTCTCACACCTAGACCAAGTCAGAAAGTTATCTCCAAAGTGGGAAGGACCATACAAGATAGAGTCGGTTCCCTATGTAAATGCTTACCGCCTCGAGGACGGGGAGGGGTATATCTCCACAAACACCTTCAGTGGAGAGCACCTAAAGAAGTACTACGTCTAAGAAGAAAACACAAACAAAAGACCATATCCTTAGTTTCATATCTAGCACTTTACATGTTCAAGCTTTCCAAGTTTTTCAAACAACTTTTGAGAAGGAGAACTCACGAAGTTCCTCTAACTCTACCACTATCTATATTTTCCTCCAAAGGGTGTCTTGACCCACCCAAGGCACCCCAAATGTACAGAAGACATGAACACTCTTAAAAGAGTAAGTTTTCCTTCAAAGGCATTTTCCAATGAATGTGATGATATAGTCATGATGTTATCCTTACACAGATATGACTTCAAGTCAATAACAGTTTCGACGCCCCCAAGAGCGTATCTTGAGAGTAGTATCCATACTACGACCCTCGACGCCCCCAAGAGCATATCTTGAGAGTTGTATCCATACTACGACCCTCGACGCCCCCAAGAGCGTATCTTGAGAGTAGTGTTCATACTACGAAATTCGACGCCCCCAAGAGCGTATCTTGAGAGTAGTTATTACACTACGACCTTCGACGCACCAAGAGCGTATCTTGAGAGTGGTTTCCAAAAACTACGAACTTCGACGCCCCCAAGAGCGTATCTTGAGAGTAGTGTTCATACTACGAAATTCGACGCCCCCAAGAGCGTATCTTGAGAGTAGTTATTACACTACGACCTTCGACGCACCAAGAGCGTATCTTGAGAGTGGTTTCCAAAAACTACGAATTTCGACGCCCCCAAGAGCGTATCTTGAGGTAGCTTTGCAACCTACCAGATTCGACGCCACCAAGAGCGTATCTTGAGGTAGAAAAAACACTACCAGACTCGACGCCCCCAAGAGCGTATCTTGAGGTAGATTTCAAACTACCAGCTTCGACGCCCACCAGGAGCGTATCTTTGGTCTAACCTGCGCCCTCCGGGAGCCTATCCTGTGAAACGTTAAGTGCCCTCCGAGAGCCTGTCTCGTGAACAGTCTTCGACGCCCACCAGGAGCGTATCTTTGGTCTAACCTGCGCCCTCCGGGAGCCTATCCCGTGAAACGTTAAGTGCCCTCCGAGAGCCTGTCTCGTGAACAATCTTCGACGCCAACCAGGAGCGTATCTTTGGTCTAACCTGCGCCCTCCGGGAGCCTATCCCGTGAAACGTTAAGTGCCCTCCGAGAGCCTGTCATGTGAACAATCTTCGACGCCAACCAGGAGCGTATCTTTGGTCTAACCTGCGCCCTCCAGGAGCCTATCCTGTGAAACGTTAAGTGCCCTCCGAGAGCCTGTCTCGTGAACAGTCTTCAACGTCAACCAAGAGCGTATCTTTGGTTTAACCTGTGCCCTCCGGGAGCCTATCCTGCGAAACGTTAAGTGCCCTCCGAGAGCCTGTCTCGTGATCAGATTCGACGCCCACCAAGAGCGTATCTTTGGTTTAACAGTACCATGTATACCATTTAAAGGGTATCAGAAGAGATCATGACACCATGCTCAGAAAGATCCAATGAGAAAGTAATCTCAAAGTAAAGATATATGAAGAACACATAATGTTTTTTCTTGATGAAATAGCAGGTATGATATGAAGGAAAACAAGAAAGAAGGATAAGTAAAGGAGACACACCAAGGGAAGGGTCCATAACCAAAGAGCCATACACAAAGTACAGGGAGATATCATGAGAAGAGATATAAGCACACGGCCATATATACAATGAATAGAGACAAGTGTATCAAACAAAGATGGCAACACTAAGAAAGGTGGAGTTTTAAACTCTAAAGACAACCACAACTCACAAACACACGAGACCACTACAAGAAATAAAGGTACTATTCCTTCATCTTCGCAATATGCTTAATAGCAAAGTCTGACAAATCACCAAGTCGAGAGAAAGGAAAGTCAGGAGCAATCACGTAAATACGTTCGAGAATCTCCTTCAAAGAAATACGTTTCGCCACAGAGCAGCGAACGTCGATAGCAGCCTGATAAGCGGAAGAAGCCTTATACTCAGCAATGGCACACTCCTTCGCTTCCATACGAAACATTTCCTCCAGAGAGCCTAACTCAGCAGCTCGGAGTGCCTCGTCACGATAAGACCTTTGTCTCAAGGCCTCAACCTCTTCATTGAGAAGAACAATGCGACCCTCCAAGTCTTGGCACCGCAAATCGGTAATGCGACTATGCTCCAAACAGCTAATAAGCTTGGAGTTAAGGGAGACACAAATGTCCTCGTACACCTTTCTCTCCTCAGCAAGGTCAATAGAAAGGGAAGATAAATTAACAAGGTCGGCCATACCCTGCAACAAAAACAAAGGATGAGACAAATAACACACGGAAAAGAAATATGCTAAAGGATAACACGGTTAACAAAAATTACAGGAGCATAGCGAGCCAACACATCACGAGCCAATTCATAAGTTGCCTCCGACCCTTTAGACGGGGACATGCGATCGGCAGGAGGAACAGCAGACTGTAGAACATGAACTCCAACCTCAGGAGTTTGCAAAGAAGATTGATTATCAAAACGAGCTCCACGCCCATAATAAGGCGCCCACTCAGACCCAACAATTCCATCAACAGGTGGGCGAGACAGCTCCTTCCGACTCAGACGCGGAAGACGAAGTCTACCTATAACAAAGCACAAAGTAAAAACCAATGTACACTAAGGAAACTCAGATGCTCAAGGACTCACCAAATAAGGAAGAAGGAAAAGATGGCTCCCGGACCTTCGATTGGGGGGCATCAATACAGAAAGAAGATGGCACCCTAACATCACCACTCTTACCTCCAACTAGAGGATACTTCCCCACACCATAGAAAACCGATCTTTTCACAATCGAAGGTCCGGTCCCAGAATTAACCACTCCCACACGTACTGGCCTCTTACTCCTCATCAATCACCGGAAAGTTCTGCTGATCGAAAAAACACAGACTTAGCCCAAGGAAAACAGAAAGCAAACAGTGGACAAGAGATACAAACTCATTTCCCTAAAATGATGGATACAAAGCCAAAAGACAAGAATAGAAAGACAACAAGAAAGACCCCACCAGCCGACAGGCAGAGGCGGGGCAGGGGGAGATAGTCACCACCCCCAGCATAAGGAGACCCCATCAGCCAACAGGCAGAGGCAGGGGCAGGGGGAAATAGTCATAACCCCCAGCATAAGGAGACCCCATCAGCCAACAGGCAGAGGCAGGGGCAGGGGAAAATAGTCATAACCCCCAGCATAAGGAGACCCCACCAGCCAACAGGCAGAGGCAGGGGGCAGGGGGAGATAGTCACCACCCCCAGCATAAGGAGACCTCATCAGCCAACAGGCAGAGGCAGGGGGGCAGGGGGAGATAGTTATATCCCCCAGCATAGAGAGACCCCACTAGCCAACAAGCAGAGACAGGGGGCAAAAGGAGATAATTATAATCCCAATATAGAAGACTTCGCCCGCCAGTAAGCGGAAGCATGAGGGCAAAAAGATGGAAAAATGACGAATCAAACAGGACTATATTACCATGAAGACATACAAATCAAGAACGAAACAAGTAAGGAAACGATTGAAGGAGAAGCGGGATTAAGTCCCTCAAGAGCAATGCTTACACAAAAAGAAAAAACACGTACCTCAATGCGACGCGCACCCCGAGAAGTAAGCCTGACCAGAAATCTCACCGTCGAAAAGAAAAGAAGAGAAAAAGACAACGAGAATGAGGTAAACACTCACCCTTTTATAGTACAGAGGATTAGGGTTTTTCCAGAGTCGCCGAATCAACACCGTTAATTTTTAGAAGGGAAAATTTCAAGGGACAGATTCAAAAACTAGTCCCCATTAACCACGATTAAACTCATACTCACCATAGTTAACATCCCATAGGTTTATTTTCTAGTATTTCATACGTAGGAAACTTTTTTGGTCAAAATTGAATTTTTCCTCACGTAGGTAGAATCCCGGCACGAATTTGAAACATAAGTCACTTAGTTGCATTCGTATTGCATCCTTGTAAGAGTATGCATTTTTTAAGTATACGCCGATAGCAACAATAGATTTATTACTCCCACCTCAGACGGACGTGTGCTTAGGCACACGTCTGTGCTACTCTAACGTTTACAACTCCTCTATCTTATAAGGCAGGGGGCAGGGTCGGAGACACGCACCCATGGGTAAGCAAATGTTCAGACGAAAGGTAAAACCCCGGTTTCAAATTGCGCGTATCATACCATCCTGAAATAGAGTCAATCAAGGGTTAAGCCATTGGTTGACTCGGGGGCATGTGATGGATATACGCCCAATTTGAACCCGTTGACTTCCAAACCGTTGTATTTTTATTATCCCATTAACGATTGTAAATCGAAACTTCAACCCGAATACTTCGCAAAAACATCAACGGCTCGGACGAGGCCGGGGCGCTCGTCCGGCCAAGGCAAACTCACCTAGGTGAGGTTGGGTGGCCACACCCGACCTCCCCTAGGAGAGATCGGGTCAGCCAACCCGATCTCTCCTAGGGTTGATCGGGTGGACCAACCCGATCTCTCCTAGGAGAGATCGGGTTGGCCAACCCCATCCTCCCTAGGAGGGGTTGGGTGCCCTCACCCAACCCCTACCCTTAGGGGTCGGATTTCTCCTCCCCCAAGGACCCCTGCGCCATTTTCGGACACCCACTCTCGGTTCACGTCGCCTACCTTCTCCGTATCCTAAGGTCTTAATTATGCGCTTAAAGGTTAATTAATTGTGTTTAGAGGTTAACGATGTCATTAAGCCACCTTAATGACACCGTTGCCTATAAATACCCCATCTTCACAACTTATCAGACATCTTGGCAATTTGGATTATTTTGCTCTGACATCTCTCTAGTTTATCTCTCTAAAAACGATACTGACTTAGGCATCGGAGAGGGTTCACCAGGCACCACCCCCCCTCTCTGTGTCTGGTATTGCCCCTTCTGCAGGAAGGAAGGAAGGACGCAAGACAAGGCAGAGCAACCTGAAGACGTCAGATTATCTACATCTCCAGTGAGGAACGGAATTTGAGCCGATTATCCTTTGACCCAGATCTCGGAACCTAACAGTTATGGACCCTTCCTTTGATGTGTCTCCTTTACTTATCCTTCTTTTGGATTTTTCATCATATCATACCTGCTATTTCATCAAGAAAAAACATTATGTGTTCTTCATATGACTTTGAAATCACTTTCTCATGGATCCTTCTCAATGATGGTGTAATGTTCTCTTCCGATACCCTTTAAATGGTATACATGGTACTGTTAGACCAAAGATACGCTCTTGGTTGGCGTCGAATCTGATCACGAGACAGGCTCTTGGAGGGCACTTAACGTTTCGCAGGAAAGCCTCCCGGAGGGCACAGGTTAAACCAAAGATACGCTCCTGGTTGGCGTCGAAAACTGTTCACGAGACAGGCTCTCGGAGGGCGCTTAACGTTTCACAGGATAGGCTCCTGGAGGGCACAGGTTAAACCAAAGATACGCTCCCGGTTGGCGTCGAAAACTGTTCACGAGACAGGCTCTCGGAGGGCGCTTAACGTTTCACAGGATAGGCTCCTGGAGGGCACAGGTTAAACCAAAGATACGCTCCCGGTTGGCGTCGAGACTATTCGCGAGACAGGCTCTCGGAGGGCGCTTAACGTTTCACAGGATAGGCTCCCGGTGGGCTCAGGTTAGACCAAAGATACGCTCCTGGTGGGCGTCGAAGCTGGTAGTTTGAAATCTACCTCAAGATACGCTCTTGGGGGCGTCGAGTCTGGTAGTGTTTTTTCTACCTCAAGATACGCTCTTGGTGGCGTCGAATCTGGTAGGTTGCAAGTCTACCTCAAGATACGCTCCTGGGGGCGTCGAAATTTGTAGTTTTTGGAAACCACTCTCAAGATACGCTCTTGGTGCGTCGAAAGTTGTAGTGTAATAACTACTCTCAAGATACGCTCTTGGGGGCGTCGAAATTCGTAGTATGAACACTACTCTCAAGATACGCTCTTGGGGGCGTCGAAGTTCGTAGTTTTTGGAAACCACTCTCAAGATACGCTCTTGGGGGCGTCGAGGGTTGTAGTGTGAATACTACTCTCAAGATACGCTCTTGGGGGCGTCGAAGGTCGTAGTATGAATACTACTCTCAAGATACGCTCTTGGGGGCGTCGAAGGTCGTAGTATGAATACTACTCTCAAGATACGCTCTTGGGGGCGTCGAAGGTCGTAGTATGAATACTACTCTCAAGATACGCTCTTGGGGGCGTCGAGACTGTTGTTGACTTGAAGTCATATCTGTGTAAGGATAACATCATGATTATATCACCACATTCATTGGAAGGTGCCTTTGAAGGAAAATTTACTCTCTTAAGAGTGTTCATGTTTTCTGTACATGTGGGGTGCCTTGGGGGGTCCAGACACCCTTTGGAGGAAATTAAAGATAGTCGTAGAGTTGGAGGGACTTCGTGAGTTCTCCTTCTCAAAAGTTGTTTTAAAAACTTGGAAAGTTTGAACATGTAAAGTGCTAGATATGAAACTAAGGATATGGTCTTTTGCCTGTGCTTTCTTCTTAGACATAGTACTTCTTTAGGTGCTCCCCACTGAAGGTGTTTGTGGAGATATACCCCTCCCCGTCCTCGAGGCGGTAAGCATTTGCGTAGGGAACCGACGCTATCTTGTATGGTCCTTCCCATTTTGGAGATAATTTTCTGACTTGGTCTAAGTGTGAGAATTCGTTCTTTCTGAGCACAAGTTCTCCTACGTGGAATTGCCTTTCCTTGACTTGGCGGTTGTAGTATCTTGCTGATACAAGGCGCATTCGTGCCTGTGCCTCTTCTGAATTCCATCTCTTATCCTCCACCATGTCTAAGTCTAAAAGCCTTGCTTTGTTGTTCTCATGCTCTTCAAAGTACGTGGTCCTTAGGGATGATACTGCCATTTCTGCTGGCGCTACCGCTTAAGTCCCGTACACTAGGCCAAATGGCGTTTCTCCTGTGGATATCTTTGGTGTTGTCTGCACTGCCCATAGAACATTTCCAGCTCATCTACCCAACTTCCCTTGGTAGCGTGGAGTCGTTTCTTTAGGCCATCTAGCACTATTTTGTTTGCTGACTCTACCTGTCCGTTTGTCTGAGGGTGCTTTACTGATGCGAAACGGTGGTCTATATTCAGTCTTTCGCAATACCACTGCAGTTTCTTGCTCTTGAACTGTGGGCCATTGTCACTTATTATTGCTTTTGGCACTCCGTATCTTGAGACAATGTGAGATTGGATGAAATTGACGACTTGGTCGTCTGTTGTCTTCCCCATTGCCTTTGCTTCTATCCACTTGGAGAAGTAGTCTATTGCTACAATTATGCAAGTCTTCTGACCTTTTGTTCTCGGTAGGGGGCCTATCAGATCTATCCCCCATTGTGCGAATGGCCAGGCTCCTGAGATGGAGCTTAGCTTTGCTGCTGGGGCTGTTATATTCCTTGAGTATCTTTGGCAGTGATCACATTTTTGTACCAAGTCTGCTACTTCTTTACTCATTGATGGCCAATAGTATCCTAGGTTGTAGACCTTTCGGCTTATAGATCGTGCTCCCTCATGGCACCCCGCATCTCCCTCATGGAGTTCTGCAAGCACTCTCTCTGTTTCTGGGTATGTTATGCATTTGAGGAAGGGCGTGGAGTAACCTTTCTTGTAGAGTTCGTTGTCCATCACTGCGTAATTCCTAGCCATCCTTTCAATCTTGACTGCCTCCACCTTATCCTTTGGGAGCTTTCCTTCCATGATGTATTGACGCATTGGGGTCATCCAGGCTTCTGCTTCATCTATTACTAGAACCTCCATTTGTTCTATCACTGATTGCATTCTTTGTTCTACAAAGTGAACCTCTTTGCCTGCTTCTGCCCCTAGAGCTAGTTTACTTAAGGCGTCTGCTTCTTGGTTTTGTTCTCTTGGGACTGACTCAATGTCGAAGCTTTGGAAGCTCTTTATTAGGTCTCTGGCCTGCTGCAAGTATTTCTGCATGTTTTCAGACTTTGCAGTGTATATTCCTTTCACTTGATTGACAACTAGTTGAGAATCGCACTTGACTCTTAAATGCTTTGCCCCTACTCCTTTGGCTATTCTCAGGCCAGTTATCAGTGCCTCGTACTCAGCTTCATTGTTTGTTGCCTTAAAGGTGAGCGCCATGGCATAGCGCATAGGTGTATCGCTGTTTGGTGGGTATAGTAAGAGGCCTGCCCCTGAACCTCCTCCGTTGGATGACCCATCGGTATGCATCTCCCATAATTCTTCTGGTTGTTTCTCCTGACTATTACTTGTCTCGCTTGTAGTTCTGACTTCTCCCAAGTCTTCGTCTGGATTGATTCCGGTGAATTCGGCAATAAAATCTGCTAGAGCCTGTCCCTTTATGGCTGTTCTTGGGGCAAAATGAATACGAAACTCACTTAGCTCAATTGCCCATTTGGTCAGTCTTCCCGATGTGTCTAGTCTCTGGAGGAGGTGTTTCAATGGTTGGTCTGTGAGGACTGTTACTTCATGCCCATGAAAATACGGTCTCAACTTTCTTGCTGATATAATCAGTGCATAGAGGTACTTTTCTATTGGCAAGTAGTTGATCTCGTACTTTGCCAATGTTTTGCTTACGAAGTATACCGGCAATTGTGCCGCGTTTTCTCCTTTAATTAGCACTGAGCTTACTGCCACGTTGCTCACGGAGATATAGAGGTAGAGGGGCTCCCCTGGTGTAGGCTTTGCTAAGGGTGGTAGTGTCTTTAGATGTTGTTTGAGTTGCTGGAAGGCCTCCTCACATCTTGGTGTCCATTCGAATTTCTTGTTTGCCCTTAGTACCTCAAAGAAGGGTAATGCCTTGTCTCCTATTTTGGATAGGAATCTGTTAAGGGCTGCCAACCTCCCATTCAGTCGTTGAACCTCTTTGTGTTTCGTAGGTGACTGCATTTCTTCGATTGCCTGGAGTTTTTCGGGGTTTACCTCTATGCCTCGCTGGCTTACCATGAAGCCTAAAAATTTCCCTGATCGCACCCCAAATGCACATTTTTTCGGGTTTAGGCGGACTTGGTATTGCCTCATCCTCTCAAACGTTGAGCGAAGATTCTCCACATGGTCTTTCTTCTCTTTGGATTAGACGATCATGTCGTCCACATATGCCTCCATTGTCTTTCCTATCATGTCCCCGAAGATTTTGTTGACCATTCTTTGGTATGTTGCTCCAGCATTTATGAGTCCGAAAGGCATCACCGTGTAATGGTATATCTCGCTATCAGCATAGAATGCTGTGTGAGGGGCGTCCTCAGGGGCCATTTTTATCTGGTTATATCCTGAGTATGCATCCATGAAGCTCATTAGTTGATGACCCGATGTTGCATCCACTAACTGATCTATTCTTGGTAGCGGATATGAGTCCTTAGGGCATGCCTTGTTTAGGTCACAATAGTCGATACACATTCTCCAACTTCCCCCCGGCTTCTTTACCAGTACTGGGTTTGCCACCCATGTCTGGAATCTGATTTCCTTGATGAACTTTGCCTTTAGTAGCTTTTCTACTTCTTCTTGGATAGCTATCTTTTTGCTTCCTCCCATTGGTCTCACCTTCTGTGTTGTTGGTCGCGTTGCCGCGTATATATTGAGCTTGTGTGAGATTACTTCTTCTGATATTCCTGGCATATCGCTTGGTGACCAGGCGAACAAATCCTTATATTCTCTTAGTAAAGCTACTAAGTGGTTTTCCTCTTCCTGAGATAAGGCAGTCCCGATTTTGGCCTTCCTATCGGGTTCTTCTATGAGTATCTCTTTTAGTTCCTCCATGGGGGCTGGTCTTCCATGATCTTCTCTTGGGTCCTCATCTATTAGTAGGACCTCTCTTGTTTTCTTCCTCTTGCCTAGTGCTATCCTTGCACATTTCCTTGCTACCTTCTGGTTACCTTTTACTTCCCCTATTCCTTGGCCTGTGGGGAATTTCATTTTCTGATGTAGGGTTGATGGTACCATACCCCACTTGTTGATTGTAGTGGTACCCAGGACTCCATTGTATTCCTCCATTTCTTCTGTGATGAAGAAAAGGACATCAATCTTTAGCTGCCTCTGGCCTGTACCCAGTGTCACAGGTAGTGTGACTGCCCCCAGTGGGTATGTTGGCTTTCTTGAAAATCCCACCAAGGGTGAGTGAACCTGTTTTATGCTACTTGGCCTTACTCCTAGTATGTTGAGGACTTTCTTGCTAATGATGTTGGGTGAGCTTCCACTGTCTACTAGAATTCTTCCAATGTCCATATCAGTGATTTTCATTGTTATGACCAGGGCATCCTTGTTGTCTGGTAACACATGCTCCATGTCTCTTCTTGAAAATTCTATTATGTCTTCTCTCTTTCCTTCTGCTTGTTCTTCCTTTAGCTTAGGGTCCCCTAACTCTTCCATATATGCTTCTCTGGCATTCGCTGACTCTCCTCCAGCTCCATAACCTCCATGGATGACATATACGCTTGCCGTGTGCTGGGATGGCATTCCCTATTGTTCTCTTTCTCTCTGTGGCCTTCTTGCCCGAGGTGTGGAGGCTGTGGAGGACTCAGCCCCAGCTGGGCGTGAGGGTCCTCCCTCCTGGTTGTTCTGTTGAGGAGGCTGTGGTATTTCTTGTGGTTCTGGTTGCATTGGCTGCTTCCCAGGGTTAGGCTGCTTTCCTAGGGGTATAGGCTCTCTCCTTCTCCCATTGCCCCCTGGTGGGCGGTGGTGCCTAGACACCCTGCTGTTCGTCATTGCTCGTGTTATAGCCAGGCTTTCTGTCCGAAGCCCACTGACGGCGCCAAGTGTTAGGTTCCGAGATCTGGGTCAAAGGATGATCGGCTCAAATCCCGTTCCTCACTGGAGATGTAGATGATCTGATGTCTTCGGGTTGCTCTGCCTTGTCTTGCATCCTTCCTTCCTTCCTTCCTTCCTGCAGAAGGGGCAGTACCAGACACAGAGAGGGGGGGGTGGTGCCTGGTGAACCCTCTCCGATGCCTAAGTCAGTATCGTTTTTAGAGAGATAAACTAGAGAGATGTCAGAGCAAAATAATCAAAATTCCCAAGATGTCCAAATGAGTTGTGAAGGTGGGGTATTTATAGGCAACGGTGTCATAAAGGTGGCTTAATGGCATCGTTAACCTTTAAATACAATTAATTAACCTTTAAGCGCATAATTAAGACCTTTGGATACGGAGAAGGTAGGCGGGGTGGACCGAATGTGGGAGTCTGAAAATGATGCCGGGGCCCTTGGGGGGAGGAGAAATCCGACCCCCAAGGGTAGGGTTGGGTGAGGGCACCCAACCCCTCCTAGGGAGGATGGGGTTGGCCAACCCCATCCCTCCTAGGAGAGATCGGGTTGGCCGACCCGATCTCTCCTAGGAGAGATCGGGTTGGCCGACCCGATCTCCCCTAGGGGAGATCGGGTTGGCTGACCCGATCTCCCCTAGGGGAGGTCGGGTGTGGCCACCCAACCTCACCTAGGTGAGTTTACCTTGGCCGGACGAGCGCTTCGGCCTCGTCCGAGCCGTTGATGTTCTCGCGAAGTGTCCGGGTTGAAGTTTCGATTTACAATCGTTAATGGAATGATAAAAATACAACGGTTCGGAAGTCAACAGGTTCAAATTGGGCGTATATCCATCATTAACTAGGAGTGAACATGGACATATCATGAACATGAGGATGTGTACTAGCATACATGTAAGTAGGAACATAAGGATGGGAGTGAGTATAGACATGATGCGATTGTAGTCATGAATGTATGCATAAATATATGGCGGCCATGTGCATGGACGTCTAAATGTTTGAACACATGGGAGTGTGTATGTGGGCATGCATATGAGTGCAAGCATGAACATGTATGTATGTATGGATGGGTTGTGAGTATAAGCATGAGTGATGACATTGATGTACCTGTAGATGTTAATCATGAATATGAGCATAAGTGCAAAGGTGAGAGCATAGACCTCTCCTTTATTTGAGGGTGGGAACTCTGCCACTCAATGGGACACAACGTTCCGCCTCCCTCGTACTAGCGTGAGCATTGTCCATTAATCTCGACCTTCGGCATGTGTAACATTTTTCCTTCATTCGTTGGAGCGTGTGTATAGCTCTTGACCTTTACCCTGCAATTTGTTCCCCATAAAAGTGAGGGTGAAAAAAGCTTACAAGCTTTCTTCTTACCGCCGCGAGCGAAGGGGTCTATTGACATGTGTTAAGGGTTGACCCTTCCTTCGGATGTGCTGGAGCGTTGCTCCATTTGGGGAAACTAAAAGTTCGCCCTCTTCCCTTGGTGTTAAGGTTGCCCCCGTAGTAGGCGTATCTCGCCCCTCCATGAGTAAGGGTCGATCTTTGCGTTGGTTGCTCGTATAGATGACTCACTTTTGGGAAGCTTTCTTCTTCAGACAGGGAGACCTTGAAGATCGTTTTCCAAGGTAGTCAGACCAAATCTGACCGTCCTGTGTCTTGGGTGTCCGAGGCGAACTTATATGAGGCAGGGACTCGTATGACCCCTTGTAGGTTGATTTCATGGAGAAACATACAAGGTGTAGGCAGAGCGTTCCGAACGTGCCGTTGAATCAGATGAGAGGGAAGAACCCTCTAGTTCTGCTTATCATGCCAAGAAATTTTCTAAGTCAGGGGTGGTTGCTAATGCTTCCAGTATGTTCTTTTTCCCTTCTTTTTTCTTTGTGATATACTTATGATTGTTCTCATGCTGCTTCCTTCTTGTTGTTAGAGCGTTCTTCCCTGGTTACCGAATGATTCTTGTGGTGGGTGAGAGTTCAAGTCAATCTAAATCCAAGGCGCGGAAACCTGACTCTGAGGTCGGGCCCTCGGCTGCCAAGGAGAAGGAAACCGCTAGAGGCTCTCCTTCAAGTGCCCCCTTGCTGACTCCCTCCCATGATAAGGAGGTAGTGGTTGAAGAGGCACCCTCTTTGCTTGACAAAAGGAAACAACCTGTGGCTGGCGATGGGGTGATCATAGGTCTTGATGTCTCTTCTCTATCCCCTGCCCCCCAGCCGAGGGGCCGAGTCTCGAGTTTATTTCATCTTCATGTAGATTTGACGACTTTTGAAGGTGTTTTTGTCTTTCCTATGGGTTATGTTATTAACCCCTGCGTTGAAGATTTTTCTTTTGTGATGGGTGTGATCATCACCTTTCCTTGAGGTTCCTTTCTCTTGCCATGGCTCTGATTAAGATAGCAAATCCTTGCTTTGGAGTTTGGTGGAGACTGCTCTTGAGTTAGCCTCTACTAGTATCGTAGTTGTGATCGTTGTGGGGATTGTTTTGTTATATGCCCTCAATAGTGCTTGTCGTGATTCTTTGCTTCATGGTTGATTTCGTGAGATATGGACGTTGTCTTCATAATGAGGACGTCTCCTTCCTGGTATCAGCCAGTGGGTTGAAATATAAGTGCCTACCTTTGATGAGCGTACGAAGGGTGTTGTTTTTCCTTTTTCTTGAACCTCCTCCTAAGGCTAGGCGTAGCCTTTTGATGTTCGTGGTCAGGATGGTGTCTTTACAATGCATGTCTTTGACAGATGTTTTATGATGTGCTGCCATGATAATCACTTCGGGGTATGTGGACGTGATAGCCACTTCGTGATGTGTCGGAGTGATAGTCCTTCTGTAGTGTGTGGACATGATAGCCAGTTCAGGGTATGTGGACATGATAGCCACTTCAAGGTATGTGGACATGATAGCTACTTCAAGATATGTGGACATGATAGCCACTTCAGTGTATGTGGACATGATAGCCACCTCACGATGTATGGAGTTGTGCTTTAGTATTCCTTTCTCATTGGAGAGCCTTCATTGCTATATTTGCCTTTTGTGTAGGCTATGTTTGTTGGGTTAGGTCCCGATGTCTCGTCTTGTCGGATGTTGTATCCTTTATGCTCTTTAGATGTCTCCTTCATGAGTTGTGCTTGACGATGTTCAAGTCTGATACGAGCATAGGTCACGCGAGGGCGACATGCATGACAATAACATTTGTCAGAGGTTGATTTGTGTGACTTGTAAGGCAATTCTCTTCTTGATGGGTCGAGCTTATTTTGAGAGCCTTGAACTTTGGATTTCATGTCTTTGCTATCCTTCTTGGTGGTGTTGGGTTCCTTTGAGATACTTCTCTTGACTTGTGATATGGATGTAGGATAACTCGTTACTTTTCATGATAACCTCTTGTACTTCTATATATGATCCTTTGGTCATGGACTTCTCCTTTGTATATGCTTTCCTTTCTTTATCTTTCTTTTGTGCTTTCCTTCACATCATACCTGCTATCTCATCAAGAAAAGACATTATGTGTTCTTTATACAACTTTACTTTGCAATTATTTTCTTATGGAATCCTTCTCAGTATGGTGCGATGATCTCTTCTGATACCCTTTAAATGGTATATATGGTACTGTTAGACCAAAGATACGCCCTTGGTGGGCGTCGAATCTGTTCACGAGAATGGCTCTCGGAGGGCACTTAACGTTTCACAGGATAGGCTCCCAGAGGGCACGAGTTAAACCAAAGATACGCTCCTGGTTGGCGTCGAAAACTGTTCACGAGACAGGCTCTCGGAGGGCACTTAACGTTTCACAGGATAGGCTCCCGGAGGGCACAAGTTAGACCAAAGATACTGATGGATATACGCCCAATTTGAACCCGTTGACTTCCGAATCGTTATATTTTTATCACCCCGTTAATGATTGTAAATCGAAACTTCAACCCGAACACTTCGCGAGAACACCAACGGCTCGGACGAGGCCGAAGCGCTCGTCCGGCCGAGTCAAACTCACCTAGGCGAGGTTGGGTGGCCACACCCGACCTCCCCTAGGGGAGATCGGGTCAGCCAACCCGATCTCCCCTAGGGGAGATCGGGTGGACCAACCCGATCTCTCCTAGGAGAGATCGGGTCAGCCAACCCGATCTCCCCTAGGGGGGATGGGGTTGGCCAACCCCATCCTCCCTAGGAGGGGTTGGGTGCCCTCACCCAACCCCTACCCTTGGGGGTCGGATTTCCCTCCCCCCAAGGGTCCCGGCACCACCCTTGGACTCCCACACTCGGTTTATTCCGCCTACCTTCTCCGTACCCTAAGGTCCTAATTATGCGTTTAAATGTTAATTAACTGTGTTTAAAGGTTAACGATGTCATTAAGCCACCTTAATGACACCGTTGCCTATAAATACCCCACCTCCACTATTCATTGGATCATCTTGGCAATTTGGATAATTTTGCTCTGACATCTCTCTAGCTTTATCTCTCTAAAAACGATACTGACTTAGGCATCGGAGAGGGTTCATCAGGCACCACCCCCCCCCCCCTCTGTGCCTGGTATTGCCCCTTCTGCAGGGCGAAAGGAGGAGAGAAGGAAAGGAGGTCAGAAGGAGAGAAGGAAAGGAGGTCAAAAGGAGAGAAGAGAAGGACATATATCAGAACGATTACCCCAAGGGAGCAAAAGGGCATGGATCAGAACGACTAGTCCTAGGAACACTGAACCCGACATTTCATTAGTGGGAGATAAATTTTAGATTGACGACCCGTTGACGTAGACTTTATAACCTAACACTTGGCGCCGTCCGTGGGCTTCGAATAGAAAGCCTGGCAATAACAAGAGCGATGACGAACAACTTAGTATCTAGGCATCACCGCCCACCTGGGGGTAATAGGCGAGGGAGACAGCCTATACCTCCAGCAAGGCAGCCTAACCCAGAGAAACAGCCTGCACACCAGAGCCTCAGGTAGCCCCACAGACACCCCAGCCTAACAAGCAAGGAGGAGGTTTCCACAGCTCCAACTCCATTGACTAGGAAGCCGCAGGGACAGGGGGGCAACAAGGAGTGCCATCCCAATACACGACACCTCCACAGGGGTACTACTATGAGGCACAACCTCAAGGGTATCCATATGGAATACTGACCCAAAGGAATAACAACCGCGCCCACACAACATACACACAGGGAGCGCCTCGGACAAGCTACTAGCTTACAGAGAGACCCTAAGGAATAGGCAGGAAAGGCAACACTGACAGGAAGGAGAAGAAGCTCATGAAGAGGAGCAAATCCCAACTGAAGAACGCCACTCGCAACCTCGAACAGGGCAGCGAGGAGAACAAAGGAGAGACAACCAAAGGCCACCCCCAGGGGGAAGGCAGCAGTCTGTGCCTCCAAGGCAGCAACAGACACAACAGGATGCCAGGGCATACACCCCTCTTGGGGCAAATAGACAGTCAAGACCTCCAAGGAGGTATGAATTCAATCAAGTACCCCAACAAGGACATACACCGCACTAAGGGAGGACATACATGCCAGACCAACAAGGATATAGGAGTTCCAACATCCACCCTGGCAATGTACACATACAGTCCGCATCACCACAGACATGACCAAGGGACATACCAAGGAAAGCTCAAAGGGAGGGACATAGTCCCAACAACACAACAAGGCAACCACATACCCATGATACAGCACGACAGGTCCAAACCCCTCATGCATTACAACCCTTGGCACACATCCCCCTAGGACAGGGGAGCAGTCCAAAAGACAAGAATTTGAACAGGGGACTCATAGAGTACCACACCATGTTAGTACATAGCTACTACAATGGGAAGTCTCATGGAGAGACGTAGTAAAGTGAGATCGCACATAGCATACATGAAGGATACACCTCCACATAGTCCGTCCTGCAAGGATGCGACCTTATATTCCTCAAGTGGAAGGAATACACACAGACTAATGGAGGAAAACAGTTACATTACCAAGGAAGCAGGGGATATCAACACCCCCACACCCATATCCTCTTATTTAATTTAACTGCATAACAAGTCAACTCCCTAAAAGGGGTAGATTTTAATACTTGATATCAACATGTTTTCCAAGAATGACCATACCGGACGCCTTCGGGCTCCGTGATATATATATACACAGGTGGACCACTAGAAGAATCCGTAAAAGGCCGTCGCCAATCAAGAGATGCACAAGCAACAGATTCCTCAATCCCAAAGAACACCTATAAGGTCAAGTTTCTGGGAAAGGTCACAAGATGGAAGGCTCACTTACAAAAATAAGTTGAGCACTCCCAACATCCTATAGAGGAACTACCATGAAGGTCACAAAGGATTACCCCTACTATAACCTTCCACTAAGCATCCTAGGGCCAAGTCCGTCAAAGGATCCTATTGGGCATTGGTATGCAAGGGGGGCACCAGTCACAACACGCCCTCCCCAGAAACGCCCATTAGCATGAGAGGGGATAGCCGCGAACACATCCCTCCAAAAATGGAGGAAACCATATCACATGGGCAACACTCACCATCAGAGACAAACACCTCCAGCGGATCTTTATGATTTCACCTAGTAAGCTCATCCCAGGTAATGGAATACACTTCCAGAAAAAATGCTCAAGGACACCAAACCTAGCAAAGGAAGAATGGGGACACCATCATCAAGCTTTTAAAAAGGGACATGGAAAACATAGTATTTCCACACAGTGATATATTAGTCATAAGAGAGGGAATCACCAACTTTGACATGAAGAGAACCATAGTGCATGAAGGGAGTCCGTCAGACATCTCCCATGACCAACCATTGATGATACTAGAGAAGAGTCAGGCATACCTAATACCAAAGGACCCCCTACTAGTAAAGGTGGTCAAAACATCAACACACACATTAGGGACACGGCACTGCAAATGAACCAGGAATAAGGATGGAACACATATCCTCACACATATCCTTACAAGTATCCTTACAAGTATCCTTACAAGTATCCTTGCATTTATCCTTGCAAAAATAAACTCCGTAGATAAAGAGGTTATCTAATAGATGACTATGTCTCTGTTCTCAAACTATGATCCTAACCCGGAGATCCTTGGACTCCGTACTATATATGTAATGAATAACATGTTCATCAGAGATAGGTACACCAAGATTCAAGACAGCGCCATAAAGATTAGGCGCATACCTCTACCAAGTACGACACATTGGAGTGTTCACAAACACTCCTTCGCCATCTCACAAGAAAGGAAGGCAACCAAGGATACAAGTCCTAACAGAGTAAGCATCGGTAGAAAATCCTGTCATTGAAGTCATGCACCAAGAAAGAAACTCTAAAGATGCAAGATTAGCAAAAGAGATAGTGCAACAACTAGAGTATGAAAAAGGAGATACATCTCCTATCAAGAGCCTTAGGGTAGGATAATAGTTTTACAAGATCAACCAAAGAAGAGCTCTAAAGCTTGGGGAGTAAGGTTTCAAGATCGACCCTCACACTAGACGCACATCCCGATCAACCACCCTGTCTGCAAATGATAAGACATTTGACTCTGGCATCCCATCAAGAGGAGAACCCCGATAAAAGGGACACTAGAACAATATCCCGCCTTTAAGGCCATACGCCGAATACATGGTGAATGAAGGATATGACAAAATGAAAAAGGAGGGACTTGTCAGTTCAACACACCTCAAACACGTATACGTACACAATACAAATGCACTCTCTAATGAAGCTATCCAACAAGGAATAGCCAATACGGGGGCAAACCCATGGAAAATCATGGAGCATCATTTGCAAACCTAAAGGAAAACATCCTTTTTAGGTTCAAGTCCTAATTCAAAGGAAGTCTATAATCAAGATTCAAGGTGGGAGGAGCATGACCAATGTGACACTCCCTAAAGGCATTGAAGAATACTCCAATGTAAATGAAAAGGCAACGCACACTAAGTGCCACAACACTCCAAGATTATCACAGCCCGGTCAGACCCCCCCATGCACGAGCAAAGAGCATGGATCAGATTGACTAGTCTGAAACACACCTACGAGATTAACAACTCAAGACGCCATTCTATGAGAGAGCTTTTCAACCTAAAACAAAAGGAAGGGGGGAAAATAATTTACAAGCACCCCTAGGATACAAACATTGCCACATCCTAGTTATCAAGAGAATGAAATCCACCCCCACCCACCCAAAGCAAAAGCTCTTCCACCCAACCTCCAAAGACACATCCGACAAAGGCATCATCCAAACCATGCCTATGACTGAAACAAGCAAGCACGAGAAAGAGTAAATCCTACAAGGGACACTCATCGCATTCAAACAAGCAGACAAGGGATCCCCGAGAATAAGAGGTACCCAACCAAGAAAATGAACGAGGGGCCTTCAGCGGCTAAATATGAAAGGCGGTATGACCACCAAGCAACTTGGGGGGCACTAAATGAATAAGTGCTTGGTAGTCCACCTAAGTGTAAAAGAAGAGATTAGAGGCAGAAGATCACAACAACATGCAATACCACTTCTCCTAGAAGAGGTCACATAAGAGGAAAACATCCTCAACTCCCTATAAGGACTCGTCCTAAGTTGGCAACACACAAACATCGACCTCGAAAGGTGATCCCCCACATTGAAGAAAAAGCGTGGTAACTGTTAGGTTATGAGATCTAGGTCAACGGGTTGTCGGCTTTGATCTCACTCCTTACTGGGGATGTGTGTAATCCGGTATTCTTGAGTTGTCCTGTCTTAGCCTATGTCTTTCCTTCCTTCCTTCCTTCCCTTGCGTCTTTTCTCCTTCTACCCTGCAGAAGGGGCAGTACCAGACACGGAGGGGGGGGGGTGGTGCCTGGTGAACCCTCTCCGATGCCTAAGTCAGTATTCTTCTTAGAGAGATAAACTAGAGAGATGTCAGAGCAAAAATAATCCAAATTGCCAAGATGATCAAATGAGTTGTGAAGGTGGGGTATTTATAGGCAACGGTGTCATTAAGGTGGCTTAATGACATCGTTAGCCTTTAAACACAATTAATTAACCTTTAAGCGCATAATTAAGACCTTAGGATACGGAGAAGGTAGGCGGCGTGAACCGAGTGTGGGTGTCCGACAATGGCGCAGGGGCCCTTGGGGGGAGGAGAAATCCGACCCCAAGGATAGGGGTTGGGTGAGGGCACCCAACCCCTCCTAGGGAGGATGGGGTTGGCCAACCCCATCCCTCCTAGGAGAGATCGGGTTGGCCGACCCGATCTCTCCTAGGAGAGATCGGGTTGGTCCACCCGATCTCCCCTAGGAGAGATCGGGTTGGCTGACCCGATCTCTCCTAGGGGAGGTCGGGTGTGGCCACCCAACCTCACCTAGGTGAGTTTTACCCCGGCCGGACGAGCGCTCCGGCCTCGTCCGAGCCGTTAATGTGTTCGCGAAGTGTTCGGGTTGAAGTTTTGATTTATAATCGGTTATGGGACGATAAAAATACAACGGTTTGGGAGTCAACGGGTTCAAATTGGGCGTATATCCATCACATGCCCCCGAGTCAACCAATGGCTTAACCCTTGATTGACTCTATTTCAGGATGGTATGACACGTGCAATTTGAAACCGGGATTTTACCTTCTTGTCTGAATGTTCGCTTACCCATAGATGCATGCCTCTGACTCTGCTCCCTGCCTTATGAGATAGAGGAATTGTAAACGTCAGAGTAGCACGGACGTGTGCCTAGGCACGCGTCCGTCTGAGATAGGAGTAATAAACTTATCCTTGCTACAGATGCATACTCAAAAAATACACACTTGCACAGGGGTGTGATACGAATGCAACTACATAACTTATGCTTCGATTTCGTGCTGGGATTCTATCTAAGTGAGGAAAAATTTAATTTTGGCCAAAATTTTTCTAAGTATGGAATACTAGGAAATAAACCTTAGGGGATGTTAACTATGGTGAGTATGAGTTTAACCGTGGTTAACGGGAACTAGTTTTTTGAATCTTGTCCCTTGAAATTTTCTTTTCTAAAATTCAACGATGTTGATTTAGCGACTTTAGAAAAACCCTAATCCTTTGTGCTATAAAAGGGCAAGTGATTACCTCATTCTCGTTGTTCTTTTCCTTTCTTTTCTTTTTGACGGTGGAATTTCCAGTCGGACTTACTTCTCGGGGCGGGTGTTGTATTGAGGTACGTGTTTCTTTTCTTGTGTAAGCGTTGCTCTTGAGGGACTTAATTCTGCTTCTTTTCAATCGTTTCCTTACTTGCCTCGTTCTTGATTTGTATGCCTTCCTGGTAATGTAGTCCTATTTGGTTCGTCATTTTTCATCTTTTTACCTTCATGTTTCCGCTTACTGGCGGGCGAAGTCCTCCCTATTGGGATTATAATTATCTCCTTTTGCCCCCTGTCTCTGTTAGTTGGCCAGTGGTGTCTCTCTCCTTATGCTGGGGGTTATTACTATCTCCCTCTGCCCCCCTGCCTCTGCCTGTTGGCTGGTGGGGTCTCCTTATGCTGGGGGTTATTACTATCTCCCCCTGCCTCTGCCTGTTGGCTGGTGGGGTCTCCTTATGCTGGGGGTTATTACTATCTCCCCCTGCCCCCCTGCCTCTGCCTGTTGGCTGGTGGGGTCTCCTTATGCTGGGGGTTGTTACTATCTCCCCCTGCCCCCCTGCCTCTGCCTGTTGGCTGGTGGGGTCTCCTTATGCTGGGGGTTATTACTATCTCCCCCTGCCCCCTGCCTCTGGCTGTTGGCTGGTGGGGTCTTTCTTGTCGTCTTTCTATTCTTGTCTTTTGACCTTGTGTCCATCTTTTTAGGGGAATGAGTTTGTATCTCTTGTCCACTGTTCGCTTTCTGTTTTCTTTAGGCTAAGCCTGTGTTTTTTCGATCAGCAGAACTCTCCGGTGATTGATGAGGAGTAAGAGGCCAGTACGTGTGGGAGTAGTTAATTCTGGGATCGGACCTTCGATTGCAAAAAGATCGGTTTTCTATGGTGCGGGGAAGTGTTCTCTAACTGGAGGTAAGGGTGGTGACGTTAGGGTGCCATCTTCTTTCTATATTGATGCCCCCCAATCGAAGGTCCGGGAGCCATCTTTTCCTTCTTCCTTGTTTGGTGAGTCCTTGAGCCTCTGAGTTTCCTTAGTGTACATTGGTATTTACTCTGTGCTTTGTTATAGGTAGACTTTGTCTTCCGCGTCTGAGTCGGAAGGAGCTGTCTCGTCCACCTGTTGATGGGATTGTTGGGTCTGAGTGGGCGCCTTATTATGGGCGTGGGGCTCGTTTTGACAACCAATCTTCTTTGCAAACTCCTGAGGTTGGAGTTCGTGTTCTGCAGTCTGCTGTTCCTCCTGCCGATCGTGTGTCCCTATCCAAAGGGTCGGAGGCAACATATGAGTTGGCTCGTGATGTGTTGGCTCGCTATGCTCCTGTAATGTAACCGTTTTATCCTTTAGCATATTTCTTCTCCGTGTGTTATCCGTCTCATCTTTTGTTTTTGTTGTAGGGTATGGCCGACCTTGTTAATTTATCCACCCTTGCTATTGATCTTGCTGAGGAGAGGAAGGTGTACGAGGACATTTGTGTTTCCCTTAAATCCAGTCTTATTAGCTGTTTGGAGCATAGTCGCATCACCGATTTGCGGTGCCGAGACTTGGAGGGTCGCATTGCTCTTCTTAATGAAGAGGTCGAGGCGTTGAGACAAAGGTCTTATTGTGATGAGACACTCCGGGCTGCTGAGTTAATCTCTCTGGAGGAAATGTGTCGTATGGAGGCGAAGGAGTGTGCCATTGCTGAGTATATGGCCTCCTCCGCTTATCAGGGTGCTATCGACGTTCGCTGCTCTGTGGCGAAACGTATTTTCTTGAAAGAGATTCTTGAGCGTATTCACATGATTGCTCCTGACTTTCCTTTCTCTCGACTTGGTGATTTGTCAGACTTTGCTATTAAGCATATTGCGAAGATGAGGGGATAGTACCCCTATTTCTTGTGGTAGTCTCGTGTGTTTGTGAGTTGTGGTTGTCTTTAGAGTTTAAAACTCCACCTTTCTTAGTGTTGCCGTCTTTGTCTGATACACTTGTCTCTACTCGTTGTATACTTGGCCGTGTGCTTATATCTCTTCTCATTATGTCTCCCTATGCCTTGTGTATGGCTCTTTGGTTATGGACCCTTCCCTTGGTGTGTTTCCTTTATTTATTTTTCTTTCATGCTTTCCTTCATGTCATACCTGCCATTTCATAAAGAAAAAACATTACTTGTTCTTCACATTACTTTACTTAGGAATTTCTTTCTCATGGTATCCTTCTGAGCATGGTGTGATGATCTCTTCTGATACCCTTTACACGGTATACGTTGTACTGTTAGACCAAAGATACGCTCTTGGTGGGCGTCGAAATCTGTTCACGAGACAGGCTCTCGGACGGCACTTAACGTTTCACAGGATAGGCTCCCGGAGGGCTCAGGTTAGACCAAAGATACGCTCCTGGTGGGCGTCGAACTGGTAGTTTGAAATCTACCTCAAGATACGCTCTTGGGGGCGTCGAACTGGTAGTGTTTTTTCTACCTCAAGATACGCTCTTGGGGGCGTCGAATCTGGTAGGTTTCAAATCTACCTCAAGATACGCTCCTGGGGGCGTCGAATTCGTAGTTTTTGGAAACCACTCTCAAGATACGCTCTTGGTGCGTCGAATTCGTAGTGTAATAACTACTCTCAAGATACGCTCTTGGGGGCGTCGAAGGTCGTAGTATGAACACTACTCTCAAGATACGCTCCTGGGGGCGTCGAAGTTTGTAGTTTTTGGAAACCACTCTCAAGATACGCTCTTGGTGCGTCGAATTCGTAGTGTAATAACTACTCTCAAGATACGCTCTTGGGGGCGTCGAAGGTCGTAGTATGAACACTACTCTCAAGATACGCTCTTGGGGGCGTCGAATGTCGTAGTATGAACACTACTCTCAAGATACGCTCTTGGGGGCGTCGAATGACGTAGTGTAATAACTACTCTCAAGATACGCTCTTGGGGGCGTCGAACCTGTCATTGACTTGAAGTCATATCTGTGTAAGGATAACTTTGTGATTATACCATTACATTCACTAGAAAATATTTTTGAGTAACTTCTACTCCCTTAGGAGCATTCATGTTTTTTGTACACTTGGGATGCCTTGGTGCACCAAGACATCCTTTGTAGGAATCAAAGATAGTTGTAGAGTTGGAGTAACTTCGTGAGTTCTCCTTCTCCAAAGTTGTTTTTTGAAAAGCTTGTAAAGCTGAAACATGCAAAATGCTAAATATGAAACTAAGGATATGGTCTTTTGCTTGTGCTTTCTTCTTATACGTAGTACTTCTTTAGGTGCTCTCCACTGAAGGTGTTTGTGGAGATATACCCCTCCCCATCTTCGAGGCGGTAAGCGTTTACGTAGGGAACTGACGCTATCTTGTATGGTCCTTCCCACTTCGGAGATAATTTTCTGACTTGGTCTAAGTGTGAGAACTCATTCCTTCTTAGTACCAGTTCTCCTACGTGGAATTGTCTCTCCTTGACTTGGCGGTTGTAGTATCTTGCTGAGACAAGGCGCATTCGTGTCTGTGCTTCTTCTGAATTCCACCTTTTATCCTCCACCATGTCTAAATCTAAAAGTCTTGCTTTGTTGTTCTCATGCTCCTCAAAGTACTTGGTCCTCAGTGATTGTACAGCTATTTCTGCTGGTGCCACCGCTTCAGTTCCGTACACTAGGCCAAATGGCGTTTCTCCTGTGGATATCTTTGGTGTTGTCCGCACTGCCCATAGAACATTTTCCAGCTCATCTACCCAACTTCCCTTGGTGGCGTGGAGTCGTTTCTTTAGGCCATCTAGCACTATCTTGTTTGCCGATTCTACCTGTCCGTTTGTCTGAGGGTGCTTTACTGATGCGAAACGGTGGTCTATATTCAATCTTTCGCAATACCACTGCAATTTCTTGCTCTTGAATTGTGGGCCATTGTCACTTATTATTGCTCTTGGCACCCCGTACCTCGAGACAATGTGAGATTGGATGAAATTGACGACTTGGTCGTCTGTTGTCTTCCCCATTGCCTTTGCTTCTATCCACTTGGAGAAGTAGTCTATTGCAACAATTATGCAAGTCTTCTGACCTTTTGTTTTTGGTAGGGGGCCTATCAAATCAATCCCCCATTGCGCGAAAGGCCAGGCTCCTGAGATGGAGCTTAGCTTTGCTGGTGGGGCTGTTATATTTCTGGAGTACCTTTGGCAGTGATCACATTTTTGTACCAAGTCTGCTACTTCTTTGCTCATTGATGGCCAATAGTATCCTAGGTTGTAGACCTTTCGGCTTATTGACCGTGCTCCTTCATGGCACCCCGCATCTCCCTCATGGAGTTCTGCAAGCACTCTCTCTGTTTCTGGGTATGCTATGCATTTGAGGAAAGGTGTGGAGTATCCTTTCTTGTAGAGTTCATTGTCCATCACTGCGTAATTCCTAGCCATCCTTTCAATCTTGACTGCTTCCACCTTATCTTTTGGGAGCTTTCCTTCCATGATGTATTGTCGCATTGGTGTCATCCAGGCTTCTGCTTCATCTATTGCTAGAACCTCCATTTGTTCTATCACTGATTGCATTCTTTGCTCTACGAAGTGAACCTCTTTGCCTGCTTCTGCCCCTAAGGCTAGTTTACTTAAGGCGTCTGCCTCTTGGTTTTGTTCTCTTGGGACTGACTCAATGTCGAAGCTTTGGAAGCTCTTTATCAGGTCCTTGGCTTGCTGTAAGTATCTCTGCATGTTTTCGGACTTTGCAGTGTAGATTCCTTTCACTTGATTGACAACTAGTTGGGAATCACACTTGACCCTTAAATGCTTTGCCCCTACTCCTTTGGCTATTCTCAGGCCAGTTATTAGTGCTTCGTACTCAGCCTCATTGTTTGTTGCCTTAAAGGTAAGTGCCATGGCATAGCGCATAGGTGTATCGCTGTTTGGTGGGTATAGTAAGAGGCCTGCACCTGAACCTCCTCCGTTGGATGACCCATCAGTATGCATCTCCCATAATTCTTCTGATTGTTTCTCCTGACTACTACTTGCCTCGCATGTAGTTTTGACTTATCCCAAGTCTTCGTCTGGATTAATTCCAGTGAATTCAGCGATAAAATCTGCTAGAGCCTGACCCTTTATGGCTGTTCTTGGGGCGAAATGAATGCGAAACTCGCTTAGCTCAATTGCCCATTTGGTCAGTCTTCCCGATGTGTCTGGTCTCTGTAGGAGGTGTTTCAATGGTTGGTCTGTGAGGACTGTTACTTCATGCCCATGAAAATACGGTCTCAACTTTCTTGCTGATATAATCAGTGCATAGAGGTACTTTTCTATTGGCAAGTAGTTGATCTCATACTTTGCCAATGTTTTGCTTACGAAGTATACCGGCAATTGTGCAGCGTTTTCTTCTTCAATTAGCACTGAGCTTACTGCCACATTGCTCACGGAGATGTAGAGGTAGAGAGGCTCCCCTGGTGTAGGCTTTGCTAAAGGCGGTAGTGTTTTTAGGTGTTGCTTGAGTTGCTGGAAGGCCTCCTCACATCTCGGTGTCCATTCAAATTTCTTGTTTGCCCTTAGTACCTCAAAGAAGGGTAATGCCTTGTCTCCTATTTTGGATAGGAATCTGTTGAGGGCTGCCAACCTCCCGTTCAGTCGTTGAACCTCTTTGTGCTTCGTAGGTGACTGCATTTCTTCAATTGCTTGAAGTTTTTCGGGGTTTACCTCTATGCCTCGCTGGCTTACCATGAAGCCTAAAAATTTCCCTGATTGCACCCCAAATGCGCATTTTTTCGGGTTTAGACGGACCTGGTACTGCCTCATCCTCTCGAATGTTGAGCGAAGGTTCTCCACATGGTCCTTCTTCTCTTTGGATTTGACTATCATATCGTCCACATATGCCTCCATTGTCTTCCCTATCATGTCCCCAAAGATTTTGTTGACCATTCTTTGATATGTTGCTCCAGCATTTATGAGTCCGAAAGGCATCACCGTGTAATGGTATATCTCGCTATCAGCATAGAATGCTGTGTGAGGGGCGTCCTCAGGGGCCATTTTTATCTGGTTATATCCTGAGTATGCATCCATGAAGCTCATTAGTTGATGACCCGACGTTGCATCCACTAACTGATCTATTCTTGGTAGGGGATATGAGTCCTTAGGGCAAGCCTTGTTTAGGTCACGATAGTCAATACACATTCTCCAACTTCCCCCCGGCTTCTTCACCAGTACTGGGTTTGCCACCCATGTCTGGAATCTGATTTCCTTGATGAACTTTGCCTTTAGTAGCTTTTCTACTTCTTCTTGGATAGCTATCTTTTTGCTTCCTCCCATTGGTCTCACCTTCTGTGTTGTTGGTCGCGTTGCCGCGTCTATATTGAGCCTGTGTGAGATCACTTCTTCTGATATTCCTGGCATATCGCTTGGTGACCAGGCGAACAGATCCTTGTATTCCCTTAGTAAAGCTACTAAGTGGTTTTCCTCTTCCTGAGATAAGGCAGTCCCGATTTTAGCCTTCCTATCGGGTTCTTCTATGAGTATCTCTTTTAGTTCCTCCATGGGGGCTGGTCTTCCATGATCTTCTCTTGGGTCCTCATCTACTAGTAGGACTTCTCTTGTTTTCTTCCTCTTGCCTAGTGCAATCCTTGCACATTTCCTTGCTACCTTCTGGTTGCCTTTTACTTCCCCTATTCCTTGGCCTGTGGGGAATTTCATTTTCTGATGTAGTGTTGATGGTATCATACCCCACTTGTTGATTGTAGTGTTACCCAGGATCCCATTGTACTCCTCCATTTCTTCTGTGATGAAGAATGGGACATCAATCTTTAGCTGCCTCTGGCCTGTACCCAGTGTCACAGGTAGTGTGACTGCCCCCAGTGGGTATGTTGGCTCTCCTGAAAATCCTACCAAGGGGGAGTGAACCTGTTTTATGCTACTTGGCCTTACTCCTAGTATGTTGAGGACTTTCTTGCTAATGATGTTGGGTGAGCTTCCACTGTCTATTAGGATTCTCCCAATGTCCATATCAATGATCTTCATTGTTATGACCAGGGCATCCTTGTTGTCTGGTAACACATGCTCCATGTCTCTTCTTGAAAATTCTATTATGTCTTCTCTCTTTCCTTCTGCTTGTTCTTCTTTTGGCTTAGGAGCCCCCAACTCTGCCATATATACTTCTCTGGCATTCGCTGACTCTCCTCCAGCTCCATAACCCCCATGAATGACATATACGCCTGCCATCTAGCTGGTGATAATTAGGCTTTCTGTCCGAAGCCTACAGACGGCGCCAAGTGTTAGGTTATGAGATCTAGGTCAACGGGTTGTCGGCTTTGATCTCACTCCTTACTGGGGATGTGTGTAATCCGGTATTCTTGAGTTGTCCTGTCTTAGCCTATGTCTTTCCTTCCTTCCTTCCTTCCCTTGCTTCTTCTCTCTTTCTACCCTGCAGAAGGGGCAGTACCAGACACGGAGGGGGGGGGGTGGTGCCTGGTGAACCCTCTCCGATGCCTAAGTCAGTATTCTTCTTAGAGAGATAAACTAGAGAGATGTCAGAGCAAAAATAATCCAAATTGCCAAGATGATCAAATGAGTTGTGAAGGTGGGGTATTTATAGGCAACGGTGTCATTAAGGTGGCTTAATGACATCGTTAGCCTTTAAACACAATTAATTAACCTTTAAGCGCATAATTAAGACCTTAGGATACGGAGAAGGTAGGCGGCGTGAACCGAGTGTGGGTGTCCGACAATGGCGCAGGGGCCCTTGGGGGGAGGAGAAATCCGACCCCCAAGGATAGGGGTTGGGTGAGGGCACCCAACCCCTCCTAGGGAGGATCGGGTTGGCCGACCCGATCTCTCCTAGGAGAGATCGGGTTGGCCGACCCGATCTCTCCTAGGAGAGATCGGGTTGGTCCACCCGATCTCCCCTAGGAGAGATCGGGTTGGCTGACCCGATCTCTCCTAGGGGAGGTCGGGTGTGGCCACCCAACCTCACCTAGGTGAGTTTTACCCCGCCGGACGAGCGCTCCGGCCTCGTCCGAGCCGTTAATGTGTTCGCGAAGTGTTCGGGTTGAAGTTTTGATTTATAATCGGTGATGGGACGATAAAAATACAACGGTTTGGGAGTCAACGGGTTCAAATTGGGCGTATATCCATCAGTAACAGGCAATATCATAGAAGGAAAAGTCAAGTAAAGACTCGAAAAGCATACAAAAAACGCACCATACATGAGAAGGAACACAAGATAAGGTAATATTATGAGCCCTCCGGGAGCCAATCCCGCGAACACATTCGACGCCCCCAAGAGCGTATCTTGAGAGTAGTTCTAAAACTACGAACCTTGTGCCCTCTGGGAGCCTATCCCGCGAACAGATTCGACGCCCCCAAGAGCGTATCTTGAGAGTAGTTTTTATACTACGAACTTCGACGCCCCCAAGAGCGTATCTTGAGAGTAGTTTTTATACTACGACCTTCGACGCCCCCAAGAGAGTATCTTGAGAGTAGTGTTCAAAACTACGAATTTCAACGCCCCCAGGAGCGTATCTTGAGAGTAGTGTTCATACTACGAACTTCGACGCCCCCAAGAGCGTATCTTGAGAGTAGTTTCTATACTACGACCTTCGACGCACCAAGAGCGTATCTTGAGAGTGGTTTCCAAAAACTACGAATTTCGACGCCCCAAGGAGCGTATCTTGAGGTAGATTTGCAACCTACCAGATTCGACGCCCCCAAGAGCGTATCTTGAGGTAGAAAAAACACTACCAGATTCGACGCCCCAAGAGCGTATCGTGAGGTAGATTTCAAACTACCAGTTTCGACGCCAACCAGGAGCGTATCTTTGGTCTAACTTGTGCCCTCCGGGAGCCTATCCTGTGAAACGTTAAGTGCCCTCCGAGAGCCTGTCTCGTGAACAGTTTTCGACGCCAACCAGGAGCGTATCTTTGGTCTAACTTGTGCCCTCCGGGAGCCTATCCTGTGAAACGTTAAGTGCCCTCCGAGAGCCTATCTCGTGAACAGTTTTCGACGCCAACCAGGAGCGTATCTTTGGTCTAACTTGTGCCCTCCGGGAGCCTATCCTGTGAAACGTTAAGTGCCCTCCGAGAGCCAGTCTCGTGAACAGATTCGACGCCCACCAAGAGCGTATCTTTGGTCTAACAGTACCATATATACCATTTAAAGGGTATCAGAAGAGATCATCGCACCATACTGTGAAGGATTAAATGAGAAAATAATTGCAAAGTAAAGTTGTATAAAGAACACATAATGTTTTTTCTTGATGAGATAGCAGGTATGATGTGAAGGAAAGCACAAAAGAAAGATAAAGAAAGGAAAGCATATACAAAGGAGAAGTCCATGACCAAAGGATCATATACAGAAGCACAAGAGGTCATCATGAAAAGTAACGAGTTATCCTACCACCCATATCACAAGTCAAGAGAAGTATCTCAAAGGAACCCAACACCACCAAGAAGGATAGCAAAGACATGAAATCCAAAGTTCAAGGCTCTCAAAATAAGCTCGACCCATCAAGAAGAGAATTGCCTTACAAGTCACACAAATCAACCTCCGACAAATGTTATTGTCATGCATGTCGCCCTCGCGTGACCTATGCTCGTATCAGACTTGAACATCGTCAAGCACAACTCATGAAGGAGACATCTAAAGAGCATAAAGGATACAACATCCGACAAGGCGAGACATCGGGACCTAACCCAACAAACATAGCCTACACAAAAGGCAATTATAGCAATGAAGGCTCTCCAATGAGAAAGGAATACTAAAGCACAACTCCATACATCGTGATGTGGCTATCATGTCCACATACACTGAAGTGGCTATCATGTCCACATACCTTGAGGTGGCTATCATGTCCACATACCTTGAAGTGGCTATCATGTCCAAATACCCTGAACTGGCTATCATGTCCACACACTACAGAAGGGCTATCACTCCGACACATCACGAAGTGGCTATCACGTCAACATACCCCGAAGTGATTATCATGGCAGCACATCATAAAACATCTGTCAAAGACGTGAATTGTAAAGACACCATCCCGACCACGAACATCAAAAGGCTACGCCTAGCCCTAGGAGGAGGTTCAAGAAAAAGGGAAAAACAACACCCTTCGTACGCTCATCAAAGATAGGCACTTATATTTCAACCCACTGGGTGATACTAGGAAGGAGACGTCCTCATTATGAAGACAACGTCCATATCTCACGAAATCAACCATGAAGCAAAGAATCACGACAAGCACTATTGAGGGCATATAACAAAACGATCACAACTACGATACTAGTAAAGGCTAACTCAAGAGCAGTCTCCACCAAACTCCAAAGCAAGAATTCGCTATCTTAATCAGAGCCATGGCAAGAGAAAGGAACCTCAATGAAAGGTGATGATCACACCCATCACTAAAAGAAAAATCTTCAACGCAGGGGTTAATAACATAACCCATAGGAAAGACAAAACACCTTCAAAATTCGTCAAATCTACATGAAGATGAAATAAACTTGAGACTCGGCCCCTCGGCTGGGGGGCAGGGGATAGAGAAGAGACATCAAGACCCATGATCACCCCATCGCCAGCCACAAGTTGTTTCCTTCTGTCAAGCAAAGAGGGTGCCTCTTCAACCACTACCTCCTTATCATGGGAGGGAGTCAGCAAGGGGGCACTTGAAGGAGAGCCTCTCGCAGTTTCCTTCTCCTTGGCAGCCGAGGGCCCGACCTCAGAGTCAGGTTTCCGCGCCTTGGATTTAGATTGACTTGAACTCTCACCCACCACAAGAATCATTCGGTAACCAGGGAAGAACGCTCTAACAACAAGAAGGAAGCAGCATGAGAACAATCATAAGTATATCACAAAGAAAAAAGAAGGGAAAAAGAACATACTGGAAGCATTAGCAGCCACCCCTGACTTAGAAAATTTCTTGGCCTGATAAACAGAACTAGAGGGTTCTTCCCTCTCATCTGATTCAACGGCACGTTCGGAACGCTCTGCCTACACCTTGTATGTTTCTCCATGAAATCAACCTACAAGGGGTCATACGAGTCCCTGCCTCATACAAGTCCGCCTCGGACACCCAAGACACAGGACGGTCAGATTTGGTCTGACTACCTTGGAAAACGATCTTCAAGGTCTCCCTGTCTGAAGAAGAAAGCTTCCCAAAAGTGAGTCATCTATACGAGCAACCAACGCAAAGATCGACCCTTACTCATGGAGGGGCGAGATACGCCTACTACGGGGGCAACCTTAACACCAAGGGAAGAGGGCGAACTTTTAGTTTCCCCAAATGGAGCAACGCTCCAGCACATCCGAAGGAAGGGTCAACCATTAACACATGTCAATAGACCCCTTCGCTCGCGGCGGTAAGAAGAAAGCTTGTAAGCTTTTTCACCCTCACTTTTATGGGGAACAAATTGCAGGGTAAAGGTCAAGAGCTATACACACGCTCCAATGAATGAAGGAAAAATGTTACACATGCCGAAGGTCGAGATTAATGGACAATGCTCACGCTAGTACGAGGGAGGCGGAACGTTGTGTCCCATTGAGTGGCAGAGTTCCCACCCTCAAGTAAAGGAGAGGTCTATGCTCTCACCTTTGCACTTATGCTCATATTCATGATTAACATCTACAGGTACATCAATGTCATCACTCATGCTTATACTCACAACCCGTCCATACATACATACATGTTCATGCTTGCACTCATATGCATGCCCACATACACACTCCCATGTGTTCAAACATTTAGACGTCCATGCACATGGCCGCCATATATTCATGCATACATTCACGACTACAATCGCAGCATGTCTCCACTCACTCCCATCCTTATGTTCCTACTTGCATGTATGCTAGTACATATCCTCATGTTCATGATATGTCCATGTTCACTCCTAGTTAACATCCTATAGGCATATTTTCTAGTATCCCATATTTAGAAAAATTTCGGACCAAAATTGAAATTTTTCTCCACTTAGGCAAATCACGGCATGAAATTGATGCATAAGTCACTTAGTTACATTCGTATTGCATCCCTACGCAAGCATGTATTTTTCGAAATATACGTCCGTAGCAAGGAAAGATTTATTATTCCCACTTCAGACGGACGCGTGCTTAGGCACGTGTCTGTACTGCTCTGACGTTTACACTTCCTCTATCTTATAAGACAGGGGGTAGAGTCAGAGGCACGCATCCATGGGTAAGTAAGCATTCAGATAAAAGGTAAAACCCCGGTTTCAAATTGCGCGTGTCATACTATCCTAAAATAGAGTCAATCAAGGGTTAGGCCATTGGTTGACTCGGGGGCATATGATGGATATACGCCCAATTTGAACCCGTTGACTTCTGAATCGTTATATTTTTATCACCCCGTTAATGATTGTAAATCGAAACTTCAACCCGAACACTTCGCGAGAACACCAACGGCTCGGACGAGGCCGAAGCGCTCGTCCGGCCGAGTCAAACTCACCTAGGCGAGGTTGGGTGGCCACACCCGACCTCCCCTAGGGGAGATCGGGTGGGCCAACCCGATCTCCCCTAGGGGAGATCGGGTGGACCAACCCGATCTCTCCTAGGAGAGATCGGGTCAGCCAACCCGATCTCCCCTAGGGGGTGATGGATATACGCCCAATTTGAACCCGTTGACTTCCGAACCGTTACATTTTTATCGTCCCATTTATGATTGTAAATCGAAACTTCAACCCGAACCCTTCGCGAAAACACCAACGGCTCGGACGAGGCCGAAGCGCTCGTCCGGCCGAGTCAGACTCGCCTAGGTGAGGTTGGGTGGCCACACCCGACCTCCCCTAGGGGAGATCGGGTCAGCCAACCCGATCTCCCCTAGGGGAGATCGGGTGGACCAACCCGATCTCTCCTAGGAGAGATCGGGTCAGCCAACCCGATCTCTCCTAGGAGAGATCGGGTCGGCCAACCCGATCTCCCCTAGGGGGGATGGGGTTGGCCAACCCCATCCTCCCTAGGAGGGGTTGGGTGCCCTCACCCAACCCCTACCCCTGGGGGTCAGATTTCTCCTCCCCCAAGGGCCCCGGCACCATTTTCGGACTCCCACGCTCGGTCCACTCCGCCTACCTTCTCCGAATCCTAAGGTCTTAATTATGTGCTTAAAGGTTAATTAATTGTGTTTAAAGGTTAACGATGTCATTAAGCCACCTTAATGACACCGTTGCCTATAAATACCCCACCTTCACAACTCATTGGAGGATCTGGGCAAGTTGCACAATTTTGCTCTGACATCTCTCTAGCTTTATCTCTCTAAAACCGTACTGACTTAGGCATCGGAGAGGGTTCATCAGGCACCACCCCCCCCCCCCCCTCTGTGCCTGGTATTGCCCCTCTTGCAGGGTGGCAAGGAGAAGAGAACCAAGGAAGCAGAAGAGCATAGAGCAGTAGGACAAGCCCCAGAGGTAAGAAGTACAAGCCTCAGGAGGTCAGAAGGAGAGAAGGAAAGGAGGTCAAAAGGAGAGAAGGAAAGGAGGTCAGAAGGAGAGAAGAGAAGGACATATATCAGAACGACTACCCCAAGAGAGTATAAGGGCAGGGATCAGAACGACTACCCAAGGGAGTATAAGGGCATGGATCAAAACGACTATTCCTAGGAGCACTGAACCCGGCATTTCATTAGTGGGAGATAAATTCTAGATTGACGACCCGTTGACCTAGACTTTATAACCTAACACTTGGCGCCGTCTGTGGGCTTCGAATAGAAAGCCTGGCAATAACAAGAGCGATGACGAACAGCTTAGTATCTAGGCATCACCGCCCACCTGGGGGCAATAGGCGAGAGAGACAGCCTATACCTCCAGCAAGGCAGCCTAACCCAGAGAAACAGCCTGCACACCAGAGCCTCAAGTAGCCCCACAGGCACCCCAGCCTAACAAGCAGGGAGGAGGCTTCCACAGCTCCAACTCCATTGACTAGGAAGCCACAGGGACAGGGGGGCAACAAGGAGTGCCATCCCAATACACGGCACCTCCACAGGGGTACTACTATGAGGCACAACCTCAAGGGTATCCATATGGAATATTAACTCAAAGGAACGACAATCGTGCCCACACAACCAACATAAGGCCCGCATACTCGCAAGGGGCACAGACAGTGACTCCGAGGTTGATGAACGCATTGGATGAGCTGCTAGCCCATATAGAGACTCCGAGGAACAGGCAGAGAAGGCAACACCAGCATGAAGAAGAAGAAGTTCATGAGGAAGAACAAGACCCAGAAGAAGAACACCACTCGCACCCTCGAACAAGGCAGCGAGAAGAACAAATGAGAGATAACCAGGGCCACTCCTAGAGGGAAGACAGCAATTTGTGCCTCCAAGGCAGCAACAGACACAGCAGGATGCCAGGGCATACACCCCCATGGGGGCAGATAGACAGGCAAGACCTCCAAGGAGGCATGGATTCAACCAAGTACCCCAACAGGGACATACACCGCACTAAGGGAGGACATACATGCCAGACCAACAAGGATATAGGAGTTCCAACATCCACCCTGGCAATGTACACATACAGTCCGTATCACTACAGACATGACTAAGGGACATACCAAGGAAAGCTCAAAGGGAGGGACATAGTCCCAACAACACAACAAGGCAACCACCTACCCATGATACAGCACAACAGATCCAAACCCCTTGTGCATGACAACCCTTGGCACACATCCCCCTAGGACAGGGGAGGAGTTGAAAAGACAAGGATTTGAACAGGGGACTCATAGAGTACCACACCACGTCAGCACATAGCTACTACAATGGGAAGCCTCATGGAGAGACATAGTAGAGTGAGATCGCACATAGCATACATGAAGGATACATCTCCACATAGTCCACCTTGCAAGGATGCGACCTTATATTCATCAAGTGGAAGAAATACACACAGACTAACAGAGGAAAACAATTACATTACCAAGGAAGCAGGGGATATCAACACCCCACACCCATATCCTTCCCATATCCTCTTATTTAATTTAACTGCATAACAAGTCAACTCCCTAAAAGGGGTAGATTTTGATACTTGATATCAACATGTTTTCCAAGAATGACCATACCGGACGCCTTCGGGCTCCGTGATATATATATACACAGGTGGACCACTAGAAGAATCAGTAAAAGGCCGTCGCCAATCAAGAGATGCACAAGCAACAGATTCCTCAATCCCAAAGAACACCTATAAGGTCAAGTTTCTGGGAAAGATCACAAGATGGAAGGCTCACTTACAAAAATAAGTTGAGCACTCCCAACATCCTATAGAGGAACTACCATGAAGGTCACAAAGGATTACCCCTACTACAACCTTCCACTAAGCATCCTAGGGCCAAGCCCGTCAAAGGATCCCATCTGGCATTGGTATGCAAGGGGGGCACCAGTCACAACATGCCCTCCCCACAAACGCCCATTAGCACAAGAGGGGGTAGCCGCGAACACATCCCTCCAAAAATGGAGGAAACCATATCACATGGGTAACACCCACCATCAGAGGCAAACACCTCCAGCGGATCTTTATGATTTCACAAAATAGCCAGGAGATACAACTACACTTAGAAAGCTCATCCCAGATAATGGAATACACCTCCATCAAAAACCCTCAAGGACACCAAGCCTAGCAAAGGAAGAACGGTGACACCATCATCAAGCTTTTAAAAAGGGATATGGAAAACATAGTATTTCCACACAATGATATGTTAGTCATAAGAGAGGGAATCACCAACTTTGACATGAAGAGAACCATAGTACATGAAGGGAGTCCGTCAGACATCTCCCATGACCAACCATTGATGATACTAGAGAAGAGTCAGGCATACCTAATACCAAAGGACCCCCTACTAGTAAAGGTGGTCAGAACATCAACACACCCATTAGGGACACGGCACTGCAAATGAACCAGGAATAAGGATGGAACACATATCCTTAAAAGTATCCTTACAAGTATCCTTGCATTTATTCTTGCAAAAATAAACTCCGTAGATAAAGAGGTTATCTAATAGATGACTATGTCTCTGTTCTCAAAATATGATCCTAACCCGGAGATCCTTGGACTCCGTATTATATATGCAATGAATAACATGTTCATCAAAGATAGGTACACGAAGATTCAAGACAGCGCCATAAAGATTAGGCGCATACCTCTACCAAGTACGACACATATGAGTGTTCATAAACACTCCCTCGCCGTCGCACAAGAAAGAAAGACAGCCAAGGATACAAGTCCTAACAAAACAAACATCGGTAGAAAATTCGGTCATTGAAGTCATGCACCAAGAGAGAAACTCTAAAGATGCAAGATTAGCAAAAGAGATAGTGCAACAACTAGAGTGTGAAAATGAGATACATCTCCTATCAAGAGCCTTAGGGCAGGATAATAGTTCTACAAGATCAACCAAAGAAGAGCTCAAAAGCTTGGGGAGTAAGGTTTCAAGATCGACCTTCACACTAGACGCACATCCCGATCAACCACCCTGTCTGCAAATGATAAGACATTTGACTCTGGCATCCCATCAAGAGGAGAGCCACGATAAAAGGGGCACTAGAAAAATATCCCGCCTTTAAAGCCATACACCGAATACATGGTGAAAGAAGGATATGATAAAACAAAAAAGGAGGGACTTGTCAGCTCAACACACCTCAAACACGTATACGTACGCAACACAAATGCAGCCTCTAATGAAGCTATCCAGCAAGGAATAGCCAATACGGGGACAAACCCATAGAAAATCATGGAGCATCACCGGCGAACCTAAAGGAAAACGTCCTTTTTAGGTTCAAGTCCTAATTCAAAAGAAGTCTATAATCAAGATTCAAGGTGGGAGGAGCATGACCAATGTGACACTCCCCAAAGGCATTGAAGAATACTCCAATGTGAAGGAAAAGGCAAGGCACTCTAAGTGCCACAACACTCCAAGAAGATACAGCCCGGTCAGACCCCCACACCCCCATGCACGAGCAAAGAGCATGGATCAGATTGAATAGTCTGAAACACGCCTACGAGATTAACAACTCAAGACACCATTCTATGAGAGAGCTCTTCAACCTACACAAGGAAAGGGGGGAAAAATTTACAAGCACCCCTAGGATACAAACAATGCCACATCCTAGTTATCAAGAGAATGAAATCCACCACCACCCACCCAAAGCAAAAGCTCTTCCACCCAACTTCAAAAGACACATCCGACAAAGGCATCATTCAAACCATGCCTATGACTGAAACAAGCAAGCATGAGAAAGAGTAAATCCTACAAGGGACACTCATCGCATTCAAAGAAGCAGACAAGGGAGCCCCGAGCATAAGGGGTACCCAACCAAGAAAATGAACGAGGGGCCTTCAACGGCCAAATATGAAAGGTGGTGTGACCACCAAGCAACTTGGGGGGCACCAAACGAATAAGTGCTTGGTAGTCCACCTAAGTATAAAAGAAGAGATTAGAGGCAGAAGATCACAATAACATGCGATACCACTTCTCCTAGAAGAGGTCACATAGAGGAAAGCATCCTCAACTCCCTATACGAACTCGTCCTAAGTTGGCAACACACAAACATCGCCCTCGAAAGGTGATCTCCCACATTGAAGAAAAAGCGTGGTAACAGGCAATATCGTAGAAGGAGAAGTCAAGTAAAGACTCGAAAAGCATACCAAAAATGCACCATACATGAGAAGGGACACAAGATAAGGTAATATTATGAGCCCTCCGGGAGCCAATCCCGCGAACACATTCGACGCCCCCAAGAGCGTATCTTGAGAGTAGTTCTAAATCTACGAACCCTGTGCCCTCCGGGAGCCTATCCCGCGAACAGATTCGACGCCCCCAAGAGCGTATCTTGAGAGTAGTTTTTATACTACGATCTTCGACGCCCCCAAGAGCGTATCTTGAGAGTAGTGTTCATACTACGACCTTCGACGCCCCCAAGAGCGCATCTTGAGAGTAGTTTATACACTACGACCTTCGACGCACCAAGAGCGTATCTTGAGAGTGGTTTCCAAAAACTACGAATTTCGACGCCCCCAAGAGCGTATCTTGAGAGTAGTGTTCATACTACGACCTTCGACGCCCCCAAGAGCGTATCTTGAGAGTAGTTTATACACTACGACCTTCGACGCACCAAGAGCGTATCTTGAGAGTGGTTTCCAAAAACTACGAATTTCGACGCCCCCAGGAGCGTATCTTGAGGTAGATTTGCAACCTACCAGATTCGACGCCCCCAAGAGCGTATCTTGAGGTAGAAAAAACACTACCAGTTCGACGCCCCCAAGAGCGTATCTTGAGGTAGATTTCAAACTACCAGTTCGACGCCCACCAGGAGCGTATCTTTGGTCTAACCTGAGCCCTCCGGGAGCCTATCCTGTGAAACGTTAAGTGCCGTCCGAGAGCCTGTCTCGTGAACAGATTTTGACACCCGTCAAGAACGTATCGGTGGACTAACCTGTGCCCTCCGGGAGCCTATCCTGTGAAACGTTAAGTGCCGTCCGAGAGCCTGTCTCGTGAACAGATTTCGACGCCCACCAAGAGCGTATCTTTGGTCTAACAGTACAACGTATACCGTGTAAGGGGTATCAGAAGAGATCATCACACCATGCTTAGAAGGATACCATTCTTAGAAGGACACCATGCTCAGAAGGATACCATAAGAAAGAAATTTCTAAGTAAAGTAATGTGAAGAACAAGTAATGTTTTTTCTTGATGAGATAGCAGGTATGATGTGAAGGAAAGCACAAAAGAAAGAAAAAGAAAGGAAAGCATATTATAAGGAGAAGTCCATGACCAAAGGATCATATACAGAAGCACAAGAGGTTATCATGAAAAGTAACGAGTTATACTACCACCCATATCACAAGTCAAGAGAAGTATCTCAAAGGAACCCAACACCACCAAGAAGGATAGCAAAGACATGAAATCCGAAGGTCAAAGCTCTCAAAATAAGCTCGACCCATCAAGAAGAGAATTGCCTTACAAGTCACACAAATCAACCTCCGACAAATATTATTGTCATACATGTCGCCCTCGCGTGACCTATGCTCGTATCAGACTTGAACATCGTCAAGCACAACTCATGAAGGAGACATCTAAAGAGCGTAAAAGATACAACATCCGACAAGACGAGACATCGGGACCTAACCCAACAAACATAGCCTACACAAAAGGCAACTATAGCAATGAAGGCTCTCCAATGAGAAAGGAATACTAAAGCACAACTCCATACATCGTGATGTGGCTATCATGTCCACATACACTGAAGTGGCTATCATGTCCACATACCTTGAGGTGGCTATCATGTCCACATACACTGAAGTGGCTATCATGTCCACATACCTTGAGGTGGCTATCATGTCCACATACACTGAAGTGGCTATCATGTCCACATACCTTGAAGTGGCTATCATGTCCACATACCTTGAAGTGGCTATCACGTCCACATACCCTGAAGTGGCTATCATGTCCGCACACTACAAAAGGGCTATCACTCCCACACATCAGGAAGTGGCTATCATGTCCACATACCTCGAAGTGATTATCATGGCAGCACATCATAAAACATCTGTCAAAGACATGCATTGTAAAGACACCATCCCGACCACGAACATCAAAAGGCTACGCCTAGCCTTAGGAGGAGGTTCAAGAAAAAGGAAAAACAACACCCTTCGTACGCTCATCAAAGGTAGGCACTTATATTTCAAACCACTGGGTGATACCAGGAAGGAGACGTCCTTATTATGAAGACAACCTCCATATCTCACGAAATCAATCATGAAGCAAAGAATCACGACAAGCACTATTGAGGACATATAACAAAACGATCCCCACAACGATCACAACTACGACACTAGTAGAGGCTAATTCAAGAGCAGTCTCCACCAAACTCCAAAGCAAGAATTTGTCATCTTAATCAGAGCCATGGCAAGAGAGGGGAACCTCAGTGTAAGATGATGATCACACCCGTCACCAAAAGAAAATCTTCAACGCAGGGGTTAATAACATAACCCATAGGAAAGCCAAAGACACCTTCGAAAGTCGTCAAATCTACATACAGACGAAATGAACCTGAGTCTCGGTCCCTCGGCTGGGGGGCAGAGGATAAAGAAGAGACATCAAGACCTATGATCACCCCATCGCCAGCCACAGGTTGTTTCCTTTTGTCTAGCAAAGAGGTCGCCTCTTCAACCACTACCTCCTTATCAGGGGAGGGAGTCAGCAAGGGGGCACTTGAAGGAGAGCCTCTCGTGGTTTCCTTCTCCTTGGCAGCCGAGGGCCCGACCTCAGAGTCAAGTTTCTGCGCCTCGAATTTAGATTGACTTGAACTCTCACCCACCACAAGAACCATTCGGTAACCAGGGAAGAACGCTCTAACAACAAGAAGGAAGCAGCATGAGAACAATCATAAGTATATCACAAAGAAAAGAGAAGGGAAAAAGAACATACTGGAAGCATTAGCAGCCACCCCTGACTTAGAAAATTTCTAGGCCTGATAAGCAGAACTAGAGGGTCCTTCCCTCTCATCTGATTCAACGGACGGTCAAATTTGGTCTGACTACCTTGGAAAAACGATCTTCAAGGTCTCCCTGTCTGAAGAACAAAGCTTCCCAAAAAGGTAAAGGTCAAGAGCTATACACACGCTCCAACGAATAAAGGAAAAATGTTACACATGCCGAAGGTCGAGATTAATGGACAATGCTCACGCTAGTACGAGGGAGGCGGAACGTTGTGTCCCATTGAGTGGCAGAGTTCCCACCCTCAAGTAAAGGAGAGGTCTATGCTCTCACCTTTGCACTTATGCTCATATTCATGATTAACATCTACAGGTACATCAATGTCATCACTCATGCTCATACTCACAACCCGTCCATGCATACATACATGTTCATGCTTGCACTCATATGCATGCTCACATACACACTCCCATGTGTTCAAACATTTAGACGTCCATGCACGTGGCCGCCATATATTCATGCATACATTCATGACTACAATCGCAGCATGTCTCCACTCACTCCCATCCTTATGTTCCTACTTGCATGTATGCTAGTACACATCCTCATGTTCATGATTTGTCCATGTTCACTCCTAGTTAACATCCTAGGTGTATTTTCCAGTATCCCATACTTAGAAAAATTTCGGACCAAAATTGAAATTTTTCTTCACTTAGACTTATCCCGGCATGAAATTGAAGCATAAGTCACTTAGTTGCATTCATATTGCATTCCTATGTGAACATGTATTCTTTGAGTATACGCCTGCTGATGGATATACGCCCAATTTGAACCCGTTGACTTCCAAACCTTTGTATTTTTATCGTCCCATCGCCAATTGTAAATCGAAACTTCAACCCGGACACTTCGCGAGAACATCGACGGCTCGGACGGGGCCGAAGCGCCCGTCCGACATAGGCGAACTCACCTAGGTGAGGTTGGGTGGCCACACCCGACCTCCCCTAGGGGAGATCGGGTTGGCCGACCCGATCTCTCCTAGGAGAATCGGGTTGGCCAACCCGATCTCTCCTAGGAGAGATCGGGTCGGCCAACCCGATCCCTCCTAGGAGGGATGGGGTTGGCCAACCCCACCCTCCCTAGGAGGGGTTGGGTGTCCTCACCCAACCCCTACCCTTGGGGGTCGGATTTCTCCCCCCCCCCAAGGGTCCCGACACCACATTCGGACTCCCATACTCGGTCCACTCCGCCTACCTCCTCCGAATCCTAAGGTCTTAATTATGTGCTTAAAGGTTAATTAATTGTGTTTAAAGGCTAACGATGTCATTAAACAACCTTAATGACACCGTTGCCTATAAATACCCCACCTTCACAACTCATTTGATCATCTTGGCCATTTGGACATTTTAGCTCTGACATCTCTCTAGCTTTATCTCTCTAGAAAAGCACTGACTTAGGCATCGGAGAGGGTTCACCAGGCACCACCCCCCCCCCCTCCTTCGTGTCTGGTATTGCCCCTTCTGCAGGGTAGAAGGAGAGAAGGAGCAGAAGAAGGAAGGAAGGAAAGGAGAAGATAGACTAAGGCAGAGCAGCTCAGGAACATCGGATCACACATATCCCCCGTAAGGAGTGAGATCAAAGCTGACACCCCGTTGACCTAGATCTCATAACTTGACACTTGGCGCCGTCTGTAGGCTTCGGACAGAAAGCCTGGCTATTACACGAGCTATGACGAACAGTAGGGTGTCCAGGCCCCAACACCCACCCGGGGGCAATGGGCGGAGAAGAGAACCCATACCCCCAGGGAGGCGGCCTAACCCTGGGAAGCAGCCAATGCATCCAGAGCCCCAAGAAATACCACAACCTCCTCAGCAACAGAACAACCAGGAGGGAGGACCTTCACGCCCAGCTGGGGCTGAGTCCTCCACAGCCTCCACCCCCCGGGCAAGAAGGCCACAGAGAGCAAGAGGACAACAGGGAGTGCCTTCCCACAACACGGCACCCCCTGAGGGATACTATTATGAGGAGCAACCACAAAGGTACCCATATGGGATGCCGGAACAAAGAGATGATAACCGCGCCCACACAGCATATGCAAGGCCGGCATACACCCAAGGGACTTACACTGAAGCTCATGAGGAGGAGCAGATCCCGACAGAAGAGCACTACTCGCACCCTCGAGCAGGGCAGCGAGAGGAACAAAGAAGATATTACCAGGAGCCACCCCCAGAGGGAAGGCAACAATTCGTGCCTCCTAGGCAACAGCAGAACAACAGGGCTTACACCCCGCTTGGGGAGGAAAGACAAGCAAGACCTCCAAGGAGGCAGGACTTCTATGAAGCACCCCAGCAGGCGTATCAAGAGTACACCTACAGTCCATACCAGCAGGGACAAGGGAACCCAGTAAGCCCAGTCTACAACTACAATGGATATCAGAGGGATTATACTCCGGCACAGGTAGTGATCACCCCGGAGGAGATAGAAGCCATGATAACCCGGAAATTGAATGAGTCAAAGAAACCCAGCCTGCATTGTCTAAGTGACAAGACGAACCACCCTTTCACAAGGGAGCTGGAGATGAACAGGGTGCCAGACTCCCTACACACTGTGCAAATTGCAAAGTACAATGGAAAGGGAGACCCCCTAGAGCATATCCAACAGCATGAGGCTTCTCTATTCGGGAGGACAACTGATGAAAGATACAAGGCACTCCTTTTCCCAAACACCCTATCAGGCGTGGCCTCACATTGGTTCTTCAGCCTGCCCTCTGAGAGCATCCACTCATGGGAGCAGCTAAAAGCTAAGTTTCTGCAGAGATACCTAGGGGAGAGGAAACTCCTCAAGGGAACAAGCTCCATTGATGATGTAAAACAAGAATACGATGAATCCCTGGCCAGCTACTATACTAGGTTCAACCAGAATATCGCAGACATCCAGGGAGACATCACTGAAGGGGAGATAATCCGAGCCTTCATCAGAAACTTAGGTCGCTTTGGGTCAACATTGGCTGAAAAGATGGCCAAAAAGCCAGCAAGCACCTTGGAGGAGCTTGCAGGGAGAGTTAAAACGCATATTGACCTTGAGAGGCACAGGGCAAGCAAGAAGGCCAAAATTCAGGCAGCCAAGGAGGATACTCAAAGGCCAAACAAAGGCAAGCCACCTCAGGCACCGCAGCATGCAAGGCAGCAGGAGTGGCGTCCGCCACAGCAAAGAAACCAAATGGGTGAACCTTTAAAGGCTAGAGAAATCAATGTCATTAAGTTCATCCCACTGAACGCCACTCCAGCCACCGTACTTAGAGAGATGCGAAACCAAAAGCTATGGTCACCCCCTGCAAGGTGGAGAGCCCCAATGGTGGGAAATCATAAAGATAGATGGTGTGACAACCATGAGGCTTATGGTCACGACACAAATGAATGCTTTAGCCTAAAGCTAAGCATAAACAACATCGTCCAGAGGGGAGAACTGAAACAGTTCGTAGACCATGGGGGCAATAGTATGCAACTGGGGCCACCACAGAAAGACAAGGGCAAGGGAAAGGTAGACTATAACCCTCCACCCAACAAAAGAGGAGTCATCAATATGATACATGGAGGAGCAGCATCAGGTGGCCCAACGGCTAACGCAAGAGAGGTCTATGCATCCAAGCTAAGCTCAGTGCCAAGGTGGAGGAAAAGGCCAAGAGAAGGAGAAGAAGTGAAGATCGAGTTCTCGGAGAAGGACAAGAGCCACATCGTCTTTCCACATGACGATGCTCTAGTTATTACTTTAGATATTGACAATTTTGATGTAAAGAGAATTTTGGTGGATGGGGGCAGCTCAGCTGACCTCCTAAGCCTGAGAGTGTTGGAAGAGATAGGGAAAACCAAAGCAGACATCAAACCGGTCAACTTCCCTCTAGTTGGCTTCTCAGGGGCAACAAGTTACCCCCTGGGAATGATAACCCTACCAGTGACCATGGGCCAAGGATGGACCCAGCTGAAGGTAAATGTCAATTTCTTGGTGGTTGAAACCCTGGGAGCCTACAATGGGATCCTAGGAAGGACAACCATAAACCCATATGAAATAGTGCCATCCACTGTTCACCAAAAATTGAAGTACATCACGGAGAACGGGGTTGGAGAGGTCCTGGGTGATCAACGCACCGCAAGGCAATGCTACGTCAACTCAATGAGACGTGGATCACACGGGACAGATACAGTGGCTGTAGTCATGGTAGGGGCCAACCAAGACAGAAGAAGGAGGAGAAGGAGACAAAGGCAAAGAAGGAGGAGGAGTGGAGTGACACTCCGTTTGAGCAGGCAGTTTTTTCAAACAGTGCCTACAAGGAGACACAGGAGCAAGGCTGTGAAGGTGACATCCATACCCTGGCAGCCAGACACCATAATAGGGAACAGGACAAGGAACTCCATCCTAAAAGGCTTCTGCTACATAGATGATATCAAGCAAATGCCGCAGGAGTCTATATCAAGCTATTTCCAGAGATTCTTTGATTATGGTGCCAACATGGACATCACAAGGAGAGAAGCAGTCAGAGCATTCATCAGAAACATGCATCCAAGTTCATTCGAGGCCTATGGAGGGCTCTATGAGATGGTCATGACGAGCACAATGAGAGAGCTCAAGGCGAAGCTGGACAGGGCATTTGAACAAGAGGCGGAACAGTTGGATGAAGTTCCAGAAAGAGGAAGACAAACAGACACATTGGGAGGAGGTGTCAATTTCACATTCACACCCCTCACACTCAGCATAGAAGAAATTTTCCACAAGCACCTCAAGCAAGAGCTACCAACATGCAGGGAGGAAGGCAAGGCCTTCCTAGGAAGAGATGCACAGGGTTGGTGTGAATACCATGGGACCTGGGGGCATCAAACCAATGACTGCATGGTGTTGAAGGTGGAAGTGGAAGAAATAATTTACAATGGAGGCTTCAAGGAGTACGTGGCAACAGACACAATGGCCACCCCATATCCTTAGTTTTCATATCTAGCACTTTGCATGTTTCACCTCTACAAGCTTTTCAAAAACAACTTTGGAGAAGGAGAACTCACGAAGTTCCTCCAACTCTACAACTATCTTTCATTCCTACAAAGGATGTCTTGGTGCACCAAGGCATCCCAAGTGTACAAAAACATGAATGCTCCTAAGGGAGTAGTAGTTACTCAAAAGTATTTTCCAGTGAATGCAGTGGTATAACCACGAAGTTATCCTTACACAGATATGACTTCAAGTCAATGACAGGTTCGACGCCCCCAAGAGCGTATCTTGAGAGTAGTTTTCATACTACGACATTCGACGCCCCCAAGAGCGTATCTTGAGAGTAGTGTTCATACTACGACCTTCGACGCCCCCAAGAGCGTATCTTGAGAGTAGTTTTCATACTACGACCTTCGACGCCCCCAAGAGCGTATCTTGAGAGTAGTGTTCATACTACGACCTTCGACGCCCCCAAGAGCGTATCTTGAGAGTAGTTTTCATACTACGACATTCGACGCCCCCAGGAGCGTATCTTGAGAGTAGTGTTCATACTACGACCTTCGACGCCCCCAAGAGCGTATCTTGAGAGTAGTTATTACACTACGAATTCGACGCACCAAGAGCGTATCTTGAGAGTGGTTTCCAAAAAATACGATTTCGACGCCCCCAGGAGCGTATCTTGAGGTAGATTTGCAACCTACCAGATTCGACGCCCCCAAGAGCGTATCTTGAGGTAGAAAAAACACTACCAGTTCGACGCCCCCAAGAGCGTATCTTGAGGTAGATTTCAAACTACCAGTTCGACGCCCACCAAGAGCGTATCTTTGGTCTAACCTGAGCCCTCCGGGAGCCTATCCTGTGAAACGTTAAGTGCCGTCCGAGAGCCTGTCTCGTGAACAGATTTGACACCCGTCAAGAAGGTATCGGTGGACTAACCTGAGCCCTCCGGGAGCCTATCCTGTGAAACGTTAAGTGCCGTCCGAGAGCCTGTCTCGTGAACAGATTTGACACCCGTCAAGAAGGTATCGGTGGACTAACCTGTGCCCTCCGGGAGCCTATCCTGTGAAACGTTAAGTGCCGTCCGAGAGCCTGTCTCGTGAAAAGATTTCGACGCCCACCAAGAGCGTATCTTTGGTCTAACAGTACAACGTATACCGTGTAAGGGGTATCAGAAGAGATCATCATACCATTCTTAGAAGGATACCATGCTCAGAAGAATACCATGAGAAGGAAATTTCTAAGAAAGTAATGTGAAGAACAAGTAATGTTTTTTCTTTATGAAATGGCAGGTAAGATATGAAGGAAAGCACGAAAGAAAGATAAGTAAAGGAAACACACCAAGTAAAGAGTCCATACCCAAAGAGCCATACACAAGGCATAGGGAGCCATCATGAGAAGAGATATATACAAAAGCATGAGAAGCACTAATGTAAAGGCAAACGAACCACGTAGTCAACAACACAATGTGGCAAAGGAAAGTAACAACAAACACCATCACAATCTCAAGAGACACTCAACCCATACAAGGGGAGACGGAGTGTAATTATATACAAGGATAGCATGAGATAAACACGTCAGTCAGAACCTTCGGGGGAGTCACCTCCACCCCCTGAAGCTGAACCGCCAGCCGAAATGGATGAAGAGGAGGAGTCTGAGGTACCAATCTCCACAGGTGTAGCATCCACCTGGGCAGGGGCAGGCTCGTCTGCAACGGCAGCCTGACCCATCAGAACAGTCGCGTAGCCAGTGGCATATGGCCCAAAGTCACCAAGGTCACCAAAGGGGAACTGAGGATCAATCCGGTATATGTGATCAACCAGATACTCACCGAACTGGTTCATCTCCTGGGTGAGACGCGTGCTATAATCGGCGGTGAAGGCAGAGGAGGCCTTGTACTCAGATACCGCGACAGCCCTCTCCTCCGCCCGACACTTAGTCTCCAACCTCCGCAACTCCTCAGAATGGACAGATGCGGCAACCTCAGCTTCCCGGCGCAAACTGCCCACAGTGGTCTCAAGCAAGGACACCTGGTCCTGGAGCTCCTGCAGCCTCAAATCAGATATACGCGCCTTCTCGGCAGCAGTGGCGACCTCCGCCTTGAGAGAAACCTGGCTGTCCTCAAGGGTCTTCCTCTCGTCAGATAACTCGAGCACGAGCGAGGACATGTTCACCATGTCAGACATACCCTAACAATTCAAACAAGGGTGAGTAACCAAAGATAGCAATTATGAAAGTAATGAAAGGAAAGCAAGGAACAACTCACAGGTGCATAACGAGAGAGTACCCCCTGAACAAAGCGCCGAGTCTCCCCAGGAGACTTGGGCGGAGCAACACGATCGCCAGGGGGGATGGCGCCGCGGAGTACGCGGACGCCAACCTCAGGAGTCCGCAAAGAGGAAGTGCTATCGAGGTGGAACTCCTTCAGACCAGCGAAGGGAGTCCACTCAGACCCAATAACATCTTCATCAGTGAGCCGTGCGAAATCCTTCCGACTTAAAGTCGGAGGCCCACCTACACAAGCAAAGCAAGTCAAAGGAGAGTATAAACATACAAAGATCAGCACAAGGTAGAAATCATACCTGAGGACCGTGCCCTCGGCTGGGGGGCAGGGGAACCACCACCAGCAGGTCGTTTCCCTTTGTCAGCCAGGGAAGGCACCTCTTCGACCACCATCTCCTTATCACGAGATAGGGTCGGAGGACGAGCAGTAGGCGAAGCAGGATCCACAGCCTTCTTTCTCTTAGCAGCCGAGGCCCCGGCCTCAGAATCAGATCGCCGCGGCTTGGACTTGGAAGGTCCAGAATCTCTGCCAACGGAGACGACCCTCTCAGTCACCAAGGGGGAGCGCACTAGCAAGGTAAGAAAAACAAGATAAGGAAAACATAAGTTACATCATAAAGAAGCAAATAGGAGAAAGCATACCAGAGGCCCCAGCCTTCTTCCCAGGCAGGGGGGATTTCTTCAAAGCAGAAATAGAAGGAGCCTTCCTCTTGCTCAGATCAATAGGGGCTCCCTGCATGTTATAGGTTTTTCCATGAAACCAACCTACAAAGGAAGAGCAGAAGGTAAATAAAGATGGAAAGACCAAGTGACATACCGAACCCCCGGAGTCAGGAGTCAGACTGATCCCGGCCTCGTAAAGATCCGTCTCAGTTATTAAAGACACGGGGCAGTAAGACCGGGTCCTGTTGCTCTCGTGAATGATCTTCATAGTCTTCAAATCATCCGAAGAGAACTCTCCAAAAGCAGGCCAACCATCGGACCGATCCTCATTCAAGACCGACCAAGTGACGTATCGGTCCGTAATGAAGAAGTAATGCTTAGCCCAGTGACTGGCCGAATTGTCAATCTGGGTCACGAAACGGAGGGAGGTATCCCACTCGATCCCACTCAACCCGAAGTCAGAAAATCGGGGATCTTTGAAGGTCGGATGGCGAGTTACGAAACTCGCAAACCCCACCCTCGTCCGGTACTGGAACCGATAGAAGCATCGGAATAGAACGAGAGAGTACTTCCAGGAGTACCAATGGCACAATACCCGAAAGCCCACCCAGACACGGAGGGCACTGGGGGCAAGGTTCACAGGAGAAATCCTGAAGAACCTGCTCAACTCTATAAGCTCGTCACAGTAAGGCAGCCTCAGCCCGAATCGGATCTGAGAGGGGTACACGGCGACCTTCCCTATAGGAGGCTCCGTCACCGTCCCGCGAGTATTCCCCAAGGAGGGGAGAAAAGGATACAGAGGCTCATCTAGGGGACTGATATCTCCTAGGGTAACATGTTCGTTGTAATCGGACCTAGTGATATGATTCTCTGACAGAATAGCAAGACCTAAGGCAAAGATAGCAGGAAACCCCAAGGCACGAATCAAATTTCGACTAACACCCCAATGAAGGTCACGATACCAAGCTAGCAATAGGAAAGAAAGTAACGCGACCGAAGAGGAAGAGAAAGAGGAACTCACTCATCCTTCGGAGAATACGGCGTCTCTGAAGAGTCTGCGTACGTGGACACCACCAGGAGTATAGTACCTGCCACGACACGACAAATATCAAGACAAGGAAAATTTCCGAAGAACCGGAAATACTCCGACACCCAACCAACGACAACAATCAAAGATCCAAAGACACCCAGCAAAGATAGTCAACATGAGTCAAGCACACCACGACAACCAAGTTGAATAATTTTATCCGAGCCTAAGGTCGGGTTTTGGAAAAAATTACCATTACACCCTCCAACAAAGATTAACACACCAACGGCGACACGACATCAAATTCAAGACCGAGATAACCCAATCGGACAAGAAACCATATCCGGACGACCGGCAAACATTTTTCCCCAAAATCCACAACTACCAACGGCTATCTACGACAATCCCACATTCAATCAAATTTCGGCAATCAAGCATCGGCAATCAAACATCGGCAATCAAATATCAACGATTCGAAAATCGACATTTTATACGGTAACGGAAAGGAAAAGAATGGACCTTCAGAAAACCCGACCCGATGTGGTAAACGGGTCCGGAAGTTGAATTTTGAAGACCGCCGGAATCAGTTCCCCGCCGGAGCCTCGATTTTCCCGCCGCCGGAGTCGAGCTTCGCCTAGCCCCGTCCTTCCCGCCGCCGTAGCCGTCCGCCGTAGCCACAGAAGGCCTCGCCGTCGCGAATAGCGGCTTCCGTTGCCTCAGCCGTGGTCCGCGCTGTCGTGGGTCGTCGTCCACCGGGGGTCACGTCGCCGTTCGCCGGGGACTGTGGCGTCGTCTTCAGCTGGGCCTCCTCTCACCGGAGTTGCTGGTCGGATTTCTGCCTCTTGGTGGAAACTCCGGCCGGCCCTTACCTTGGGGGTGCTCTCCAATCTTTCTTGCTCTCCAAGGGTGAGTGAAAAAAGAAGATGGTGGCTATGGTGGCTCTTTGAGGTATTTTTCTAACTCCTTTCTATATTAAAAGATGATAGGGTTTTTAGAGGGTTTTAATCACCACCATCCATCTAGCTTTAAGTAAAATCTAAAGGCCAAGGAAAAATCATCATTTTTGTCCCTCTCCAATATAGCTAAGTATACCTCTATACTTAGAAAAATTATCAAGTTAGTTTTATTTTTGAGCATTCCATACTTAGGAAAATTTTTGGCCAAAATTAAAATTTTCCCTCACTTAGATGAAATCCCGGCACGAATTTGGAGCACAAGTCATTTAGTTGCATTCGTATCACACCCCTGTGCAAGTTTGTATTTTTTGAGTATACACCTGTAGCAGAGATAAGTTTATTACTCCCGCCTCAGACGGACGCGTGCCTAGGCACACGTCCGTGCTACTCTGACGTTTACAATTCCTCTATCTCATTAGACAGGGAGGCAGAGTCAGAGGCACGCATCCATGGGTAAGCAGGCATTCAGACAAGAAGGTAAAATCCCGGTTTCAAATTGCGCGTGTCATACCATCCTGAAATAGAGTCAATCAAGGGTTAAGCCATTGGTTGACTCGGGGGCATGTGATGGATATACGCCCAATTTGAACCCGTTGACTTCCAAACCGTTGTATTTTTATCGTCCCATCGCCAATTGTAAATCGAAACTTCAACCCGGACACTTCGCGAGAACATCGACGGCTCGGACGGGGCCGAAGCGCCCGTCCGACATAGGCGAACTCACCTAGGTGAGGTTGGGTGGCCACACCCGACCTCCCCTAGGGGAGATCGGGTCAGCCGACCCGATCTCCCCTAGGGGAGATCGGGTTGGCCAACCCGATCTCTCCTAGGAGAGATCGGGTCGGCCAACCCGATCTCTCCTAGGAGAGATCGGGTCGGCCAACCCGATCCCTCCTAGGAGGGATGGGGTTGGCCAACCCCACCCTCCCTAGGAGGGGTTGGGTGTCCTCACCCAACCCCTACCCTTGGGTGTCGGATTTCTCCCCCCCCCCCAAGGGTCCCGACACCACATTCGGACTCCCATACTCGGTCCACTCCGCCTACCTCCTCTGAATCCTAAGGTCTTAATTATGTGCTTAAAGGTTAATTAATTGTGTTTAAAGGCTAACGATGTCATTAAACAACCTTAATGACACCGTTGCCTATAAATACCCCACCTTCACAACTCATTTGATCATCTTGGCCATTTGGACATTTTAGCTCTGACATCTCTCTAGCTTTATCTCTCTAGAAAAGCACTGACTTAGGCATCGGAGAGGGTTCACCAGGCACCACCCCCCCCCTCCTCCGTGTCTGGTATTGCCCCTTCTGCAGGGTAGAAGGAGAGAAGGAGCAGAAGAAGGAAGGAAGGAAAGGAGAAGATAGACTAAGGCAGAGCAGCTCAGGAACATCGGATCACACATATCCCCCGTAAGGAGTGAGATCAAAGCTGACACCCCGTTGACCTAGATCTCATAACTTAACACCTGCGGCAAAGATAGCTTTATTATTCCCACCTCAGACGGACACGTGCCTAGGCACACGTCCGTACTACTCTGACGTTTACAATTCCTCTATCTCATAAGACAGGGGGCAGAGTCAGAGGCACGCATCCATGGGTAAGCAAGCATTCAGACAAAGAAGGTAAAACCCCGGTTTCAAATTGCGCGTGTCATACCATCCTAAAATAGAGTCAATCAAGGGTTAGGCCATTGGTTGACTCGGGGGCATGTGATGGATATACGCCCAATTTGAACCCGTTGACTTCCGAACCGTTACATTTTTATCGTCCCATTTATGATTGTAAATCGAAACTTCAACCCGAACCCTTCGCGAAAACACCAACGGCTCGGACGAGGCCGAAGCGCTCGTCCGGCCGAGTCAGACTCGCCTAGGTGAGGTTGGGTGGCCACACCCGACCTCCCCTAGGGGAGATCGGGTCAGCCAACCCGATCTCCCCTAGGGGAGATCGGGTGGACCAACCCGATCTCTCCTAGGAGAGATCGGGTCAGCCAACCCGATCTCTCCTAGGAGAGATCGGGTCGGCCAACCCGATCTCTCCTAGGAGAGATCGGGTCGGCCAACCCGATCTCTCCTAGGAGAGATCGGGTCGGCCAACCCGATCTCTCCTAGGAGAGATCGGGTCGGCCAACCCGATCTCCCCTAGGGGGATGGGGTTGGCCAACCCCATCCTCCCTAGGAGGGGTTGGGTGCCCTCACCCAACCCCTACCCCTGGGGGTCAGATTTCTCCTCCCCCAAGGGCCCCGGCACCATTTTCGGACTCCCACGCTCGGTCCACTCCGCCTACCTTCTCCGAATCCTAAGGTCTTAATTATGTGCTTAAAGGTTAATTAATTGTGTTTAAAGGTTAACGATGTCATTAAGCCACCTTAATGACACCGTTGCCTATAAATACCCCACCTTCACAACTCATTGGAGGATCTGGGCAAGTTGCACAATTTTGCTCTGACATCTCTCTAGCTTTATCTCTCTAAAACCGTACTGACTTAGGCATCGGAGAGGGTTCATCAGGCACCACCCCCCCCCCCCCCTCTGTGCCTGGTATTGCCCCTCTTGCAGGGTGGCAAGGAGAAGAGAACCAAGGAAGCAGAAGAGCATAGAGCAGTAGGACAAGCCCCAGAGGTAAGAAGTACAAGCCTCGGGAGGTCAGAAGGAGAGAAGGAAAGGAGGTCAAAAGGAGAGAAGGAAAGGAGGTCAGAAGGAGAGAAGAGAAGGACATATATCAGAACGACTACCCCAAGAGAGTATAAGGGCAGGGATCAGAACGACTACCCAAGGGAGTATAAGGGCATGGATCAAAACGACTATTCCTAGGAGCACTGAACCCGGCATTTCATTAGTGGGAGATAAATTCTAGATTGACGACCCGTTGACCTAGACTTTATAACCTAACAGGGGGGATGGGGTTGGCCAACCCCATCCTCCCTAGGAGGGGTTGGGTGCCCTCACCCAACCCCTACCCTTGGGGGTCGGATTTCCCTCCCCCCAAGGGTCCCGGCACCACCCTTGGACTCCCACACTCGGTTTATTCCGCCTACCTTCTCCGTATCCTAAGGTCCTAATTATGCGTTTAAATGTTAATTAACTTTGTTTAAAGGTTAACGATGTCATTAAGCCACCTTAATGACACCGTTGCCTATAAATACCCCACCTCCACTATTCATTGGATCATCTTGGCAATTTGGATAATTTTGCTCTGACATCTCTCTAGCTTTATCTCTCTAAAAACGATATTGACTTAGGCATCGGAGAGGGTTCATCAGGCACCACCCCCCCCCCCCCCCCCCGCCTGGTATTGCCCCTTCTGCAGGGCGAAAGGAGGAGAGAAGGAAAGGAGGTCAGAAGGAGAGAAGGAAAGGAGGTCAAAAGGAGAGAAGAGAAGGACATATATCAGAACGATTACCCCAAGGGAGCAAAAGGGCATGGATCAGAACGACTAGTCCTAGGAACACTGAACCCGACATTTCATTAGTGGGAGATAAATTTTAGATTGACGACTCGTTGACCTAGACTTTATAACCTAACAGATACGCTCCTGGTTGGCGTCGAAAACTGTTCACGAGACAGGCTCTCGGAGGGCACTTAACGTTTCACAGGATAGGCTCCCGGAGGGCACAAGTTAGACCAAAGATACGCTCCTGGTTGGCGTCGAAAACTGTTCACGAGACAGGCTCTCGGAGGGCACTTAACGTTTCACAGGATAGGCTCCCGGAGGGCACAAGTTAGACCAAAGATACGCTCCTGGTTGGCGTCGAAAACTGGTAGTTTGAAATCTACCTCAAGATACGCTCTTGGGGGCGTCGAATCTGGTAGTGTTTTTTCTACCTCAAGATACGCTCTTGGGGGCGTCGAATCTGGTAGGTTGCAAATCTACCTCAAGATACGCTCCTGGGGGCGTCGAAATTCGTAGTTTTTGGAAACCACTCTCAAGATACGCTCTTGGTGCGTCGAAGGTCGTAGTATAGAAACTACTCTCAAGATACGCTCTTGGGGGCGTCGAAGGTCGTAGTATGATCACTACTCTCAAGATACGCTCTTGGTGCGTCGAAAGTCGTAGTATTGACACTACTCTCAAGATACGCTCTTGGGGGCGTCGAAGGTCGTAGTATGAACACTACTCTCAAGATACGCTCTTGGGGCGTCGAAGGTCGTAGTATGAACACTACTCTCAAGATACGCTCTTGGGGGCGTCGAATCTGTTCGCGGGATAGGCTCCCGGAGGGCACAGGGTTTGTAGTTTTAGAACTACTCTCAAGATACGCTCTTGGGGGCGTCGAATGTGTTCGCGGGATTGGCTCCCGGAGGGCTCATAATGTTACCTTATCTTGTGTCCTTTCTCATGTAGGGTGCGTCTTTGGTATGCTTTTCGAGTCTTTACTTGACTTTTCCTTCTATGATATTGCATGCTACCACGCTTTTCCTTCAATGTGGGAGATCACCTCTCGAGGGCGATGTTTGTGTGTTGCCGACTTAGGACGAGTTCGTATAGGGCGTTGATAATGTTTTCCTCTTATGTGACCTCTTCTAGGAAAAGTGGTATTGCATGTTCTTGTGATCTTCTGCCTCTAATCTCTTCTTTTACACTTAGGTGGACTACCAAGCACTTATTCGTTTGGTGCCCCCCAAGTTGCTTGGTGGTCACACCGCCTTTCATGTTTGGCCGTTGAAGGCCCCTCGTTCATTTTCTTGGTTGGGTACCCCTTATGCTCGGGGCTCCCTTGTCTGCTTGTTTGAATGCGATGAGTGTCCCTTGTAGGATTTACTCTTTCTCATGCTTGCTTGTTTCAGTCATAGGCATGGTTTGGATGATGCCTTTGTCGGATGTGTCATTGGAGGTTGGGTGGAAGAGCTTTTGCTTTGGGTGAGTGGGGATGGATTTCATTCTCTTGATAACTAGGATGTGGCAATGTTTGTATCCTAGGGGTGCTTGTAAATTCTTTCCCCCCCCCCCCCCTTCCTAGTGTTTTAGGTTGAAAAGCTCTCTCATAGAATGGCGTCTTGAGTTGTTAATCTCGTAGGTGTGTTTCAGAATAGTCAATCTGATCCATGCTCTTTGCTCGTGCATAGGGGGGGTCTGACCGGGCTGTGATAATCTTGGAGTGTTGTGGCACTTAGTGTGCGTTGCCTTTTCCTTTACATTGGAGTATTCTTCAATGCCTTTAGGGAGTGTCACATTGGTCATGCTCCTCCCACCTTGAATCTTGATTATAGACTTCCTTTGAATTAGGACTTGAACCTAAAAAGGATGTTTTCCTTTAGGTTTGCAAGTGATGCTCCATGATTTTCCATGGGTTTGCCCCCGTATTGGCTATTCCTTGTTGGATAGCTTCATTAGAGACTGCATTTGTATTGCTTACGTATACGTGTTTGAGGTGTGTTGAGCTGACAAGTCCCTCCTTTTTCATTTTGTCATATCCTTCATTCACCGTGTATTCGGCGTATGGCCTGAAAGGCGGGATATTGTTCTAGTGTCCCTTTTATCGGGGTTCTCCTCTTGATGGGATGCCAGAGTCAAATGTCTTATCATTTGCAGACAGGGTGGTTGATCGGGATGTGCGTCTAGTGTGAGGGTCGATCTTGAAACCTTACTCCCCAAGCTTTAGAGCTCTTCTTTGGTTGATCTTGTAGAACTATTATCCTGCCCTAAGGCTCTTGATAGGAGATGTATCTCCTTTTTCATACTCTAGTTGTTGCACTATCTCTTTTGCAAATCTTGCATCTTTAGAGTTTCTCTCTTGGTGCATGACTTCAATGACAGGATTTTCTACCGATGTTTACTCTATTAGGACTTGTATCCTTGGTTGCCTTCCTTTCTTGTGAGATGGCGAAGGAGTGTTTGTGAACACTCCAATGTGTCGCACTTGGTAGAGGTATGCGCCAAATCTTTATGGCGCTGTCTTGAATCTTCGTGTACCTATCTCTGATGAACATGTTATTCATTACATATATAGTACGGAGTCCAAGGATCTCCGGGTTAGGATCATAGTTTGAGAACAGAGACATAGTCATCTATTAGATAACCTCTTTATCTACGGAGTTTATTTTTGCAAAGATAAATGCAAGGATACTTGTAAGGATACTTGTAAGGATACTTGTAAGGATACTTGTAAGGATATGTGTAAGGATACGTGTTCCATCCTTATTCCTGGTTCATTTGCAGTGTCGTGTCCCTAATGGGTGTGTTGGTGTTCTGACCACCTTTACTAGTAGGGGGTCCTTTGGTATTAGGTATGCCTGACTCTTCTCTAGTATCATCAATGGTTGGTCATGGGAGATGTCTGACGGACTCCCTTCATGCACTATGGTTCTCTTCATGTCAAAGTTGGTGATTCCCTCTCTTATGACTAATATATCATTGTGTGGAAATACTATGTTTTCCATATCCCATTTAAAAAGCTTGATGATGGTGTCACCATTCTTCCTTTGCTAGGCTTGGTGTCCTTGAGAGTTTTTGATTGAAGTGTATTCCATTACCTGGGGTGAGCTTACTAAGTGTAGTTGTATCTTCTGGCTATTTTATGAAATCATAAAGATCCGCTGGAGGTGTTTGCTTCTGATGGTGGGCGTTGCCCATGTGATATGGTTTCCTCCATTTTTGGAGGGATGTGTTCGCGGCTACCCCCTCTTATGCTAATGGGCGTTTGTGGGGAGGGCATGTTGTAACTGGTGCCCCCCTTGCATACCAATGCCCGATGGGATCCTTTGACGGACTTGGCCCTAGGATGCTTAGTGGAAGGTTATGGTGGGGGTAATATTTTGTGACCTTCATGGTAGTTCCTCTATAGGATGTTGGGGGTGCTCAACTTATTTTTGTAAGTGAGCCTTCCATCTTGTGACCTTTCCCAGAAACTTGACCTTATAGGTGTTCTTTGGGATTGAGGAATCTGTTGCTTGTGCATCTCTTGATTGGCGACGACCTTTTACGGATTCTTCTAGTGGTCCACCTGTGTATATATATATCACGGAGCCCGAAGGCGTCCGGTATGGTCATTCTTGGAAAACATGTTGATATCAAGTATCAAAATCTACCCCTTTTAGGGAGTTGACTTGTTATGCAGTTAAATTAAATAAGAGGATATGGGTGTGGGGGTGTTGATATCCCCTGCTTCCTTGGTAATGTAACTGTTTTCCTCCATTAGTCTGTGTGTATTCCTTCATGTATGCTATGTGCGATCTCGCTTTACTACGTCTCTCCATGAGACTTCCCATTGTAGTAGCAATGTACTAACATGGTGTGGTACTCTATGAGTCCCCTGTTCAAATTCTTGTCTTTTGGACTACTCCCCTGTCCTAGGGGGATGTGTGCCAAAGGTTGTAATGCATGAGGGGTTTGGACCTGTCGTGCTGTATCATGGGTAGGTGGTTGCCTTGTTGTGTTGTTGGGACTATGTCCCTCCCTTTGAGCTTTCCTTGGTATGTCCCTTGGTCATGTCTGTGGTGATGCGGACTGTATGTGTACATTGCCAGGGTGGATGTTGGAACTCCTATATCCTTGTTGGTCTGGCATGTATGTCCTCCCTTAGTGCGGTGTATGTACCTGTTGGGGTACTTGGTTGAATTCATACCACCTTGGAGGTCTTGACTGTCTATCTGCCCCCAGAGGGGTGTATGCCCTGGCATCCTGTTGTGTCTGTTGCTGCCTTGGAGGCACAGACTGCTGCCTTCCCCCTGGGGGTGGCCTTTGGTTGTCTCTCCTTTGTTCTCCTCGCTGCCCTGTTCGAGGGTGCGAGTGGCGTTCTTCCGTTGGGATTTGCTCCTCTTCATGAGCTTCTTCTCCTTCCTGTCGGTGTTGCCTTTCCTGCCTATTCCTTAGGGTCTCTCTGTAAGCTAGTAGCTCGTCCGAGGCACTCATCAGCCCTGGAGTCACTGTATGTGCTCCCTGTGTGTATGCCGGCCTTGTGTTGGTTGTGTGGGAACGATTGTTGTTCCTTTGAATCAGTATTCCATATGGGTACCCTTGAGGTTGTGCCTCATAGTGATATCCCTGTGGAGGTGCCGTGTATTGGGATGACACTCCTTGTTGCCCCCCTGTCCCTGTGGCTTCCTAGTCAATGGAGTTGAAGCTGTGGAAGACTCATCCCCAGCTGGGCGTGAGGGTCCTCTCTCCTGGTTGTTGGGCTGGGGTGCCTGTGGGGTTACTTGAGGCTCTAGGTGTGCAGGCTGTTTCTCTGGGTTAGGTTGACTTGCTGGAGGTATAGGCTGTCTTTCTTGCCTATTGCCCCCAGGTGGGCGATTATCTCTAGACACTAAGTTGTTCGTCATCGCTCTCGTGATTGCCAGGCTTTCTGTTCGAAGCCCACGGACGGCGCCAAGTGTTAGGTTATAAAGTCTAGGTCAACGGGTCGTCAATCTAGAATTTATCTCCCACTAATGAAATGTCGGGTTCAGTGTTCCTAGGACTAGTCGTTCTGATCCATGCCCTTCTGCTCCCTTGGGGTAGTCGTTCTGATATATGTCCTTCTCTTCTCTCCTTCTGACCTCCTTTCCTTCTCTCCTTCTGACCTCCTAAGGCTTGTACTTCTTACCCCTGGGGCTTGTCCTACTGCTCTATGCTCTTCTGCTTCCTTAGCTCTCTTCTCCTTGCCACCCTGCAAGAGGGGCAATACCAGGCACAGAGGGGGGTGGTGCCTGATGAACCCTCTCCGATGCCTAAGTCAGTACGGTTTTAGAGAGATAAAGCTAGAGAGATGTCAGAGCAAAATGGTGCAACTTGCCAAAATGTCCCAATGAATTGTGAAGGTGGGGTATTTATAGGCAACGGTGTCATTAAGGTGGCTTAATGACATCGTTAACCTTTAAACACAATTAATTAACCTTTAAGCGCATAATTAAGACCTTAGGATACGGAGAAGGTAAGCGGAGTGAACCGAGTGTTGGAGTCCAAAAATGGTGCCGGGGCCCTTGGGGGGGAGGCGAAATCCGACCCCCAAGGGTAGGGGTTGGGTGAGGGCACCCAACCCCTCCTAGGGAGGATGGGGTTGGCCAACCCCATCCCTCCTAGGAGAGATCGGGTTGGCTGACCCGATCTCCCCTAGGGCAGGTCGGGTGTGGCCACCCAACCTCACCTAGGTGAGTTTACCTTGGCCGGACGAGCGCTTCGGCCTCGTCCGAGCCGTTGATGTTCTCGCGAAGTGTCCGGGTTGAAGTTTCGATTTACAATCGTTAATGGAATGATAAAAATACAACGGTTCGGAAGTCAACGGGTTCAAATTGGGCGTATATCCATCAGAAGCTATGCCCATGTTTCTGGCGGCTGTAGAGGGTCTTTTGGATCGAAGAGAGGCTGCGAGGAGGCAGGAGGAGATGCCCCCGTTGGAGGAAGCGACCCTGCCAACAGAGGGTCGGAACGCACAGGAAGCCCCGCCCCGAGGCCAGGGCAGAGGTAGGGCAACTGGTCAGCCGGAAAGGTTCGTGGTTGATGGGCCATGACCAGTACAGCACAGGACCATTCCCCTGAATGGTCCCATCACTCCCGACCAGGTGGTAAAGATCGTGAACATCTGTATGGGAGAACAGAAGCCACTGGTGTCGGAGCTGAGGGATCGATCCACTCATCCCTTCGTCCCCCGACTCATTGACACCCTAGCCCCGCCTGGGCTAGGCATCCCCACGATAAAGGAGTATGATGGCGAAGGAGATCCAGTTCCCCACGTCCAGAAGCACCTCATGGCGTGTCTGGGAAGAGCCCCAAGTGAAGACATAGTGTGTACGTTGTTCCCGAACACACTGGGAGAAAGGGCCCTGACTTGGTTCTTTAGTCTGCCCCCAGGATGCATCACTTGCTGGGCAGACATGCACGATCGATTCATTCAACAGTACCAGGGTCTGACCCAGGTGGTGCACAGGCCCGACGAATCGCTGGCTCATTATTACCAGCGGTACACAGCCAGCGTAGCAGAGATAGATGAAGAAATCTCTGAGGGCGAAACCATCCGTACCTTCATTCGGAACCTGACAGCCCCCTATGGCTCCGACCTGATGCACAGCGTGGCTGAGAAGGCTGTGTGGAATATGGAGGCATTACAGAAGAGGGTGAAGCGGCAGATCGACGTCCAGGAGTCAAAGATAGCCGCAGGAGAACTGGAACCCCCAAAGTCGAACAAGGGGAAGCAGTCAAGTAAACCTCTCGATGATCGTAAGTCAAAGGGTAAACCCGAAAGTGGCAAGAATCGAGGTCGTCCGGATCGGAGGGACGACAGACGTTCTTCAAGGAAGGATAAGCGGGAGGATTTTGACATTCCTCTCAACTGCTCCATGGCGGAAGTGCTGACAGTCATGGAACAACAAGGTATCTCCAGGTACCCCCCGAAGAAAGATGGAGAATTCCTGGGGTCCCGTACAGATTGCAATTGTCGGTTTCACCGCGCAAATGGCCACGACACCAATCACTGCCGGGAACTGAAGAAGGAGATTGAAAAGCTAATCCAGAAGGGAAAGCTCAAGGAATTCGTCGGGGATAAACGATGCCGGTCCCGCTCTCGGTCCCGATCGCGGTCCCGTTCCCGATCCCGCGATCGGTCCCCGAAAAAGAAGAGAACTGATCCAGAGTCATCCGGTGCTCGCAAGGAGAGACGAGTCATCAACGTGATTCATGGGGGATTTGCTGCTGGAGGTGATACCTCATCCGCCCGAGAGGTCTATGCCTCTAGAATCCCTACGGCGGTGGTGCTGGGTAAGAGGTCCCGATCTTGGACCTTGAAGGAAGAGATGGTAATCTCCTTCTCGTCGGAAGACCTCATAGGCGTGGAGAATCCACACGACGATGCCTTGGTGGTAACCTTGGATGTAGACGGGTTCGAAATGAAGAGAATTCTAATCGACGGAGGGAGCTCCTCCGACATTCTGTTCATGGACGCGCTGGAGGCTATGGGGAAAACAAAGAAAGATCTGAAGGAAGCAAACTTCCCGATGGTCGGATTCTCTGGCTCAACCTCCTACCCGCTAGGAGTAATCACCTTACCAGTGGAGTTTGGTAGTGGGTGGAAATCAGAAAGGAGGAACGTGGAGTTTATCGTAGTTGATTCTGCGGGGACTTACAACGCGATTATCGGGAGAACCACCATCAATCCCTTGATGGCGGTTGCCTCGACTGTGCACCAGAAGATGAAGTTCCCGACCGACCACGGAGTCGGGGAGGTCAAAGGCGACCAGGTGGCTTCCCGAAACTGCTATGTTAATGCCACCCGGAGGAGGAGGCGAGAGGCTATGACTATCCTCCAGACAGACACAGATCCCAGAGAAGAGTTTGGGCGTCCCGCCCCCGTAGAAGATCTGAAAGAAGTCGAGATCGACGGACCCCAGAGGAAGGTGAAAATCGGGTCTGCTCTAACTGAAGAGACAGCCCAAAAATTGGTGGAATTGTTGAAGGAGTTCAAGGAGCAGTTTGCCTGGTCCCCCAGCGATATGCCAGGAATCAGCCCCGATGTGATCGTACAGGAGCTGAAGATAGACCCCGCGATCAAGCCTATCACACAGAAAAGCCGTCCGATGGGCACGGATAAGAAGATCGCGATCCAGCAGGAAGTGGGCAGGTTGCTTGACGCCGGGTTCATTAAGGAGCTCCGATTCCAGACTTGGGTGGCCAACCCAGTACTGGTAAAGAAGACCAACGGGAAATGGCGAATGTGCGTGGACTTCCGCGACTTGAACAAGGCTTGTCCAAAGGATTGCTATCCACTCCCGAGGATTGACCAGCTGGTGGATGCCACATCGGGACATGAGCTGTTGAGTTTCATGGATGCGTACTCAGGATACAACCAGATCAAAATGGCCAAGGAAGACGCTCCCCACACAGCGTTCTATGCAGACAGCGACATCTATCACTACGATGTCATGCCTTTCGGGTTGATCAATGCCGGGGCAACCTACCAGCGGATGGTGAATAAGCTGTTTGGAGACATGCTGGGAGAAACCATGGAAGCCTATGTGGATGATATGCTGGTGAAGTCCCGACAAGCCGAGGATCACGTGCACAACTTTACCATGGCGTTTGAGCGGATGAGACTCCATCAAGTTCGCTTGAACCCGACGAAATGCGCCTTCGGAGTCCACTCAGGGAAGTTTTTGGGCTTCATGGTGAGCCAAAGAGGAATTGAAGTGAACCCTGAGAAGCTGAGGGCAATCGAGGAGATGCAGTCTCCGATAAACCATCGGGAGGTGCAAGTACTGAATGGCCGACTAGCTGCAATGAACCGCTTCTTGTCCAAAGCCAGCGACCGATCAATGCCGTTTTTTGAAGTCTTGAGGGCCAACAAAAAATTCGAATGGACCGCCAAATGTGAAGAGGCGTTCCAAGCACTCAAGCAGCACCTTCGCACACTCCCGCCGCTGGCGAAACCGGTTCCAGGCGAGCCGCTCTTCCTTTATTTGGCTGTTTCTGAATTTGCCATTAGCTCTGTGTTAGTAAAGATTGTCGAGGGTAATCAAGTCCCCGTCTATTATTTAAGCAAGGCATTTGCCAAATCTGAATTGAACTACCCCGCCGTTGAGAAGTACCTCTTTGCGTTGATTATTACTGCTCGGAAGCTAAGGCCATATTTCCACGCACACAAGATCACTGTGCTAACGAACCAGCCTTTGAAGCATTTTTTGAACCGACCGGATGCGTCGGGGAGATTAGTGAAATGGGCAGTAGAGCTTAGCGAATTTTGCATACACTTCGCTCCGAGAACAGCCATTAAGGGTCAGGCATTAGCAGATTTCATAGCAGAGTCTACAGCCCCCGATCTGGAAGAAGCGGGCCCTGTAGAGGGGGCAACCATAGAGGTCCCGACGGAAGAACAACCAGAGAGGGCAGAGCAATCAGAACAGCCAAACAAGGAAAATACCTGGGAGATGTACACGGATGGCTCCGCGAGTTCAGACGGATCAGGAGCGGGTTTTTTGTTGATACCGCCGGGTGAAGGTGAACCGCTCCGATATGCTTTGGCTTTAACATTCAAGGCCACAAACAACGAAGCGGAGTACGGAGCTCTTATCACGGGCCTAAAAATTGCTAAGGGCACTGGAATCGATCACTTGAGAGTGAAGTGCGACGCGGCGTTAATCGTGAACCAGGTTCAAGGGCGATACGAAGCAAGGAGTCCGATAATGAAAAAGTATCTGCGAGAGGTACAAGCCCTGAAAGAGAGCTTCAAAAGCTTCGATATCGAGGCTATTCCAAGGGAGGAGAACGTAGAGGCAGACGCCTTGAGCAAATTCGCCCTGGGGGCACCCTTGGAAGAAAATCGGAAGGTGCACTTCCTAGAGAAGGTGATCTTATCAAACATCGACCCCACGCAGGTGTGCACCATTGAAGCAAAATCGGAGGAGGAGCCCACTTGGATGACCCCGATAGTCGCGTATCTGACTACGGGGGCAGCCCCCGAGGACAAGGTAGCAGCAGACAGGATATGTCGGATTGCGTCTAATTATGTGATGTTGGACAATCAGCTGTACAAGAAGGGCTGGTTCTCGACTCCGTACCTAAAGTGTGTGGCAAAACCCGACACCAATCGAATCCTGAAGGAAATGCATGAGGGGGTCGCGGCTTGTCACGAAGGTGCCCGATCCATTTTGAGGAAGGTGTTGAACTTAGGCTACTATTGGCCCACGATGAACAAAGAAGCAACGGCGTTGGTCCGATCATGCGACGCGTGCCAGAGGTACGCCCCGAGTATCGCGGCTCCGGCCGCCAACCTGACATCCATCAAGAGCGCTTGGCCCTTCGCGCAGTGGGGCATCGACTTGGTGGGACCTCTTCCACAAGCACAAGGGCAATGTAAGTATTTACTTGTAGCTATCGATTATTTTTCGAAATGGATAGAGGCGAAGGCGTTGGCCAGAACAACGGGGAACCAGATCGTCAAGTTCCTCCAAACCCACATCGTATCCAGATACGGGATTCCTAAGGTGGTGATCAGCGACAATGGCCCACCGTTTAACGGCTCTCAGGTGAGGGAGTATCTGGAAGAATTGAACATTGAGCATCGGACCGCCTCCGTACGCCATGCTCAGACTAGTGGCCAGGTGGAGTCAGCCAACAAAATCGTGATGGATGGCCTGAAGAAGAGGGTCTACGCCTTGAAGGGCAAGTGGCTGAATGAACTGGAAAATGTACTTTGGGCTGTTAGAACGACACCCAAACGATCAACAGGGGAGACTCCGTTTGGCTTCGTTTATGGCACGGAAGCTGTCGCACCTGTGGAGGTAGCTGTGGCGTCCCATCGGATGAGATATTACGAGCCCTTAACGAACGACGAAGTGAGACGTCTGGACTTGGACTTACTCGAAGAGAATAGGCGGGAGGCCAATGAAGTCCAAGCTCGAATGCGTTTAGCGACGGCCAGGTACTACAATCGGCGAGTGAAGTCCCGACAGTTCTTTGTCGGGGAGCTGGTTTGGCGTCGCAACGAGTTCATCCTTTTGGATCGAATCAACAAGATGTCACCAAAATGGGAAGGACCTTATAAGGTCGTGGGGATGCCAGCTCCAAATGCATATAAGTTGGAAGACCTCGATGGCAGAACATTAAAGCATTCTTTCAGTGGCGAACACTTGAAGAAACACCATGCTTGAAGAAAGTCGCCTTAAGTGGTGCCCGATAAAGTCGCCTTAAGTGGTGCTCGATAAAGTCGCCTTAAGTGGTGCCCGAAAAAGTCGCCTTAAGTGGTGCCCGATGTAAAATCGCCTTAAGTGGTGTATGCTATTTATCGTTTAATTCGATGTAAGCCAATCTTATGCCATCAATAAATAAAGAGGTTGCTTCCAAATAAGAGTTGTCCTTAGATTTATGCTAAGTGTAAAAGTCGCCTTCAGTGGTGCGCGATGAAAGTCGCCTTCAGTGGTGTACGATGAAAGTCGCCTTCAGTGGTGCGCGATGAAAGTCGCCTTCAGTGGTGCACGATGAAAGTCGCCTTCAGTGGTGCACGATGAAAGTCGCCTTCAGTGGTGCACAATATTTAGATTTATTCTAAGTATCCAAAAGTCGCCTTCAGTGGTGCACGATGAAAGTCGCCTTCAGTGGTGCACGATGAAAGTCACCTTAAGTGGTGCACGAGAAAAGTCGCCTTCAGTGGTGCACGAGAAAATTCGCCTTCAGTGGTGCACGATGAAAGTCGCCTTAAGTGGTGCACGAGAAAAGTCGCCTTGAGTGGTGCACGATGATTAGATTTATTCTAAGTAATATAAAGTCGTTTTAAGTGATGCGCGGGACTAAGTCGCCTTGAGTGGTGCATGATACTTAGATTTATTCTAAGTATCCGAAAGTCGTCTTAAGTGATGCCCGAGAAAAGACGTCTTAAGTGATGCAGGATTAATAGATTTGCTCTAAGTGATATAAAGTCGTCGTAAGTGATGCATGAAACCAAGTCGCCTTAAGTGGTGCGCAGAATTAAGTCGTCTTAAGTGATGCATGGAGTTAAGTCGCCTTAAGTGGTGCAAGTTATTAAATCGACGGGAAAGACGTACGAGAATGTCTTAAGTGTCGAAGCTTCGACTTAAGCGCGTATAAGTAAAGTCACTCGGAGAAGTGCAACAAAAGATCGGAACCAGAGAAGTTTGATATTGATAAAGGGCTAAAAGGCCCGATGATGACAAAAGAGAAGAAGATACAAGGACCCTAAAAGATAAAAATATTCAAGCTTGGTCCTTGTCGGCAGCATCGGCAGCAGCTGGGTCCGCGGAGTCAGTAGCAGAGGGATCCACAGGATTGGCGTCGGGAGGATTAGTTATCGGGGCGTCCGCACTTGGAAGTTCAGAAGCGTCTTCGACAATTACGGGAGTATTCCCCCCGTCACTCTCCTCGGAAAGAGTAAAATACTTCTTCGCGAAGGGAGCAAGGGAAGGAGACTTGTCGAAGTTGATGGCGTCGCCATACTCCAGGTGGAGCTCCTCAACCACGTTGAAGAGAGTGTTCTCCACCTCTGTGCCAAAGAACTTCATGGCATCAGCTTGAAAACCCGCCGACCTCCGGTAGTCCTCCCGGCCCTTTTCCTCCGCTTCAGCCAGCTGCGCAGGAAACCCCGCGATTAGCTCCTCCAAAGCCTTCTTCTCAAGAACCAGTTGGTCCTCGGCAGCCTTCTTCTCCTGGGTCAGCCTGTCCACAATCACCCCCCGCTCCTGCCGCTCTTGCCTCAAGAGCCCCACGAAGTCCGCGATCTGCTGCTGAAGGCCCCGAATCTTCTCATTGAGGACAGCCAGCTCTTTGGCAAGCTTCCCCCGCGAAGACTGGGAGGCCTTGAGATCCGCCTGAAGCTGCTCGCGGACTCCTCGGTCCCGCTCCCGGGCCTCATCATAGGCAATGACATACCTGATGAGGCGGTTGTAGTCCCCGAGCTCCTGCAATAAGAAGGAAAAGGTGTTAATGAACAAAAGACCCGATTTATCAATCAACAAGAAAGAAGCAAAGTCTCACCTCTATGCGGCGCACAGCCATACCCCTGACGTCCCGCTGCATATGCGTCCGATTGAGGTAAATCGGATGTCGCATAGAAGGCAGGATAGAACCCGCCAGCAGATGCAGGGCCAGTTCTTGGTCATGTTCCCCTTGTGTGAGCGGGAGTCCCTGGAGCGTCTGGATAGGAGTCCAGGGGGCATTCGCCTGTGAAGAGTTGAAGGGCCTGTAGAAGTCCCCATCAAGAGCGAGGGGAGAGATAGGACGAGGAAGGGAAGGGCACGCCTCCGTCTCGGCCCGAACAGAGGAGGGAGAGAAGTCGTGGATAGGCGAGAGCTCCCGCTGCTGAGGAGAAGACGAAGGAGGCGGCCCCTGAGGGGTTGGTTTCAAAGGGGATTGTCCCGCCTTCCGACGTTGTTGAGGGGGGTCAACCCCGCCAGTCTCCTCGGAGGAGTCCAGAGTTTCCACCTGACGAAACTGTTCGCCAGATGGTGCCTTCTCCCCAGCTGAGGAAGGCACCCCCGCTGGAGGCGGAGCATCTGCGGAAGCTGCAGCACCCGAGGAAGCTCCCGAGCGACCTGCACCTGGAGGATGAAGAGCTTCAGAAAGGTAGTCAGGAAGTTCATCGGGATTCTTACACCAAATGATACGTCGGGAGACGTATTGATCCTTCCCGCGGTAATGATAGTAGCCAGCCTTCAAGACTCGGGGAGTTTCGCCTCGAAGGATTCTTTTGACATCAGTAATGCGACCTTCCTTGGTCGAGGAAATCAAATCCGACGGGACCATCCTCTTGTACGATTTAATAGCAAGTCGAAGTTGTTTACCTTCCTCAGCGTTCTGGACCTCGAAGAGCTGGTCCAGGTCCACCCGTTTCCGCTTGGGCTGCTCCGCCGAAGGAGACCCCGACCTAGCAGCAGCCTTCTTGGCAGACTTCCTCTTCCGCGAGGGGCGGACAGCATCAGTCTCCCCCTGCTTAAGGAATAGATCGGTCAGCACAGATACCTTCTTGGCTGCAAACAGTAAACAAAGAAAGAGTTAGAAGTTTACCCAAGGAACCATATTGGAAGGACCGTCGAAGAGTTGGCCCCCAGAAACAATGTCGAGGAGTCGGATCCCGGCGTGCACCAGGTCCCGCTCCACGAGTGAGTTGGCGTTGAGAGGAGTGTAAGACTCCTCCCACTGATAGAGCTGGATAAGCTGGAGAGTCTCAAAATCCTCATCAGCATAAGTGTGGAAAGCAGGCGGAGGGTCTGCTACCACCTCCCAGCGAGGCCAGGGAATGGAGGAGTGACGGATGAAGAAGTAGCTCCTCTTCCAGCTACTATTGTCGGACCCGGTATCGATCAAGAGTCCCCGACCCTTGACCACCTTCCAGGTGTCACTGGTCCAACCATGCCGGGCAAGCTGCTGCTTACTCCACTTAGGCATCCGGGGGTAGAAGGCGCAAACCCCCGCCTCGTTGCACTTCATCCCATAAAAGGTTCTGAAGAGTTGGAGATTGTAGACCCACTTCTGTCGGAGACAGAGGACTTGAAAGGCGTTCCAGAGGCGGATGGCATGGGGAGAAAAGGTGGTGGGGTGTGTTCTGTAATGACGGCACAACTCGACCAGATTACCGCAAAAGGGGAACCTGATCCCCGCTGATATTTGTCCCGTAGAGACAAACACCTCCCCTTTCTGGGGACGAGTAACCTCAGAGTCACTCGAGGGACGATGCCTAGGATATGGGAAACGAGGTTCCCAGGTGATGGTGATGCAACCCTCTCGGAGAGCTGCATCATAGGCAGTGTTGGAAATCTCATTTGGAGCATAATCAAAATTAAAGGGTTTTCTCCCCTCAGAGCTGGAACTGCTGTCTGAAAAGCAACCAGGGCAAGAAAATACAGTGGGACTCTTGGAAAAATTAGAAAGAAAAAAGACGAACAGACAACGAAGAGGGACTCCTTACCAGACATGATGAAGTAGAGGTTGAAGGAGATGAACGAAACGTCGCCGGAAAGATGATCGGAAAGACTCCAAAGACCTTCGAAATTACAGAGCTTGGAATTGCAGAGGAATCGCAGAGAGCTTTTGAGAATTCGAAGACGGTAAAGGTTAAATTGTGACTATGGCTAGGGTTTTATAATCGAATAAGACGGTTGAAAGAACACTTCGATCCGGGTCGTCGAAGTCGAAGAGTCTTAATCTGGACCGTTGAGATGAAACGTGCAGAAGGACAACGAGCGTAATGATGAAATGGCCTAAAAAGCACTTTTTCAGAAAAGGACAGGCGCGAAAAATCAGGCATGTGGGTCGAAAACGTCACTCCATTATCTACTGCATTTAATGCACTAGGAAACCGAGAAGACCCTTGGGATATAACAGTTATCCACAAAACCCTGAGGAAACGTAGAGGAGAAGATTGATAAACTGAGTAACTGAACCAAGGAAAAGATCCCCGACTCTAGTATTGAAAGATCGGGAGTTGAAACACACGACGAACTAAAAGTCCCTCATGTCTTGGGGGCAAATGATGGGTCCGACTACAGTCGTCAGGCCCCGTAACGGCGAGGAAACGGAAAACAGGCCCACCAGGCCCCGAAAGGAAGGTCAAGATGACCTAGGAGAAGGGTCCCGACAAAGGGAGTCCCGACGAGGCAAGGTCCCGACAGAGTCAGTTCCGACAGTGGAGCTGGAAGCTCCCGATGAGAAGCCTTTGAGAAGGCCCCGATGATGAATCCCTGAGAATTATTGGCCCTGTCACGATGACGAGGGGCCCCGAGCGGTGACACAACGAGATAACTCTGGAGTCCCCGACGGGAGTCGGGACTCGTTATCAGAGGATAAAGCCAAGATATGCGGGGCGTGGCCGAGATACGCGGAACGTGGATTAAGATACAAGGAGCGTGGCCGAGATACGCGGGGCATGGCTAAGATAAGCGAGATCATGTTCGAGATATGCGGGATACGGGCTAACCACCCCTAACGGTTCGCCAGGTACCTGAGACATCTCTTTGCCTATAAAAGGGCAGGAGATCATCTCAGAAAGACTTACGTTGAGTTGAATACACTCTGATATTTGTTACTTGCCAGTCATACAAAGTACTCATTTAAGCATCGGAGAGGGATTCTGGGTCACCGCCCGGTCTATCCCCTCTTGCAGGATTGCGTGGAGCAAAGGAGCTAGGATTGCCGTCGAAGTCCGTACCGGAGTTCCACCGTGATCCAACATTAACCTTATACGTGGACGACATACTCATTGCTGCAAACAACATGAGTTTCATTAATAAGTCACAGTCCTGGTTAGCATCTGTATTTGAGATGAAAGACAAGGGAGAGGCCACGTATATATTAGGCATTAAAATTGCTAGAGATCGGGCTACCCGGAAATTGTGTCTGTCTCAAGAAGACTATACCAATAAGCTGTTGAAAAGGTTCAAATTAAATGATGCAAAACCCGTGGATACGCCAGTGGTATTTGGGTGCGCACTTTCAAAACGTGACGGGCCCAAGAACCTGGCAGAGCACGAACAGATGAAGGGTGCAGAATATTTAAGCATGGTTGGTAGTTTGATGTACGCTATGCAATGCACCTGTCCGAATATCTGTTGAGCCGTGGGCCTAGTAGCACGTTTCCAATCAGATCCTGGCTATCAACATTTAAAGGCGTAAAACGAATAATTCACCATCTGAAAGGTACTGCCGACTATGCTCTGTGCTATGAGGGCGGGAAGTTAGAATTGGCCGGTTACAGTGACGCCGACCATGGTGGCGATCCGGATGATCGTAAGTCCACCACAGGGGGAGTGTTCCTCCTTGCTAAAGGCGCCATTTCATGGACAAGCGAGAAGCAAACATGTGTCGCGCTGTCAAAGATGGAATCGGAATTCGTAGCTCTCTCTAAGAATGCACAGGAAGCAGTTTGGCTGAAAAGGCATCTTACTGCACTGCTTAATGGCGACGCCGAGAGTAAACATGTGAAGGTGTTCTCCAACAGTCAGGCAGCCATTGCGGCAGTTAAGAATCTGATGTACCATAGTAGGACCAAACACATTGATGTGAAATATTTTTATGCTAAATCTATGGTAGAAGACAATATAATCACTATGGAATACTTGTCCACTGATAATATGATTGTGGACCCATTTACTAAGCAACTACGTAGGGAGATATTCGAAAAGCATGCAAAATTGCTTGGATTGCGTAGGGTTTAGAAATGGCGTATATCTGTGTTTTGATATTAGAAATTTAAATTTTGTAAGCGAAAGAAATGCAACCGAGTTTATGATCAATCGACGTCAAAATATTTGTATTACATCAGATTTACGCTCTATAAACTAAGTCGTAGGAGGACGCAATCCTCTGCCAAACTATGTCGAATGTGGGCCTTACCTAGTGTCACATGTACGGTCGTCTTGTGGTGAAAGGAGGCCTCCACCAAACAAGACTGGCTAAGAGTCAGGAGGATAAACCTGATTAAGTGAGACGAATATCCAGTTTCGAAGTAACTCGACGTGATCTTCATTTCGCATATCGCCGTGATGAACATCGTTCGTCATTTAACCACATTCTGGGCCAGATGAGAATCTGTGATAGCATGATTGACATATCCCTTTCCTGTCAACCCAAAAGGTTCATGTATGCTATCAACGCGTGCTTCATACTACACGTGCCACGTCCGACCACGGGGTCACAGCTCGGTTGTGCTAGGAAGGAATCCTCGTGATTCTGGCGGGCGCAAACTTCTTCACCTCAAGCATGTGATTGATCCCGGGAGCTTTATGAAGAGGCACCCGAAGTATCCTCATGGACTCAGAACTCATATCTAAGGTCAGGCTCAATGATCGCTTCCCGGCGAACGAGCGTAGTGCTGAACAAAAAAGCCTAGTGACCACGTCTTGGAAACCGGTTGGGTTTGACCAAGGGTATGAGCGATGGGGATGGTCAAGTTCACCTATAATTGACCGATTCTTGTATTAACTAGGTGGCCACCAGCCAGATATTAGTTGAAGGTTGTGAATACTTGTACGGATGCCTTGGAGAAGTGTTCCTATGTGGAAACTAGGCAAATGGAGAATTATCAGTTGACCTAGGATACAGCGCGGTACAATATATAAATGTTGTTTATAACAGGTTGATTAGAGAAAAGGGAATCAACATTCTGCGGGCGCTACAATACTCCTAACAGATGAGTAACATGATGCCCGTCGTATCCGCCAGTCGCACGGCAAACCTCGTATGAACTATTCGGAAGCATGGAGCAGATCAATACATTAATAGGCACCCTCCCATTCCGGCGAGTGGGAGCCGTAAGCATATGGTGATGGGCGCCGCAATTGGTAGTCCATAATATGTATAGTTTACCTAATGAACTTGGGTTAGTGTCACATTAGGGTAATTGGGCTAGACCCGAATCCCAATTGACATGGGAGGCCCAAAATTGGGCCTCCCCATTTACATAGGTCGGCCGAAATATAGAGAGGGGGTAAAGTGGACTTTTGTCCACTTTATTCATCCTATAAATAAGAGGTGGAAAATTTTAGGGTTAATCATAATTCCCTCAGAAGAGTGTTTTAGAAAGAAAAACCCTCCTCCCACACCACAAGGTTCGGCCGAAACATATAACACCTAGGGTGTGCCAAATTGCTTTCGAGCAAACACTCCAGAGATCTGTCCCCGTGCCAAGAATCGATCAGAGGCTTTGCTGTGGAGTTGCACCACGTAGGACTTCTCTAACAAGAACCTCTACGGGTCCCGACCGGAGGATCGCGAATTCCCTTGAGCAAGGATCTTGGACTACGGTTACTCTTGAGGTATGTGTAAACTTTCCGCTGCGTAATTGATATTACTAGCACATACCATGTTTAAGTTTCCATAGTGATTACTCCCCGTAATCTAACATAGTCTCCACAGAAAAGCCTCTGATCGATTCTTTGCAGGGACAGATCTTCAGAGTGTTTTTTGAAGCAAATTGGCACACCCTTGGTGGTGTAGGTGGTTTGGCCGAAACTAGTCTGTTTAGGGAGGAGGGTTTTCCCTCAAATCACCACAAAGAAGGAATCGTGAATTACCCTAATGAAACCCCTAACACTCCCTATTTATAGGAAGAGCAAAGTGGATAAAAGTCCACTTTGCCCATACACTTATTTCGGCCGGCCTTGGTGTATAAGGGAGGCCCAATTTTGGGCATCTCATGTCAATTGGGATTTGGGTCAAGCCCAATTTCCCTAATGTGACATTTACCCAAATTTTAGGTAACATATACATATTAATAGGCTTCCATTTATGGCGCCCAATCACCATATGCTAACAGGGACCTCTACCATACCAAGACCGGCTAAGAACCACGGTGGCAAACCTGGTTAAGCAGAACGATCATTTGGTTTCGGGGTAACACGACATTATCTAATTTTACAAATCATCGTTGCGAACTTTGTTCGACAGATAACCACATTCTGGACCAGATGACAAATCTGCTATAGCATATGAAATTTTCCACTCCAGACTAAATTTTAGGTTATGCTATCGTCGCGCGCTTCATACTGCGCGTGCCATGTTCGACCACGGGGTTAGGCTCGATTGTGCTAGACAGAATCCACGAGATTCGAATGGGCACAAATTTCTTCACATTGACTGTGTAACTGATCCCGGGTGCTTTATGAAGAAGCATCCAAAGTATCCTCACGGACTCAGAACTCATACCTAAGGTCAAGCTCAATGTTCGCTTCCCGGCGTACGAGCGTAGTGCTGAACAAAAAGGCCAAGTGACCACATCTTTGGAAATTGGTTGAGTTTGACTTAGGGTATGAGCGATGGGGATGATCATGTACACCTGTAACTCTCCGACTTTAATATTCACTAGGTGGCCACCAGCCTAATATTGCGAATACTTGCATGGATGCCTTGAAGGAGTATTCCTATGTGGAAACTAGGCAATTGGAGAATGACAGTTGACTTAGGATACAGCGTGGCACAATATTGTTTTAACAGGTTGATTAAAGATGGGGAATCAACGTTCCGCAGGCGCTACAACACTCCTAACAGATGAGTAAAACGATGCCCGTCGTGTCCGCCGGTCGCACGGCAAACCTCGTATGAACTATTTCGAAGCAGGGTTGGATCGAAGAACAAACTTTGATGTTTTGGTCGACAACATATTAACAGGCACCCTCCCATTCCGGCGAATGGGAGCTGTTGGCATATGGAGATTGGGCCGTCGTAATTGGAGCCCATTAATATGAGTCTGTTACCTAAGGAAATTGGGTAATGTCACATTAGGGATTTTGGGCTAGGCTTAAAATCCCAATTGACATGAGAGGCCCAAAATTGGGCCTCCAATTATCTAAGGCCGACCGACTTTAGCATGAGGGTAAAGTGGACTTTTGTCCACTTTGCTCCTCTTATAAATAGGGAGGTGTTAGGGATTTATTAGGTGCTAGTCTCTTCTTCCTTTGTGGTGAGATAAAAGAAATCCCTCCTTCCTAATATTATATTTTCGGTCGAAACACATATGTGCCTAGGAGGTGCTAAATTGTGTCAAGCAACTTACTCCAGTGATCCATCCCCGCTAAATAATCGACAGAGGCTTTGTTGTGGAGAATAATCCGTGTAGGGCTTTTTTAACCAGAACCTCTACGTGAACCGTTCGGTGGATCGAGAACTCCCATCAGTGATCTTGGGACTGCGAAAGCTTTATAGGTATGTGCACTATCTTATGCTGCATATTATTTACCGTGCACGTATCTTGGTTTGTGTTTCCGTAGTATTTAGCACCGTAATCTAACACCTCGAGCTGAAGCTAAACCAAATGGATGTTAAGACTGTATTCCTTCATGGAAACTTAGAGGAAGAGATCTATAAGGAGCAACCAGAGGGTTTCATAACCCCTGGGAACGAATGTAAGTTTGTAAATTCCAAAGATCGATCTATGATCTTAAACAATCGTCTCGACAATAGCACCGCAGGTTCCATGAGGAAATCGTTGGCAACAGAATCGTGAATCTTCACGAGGATCCCTGCGTGTACACAAAGACCTCTGAGTTGAAGTATGTTATCTCGACATTATAAGTCGATGACATACTCATTGCCGCGAACGACGTGAATTATTTGAATGAATCAAAGTCCCGGCTGGCATCTGTATTCGAGATGAATGACATGGGAGAAGCCACGTACATCCTAGGCATTAAGATTTCTAGGGATCGGGCTTCTCGTAAACTATATCTTTCTCAAGCCTATATTAACAAATTGTTGGGAAGGTTCAATCTCGAAGATGCCAAACCTGTGGATACGCCGGTAGTGTTTGGGCGCACGCTGTCGAAGCGTGAGGGCCCAAAAGATCAGGCGGAGCGTGGACAGATGAAAAGTGCAGAGTACCTCAGTATGGTTGGCAGTCTAATGTACGCAGGCAATGCACTCGTCCGGATATCTGTTACGTTGTGGTCTTAGTAGCACGTTTCTAATCAGACCCTGGATTTCAACAATTACGAGCCGTGAAACGAATTATTCGATATCTGAAAGGTACTGCCGACTACGGACTGTTCTATGAGGGTAGTAAGCTTGAATTGACTGGCTAAAGTGACGCCGACCATGGTGGCGATCCAGATGATCGTAAGTCCACCTCAGGAGGAGTATTTCTCCTTGCTAAAGCCGTCATTTCATGGATGAGTAAGAAGTAATCCTCTATCGCGTTGTCTCCGATGGAATCTGAATTCGTAGCCCTCTCTAAGAATGTATAGGAAGCTGTCTGGCTAAAGAGACTCTTGACTTCTCTACTTGACATCGAGGACGGGAGTAAGCCTGTGAGGATTTATTCTGACAGTCAAGTAGCAATAGTACCATAGTAGGACGAAACACATTGATGTTGAATATAATTATGCGAAAAGTATGTTAGAAAACAAACTCATCACATTAGAATATTTGTCATCTGAGAGTATGGTGGCAGACCCATTGACAAAACCTTTATGCAGGAAGTTTTCGAATAACATGTCAAAATGCTTGAACTACCTAGGGTTTAGGAGGCTTGTATTGTGTCAATAACATTTTGAGCTTTTAAATAAAAGAATTGCAATTTGAGTTTATGATTTTACGACATCATAATGACTGGATTACATCGGATTTACGGTCTATAAACTAATCGTTGGAGTGTAAAACCTCCCAATAAAAGATGTCGAATGTGGGCCTTGCCTCGTCACACAGGCACGATCGTCTTGATGGAGGGGGAACCTCCACCAATGTCCAGACCAGCTAAGAACCACGGTGTTTCGAAAGATAAACCTGGTAAAGCAAAACAATCATTTGGTTTCAGGGTAACACGACATGATCATTGTTTTGCGGATCGCCGTGGTGAACTTTGTTCGTCAGTAACCACATTCTGGGCTAGATGAAAATCTGCGATAGCGTATGACATTTCCCACTCCTAACAATATGTAAGTTCAGGTTATGCTATTGACACGCACTTAATACTGCGCGTTCCACGTTCGACCACTGGGTCAGGCTCGTTTGTGCTAGGTGGAATCTTCCGAGATTCTGATGGGCGCAAACTTCTTCACCTTGAGCGTATGACTGATCCCTGGTGCTTACTGAAGGAGCACCCAAAGTATCCTTACCAATCAGAACTCATATCAAAGCTTGGGCTCAATGTTCGTCTCCAGGTGTACGAACGCAGTGCCCGAACAAAAAGGCCTAGTGACCACGTACTGGAAACTGGTTGAGTTTGACTAGGGATATGAGCAATAGGGACGGTCATGTACATCTGTAATTCTCCGACTCTTGTATTCACTAGGTGGCAACCAACCATATATTAGTTGAAGGTTGTGAATACTTGTACGGATGCCTTGGAGAAGTGTTCATATGTGGAAATTAGGCAATTGGAGAATACCAGTTGACCATGGATACAGCACGACACAGAGAAGCAACATTTGGATAACATGTTGGGAATCAACGTTCTGTGCACGCTGCAACACTCTTAACCGATGAATAGCACGATGTCCGTTGTGTCTGCCAAGCGCACGGCAAACCTCGTATGAACAATTCGGAAGCTAGACTGGATCGAAGAATAATTTTTTATGTGTTGGTCGACAACATATTAACAGGCACCCTCCCATTCCGGTGAGTGGGAGTAGTTGGCATTTGGTGAATGGGCCGTTGTAATAGGAGGCATTTAATATAAGTCCAACAACCTAAGTAATTGGGTAGTCACATTAGGATTTTTTGGCTAGGCCTAAAATTCCAATTGACACAAAAGACCCAAAATTGGGGCTCCCTAATCACTTGATGACCGGAGTATAGATTATAAATAGAGAGTGTTAGGATTTATTTGAGGTTAATCATTCTTCCTCATTTGTGTTGAGATATAAGAAATCCCTCCTCCTTAATACGTATTTTCAGCCGAACCTAAGGAGCCAAGGAGGTGCCATATTGTTTCGAGCAATTATCCCAGAGATCCATCCTGCTGACGAATTGAAAAGAGACTTTGCTGTGGAGACCATTCCTCGTAGGTGATTCCTTAACCTCCTACATGAGCCGTCCGTGGACCGCGAACTCCGTGTCACGATTTTGGGTTACATAAAGTATTATAGGTATGTGCACCCTCTCTGCTGCGTATTTAGTTACATAGCATGTACCTCGTTTTTGTTTCCGTAGTGATAATCTTCTAATTACAACATAATATATATATTTAAATCCAAAGATAGTTTTTTTTTTATATATATATATATATGTTTTTTTGTATTCAGTATTATTATATTAATATATATAGTATTTATTCAAATCCAAAGATATTTTTACTATTAAAGTTTATTTTGTTTACACATATACTTGTATACTTATGTAACATTTGTGTCTTCTTTTGATAGTATCGTAAAAAAACGTCTCTTGAGACCATGAGAACATAGCCATTTGCCATGCCATGTAAGAATGATTATTGTATGTTTGACATGGATTAATCAAAAGTTATAAAATTGATATTATGATAGAAAAAACGTGATTAAAAACTTACTTATTTATCACGTTTATATATGTTTTATTTATTGAAATTATATGACATATAGATTTTTTTTTCCAAGGTATATAATAGATTCAATATTAGTATATTAATATATATATAGTATTTATTCAATTAATATCTGGTTTATTTAAGGGTTAATTAGCCAAATGCACCATTATCTCTTGTTATGTTGCTCAATGCACCACATATGTTGTCTAATGCACCACTACGTTTTAAAATGTTGCTAGATGCACCACGCTACCAATCTACCGTTAAATTTTAATGTAAAAATGTTGACGATGCACATGTTGCTGACGTGAAATTGACAACGCAACGAAATGTAACATGGCAATTAAAATATTAAAAAATAGATAATAAACTAAAACAAAAATTTTAAAACTAAAAAAATTGCAAAAAATCAAAAATAAGTTAATAAAATTCAAAATTCTTCAAAATAATTTTATTTTGATTATGTTAAACATATTTTAAAAAAAAAACAATTATATTTCGTGTCAGTAGCATGTGATCTTCATCATTTTATACATAGTATTTAAAGGTGGACTAACATAATTGAGCGTCTGACGGTATTTCAAAAAATAGTAGTGCATTTGGCATATAAGAAAATAATATGGTTCATCCGGCAACATCATCAAAACAAAATGGTGGAATTGACTAATTAACCCTTTAATTAATTTAAAATTGAGTTGAGTTGTGGTGTGGTGTGGATGGCCCCGAATGGAACACGACGGAAGACAACACCCTCTCGTCTTCTTTCTTGTTGGAGACAACACCGTAGTTTTCTTTTCTTGCATGATAACCACCTCTCGTCTCGCGGACTAAATCTACGCCCGCTGCTGTCCTCACCTCACTTCACTTGCGCTTCCATCATCAGATTTCAGTGCCAATAATCTCTCTCCCATGGAAGTGGCTTCAGCGGCGGCGCTGACATGGACTCATCGCTCCATTTCACTCCACATTACCCGTCCCTTCTCCCTCTCTTCCACCGTAACAACTCAAACTCGACCTCACCTCACCTCCACTCCACTCTACTTCTTCTTGTTGGTTCCTCAGAGTCATCTTAAAATTATTCTTTTTCTAATTAATTGAATTGAATTGCAGATGTCTAACGCTACAAAATTCAAGGTCCACTGTGCTTCCTCCTCTGATCCATCCTTGCAGCAGAAGGTGACTCCATCTTTTCTTCTTCATACTGCCCTTTCAACTTTAGACCCCTCTGTCTGATACTATTTATTGATACACTCATATCTCTCTACTTGATACATTTGGATTTGATTGTAAAACAGACGACACTGAGTGCCGGGGAAAGCCAAATTACTTGGTTTTGTTACTACCATTGGCATCTTCTGCTTACTCTTTACATATTCCTTGTCACTGTTGCCTAAATAATGTCTATTAAGTGGTGAATTGAAGCTGTTTCCATGTTTCTTTCTCGCAAATCAGATGACAGTATCAATAACAGGAGCCACCGGATTCATAGGTAGAAGATTGGTGCAGCGATTGCATGCAGGTAGTATACTCTACTTTGGATATGTCGTATATGAGATGAGCACTTTCATGGTTGGGCATGCTTGCCATTATTCACCATTAATATGGTCTAGTCTAGTTTAAACTGTTATTATACTTAATAAAACTGCTAAATTGGCTTTTTATTATCCTTGGATTGCAGACAACCACACAGTGCATGTCTTGACGCGCTCTAGATCTAAAGCGGAGCTATTATTTCCTGGTAAGAAGGTAATAAACAGTTCTACTTTTATATGTCAGCATAAACATCATATGTCGTTGCTGAATTATGTGGAAATTACTATAATTGGCTACTAAAGTAAACTTTTATATAATTGTCTACTAAACTGGTCTTTCATGGGATACACAGACAAAGATTTCAGAGGAATTGTAATTGCAGACGAGCCAACATGGAAAGATAGCATTCAGGGTTCAAATGCAGTGGTCAATTTAGCAGGATTGCCCATCAGTACAAGGTGGTCCCCTGAGGTTAGTGTACAGTGAATCCTTATTTCTTTCCTTATATTATCATGTCGTGTCTTGAGGTGCATTTTCGGTTTTTATATGCTTGTTTCTTCATGCCTGCCGCATCTGCTAGTAAAAATCCATTATTGTCCAAGTGGGACAGTTGATATTCTTAACCAGTGTTCATCTGAATATCTTTTGACAGTCATGTAATAAATAGAATTCTTCAGCTTAGGAAATAGAATCACTGGACAAATATTTCTTAGTCTGATGTTTTATTGAGGATGAATTGATAGTCTAGCATTCTGTGTGTTTTCATTTAGTCATTATTAATGAAGTCACTAATTTGAATCCACAAATACATTAATGCAGATAAAGAAAGATATCAAGGACAGCAGGGTTAGGGTCACTTCCAAGGTCAGAAAGCTAAGTCTGGAACTTTCTTTTGAAAAAAATTACAATTTTGATATTAATATGGACCCTTTGTTTCTAGTAGAAGCCATGGGGAGAAAGTAGAGAGCAGTCCATGTCTAATAGAGAACATGATTGAATTTGATTGCTCAAAATTAAGAGTACAATAAGGGAGTGTTTACTTATATAGGATACCTAACATATGACTCTATCAAATATATAAACATAATCTCTAACATGGACAATGGCTAATGAGTAGGCCATGCTTCTTTTTTACTGGTGGATGAGAATTTCTTTATGTGACTTGTCCCTTTCTGCTTCTGACTATTTTGCAAAACGACTCTAAAGGTTGTTGATCACATTAACGGTGCACCGGAAGGTTCTCGACCAACTGTTTTGGTTAGTGCAACTGCTGTGGGTTACTACGGTCTGTTTCCAACCAAAATCTTTGCTTCTTTCTCACACCTAAATTTATGCCCCTATACTGTTCTGGAGGAAAAACCCCTAGATCACTGATTTTCTCAAAATATATAGGTAGTAGTGAAACACAGGTCTTTGATGAGAGTAGTCCATCAGGAAAGGATTACTTGGCTGAGGTCAGTCTACATATGCTAATGTTCTATTAATTTATTTCAATCTCCTATACATATCTATATGTAGTAATTCTTAATACTCTGAACTTATTTATTGGATATCATACTTTGAGCAGGTGTGCAGAGAATGGGAATCAACAGCCCTCGGAGCAAACAAAGATGTTAGAGTAGCACTGATCCGTATCGGTGTTGTTCTGGGTAAAGATGGGGGTGCTTTAGGTACTCTTAACTTGTCAAAATAACATAATACCATAGCATTGTAAAGCTGGCTTTTAAACAGTGCTATACATTAATCTTCTGGAAATGAGAAAACATCTTACTCTTCCATTTTTTACTCTCTTATTATTCTGAGGAAGTGCTTTTGATGTCACCATCAGTATTGCTTTTAAGTAGAAATTGTATTGAACTTTTTGCTTAAATAGTTAAGTTCTGAATATACATGCAAGTGGGTAGGAGTCTCTAGACAGTGAGGCCATCAGTACATGCCTTAAAATAAACCTGAATTACGAGCAGCCATTATAGGTGTGACTTAATCTGGTAATAGTTTTACCAGGAAATTTTGAAAAGGGCCAAGTAGGAATTCAATTGCTTCTCTGAATTATTAATGATGAAGATTGTTGTACTCTTGTTTTTAACAGCAAAAATGATCCCCATATTCATGATGTTCGCGGGTGGGCCTCTTGGATCTGGACAACAGTGGTAATTATTCAATCTGGCAACTACTTACTAGTATAATAAGGAACAATGCCAATATATGTAAAGAAAATCAATGTGGAAATATATTGAAAAGAAATGTCTTCTTCTGAATGTGTACAGGTTTTCGTGGATACACTTGGATGATATTGTCAACTTAATATATGAAGCTCTAAGAAATCCATCTTATAAAGGTAAATCATCTAAAACATATATATATGTATATATATATGTATATATATATGTATATATATGATGATGATGAGGGAAAGATGAGTTTGGAAATGGAATGTAGGAGTAATAAATGGGACAGCACCGAACCCTGTGAAGTTGGCAGAGATGTGTAAACAACTGGGAGAAGTGATGGGACGCCCGTCTTGGCTGCCTGTTCCTGACTTTGCACTCAAGGCTGTGCTGGGAGAAGGTGCTTGTGTGGTAAGTAAGATATAACTTGCTTTGCTTTGCTTTGCTTCCTAAGAAATGTATATTCTGTGTCTGTCTTTCTCTTTCTCACTGTGTATTGTTTGTTTAATGAAGGTATTGGAAGGGCAGAAAGTAGTTCCAGCGAAAGCCAAGGAGTTAGGCTTCTCGTTCAAGTACCCATACATCAAAGATGCATTAAAAGCCAGCCTTACGTGAGAGTTTATTATTATTATGTAAGTAAAGGCTTTGTATAATGATATATACTTTAGGCATCATCACCTGAATCTCTCTATTAGACACTGTGAAGAGGCTTACCTTTTTTTTTTTGCATAATATATATAATTTTTCTGTGTTAAAAGAGACCAGACTGCAACTTTCATTATACAAGGTAACTGAGGTAGAAAATTATAACTTAACTGTCGGATACCAAATATATTTAATAAGTAGATATATATAATCACAAATTAACTACTGAGTGACCCAACAAATTAACAAATGGTGGTTGCTATCTATCTGGATCGATTCATCAGCCATCACCTCAGCGGATGAATACTTCTGTTCTGTCTTTCCCATCCAAGCGTCTCCTTCCCTGTTCCTGTAAAAGGAGGATTATATTTTGGTGCTGGTAGTGGTGTCAGTCTCCTCAACTGCAACTTTCTATAGATCACAAACACAGAAGAAAAATATACCACCTAAGGTTAATAGGTCTTTTTGGTACAACATGTTTGACGATTTTTTACTTTTGATGCGACATCTTTTATTTTGTATACTTTTGGTGCAATACGTTTGCAATTTATACCACTTTCGGTGCATCCTTTAGTTGACCGTTAGTTTGACCGTTAAATAGTCACGTGACTTGCACATGCCTAGCCCCAAATTTCTATTTTTTTTTTTTCAGTTTAGTTCTTAAATTTATTGTCCTAAGTTTTTATTTTTGCAATTTAGCCCCTAAACATTTTCAACCGCACTCTATGCTAAATTGACCTAGCCATGGGGCTAGGTCGAACCATGGCTAGGGTCACCGGACCTGGGCGACTTTAACCATGGTCCGACCTAGCCATGGGTCGGACCATGACTAGGTCAATTAAGGCTTAGGGTCCAATTGGGTCAATTTTACCAAAAGACTAAATTGACCTAGCCATGTTTCGACCCATGGCTAGGTCAGACCATGGCTGATGGGCTCCGATGTAATCGTTAGCCCCGTTAACAGTCAATAGACGGCGAGTAAGTCCAGTGGACCTCATGAAAGGCCTGGAAGGCCCAGAAGCCCAGTACGAAGGGTTCCGACTTCAACAGTTTCGATATATGAGCTAAATGCTCCCGACAAGAAGCCTCTGAGCAGGCCCCGATATGCCTTCGTAAAGGCCCTGATAATAAAGCCCCGCGGAGGCTGAACCTGTCTCGTGAGACAAAGGGTCCTGGGTGGTGACCTAGAATGAGAAATCCGCCTATTAGATAGAGTAGTGGGGAGACGGTTAAGATATAGATAACCTCCCCAAGATACGCAGGGCGTGCCCGAGATACGCGGAGTATGGGCGAGATACGCGGAGCGTGGGGCGAGATATACGGAATCCCGAACGAGATATACGGAATCATGGGTAAAACGGCCAGCCACGGTCACAGGTAACTGAGTAACTTCCCCTCCTATATAAAGGAGGAAGTTACCTCAGAAAACAGATTCTCTAATACGAACTTAGACTATTGCTTACCACCCCATTGATCATATACTCATTTAAGCATCAGAGAGGGATTCTGGGTCACCACCCAGGTCATCCCCTTTTGCAGGATTACGCGGAGCCCAGGAGTTCGAGCTTTCCGTCAAGAACGTAACGGAGCTTCGCCCGTGATCCAACATTGGCGCCGTCTGTGGGAAACTAACAAAAAGCCAAAATAGTTTCTACCAGATCAATGGCCGGTGGTGGCAAGAAGAAGCAAGTTCAGGCCGGCAGTTCTCGCCCCGCTGGAACTATGAATTCCCCGTTGCTGGAATATGTTGCTGAGCAAGGTGAGTACCCTGCTGTTTCTCAGACAGGGGGGGCATGGTGATGAGGTCTCAGTCCGAGACACGACGCTGAACAGGCAAGATATCCCGCGAAGGGAGGTGGATGCTCCCCCAAACCCGGTGGGGCACGGAGAGGAAATACCGCGAAGGGAAGTAGGCTCTTCTTCAAACTCGGAGTTGGCCAAGGCAGTACCAGATGCTATGCCTATGTTCTTGGTAGCCATGGAGGCTCTGTTGGACAAGAGAGAGGCCGCTAGGAGGGCGGAGGAGTTGCCCCCGCGAGAAGAGCTGCCTCCACCCCCTCCGAGGGTGGCTCCAGAAGAACAGGAGGTTCAAGAGATTCAGCCCAGGAATAAGGGTAAGGAGCCCGCGCAATCGGAGAAGTTCGTGGTTGATGGTCCCGGACCAGTGCAGCACAGGACCATTCCCCTGAATGGTCCCATCACCCCCGATCAGGTGGTGAAAATTGTCAGCATCTGCATGGGTGACCAAAAGCAAATGACATCGGAGCTAAGGGATCGATCCAGTCATCCTTTCGTTCCACGGCTGCTAGATACTGTCGCCCCGCCAGGGCTAGGCATTCCGACCATCAAGGAGTATGATGGTGAAGGAGACCCGGTCCGCCATGTTCAGAGGCATGTCCAGGCCTGTATGGGTAGGACCTCGAATGATGACCTCGTGTGTTCACTGTTCCCGATCACTCTGGGAGAAAGGGCCATGACTTGGTTTTTCAGCCTACCGCCGGGAAGCATTACGTGCTGGGCTGATATGCACGATCGCTTCATCAAGCAATATCAAGGTCGGAGGCGTCTCCTGAAGAGCGTGAGGTCTTTGACCCAGGTGGTGCAGAGATCCGATGAATCGTTGGCATACTACTACAAACGGTTCACTGTAAGTGCCGCAGAGATCGATGAGGAAATATCGGAGGGAGAGACCATCCGCACTTTCCTTCGGAACCTAACTGCTCCGTATGGTTCCGACCTGATGCACAGTGTAGCCGCGAAGGCTGTGTGGAGCATGGAGGCCCTGCAAGCGAGGGTGAAACAACAAATCGACGTCCAGGAGTCGAAGATTGCCGCCGGAGAGCTTGATCCTCCGAAGTTGGGAAGAGGAAAGACGTCGTCCAAGCTGTCGGATGATCGCAAAGGGAACGACAAATCGGAGGGGAGTAGGAACCGTGGTCGCCCCGAGAGAAGGGAGGATAGGCGTCCTCCGAAGAAGGATAACCGCGAGGGTCGTAGTGTTCCCATCAACAGCTCGATGACCTCCGTGCTAGCTGTGATGGATCGGCAGGGTCTCGCCCGATACCCCCCGAGGAAGGAAGGAGAGTTCTTGGGAGGCCGCTCTGATCGTTATTGTCGGTACCATCGAGCCAATGGTCACGACACAGATAATTGTCGAGAGCTGAAGAAGGAGATAGAGAAGCTGATCCAGAAGGGGAAACTGAAGGAGTTCGTCGGAAGGGAACGGTGCCGATCCCGTTCCAAAAGTCGGTCACGGTCCCGCTCCAAGTCCCGTGATCGATCTCCAAAGAAGAAGAAGGTTGAGCCGGAAGCCTCTGGTTCTAGTGCCCGTAAGGAGAGGCGGGGGACCATTAACGTCATTCACGGAGGAATGGCAGCGGGAGGTGACACCTCTGCTTCTCGGGAGAATTATGCTTCCCGCATCTCTGCTGCTGTGGTGTTAGGGAAGAGGTCCCGGTCGTGGACTATCAAGGAAGAAATGGTGATTTCTTTCTCAGCGGAGAATTTGATAGGCGTGGAGAGTCCCCACGATGACGCCTTGGTCGTGACCCTGGATGTGGACGGATTCGAGATGAAGCGGATCCTAATAGACGGAGGGAGCTCCTCCGACATTCTTTTCATGGATGCCATGGAGGCTATGGGAAAGACGAAGAAAAACCTGACGCAGGTGAACTTCCCGATGGTGGGATTCTCTGGATCGACTTCCTATCCGTTGGGGATGATTACCTTACCGGTGGAGTTCGGTAGTGGCTGGAAGATGGAACGACGGAACGTGGATTTCGTCGTGGTAGAATCCGCGGGAACGTACAATGCTATCATCGGGAGGACCACAATCAACCCTCTCATGGCAGTCGCTTCAACTGTCCACCAAAAGATGAAGTTCCCGACTGACAATGGGGTCGGAGAGGTCAAGGGTGACCAGGTGGCATCGCGAAAGTGTTATGTTAACGCCACCCGAAGGAGAAGAAGGGAAGCCATGACTATCCTGCAGACTGATGCCGATCCTCGAGAGGAATTTGAGCGTCCCGCCCCCATGGAGGACCTGAAGGAGGTTGAGATTGATGGACCTCGAAGGAAGGTGAAGATCGGGTCTGCTTTGTCGGAGGAAAGAGGCCGAGAGCTGATCGAGCTCCTGAAGGAGTTCAAGGAGCTGTTTGCCTGGTCCCCGAGTGATATGCCAGGAATCAGCCCCGACGTGATAGTGCATGAGCTGATGATTGATCCCGCGATCAAGCTTATCGCGCAGAGGAGACGTCCGATGGGCGCGGATAAGAGGATCGCAATCCAGCAGGAGGTGGGCAGACTGCTCGACGCTGGATTCATTAAGGAGCTCCGATTCCAGACTTAGGTCGCTAACCCGGTCTTGGTGAGGAAGAGTAACGGGAAGTGGCGGATGTGTGTCGATTTCCGCGACTTGAACAAGGCATGCCCGAAGGATTGCTATCCGCTCCCGAGGATTGACCAGTTGGTGGATGCCACATCGGTGTTGGATCACGGTGGAACTCCGGTACGGACTTTGACGACAATCCTAGCTCCTTCGCTCCACGCAATCCTGCAAGAAGGGATAGATCGGGCGGTGACCCAGAATCCCTCTCCGATGCTTAAATGAGTATCTCGTATGACTGGTAAGCAGTGATCTCAAAGTGTATTGAACTCAACGTAAGTGATCTGAGGTGACCTCTTGCCCTTTTATAGGCGAAGGGATACCTCAGTTACCTGGTGAACCGTTGGGGGTGGTTAGCCCGTATCCCGCGTATCTCGGGTGTGATCCCGCCTATCTAGGCCATGATCTCGCTTATCTCGGCCACGCCCCGCGTATCTCGGCCACGCTCCGTGTATCTTAACCACGTTCTGCGTATCTCGGCCACGACCCGCGTATCCCGGCCTTATCCTCTGATAGCGAGTCCCGACTTAACGTCGGGGACTCCAGAGTTATCTCGTTGTGTCACCGCTCGGGGCCCCTCGTCATCGTGACAGAGCCTATTGTTCTCAGGGATTCGTCATCGGGGCCTACTCAGAGACATCTCTTCGGGAGCGTTCAGCTCGCTTGTCAGGTCCGACTCTGTCGGGACCTCTCATCCTCGGGCTCCCTTCGTCGGGATACTTTGTCTGGGCCATTTTGGCCTTCGTTTAGGGCCCACCTGACCTATTTGCCATTTCCTCACCGTTAAAGGGCCTAACGGCTGTAGTCGAACCAATCATTTGCCCCCAAGACATGAGGGACTTTTAGTTCGTCGTGTCTTTCAACTCCCGACCTCCGATATCAGTATCGGAGGCTTTTCTCTTGACAAAATTCCTTGACATGGATCTTCTCGTCCGCGATTCCTCGATACTTCGAGGATAGCCACAAAATACGAGAAGACTCCTCCAATATTCCTCGATAGTCAACTCTTCATCGTCTAACCTCCAAGAGTCCGATCCTCCCGCGGTCAATCTTCCAGGATCCGATCATCTTGCTGCGGAGCCTTCTGCCTCAGACCTCGTGGACCCTGCTCCCCTCGACGTTGCCAAGGATCAAGTTCAATCGCTTAATTCCACTTAAAGCGAAACCACGCCACTTAAGGTGACTTAATCTCGTGCACCACTTAAGGCGACTTAACCTCGTTCACCACTTAAGGCGACTTAATCTCGTGCACCACTTAAGGCGACTTTACATCGGGCACTACTTAAGGCGACTTTCATCGTGCACCACTTAAGGCGACTTAACATCGTGCACCACTTAAGGCGACTTTCATCGTGCACCACTTAAGGCGACTTAACATCGTGCACCACTTAAGGCGACTTTCATCGTGCACCACTTAAGGCGACTTAATCTCGTGCGCCACTTAAGGCGACTTAATCTCGTGCACCACTTAAGGCGACTTTCATCGTGCACCACTTAAGGCGACTTAACATCGTGCACCACTTAAGGCGACTTTTTTCGTGCACCATTCTGATGGATATACGCCCAATTTGAACCCGTTGACTTCCGAACCGTTACATTTTTATCGTCCCGTTTATGATTGCAAATCGAAACTTCAACCCGGACACTTCGCGAGAACATCGACGGCTCGGACGGGGCCGAAGCGCCCGTCCGACAAAGGCGAACTCACCTAGGTGAGGTTGGGTGGCCACACCCGACCTCCCCTAGGGGAGATCGGGTCAGCCGACCCGATCTCCCCTAGGGGAGATCGGGTTGGCCAACCCGATCTCTCCTAGGAGAGATCGGGTCGGCCAACCCGATCCCTCCTAGGAGGGATGGGGTTGGCCAACCCCACCCTCCCTAGGAGGGGTTGGGTGTCCTCACCCAACCCCTACCCTTGGGGGTCGGATTTCTCCCCCCCCCAAGGGCCCCGGCACCCCTTTCAGACGCCCATGCTCGGTCCACTCCGCCTGCCTCATCCGAATCCTAAAGTCTTAATTATACGCTTAAAGGTTAATTAAGTGTGTTTAGAGGCTAACGATGTCATTAAGCCACCTTAATGACACCGTTGCCTATAAATACCCCACCTTCACAACTCATTTGAACATCTGGGCAAGTTGCACAATTTTGCTCTGACATCTCTCTAGCTTTATCTCTCTAAAACCGTACTGACTTAGGCATCGGAGAGGGTTCATCAGGCACCACCCCCCCCTCTGTGCCTGGTATTGCCCCTCTTGCAGGGTAGCAAGGAGAAGAGAGCCAAGGAAGCAGAAGAGCATAGAGCAGTAGGACAAGCCCCAGGGGTAAGAAGTACAAGCCTCAGGAGGTCAGAAGGAGAGAAGGAAAGGAGGTCAGAAGGAGAGAAGGAAAGGAGGTCAGAAGGAGAGAAGGAAAGGAGGTCAGAAGGAGAGAAGGAAAGGAGGTCAGAAGGAGAGAAGGAAAGGAGGTCAGAAGGAGAGAAGAGAAGGACATATATCAGAACGACTACCCCAAGAGAGTATAAGGGCAGGGATCAGAACGACTACCCCAAGGGAGTATAAGGGCACGGATCAGAATGACTAGTCCTAGGAGCACTGAACCCGACATTTCATTAGTGGGAGATAAATTCTAGATTGACGACCTGTTGACCTAGACTTTATAACCTAACACTTGGCGCCGTCCGTGGGCTTCGAACAAAAAGCCTGACAATCACGAGAGCGAAGACGAACAACTTAGTGTCTAGAGATAATCGCCCACCTGGGGGCAATAGGCAAGAAAGACAGCCTATACCTCCAGCAAGGCTGCCTAACCCAGAGAAACAGTCTGCACACCCAGAGTCTCAGGTAACCCCACAGGCACCCCAGCCTAACAAGCAGGGAGGAGGCTTCCACAGCTCCAACTCCATTGACTAGGAAGCCACAGGGACAGGGGGGCAATAAGGAGTGCCATCCCAATACACGGCACCTCCACAGGGGTACTACTATGAGGCACAACCTCAAGGGTATCCATATGAAATAATAACTCAAAGGAACGACAATCGTGCCCACACAACCAACATAAGGCCCACATACTCGCAAGGAGCACAGACAGTGACTCCGAGGTTGATGCACGCATTGGATGAGCTGCTAGCTTATAGGGAGACTCTGAGGAACAGGCAGAGAAGGCAACACCAGCATGAAGAAGAAGAAGTTCATGAGGAAGAACAAGACCCAGAAGAAGAACACCACTCGCACCCTCGAACAAGGCAGCGAGAAGAACAAATGAGAGATAACCAGGGCCACTCCTAGAGGGAAGACAGCAATTTGTGCCTCCAAGGCAGCAACAGACACAGCAGGATGCCAGGGCATACACCCCCATGGGGGCAGATAGACAGGCAAGACCTCCAAGGAGTCATGGATTCAACCAAGTACCCCAACAGGGACATACACCGCACTAAGGGAGGACATACATGACAGACCAACAAGGATATAGGAGTTCCAACATCAACCATGGCAATGTACACATACAGTCCGTATCACCACAGACATGCCTAAGGGACATACCAAGGAAAGCTCAAAGGGAGGGACATAGTCCCAACAACACAATAAAGCAACCACCTACCCATGATACAGCACGACAGGTCCAAACCCCTTGTGCATGACAACCCTTGGCACACGTCCTCCTAGGACAGAGGAGGAGTTGAAAAGACAAGGATTTGAACAGGGAACTAATAGAGTACCACACCACGTCAGCACATAGCTACTACAATGGGAAGTCTCATGGAGAGACATAGTAGAGTGAGACCGCACATAGCATACATGAAGGATACACCTCCAGCTAGTCCGCCTTGCAAGGATGCGACCTCATATTCCTCAAGTGGAAGGAATACACACAGACTAATGGAGGAAGACAGTTACATTACCAAGGAAGCAGGGGATTTCAACACCCCACACCCATATCCTTCCCATATCCTCTTATTTAATTTAACTGCATAACAAGTCAACTCCCTAAAAGGAGTAGATTATGATACTTAACATCAACATGTTTTCCAAGAATGACCATACCGGACGCCTTCGGGCTCCGTGATATATATATACACAGGTGGACCACTAGAAGAATCAGTAAAAGGCCGTCGACAATCAAGAGATGCACAAGCAACAGATTCCTCAATCCCAAAGAACACCTATAAGGTCAAGTTTCTGGGAAAGATCACAAGATGGAAGGCTCACTTACAAAAATAAGTTGAGCACTCCCAACATCCTATAGAGGAACTACCATGAAGGTCACAAATGATTACCCCTACTACAACCGTCCACTAAGCATCCTAGGGCCAAGCCCGTCAAAGGATCCCATATGGCATTGGTATGCAAGGGGGGCACCAGTCACAACATGCCCTCCCCACAAACGCCCATTAGCACAAGAGGTTATCATGAAAAGTAACGAGTTATACTACCACCCATATCAAAAGTCAAGAGAAGTATCTCAAAGGAACCCAACACCACCAAGAAGGATAGCAAAGACATGAAATCCGAAGGTCAAAGCTCTCAAAATAAGCTCGGCCCATCAAGAAGAGAATTGCCTTACAAGTCACACAAATCAACCTCCGACAAATATTATTGTCATACATGTCGCCCTCGCGTGACCTATGCTCGTATCAGACTTGAACATCGTCAAGCACAACTCCATACATCGTGATGTGGCTATCATGTCCACATACACTGAAGTGGCTATCATGTCCACATACCCTGAAGTGGCTATCATGTCCACATACCTTGAGGTGGCTATCACGTCCACATACCCTGAAGTGGCTATCATGTCCGCACACTACAAAAGGGCTATCACTCCCACACATCAGGAAGTGGCCATCATGTCCACATACCTCGAAGTGATTATCATGACAGCACATCATAAAACATCTGTCAAAGACATGCATTGTAAAGACATCATCCCGACCACGAACATCAAAAGGCTACGCCTAGCCTTAGGAGGAGGTTCAAGAAAAAGGAAAAACAACACCCTTCGTACGCTCATCAAAGGTAGGCACTTATATTTCAAACCACTGGGTGATACCAGGAAGGAGACGTCCTTATTATGAAGACAACCTCCATATCTCACGAAATCAATCATGAAGCAAAGAATCACGACAAGCACTATTGAGGACATATAACAAAACGATCCCCACAACTACGACACTAGTAGAGGCTAATTCAAGAGCAGTCTCCACCAAACTCCAAAGCAAGAATTTGCCATCTTAATCAGAGCCATGGCAAGAGAGGGGAACCTCAGTGTAAGATGATGATCACACCCGTCACCAAAAGAAAAATCTTCAACGCAGGGGTTAATAACATAACCCATAGGAAAGCCAAAGACACCTTCGAAAGTCGTCAAATCTACATACAGACGAAATGAACCTGAGTCTCGGTCCCTCGGCTGGGGGGCAGAGGATAAAGAAGAGACACCAAGACCTATGATCACCCCATCGCCAGCCACAGGTTGTTTCCTTTTGTCTAGCAAAGAGGTCGCCTCTTCAACCACTACCTCCTTACCATGGGAGGGAGTCAGCAAGGGGGCACTTGAAGGAGAGCCTCTCGCGGTTTCTTTCTCCTCGGCAGCCGAGGGCCCGACCTCAGAGTCAGGTTTCCGCGCCTTGGATTTAGATTGACTTGAACTCTCACCCACCACAAGAACCATTCGGTAACCAAGGAAGAACGCTCTAACAACAAAAAGGAAGCAGCATGAGAACAATCATAAGTATATCACAACGAAAAAAGAAGGGAAAAAGAACGTACTGGAAGCATTAGCAGTCACCCCTGACTTAGAAAATTTCTTGGTCTGATAAGCAGAACTAGAGGGTCCTTCCCTCTCATCTGATTCAACGGTCTCCCTGTCTGAAGAAGAAAGCTTCCCAAAAGTGAGTCATCTATACGAGCAACCAACGCAAAGATCGACCCTTACTCAGGGAGGGGCGAGATACGCCTACTACGGGGGCAACCTTAACACCAAGGGAAGAGGGCGAACTTTTAGTTTCCCCAAATGGAGGAACGCTCCAGCACATCCGAAGGAAGGGTCAACCCTTAACACATGTCAATAGACCCTTTCGCTCGCGGCGGTAAGAAGAAAGCTTGTAAGCTTTTTCACCCTCACTTTTATGGGGAACAAATTGCAGGGTAAAGGTCAAGAGCTATACACACGCTCCAACGAATGAAGGAAAAATGTTACACGTGCCGAAAGTCGAGATTAATGGACAATGCTCACGCCAGTACGAGGGAGGCGGAACGTTGTGTCCCATTGAGTGGCAGAGTTCCCACCCTCAAGTAAAGGAGAGGTCTATGCTCTCACCTTTGCACTTATGCTCATATTCATGATTAACATCTACAGGTACATCAATGTCATCACTCATGCTCATACTCACAACCCGTCCATGCATACATACATGTTCATGCTTACACTCATATGCATGCTCACATACATACTCCCATGTGTTCAAACATTTAGACGTCCATGCACGTGGCCGCCATATATTCACGCATACATTCATGACTACAATCGCAGCATGTCTCCACTCACTCCCATCCTTATGTTCCTACTTGCATGTATGCTGGTACACATCCTCATGTTCATGATTTGTCCATGTTCACTCCTAGTTAACATCCTAGGTGTATTTTCCAGTATCCCATACTTAGAAAAATTTCGGACCAAAATTGAAATTTTTCTTCACTTAGACTTATCCCGGCATGAAATTGAAGCATAAGTCACTTAGTTGCATTCATATTGCATTCCTATGTGAACATGTATTCTTTGAGTATACGCCTGCGGCAAAGATAGGTTTATTATTCCCACCTCAGACGGACACGTGCCTAGGCACACGTCCGTACTACTCTGACGTTTACAATTCCTCTATCTCATAAGACAGGGGGCAGAGTCAGAGGCACGCATCCATGGGTAAGCAAGCATTCAGACAAAGAAGGTAAAACCCCGGTTTCAAATTGCGCGTGTCATACCATCCTAAAATAGAGTCAATCAAGGGTTAGGCCATTGGTTGACTCGGGGGCATGTGATGGATATACGCCAATTTGAACCCGTTGACTTCCGAACCGTTACATTTTTATCGTCCCGTTTATGATTGCAAATCGAAACTTCAACCCGGACACTTCGCGAGAACATCGACGGCTCGGACGGGGCCGAAGCGCCCGTCCGACAAAGGCGAACTCACCTAGGTGAGGTTGGGTGGCCACACCCGACCTCCCCTAGGGGAGATCGGGTTGGCCAACCCGATCTCTCCTAGGAGAGATCGGGTTGGCCAACCCGATCTCTCCTAGGAGAGATCGGGTTGGCCAACCCGATCTCTCCTAGGAGAGATCGGGTCGGCCAACCCGATCCCTCCTAGGAGGGATGGGGTTGGCCAACCCCACCCTCCCTAGGAGGGGTTGGGTGTCCTCACCCAACCCCTACCCTTGGGGGTCGGATTTCTCCCCCCCCAAGGGCCCCGGCACCCCTTTCAGACGCCCATGCTCGGTCCACTCCGCCTGCCTCATCCGAATCCTAAAGTCTTAATTATACGCTTAAAGGTTAATTAAGTGTGTTTAGAGGCTAACGATGTCATTAAGCCACCTTAATGACACCGTTGCCTATAAATACCCCACCTTCACAACTCATTTGAACATCTGGGCAAGTTGCACAATTTTGCTCTGACATCTCTCTAGCTTTATCTCTCTAAAACCGTACTGACTTAGGCATCGGAGAGGGTTCATCAGGCACCACCCCCCCCTCTGTGCCTGGTATTGCCCCTCTTGCAGGGTAGCAAGGAGAAGAGAGCCAAGGAAGCAGAAGAGCATAGAGCAGTAGGACAAGCCCCAGGGGTAAGAAGTACAAGCCTCAGGAGGTCAGAAGGAGAGAAGGAAAGGAGGTCAGAAGGAGAGAAGGAAAGGAGGTCAGAAGGAGAGAAGGAAAGGAGGTCAGAAGGAGAGAAGGAAAGGAGGTCAGAAGGAGAGAAGGAAAGGAGGTCAGAAGGAGAGAAGAGAAGGACATATATCAGAACGACTACCCCAAGAGAGTATAAGGGCAGGGATCAGAACGACTACCCCAAGGGAGTATAAGGGCACGGATCAGAATGACTAGTCCTAGGAGCACTGAACCCGACATTTCATTAGTGGGAGATAAATTCTAGATTGACGACCTGTTGACCTAGACTTTATAACCTAACACATTCAAGGCGACTTTCTCGTGCACCACTGAAGGCGACTTTTTGATACTTAGAATAAATCTAAGGATCGTGCACCACTCAAGGCGACTTTTCTCGTGCGCCACTTAAGGCGACTTAATCTCATTCACCACTTAAGGCGACTTTCATCGTGCACCACTTAAGGCGACTTAACATCGTGCACCACTTAAGGCGACTTAACATCGTGCACCACTTAAGGCGACTTAACATCGTGCACCACTTAAGGCGACTTTTTGATACTTAGAATAAATCTAAGGATCGTGCACCACTCAAGGCGACTTTTCTCGTGCACCACTCAAGGCGACTTTCTCGTGCACCACTGAAGGCGACTTTTTGATACTTAGAATAAATCTAAGGATCGTGCACCACTCAAGGCGACTTTTCTCGTGCACCACTCAAGGCGACTTTCTCGTGCACCACTGAAGGCGACTTTTTGATACTTAGAATAAATCTAAGGATCGTGCACCACTCAAGGCGACTTTTCTCGTGCACCACTCAAGGCGACTTTTCTCGTGCACCACTCAAGGCGACTTTTTGATACTTAGAATAAATCTAAGGATCGTGCACCACTCAAGGCGACTTTTCTCGTGCACCACTCAAGGCGACTTTCTCGTGCACCACTTAAGGCGACTTTTCAACTTGCGCCACTTAAGGCGGCTTAATATCGTGCACCACTGAAGGCGACTTTTTGATCGTGCGCCACTTAAGGCGACTTTACATCGGGCACCACTTAAGGCGACTTTATCGGGCACCACTTAAGGCGACTTTTCTTCAAGCATGGTGTTTCTTCAAGTGTTCGCCACTAAAAGAATGCTTTAACGTTTTGCCATCGAGGTCTTCCATCTTGTACGCATTTGGAGCTGGCATCCCCACGACCTTATAAGGTCCTTCCCATTTTGGTGACATCTTGTTGATTCGATCCAAAAGGGTGAACTCGTTGCGACGCCAAACCAGCTCCCCGACAAAGAACTGTCGGGACTTCACTCGCCGATTGTAGTACCTGGCCGTCGCTAAACGCATTCGAGCTTGGACTTCATCGGCTTCCCGCCTCTTCTCTTCGAGTAGGTCCAAGTCCAGACGTCTCACTTCATCGTTCGTCAGGGGCTCGTAATATCTCATCCGATGGGACGCCACAGCTACCTCCACAGGGGCGACAGCTTCCGTGCCATAAACGAGGCCAAACGGAGTCTCCCCTGTTGATCTTTGGGTGTCGTTCTAACAGCCCAAAGCACATTTTCCAGTTCGTTCAGCCACTTGCCCTTCAAGGCATAGACCCTCTTCTTCAGGCCATCCACCACGATTTTGTTGGCTAACTCCACCTGGCCATTAGTCTGAGCATGGCGTACGGAGGCGGTTCGATGCTCAATGTTCAGTTCTTCCAGATACTCCCTCACCTGAGAGCCGTTAAACGGTGGGCCATTGTCGCTGATCACCACCTTAGGAATCCCGTATCTGGACACGATGTGGGTTTGGAGGAACTTGATGATCTGGTTCCCCGTTGTTCTGGCCAATGCCTTTGCCTCTATCCATTTCGAAAAATAATCGATAGCTACAAGTAAATACTTACATTGACCTTGTGCTTGTGGAAGAGGTCCCACCAAGTCGATGCCCCACTGCGCGAAGGGCCAAGCGCTCTTGATGGATGTTAGATTAGCGGCCGGAGCCACGATACTCGGGGCGTACCTCTGGCACGCGTCGCAGGATCGGACCAACGCCGTTGCTTCTTTGTTCATCGTGGGCCAATAGTAGCCCAAGTTCAACACTTTCCTCATAATGGATCGGGCCCCTTCGTGACAAGCCGCGACCCCCTCATGCATTTCCTTCAGGATTCGACTGGTGTCAGGTTCTGCTACACACTTCAAGTATGGAGTCGAGAACCAGCCCTTCTTGTACAGCTGATTGTCCAGCATCACATAATTAGACGCGATCCGACATATCCTGTCTGCTGCCACCTTATCCTTGGGGACTGCCCCCGTAGTCAGATACGCGACTATCAGGGTCATCAAGTGGGCTCTTCCTCCGATTTTGTCTCAATGGTGCACACCTGTGTTGGGTCGATGTTTGATAAGATCACCTTCTCCAGGAAGTGCACCTTCCGATTTTCTTCCAAGGGTGCCCCCAGGGTAAATTTGCTCAAGGCGTCTGCCTCTACGTTCTCCTCCCTCGGGATAGCCTCGATATCGAAGCTTTTGAAGCTCTCTTTCAGGGCTTGTACCTCTCGCAGATACTTTTTCATTATCAGACTCCTTGCTTCGTATCGCCCTTGAACCTGGTTCACGATTAACGCTGCGTCGCACTTCACTCTCAAGTGATCGATTCCAGTGCCTTTATCAATTTTTAGACCCGTAATAAGAGCTTCATACTCCGCTTCGTTGTTTGTAGCCTTGAATGTTAAAGCCAAGGCGTATCGGAGCGGTTCACCTTCACCCGGTGGTATCAACAAGAAGCCCGCTCCTGATCCGTCTGAACTCGCGGAGCCATCCGTGTACATCTCCCAGGTATTTTCCTTGTTTGGCTGTTCTGATTGCTCTGCCCTCTCTGGTTGTTCTTCTGTCGGGACCTCCATGGTTGCCCCCTCTATAGGACCCGCTTCTTCCAGATCGGGGGCTGTAGACTCTGCTGTGAAATCTGCTAATGCCTGGCCCTTAATGGCCGTTCTTGGAGCAAAGTGTATTCGAAACTCACTAAGCTCTACTGCCCACTTCACTAATCTTCCCGACGCATCCGGTCGGTTCAAAAAATGTTTCAAAGGCTGGTTCGTCAGCACAGTAATCTCGTGTGTGTGGAAATAAGGCCTTAGCTTCCGAGCAGTAATAATCAACGCAAAGAGGTACTTCTCAACGGCAGGATAGTTTAATTCGGACTTGGCAAACGCCTTGCTTACATAATAGACGGGGACATGATTACCCTCGACAATCTTTACTAACACGGAGCTAATGGCAAATTCAGAAACAGCCAAATAAAGGTAAAGCGGCTCGCCTGGAACCGGTTTCGCCAACGGCGGGAGGGTGCGAAGGTGTTGCTTGAGTGCTTGGAACGCTTCTTCACATTTGGCGGTCCATTCGAATTTTTTGTTGTCCCTCAAGACTTCAAAAAACGGCATTGATCGGTCGCTGGCTTTGGACAAGAAGCGATTCATTGCAGCTAGTCGGCCATTCAGCACTTGCACCTCCCGATGGTTTATCGGAGACTGCATCTCCTCGATTGCCCTCAGCTTCTCAGGATTCACTTCAATTCCTCTCTGGCTCACCATGAAGCCCAAAAATTTCCCTGAGTGGACTCCGAAGGCGCATTTCTTCGGGTTCAAGTGGACTTGATGGAGCCTCATCCGCTCAAACGCTATGGTAAGGTTGTGTACGTGATTCTCGGCTTGTCGGGACTTCACCAGCATATCGTCCACGTAAGCTTCCATGGTTTCTCCCAGCATATCTCCAAACAGTTTGTTCACCATCCGTTGGTAGGTTGCCCCGGCATTGATCAACCCGAAAGGCATGACATCACAGTGATAGATGTCACTGTCTGCATAGAACGCTGTATGAGGAGCGTCTTCCTTGGCCATCTTGTTCTGGTTGTAGCCTGAATACGCATCCATGAAACTTAACAGCTCATGTCCCGATGTGGCATCTACCAGCTGGTCGATCCTCGGGAGTGGATAGCAGTCCTTTGGGCAAGCCTTGTTCAGGTCGCGGAAGTCCACGCACATTCGCCATTTCCCGTTGGTCTTCTTTACCAGCACTGTGTTGGCCACCCAAGTCTGGAATCGGAGCTCCTTAATGAACCCAGCATTGAGCAACCTGCCCACCTCCTGCTGGATCGCGATCTTTTTATCCGTGCCCATCGGACGCCTTTTCTGTGTGATAGGCTTGATCGCGGGGTCTATCTTCAGCTCGTGTACGATCACATCGGGGCTGATTCCTGGCATATCGCTGGGGGACCAGGCAAACAGCTCCTTGAACTCCTTCAACAACTCCACCAATTTTTGGGCTGTCTCTTCAGACAGAGCAGACCCGATTTTTACCTTCCTCTGGGGTCCGTCGATCTCGACTTCTTTCAGATCTTCTACGGGAGCGGGACGCCCAATGTCTTCTCTGGGATCTGTGTCTGTCTGGAGGACAGTCATGGCCTCTCGCCTCCTCCTCCGAGTGGCATTAACATAGAATTTTCGGGAAGCCACCTGGTCGCCTTTGACCTCTCCGACTCCGTGGTCGGTCGGGAACTTCATCTTCTGGTGCACAGTCGAGGCAACCGCCATCAGGGGATTAATGGTGGTTCTCCCTATAATCGCGTTGTAGGTCCCCGCGGAATCAACCACGACAAACTCCACGTTCCTCCTTTCTGATTTCCACCCGCTACCAAACTCCACTGGTAAGGTGATTACTCCTATCAGATAGGAGGTTGAGCCAGAGAACCCGACCATCGGGAAGTTTGCCTCCTTCATATCTTTCTTTGTCTTCCCCATAGCTTCCAGCGCGTCCATGAATAGAATGTCGGAGGAGCTCCCTCCGTCGATTAGAATTCTCTTCATCTCGAACCCGTCTACATCCAAAGTTACTACTAAGGCATCGTCGTGCGGAGTCTCCACGCCTATGAGGTCTTCCGACGAAATGGAGATTACCATCTCTTCTTTCAAGGTCCAAGATCGGGACCTCTTACCCAGTACCACTGCCGTAGGGATCCTAGAGGCATAGACCTCTCGGGCGGATGAGGTATCACCCCCAGCAGCAAATCCTCCATGAATCACGTTGATAACTCGTCTCTCCTTGCGAGTACCGGATGACTCTGGATCAGTTCTCTTCTTTTTTGGGGACCGATCGCGGGATCGGGAACGGGACCGCAATCGGGACCGAGAGCGGGATCGACACCGTTTATCCTTGACGAATTCCTTGAGCTTCCCCTTGTTCGACTTTGGAGGCTCCAGTTCTCCCGCGGCTATCTTTGACTCCTGGACATCGATCTGCCGTTTTACCCTCTTCTGTAATGCCTCCATATTCCACACAGCTTTCTCAGCCACGCTGTGCATCAAGTCGGAGCCATAGGGGGCTGTCAGGTTCTGAATGAAGGTACGGATGGTTTCGCCCTCTGAGATTTCCTCGTCTATCTCTGCTACACTGGCTGTGTACCGCTGGTAATAATGAGCCAGCGATTCGTCGGGCTTCTGCACCACCTGAGTCAGGGACCTCACGCTCTTCAATAAACGCCTCCGACCCTGGTACTGCTGAATGAATCGGTCATGCATGTCTGCCCAGCAAGTGATGCAGCCTGGGGGCAGACTAAAGAACCAGGTCAGGGCCCTTTCTCCCAGTGTATTCGGGAACAACGTACACACTATGTCTTCACTTGGGGCTCTTCCCAGACACGCCATGAGGTGCTTCTGGACATGGCGAACTGGATCTCCTTCCCCATCATACTCCTTTATCGTGGGGATGCCTAGCCCAGGCGGGGCTAGTGTGTCAATGAGTCGGGGGACGAAGGGATGAGTGGATCGATCCCTTAACTCCGACACCAGCGGCTTCTGTTCTCCCATACATATATTCACGATCTTTACCACCTGGTCGGGAGTGATGGGACCATTCAGGGGAATGGTCCTGTGTTGTACTGGTCCTGGCCCATCAACCACGAACCTCTCCGGCTGACCGGTTACCTACCTCCGTCCTGGCCTCGGGGCAGGACTTCTTGTGCATTCCGACCCTCTGTCGGCGGGGCCACTTCCTCCAGCGGGGGCATCTCCTCCTGCCTCCTCGCAGCCTCTCTCCGATCCAAGAGAGCCTCTACGGCCGCCAGAAACATGGGCATGGCTTCCGCCACGGCCCTCGTCAAGTCTGTAGCCGGGGGAGCCTCCTGCCCCCTATTGCCCTGGTGCTGAGGAGCAATATCTTCGGGATCTCCGTTGTGCCCCCTGTCTGGGAGAGCTCGGCTGGGGGATGGTTCTGGTTTTCTTCCTGTTCCGGTACTGAATCCAGGTTTGTTGCAGCGGGGTGACGGGAACCACCGGATTGTCCCTGTCTTCTGTTCTTGCCAGCCGCCATCGATCGAGTAGAAGGCATATCAACTTTTTGTTTGATTCCCACAGACGACGCCAATGTTGGATCACGGTGGAACTCCGGTACGGACTTTGACGGCAATCCTAGCTCCTTCGCTCCACGCAATCCTGCAAGAAGGGATAGACCGGGCGGTGACCCAGAATCCCTCTCCGATGCTTAAATGAGTATCTCGTATGACTGGTAAGCAGTGATCTCAAAGTGTATTGAACTCAACGTAAGTGATCTGAGGTGACCTCTTGCCCTTTTATAGGCGAAGGGATACCTCAGTTACCTGGTGAACCGTTGGGGGTGGTTAGCCCGTATCCCGCGTATCTCGGGTGTGATCCCGCCTATCTAGGCCATGATCTCGCTTATCTCGGCCACGCCCCGCGTATCTCGGCCACGCTCCGTGTATCTTAACCACGTTCCGCGTATCTCGGCCACGACCCGCGTATCCCGGCCTTATCCTCTGATAGCGAGTCCCGACTTAACGTCGGGGACTCCAGAGTTATCTCGTTGTATCACCGCTCGGGGCCCCTCGTCATCGTGACAGGTCCTATTGTTCTCAGGGATTCGTCATCGGGGCCTACTCAGAGGCATCTCGTCGGGAGCGTTCAGCTCGCTTGTCAGGTCCGACTCTGTCGGGACCTCTCATCCTCGGGCTCCCTTCGTTGGGATACTTTGTCTGGGCCATCTTGGCCTTCGTTTAGGGCCCACCGGACCTATTTGCCGTTTCCTCACCGTTAAAGGGCCAAACGGCTGTAGTCGAACCCATCAATCGGGACACGAGCTGCTGAGCTTCATGGATGCCTATTCTGGTTACAACCAGATTAAGATGGCGAAGGAGGATGCCCCCCATACGGCCTTCTATGCCGATAGTGACGTCTATCACTACGACGTAATGCCCTTCGGACTGATCAATGCTGGGGCAACTTACCAGAGGATGGTGAACAAGTTGTTCGGAGACATGCTGGGAAAGACCATGGAGGCGTATGTGGATGACATGCTGGTGAAGTCCCGACAGGCAGGAGACCATGTCCAAAACTTGGCGGCGGCGTTTGAGCGGATGAGGTTTCATCAGGTTTGGTTGAACCCAGACAAGTGTGCTCTCCGGGTGAACTCGGGGAAGTTCCTAGGGTTCATGGTGAGCCAGAGAGGAATCGAGGTGAATCCTGAGAAGCTGCGAGCAATCGAGGAGATGCAGTCCCCGAAGACTCATCGGGAGGTTCAAGTGTTGAATGGCCGGTTGGCCGCGATGAATCGATTCCTATCCAAGGCGAGTGACAGAGCCATGCCATTTTTTGATGTGCTAAGGTCCCACAAGAAGTTTGAATGGTCCGACAAGTGCGAAGAGGCATTCCAAGCACTCAAGCAGCACCTCCATACCCTCCCGCCGTTGGCGAAACCGGTTCCAGGCGAGCCGCTTTATCTCTATTTGGCTGTTTCTGATGTTGCTGTTAGTTCTGTTTTGATTAAGATTGTCAAGGGCAACCAAGTGCCTGTCTATTATGTAAGCAAGGCATTTGCCAAATCAGAAATGAATTATCCCGCTATTGAGAAGTATCTCTTTGCGTTGATTATTGCCGCTCGAAAGCTACGGCCTTACTTCCATGCCCACGAAGTTACGGTGTTAACTAATCAGCCCTTGAAGCACTTTTTGAACCGACCGGAGGCGTCGGGGAGATTGGTGAAATGGGCCATCGAGCTTACGGAGTTCCGTATTCATTTTGCTCCGAGAACCGCTATTAAGGGCCAGGCATTGGCGGATTTTATAGCTGAGTCTACAGCACCCGATCTAGAAGAAGCGGGCCCTGTAGAGGGGGCAACCATGGAGGTCCCGATAGCAGAACAGCCAGAACAGCCAAAAGAGGAGAACACTTGGGAGATGTACACTGATGGTTCATCAAGTGTAGAAGGATCGGGGGCAGGATTCGTATTGATACCGCCCGGTGGAGGCGAGCCCCTGCGATATGCTTTGGCCTTGACGTTTAGGGCCACCAACAATGAAGCGGAGTATGAGGCTCTCATCACGGGCCTTAAAATTGCCAAAGGTACGGGAGTCGATCATTTAAAGGTGAAGTGTGATGCCAGCTTGATCGTAAATCAAGTTCAGGGGAATTATGAAGCCAAAAGCCCGACAATGAGGAAGTATTTGCACGAGGTGCAGACTTTGAAGGGAAGCTTCAAAAGCTTCGATATCGAGGCAATCCCAAGGGAAGAAAATGCGGAGGCAGATGCCTTAAGCAAGTTTGCTCTGGGAGTGGCCCCCGAGGAGAATCGGAGGGTGCACTTTCTGGAGAGAGTGATTATCTCCACCATCGATCCGACGGAGGTTTGCGCCATTGAAGCAAGATCGGAGGAAGAAGAGATATCCACCTGGATGACCCCGATGGTCACATACTTGACTACAGGGGCACTCCCCGATGATGATGTGGCAGCTGTCAGGTTGCGTCGAATCGCGAACGACTACGTGATGGTGGACAACCAGTCATATAAGAGGGGGCATGTAAAGCCTTTTCTGAAATGTGTGGCGGAGCCTGATACGAATCGGATCCTAAAAGAGCTACACGAGGGAGTCGCGGCCTGTCATGAAGGGGCCCGATCCATCGTGAGGAAGGCGTTGAATCTAGGCTACTATTGGCCTTCGATGAACAAGGAAGCGACATCGATGGTCCAATCCTGTGATGCATGCCTGAGGTACGCTCCGAATATCGTGGCTCCAGCCGCGGACTTGATGTCCATCAGGAGTGCTTGGCCCTTCGCGCAGTGGGGCATTGACCTGGTGGGACCTCTTCCGCAAGCCAAAGGTCAGTGCAAGTATTTGCTCGTGGCCGTCGATTACTTCTCGAAGTGGATAGAGGCTAAGGCGTTGGCCAAGACGACGGGGCAGCAGATCCTCAAGTTCCTTCAAACTCAGATCATATCCCGGTATGGGGTTCCTCGAGTGTTGATCAGCGATAATGGCCCTCCGTTCAATGGGGCTCAGTTGAAGGAGTACCTGGAGGAATTAAACATTGAGCATCAGACAGCTTCCGTCCACCATGCCCAGACTAATGGCCAAGTCGAATCAGCCAACAAGATCGAGATGGATGGCCTGAAGAAGAGAGTCTATGCCTTGCAAGGTCATTGGCTGGATGAACTTGAAAATGTGCTGTGGGCTGTTAGAACAACACCCAAGCAGTCGACAGGGGAGACTCCGTTTGGCCTTGTTTACGGCACGGAGGCAGTCGCCCCCGTGGAGATAGCGGTGGCGTCCCATCGCAGGAGGTATTATGAACCTCTAACGAACGAGGAACTGAGACGTCTAGACTTAGACTTGCTCGAGGAGAAAAGGTGGAAGGCTGACGAAGTTCAGGCTCGGATGCGTCTGGCAACAGCCCGATATTATAATCGGCGTGTCAAGTCCCGACAGTTCTTCGTTGGAGAACTTGTCTGGCGGAGGAACGAGTTCATTCATCAAGATCGGATCAACAAGCTATCGCCGAAATGGGAGGGACCTTACAAGATCGTAGGGATGCCAGCCCCGAATGCGTACAAGCTAGAGGACCTTGATGGCAAGACGTTGAAGCATTCCTTCAGTGGCGCACACTTGAAGAAGTATCATGTTTGATATTAAGTCGCCGCGAATGGTGCAAATTGTCTATCGATAAAGATCCGATGTAAGCCAGCTTTGAGTTGTTAATGAATAAAAGAAGTTGCCTTCGATCCTATTGCTTTTAGATTTATTCTAGCTGTTAGTAAGACGTCCTGAAGGGCGCGACAAAAGCCTCCCGAGGTTCGACAAAAGCCTTCCGAGGTACGATAAAAAGCCTCCCGAGGTACGATAAAAAGCCCTATGGGGTATGAGTAAGTCGCCTTTATGGCGCGACAAAAAGCCTTTCGAGGTACGGACAAAAGCCCTACGGGGTATGAGTAAGTCGTCTTTATGATGCAACCAAAAGCCTAGATACGAAAAAGCCCTAACGGGTCCGCGTAAGTCGTCTATATGATGCAGCAAAAAGCCCTAACGGGTATGATTAAGTCGTCTAGAAGGACGCGATAAAAAACCTGAGGGGTATGATTAAGTCGTCTGGAAGAACGCGATAAAAGCCCTTAAGGGGTACGATTAAGTCGTCTGAATTGGCGCGGTAAAAGCCTTAAGGGGTGTGAAAAATAATCTTAAGTAATGTATAAAATTGCCTTGAAAGGCATGGATGAGAAGCCTTAAGTGGCAAAGTCCCGAGGAAAATGTCACGAAAAGACATACGAAATCACATTAAGTGGTTTGGGCGAGAAACCTTAAGTGGTGAAGTCCCGATTGGATTAGAAACCTTAAGTGGTAAAATCCCGATTGGACGAGAAACCTTAAGTGGTCGAGTCCCGAATAGACGAAAAACCTTAAGTGGTAAAGTCTCGAGTAAAACATCGGAAGGATGTATGAAGTCACCTTAAGTGGTATATCGGAGCGTTTTAAGTAACGAATCTAAAGTTGCTTAAAATGATGCAACGATTATCGAGACCAAAATAGATAGAAGAAATTTCTTATAAAGGCTCAAGGCCTAAAGGTTTCGGTACAAAGATAAAGGAGGAAAAATTACAAGGACTAAAGGAATAGAGCATTAAGCTTGGTCCTTGTTGGAAGTTGGGTCCTCAGCAGCACCGGAGGGAGGAAGATTCAGAGGGGCCTGGGCAGAAGGCTCCGCAGTCCGCGGAGTCGGGTCCGCGGCATCAGTCCCTTCACTCTCCGCGGGGAGGTTGAAGTACTTCTCTGCGATGGGGGCAAGGGTCTCGGACTTCTTGACTTCTGTTGGTCTAACCGGACCACTACTCCCGACGCATTCCCGGGAATCACCAGGACGATAAGTGAACGCTTGCTTCCCCAAACGAGGGAAGGAAAGCTTACCAAATCTAAAGCAGCTCTAAACTCATCGATATGAAATCGATGGTCGTATGCCGTATAGAGCTCCTCGACGGCATTGAACAGAATGTTCTCCACCTCGGTTTTGTAGAACTTCACGGCATCCGCCTAGAAATCATCGGAGTTCCGATACTCCTCGCGACCCTGAGCCTTTGCCTCAGCCAACTTGGCAGAAAATTCAGCCCTCTCGGCTTCAAGTTTCGCCTTGGCCTCCGCGAGAGCTTCCACGAAAACGCCCTTCTCGTGGAGGAGCTGCTTCTTCTCCACCTCGTTCCGCCGCTGATCCTCCTGGGCTATCCTCCGCTCCCGACGCAGGACGACTTCATGATCATGAACCTGCTTCTGCAGGCTCGTAGCCATCTCGTCAAGGAGGGTCCGCACCTTGGCTATCTTATTCCTGGCCGCTACCGCCTCGTCGAGGTCCGCTTGGAGCTTGGCCAACGCGTCGGGGTCCGACTTAGCTTGAGCTTCCTCCAAAGCACCCTTGAGAGCCAGGATGAAGCCGAAGCAGCGCTGCTGGTCCGCTGTTTCCTAAGATGAAAGGGAAAAGGATTAGAATCCAATGGTCGAAGGCAAAGAACAATGAAGAAAACAAAGCAAAGGTAAAGTTTTACCTCCATCCGACGGATGACCATAGCGCGAAGCTCCTCCTTTATATCCTCTCGCGCCAAGGAGATTGGCCGCTTCAAGGCTGGAGGAATTGACCCCGCCAGCAGATGCAGGGCCAATTCCGGCTGAAGGTCCCCCCCGTTGGAGTGGGACCCCTTGGAGAGACTCGATCGGGTTCCAGGGAACCGTCTCCTGGTCGGGGGTGAAAATCTTGTAAAGATTTTCATCCACGGGGAGAGGAGGAATGACCCTGGAATCTTCAGCTGGAGGAGCCACCTCGGCCGGAGGCTCGGGAGTCGGAGTGCGGAGCTCTGGAGGAGGACTCCGGGACACGTCTTCCACGGGGGGCCTCAGGGTGCTCCGACCTGGCTTTCGGCGGAGCAGGCCACCTTCATTTGGCTCCTCGGAGGAAGGAGAAGCCTCCAAATCAGTCACCTGACGGAACTGAGCTTCCGTCGGGGTCTTCTCCATCGTCAGCGCCTCTGGAGTTGCGGCCCGTGCTGGAGAAGCAGCATTCCTCAGAGTGACAGCCTCCGATGGACATGTGGTTGCGGGACGAATAAAGTCAGGCAGAGTATCATAGGGGCACCAGATGATTTGGCGTTCAAGATGCTGGTCTTTTCCGAAGAAGTTGTAGTATCCCGCCTTGAGAACGTGGGGGGTTCTCCTCGAATGATGTATTTGATTTCTCAAACCCGCGATTCCCGATCAGCGGGGATAAACTCCTCGGGAACCAGTTTCCTATATTTCTTAATAGCACGACGGACACGCTTACCTTCTGATGGGTTCGACTACAGCCGTCAGGCCCTTTAACGGTAAGGAAACGGCAAACAGGCCCACCAGGCCCAAAATGAAGGTCAAGATGACCTAGGAGAAGGGTCCCGACGAAGGGAGTCCAGATGATGAAAGGTCCCGACAGAGTCGGTCCCGACAGCTGAGCTGGAAGCTCCCGATGTGAAGCCTTTAAGTAGGCCCCGATGACGAATCCCTGAGAACGATTGGCCCTGTCACGATGACGAGGGGCCCCGAGCGGTGACACAAGGAGATAACTCTGGAGTCCCCGACGAAGAGTCGGGACTCGTTACCAGAGGATAAGGCCAGGATACGCGGGGCGTGGCCGAGATACGCGGAACGTGGTTAAGATACACGGAGCGTGGCCGAGATACGAGGGGCGTGGCCGAGATAAGTGAGATCATGGCCTAGATAGGCGGGATCACATCCGAGATACGCGGGATACGGGCTAACCACCCCCAACGGTTCACCAGGTACCTGAGGCATCTCTTCGCCTATAAAAAGGCAAGAGGTCACCTCAGAACTTTTTACGTGGAATTGCATACCCTTTGAGATTATTGCTTGCCAGTTCGTACTAGGCACTCATTTAAGCATCGGAGAGGGATTCTGGGTCACCACCCGGTCTATCCCCTCTTGCAGGATTGCGTGGAGCGAAGGAGCTAGGATCGCCGTCAAAGTCCGTACCGGAGTTCCACCGTGATCCAACATTGGCGCCGTCTGTGGGAATCAAACAAAAAGCTGATATGCCTTCTACTCGATCGATGGCGGCTGGCAAGCACAGAAGACAGGGACAATCCGGTGGTTCCCGTCACCCCGCTGCAACAAATTTGGATTCAGTACCAGAACAGGAGGAAAACCAGAACCATCCCCCGGCTGAGCTCTCCCAGACAGGGGGGCACAATGAAGGTCCCGAAGACATTGCTGCTCAGCACCAGGGCAATAGGGGGCAAGAGGTTCCCCCAGCTACAGACCTGACAAGGGCCGTGGCAGAAGCCATGCCCATGTTTCTGGCAGCCGTGGAGGCTCTCTTGGATCGGAGAGAGGCTGCGAGGAGGCAGGAGGAGATGCCCCCGTTGGAAGAAGTGGCCCCACCAGCAGAGGTTCGGAACGCACAGGAAGCTCCGCCCCGAGGCCAGGACAGAAGTAGGGCACCCGGCCAGCCAGAGAGGTTCGTGTTTGATGGGCCAGGACCAGTACAGCACAGGACCATTCCCCTGAATGGTCCCATCACCCCCGACCAGGTGGTAAAGATCGTGAACATCTGCATGGGAGAACAGAAGTCGCTGGTGTCGGAGCTGAGGGATCGATCCACTCACCCCTTCGTCCCCCGACTCATCGACACCCTAGCCCCGCCTGGGCTAGGCATCCCCACGATAAAGGAGTACGATGGCGAAGGAGATCCAGTTCGTCATGTCCAGAAGCACCTCATGGCATGTCTGGGAAGAGCCCCGAATGAAGACATAGTGTGTACGCTGTTCCAACACACTTGGAGAAAGAGCCCTGACCTGGTTCTTTAGTCTGCCCCCAGGCTGCATCACTTGCTGGGCGGATATGCACGACCGGTTCATCCAGCAGTACCAGGGTCGGAGACGTTTTTTGAAGAGCGTGAGGTCCCTGACCCAGGTGGTAGAGAGGCCCGACGAATCGCTGGCGCACTACTACCAGCGGTATAGTGCTAGTGTGGCAGAGATTGATGAAGAGATCTCGGAAGGTGAGACCATTCGTACCTTCATTCAGAACTTAACGGCCCCCTACGGTTCCGACCTGATGCACAGCGTGGCTGAGAAAGCTGTGTGGAATATGGAGGCACGACAGAAGAGGGTGAAACGGCAAATCGATGTCCAGGAGTCGAAGATAGCCGCAGGAGAGCTAGAGCCCCCAAAGTCAAACAAAGGAAAGCAGTCGGTTAAACCCTTCGACGATCGTAAGTCAAAGGGCAAACTCGAGAGTAGTCGGAATCGAGGCCGACCTGATCGAAGGGACGATAGGCGTTCTTCAAGGAAGGATAAGTGGGAGGATCTCGACATCCCTCTCAACTGTTCCATGGCGGAAGTGCTGACGGTCATGGAACGACAAGGTATCTCCAGGTACCCCCCCAAAGAAGGATGGAGAATTCTTGGGATCTCGCACGGATCGCTACTGCTGATTTCACCGCGCAAATGGTCACGACACCAACCATTGTCGGGAATTGAAGAAGGAGATCGAAAAGCTGATCCAGAAGGGGAAGCTCAAGGAATTTGTCGGGGATAAGCGGTGTCGATCCCGCTCTCGGTCCCGATCGCGGTCCCGTTCCCGATCCCGCGATCGGTCCCCAAAGAAGAAGAGAACCGACCCAGAGTCATCCGGTGCTCGCAAGGAGAGACGGGGCACTATCAATGTGATTCATGGAGGGTTTGCTGCTGGAGGTGATACTTCATCCGCCCGAGAGGTTTACGCCTCTAGAATCCCTACGGCGGTAGTGCTGGGTAAGAGGTCCCGATCCTGGACCTTGAAAGAAGAAATGGTAATCTCCTTTTCATCGGAAGATCTCATAGGCTTGGAAACTCCGCACGACGACGCCTTGGTGGTAACCTTGGATGTAGACGGGTTCGAAATGAAGCGAATTCTAATCGACGGAGGGAGCTTCTCCGACATTCTATTCATGGACGCACTGGAGGCTATGGGGAAAACGAAGAAAGATCTGAAGGAGGCGAACTTCCCGATGGTCGGGTTCTCGGGCTCTACCTCCTATCCGCTGGGCGTAATCACCTTACCAGTAGAGTTCGGTAGTGGGTGGAAATCAGAAAGGAGGAACGTGGAGTTCGTAGTAGTTGATTCCGCAGGGACTTACAACGCGATTATCGGGAGAACCACCATCAACCCTCTGATGGCGGTTGCCTCGACAGTACACCAGAAGATGAAGTTCCCAACCGACCACGGAGTCGGAGAAATCAAGGGTGATCAGGTAGCTTCTCGAAAATGCTATGTCAACGCCACCCGAAGGAGGAGGCGAGAGGCCATGACTGTCCTCCAGACAGATACAGATCCTGAGAGGAGTTCGGGCGCCCTGCCCCCGTAGAAGATTTAAGAGAAGTCGATATTGACAGACCTCAGCGGAAGGTGAAAATCGGGTCTGCCTTGACCGAGAAGACAGCCCAAAAACTGGTGGAGTTGCTGAAAAAGTTCAAGGAACTGTTTGCCTGGTCCCCGAGCGACATGCCAGGAATCAGTCCCGATGTGATCGTACACGAGCTGAAGATAGACCCTGCAATCAAGCCTATTACGCAAAAAAGGCGTCCGATGGGCACAGATAAGAAGATCGCGATCCAGCAGGAGGTTGGCAGGTTGCTCGATGCTGGGTTTATTAAAGAGCTCCGATTTCAAACTTGGGTTGCTAATCCGGTGCTGGTGAGGAAGACTAACGGGAAATGGCGAATGTGTGTGGATTTCCGCGACCTGAATAAGGCTTGCCCGAAGGACTGCTATCCGCTCCCGAGAATCGACCAGCTGGTGGACGCTACATCGGGACATGAGCTGTTGAGTTTCATGGACGCATATTCAGGTTACAACCAGATCAAAATGGCCAAGGAAGACACTCCCCACAAAGCGTTCTACGCAGACAGTGACATCTACCACTACGATGTCATGCCTTTCGGGTTGATCAATGCTGGGGCAACCTACCAGCGGATGGTGAACAAGCTGTTCGGAGATCTGCTGGGGAAAACCATGGAGGCTTACGTGGATGATATGCTGGTAAAGTCCCGACAAGCCGAGGATCATGTGCACAACCTAACCATGGCGTTCGAGCGGATGAGGCTTCATCAAGTTCGTTTAAAACCCGATGAAATGCGCTTTCGGAGTCCACTCAGGGAAATTTTTGGGCTTTATGGTGAACCAGAGAGGAATTGAGGTGAATCCCGAGAAGCTGAGGGCGATCGAGGGGATGCAGTCTCCGATAAATCATCGGGAGGTACAAGTGCTGAATGGCCGACTAGCTGCAATGAATCGCTTCTTGTCCAAAGCCAGCGACCGATCAATGCCGTTTTTTGAAGTCCTGAGGGCCAACAAGAAATTTGAATGGACCGCCAAGTGTGAAGAGGCGTTCCAAGCACTCAAGCAGCACCTTCGCACCCTCCCGCCGTTGGCGAAACCGGTTCCAGGCGAGCCGCTCTACCTTTATTTGGCTGTTTCTGAATTTGCCATTAGCTCTGTGTTAGTAAAGATTGTCGAGGGTAATCAAGTCCCTGTCTATTATGTAAGCAAGGCATTTGCCAAGTCTGAATTGAACTATCCCGCCGTTGAGAAGTACCTCTTTGCGTTGATTATTACTGCTCGGAAGCTAAGGCCTTATTTCCACGCACACGAGATCACTGTGCTGACGATCCAGCCTTTGAAGCATTTTTTGAACCGACCGGATGCGTCGGGGAGATTAGTAAAATGGGCAGTAGAGCTTAGTGAGTTTCGCATACACTTCGCTCCAAGAACAGCCATTAAGGGCCAGGCATTGGCAGATTTCATAGCAGAATCTACAGCCCCCGATCTGGAAGAAGCGGGCCCTGTAGAGGGGGCAACCATGGAGGTCCCGATAGAAGAACAACCAGAGAGGGCAGAGCAATCAGAACAGCCAAACGAAGAAAATACCTGGGAAATGTACACGGATGGCTCCTCGAGTTCGGACGGATCAGGAGCGGACTTTTTGTTGATACCACCGGGTGAAGGTGAACCGCTCCGATACGCTTTGTATTTAACATTCAAGGCCACAAACAATGAAGCGGAATATGAAGCTCTTATCACGGGCCTGAAAATTTCTAAAGGCACTGGAGTCGATCACTTGAGAGTGAAGTGTGACGCAGCTTTAATCGTAAACCAGGTTCAAGGGCGATACGAAGCGAGGAATCCGATAATGAAGAAATACTTACGCGAGGTGCAAGCCCTGAAGGAGAGCTTTAAAAGCTTCGATATCGAGGCAATCCCGAGGGAGGAAAACGTAGAGGAAGACGCCCTGAGCAAATTTCCCTGGGGGCACCCTTAGAGGAAAATCGGAAGGTGCACTTCTTGGAGAAGGTGATCTTATCGACCATCGACCCGATGCAGGTGTGTACCATTGAGGCAAAATTGGAAGAGGAGCCCACTTGGATGACCCCGATAGTCGCGTACCTGACTACGGGGGCAGTCCCCGATGATAAGGTAGCAGCAGACAGGATACGCCGAATCGCGGCCAATTACGTGATGCTAGACGATCAGCTGTACAAGAAGGGCTGGTTCTCAACTCCATACTTGAAGTGTGTGGCAGAACCCGATACAGATCGAATCCTGAAGGAGGTGCATGAAGGGGTCGCGGCTTGTCATGAAGGAGCCCGGTCCATTATGAGGAAGGTATTGAACTTGGGCTATTATTGGCCCACGATGAGCAAGGAAGCAACGGCGTTGGTTCGATCCTGTGACGCGTGCCAGAGGTACGCCCCGAGTATCGTGGCTCCGGCCGCTAATCTGACATCCATTAAGAGCGCGTGGCCCTTCGCGCAGTGGGGCATCGACTTGGTGGGACCCCTTCCACAAGCACAAGGTCAATGTAAGTATTTACTTGTAGCAATCGATTATTTTTCGAAATGGATAGAGGCGAAGGCATTGGCCAGGACAACGGGGAACCAGATCGTCAAGTTCCTCCAGACCCACATTGTGTCCAGATACGGGATTCCTAAGGTGGTGATCAGCGACAATGGTCCACCGTTTAACGGCTCTCAGGTGAGGGAGTATCTGGAGGAATTGAACATCGAGCATCAGACCGCCTCCGTACGCCATGCTCAGACTAATGGCCAGGTGGAATCAGCCAACAAAATCGTGATGGATGGCCTGAAGAAGAGGGTCTATGCCTTGAAGGGCAAGTGGCTGAAGGAACTGGAAAACGTGCTTTGGGCTGTTAGAGCGACACCCAAACGATCAACGGGGGAGACTCCGTTTGGCCTCGTTTATGGCACGGAAGCTGTCGCCCCCGTGGAGGTAGCTGTGGCGTCCCATCGAATGAGATATTACGAGCCCCTGACGAACGATGAAACGAGACATCTGGACTTGGACTTACTCGAAGAGAAGAGGCGGGAAGCCGATGAAGTCCAAGCTCGAATGCGTTTGGCGACGGCCAGGTACTACAATCGGCGAGTGAAGTCCTGACAGTTCTTCGTCGGGGAGCTGGTTTGGCGTCGCAACGAGTTCACCCTTTTGGATCGAATCAACAAGTATAGAGTATATAAGTTGATATGCTCACATTGCATCTTGTCATTTACACTTGCATTTACTTCTATCATATCATTAGATGATTGTATAAGGTTATTATATGGTGCATATATCATGTAGTACATGTTACATGGTGTATGCACCTTGGTGCACCAAGTTGGGCACATAGGATAGCTAGTCCTAGTTGGTGATCCTTATCACCTAGTATATATAGTTTACCTATTGCATTGTAATCCCTAATCATCAATCAACAAATGATTCAACCTTCCAAAGCTTTTATGGTATCAGAGCCACCTCAAATGGCGGCACAACCACAAAGCTAAAGAAGACCAAGTTTCTTCAAAGTTTTGCCTTAACATTCACCTTGTTCAAGTGTGGATTTGCAACTTCAGCTTCGTGGATCATCTTTTCTACTTCAACAATCCATTTCTTACTTAAGAATGGACATATAGTAAGTGGAATTTCAAGAACTCAACACGCATAAAGTAGATCTGCACCTAGACTAAGCATAGCCAAGATGACTTAGTACTAGTTTGCTTGTTCTTGAAGAATTCAGCCTTGTTGAGCTGATTGCGTGTTTGATATTACTATTTCCTGGAGTTTGCTTTGTTTCTCTACATTTGGATATGGATTTTGAACATGTTTCAGCTGCGCCCCTTGCTTGATATCTGGATTTCCATTGCTTGATTTCCCTTATCTACACATTGCTCGGCTGAGGAGCATTTGTGCCTACCTTGTGCTTTGTGTTCATATCTTCAAGAATTCTGAGCCTTCATCAATGGAGAATGGTTCCTAATCCATTTCTGTTGAATTTCAAGCTTTGAAAATCACCAATCTTGTTGCGGAATTGTACAAGCAATCTCATAGGGTGAGCTGGATTTTGTCCTACTATCAACAACCTTGGTGTACTACTTTTGTTTGTAGTGCAACTTGTGTATGCGATTTTGATTGGATTGTGGCAGCTGATTTCTTGGATTTGGATTCCTATTATTCACATTCCATACCTACTTGTGTTATCTGAGTTACAAAATGGCTCAAGAAACCAATGTTGATGACCCCCTCACCCCTCAGACACCACTGGCCATATGCTCATCCCTTTCCAACTACAAGGAACCTCCAACTATCATGTTTGGAGCACATCAATCAGGGAAGGCTTGTTGGTGAAGAACAAGCTTGGTTTTATAGATGGCACATTCACAAGATTGGATGTTAATGTCAATGATAGAGTGAAATGGGATAGGGCAAATGCAATTGTCAAGGCATGGTTGAGGAACACTGTGGCCAAAGATTTGGTGAATGGTTTGGTCTACAACACAACTGCTTCTTCTATTTGGAATGACTTGAAGGAGATGTTTGATAAAGTGGATGGCACACAAATCTTCCAATTAACAAGCGAGATTTATCAAACATCTCAAGGTGTGCTCTCTATCACTGAGTACTTTGCCAAAATGAAGCAACTTTGGGATGCCCTTGCTTCCATTGATGATTTGGATCTTCAATGTGCTGGAGACATTGCCATTGTCAATGAACACAAGGAGAAGCAAAAGTTGATGGCATTTCTTTTGGGACTGAATGACTCCTATGGACACATTAGGAGCACTTTACTTATGAGACAACCACTTCCTTCCCTTAGCATTGCCTTCTCTGTATTGGTACAAGAAGAAAGCCAAAGGACCATCTCTGGTTCCATTGGTGATGTGGGTGAGGCAACTGCCTTGTTCACTGGAAAGCATCCATCCTATGGTGGTGGTAGAGGCAATGGAAGAGGATATGCAAGAGGTAGAGGTTTTGCTAGAGGCAATGGCAATGGCATTGGAAGAGGAAATGGCTTTGGAAGAGGCAACTTCAATCCTTCAAGTCAGAGACCACTCAATACTTGCAACTATTGTGGCAAGAGAGGTCACATTGAAGACAATTGCTACATCAAACATGGCTACCCATATGATCACCCAATTCATCAAACCAATCCAAATGCTCCTAAGAGGAATTGGAATTCAGCCAACATTGTTGAAGAAGGTGGCAACTCAAGCACAATTGAGCATGTGGCAGCCAAGGACAAAAGGATATTTCATGGCACAGCTGACAAAAGAATCCAACATGTTGCTGCCCATAATGATCACTTTGATCATTCACCCCTAAGCTTTGAGGATATGGATCAAGCTCATGTCAACATGGCAGGTATATCTAGTGATTCTATGGTTTGGATAGTTGACTCAGGTGCTACTAACCATATCACTCATCAAGTTTAGTGGCTACATGATTTGAAGAAAAGTGATTCAGATCACCAATATGTGCACCTGCCAAATGGTCACAAATGCAAAGTGACTCATGTTGGTTCTTGTTCTTTCTCAAGTGGATTTACCTTGACCAACATACTCTTGGTCCCTGACTTCAAGTTCAATCTGATCTCTGTATCTAGATTACCTAGCCAGTTAAATTGCAAAGTGATCTTTACTTGTGATCATGTGTTACTTCAGGGCAAGAGTGGCAAGTCCATGGTGATTGGGGAATGGAATAGAGGACTATACACTTTGAAGGATGTGGTGCCTTCAAGCCCAAGGAAGTTGGCAGCTGCTTGCTTGGAGAATAAGGATGAAGTATTGAGATGGCATAGGCGTTTGGGCCATGTCTCTGAACAATATTTGAATCATTTGGATGTTTTAGGCTTGAATAAGACATATGGTTGTATCAAACAATGCACTATTTGTCCTCTTGCAAAACAATCTAGATTTTCTTTTCCAACCAGTGATTCTATTGCTTCAAAGCCCTTTGATTTGGTTCACATGGATTTATGGGGTCCTTACAAAGTGCCAACCTTCAAGAACAATCAATACTTCTTGACCATTGTTGATGATCACTCAAGGGCAACTTGGGTCTACTTGATGAGGCACAAAAGTGATACTTTCTTGCACATCAAGAATTTCTTAATCATGGTGAAGAATCAATTTGGAACAATGGTCAAAACATTGAGGAGTGATAATGGGACAGAGTTCATCAATTCTGTTTGCAAAGGTTTGCTTCTTCAATTTGGCATTCTTCATCAAACAAGTTGTGTGCATACACCACAACAAAATGGAAGGGTGGAACGCAAACATAGGGACATCCTCAACATTGCTAGAGCTATAAGATTTCAAGCATCCATGCCTTTGAGGCATTGGGGGTATTGCATACTCAATGCTTGTTACTTACTCAATAGGCTTCCCACCTCTATCTTGAAATTCAAATCACCTATTGAAGTGTTATATGGCAAGAATCCTTCCCTTCATCACTTGAGAACTATAGGTTGTCTATGTTTTTCAACCAAATTGAACAACCATGACAAGTTTAGTCCAAGGGCTGAACCATGCATCCTAATGGGATATTCAACATCTCAAAAAGGATACCTTGTGATGAACATTTCAAACTCAGTGTTTCATGTATCAAGGGATGTTCATTTCCATGAGGATAATTTCCCCTTTAGCATGTCTAAGGATGCTCTAAAGGCTCTTATTCTATCTTGCTTGGGAGTCAAGCAACCACTTGAGGATTTCCCACCTGAGAATCCATTTCATTTTGACATGGATATATCAACCAACACTCCTCCCATTGAGGTTGTCACACCTCAAATGGATGATCAAGCACCTCCAATTGAGGATCAACCAACTCAACAACCAATTGAAGAAGATGCACCCCAACCTTCCAATCTGAGAAGGAGTCTTAGAATTGCAAACCTACACCCACCACCTCCTAGGAGAAGTGCAAGGCTTTCTGAACTCAAACAAAGATCAAGTTCAAATGCTATCTTTGGAATGGAGAAGTATGTCTCCTATGACAACTTGGGTCCACAATACAAATGCTTCTTGGCTGCCCTTTACAAGATCAAAGAGCCAACCACATATAAACAAGCAATCAAAGACCCAAAATGGATCTTGGCCATGAAGGAGGAAATGCAAGCACTTCAAAACAACAACACTTGGGAGCTATTAGAACTCCCACAAGGCAAATCTTCAATTGGTTGCAAATGGGTATTTAAGGTCAAATACAATTCTGATGGTTCCATTGAAAGATACAAAGCAAGGTTGGTTGCCAAGGGATTCACTCAAATTGAAGGGACTGATTTTAATGAGACATTCTCCCCTGTAGTCAAAATGGACACAGTGAGGATCATATTAGCTTTGGCAGCTTCCAAATCATGGGGATTGTACCACATGGATGTAAACAATGTATTTCTTCAAGGTGATCTAAATGAAGAAGTGTATATGGACATTCCCCAAGGTTTCAATCATTCCAAGTCTCTTGAGGGATATCCCAAACTTGTGTGCAAGCTCAACAAGTCCTTATATGGGCTCAAACAAGCTTCAAGACAATGGAACATCAAGCTCACTCAAACCTTATTGAAGAATGGTTACAAACAATGTGCCTCAGATCATTCCTTGTTCACCAAGATACAAGGTGATGACAAAGTTTTTCTTCTCACCTATGTTGATGATCTTCTAATCACTGGCTCCAACACCAAGATGATCAATCAATTGAAGAACACACTCCAAACACACTTCAAATTGAAGGACTTAGGAGATTTGAGGTACTTTTTGGGACTTGAAGTTGCAAGGTCAGATAGAGGTCTTGTAATCAACAAAAGGAAGTATGCAATTGAGCTCATTGAAGATGCTGGCCTAGGGGCTGCAAGGCCTGCTGAAACCCCTATGGAGTTCAATGTCAAACTCACTACACATGAGTATGACAAAGCAACTAATTCAAACATTGATGATACACTCTTGGAGGATGCCACTTCTTATAGGAGGATCATTGGCAAATTGCTATACCTTACCATGACAAGGCCAGACATTAGCTTTTCAGTGCAAAGACTCAGTCAATTTGTTGACAAGCCAAAGAAGTCCCATCATGATGCAGTCATAAGAGTCATCAAATACATTAAAGGCACTCCAGGGCAAGGATTGATCTATCCTTCCAACAACAAGCTCAATTTGAGTTTGTTTTGTGATTCTGATTGGGCTGCTTGCCCTTTTAGTAGGAAATCAGTGAGTGCTTATTGTGTCAAGCTAGGAGAAGCTATGATAGCCTGGAAGGTAAAGAAGCAAGACACAATTTCCCTATCAAGTGCTGAAGCAGAGTATAGATGCCTAAGAGTTGCAATTCAAGAGGCACTTTGGGTGGGAAGAATCCTTAAGGAACTTGGCATACAAGTAAATCTTCCTATCCCAATCTACACAGATAGCCAAGCAGCTGTGAAGATTGCAAAGAATCCCATGTTCCATGAGCGCACCAAGCACATTGAGCTAGACTGCCACTTCACAAGACATCATATTCAACAAGAATTCATAGGTGTCCATTACATTCCTTCAAAGGAACAACTTGCTGACTTGCTTACCAAGGCATTGGTCAAGAGTCAACACTTAGCTTTGCTAAAGCTATATGGAATCAAGGATGTGTTCCAAGAAAGAAGAGAAGAAGAAGAAAAGGATGGGAGAATATAGAGTATATAAGTTGATATGCTCACATTGCATCTTGTCATTTACACTTGCATTTACTTCTATCATATCATTAGATGATTGTATAAGGTTATTATATGGTGCATATATCATGTAGTACATGTTACATGGTGTATGCACCTTGGTGCACCAAGTTGGGCACATAGGATAGCTAGTCCTAGTTGGTGATCCTTATCACCTAGTATATATAGTTTACCTATTGCATTGTAATCCCTAATCATCAATCAACAAATGATTCAACCTTCAAAAGCTTTTAACAAGATGTCACCAAAATGGGAAGGACCTTATAAGGTCGTGGGGATGCCAGCTCCAAATGCGTACAAGTTGGAAGACCTTGATGGCAGAACGTTAAAGCATTCTTTTAGTGGCGAACACTTGAAGAAACACCATGCTTGAAGAAAGTCGCCTTAAGTGGTGCCCGATAAAGTCGCCTTATGTGGTGCCCGATGTAATTTCGCCTTAAGTGGTGTATGCTGTTTATCATTTAATTCGATGTAAGCCAATTTTGTGCCGTCAATAAATAAAGAGGTTGCTTCCAATCAGAGTTATCCTTAGATTTATGCTAAGTGTCAAAGTCGCCTTGAGTGGTGCACGAGAAAAGTCGCCTTGAGTGGTGCACGATCCTTAGATTTAATCTAAGTATCAAAAAGTCGTCTTAAGTGATGCGTGATTCTTAGATTTACTCTAAGTAATAATTAAGTCGTCTTAAGTGATGCATGGAATTAAGTCGCCTTGAGTGGTGCACGATATTTAGTCATCTTAAGTGATGCGTGATTCTTAGATTTACTCTAAGTAATAATTAAGTCGTCTTAAGTGATGCACGGAACTAAGTCGCCTTAAGTGGCGCGCAGGATTAAGTCGCCTTAAGTGGTGCAAGTTATTAAATCGTCGGGAAGGACGTACGAAAATGTCTTAAGTGTCGAAGTATCGACCCAAGCAAGTATAAAGCCACTTGAAGAAATGTATCAAGAAAATCGGAACTAAGAAGGTCTGATAATTGATAAGGGCTCAAAGGCCCGACAATGACAAAAAAAGAGAAGATACAAGGACTCTAAAGATAAACGTTCAAGCTTGGTCCTTGTCGGCAGCATCGGCAGCAGCTGGGTCCGCGGAGTCGGTAGAAGAAGGATCCACAGGGTTGGCCTCGGGAGGATCGACTATCGGGGCGTCCTCACTTGGAAGCTCAGAGGCGTCTTCGACAATTACGGGGGTACTCCCCCCATCACTCTCCTCGGAAAGAGCAAAATATTTCTTCACAAAAGGAGCGAGGGAAGGAGACTTGTCAAAGTTGATGGTGTCCCCATACTCCAGGTGAAGCTCCTCAACCGCTTTGAAAAGAGTGTTCTCCACCTCCGCGCCGAAGAATTTCATAGCGTCGGCCTGGAAGTCCCCAGACCTCCGATAATCCTCCCGGCCCTTTGCCTCCGCCTCGACCAGCTGCGCAGGAAAGCCCGCGATCTGCTCCTCCAGAGCCTTCTTCTCGAGGACCAGTTTGTCCTCAGCAGCTTTCTCCTGGACCAGCTTGTCCACAGCTGCCTGCCGCTCCTGCCGCTCTTGCCTCAAGAGCCCCTCGAAGTCCCCGACCTGCTTCTGGAGGTCCTGAACCTTCTGATCAAGGACAACCTGCTCCTTGACAAGCTTTCCCCGCGAAGACTGGGAGGCCTTAAGATCCTCCTTGAGCTGGTCGAGGGCTGCTCGATCCCGCTCCCGGGACTCATCATAGGCGATGATGTACCCAAGAAGACGGTTGAAGTCCCCAAGCTCCTACAGTAAGAGGAAAAAGTGTTAATAGAAAAACAACCCGATTTATCATTGAAAAGAGAGAAGCGAAGTCTTACCTCTATCCGGCGCATGGACATATCCCTGACATCCCGATGCATGGCCGTCCGACTGAGGGAAATCGGATACCGCATGGTGGGCAGGATCGAGCCTGCCAGCAGATGCAGGGCCAGGTCATGGTGCTGCTCCCCTTGTGTAAGCGGGACTCCTTGCAGCGTCTGGATGGGAGTCCAGGGGGCATTCGCTTGTGAAGGGTTGAAGGGCCTATAGAAATTCCTATCGAGAGCGACAGGAGGAGGAGGACGATAAGTGGAGGGGCATGCCTCCGTCTCGGACCGAACGGGGGAAGGAGTGAAGTTATGGATGGGCGACGGCAGCCGCTGCTGTGGAGAAGATGAAGGAGGCGGACCCTGTGGGGTTGGTTTCAAGGGGGATTGCCCCGTCCTCCGATGATGACGAAGGGAGCCACCCTCGTCAGTCTCCTCGGAGGAGTCCAAGGTCTCCACCTGACGAAACTGTTCGCCAATCGGAGCCTTCTCCCCAGCTGAGGGAGGCGCCCCTGCTGAAGATGGTGCATTCGCGGAGGCTGCAGCACCCGATGGAGCTCCAGAGCGACCTGCACCGGAAGTTCATCAGGATTCTTACACCAAATGATATGTCGGGAGACGTATTGATCCTTCCCGCGATAGTGGTAATAGCCCGCCTTCAAGACATGAGGAGTTTCGCCTCGAAGGATTCGTTTGACGTCAGCGATACGGGCCTCCTTGGTCGAAGAAATCAAATCCTTCGGGACCATCCTCTTGTATGATTTAATAGCAAGTCGGAGCTTTTTACCTTCTTCAGCATTCTGGACGTCGAAGAGCTGGTCCAGATCCACCCGCTTCTGCTTGGGCTGCTCCGTGGAAGGAGACTCCGATTGAGCAGCGGCCTTCTTTGCGGATTTCCTCTTCCGCGAGGGGCAGACAGCATCAGTCTCCCCCTGCTTAAGGAACAGATCGGTCAGCACAGATACCTTCTTGGCTGCAAACAATAAACGAAGAAGAGTTAGAAGTTTACCCAGGGAACCATATTAGAAGGGCCGTCGAAAAGCTGCCCCCCAGAGATTATATCGAGGAGTCGGATCCCGGCGTGCACCAGGTCCCGCTCCACGAGTGAATTGGCGTTGAGGGGAGTGTAGGACTCCCCCCATCGGTAAAGCTGGATGAGTTGAAGAGTTTCAAAATCTTCGTCGGTATAAGTGTGGAAGGCAGGCGGAGGGTCTGCTGCCACCTCCCATCGAGGCCAGGGGATCGAAGAGTGTCGGATGAAGAAGTAGCTCCTCTTCCAACTACTGTTGTCGGACCCCGTGTCAACCAGGAGTCCCCGACCCTTGACCACCTTCCAGGTGTCATTGGTCCAGCTACACCGGGCAAGCTGCTGCTTACTCCACTTGGGCATCCGAGGATAGAAGGCGCAAACCCCCGCCTCGTTGCACTTCATCCCATAGAAGGTTCTGAAGAGCTGGAGGCTGTAGACCCACTTCTGTCGGAAGCAGAGAACCTGAAAGGCGTTCCATAGACGAATGGCATGGGGAGAGAAGGTAGTTGGATGCGTTTTGTAATGCTGGCACATCTCGACCAGATTACCACAGAAGGGTAATCTGATCCCCGCTGATACTTGCCCCGTAGAGACAAATACCTCCCATTTTTGGGGACGAGTAACCTCAGGGTTACCCGAGGGGCGAGGCCAAGGATATGGGAAACGGGGTTCCCAGGTAGAAGTGATACAACCCTCTCGGAGGGCTGCATCATAAGCAGTATTGGAGATCTCATTCAGAGCTTAATCAAAATTTAAAGGTTTTCTCCCCTCAGAGCTGGACCCGCTGTCTGAAATGCAACAATTGCAAGAAAAACACAGTGGGACTCTTGGAAAGCTATAAACAAGGAAAAGACGAACAAGCAATGAAGGGGAAATCCTTACCAGACATGATGAAGTGGGAGTTGAGGGAATGAACTGGGAGTCGCTGGAAAGCTGATCGGAGAAACTTCAAGGCCTTCGGAATTACAGAGCTTGAATTCGCAGAGAAATTGCAGAGAGCTTTTGAGAATTCGGAAACGGTAAAAGTTAAACTGTGACCATGGCTAAGGTTTTATAGGCGAAGAAGACAGTTGAAGGGACACTTCGATCCGAGTCGTCGAACTCGAAGAGTTTTAATCTGGACCGTTGAGATGAAACGTGCAGAAGGACAACATACGTAATGATGAAATGGCCTGAAAAGCACTTTTCAGAAAAAAGCAGGCGCGAAAAATCAGGCACGAGGGCCGAAAACGCCGCTTCACTATCTACTACATTTAATGAACCGGGGAATCGTGGAGACCCCTAGGACTTGGCAGTTACCCACAAAACGCTGAGGAAACGTGAAGGAAAAGATTAGTACTGAATGACTAGGCCAAGGGAAAGATCCCCGATTTCAATATCGGGAGGTCGGGAGTTGGAAGACACGACGGGTTGCCCTGCTTTGCTTTGCTTCCTTCCTTCCTTCCTTCCTTCCTGCAGAAGGGGCAGTACCAGACACAGAGAGGGGGGGGGGGGGGGTGGTGCCTGGTGAACCCTCTCCGATGCCTAAGTCAGTATCGTTTTTAGAGAGATAAACTAGAGAGATGTCAGAGCAAAATAATCCAAATTGCCAAGATGTTCCAATGAGTTGTGAAGGTGGGGTATTTATAGGCAACGGTGTCATTAAGGTGGCTTAATGACATCGTTAACCTCTAAACACAATTAATTAACCTTTAAGCGCATAATTAAGACCTTAGGATACGGAGAAGGTAGGCGACGTGAACCGAGTGTGGGTGTCCGAAAATGGCGTAGGGGCCCTTGGGGGAGGATAAATCCGACCCCTAAGGGTAGGGGTTGGGTGAGGGCACCCAACCCCTCCTAGGGAGGATGGGGTTGGCCAACCCCATCCCTCCTAGGAGAGATCGGGTTGGCCGACCCGATCTCTCCTAGGAGAGATCGGGTTGGCCGACCCGATCTCTCCTAGGAGAGATCGGGTTGGTCCACCCGATCTCCCCTAGGAGAGATCGGGTTGGCTGACCCGATCTCTCCTAGGGGAGGTCGGGCGTGGCCACCCAACCTCACCTAGGTGAGTTTGCCTCGGCCGGACGAGCGCTCCGGCCTCGTCCGAGCCGTTGATGTGTTCGCGAAGTGTTCGGGTTAAAGCTTCGATTTACAATCGTTAATGGGACGATAAAAATACAACGGTTTGGAAGTCAACGGGTTCAAATTGGGCGTATATCCATCACATGCCCCCGAGTCAACCAATGGCCTAACCCTTGATTGACTCTATTTCAGGATGGTATGATACGCGAAATTTGAAACCGGGGTTTCTACCTTTCATCTGAGTGCCAGCTTACCCATGGATGCGTGTCTTCGATTCTGCCCCCTGTCTTATGAGATAGAGGAGTTGTAAACGTTAGAGTAGCACGGACGTATGCCTAAGCATGCGTCCGTCTGAGGCGGGAGCAATAAATCTATTGTTGCTACCGGCGTATACTTAAAAAATGTATACTCTTACAAGGATGCAATACGAATGCAACTAAGTGACTTATGCTTCAAATTCGTGCCGGGATTCTATCTAAGTGAGGAAAAATTTAATTTTGGCCAAAATTTTTTCTAACTATGAAATATTAGAAAATAAACCTGTGGGATGCTAACTATGGTGAATATGAGTTTAATCGTGGTTAATGGGGACTAGTTTTTGAATCTGTCCCTTGAAATTTTCCCTTCTAAGAATTAACGGTGTTGATTCGGCGACTTTGGAAAAACCCTAATCCTTTATACTATAAAAGGGTGAGTGTTTACCTCATTCTCGTTGTCCTTTTCTCTTCTTTTCTTTTTGACGGTGGGATTTCTGGTCAGGCTTACTTCTCGGGGCGCGCGTCGCATTGAGGTACGTGTTTTTTTCTTTTTGTGTAAGCATTGCTTTTGAGGGACTTAATCCCGCTTCTCCTTCAATCGTTTCCTTACTTGTTTCGTTCTTGATTTGTATGTCTTCATGGTAATATAGTCCTGTTTGATTCGTCATTTTTTCATCTTTTTTCTCTCATGTTTCCGCTTACTGGCGGGCAAAGTCTTCTATATTGGGATTATAATTATCTCCTTTTTCCCCCTGTCTCTGCTTGTTGGCTAGTGGGGTCTCTCTATGCTGGGAGTTGTAACTATCTCCCCCTGTCCCCCTACCTCTGTCTGTTGGCTGATGGGGTTTCTTTATGCTGGGGGTGGTGACTATCTCCCCTTGCCCCCTGCCTCTGCCTGTTGGCTGGTGGGGTCTTCTTATGCTGGGGGTGGTGACTATCTCCCCCTGCCCCCTGTCTCTGCCTGTTGGCTGGTGGGGTCTTCTTATGCTGGGGGTGGTGACTATCTCCCCCTGCCCCCTGCCTCTGCCTGTTGGCTGGTGGGGTCTTCTTATGCTGGGGGTTATGACTATTTCCCCCTGCCCCCTGCCTCTGCCTGTTGGCTGGTGGGGTCTTCTTATGCTGGGGGTTATGACTATTTCCCCCTGCCCCCTGCCTCTGCCTGTTGGCTGGTGGGGTTTTTCTTGTCGTCTTTCTATTCTTGTCTTTTGGCTTTGTATCCATCATTTTAGGGAAATGAGTTTGTATCTCTTGTCCACTGTTCGCTTTCTGTTTTCCTTGGGCTAAGCCTGTGTTTTTTTTTTTTTTTTTTTTTTCGATCAGCAGAACTTTCTGGTGATTGATGAGGAGTAAGAGGCCAGTACGTGTGGGAGTGGTTAATTCTGGGACCGGACCTTCGATTGCGAAAATATCGGTTTTCTATGGTGTGGGGAAGTGTCCTCTAGTTGGAGGTAAGAGTGGTGATGTTAGGGTGCCATCTTCTTTCTGTATTGATGCCCCCCAATCGAAGGTCCGGGAGCCATCTTTTCCTTCTTCCTTGTTTGGTGAGTCCTTGAGCATCTGAGTTTCCTTAGTGTACATTGGTTTTTACTTTGTGCTTTGTTATAGGTAGACTTCGTCTTCCGCGTCTGAGTCGGAAGGAGCTATCTCGTCCACCTGTTGATGGAATTGTTGGGTCTGAGTGGGCGCCTTATTATGGGCGTGGAGCTCGTTTTGATAATCAATCTTCTTTGCAAACTCCTGAGGTTGGAGTTCGTGTTCTGCAGTCTGCTGTTCCTCCTGCCGATCGCGTGTCCCCGTCTAAAGGGTCGGAGGCAACTTATGAATTGGCTCGTGATGTGTTGGCTCGCTATGCTCCTGTAATGTTGTTAACCATTTTATCCTTTAGCATACTTCTTTTCCGTGCGTTATCCGTCTTATCTTTTGTTTTTGTTGCAGGGTATGGCCGACCTTGTTAATTTATCTTCCCTTGCTATTGACCTTGCTGAGGAGAGAAAGGTGTACGAGGACATTTGTGTCTCCCTTAACTCCAAGCTTATTAGCTGTTTGGAGCATAGTCGTATTACCGATTTGCGGTGCCGAGACTTGGAGGGTCGCATTGCTCTTCTCAATGAAGAGGTTGAAGCCTTGAGACAAAGGTCTTATCGTGATGAGGCACTCCGGGCTGCTGAGTTAGGCTCTCTGGAGGAAATGTTTCGTATGGAGGCGAAGGAGTGTGCCATTGCTGAGTATAAGGCTTCCTCCGCTTATCAGGCTGCTATCGACGTTCGCTGCTCTGTGGCGAAACGTATTTCTTTGAAGGAGATTCTCGAACGTATTTACGTGATTGCTCCTGACTTTCCTTTCTCTCGACTTGGTGATTTGTCAGACTTTGCTATTAAGCATATTGCGAAGATGAAGGAATAGTACCCCTATTTCTTGTAGTGGTCTCGTGTGTTTGTGACTTGAGGTTCTTCTTCTGGTGTCTTCTTACTATTGTTTTTGTTTGTGAGTTGTGGTTGTCTTTAGAGTTTGGAACTCCACCTTTCTTAGTGTTGCCATCTTTGTTTGATACACTTATCTTTACTCGCCGTATACATGACAGTGTGATTATATCTCTTCACATCATATCTCCCTATGCCTTGTGTGTGGCTCTTTGGTTATGGACCCTTCCTCTGGTGTGTTTCCCTTACTTATCCTTCTTTCGTGTTTTTCATCATACCATACCTGCTGTTTCATCAAGAAAAAACATTATGTGTTCTCCATATGACTTTACTTTGAAATTACTTTCTCATGGGATCCTTCTCAATAATGGTGTAATGTCCTCTTCTGATACCCTTTAAATGGTATACATGGTACTGTTAGACCAAAGATACGCTCTTGGTGGGTGTCGAATCTGATCACGAGACAGGCTCTCGGAGGGCACTTAACGTTTCGCAGGATAGGCTCCCGGAGGGCACAGGTTAAACCAAAGATACGTTCCTGGTTGGCGTCGGAAACTGTTCACGAGACAGGCTCTCGGAGGGCGCTTAACGTTTCACAGGATAGGCTCCTGGAGGGCACAGGTTAAACCAAAGATACGCTCCTGGTTGGCGTCGAAAACTGTTCACGAGACAGGCTCTCGGAGGGCGCTTAACGTTTCACAGGATAGGCTCCTGGAGGGCACAGGTTAGACCAAAGATACGCTCCTGGTTGGCGTCGAAAACTGTTCACGAGACAGGCTCTCGGAGGGCGCTTAACGTTTCACAGGATAGGCTCCTGGAGGGCACAGGTTAGACCAAAGATACGCTCCTGGTTGGCGTCGAGACTATTTGCGAGACAGGCTCTCGGAGGGCGCTTAACGTTTCACAGGATAGGCTCCCGGAGGGCTCAGGTTAGACCAAAGATACGCTCCTGGTGGGCGTCGAAGCTGGTAGTTTGAAATCTACCTCAAGATACGCTCTTGGGGGCGTCGAGTCTGGTAGTGTTTTTTCTACCTCAAGATACGCTCTTGGTGGCGTCGAATCTGGTAGGTTGCAAGTCTACCTCAAGATACGCTCCTGGGGGCGTCGAAATTCGTAGTTTTTGGAAACCACTCTCAAGATACGCTCTTGGTGCGTCGAAAGTCGTAGTGTAATAACTACTCTCAAGATACGCTCTTGGGGGCGTCGAAATTCGTAGTATGAACACTACTCTCAAGATACGCTCTTGGGGGCGTCGAAGTTCATAGTTTTTGGAAACCACTCTCAAGATACGCTCTTGGGGGCGTCGAGGGTCGTAGTATGAATACTACTCTCAAGATACGCTCTTGGGGGCGTCGAAGGTCGTAGTATGAATACTACTCTCAAGATACGCTCTTGGGGGCGTCGAAGGTCGTAGTATGAATACTACTCTCAAGATACGCTCTTGGGGGCGTCGAAGGTCGTAGTATGAATACTACTCTCAAGATACGCTCTTGGGGGCGTCGAGAATGTTGTTGACTTGAAGTCATATCTGTGTAAGGATAACATCATGATTATATCACCACATTCATTGGAAGGTGCCCTTGAAGGAAAATTTACTCTCTTAAGAGTGTTCATGTTTTCTGTACACGTGGGGTGTCTTGGGGGGTCCAGACACCCTTTGGAGGAAAATAAAGATAGTCGTAGAGTTGGAAGGACTTCGTGAGTTCTCCTTTTCAAAAGTTGTTTTAAAAACTTGGTAAGCTTGAACATGTAAAGTGCTAGATATGAAACTAAGGATATGGTCTTTTCCCCACTGAAGGTGTTTGTGGAGATATACCCCTCCCCATCCTCGAGGCGGTAAGCATTTGCGTAGGGAACCGACGCTATCTTGTATGGTCCTTCCCATTTTGGAGATAATTTTCTGACTTGGTCTAAGTGTGAGAATTCGTTCTTTCTGAGCACAAGTTCTCCTACGTGGAATTACCTTTCCTTGACTTGGCGGTTGTAGTATCTTGCTGATACAAGGCGCATTCGTGCCTGTGCCTCTTCTGAATTCCATCTCTTATCCTCCACCATGTCTAAGTCTAAAAGCCTTGCTTTGTTGTTCTCATGTTCTTCAAAGTACGTGGTCCTTAGGGATGATACTGCCATTTCTGCTGGCGCTACCGCTTCAGTCCCGTACACTAGGCCAAATGGCGTTTCTCCTGTGGATATCTTTGGTGTTGTCCGCACTGCCCATAGAACATTTTCCAGCTCATCTACCCAACTTCCCTTGGTAGCATGGAGTCGTTTCTTTAGGCCATCTAGCAATATTTTGTTTGCCGACTCTACCTTTCCGTTTGTCTGAGGGTGCTTTACTGATGCGAAACGGTGGTCTATATTTAGTCTTTCGCAATACCACTGCAGTTTCTTGCTCTTGAACTGTGGGCCATTGTCACTTATTATTGCTTTTGGCACTCCGTACCTTGAGACAATGTGAGATTGGATGAAATTGACGACTTGGTCGTCTGTTGTCTTCCCCATTGCCTTTGCTTCTATCCATTTGGAGAAGTAGTCTATTGCTACAATTATGCAAGTCTTCTGACCTTTTGTTCTCGGTAGGGGGCCTATCAGATCTATCCCCCATTGTGCGAATGGCCAGGCTCCTGAGATGGAGCTTAGCTTTGCTGCTGGGGCTGTTATATTCCTTGAGTATCTTTGGCAGTGATCACTTTTTTGTACCAAGTCTGCTACTTCTTTACTCATTGATGGCCAATAGTATCCTAGGTTGTAGACCTTTCGGCTTATAGATCGTGCTCCTTCATGGCACCCCGCATCTCCCTCATGGAGTTCTGCAAGCACTCTCTCTGTTTCTGGGTATGTTATGCATTTGAGGAAGGGCGTGGAGTAACCTTTCTTGTAGAGTTCGTTGTCCATCACTGCGTAATTCCTAGCCATCCTTTCAATCTTGACTGCCTCCACCTTATCCTTTGGGAGCTTTCCTTCCATGATGTATTGACGCATTGGGGTCATCCAGGCTTCTGCTTCATCTATTACTAGAACCTCCATTTGTTCTATCACTGATTGCATTCTTTGTTCTACAAAGTGAACCTCTTTGCCTGCTTCTGCCCCTAGAGCTAGTTTACTTAAGGCGTCTGCTTCTTGGTTTTGTTCTCTTGGGACTGACTCAATTTCGAAGCTTTGGAAGCTCTTTATTAGGTCTCTGGCCTGCTGCAAGTATTTCTGCATGTTTTCAGACTTTGCAGTGTATATCCCTTTCACTTGATTGACAACTAGTTGAGAATCGCACTTGACTCTTAAATGCTTTGCCCCTACTCCTTTGGCTATTCTCAGGCCAGTTATCAGTGCCTCGTACTCAGCTTCATTGTTTGTTGCCTTAAAGGTGAGCGCCATGGCATAGCGCATAGGTGTATCACTGTTTGGTGGGTATAGTAAGAGGCCTGCCCCTGAACCTCCTCCGTTGGATGACCCATCGGTATGCATCTCCCATAATTCTTCTGGTTGTTTCTCCTGACTACTACTTGCCTCGCTTGTAGTTCTGACTTCTCCCAAGTCTTCGTCTGGATTGATTCCGGTGAATTCGGCAATAAAATCTGCTAGAGCCTGTCCCTTTATGGCTGTTCTTGGGGCAAAATGAATGCGAAACTCACTTAGCTCAATTGCCCATTTGGTCAGTCTTCCCGATGTGTCTGGTCTCTGGAGGAGGTGTTTCAATGGTTGGTCTGTAAGGACTGTTACTTCATGCCCATGAAAATACGGTCTCAACTTTCTTGCTGATATAATCAGTGCATAGATGTACTTTTCTATTGGCAAGTAGTTGATCTCGTACTTTTCCAATGATTTGCTTACGAAGTATACCGGCAATTGTGCCGCGTTTTCTTCTTTAATTAGCACTGAGCTTACTGCCACGTTGCTCACGGAGATATAGAGGTAGAGGGGCTCCCCTGGTGTAGGCTTTGCTAAGGGTGGTAGTGTCTTTAGATGTTGTTTGAGTTGCTGGAAGGCCTCCTCACATCTTGGTGTCCATTCGAATTTCTTGTTTGCCCTTAGTACCTCAAAGAAGGGTAATGCCTTGTCTCCTATTTTGGATAGGAATCTGTTAAGTGCTGCCAACCTCCCATTCAGTCGTTGAACCTCTTTGTGTTTCGTAGGTGACTGCATTTCTTCGATTGCCTGGAGTTTTTCGGGGTTTACCTCTATGCCTCGCTGGCTTACCATGAAGCCTAAAAATTTCCCTGATTGCACCCCAAATGCGCATTTTTTCGGGTTTAGGCGGACTTGGTATTGCCTCATCCTCTCAAACGTTGAGCGAAGATTTTCCACATGGTCTTTCTTCTCTTTGGATTTGACGATCATGTCGTCCACATATGCCTCCATTGTCTTTCCTATCATGTCCCCGAAGATTTTGTTGACCATTCTTTGGTATGTTGCTCCAGCATTTATGAGTCCGAAAGGCATCACCGTGTAATGGTATATCTCGCTATCAACATAGAATGCTGTGTGAGGGGCGTCCTCCGGGGCCATTTTTATCTGGTTATATCCTGAGTATGCATCCATGAAGCTCATTAGTTGATGACCCGATGTTGCATCCACTAACTGATCTATTCTTGGTAGCGGATATGAGTCCTTAGGGCATGCCTTGTTTAGGTCACGATAGTCGATACACATTCTCCAACTTCCCCCCGGCTTCTTTACCAGTACTGGGTTTGCCACCCATGTCTGGAATCTGATTTCCTTGATGAACTTTGCCTTTAGTAGCTTTTCTACTTCTTCTTGGATAGCTATCTTTTTGCTTCCTCCCATTGGTCTCACCTTCTGTGTTGTTGGTCGCGTTGCCGCGTCTATATTGAGCTTGTGTGAGATTACTTCTTCTGATATTCCTGGCCTATCGCTTGGTGACCAGGCGAACAGATCCTTGTATTCCCTTAGTAAAGCTACTAAGTGGTTTTCTTCTTCCTGAGATAAGGCAGTCCCGATTTTGGCCTTCCTATCGGGTTCTTCTATGAGTATCTCTTTTAGTTCCTCCATGGGGGCTGGTCTTCCATGATCTTCTCTTGGGTCCTCATCTACTAGTAGGACTTCTGTTGTTTTCTTCCTCTTGCCTAGTGCAATCCTTGCACATTTCCTTGCTACCTTCTGGTTACCTTTTACTTCCCCTATGCCTTGGCCTGTGGGGAATTTCATTTTCTGATGTAGTGTTGATGGTACCATACCCCACTTGTTGATTGTAGTGGTACCCAGGACCCCATTGTACTCCTCCATTTCTTCTGTGATGAAGAATGGGACATCAATCTTTAGCTGCCTCTGGCCTGTACCCAGTGTCACAGGTAGTGTGACTGCCCCCAGTGGGTATGTTGGCTTTCCTGAAAATCCTACCAAGGGGGAGTGAACCTGTTTAATGCTACTTGGCCTTACTCCTAGTATGTTGAGGACTTTCTTGCTAATGATGTTGGGTGAGCTTCCACTGTTTACTAGGATTCTTCCAATGTCCATATCAGTGATCTTCATTGTTATGACCAGGGCATCCTTGTTGTCTGGTAACACATGCTCCATGTCTCTTCTTGAAAATTCTATTATGTCTTCTCTCTTTCCTTCTGCTTGTTCTTCCTTTGGCTTAGGGTCCCCTAACTCTGCCATATATGCTTCTCTGGCATTCGCTGACTCTCCTCCAGCTCCATAACCCCCATGAATGACATATACGCCTGCCATCTAGCTGGTGATAATTAGGCTTTCTGTCCGAAGCCCACAGACGGCGCCAAGTGTTAGGTTCCGAGATCTGGGTCAACGGATGATCGGCTCAAATCCCGTTCCTCACTGGAGATGTGAATGATCTGATACTCTCGGGTTGCCCTGCTTTGCTTTGCTTCCTTCCTTCCTTCCTTCCTTCCTTCCTGCAGAAGGGGCAGTACCAGAAACAGAGAGGGGGGGGGGGGGGTGCCTGGTGAACCCTCTCCGATGCCTAAGTCAGTATCGTTTTTAGAGAGATAAACTAGAGAGATGTCAGAGCAAAATAATCCAAATTGCCGAGATGTTCCAATGAGTTGTGAAGGTGGGGTATTTATAGGCAACGGTGTCATTAAGGTGGCTTAATGACATCGTTAACCTCTAAACACAATTAATTAACTTTTAAGCGCATAATTGAGACCTTAGGATACGGAGAAGGTAGGCGACGTGAACCGAGTGTGGGTGTCCGAAAATGGCGTAGGGGCCCTTGGGGGAGGAGAAATCCGACCCCTAAGGGTAGGGGTTGGGTGAGGGCACCCAACCCCTCCTAGGGAGGATGGGGTTGGCCAACCCCATCCCTCCTAGGAGAGATCGGGTTGGCTGACCCGATCTCTCCTAGGGGAAGTCGGGCGTGGCCACCCAACCTCACCTAGGTGAGTTTGCCTCGGCCGGACGAGCGCTCCGGCCTCGTCCGAGCCGTTGATGTGTTCGCGAAGTGTTCGGGTTAAAGTTTCGATTTACAATCGTTAATGAGACGATAAAAATACAACGGTTTGGAAGTCAACGGGTTCAAATTGGGCGTATATCCATCAATATGGACGACTTACGCGGACCCGTTAGGGCTTTTTCGTATCCTTCAAGACTTTTATCGCGTCATTCCAGACGACTTCATCGTACCCTTCAAGGCTTTTATCGCGTCATTCCAGACGACTTAATCACACCCGTTAGGGCTTTTTGCCGCATCATATATACGACTTACGCGGACCCGTTAGGGCTTTTTCGTACCCTTTAAGGCTTTTTGCCGCATCATATAGACGACTTACGCGGACCCGTTAGGGCTTTTTCGTACCCTTTAAGGCTTTTTGCCGCATCATATAGACGACTTACGCGGACCCGTTAGGGCTTTTCCGTACCCTTTAAGGCTTTTTGCCGCATCATATAGACAACTTACGCGGACCCGTTAGGGCTTTTTCGTACCCTTTAAGGCTTTTGGCCGCATCATATAGACGACTTACGCGGACCCGTTAGGGCTTTTTCGTACCCTTTAAGGCTTTTGGCCGCATCATATGGACGACTTACGCGGACCCGTTAAGGCTTTTTCGTACCTAGGCTTTTGGTTGCATCATAAAGACGACTTACTCTTACCCCGTAGGGCTTTTGTCCGTACCTCGAAAGGATTTTTGTCGCGCCATAAAGGTGACTTACTCATACCCGGTAGGGCTTTTTATCGTACCTCGAAAGGCTTTTTATCGTACCTCGGAAGGCTTTTCTATCGTACCTCGGAAGGCTTTTTGTCGCGCCCTTCAGGACGTCTTAGTAACAGTTAGAATAAATCTAAAAGCAATTTGATCGGAAGCAACTTATTTTATTAATAACTCAAAGCTTTGCTTACATCGGATGGATAGATAACTTGCGCCATTCGCGCCGACTTAATATCAAACATGATACTTCTTCAAGTGTTCGCCACTGAAGGAATGTTTCAACGTCTTGCCATCAAGGTCCTCTAGCTTGTACGCATTCGGGGCTGGCATCCCTACGATCTTGTAAGGCCCCTCCCATTTCAGCGATAGCTTGTTGATTCGATCTTGATGAACGAACTTGTTCCTCCGCCAGAAAAGTTCTCCAACGAAGAATTGTCGGGACTTGACACGCCGATTATAATATCGGGCTGTTGCCAGACGCATCCGAGCCTGAACTTCGTCAGCCTTCCATCTTTTCTCCTCGAGCAAGTCTAAGTCTAGACGTCTCAGTTCCTCGTTCGTTAGAGGTTCATAATACCTCCTGCGATGGGATGCCACCGCTATCTCCACGGGGGCAACTGCCTCCGTGCCGTAAACAAGGCCAAACGGAGTCTCCCCTGTCGACTGCTTGGGTGTTGTTCTAACAGCCCACAGCACATTTTCAAGTTCATCCAGCCAATGACCTTGCAAGGCGTAGACTCTCTTCTTCAGGCCATCCATCACGATCTTGTTGGCTGATTCGACTTGGCCATTAGTCTGGGCATGGTGGACGGAAGCTGTCCGATCCTCAATGTTCAATTCCTCCAGGTACTCCTTCAAGTGAGCCCCATTGAACGGAGGGCCATTATCGCTGATCAACACTCGAGGAACCCCATACCGGGATATGATCTGAGTTTGAAGGAACTTGAGGATCTGCTGCCCCGTCATCTTGGCCAACGCCTTAGCCTCTATCCATTTCGAGAAGTAATCGATGGCCACGAGTAAATACTTGCACTGACCTTTCGCTTGTGGAAGAGGTCCCACCAAATCAATGCCCCACTGCGCGAAGGGCCAAGCACTCCTGATGGACATCAAGTCCGCGGCGGGAGCCACGATATTCGGAGCGTACCTCTGGCATGCATCACAGGATTGGACCATCGCTGTCGCTTCCTTGTTCATCGAAGGCCAATAGTAGCCAAGATTCAACGCCTTCCTCACGATGGATCGGGCCCCTTCATGACAGGCCGCGACTCCCTCGTGTAGCTCTCTCAGGATCCGATTCGTATCAGCCTCCGCCACACATTTCAGAAAAGGCTTCACATGCCCCCTCTTGTATAACTGGTTGTCCACCATCACGTAGTCGTTCGCGATTTGACGCAACCTGACAGCTGCCACTTCATCATCGGGGAGTGTCCCCGTAGTCAGGTATGTGACCATCGGGGCCATCCAGGTGGGTTTCTCTTCTTCCCCCGATCCTGCTTCAATGGCGCAAACCTCCGACGGATTGATGGTTGAGATAATCACTCTCTCCAGAAAGTGCACCTTCCGATTCTCCTCGGGGGCCACTCTCAAAGCAAACTTGCTTAAGGCATCTGCCTCCGCATTTTCTTCTCTCGGGATTGCCTCGATGTCGAAGCTTTTGAAGCTTTCCTTCAAAGTCTGCACCTCGTGCAAATACTTCATCATTGTCGGACTCTTGGCTTCATAATTCCCCTGGACTTGATTCACGCTCAAGCTGGCATCGCACTTCACTTTTAAATGATCGACTCCCGTACCCTTGGCAATCTTAAGGCCCGTGATGAGAGCCTCATACTCCGCTTCATTGTTGGTGGCCCTAAACGTCAAGGCCAAGGCATATCGCAGGGGCTCGCCTCCACCGGGCGGTATCAATACGAATCCTGCCCCCGATCCTTCTACACTTGATGAACCATCAGTGTACATCTCCCAAGTGTTCTCCTCATTTGGCTGCTCTGGCTGTTCTGTTATCGGGACCTGTTCTGCTATCGGGACCTCCATGGTTGCCCCCTCTGCGGGACCCGTTACTTCCAGATCGGGTGTCATAGACTCAGCTATAAAATCTACCAATGCCTGGCCCTTAATAGCAGTTCGCGGAGCAAAGTGGATACGGAACTCCGTAAGTTCGATGGCCCATTTCACCAACCTCCCCGACGCCTCCGGTCGGTTCAAGAAGTGCTTCATGGGCTTATTTGTTAACACTGTAACCTCGTGGGCATGGAAGTAAGGGCGTAGCTTTCGAGCGGAAACAATCAACGCAAAGAGATACTTCTCAATAGCGGGATAATTCATTTCAAATTTGGCAAATGCCTTTCTTACATAATAGACAGGCACTTGGTTGCCCTTGACAATCTTAATCAAAACAGAGCTAACAACGACTTCAGAAACAGCCAAATAGAGATAAAGCGGCTCGCCTGGAACCGGTTTCGCCAACGGCGGGAGGGTACGGAGGTGCTGCTTGAGCGCTTGGAATTCCTCCTCGCACTTGTCGGACCATTCGAACTTCTTGTGGGCCCTTAGCACATCAAAAAAATGGCATGGCTCTGTCACTCGCCTTGGATAGGAATCGATTCATCGCGGCCAACCGGCCATTCAACACTTGAACCTCCCGATGAGTCTTCGAGGACTGCATCTCTTCGATTGCTCGTAGCTTCTCAGGATTCACCTCGATTCCTCTCTGGCTCACCATGAACCCTAGGAACTTCCCCGAGTTCACCCCGAAAGCACACTTGTCTGGGTTCAACCGAACCTGATGAAACTTCATCCGCTCAAACGCCGCCGCCAAGTTTTGGACATGATCTCCTGCTTGTCGGGACTTCACGAGCATGTCATCCACATACGCCTCCATAGTCTTTCCCAGCATATCCCCAAACAACTTGTTCACCATTCTCTGGTAAGTTGCTCCAGCATTGATCAGACCGAAGGGCATTACGTCGTAGTGATAGACGTCACTATCGGCATAGAAGGCTGTATGGGGGGCATCCTCCTTCGCCATCTTGATCTGGTTATACCCGGAATAAGCATCCATGAAGCTCAACAGCTCGTGTCCCGATGTGGCATCCACCAACTGATCAATCCTCGGGAGTGGGTAGCAATCCTTCGGGCAGGCCTTGTTTAAGTCACGGAAATCGACACACATCCGCCACTTCCCATTACTCTTTCTCACCAGGACTGGGTTAGCGACCCAAGTCTGGAATCGGAGCTCCTTGATGAATCCAGCGTCGAGCAGTCTGCCCACCTCCTGCTGGATCGCAATCCTCTTATCCGTGCCCATCGGACGCCTCCTCCGCGCGATAGGCTTGATCGCGGGATCAATCTTCAGCTCTTGCACTATCACGTCAGGGCTGATTCCTGGCATATCACTCGGGGACCAGGAAAACAGCTCCTTGAACTCCTTCAGGAGCTCGATCAACTCTCGGGCTCTTTCTTCCGACAAAGCAGACCCGATCTTCACCTTCCTTCGAGGTCCATCAATCTCAACCTCCTTCAGATCCTCCATTGGGGCGGGACGCCCAAATTCCTCTCGAGGATCGGCATCGGTCTGCAGGACAGCCATGGCTTCCCTTCTTCTCCTTCGAGTGGCATTAACATAGCACTTTCGTGACGCCACCTGGTCACCCTTGACCTCTCCGACTCCATTGTCGGTCGGGAACTTCATCTTCTGGTGGACTGTTGAAGCGACTGCCATGAGAGGGTTGATTGTGGTCCTCCCGATAATAGCGTTGTACGTTCCCGCGGATTCTACCACGACGAAATCCACGTTCCGCCGTTCCATCTTCCAGCCACTACCGAACTCCACCGGTAAGGTAATCATCCATAACTGATAGGAAGTCGATCCAGAGAATCCTACCTTCGGGAAGTTCACCTGCGTCAGGTCCTTCTTCGTCTTTCCCATGGCCTCCAGGGCATCCATGAAAAGAATGTCGGAGGAGCTCCCTCCGTCTATTAGGATCCGCTTCATCTCGAATCCGTCCACATCCAGGGTCACGACCAAGGCGTCATCGTGAGGGTTCTCCACGCCTACCAAATCCTCCGCTGAGAAAGAAATCACCATTTCTTCCTTGATAGTCCACGACCGGGACCTCTTCCCCAACACCACAGCAGCAGAGATGCGGGAAGCATAATTCTCCCGAGAAGCGGAGGTGTCACCTCCCGCTGCCATTCCTCCATGAATGACATTAATGGTCCCCCGCCTCTCCTTACAGGCACCGGAACCGGAGGCTTCTGGTTCAACCTTCTTCTTCTTCGGGGATCGATCACGGGACTTGGAACGGGACCGTGACCGACTTTTGGAGCGGGATCGGCATCTTCCCCTTCCGACAAACTCTTTAAGCTTCCCCTTCTGGATCAGCTTTTCTATCTCCTTCTTTAGCTCCCGACAGTTATCCGTGTCATGACCATTGGCTCGATGGTACCGAAAATAACGATCGGAGCGTCCTCCCAAGAACTCACCTTCTTTCCTCGGGGGGTATCGGGCGAGACCCTGCCGATCCATCACAGCCAGTACGGAGGTCATCGAGCTGTTAATGGGAACACTACGACCTTCGCGGTTATCCTTCTTCGGAGGACGCCTATCCTCCCTTCTCTCGGGGCGACCACGGTTCCTGCTTCCCTCCGATTTGTCGCTCCCTTTACGATCATCCGACAGCTTGGACGATGTCTTTCCTCTTCCCGATTTCGGAGGATCAAGCTCTCCGGCAGCAATCTTCGACTCCTGGACGTCAATTTGCTGTTTCACATTCGCTTGCAGGGCCTCCATACTCCACACAGCCTTCGCGGCTACACTGTGCATCAGGTCGGAACCATACGGAGCAGTTAGGTTCCGAAGGAAAGTGCGGATGGTCTCTCCCTCCGATATTTCCTCATCGATCTCCGCGGCACTTGCAGTGAACCGTTGGTAATAGTATGCCAACGATTCATCGGATCTCTGCACCACCTGGGTCAAAGACCTCACGCTCTTCAGGAGACGCCTCCGACCTTGATATTGCTTGATGAAGCGACCGTGCATATCAGCCCAGCACGTAATGCTTCCTGGCGGTAGGCTGAAAAACCAAGTCATGACCCTTTCTCCCAGAGTGATCGGGAACAGTGAACACACGAGGTCATCATTTGAGGTCCTACCCATACAGGCCTGGACATGCCTCTGAACATGGCGGACCGGGTCTCCTTCACCATCGTACTCCTTGATGGTCGGAATGCCTAGCCCTGGCGGGGCGACAGTATCTAGCAGCCCTGGAACGAAAGGATGACTTGATCGATCCCTTAACTCCGATGTCATTTGCTTTTGGTCACCCATGCAGATGCAGACAATTTTCACCACCTGATCGGGGGTGATGGGACCATTCAGGGGAATAGTCCTGTGCTGCACTGGTCCGGGACCATCGACCACGAACTTCTCCGAGTGCGCGGGCTCCTTACCCCTATTCCTGGGCTGAATCTCTTGAACCTCCTGTTCTTCTGGAACCACCCTCGGCGGGGGTGGAGGCAGCTCTTCTCGCGGGGGCAACTCCTCCGCCCTCCTGGCGGCCTCTCTCTTGTCCATTAGAGCCTCCATGGCTGCCAAGAACATAGGCATAGAATCTGCTACTGCCTTGGCCAACTCCGAGTTTGAAGAAGAGCCTACTTCCCTCCGCGTGTCCTCCTCTCTGTGCACCACCGGATTTGGAGGGGCATCCACATCCCTTCGCGGAATGTCTTGCCTGTTCACCGTCGTGTCTCGGACTGAGACCTCATCATCACCATGCCCCCCTGTTTGAGAAACAGCGGGGTGCTCACCTTGTTCAGCAGCATAATCCAGCAACGGGGAATTCACAGTTCCCGCGGGTCGTGAACTGCCGGCCTGAACTTGCTTCTTCTTGCCACCACCGGCCATTGATCTGGTAGAAACTATTTTGGCTTTTCGTTAGTTTCCCACAGACGGCGCCAATGTTGGATCACGGGCGAAGCTCCGTTACGTTCTTGACGGAAAGCTTGAACTCCTGGGCTCCGCGTAATCCTGCAAAAGGGGATGACCTGGGTGGTGACCCAGAATCCCTCTCCGATGCTTAAATGAGTATGTGATCAATAGGGTGGTAAGCAATAGTCTAAGTTCGTATTAGAGAATGTGTTTTCTGAGGTAACTTCCTCCTTTATATAGGAGGGGAAGTTACTCAGTTACCTGAGACTGCGCCTGGCAGTTTTACCCACGATTCCGTATATCTCGTTCGGGATTCCGTATATCTCGCCCCACGCTTCGCATATCTTGCCCACTCTTCGAGTATCTCGGGCATGCCCTGCGTATCTCGGGGGAGGTTTATCTATATCTTAACCGTCTCCCCACTACTCTATCTAGTAGGCGGGTTTCTCGGTCTTATCCTCTGATCACAAGTCCCAACTCCTGCCGGGGACTCCAGAGTTATCTCATTCTAGGTCACCACCCAGGACCCTTTGTCTCGCGAGACAGGTCCAGCCTCCGCGAGGCTTTATTATCGGAGCCTTTACTAAGGCATATCGGGGCCTACTCAGAGGCTTCTTGTCGGGAGCATTCAGCCCCTATATCGGGACCGCTAAGGTCGGGACCCTTCGTACTGGGTTTCTGGGCCTTCCAGGCCTTTCACGAGGCCCACTGGACTTACTCGCCGTCTAATGACTGTCAATGGGGCTAACGGTTACGTCGGAACCCATCAATAACAATACTAAGGTTGAGGTTGTATCTAACCAAAACAAAACTGACATGATAGTAAAAATAAAGCATAATTTGGAAAATAATCATATTTATTGTGAGAATTAAAAATACTTAACATGACAATGATATAGTAAGTGGGTGTATGAAAGAGGATGAAGCTGGTAAAGAAGGAAAAATCACTAATGAATTGAAGTTGCATATATTAATAATATAAAGGGTTAACATGTCTTTTAGTCCAATATATTTGACAATTTTTGAGTTTTGGTTCAATATTTTTTTTTTGCCTAGTTTTAATACCATATGTTTGAAAATGTTTTTAGTCCATCCGTTAGTTGACCGTCAGTTTGACCGTTAAATAGTTAAGTGACTCGCACATGCCTAGTCCCAAATTTTTTATTTTTTTTTTTCAGTTTAGTCCTCAAATTTACTGTCCTAACTTTATACTTTTGCAATTTAGCCCTTAAACATTATTAACCGAACCCTAGGACTAAATTGACCTAGCCATAGTGGGCGACCCTAATCATGGTCCGACCTAGCCATATGTCGGACCATGGCTAGGATCGTCGAACTTAGGCGATCATACCCATGGTCCGACCTAGCCATGGGTCGGGCCATGACTAGGTCAATTTAGTCCTAGGGTGCGGTTGATAATGTTTAAGGGCTAAATTGCATAAATAAAAAGTTAGGATAGTAAATTTGAGGACTAAACTGAATAAAATACAAAATTTGGACTGGCATGTGCAAGTCACTTAACTATTTAACGGTCAAACTGACGGTCAACTAATAATTGATGCAGGCGCAACCGAGTAGTTTCGAAGATTTTTGGCAGTGAATAGTGTTTTTCTGGCGAACGTTCGAATTTTGGCGCGTGAATAATGTTTTTCAGAGAAAAAGAGCGTTCTAGTCCAAAAACACGGCTACGCCGTGGACTGCATTGCTTTTTGGCCAAATTCATCATCTGTAGGGGTCAAAATCGCGTTTTTATGTTATTTCAGATTTTTTTTTTTAGATTTCAATTTATTCGGGACTTGTTCGTTAGTTTCGATTATTTCATAGATTAGGGTTTTCTATTTAAGACATTGTAGGCCGAATTTTACATTCAGTTATTGATAAATTAGAAAATTGAAGTTTTTTCCTCAATCATGCGTTTGATTTTTGGTATTCATAGAATCAACGAATTTCTGCACTCCTATCCCACCATCACGCTGCATCAGATTGGTATCAGATTCCAGTCGATCCTGTGCGATGCCACCGAGACGTGCGGCTCAAGGTCATGGTGCTGGAGGGCAACCACCGGCAGGCAACGACAAATGGCGACGTTTCTACGACATACAACAACGTCAGATTGATGAACTGACACAACGATTGGAGGAAGTCCATAATCACGAAGATTATGAGACCCCCTCCGCTGATAACCCTTTCGCAAGACATCACCAACCAGCACCAGATCGTTTTTGGAAACTAGGGTTTCGGAACCGGAATTCAATGGTGGCCTTAAAGGTGATGACTTTATCGATTGGCTGGCTCAAGTGGAAGAATTACTGAATTACAAGGAGGTTCCAGACGACAAGCGTGTGCTCCTGGTTGCTACCTGTCTGCGTGGCCACGCGGAAGCCTAGTGGCAACAACTGAAGAATTCTCGTGTTCGTCAGGGTAAGATGAAGATAAAAAACTGGGATAAATTTAAGAGGAAGCTTAGGGCTGCGTTCTTGCCATATAATCCGGGATGTTTATCAACGCTTTCAACTTCTTCGTCAAGGCGCTCGTTCCGTTGATGGCTATACTCAGGATTTCTACCAGCTGCAAGCTCGCACAGTCGCACTAACCTGTCTGAATCCTCTGATCAGATGGTTTCTCGTTATATCGGTGGTCTGCGTGTGCAATTACAAGTCGTGCTCAACATGTTTGATCCTCTAAGTGTGTCCGAAGCTTATCAACGTGCCTTACAGGTGGAGAAACAAGCAGCTCGGCGTGCCAATACTGGGTTCCGACAATCCAGTTCCAGTGGCCCATCTACACCCAATCCCAGCGGAACCACCGAACAACCATCTCTACCACCAGTTTGAGCTTCTACGGCACCCCCACCCCCCTCAAGTTCACGGTGGCGGTTTGCGATGTTTCAAGTGTGGTGAACCTGGCCATAGATAGTCCGAGTGTCGGAAATCACCCACTGGCACACGGGGTCTCTTCATCGACAAAGCTGAAGAGGTACTTTCTTATGATGCTACTTTTGATAACCCCGTTTATGATACATATACCCCCAGTGATGACGTGGATTAAGAGCATGTCATCGGCGATACTGGCAACCTTTTAATGGTACGACGTACATTCTTGACACCTCGAGCCCCGGAAGCAGATGTTATAGGGTAATTGGGCCAGAACCAAATCCCAATTGACATGGGAGGCCCAAAATTGGGCCTCCCCAATTACATAGGTCGGCCGAAACCCTAGGTGTGGTAAAGTGGACTTTTGTCTACTTTACTCCCCCTATAAATAAAAGGTGCTTGGGGATTTTTAGGGTTAATCACAATACCCTCATCATAGTGTTATAGAGAGAAAAACCCTTCCCCCTTAAACAACTAGTTCGGCCGAACCATAGCTCACCAAGGGTGTGCCAAATTTCCTTCGAGCAAACTCTCTATAGATCTGTCCCCGTGCCAAGAATCGATCTGAGGCTTTGTTGTGGAGCTTGCACCATGTAGAGCTTCTCTAACTAGAACCTCTACGGGTCCCGACTGGAGGATCGTGAACTCCCTCCAGAGAAGATCTTGGGTCTACGGATCATCCTAAAGGTATGTGTGAATCTTCCGCTGCGTAATTCCGAATACTAGTATGTACCTTGTTTTAGTATCCGTAGTGATTACTCCCCGTAATCTATTAGTGGTATCAGATCCTGTGTTAGGAGTTCATGATTTTGATAAATTGATGTTCTTGAAATTTAAACATGAAAACCGAAATTTTAAAAGAAAATTTTTACAATTTTCGATTTTTACGGTTCTTGATGAAACCAAAATTTTCACGATGTTCTTGGTTACTTTGATGTTCATGATCTTCAAAGAAAATAGTAATATTTATCAAAATCAAACATTGGATTGTAGGTCTTATTAAAATTTGATCTTAAAATTTGACTACGTGTTCCCAATTTTAGTGTTTTGGCCTAAACCTAGGTAAATTGCAAGGAAAAATTTTAAATTTTTTTAAGCACCAAGGGACAAAATTTTCGGCCACCATATTAAAATAATATTGTTTACCATATTTTAATTTTTAATTAAGGTAACAGTGTATCTATAATTGGGAACATTAGGATAGATTCACAATAATATATAGAAATATATATATCACTATCAATATATCAAAATATTTAATATGGTTAAAGATATTATTGATAGATTTTATTGTCTAAAATATTGAGAAAATTTATTGTCTGTATATTTGTCACCCTATTTAAGATATTGACAATAAATATATATATATATATATATATATATATTATATTGTAACCGATTTTTACATATATATATATATTGTTGATTGATTTAATCTTATAGATAGTATATTAGCAATAATTTTTTTTTTATATGGGCCGATATATATATATATTTAATATTGGAAATTATTTTATATAATTAATGTTACTTGGTGGTTAAGTTAATTATTTTTGGACTTTAAAACCCTACTTGGGCCACAAGTAAACATTTCGGACCAACCTTTAAATTTTAATTATTAGGCCGGTCCAATATATTAAACCGGGACGGATTTAAATCGAACCGGGTTTTCTCAATCGGTTCGACCTAATCGGGTCGGGTCGAACCGGGGTAATTAAGTGGATCTAACCGAACCGGTTTTGTGTGTTGAACCGAACCAAACCCTATTTTATTGGACCGATTCGGACCGAACCAGATTTTAAAATTTAAAACCAGATTTGTCGGACCGGGCCAAACCGGATTTTTTGAACCGGACCAAACCGGACCGATATTGACAATGATTTTCAAAACCGAATTCACGTCAGTTAAATAAAATAGGGTTCTCAAGTTTTAAAATCCAAATGTTTTTGAACCTCTAAAGGTTCAAGAGGACCTCCTTGTAGTCCATTTAGGAGGACCTCTAAAGGTTCAAGAGGACCGTTTTGGCAAGTTAGGACCAAGAGGACTAAAGAGTATCTTTATAAGGTACTCAGAGAACTCTAAAGGTTACGTATTTGTGTCAGCTTAAGAAAATGGTGGCGTGGTCGAACATGAATCCAGAGACGTAACTTTCCTTGATGACGAATTCCCAACGCTTGGCAAAATTAAAATAGATGAAATATTGACAGAACTAGAGCAGAATAGCATTGATGATCAGGTCCCACTTACTTCGAGTGGGAGATTTGAACCGGTAACAAAAGTGAATGACATGGTTAATGATAATAGAAACATTTACATTATAAACTCAGTGGGAGGATTAAACCCTACCACACAAATCACTGTTGCCGCAGAGACGAATCAAGTTGAACCCTTATAATCATGTAGCCGAATCGACACCACAACCACCAACACTACCTGATGGATATACGCCCAATTTGAGCCCGTTGACTTCCGAATCGTTTTATTTTTATCACCCCGTTAATGATTGTAAATCGAAACTTTGACCCGAACACCCCGCCGAAACACCAACGGTCCGGACGAGGCAAAAATACTCGTCCGAGCCACGCGTCGAACTCACCTAGAGGAGATCGGGTTGGCAAACCCGATCTCCCCTAGGGGAGATTGGGTTGGCCAACCCATCTCCCCTAGGGAGGGGTTGGGTGGCCACACCCAACCCCTACCCTTAGGGGTCGTATTTTCTCTCCGCCCCCAAGGGCCCTGGCACCGTTTCCCGACTCCCACACTTAGATTATTTCCGCCCACCTCTCCATGCTTTAAGGTTTTAATTATGTGATCAAGGACTAATTAATTGTGTTTAAAGGTTAACGATGTCATTAAGTCACCTTAATGACACCGTTGCCTATAAATACAACCCTTCCACCATTCATTTGATCATCTGGATTACTTGCACATTTTTAGCTATGGCTTCTCTCTACATTTTATCTCTCTATAAGTATTCTGACTTAAGCATCGGAGAGGGTTCATCAAGCACCACCCCCCCTTCGTGCTTGATACTGCCCCTCTTGTAGGGTAGCAAGGAGCAACAAGGAAGCGGAAGAGTAGGAAACAGTACGAAAGACCCCGAGGAGCACATAACCCGACATCACATTTGTGGGAGATAAGCTCTAAGTTAGCAGTCCGTTGACTCTGACCTTATAACCTAACACTTGGCGCCGTCTGCGGTTTTCGAACAAGAAGCCTGGGAATAACTAGAGCTATGGCGAATAGCCTACCATCTACAGAGAATCGCCCACCTGGGGGCAACAGGCAAGGGAGACAACCTATTCCTCCAGCAAAGCCTAACCCAAAGAAAAGGCCTGCACATCCGGAACCTCAGGTAGCCCCAGAAGCACCCCAACCTGACAATCAGGGAGGACCCTCATGCCCAGCTAGAGCTGAGTCTTCCCCTGCCACGACCCCCATGGCTCAGAGACCACAGGGGCAAGGGGGCAAGGGGGCAACAGAGAGGGTCATCCTAGGGATACCAATACACAATACCTCCACAGGGGTACCATTATAGAACACACCCTAAGAAGCATCCATATGGAATACCAACACAAGGCATGCCAGGAAACAACAACCAGGCTCATACCACCAATACAAGGTCTATGTATTAGCAAGGAGCCCAAGGAGTGACTCCAGATTTGATGAAGGAATTAGAAGAGTTGTTAACCTATAGAAAGGCATTAAGGAAGGGGTAAGAGAGGCAATATACGCAAGTGAAGCGACATCCGCAGGCAGAGAAGTGCCCACAGGAAGAACAACACACAAGCCCTCCAAAGGGGGCATCGTAAAAATCAAAGAATGAGGGAGCAACTGCCACCCCCAATGGGAAGGAAACAATTTGTGCCTCCAAGGCAATAACAAACACAGCAAAGAGCTGGAACATACACCCCACTAAGGGAGGACATGCAAGTCAGACCACCAAGGATATAAGAGTTCCAACATCCACCTCAGCAAGGTACACATACAGTCCGTATCACCACGGACATAACTAAGAGACTTTCCAAGGAAAGCTCAAAGGGAGGGACATCGCCCCGACAACACAACAAGGCAACTGCCTACTCATGATACAGCACTACAGGTCCCAACCTCTTGTGTTTGACAACCCTTGGTACACATCCCCCTAGGACAGGGGAGAAGTCGAAAAGACAAGGATTTGAACAGGGGACTCATAGAGTACCACACCATGTTAGTACATAGCTACTACAATGGGAAGTCTTATGGAGAGACGTAGTGGAGTGAGATCACACATAGCATACATGAAGGATACACCTCCACCTAGTCCGCCTTCCTCAAGTGGAAGAAATACACACACACTAATGGAGGAAGACAGTTACATTACCAAGGAAGCAGGGGGTATCAACACCCCCACACCCATATCCTCTTATTTAATTTAACTGCCTAACAAGTCAACTCCCTAAAAGGGGTAGATTTTGATACTTGATATCAACATGTTTTCCAAGAAATACCATACCGGACGCCTTCGGGCTCCGTGGTATATATATACACAGGTAGACTACTAGAAGAGTCCATAAAACGCCGCCGCCAACCAAGAGATGCACAAGGAACAGATTTCTCAATCTCAAAGGGCACCTCTAAGATCAAGATTCTGGGAAAGATCACAAGATGGAAGGCTCACTTACAAAAATAAGTTGAGCACTCTCAACACCCTATAGAGGAACTACCATGAAGGTCACAAAGGATTACCCCTACTATAACCTACCACTAAGCATCCTAGGCCCAAGTCCGTCGAAGGACCCCATCTGGCATCGATATGCAAGGGGGGCACCAGTCACAACATACCCTCCCCACAAACGCCCATTATCATAAGAGGGGGTAGCCGCGAAACACATCCCTCCAAAAAATGGAGGAAACCATATCACATAGACAACGCCCACCTTCAAAGGCAAACGCCACCAATGGATCTATATTATTTCACAAAATAGCCAGAAGTCGCGACTACACCTAGTAAGCTCATCGCAGGTAATGAAATACACTTTCATCAAAAAACTCTCAAGGGCACCAAGCCTAGCAAAGGAAGAATGGCGACACCATCATCAAGCTTTTAAAAAGGGATGGAAAACATAGTATTTCCACACAATGATATATTAGTCATAGGAGAGGGAATCGCTAGCTTTGACATAAAGAGAACCATAATGCATGAAGGGAGTCCGTCAGACATCTCCCATGACCAACTATTGATGATACTAGGGAAGAGTCAGGCATACCTAATACCAAAGGACCCCCTACTAGTAAAGGTGGTCAGAACATCAACACACCCATTAGGGACACGACACTGCAAATGAACTAGGAACAAGGATGGAACACATATCCTAACAAGTATCCTTACAAGTATCTTTGCAAAAATAAACTCCTTAGATAAAGAGGTTATCTAATAGATGACTATGTCTATGTTCTCAAAATATGATCCTAACCCGGAGATCCTTGGACTCCGTATTATGTATGCAATGAATAACATGTTCATCAATGATAGGTAAACGAAGATTCAAGACAGCGCCCTAAGGATTAGGCGCATACCTCTACCAAGTACGACACATTTGAGTGTTCATAAACACTCATTCGCCATCTCACAAGAAAGGAAGGCAACCAAGGATACAAGTCCTAACAGAACAAACATCGGTAGAAAATCCTGTCATTGAAGTCATGCACCAAGAGAGAAACTCTAAAGATGCAAGATTAGCAAAAAAGATAGTGCAACAACTAGAATATGAAAAAAGAGATACATCTCCTATCAAGAGCCTTAGGGCATGATAATAGTTCTACAAGATCAACCAAAGAAGAGCTCAAAAGCTTGGGGAGTAAGGTTTCAAGATCGACCCTCACACTAGACGCACATCCTGATCAAACACCTTGTCTGCGAATGATATCAAGAGGAGAACCTCGATAAAGGGGGCACTAGAAAAATATCACGCTTTTAAGGCCGGTGGGTTTCACTATGGCCGTTAGGCCCTTTAACGGCGAGGAAACGGTGAACAGGCCCACTGGGCCCTAAAAGGGGGTCAAGATGACCAAGGTGAAGGGTCCCGACAGAGGGAGTCCCGATGGTGAAAGGTCCCGACAGAGTCGGACCCGATAGGCGAGCTGGGCGCTCCCGATGAGATGCCTTTAAGAAGGCCCCGATGATGAATCCCTGAGAATGATTGGCCCTGTCACGATGACTAGGGGCCCCGAGCGGTGACACAATGAGATAACTCTGGAGTCCCCGATATTGGTCGGGACTTGCTATCAGAGGTTGAGGCCGAGGTACGCGGAGCGTGGCCGAGATAAGCTAGATCATGGCCTAGATAGGCGGGATCGTGGCCGAGATACGCGGAGCGTGGCCGAGATAGGCGAGATCATGGCTGAGATAGGCGGGATCGTGGCCGAGATAAGCGGAATATGGGCTAACCACCCCAACGGTTCACCAGGTAACTGAGGTACTTATTCGCCTATAAAAGGGCAGAGGTTACCTCAGATCACATACGTTTTGATATACACTCTTTGAGACTCTTGCTTGCCAGTTCGTACGAGATACTCATTTAAGCATCGGAGAGGGATTCTGGGTCACCGCCCGGTCTATCCCCTCTTGCAGGATTACGTGGAGCAAAGGAGTTCGGATCGCCGTCAAGACTGTTCCGGAGTTCCAACCGTGATCCAACATTGGCGCCATCTGTGGGAAACGTGACGAAAAGCCAGTATGACTTCTACTCGTTCAATGGCGGCTGGTAAGCAAAGACGACAAGGACAATCTGGTGGTTCCCGTCATCCTGCCGGGACGACTCTGAATTCGCCACCGGAGCGTGCTGAGGACCAAAATCTCACTGCTGAGGTCTCCCGGACAGGGGGGCACAATGAAGTTCCTGAGGATGATGTTCACCACCAAGAGAATAGGGAGGAGGAGGCTCCTCCAAACGCGGATCTGACGAAGGCTGTGGCGAATGCCATGCCGATGTTTTTGGCGGCCGTGGAGGCTCTCTTAGAGCGGAGAGAGGCGGCCAAGAGGTAGGAGGAGGTGCCCCCGCCCGCAGAGGTTCAGAATGTGCAGGAGGCCCAACCCAGGAGCTAGGATAAGGGTAAGGAGCCCGCTCAATCAGAGCGATTTGTGGTCGACGGGCCAGGACCAGTGCAGCATAGGACCATTCCTCTCAATGGTCCCATCACCCCCGATCAAGTGGAGAAGATCGTGAACATCTGCATGGGGGAGCACAAGCCGATGATGTCGGAACTGAGGGATCGATCCACTCATCCCTTTGTTCCCCGACTAATAGACACCCTTGCCCCGCCAGGGCTGGGTATCCCCACAGTGAATGAGTATGATGGCGAGGGAGATCCGGTTCGTCATGTCCAGAAGCACCTCATGGCTTGTCTGGGCAGAGCCCCGAACGATGATATCGTGTGTGTACTGTTCCCGAATACACTTGGTGAGAGGGCCCTGACCTGGTTCTTCAGCTTGCCCCCAGGATGCATCAACTGCTGGGCTAATATGCACGACCGTTTCATCCAGCAGTACCAGGGTCGTCGCCGCCTCTTGAAGAGCGTGATGTCCCTTGCCCAGGTGGTGCAGAAGCCCGACGAATCGCTGGCGCATTACTACAAGCGGTACACCGCTAGCGTGGCGGAGACTGACGAAGAGATATCGGAGGGAGAGACCATTCGCACCTTCCTGCGGAACCTGACAGCCCCCTATGGTTCCGACCTGATGCACAGCGTGGCTGAGAAGGCTGTGTGGAACATGGAGGCACTACAGAAGAGGGTGAAGTAGCAAATCGACGTGCAAGAGTCGAAAATAGCTGCCGGAGAGCTTGATCCTCCGAAGTCGAATAAGGGGAGGCAGTCCCTCAAGCCGTTGGACGACCATAAGCGGAAGGATAAGTCCGAGGGCAGTCGGACTCGGGGTCGTTCTGATCGAAGGGAGGACAGGCGTCCCCCGAGGAAGGATAAGCGGGAGGACTATAGCATCCCTTTGAATAGCTCCATGGCGGAGGTGCTAGCGGTCATGGATCGACAAGGTATCTCTAGGTACCCCCCGAAGAAGGAAGGAGAGTTTATGGGATCCCACACCGATCGTTACTGTCGGTTCCACCGCGCCAGCGGTCACGACACTAACCACTGTCGGGAGTTGAAGAAGGAGATTGAAAAGCTGATCCAGAAGGGGAAGCTTAAGGTGTTTGTGGCTGAGAGGCGGTGTCGTTCCCGCTCTCGATCTCGATCGCGGTCCCGTTCCCGATCCCGATATCGGTCCTCGAAGAAGAAGAGGTCGGAGCCAGAACCCTCTGGTGCCCGTAAGGAGAAGCGCGGCACCATCAATGTGATTCACGGAGGATTTGCCGCGGGAGGTGAAACCACAGCCTCTTGGGAGGTCTACGCCTCTAGAATTTCTGCTGCTGTGGTGCTGGGCAAGAGGTCCCGATCCTGGACTGCAAAGGAAGAGATGGTGATTTCCTTTTCCGCGGAGGATTTGATAGGAGTGGAGACTCCACATGACGACGCTTTGTCGTGACCCTGGACGTGGATGGGTACGAGATGAAGAGGATATTGATCGATGGAGGGAGCTCCTCTGATATTCTGTTTATGGATGCACTGGAAGCCATGGGGAAAACGAAGAAGGATCTTAAGGAGGTGACCTTCCCAATGGTTGGGTTCTCTGGTATTACCTCCTATCAGCTGGGAATGATCACCTTACCAGTGGAGTTCGGTAGCGGGTGGAAAACGGAGAGGAGAAATGTGGACTTCGTGGTGGTTGAGTCCGCGGGGACTGTTAGGTTCCGGGATTTGGGTCAACGGGTGGTCAGCTCAAATCTCGTTCCTCACTGGAGGGGTGGATGATCCGGTCTTCTCGGGTTGCTCTGTCTTAGTTTGCGTCCTTCCTTCTGTCGCTTCTCTTCTCCTTGCGCCCTGCAGAAGGGGCAGTACCAGACACAGAGAGGGGGGGGGGGGGGTGGTGCCTGGTGAACCCTCTCCGATGCCTAAGTCAGTGTCGTTTTTAGAGAGATAAAGCTAGAGAGATGTCAGAGCAAAATAATCCAAATTGCCCAGATCCCTGAATGAATTGTGAAGGTGGGGTATTTATAGGCAACGGTGTCATTAAGGTGGCTTAATGACATCGTTAACCTTTAAACACAATTAATTAACCTTTAAGCGCATAATTAAGACCTTAGGATACGGAGAAGGTAGGCGGAGTGAACCGAGTGTGGGAGTCCAAAAATGGTGCCGGGGCCCTTGGGGGGGAGGAGAAATCCGACCCCAAGGGTAGGGGTTGGGTGACGGCACCCTACCCCTCCTAGGGAGGATGGGGTTGGCCAACCCCATCCCTCCTAGGAGAGATCGGGTTGGCCGACCCGATCTCCCCTAGGGGAGGTCGGGTGTGGCCACCCAACCTCACCTAGGTGAGTTTACCTTGGCCGGACGAGCGCTTCGGCCTCGTCCGAGCCGTTGATGTTCTCGCGAAGTGTCCGGGTTGAAGTTTCGATTTACAATTATTAACGTGATGATAAAAATACAACGGTTCAGAAGTCAACGGGTTCAAATTGAACGTATATCCATCACATGCCCCCGAGTCAACCAATGGCCTAACCCTTGATTGACTCTATTTTAGGATGGTATGACACGCGCAATTTGAAACCGGGGTTTTACCTTCTCGTCTGGATGCTTGCTTACCCATGGATGCGTATCTCTGGCTCTGCTCCCTGCCTTATGAGATAGAGGAGATGTAAACGTTAGAGTAGCGCGGACGTGTGCCTAAGCACGCGTCCGTCTGAGGTGGGAGTAATAAATCTATCTTTGCTATAGGTGTATACTCAAAAAATACACGTCCGCATAGGAATACAATACGAATACACCTAAGCGACCCATGCTTCAATTTCGTGACAGGATTTGCCTAAGTGGAGAAAAAATTTCAATTTTGGTCCAAAATTTTTCTAAGTATGGGATACTAGAAAATAAACCTATGGGATGTTAACTATGGTGAGTGTGAGTTTAATCGTGGTTAATGGGAACTAGTTTTTGAATCTGTCCCTTGAAATTTTCCTTTCTAAAAATCAACAGTGTCGATTTGGCGACTTTGGAAAAACCCTAATCCTTTGTACTATAAAAGGGTAAGTGATTACCTCATTCTCGTTGTCCTTTTCTCTTCCTTTCTTTTTGACGGTGGGATTTCTGGTCAGGCTTACTTCTCGGGGCGCGCGTCGCATTGAGGTACGTATTTTTTCTTTTTGTGTAAGCATTGCTCTTGAGGGACTTAATCCCGCTTCTCCTTCAATCGTTTCCTTACTTGTTTCGTTCTTGATTTGTATGTCTTCATGGTAATATAGTCCTGTTCGATTCGTCCTTTTTCCATCTTTTTGCCCTCATGTTTCCGCTTACTGGTGGGCGAAGTCTTCTATATTGGGATTATAATTATCTCCTTTTGCCCCCTGCCTCTGCCTGTTGTCCAGTGGGGTCTCTCTATGCTGGGGGTTATGACTATCTCCCCCTGCCTCCCTGCCTCTGCCTGTTGGCTGGTGGGGTCTCTCTATGCTGGGGGTTATGACTATCTCCCCCTGCCCCCTGCCCCTGCCTGTTGGCTGGTGGGGTCTCCCTATGCTGGGGGTTATGACTATCTCCCCCTGCCCCCTGCCCCTGCCTGTTGGCTGGTGGGGTTTCTTTATGCTGGGAGTTATAACTATCTCCCCCTTGCCCCCTGTCTCTGCCTGTTGGCTGGTGGGGTCTCCCTATGCTGGGGGTTATGACTATCTCCCCCTGCCCCCTGCCCCCTGTCTCTGCCTTTTGGCCGGTGGGGTTTCTCTTGTCGTCTTTCTATTCTTGTCTTTTGGCTTTGTACCTATTATTTTAGGGAAATGAATTTGTATCTTTTGTCCACTGTTCGCTTCCTGTTTTCCTGGGCTAAACTTGTGTTTTTTCGATCAGCAGAACTTCCCGGCGATTGATGAGGAGTAAGAGGCCAGTACGTGTGGGGGTAGTTAATTCTGGGACCGGACCTTCGATTGCAAAGAGATCGGTTTTCTAAGGTGCGGGGAAGTGACCTCTAATTGGAGGTAAGGGTGGTGATGTTAGGGTGCCGTCTTCTTTCTATATTGATGCCCCCCAATCGAAGGTCCGGGAGCCATCTTTTCCTTCTTCCTTGTTTGGTGAGTCCTTGAACATCTGAGTTTCCTTAATGTATATTGGTATTTACTCTATGCTTTGTTATAGGTAGACTTCGCCTTCCGCGTCTGAGTCGGAAGGAGCTGTCTCGTCCACCTGTTGATGGAATTGTTGGGTCTGAGTGGGCGCCTTATTATGGGCGTGGGGCTCGTTTTGACGATCAATCTTCTTTGCAAACTCCTGAGGTTGGAGTTCGTGTTCTGCAGTCTGCTGTTCCTCCTGCCGATCGTGTGTCCCCGTCTAAAGGGTCGAAGGCAACTTATGAATTGGCTCGTGATGTGTTGGCTCGCTATGCTCCTGTAAGTTTTGTTAACCGTGTTATCCTTTAGCATATTTCTTTTCCGTGCGTTATCTGTCTCATCCTTTGTTTTTGTTGCAGGGTATGGCCGACCTTGTTAATTGGCCACCCTTGCTATTGACCTTGCTGAGGAGAGAAAGGTGTACGAGGACATTTGTGTCTCCCTTAACTCCAGGCTTATTAGTTGTTTGGAGCATAGTCGCATCACAGATTTGCGTTGCCGAGACTTGGAGGGTCGCATTGCTCTTCTCAAGGAAGAGGTTGAGGCCTTGAGACAAAGGTTTTATCGTGATGAGGCACTCCGGGCTGCTGAGTTGGTCTCTCTGGAGGAGATACTTCGTGTTGAGACGAAAGAGTGTGCCGTCGCTGAGTATAAGACCTCTTCCTCTTATCAGGCTGCTATTGACGTTCGTTGCTCTGTGGCTAAACGTATTTCTTTGAAGGAGATTCTCGAGCGTATTTACATGATTGCTACTGACTTTCCTTTTTCTCGACTTGGTGATTTGTCAGATTTTGCTGTTAAGCATATTGCGGAGATGAAGAAATAGTACCCCTATCTCTTGTGGTAGTCTCGTGAGTTTGTGACTTGAGGTTCTTCTCCTGGTGTCTTCTTACTATTGTTTTTGTTTGTGAGTTGTGGTTGTCTTTAGAGTTTGAAACTCCACCTTTCTTAGTGTTGCCATCTTTGTTTGGTACACTTATCTTTACTCGTTGTATACATGGCAGTGTGATTATATCTCTTCTCGTGATGTTTTCCTGTGCCTTGTCTGTGGCTCTTTGGTTATGGACCCTTCCTTTGATGTGTCTCCTTTACTTATCCTTCTTTTGGATTTTCCATCATATCATACCTGCTATTTCATCAAGAAAAAACATTATGTGTTCTTCATATGACTTTACTTTGAAATCACTTTCTCATGGGATCCTTCTCAATAATGGTGTAATGTTCTCTTCTGATACCCTTTAAATGGTATATGTGATACTGTTAGACCAAAGATACGCTCTTGGTGGGCGTCGAATCTGATCACGAGATAGGCTCTCGGAGGGCACTTAACGTTTCACAAGATAGGCTCCCGGAGGGCACAGATTAGACCAAAGATACGCTCTTGGTTGGCGTCGAAAACTGTTCACGAGACAGGCTCTCGGAGGGCGCTTAACGTTTCACAGGATAGGCTCCTGGAGGGCACAGGTTAGACCAAAGATACGCTCCTGGTTGGCGTCGAAAACTGTTCACGAGACAGGCTCTCGGAGGGCGCTTAACGTTTCACAGGATAGGCTCTTGGAGGGCACAGGTTAGACCAAAGATACGCTCCTGGTGGGCGTCGAAGCTGTTCACGAGACAGGCTCTCGGAGGGCGCTTAACGTTTCACAGGATAGGCTCCTGGAGGGCACAGGTTAGACCAAAGATACGCTCCTGGTTGGCGTCGAAAACTGTTCACGAGACAGGCTCTCGGAGGGCGCTTAACGTTTCACAGGATAGGCTCCTGGAGGGCACAGGTTAGACCAAAGATACGCTCCTGGTGGGCGTCGAAGCTGGTAGTTTGAAATCTACCTCAAGATACGCTCTTGGGGGCGTCGAATCTGGTAGTGTTTTTTCTACCTCAAGATACGCTCTTGGGGGCGTCGAATCTGGTAGGTTGCAAATCTACCTCAAGATACGCTCCTGGGGGCGTCGAAATTCGTAGTTTTTGGAAACCACTCTCAAGATACGCTCTTGGTGCGTCGAAGGTCATAGTGTAATAACTACTCTCAAGATACGCTCTTGGGGGCGTCGAAGGTCGTAGTATGAACACTACTCTCAAGATACGCTCCTGGGGGCGTCGAAATTCGTAGTTTTTGGAAACCACTCTCAAGATACGCTCTGGGGGGCGTCGAGGGTCGTAGTATGAATACTACTCTCAAGATACGCTCTTGGGGGCGTCGAGTGTCGTAGTATAAAAACTACTCTCAAGATACGCTCTTGGGGGCGTCGAGTGTCGTAGTATAAGAGCTACTCTCAAGATACGCTCTTGGGGGCGTCGAATCTGTCGTTGACTTGACGTCATATCTGTGTAAGGATAACTTCATGATTATATCATCACATTCATTGTAAAATACCTTTGAAGGAAATTCTACTCTCTTAAGAGCATTCATGTTTTTTGTATAGATGGGGTGCCTTGGATGGGTCAAGACACCCTTTGGAGGAAATCAAAGATAGTCGTAGAGTTGGAGTAACTTCTTGAGTTCTCCTTCTCAGAAGTTGTTTTTGAGAAACTTGGAAAGCTTGAACATGCGAAGTGCTAAATATGAAACTAAGGATATGGTCTTTTGCCTGTGCTTTCTTCTTAGACATAGTACTTCTTTAGGTGCTCCCCACTGAAGGTGTTTGTGGAGATATACCCCTCCCCATCCTCGAGGCGGTAAGCATTTGCGTAGGGAACCGACGCTATCTTGTATGGTCCTTTCCATTTTGGAGATAACTTTCTGACTTGGTCTAAGTGTGAGAATTCGTTCTTTCTGAGCACAAGTTCCCCTACGTGGAATTGCCTTTCCTTGACTTGGCGGTTGTAGTATCTTGCTGATACAAGGCGCATTCGTGCCTGTGCCTCTTCTGAATTCCATCTCTTATCCTCCACCATGTCTAAGTCTAAAAGCCTTGCTTTGTTGTTCTCATGCTCTTCAAAGTACGTGGTCCTTAGGGATGATACTGCCATTTCTGCTGGCGCTACCGCTTCAGTCCCGTACACTAGGCCAAATGGCGTTTCTCCTGTGGATATCTTTGGTGTTGTCCGCACTGCCCATAGAACATTTTCCAGCTCATCTACCCAACTTCCCTTGGTAGCGTGGAGTCGTTTCTTTAGGCCATCTAGCACTATTTTGTTTGCCGACTCTACCTGTCCGTTTGTCTGAGGGTGCTTTACTGATGCGAAACGGTGGTCTATATTTAGTCTTTCGTAATACCACTGCAGTTTCTTGCTCTTGAATTGTGGGCCATTGTCGCTTATTATTGCTTTTGGCACTCCGTACCTTGAGACAATGTGAGATTGGATGAAATTGACGACTTGGTCGTCTGTTGTCTTCCCCATTGCCTTTGCTTCTATCCACTTGGAGAAGTAGTCTATTGCTACAATTATGCAAGTCTTCTGACCTTTTGTTCTCGGTAGGGGGCCTATCAGATCTATCCCCCATTGTGCGAATGGCCAGGCTCCTGAGATGGAGCTTGACTTTGCTGCTGGGGCTGTTATATTCCTTGAGTATCTTTGGCAGTGATCACATTTTTGTACCAAGTCTGCTACTTCTTTACTCATTGATGGCCAATAGTATCCTAGGTTGTAGACCTTTCGGCTTATAGATCGTCCTCCCTCATGGCACCCCGCATCTCCCTCATGGAGTTCTGCAAGCACTCTCTCTGTTTCTGGGTATGTTATGCATTTGAGGAAAGGCGTGGAGTAACCTTTCTTGTAGAGTTCATTGTCCATCACTGCATAATTCCTAGCCATCCTTTCAATCTTGACTGCCTCCACCTTATCCTTTGGGAGCTTTCCTTCCATGATGTATTGACGCATTGGGGTCATCCTGGCTTCTGCTTCATCTATTACTAGAACCTCCATTTGTTCTATCACTGATTGCATTCTTTGTTCTATAAAGTGAACCTCTTTGCCTGCTTCTACCCCTAGAGCTAGTTTACTTAAGGCGTCTGCCTCTTGGTTTTGTTCTCTTAGGACTGACTCAATGTCGAAGCTTTGGAAGCTCTTTATTAGGTCTCTGGCCTGCTGCAAGTATTTCTGCATGTTTTCGGACTTTGCAGTGTATATTCCTTTCACTTGATTGACAACTAGTTGAGAATCGCACTTGACTCTTAGATGCTTTGCCCCTACTCCTTTGGCTATTCTCAGGCCAGTTATCAGTGCTTCGTACTCAGCCTCATTGTTTGTTGCCTTAAAGGTGAGCGCCATGGCATAGCGCATAGGTGTATCGCTGTTTGGTGGGTATAGTAAGAGGCCTGCCCCTGAACCTCCTCCGTTGGATGACCCATCGGTATGCATCTCCCATAATTCTTCTGGTTGTTTCTCCTGACTACTACTTGCCTCGCTTGTAGTTCTGACTTCTCCCAAGTCTTCGTCTGGATTGATTGCGGTGAATTCGGCAATAGAATCTGCTAGAGCCTGTCCCTTTATGGCTGTTCTTGGGGCAAAATGAATACGAAACTCACTTAGCTCAATTGCCCATTTGGTCAGTCTTCCCGATGTGTCTGGTCTCTGGAGGAGGTGTTTCAATGGTTGGTCTGTGAGGACTGTTACTTCATGCCCATGAAAATACGGTCTCAACTTTCTTGCTGATATAATCAGTGCATAGAGGTACTTTTCTATTGGCAAGTAGTTGATCTCGTACTTTGCCAATGTTTTGCTTACGAAGTATACCGGCAATTGTGCCGCGTTTTCTTCTTTAATTAGCACTGAGCTTACTGCCACGTTGCTCACGGAGATATAGAGGTAGAGGGGCTCCCCTGGTGTAGGCTTTGCTAAGGGTGGTAGTGTCTTTAGATGTTGTTTGAGTTGCTGGAAGGCCTCCTCACATCTTGGTGTCCATTCGAATTTCTTGTTTGCCCTTAGTACCTCAAAGAAGGGTAATGCCTTGTCTCCTATTTTGGATAGGAATCTGTTAAGGGCTGCCAACCTCCCATTCAGTCGTTGAACCTCTCTGTGTTTCGTAGGTGACTGCATTTCTTCGATTGCCTGGAGTTTTTCGGGGTTTACCTCTATGCCTCGCTGGCTTACCATGAAGCCTAAAAATTTCCCTGATTGCACCCCAAATGCACATTTTTTCGGGTTTAGGCGGACTTGGTATTGCCTCATCCTCTCAAACGTTGAGCGAAGATTCTCCACATGGTCTTTCTTCTCTTTGGATTTGACGATCATGTCGTCCACATATGCCTCCATTGTCTTTCCTATCATGTCCCCGAAGATTTTGTTGACCATTCTTTGGTATGTTGCTCCAACATTTATGAGTCCGAAAGGCATCACCGTGTAATGGTATATCTCGCTATCAGCATAGAATGCTGTGTGAGGGGCGTCCTCAGGGGCCATTTTTATCTGGTTATATCCTGAGTATGCATCCATGAAGCTCATTAGTTGATGACCTGATGTTGCATCCACTAACTGATCTATTCTTGGTAGCGGATATGAGTCCTTAGGGAATGCTTTGTTTAGGTCACGATAGTCGATACACATTCTCCAACTTCCCCCCGGCTTCTTTACCAGTACTGGGTTTGCCACCCATGTCTGGAATCTGATTTCCTTGATGAACTTTGCCTTTAGTAGCTTTTCTACTTCTTCTTGGATAGCTATCTTTTTGCTTCCTCCCATTGGTCTCACCTTCTGTGTTGTTGGTCGCGTTGCCGCGTCTATATTAAGCTTGTGTGAGATTACTTCTTCTGATATTCCTGGCATATCGCTTGGTGACCAGGCGAACAGATCCTTGTATTCCCTTAGTAAAGCTACTAAGTGGTTTTCCTCTTCCTGAGATAAGGCAGTCCCGATTTTGGCCTTCCTATCGGGTTCTTCTATGAGTATCTCTTTTAGTTCCTCCATGGGGGCTGGTCTTCCATGATCTTCTCTTGGGTCCTCATCTATTAGTAGGACCTCTCTTGTTTTCTTCCTCTTGCCTAGTGCTATCCTTGCACATTTCCTTGCTACCTTCTGGTTACCTTTTACTTCCCCTATTCCTTGGCCTGTGGAGAATTTCATTTTCTGATGTAGGGTTGATGGTACCATACCCCACTTGTTGATTGTAGTGGTACCCAGGACTCCATTGTATTCCTCCATTTCTTCTGTGATGAAGAAAGGGACATCAATCTTTAGCTGCCTCTGGCCTGTACCCAGTGTCACAGGTAGTGTGACTGCCCCCAGTGGGTATGTTGGCTTTCCTGAAAATCCCACCAAGGGGGAGTGAACCTGTTTTATGCTACTTGGCCTTACTCCTAGTATGTTGAGGACTTTCTTGCTAATGATGTTGGGTGAGCTTCCACTGTCTACTAGGATTCTTCCAATGTCCATATCAGTGATCTTCATTGTTATGACCAGGGCATCCTTGTTGTCTGGTAATACATGCTCCATGTCTCTTCTTGAAAATTCAATTATGTCTTCTCTCTTTCCTTCTGCTTGTTCTTCCTTTGGCTTAGGGTCCCCTAACTCTGCCATATATGCTTCTCTGGCATTCGCTGACTCTCCTCCAGCTCCATAACCTCCATGGATGACATATACGCTTGCCGTGTGCTGGGATGGCATTCCCTGTTGTTCTCTTTCTCTCTGTGGCCTTCTTGCCAGGGGGGTTGAGGCTGTGGAGGACTCAGCCCCAGCTGGGCGTGAGGGTCCTCCCTCCTGGTTGTTCTGTTGAGGAGGCTGTGGTATTCCTTGTGGTTCTGGTTGCATTGACTGCTTTCCAGGGTTAGGCTGCCTTCCTGGGGGTATAGGCTCTCTCCTTCTCCCATTGCCCCCTGGTGGGCGGTGGTGCCTAGACACCCTGCTGTTCTTCATTGCTCGTGTAATAGCCAGGCTTTATGTCCGAAGCCCGCAGACGGCGCCAAGTGTTAGGTTCCGGGATTTGGGTCAACGGGTGGTCGGCTCAAATCTCGTTCCTCACTGGAGGGGTGGATGATCCGGTCTTCTCGGGTTGCTCTGTCTTAGTTTGCGTCTTTCCTTCTGTCGCTTCTCTTCTCCTTGCGCCCTGCAGAAGGGGCAGTACCAGACACAGAGAGGGGGGGTGGTGCCTGGTGAACCCTCTCCGATGCCTAAGTCAGTGTCGTTTTTAGAGAGATAAAGCTAGAGAGATGTCAGAGCAAAATAATCCAAATTGCCCAGATCCCTGAATGAATTGTGAAGGTGGGGTATTTATAGGCAACGATGTCATTAAGGTGGCTTAATGACATCGTTAACCTTTAAACACAATTAATTAACCTTTAAGCGCATAATTAAGACCTTAGGATACGGAGAAGGTAGGCGGAGTGAACCGAGTGTGGGAGTCCAAAAATGGTGCCGGGGCCCTTGGGTGGGAGGAGAAATCCGACCCCCAAGGGTAGGGGTTGGGTGAGGGCACCCAACCCCTCCTAGGGAGGATGGGGTTGGCCAACCCCATCCCTCCTAGGAGAGATCGGGTTGGCCGACCCGATCTCTCCTACGAGAGATCGGGTTGGCTGACCCGATCTCCCCTAGGGGAGGTCGGGTGTGGCCACCCAACCTCACCTAGGTGAGTTTACCTTGGCCGGACGAGCGCTTCGGCCTCGTCCGAGCCGTTGATGTTCTCGCGAAGTGTCCGGGTTGAAGTTTCGATTTACAATTATTAACGGGATGATAAAAATACAACGGTTCAGAAGTCAACGGGTTCAAATTGAGCGTATATCCATCAGGGACGTATAACGCGATTATCGCGAGAACCACCATCAACCCCTTGATGGCAGTTGCCTCGATTGTGCACCAGAAGATGAAGTTCCCGACTGACCACGGAGTCGGGGATGTCAAGGGCGACCAGGTGGCTTCCAGGAGGTGCTATGTTAATGCCACCCGGAGGAAAAGACGGGAGGCCATGACTATCCTCCAGACAGATGCTGATCCCAGAGAGGAGTTTGGGAGTCCCGCCCCTATGGAGGATTTGAAGGAGGTCGAGATTGACGGACCTCAGAGGAAGGTGAAAATCGGGTCCGCCCTGTCTGACGAGAGGGCCCGAGAATTGATTGAGCTGCTGAAGGAGTTCAAGGAGCTGTTTGCTTGGTCCCCGAGTGACATGCCAGGAATCAGCCCCGTTGTGATCATGCACGAGTTGAAGATTGATCCCGCGATCAAGCCTATCGCGCAGAAAAAGCGTCCGATGGGCGCGGACAAGAGGGTTGCGATCCAGCAGGAGGTGGGCAGGTTGCTCGACGCTGGGTTTATCAAGGAGCTCCGATTTCAGACCTGGGTCGCCAACCCGGTTCTGGTGAAGAAGAGCAATGGGAAATGGCGGATGTGTGTGGATTTTCGCGACCTGAATAAGGCTTGCCCGAAGGACTGTTACCCGCTTCCGAGAATAGACCAGTTGGTGGATGCCACGTCGGGACATGAATTTCTGAGCTTCATGGATGCTTACTCGGGCTATAATCAGATCAAGATGGCTAAGGAGGATGCCCCCCACACTGCCTTTTATGGCGACAGTGATATCTATCATTATGATGTCATGCCTTTCGGATTAATCAATGCCGGAGCAACCTACAAGCGGATGGTGAACAAGCTGTTCGGGGATATGCTAAGGAAAACCATGGAGGCTTATGTGGACGATATGCTGGTGAAGTCCCGACAAGCTGAGGATCATATGCACAACCTAGCCACGGCGTTTGAGCGGATGATGCTTCATCAGGTTCGCTTGAACCCGACCAAGTGTGCCTTCGGAGTCCACTCGGGGAAGTTTTTGGGCTTTATGGTGAGTCAAAGAAGAATTGAGGTGAACCCCGAGAAGCTGAGGGCAATCGAGGAGATGAAGTCTCCGATAAACCATCGGGAGGTGCAAGTGCTGAATGGCCGGCTGGCTGCAATGAATCGCTTCCTGTCCAAGGCAAGTGATCGATCAATGCCGTTTTTTGAAGTTCTGAGGGCCAACAAGAAGTTTGAGTGGACTGCCAAGTGTGAAAAGGGGTTCCGGGCACTCAAGCAGCACCTTCGCACCCTCCCGCCATTAGCGAAACCGATCATAGGCGAGCCGCTCTATCTATATTTGGCTGTTTCTGAATTTGCCATTAGCTCTGTGTTAGTGAAGGTTGCTGAGGGTACTCAAGTCCCCGTCTATTATGTAAGCAAGGCGTTTGCCAAATCTGAAATGAATTATCCCGCCGTTGAGAAGTATCTCTTTGCGTTGATTATTACTGCTCGGAAGCTGAGGCCTTACTTCCATACGCATGAGATTACTATTTTGACGAATCAACCTCTGAAGCATTTTTTGAACCGACCTGATGCGTCGGGGAGATTAGTGAAATGCGCAGTTGAGCTTACTGAGTTTCGCATACACTTTGCTCCGAGAACGGCTATTAAGGGCCAGGCGTTGGCGGATTTCATAGCAGAGTCTAGAGCCCCCGATCTGGTGGAAGCGGGCCCTGTAGAGGGGGCAATCATGGAAGTAGCAGAGCAATCAGAACAGCCAAATGAGGAAAATACTTGGGAAATGTACACGGATGGCTCTTCGAGTTCGGATGTGTCAGGAGCAGGATTCGTGTTGATACCCCCAGGCGGGGGTGAGCCCCTTCGATATGCTTTGGCCTTAACGTTCAGAGCCACGAACAACGAAGCTGAGTATGAGGCTCTTATCACAGGCCTGAAAATTGCGAGAGGTACGGGAGTTGCTCACTTAAAGGTGAAATGTGACGCGGGCCTGATTGTGAATCAAGTCCAAGGACGATATGAGGCGAAGAGCCCGATGATGAGAAAGTACCTTCGCGAGGTGCAAGTCTTGAAGGAGAGCTTCAAAAGTTTCGACATCGAGGCGATCCCGAGGGAGGAAAACACGGAAGCAGATGCCTTGAGCAAATTTGCCTTGGGGGCACCCCTAGAGGAAAATCGGAAGGTGCACTTTCTGGAGAGGGTGATTTTGTCGACCACCGACCTGTCGGAGGTGTGTGCTATTGGAGCAGGATCGGAGGAGGAACCCACTTGGATGACCCCGATAGTCGCGTATCTGACTATGGGGGAAGTCCCTGATGATGGAGTACTAGCTGACAGGATACGTCGAATCACGGTTAATTACATGGTGCTGGACAATCAGCTATACAAAAAGGGGTGGTTCTCGACTCCTTACTTGAAATGTGTGGCGGAGCCCGACACAAGTGGAATCTTGAGGGAAGTGCACGAAGGGGTCGCGACTTGTCATGAAGGGGACCCGATCCATTACGAGGAAGGTGTTGAATCTGGGCTATTATTGGCCTACGATGAGCAAGGAGGCGACGGTGTTAGTCCGATCCTGTGACGCGTGCCAGAGGTATGCCCCAAATATCGCGGCTCCGGCTGCTAATCTGACGTCCATCAAGAGTGCTTGGCCCTTCGCACAGTGGGGTATCGACTTGGTGGGACCTCTCCCGCAGGCAAAAGGTCAGTGTAAGTATTTGCTTGTGGCTATCGATTATTTTTCGAAATGGATAGAAGCTAAGGCATTGGCCAAGACCACGGGGAACCAAATCGTCAAGTTTCTCCAGACCCACATTATATCCAGATATGGGATTCCTAAGGTGCTGATCAGCGATAATGGTCCACCATTTAACGGGCTCAAGTGAAGAAGTATCTGGAGGAGTTGAATATCGAGCATCGGACAGCCTCTGTCCATCATGCTCAGACTAATGGCCAGGTGGAGTCAGCCAACAAAATCGTGATGGATGGCCTGAAGAAAAGGGTCTATGCCTTTAAGGGAAAATGGCTGAACGAGCTAGAAAACGTGCTTTGGGCTGTTAGAACGACACCTAAACGTTCAACTAGGGAGACTCCGTTTGGCCTCGTTTATGGCACGGAGGCCGTTGCTCCCGTGGAGGTAGCTGTGGCGTCCCATCGGATGAGATATTATGAGCCTCTGACGAATGATGAAATGAGACGTCTGGATTTGGACTTGCTCGAGGAAAAGAGGCGGGAAGCCGATGAAGTCCAGGCTCGGATGCGTTTGGCGACGACCAGGTATTACAACCGGCGAGTTAAGTCCCGACAATTCTTCGTCGGAGAGCTGGTTTGGCATCGGAACGAGTTCACCCTTTTGGATCGGATCAACAAGATGTCACCAAAATGGGAAGGACCTTACAAGGTCGTGGGGATGCCAGCTCCGAATGCATACAAGTTGGAAGACCTCGATGGCAGAGCATTGAAGCATTCTTTTAGTGGCGAACACTTGAAGAAATGTCATGCTTGATAAAAGTCGCCTTAAGTGGTGCCCGATGAAAGTCCCCTTAAGTGGTGTCCGATGTAAAATCGCCTTAAGTGGTGTAAGTTATTTATCGTTTGATTTGATGTAAACAGATTATGTGCCATCAATAAATAAAGAGGTTGCTTCCGATCAGAATTGTTCTTAGATTTATTCTAAGTGTTGTAAAGTCGCCTTAAGTGGTGCACGAGATTAAGTCGTCTTAAGTGACGCACGAGATTAAGTCATCTTAAGTGATGCACGAGACTAAGTCGCCTTAAGTGGTGCACGGAATTAAATCGTCTTAAGTGATGTGCGAAAATATCTTAAGTGTCGAGGTTTTGCCTTAAGTAAGCATAGTTAAGTCGCTTGGAAGAAGTGCAATGGAAAATCGGAGAGATAGTCTGATATTAATGGGGGCTTAAAGGCCCGAGGATTACAATAAAAGATAAAGCATTTAGGCTTGGTCCTTGTTGGCGTCAGCGGGAGCAGGGTCCACAAGATCTGTGGCAGAAGGCTCCACAGGTTCACCTGCTGGAGGGTTAATTATCGGGGCGTCGGCACTTGGAGGCTCCGCCATGTCTTCAACACCCGCGGGAGTGTTCCCCTCATCACTCTCCTCCGAGAGGGCAAAGTATTTCTTCGCAAAGGGAGCGAGAGACGGAGACTTGTCGAAGTTGATGGCGTCGCCATACTCCAGGTGGAGTTCCTCGACTGCGTTGAAGAGGGTGTTCTCCACCTCCGCGCCGCAAAGCTTCGCTACATCAGCTTGGAAGTCCTCGGACCCCCGATAATCTTCCCGGCCCTTGGTCTCAGCCGCGACCAGTTACGCAGAACCTCAGCAATTTGCTCCTCCAGAGACTTCTTCTCAAGGACAAGTTTGTCCTCAGCAATTTGCCGCTCCCGCCGTTCCCGCTTCAGGAGCCCCTCGAAGTCACGAACCTGCTTTTGGAGGTCCCGAGTCTTTTGGTCGAGGATGGCCTGCTCCTTGGCCAGTTTTCCCCGCGAAGACTTGGAGGCCGCGAGATCCTCCTTAAGCTTGGCTACAACCGCGGGAGCCCCCTTTGCCCGCTCCTGCTCCAGGGCCTCCTCGAGGGCGAAAGATGTACCCGAAGCAGCGGTTTATGTCCGCCAGCTCCTGCGAAGGAAAGAAAAGAACGGTTAGCATATGAACAATTTGCCTTATTGATGAAGAGGAGAAAAAGAAGAACCTCACCTCTATCCGACGGATATACATTTCATGAATATCCTTACAGATGCTCTCCCGATCCAAGGGAATCGGAAACCTCAGAGACGGTAAAATTGAGCCTGCCAGCAGATGCAGACCCAGCTCTGGATACGTGTCCCCTTGTCGGAGCTGGACCCCTTGCAGCGTTTGAATCGGGGTCCAGGGAGCTTCCTTCTGCGCGGGGTCGTAGACCTTGTAAAAACACCCGTCCAGGAGGAGAGGGGAAGGACCGACTCGAGTCGTGGAGGGGCGCACCTCTGACTCGCCCTGAGTCGGAGAGGAGGTGAAGTTGTGAACGGGCGACGGTTGTCGCTGTTTTGAAGAAGGTGAAGGGGGCAGCCCCTTGGAGGTTGGTTTCAGTGGGGACTGCCCCGTCCTCTGACGATGAATCAGGGAGCCGCCCTCATCTACCTCCTCGGAGGAATCCAGATTCTCCACCAGACGAAATTGATTGCCGTCGGGATGTCTCCAGCCCCGAAAAGTGGTGCCCCTGCTGAAGGTGGTGTCCCTGCCGAAGCTCCATCACCCGATGGAGTTCCCGAGTGACCTGCACCTGGAGGATGAGAGGCTTCAGAAATATAGTCAGGAAGGTGATCAGGGTCCTTACACCAAACGACGCCCCGAGAAACATATTGATCTTTCCCGTGGAAGTGGTAGTAGCCCGCCTTCAGAACGTGAGGGGTTTCCCCTCGGAGGACACGCTTAACATCTTCGATCCGAGCCTCCATGGTCGAAGGAATCAAATCCTTGGGAACTTGCTTCCTGTACGATTTAATAGCTAGGCGGAGCTTTTTACCTTCTTCAGCATTCTGGACATCGAAGAGTTTGTCCACTTCCACGCGGCTCCGCTTTGTCCTCTCCGCGGAGGGAGATCCCGACGGAGCAGCAGCTTTCTTGGCTGATTTCCTCTTCCGCGTGGGGCGGAAGCGTCGGTCTCCCCCTGCTTAAGGATGAGATTGGTCAGCATGGAAACCTTCTTAGCGGCAAGCAAATGGAAACAGAGGTTAGAAACGTTACCCAAGGAACCATATTGGAGGGGCCGTCGAAGAGTTGACCCCCGGAGACTATGTCGAGGAGTCGGATCCCGGCATTCACCAGGTCCCGCTCCGTGAGAGAATTGGCATCGAGGGGAGTATAGAACTCCCCCCATCGGTAGAGCTGGATGAGATGAAGGGTCTGGAAGTCTTCATCAGAGTAGGTGTGGTAAGCGGGAGGAGAGTCCGCTTCCACCTCCCATTGGGGCCACGGGATCGAAGAATTCTGGATGAAGAAGTAGCTCCTCTTCCACCCACTGTTATCGGACCCCGTGTCGATCAGAAGTCCCCGGCCCTTGACAACCTTCCAGGTGTCATTGGTCCAGCTGCACAACGCGAGTTGCGTCTTGTTCCACTTGGGCTTCCTGGGGTAGAAGGCACAGACTCCCGCCTCGTTGCACTTCATCCCGTAGAAGGTTCTGAAGAGCTGGAGGCTGTAAACCCACTTCTGTTGGAAGCAGAGGACCTGGAAGGCGTTCCATAGGCGGATGGCATGAGGAGAGAAGGTAGTTGGATGCGTCTTGTAGTGTTGGCACATCTCAACCAGGTTGCCACAGAAGGGGAATCGAATTCCCGCCGATATTTGCCCCGTAGAGACAAATACCTCCCCTTTCCGGGGACGGGTAACCTCAAGGTTACTCGGGAGACGGGGCCAAGGATACGGGAAGCGAGGTTCCCAGGTAGAAGTGATGCAGCCCTCGCGGAGAGCGGCCTCGTAGGTAGTGCTGGAGATGTCGTTGGGGGAATAGTCGAAATTGAAGGGCTTTCTCCCCTCGGAACTAGATCCACTGTCTGAAAATCAGCCACGGCAAGGAAAGGCACATTGGGTTTTTCGGAAGATTACGAACGAACCAAGCAAAGATGAAGGAAAAGGTATACAAGCAACAGGGAAGAAATCCTTACCAGACATGATGATTCGAAGTAGGAAGGATGATCTGAAAGTTGCCGGAAAGTTGATCGGAGAGCAGAAAGCCTTGAGTTCTCAGAGTTGTAGAGAGCTTTTGAAATTTCGGAAACGGTAAAAAGGAAACAGTGCCCAGGGTTAAGGTTTTATAGGAGAAGAGGACAGGTGAAAGGACGTTCTAATCTGGATCGTCGAAGTCGAAGCGTTTCAATCTGAGCCGTTGAGATGAAACGTACAGAATGGCAATCGGCGTAATGATGAAACGGCCTGAAAAGCACTTTTTCAGAAAAAGTAGGTGCGAAAAATCAGGCACGGGTGCCTAAGACGTCGCTTCGTTATCTGCTGCATTTAATGGCTGGGGAACCAAGGAGTCTTCTCGGATTTGGTGGTTAATCTCAAGGTATCGAGGAAATGTGAACGAGAAGATTTGTATCAAGTGACGGTATCAAGGGAAAGGTCCCCGACTCCGATGTCGCGAGGTCGGGAGTTGAAAGACACGACGAACTGTAAGTCTCTCATGTCTTGGGGGCAAATGATGGGTTTCGCTATGGCCGTTAGGCCCTTTAACGGCGAGGAAACGGTGAACAGGCCCACTGGGCCCTAAAAGGGGGTCAAGGTGACCAAGGCGAAGGGTCCCGACAGAGGGAGTCCCGATGGTGAAAGGTCCCGACAGAGTCGGACCGGATAGGCGAGCTGGGCGCTCCCGATGAGATGCCTTTAAGAAGGCCCCGATGATGAATCCCTGAGAATGATTGGCCCTGTCACGGTGACGAGGGGCCCCGAGCGGTGACACAATGAGATAACTCTGGAGTCCCCGATATTGGTCGGGACTTGCTATCAGAGGTTGAGGCCGAGGTACGCGGAGCGTGGCCGAGATAAGCGAGATCATGGCCTAGATAGGCGGGATCGTTGCCGAGATACGCGGAGCGTGGCCGAGATAGGCGAGATCATGGCCGAGATAGGCGGGATCGTGGCCGAGATAAGCGTAATATGGGCTAACCACCCCAACGGTTCACCAGGTAACTAAGGTACTTCTTCGCCTATAAAAGGGCAGAGGTTACCTCAGATCACATACGTTTTGATATACACTCTTTGAGACTCTTGCTTGCCAGTTCATACGAGATACTCATTTAAGCATCGGAGAGGGATTCTGGGTCACCGCCCGGTCTATCCTCTCTTGCAGAATTACGTGGAGCAAAGGAGTTCGGATCGCCGTCAAGACCGTGCCGGAGTTCCAACCGTGATCCAAAAAAGGCCATACGCCGAACACATGATGAATGAAGGTTATGACAAAATGAAAAAGGAGGGACTTTTCAGCTCAACACACCTCAAGCACGTATACGTACGCAATACAAATGCAGCCTCTAATGAAGCTATCCAACAAGGAATAGCCAATACGGGGGCAAACCCATGGAAAATCATGTAGCATCACCTGCAAACCTAAAGGAAAACATCCTTTTTAGGTTCAAGTCCTAATTCAAAGGAAGTCTATAATCAAGATTCAAGGTGGGAGGAGCATGACCAATGTGACACTCCCTAAAGGCATTGAAGAATACTCCAATGTAAAGGAAAATGCAAAGCACACTAAGTACCATGTTGGATCACGGTGGAACTCCGGAACGATCTTTGACGGCGATCCTAACTCCTTCGCTCCACGTAATCCTGCAAGAGGGGATAGACCGGGCGGTGACCCAGAATCCCTCTCCGATGCTTAAATGAGTATCTCGTATGGACTAGCAAGCAGTAATCTCAAGTAGCGTATATCAAAATGTACTGTGCTCTGAGGTAACCTCTGCCCTTTTATAGGCGGAGAGGTACCTCAGTTACCTGGTGAACCGTTGGGGTGGTTAGCCCGTATTCCGCGTATCTTGGGCACGATCCCGCCTATCTAGGCCATGATCTCGCTTATCTCGGCCACGCCCCGCGTATCTCGGCCACGCTCCGCGTATCTTAGCTACGCTCCGCGTATCTCGGCCACGCCCCGCGTATCTCGGCCTCATCCTCTGATAGCAAGTCCCGACTAATATCGGGGACTCCAGAGTTATCTCGTTGTGTCACCACTCGGGGCCCCTCGTCATCGTGACAGGGCCAATCATTCTCAGGGATTCATCATCGGGGCCTACTTAAAGGCATCTCATCGGGAGCATCCAGCTCACCTATCGGGACAGACTCTGTCGGGACCTTTCATCATCGGGACTCCCTCCGTCGGGACCCTTCGCCTGGGTCATCTTGACCTCCATTGAGGGCCCAGTGGCCCTATTCACCGTTTGCTCGCCGTTAAAGGGCTAACGGCCATAGCGAAGCCCATCATTTGCCCCCAAGACATGAGGGACTTTCAGTTCGTCGTGTCTTCCAACTCCCGACATCGGAGTCGGGGACCTTTCCCTTGGCACAGTCACTTGGTACAAGTCTTCTCGTTTACGCTTCCTCGATGCCTTGAGGATAACCACCAAATCTGAGAAGACTCTCCTCGGTTCCCCTGCCATTAAATGCAGCAGATAACGAAGCGACGTCTGTGGCACCCGTGCCTGATTTTTCGCGCCTGCTTTTTCTGAAAAGTGCTTTTTAGGCCGTTTCATCATTACACCCGTTGCCATTTTGCACGTTTCATCTCAACGGTCCAGATTAGAACGCTTCAACTTCGACGATCCAGATCAGAACGTCCTTTCGACTGTCCTCTTCGCCTATAAAACCCTCACCCTGGGTACAGTTTCCTTTTTACCGTCTCCAAAATTTCGAAAGCTCTCTGCAACCTCTCTGAGAATCAAGCTCTGCGATTCCGAAGGCCCAAGTGTTTCTCCGATCACCTTTCCGGCAACGTCAAGTTCATCCTTCCAACTTCCAATCATCATGTCTGGTAAGGGTTTCTTCTTCATTGTTCGCATATCTTTTTCCTTTACTCTGCCTAGTTTGTTTGCAATTTCCCGGAAAAACCCAATGTGCCTTTCCTTGCCGTGGCTAATTTCAGACAGTGAATCTAGTTCCGAGGGAAGAAAGCCCTTCAATTTCGACTATGCCCCCAACGACATCTCCAGCACTGCCTACGAGATCGCTCTCCGCGAGGGCTGCATTACCTCTACCTAGGAACCTCGCTTCCCGTATCCTTGGCCTCGTCTCCCGAGTAACCTTGAGGTTACTCGTCCCCGGAAAGGGGAGGTATTTGTTTCTACGGGGCAAATATCGGCGGGGATTCGATTCCCCTTCTGCGGCACCCTGGTCGAGATGTGCCGACACTACAAGACGCATCGCACTACCTTCTCTCCACACGCCATACGTTTGTGGAACGCCTTCCAGGTCCCTGCTTCCGACAGAATTGGGTGTACAGCCTCAAGCTCTTCAGGACCTTCTATGGGATGAAGTGCAACGAGGCGGGGGTCTGTGCCTTCTACCCCCGGATGCCGAAGTGGAACAAGACGCAACTCGGGTTGTGCAACTGGACCACTGACACCTGGAAGGTGGTCAAGGGTCGGGGACTCCTGGTCGACACGGGGTCTGATAACAGTGGGTGGAAGAAGAGCTACTTCTTCATCCAAAACTCCTCGATCCCGTGGCCCCGATGGGAGGTGGAAGCGGACTCTCCTCCCGCTTTCCACACCTACACCGATGAAGACTTCCAGACTCTTCAACTCATCCAGCTCTACCAGTGGGGGGAGTCCTACACTCCCCTCGACGCCAATTCTCTCGTGGAGCGGGACCTGGTGAATGCCGGGATCCGACTCCTCGACATAGTCTCCGAGGGGCAGCTCTTCGACGGCCCCTCCAATATGGTTCCATGGGTAATATCTCTATCCTCTATTTTTTACTGTTTGCAGCTAAGAAGGTATCCGTGCTGACCAATCTGATCCTTAAGCAGGGGGAGACCGATGCTGTCCGCCCTACGCGGAAGAGGAAGTCAGCCAAGAAGGCTGCTGCTCCATCGGGATCTCCTTCCGCGGAGCGGCCAAAGCGGAGCCGCGTGGAGGTGGACAAGCTCTTCGACGTCCAGACCGCTGAAGAAGGTAAAAAGCTCCGACTCGCTATCAAATCGTACAGGAAGCTAGTTCCTAAGGAGCTAATCCCTTCGACCATGGAGGCCCGCATCGCCAATGTCAAGCGTGTCCTCCGAGGGGAAACTCCTCGTGTCCTGAAGGCGGGCTACTACAACTACCGCGGGAAGGACCAATATGTTTCTCGGCGCATCGTTTGGTGTAAGGGCTCTAATGAACTTCCTGATTATATTACTGAAGTCTCCTCTCGTCCTTTAGGTGCAGGTCACTCTGCGACTCCGTCGGGTGCTGGAGCCTCGGCAGGTGCACCACCTTCAGCAGGGGCGCCTCCTTCTGCAGGGGCACCACTTTTCTCCAGTGGTGGGACCTCGACCGGCGAACAATTTCGTCGGGTGGAGAGCCTGGACTCCTCCGAGGAGACTGATGAGGGTGGCTCCCTTCGCCATCGTCGGAGGACGGGGCAGTCCCCGCTGAAACCAACCTCCAAGGGGCTGCCCCCTTGCCTTCTTCACGACAGCAGCGACAACCGTCGCCTGTCCACGACTTCACTCCTTCCCCAGCCCGGGGTGGGTCGGAGGCACGCCCCTCCACGTCCCCAGACGGCCCTTCTCCTCTTCCCCTCGAAGGGAGTTTTTACAAGGCCTTCGACCCCGCACAAGAGGATGCTCCCTGGACCCCGATCCAAACGCTGCAAGGTGTCCAGCTCCGGCAAGGGGACACATATCCGGAGCTGGCGCTACACCTGGTAGCAGGCTCGATCCTGCCTTCGATGAGGTACATCAATGTCATCACTCATGCTTATACTCACAACCCATCCATACATACATACATGTTCATGCTTGCACTCATATGCATGCCCACATACACACTCCCATGTGTTCAAACATTTAGACGTCCATGCACATGGCCGCCATATATTCATGCATACATTCATGACTACAATCGCAGCATGTCTCCACTCACTCCCATCCTTATGTTCCTACTTGCATATATGCTAGTACACATCCTCATGTTCGTGATATGTCCATGTTCACTCCTAGTTAACATCCTATAGGCATATTTTCTAGTATCCCATACTTAGAAAAATTTCGGACCAAAATTGAAATTTTTCTCCACTTAGGCAAAATCCCGGCATGAAATTGAAGCATAAGTCACTTAGTTGCATTCATATTACATTCCTATGCGAGCATGTATTTTTCAAGTATATGCCTATAGCAAAGATAGATTTATTACTCCCACCTCAGACGGACGCGTGTTTAGGCACACGTCCGCGCTACTCTAACGTTTACAACTCCTCTATCTCATAAGGCAGGGGGCAGAGTCAGAGACACGCATCCATGGGTAAGCAAGCATCCAGACAAGAAGGTAAAACCCCGGTTTCAAATTGCGCGTGTCATACCATCCTAAAATAGAGTCAATCAAGGGTTAGGCCATTGGTTGACTCGGGGGCATGTGATGGATATACGCCCAATTTGAACCCGTTGACTTCCGAACCGTTGTATTTTTATCATCCCATTAACGATTGTAGATCGAAACTTCAACCCGGACACTTCGCGAGAACATCAACGGCTCGGACGAGGCCGAAGCGCTCGTCCGGCCAAGGTAAACTCACCTAGGTGAGGTTGGGTGGCCACACCCGACCTCCCCTAGGGGAGATCGGGTCAGCCAACCCGATCTCCCCTAGGGGAGATCGGGTGGACCAACCCGATCTCTCCTAGGAGAGATCGGGTCGGCCAACCCGATCTCTCCTAGGAGGGATGGGGTTGGCCAACCCCCCAAGGGCCCCGGCACCATTTTTGGACTCCCATACTCGGTTTACTCCGCCTACCTTCTCCGTATCCTAAGGTCTTAATTACATGTTTAAATGTTAATTAACTGTGTTTAAAGGCTAACGATGTCATTAAGCCACCTTAATGACACCGTTGCCTATAAATACCCCACCTCCACTATTCATTTGATCATCTTGGCAAGTTGCACAATTTTGCTCTGACATCTCTCTAGCTTTATCTCTCTAGAACCGTACTGACTTAGGCATCGGAGAGGGTTCATCAGGCACCACCCCCCCCCCCCTCTGTTCCTGGTATTGCCCCTCTTGCAGGGTGGCAAGGAGAAGAGAGCCAAGGAAGCAGAAGAGCATACAGCAGTAGGACAGGCCCCAGGGGTAAGAAGTACAAGCCTCAGGAGGTCAGAAGGAGAGAAGGAAAGGAGGTCAGAAGGAGAGAAGGAAAGGAGGTCAGAAGGAGAGAAGAGAAGGACATATATCAGAACGACTACCCCAAGGGAGCAGAAGGGCACGGATCAGAAAGACTAGTCCTAGGAACACTGAACCCGACATTTCATTAGTGGGAGATAAATTCTAGATTGACGACCCGTTGACCTAGACTTTATAACCTAACACACGGGAGCAACAGCCTCCGTGCCATAAACAAGGCCAAACGGAGTCTCTCCGGTTGATCGTTTGGGTGTCGTTCTAACAACCCAAAGCACGTTTTCCAGTTCGTTCAGCCATTTGCCCTTCAAGGCATAGACCCTTTTCTTCAGGCCATCCATCACGATTTTGTTGGCTGATTCCACCTGGCCATTCGTCTAAGCATGATGGACAGAAGCTCTCCGATGCTCGATGTTCAACTCTTCCAGATACTCCTTCACTTGAGTCCCGTTAAACGGCGGACCATTGTCGCTAATCACCACCTTGGGAATCCCGTATCTGGATACGATATGGGTTTGGAGAAACTTGACGATCTGGTTCCCCGTCGTCTTGGCCAACGCCTTCGCTTCTATCCATTTCGAAAAATAGTCAATAGCCACCAACAAATATTTACACTGACCTTGTGCTTGCGGGAGAGGTCCCACTAAGTCGATGCCCCACTGCGCGAAGGGCCAAGCACTCCTGATGGACGTTAGATTAGCGGCTGGAGCCACGATGTTCGGGGCGTACCTCTGGCACGCGTCACAGGATCGGACCAACGCCGTCGCCTCCTTGCTCATCGTAGGCCAATAATAGCCCAGATTTAACACTTTCCTCATAATGGATCGGGCCCCTTCATGACAAGCCGCGACCCCTTCATGCACTTCCTTCAGGATTCGACTTGTGTCGGGCTCAGCCACACACTTCAAGTACGAAGTCGAGAAACAGCCCTTCTTGTATAGCTGATTGTCCAGCATCACGTAGTTGACCGCGATCCGACATATCCTGTCAGCTACTACTAGATTGTCGGGGACTGCCCCCGTAGTCAGGTACACGACTATCGGGGTCATCCAAGTGGGCTCCTCCTCCGATCCTGCTTTAATAGCACACACCTGTGTCGGGTCGGTGGTCGACAAGATCACTTTCTCCAAGAAGTGCACCTTCTGATTTTCCTCCAGGGGTGCCCCCAAGGCAAATTTGCTCAAGGCATCTGCCTCCACGTTTTCTTCCCTCGGGATCGCCTCGATGTCGTAGCTTTTAAAGCTCTCCTTCAAGACTTGCACCTCGCGAAGGTACTTTCTCATCATTGGGCTCTTCGCCTCGTATCGCCCTTGGACATGGTTCACAATCAGGGCCGCGTCACACTTCACTCTCAAGTGAGCAACTCCCGTACCTTTGGCAATTTTAGGCCCGTGATAAGAGCCTCGTACTCAGCTTCGTTGTTCGTGGCCTTAAACATTAAGGCCAAAGCATATCGAAGCGGCTCACCTCCGCCTGGTGGTATCAATACAAATCCTGCTCCTGATCATCTGAACTCGAGGAGCCATCCGTGTACATCTCCCAAGTATTTTCCTCGTTTGTCTGTTCTGATTGCTCTACCATCTCTGGTTGTTCTGCCATCGGGACCTCCATGGTTGCCCCCTCTACAGGGCCCTCTTCTTCTAGATCGGGGGCTGTAGACTCTGCTATGAAATCCGGCAATGCCTGGCCCTTAATAGCCGTTCTCAGAGCAAAGTGTATGCGAAACTCACTAAGCTCGACTGCCCATTTCACTAATCTCCCCGACGCATCAGGTCGGTTCACAAAATGCTTCAGAGGCTGGTTCGTCAACACAGTGATCTCATGTGCATGGAAGTAAGGCCTCAGCTTCCGGGCAGTAATAATCAACGTAAAGAGATACTTCTCAACGGCGGGGTAATTCATTTCAGATTTGGCAAACGCCTTGCTTACATAATTGACGGGGACTTGATTACCCTCGACAACCTTCACTAACACAGAGCTAATGGCAAATTCAGAAACAACCAAGTAAAGATATAGCGGCTCGCCTGGAACCGGTTCCGCCAACGGCGGGAGGGTGCGAAGGTGCTGCTTGAGTGCCTGGAACGCCTCTTCACACTTGGCGGTCCACTCAAACTTCTTATTGGCCCTCAGGACTTCAAAAAATGGCATTGATCGGTCGCTCGCCTTGGACAAGAAGAGATTCATTGCGGTCAGTCGGCCATTCAGCACTTGCACCTCTTGATAGTTTATCGGAGACTGCATCTCCTCAATCGCTCTCAGCTTCTCGGGGTTCACCTCAATTCCTCTCCGAAGGCGCATTTTGTTGGGTTCAAGCGAACCTGATGAAGCCTCATCCGTTCAAACGCCGTGGCTAGGTTGTGCACATGATCCTCAGCTTGTCGGGACTTCACCAGCATATCGTCCACGTAAGCCTCCATGGTTTTCCCCAGCATATCTCCGAACAGCTTGTTCACAATCCGCTGGTAGGTTGCCCCGGCATTGATCAGCCCGAAAGGCATGACATCGTAGTGATAGATGTCACTGTCTGCATAGAATGCTGTGTGAGGAGCGTCTTCCCTAGCCATCTTGATCTGGAAATAGCCCGAGTACGCATCCATGAAGCTCAACAGCTCATGTCCCGACGTGGCATCCAACGGCTGGTCGATTCTTGGGAGCGGGTAACAGTTCTTCGGGCAAGCTTTATTCAGGTCGCGGAAATCAACACACATCCGCCACTTCCCATTGCTCTTCCTTACCAGCACCGGGTAAGCAACCCAAGTCTGGAATCGGAGCTCCTTGATAAACCCAGCATAGAGCAACCTGCCCACCTCCTGCTGGATTGCAATCCTCTTGTCTGTGCCCATCGGACGCCTTTTCTGTGCGATAGGCTTGATCGCGGGATCAATCTTCAACTCATGCACGATCACGTCGGGGCTGATTCCTGGCATGCCACTCGGAGACCAGGCAAACAGCTCCTTGAACTCTTTCAGTAGATCGATCAATTTTCGGGCTGTCTCCTTGGTAAGAGCATACCCGATTTTCAGCTTCCTCTGAGGCCCATCAATCTCGACCTCCTTCAAATCCTCCACGGGGGCGGGACGCCCAAAGTCTTCTCTGGGATCAGCATCTGTCTGAAGGACAGTCATAGCCTCCCGTCTTCTCCTTCGGGTGGCGTTAACATAACATTTCCTGGAAGCCACCTGGTCGCCCTTGACTTCTCCGACTCCATGGTCGGTCGGGAACTTCATCTTCTGGTGAACGTCGAGGCAACTGCCATCAGGGGGTTGATGGTAGTTCTCCCGATAATCGCGTTCTAGGACCCCGCGGACTCGACTACCACAAACTCCACGTTCCTCCTCTCCGATTTCCACCCGCGACCAAACTCCACTGGTAAGGTGATCACTCCTAGCGGATAGGAGGTAAAGCCAGAGAATCCGACCATCGGGAAGTTCGCCTCCTTCAGGTCCTTCGTAGTTTTCCCCATGGCCTCCAGAGCATCCATGAACAGAATATCGGAGGAGCTTCCTCCATCGATCAGAATCCGCTTCATCTCGTACCCATCCACATCCAAGGTCACGACCAAAGCGTCATCATGCGGGGTTTCCACGCCTACGAGATCCTCCGACAAAAAGGAGATCACCATCTCTTCCTTCAGGGTCCAGGATCGGGACCTCTTACCCAGCACCACAGCATCGGGAATTCTAGAGGCATAAACCTCCCGGGAAGACGAGGTATCACCTCCCGCGGCAAATCCTCCGTGAATCACATTGATAGTGCCCCGCTTCTCCTTATGGGCACCAGAAGACTCCGGGTCAGACCTCTTCTTCTTTGGGGAACGATCGCGGGATCGGGAGCGGGACCGTGATCGGGATCGAGAACGGGATCGGCACCGCTTCTCCTCGACAAACTCCTTAAGCTTCCCCTTCTAGATCAGCTTTTCGATCTCCTTCTTCAGCTCCCGGCAATGGTTGGTGTCGTGACCATTTGCGCGATGAAATCGACAGTAGCGATCGGTGCGGGATCCCAAAAATTCTCCTTCCTTCTTCAGAGGGTACCTGGAGATACCCTGTCGTTCCATGACCGTTAACACCCCCACCATAGAGCTGTTGAGAGGAATGTCACGATCCCCCTGCCTGTCCTTCTTTGAGGAACGCCTATCATCCCTCCGATCAGAGCGGCCTCTACTCCGACTGCTCTCGGATTTATCCTTCGATTTGCGATCGTCCAAGGGTTTGACCGACTGCTTTCCCTTATTCGACTTCGGGGGCTCAAGCTCTCCAGCGGCTCTTCGACTCCTGGACATCGATTTGCCGCTTCACCCTCTTCTGTAACGCCTCCATATTCCGCACAGCCTTCTCGGCCACGCTGTGCGTCAAGTCGGAACCGTAGGGGGCTGTCAGGTTCCGAATGAAGGTACGGATGGTCTCACCCTTCGAAATCTCCTCGTCAATCTCCGCCACGCTGGCAGTGTATCGCTGGTAATAGTGCGCCAGCGACTCATCAGGCCTCTGTACCACCTGGGTCAGGGACCTTACACTCTTCAACAGGCGTCTGCGACCCTGGTACTGCTGAATAAAGCGATCGTGCATATCAGCCCAGCAAGTGATGCAGCCTGGGGGCAGACTGAAGAACCAGGTCAGGGCTCTCTCACAAAGTGTGTTCGGGAACAGCGTACACACGATATCTTCGTTCGGGGCTCTGCCCAGACACGCCATAATTGCTTCTGAACATGACGAACCGGATCTCCCTCGCCATCATACTCCTTAATCATGGGGATACCCAGCCCTGGCGGGGCGAGGGTGTCTATGAGTCTAGGAACGAAGGGATGGGTGGATCGATCCCTCAGCTCCGACACCAGCGGCTTCTGCTCTCCCATGCAGATGTTCACGATCTTCACCACCTGATCGGGGGTGATGGGACCATTGAGGGGAATGGTCCTATGCTGCACTGGTCCTGGCCCATCGACCACAAATCGTTCTGGTTGAGTGGACTCCCTACTCCTGCCCTGGGTTCGGGGCTGAGCCTCCCGTACATTCTGAACCTCTGCTGGTGGGGGCGCTTCCTCTTCTAGTGGGGGGCATCTCCTCTTGCCTCATCGTAGCCTCTCTCTGATCTAAGAGAGCCTCCAGGGCTGCCAAAACATCGGCATGGCCTCCGCCACCGCCCTCGTCAGGTCTGCATTTGGAGGAGCCTCCTGCTCCCTATTCCGCTGATGTTGAGCAGCAGTATCTTCAGGACCTTCATTATGCCCCCCTGTCTGGGAGACCTCAGCAGCAGGGAGATTCTGGTCCTCCTCACGTTCCGGTGGTGAATTCAAAGTCGTCGCAGCAGGATGACGGGAACCACCAGATTGTCCTTTTCTTCTTTGCTTGCCAGCCGCCATTGAACGAGTAGAAGGCATATCAGCTTTTTGTTACGATTCCCACAGACGACGCCAATGTTGGATCACGGTGGAACTCCGGCACGATCTTTGACGGCGATCCTAACTCCTTCGCTCCACGTAATCCTGCAAGAGGGGATAGACCGGGCGGTGACCCAGAATCCCTCTCCGATGCTTAAATGAGTATCTCGTATGGACTGGCAAGCAGTAATCTCAAGTAGCGTATATCAAAACGTACTGTGCTCTGAGGTAACCTCTGCCCTTTTATAGGCGGAGAGGTACCTCAGTTACCTGGTGAACCGTTGGGGTGGTTAGCCTGTATTCCGCGTATCTTGGGCACGATCCCGCCTATCTAGGCCATGATCTCGCTGATCTCGGCCACGCCCCGCGTATCTCGGCCACGCTCCGTGTATCTTAGCTACGTTCCACGTATCTCGGCCACGCCCCGCGTATCTCGGCCTCATCCTCTGATAGCAAGTCCCGACTAATATCGGGGACTCCAGAGTTATCTCGTTGTGTCACCGCTCGGGGCCCCTCGTTATCGTGACAGGGCCAATCATTCTCAGGGATTCATCATCGGGGCCTACTTAAAGGCATCTCATCGGGAGCATCCAGCTCACCTATCGGGACCGACTCTGTCGGGACCTTTCATTATCGGGACTCCCTCCGTCGGGACCCTTTGCCTGGGTCATCTTGACCTCCATTGAGGGCCCAGTGCCCCTATTCACCGTTTTCTCGCCGTTAAAGGGCCTAACGGCCATAGCGAAGCCCATCATAACACAACACTTCAAGAAGATTATGACAGCCCGGTCAGACCCCCCATACCCGAGCAAGGAGCATGGATCAGATTGACTAGTCTGAAACACACCTTCGAGATTAACAACTCAAGACACCATTCTATGAGAAAGCTTTTCAACCTAAATACAATCCCTTCCAAGATACATTACTCCTACTCTATCATCACCGCAAAAGTGTTTTTTCTAAAAAACACAAGGAAGGGGGGAAAGAATTTACAAGCACCCCTAGGATACAAACACTGCCACATCCTAGTTATCAAGAGAATGAAAATCACCCCCACCCACCCAAAGCAAAAGCTCTCCACCCAACCTCTAAAGATACATCTGACAAAGGCGTTATCCAAACCATGCCTATGACTGAAACAAGCAAGCATGAGAAAGAGTAAATCCTACAAGGGACACTCATCGCATTCAAACAAGAAGACAAGGGAGCCCCGAGCATAAGGGGTACCCAACCAAGAAAATGAACGAGGGGCCTTCAACGGCCAAATATGAAAGGCGGTATTACCACCAAGCAACTTGGGGGGCACCAAACGAATAAGTGCTTGGTAGTCCACCTAAGTGTAAAAGAAGAGATTAGAGGCAGAAGATCACAAGAACATGCAATACCACTTCTCCTACAAGAAGTCATATAAGAGGGAAAACAACCTCAACTCCCTTTACGAACATGCCCTATGTCGGCAACACACAAACACTCGACCCATCAAGTGAAGGAAAAGTAAAGAGATATATACAAAGATATGATACTAAAGCAACCAACCAGATGCCATGGGGAAGTCCTCATGATACTGACCCTCTAAAGATGAACCACTGATAGAGCTCGAGGAAGAAGAAGAAGAAGAGCCTGAACTAACAATATCAACAGGGTTACCATCCTCCTGCAAAGGTGATCTCCCACACTTAAGAAAAGTGTGGTAACATGCAATATCATAGAAGGAAAAGTCAAGTAAAGACTCGAAAAGCGTATCAAAAACGCACCCTACATGAGAAGGGACACAAGGTAAGGTAATATTCTAAGCCCTCCGGGAGCCAATCCCGCGAACACATTCGACGCCCCCAAGAGCGTATCTTGAGAGTAGTTCTAAAACTACGAACCATGTGCCCTCCGGGAGCCTATCCCGCGAACATATTCGACGCCCCCAAGAGCGTATCTTGAGAGTAGTTTTCATACTACGACCTTCGACGCCCCCAAGAGCGTATCTTGAGAGTAGCTTCCAAAAACTACGACCTTCGACGCCCCCAAGAGCGTATCTTGAGAGAGGTTTCCAAAAACTACGACCTTCGACGCCCCCAAGAGCGTATCTTGAGGTAGATTTCAAACTACCAGATTCGACGCCCCCAAGAGCGTATCTTGAGGTAGATTTCAAACTACCAGATTAGACGCCCCCAAGAGCGTATCTTGAGGTAGATTTCAAACTACCAGATTCGACGCCCCCAAGAGCGTATCTTGAGGTAGATTTCAAACTACCAGATTAGACGCCCCCAAGAGCGTATCTTGAGGTAGATTTCAAACTACCAGATTCGACGCCCTCAAGAGCTTATCTTCAGGTAGATTTCAAGCTACCAGATTCGACGCCCAGCAGGAGCGTATCTTTGGTCTAACTACTGGTGCCCTCCGAGAGCCTGTCTCGTGAACAGATTCCACGCCCACCAAGAGCGTATCTTTGGTCTAACAGTACCATATATACCATTTAAAGGGTATCAGAAGAGATCATTGCACCATACTAAGAAGGATTCCATGAGAAAATAATTGCAAAGCAAAGTTGTATGAAGAACACATAATGTTTGTTCTTGATGAGATAGCAGGTATGATGTGAAGGAAAACACAAAAGGTAGATAAGTAAAGGAAAGCATATACAAGGGAGAAGTCCATGACCAAAGGTTCATACACAGAAGCACAAGAGGTTATCATGAAAAGTAACGAGTTATCCTACCATCCATATCACAAGTCAAGAGAAGTATCTCAAAGGAACCCAACACCACCAAGAAGGATATCAAAGACATGAAATCCAAAGTTCAAGGCTCTCAAAATAAACTCGACCCATCAAGAAGAGGAATTGCCTTACAAGTCGCACAAAGCAACCTCCGACAAACGTTATTGTCTTGCATGTCGCCCTCGCGTGACCTATGCTCGTATAAGACTTGAACATCGTCAAGCACAACTCATGAAGGAGACATCTAAAAAGCATGAAGGATACAACATCCGGCAAGACGAGACATCAGGACCTAACCCAACAAACATAGCCTAAACAAAAGGCAACTATAGCAATGAAGGCTCTCCAATGAGAAAGGAATACTAAAGCATAACTCCATACATCGTGATGTGGCTATCATGTCCACATACCCTGAAGTGGCTATCATGTCCACATACCCTGAAGTGGTTATCATGTCCACATACCCTGAAGTGGCTATCATGTCCACATACCCTGAAGTGGCTATCATGTCCACATACCTTGAAGTAGCTATCATGTCGACATACCCTGAAGTGGCTATCATGTCCACATACCTTGAAGTGGCTATCATGTCCACACACTGCGAAGTGGCTATCATGTCCACACACCAAGAGGTGGTTATCATATCCACACAAAACAAAAAGACCATCAAGTCCACCACAAACCTAAAGAGCCAACACCTAACCTCAAAAGGAGATTCAAGAAAAAGGGAAAAACAACACCCTTCATACGCTCATCAAAGGTATGGACTTATATTTCAACCCCCTGGATGATACTAGGTAGGAGACGTCCTCATTATGAAGACAACCTCCATATCTCATAAAATCAACCCTAAAGCAAAGAATCACGACAAGCACTATTGGGGGCATATAACGAAACGATCCCCACAACGATCACAACTACGATACTAGTAGAAGCTAACTCAAGAGCAGTCTCCCCCAAACTCCCAAGCAAGAATTTACTATCTTAATCAAAGCCATGGCAAGAGAAAGGAACCTCAATGAAAGGTGATGATCACACCCATCACCAAAAGAAAAATCTTCAACGTAAGGGTTAATAACATAACCCATAGGAAAGCATAAGACACCTTCAAAAGTCATCAAATCTACATGAAGATGAAATAAACCTGAGACTCGGCCCCTCGGCTGGGGGGCAGAGGATAGAGAAGAGACATCAAGACCTATGATCACCCCATCGCCATCCACAGGTTGTTTCCCTTTGTCAAGAAAAGAGGGCGCCTCTTCAACCACTACCTCCTTATCATGAGAGGGAGTCAGCAAGGGGGCACTTGAAGGAGAGCCTCTCGTGGTTTCCTTCTCCTTGGCAGCCGAGGGCCCGACCTCAGAGTCAGGTTTCCGCGCCTTGGATATAGATTGACTTGAACTCTCGCCCACCGCGAGAACCCATTCGGTAACCAGGGGCGAACGCTCTAACAACAAGAAGGAAGCAACACGAGAACAATCATAAGTATATCACAAAGAAAAGAGAATGGAAAAAGAACATGCCGGAAGCCTCTGTAGCTTTCCCTAACTTAGAAGATTTCTTGGCCTGATGAGCAGAACTAGAGGGTTCTTCCCTCTCATTCGATTCAACGGTACGTTCAGAACGCTCCGCCTACACCTTATACGTTTCTCCATGAAACCAACCTACAAGGGGTCATACGAGTCCCCGCCTCATACGAGTCCACCTCGGACACCCAAGACATAGGACAGTCAGATTTGGTCTGACTGCCTTGGAAAACGATCTTCAAGGTCTCCCTGTCCGAAGAAGAAAGCTTCCCAAAAGTGAGTCATCTATACTAGCGACCGACGCAAAGATCGACCCTTACTCATGGAGGGCCGAGATACGCCTACTACGGGGGCAACCTTAACATCAATCAAGTTACGGAAACAAAACCACAACCCAAGAGACCTATCCAAGGGAACAAATCCCAGAGCGTCACAAAGAGGGCGAACTTTTAGCCTCCCCAAATGGAGCAACGCTCCGACACATCCGAAGGAAGGGTCAACCCTTAACACATGTCAATAAATCCCTTCGCTCGCGGCGGGTAAGAAGAAAGCTCGTAAGCATTTTCACCCTCACTTTTATGGGGAACAAATTGCAGGGTAAGGGTCAAGAGCTATACACACACTCCGACGAATGAAGGAAAAATGTTACACATGTCGAAGGTCGAGGTTAAAAGACAATGCTCGCGCTAGTACGAGGGAGGCAGAATGTTGTGTCCCATTGAGTGGCAGAGTTCCCACCCTCAAGTAAAGGAGAGGTCTATGCTCTCACCCTTGCACTTATGCTCATATTCATGATTTACATCTACAAGTACACCAATGCCATCACTCATGCTTATACTCACAACCCATCGATACACACATACATGTTTACGCTTGCACTCACATGCATGCCCACGTGCACACTCCCGTGTGTTCAAACATTTAGACGTCCATGCACATAGTCGCCATATATCCATGCATATATTCATGACTAAACCGCAGCATGTCTACACCCACTTCCATACTTGTGTTCCTACTTGCATGTATGCTAGTACACACTTTCATGTTCATGATACATCCATGTTCACTCAAGGTAACATCCTATAGGCATATTTTCTAGTATCCCATACTTAGAAAAAGTTTGGACCAAATTCAGAATGTTTCCCCACATAGGCCCACCCCATCATGAAATTGAAGAATGGACTCACTTAACCATATTCATGTTGCATCCCCACACATGCGTATATTTTCCGAGTATAAGCTCGTGACGGTATTGGATTTATTATTTCCATCTCAGACGGAAACGTGCTTGGACACGTGTCCGTGCTATTCTGACGTTTGCAATTCCTCTATCTTATAAGACAGGGGGCAGAGTCAGAGACACACACCCTTGGGTAAGTAAGGATTCCGACAAAAGGTAAAATTTCGGCTTCAAATTGCGCGTGTCATACCATCCTAAAATAGAGTCAATCAAGGGCCGGGCCATTGGTTGACTCGGGGGCATGTGATGGATATACGCCCAATTTGAGCCCGTTGACTTCCGAATCGTTTTATTTTTATCACCCCGTTAATGATTGTAAATCGAAACTTTGACCCGAACACCCCGCCGAAACACCAACGGTCCGGACGAGGCAAAAATACTCGTCCGGGCCACGCGTCGAAGTCACCTAGGTGAGATCGGGTCAGTCAACCCGATCTCCCCTAGGGGAGATTGGGTTGGCCAACCCATCTCCCCTAGGGAGGGGTTGGCCAACCCATCTCCCCTAGGGAGGGGTTGGGTGGCCACACCCAACCGCTACCCTTAGCGGTCGGATTTTCTCTCCGTCCCCAAGGGCCCTGGCACCGTTTCCCGACTCCCACACTTAGATTATTTCCGCCCACCTCTCCATGCTTTAATGTTTTAATTATGTGATCAAGGACTAATTAATTGTGTTTAAAGGTTAACGATGTCATTAAGTCACCTTAATGACATCGTTGCCTATAAATACAACCCTTCCACCATTCATTTGATCATCTGGATTACTTGCACATTTTTAGCTCTGGCTTCTCTCTACATTTTATCTCTCTAGAAGTATTCTGACTTAAGCATCGGAGAGGGTTCATCAAGCACCACCCCCCCCCCCCTCCGTGCTTGATACTGCCCCTCTTGCAGGGTAGCAAGGAGCAGAGAGACAAGGAAGCGGAAGAGTAGGAAACGGTACGAAAGACCCCGAGGAGCACCTAACCCGACATCACATTAGTGGGAGATAAGCTCTAAGTTAGCATTCCGTTGACTCAGACCTTATAACCTAACACTACCCATTGTTCCCAGTGGGAGTACTCCGACCAACTTGGTTCTAGGTCCTAGTTATCAAGGAATTCATCTCGGGGATAGAATCCCGAGACCAAGAGGCCGTCCGAGAAAGGTTGTAGGTCAAGATTCTAACACTGCTCTTGTTCCCAGTGGGAGTGATGCTTCAAATGGAAGCATTGTCCCGAGTGGGAGTAGCGTTCAAAATCAAGATGGGGGGAACGAGCCTAGACGTAGTCAAAGGCATCGAAATTCTCCTAGGAAGTATCGCATTGAGAGAGGAGAAATCTCCACTCTAACTTCTGTTGACGAACCAGTAACGGTTAAACAAGCGTTGGAATGACCTCAAGCAAAGGAATGGAGGAATGCAATGGAGGAAGAGATCTCATCAATGAAAGCCAATTCGGTTAGGTCTTTGGTTGATTTACATGCTAACCGCAGAGCCATAGGGGCAAAGTGGGTTCTTAAACTGAAACTCACTGCTGATGGAAAAGTTGAGCAATACAAAGCCCGACTTGTTGCGAAAGGATATACCCAACTTCATGGAATGTACTTTGACGAAACATACTCACCAATTGTGTGTTACACCATAATACGGGCCATTCTGGCCTTGGTTGCAAGTCTCGATCTCGAGCTGCACCAAATGGTTTCTAAGACCGCATTCCTCCACGGAAACCTAGAGGAAGAGATCTGCATGGAGCAACCAGAGGGTTTCATTACTCCTGGAAACGAAGTTTGTAAACTCCAAAGGTCTATTTACGGTCTCAAACAGTGGTCTCGGCAATGGTACCGCAGATTCCACGAGAAAATCGTAGGAAACGGATTTGTGAATCTTCACGAGGATCCGTGCGTGTATTACAAGACCTCCGGGTCTAAGTATGTCATCTTAACTTTATACGTGGACGACACACTCATTGCCGCAAACGACATGAGTTTTATGATCAAGTCAAAGTCCTAGTTGGCATCTGTATTTGAGATGAAGGACATGGGAAAAGCCACATACATCTTAGGCATTAAAATTGCTAGAAGTCGGGCTACCCAGAAATTGTGTCTGTCTCAAGAAGCTTATATCAACAAACAGTTGAAAATATTCAGATTACAGGATGCCAAACCCGTGGATACGCCGGTGGTGTTTGGGTGCGCACTGTCAAAACGTGACGGCCCCAAGAACCTGGCAGAGTGTGAACATATGAAGGGTGCAGAGTGTTGGGATCAAAATGACGTGGCCTTGAACTTCGGGGAATGGACTTCCAAGTATCGCCTCGGACTTAGCTCTCTCGAACGCTAAGTTTTCCTCTAAGAGGTTATGTGTGGCGAGAACCTGAAAAAGGGGTGGGGATGGCCCCTGATTCCACTCCGAAGCTTAAGTCAGTAATGGATTTGAGAGTAATAATATATGAACGTATTTTGAACTGACTGAATAATGTCCTAATGAGTAAAAAAGCAGTCCATATTTGTAGGGACAGATTACCGACTTTCTATAGGGCGGCTGCTATGTCCTGATTGGTAGCTGAGGGGCGGTGGTTCCTCTTCCGTGATTGGCTGAGTGAGACGGTGAGCAGTCAGTTGGTGACAAGCAGGTCTCCAGCTAAGTGTTTCTTACTGAGGAAGCTTTCTCTAAGCAGGTCGCCACCTGTAGTTACCTTTGTAGGGAGGTTTCCTCTAGTGGTAGTTAAGGACAGGTCGCCACTTTATGATTACCTTTGAAGGAAGGTTTCTCCTAGTGGCGGGCAGTCGTACTTTGGAAGTCGGCTTTTTGATAAGTTGTCGTCGACCTTTTATCCCTATCTCGTTAAGACGAGTCAGAAAGGTCGACGACTCTTCTTTCCCTGCCCTTTGAAAGTGCTCGACTTTTGTGCTTAATGGCGAGTTTAATTAATCATAACCCAACACTTGCCCCCGAGACTTAAGTCGTCAACTTTATTTATAAAGGGGAGGTCTTGAGTCGAGTATTACCTCTGATCCGTGGCGAGAATACTCTGTTAGCCGATAGAACTCTTGGGCTCACAGAAGTTGAAGAGACTTTAGGTTAGGAACAAGACTCTGGCTCGGTAATTCCGACCGTTGAGAGCTCCTTGGAAAGTTGGAGAGTCACCTCGCTAGTCTATTGACAGGTGCAGGGCAACGGTCTTGTTGTCAGTGAAGGCACCAATGGATGGCTGACCTTGGGAAGGCTTAGCTGGGAAGTTACCCAAGCGACTGAGCTCTTCAGTATAAATAGAACTTCCACTTTCACTTTTTACCTCTGCTCTTGTTTCTTCTCTCATCCTGGCGAACAAATACAACGCTTTTTTCATTAATCCAAATTCTCCTCGATCCTGTACTCTTGAAGAGAGGATTTTAGTTGGAATCGCTACCGCCGGCCCTTCCGATCCTGAAAAAGAAGCTTCTTTTCTCCAGTCTCTCTCTAAAACTCCCATGGCTGGTCAAATTCCCTCAGGTAGTTCTCAAGGATTTATCCCATCCTTTCCTTCTCCCAAAAAGAACAAATTAACTTGTCATGGCTTCATAAAAGCCATGACTTTAGGCAATCTGAGCGACGCCGAGAACCCTCGATACGCCGGTCCCGTTGGGGAAAAATATCGACCTAGAGAGGGTTTTCGACGTTTTTTCTAATGTCGACAAACCAAGGTGAGGGTATAATTTCATATTGAACATGTTTGTTCTTTTCCAGGCCACCCGCGACTTCTTGCAGGTTGGTCAATTGATCCTCGACTTGAATGAGGAAGTTTCTCTCCCGAGGGGGAAACTTGCCTCTATAGAGTTGGAGGTGGAGGTGGGGCAACATCTTCGAAGAGAGGTTGCTCGTTTTGAAGAGGAGCTCACTCGCCTGACTACCATCTAGACGAGTACGACCGCAGAGCTCTCCTCTTGTAGAGATGCCTTGAGGGTTTTTATGACTCTTTCGACGGTTTTCAGTGAGGCTTACCGGGATTCGGCAGCTTTTCTGAAGATTTTTCAAGCCAAGGTGGTTTCTTGTCAAGAGGAGATCGCCATGCTGAAGGCGGAGGTGGAGAAGCACAAGAGATCTGATTCTGAAGTCATTGCTAGCTATAAAGCTAGTGAGGCGTACCAGAATGATGCTGCCATGACTTGTGGGCAGATGCTTCTCTCGACCTTTGCCTTAGTGGTGAAGGATATTAGGGTTATGGACCCTAATTTTGACTTCTCGAAGGTGGAGGCTCTTCGAGGGTATTTGGTGGAGGAGGCCAGGGCTAGGGAGACGAGGAAGCTTGTATAGATGTTTTAATTTCCTTCCCGACTCAATGTAAACTTTTGTTTGTTTAATGAAGGGAGGTTTTATCAATCTTTGATAATCTTTTCTCACTCGTCCCTTTATTACCCTTTTGCATTTTCCACCAAAGTACTATTAGATCTTTTTTAGAAAGTCTAATCATTCCCAATAAACATACCAAAGATTGTTGCTCATTGAACATGCTCAATTTTTAGAAATAGATATCGAAATTCTACACAATCGAACTTTAAGAAGGGCACAATCGAACTTTAAGAAGGGTAAAATTTCCCAGGTATCTAACCTGTCTTCCGAGTCGTCGACCTTTCTAAGTGATTCGGCTAATATCAGATTTTGGATGGTCGATTCGTGACTTTGGGAAGATCAGTCTTTAAGAACTTCAAGTAATCGATCCGCCTGAGTGATTTAGCGGATATCAGGCCGTTAGCGATCCTCGAGTTCTTCTGTACTACAAGTATTCGATCCGTCTGAGTGATTTAGATATCAGACGTTTTGATGATCGACTCTTGAGTTCTTCTGCACTGCAAGTAGTCGATCCATCTGAGTGATTTGACTGATATCATATGTTTTTGATGATCGACTCTTGAGCTCTTCTGCACTGCAAGTAGTCGATCCGTCTGAGTGATTTAGTGGATATCAGACGTTTTTGATGATCGACTCTTGAGTTTTTCGCACTGCAAGTAGTCGATCCATCTGAGTGATTTGACTAATATCAGATGTTTTTGATGATCGACTCTTGAGCTCTTCTGCACTACAAGTAGTCGATCCGTCTGAGTGATTTAGTGGATATCAGTCGTTTTGATGATCGACTCTTGAGTTCTTCTGCACTGCAAGTAGTTGATCCGTCTGAGTGATTTAGTGGATATCAGACGTTTTTGATGATCGACTCTTGAGTTCTTCTGCACTGCAAGTAGTCGAGCCATCTGAGTGATTTAGTGGATATCAGACGTTTTTGATGATCGACTCTTGAGTTCTTCGTAATTTTTCGACGTCGCATCGACTAATCAGAGTGATTTTGATGATATCAGATTGTTGCTAGTCTGTTTTTTCTTGAGTGCTGGTCGCCTAGAAAGAAAAGCTCGGATATCTTGAAAAAGGGAGGGCTTTTTTTAAAAAAGGCTTGTATTCATTTATCCGTCCTGTATCTTACAAAGAAAAAGCATCATAGAACAAACATTAGCCTTAAAAATAAGTGAAATTATTTTCTTAATAGGGCACCGTTTCTATGACTTCTTTCTGGTTCCGGCGTCTCATCGTACTGACGTAAAATCGTCGAGATGCAGTTTGATCGCCTCTCACTTCCCCTGTCCCGTGCGGTGTCGGAAATTTCATTACTTGATGAGCTGTTGAGGGGATTATCCGGTGAGATTAAGAGTTGTTCTTCCAATAATGGCATTGTATGCTGAGGCGGCGTCGACGACTACGAAGAGCACATCTATGGTTAGAGTCATCTTCCCTTTTCCCAGAACCATCGGGAGTTCGATAGCGCCCATTGGATAGGTGGTCCTTCCGGCAAATCCTATGAGAGGAAAGTTTACCTTCAGGAGATCCCTCTGTGTTAATCCCAGACTCTGGAAAGCTTCGTAAAAAAGTATATCGGTCGAGCTTCCACTGTCGATTAGAATTCTCTTGACCTCGTAATCTGCCAAAGTAGCAGTGATGACCAAAGTGTCGTCATGCGGTTGGGTGACCATTATAAGGTTGTCGGTGGTGAAACTTATAACTACTGGGTCGACTTCTTCTGGTGCCTTCCCTTTATCTCTGCTTTGTGAGATCTGGGTGGCATAAACTTCTCGAGCAGTGCTAGTTTCCCCTCCTAAGGCGAATCCTCCAGCAATGACGTTGATTTTCCCTCTTGGGGGTTAGTTGTCATAAGGGGGAGATCGAGAATTTCTTCTGGGGGCTTTGACTCCGTTTTAGAGCCTTGGAAGGTTTGTCGATGAACTTGAGTAATTTGCCCCATCGGATTAAATCCTCGATGTCATGTTTCAAGGCGACACATTCGTTAGTGTCGTGCCCCTGAACCCGATGATATCGACAATAATCGTTCATCTGAGATCCCATCGGTCCCTTTTTTACCAGGGGAAGATCATCCAGCTTATGTTTTTCCATCTCCTGGAGTACAACTGATATATTGTGTGTGAGAGGAGTAAACTTTCCTCGATAGGGGTTATGATTCTTCACTCCGAGACGATTTACGGGTCGGAAGTTTCCCTCTCGTCTTTCTTACTTGGGTGTCCGCAAAAAGATTTTTACGGGTTTTGGGATGTTTTATGAGGCCCGAAATGTATATACGAACATGAATTGGACATATATCTAACACTTGCCCCCGAGTCAAGTAGTGGTTTAGAACCCGTACTTGAATCTTTTTCAAAGATAAGATTGTTAAGTTATGAGATCTAGGTCAACGGGGTGTCAGCTTTGATCTCACTCCTTACAGGGGATATGTGTGATCCGATGTTCCTGAGCTGCTCTGCCTTAGTCTATCTTCTCCTTTTCTTCCTTCCTTCCTCTGCTCCTTCTCTCCTTCTACCCTGCAGAAGGGGCAATACCAGACACGGAGGAGGGGGGGGTGGTGCCTGGTGAACCCTCTCCGATGCCTAAGTCAGTACTTTTCTAGAGAGATAAAGCTAGAGAGATGTCAGAGCTAAAATGTCCAAATGACCAAGATCATCAAATGAGTTGTGAAGGTGGGGTATTTATAGGCAACGGTGTCATTAAGGTGGCTTAATGACATCGTTAGCCTTTAAACACAATTAATTAACCTTTAAGCACATAATTAAGACTTTAGGATTCGGATGAGGCAGGCGGAGTGGACCGAGCATGGGCGTCTGAAAGGGGTGCCGGGACCCTTGGGGGGGGAGAAATCCGACCCCCAAGGGTAGGGGTTGGGTGAGGACACCCAACCCCTCCTAGGGAGGGTGGGGTTGGCCAACCCCATCCCTCCTAGGAGGGATCGGGTTGGCCGACCCGATCTCCCCTAGGAGAGATCGGATTGGCTGACCCGATCTCTCCTAGGAGAGATCGGGTTGGCCAACCCGATCTCCCCTAGGGGAGATCGGGTTGGCTGACCCGATCTCCCCTAGGGGAGGTCGGGTGTGGCCACCCAACCTCACCTAGGTGAGTTCGCCTCTATCGGACGGGCGCTTCGGCCCCGTCCGAGCCGTCGATGTTCTCGCGAAGTGTCCGGGTTGAAGTTTCGATTCGCAATCATAAATGGGACGATAAAAATACAACGGTTCGGAAGTCAACGGGTTCAAATTGGGCGTATATCCATCACATGCCCCCGAGTCAACCAATGGCCTAACCCTTGATTGACTCTATTTTAGGATGGTATGACACGCGCAATTTGAAACCGGGATTTTACCTTCTTTGTCTGAATGCCTGTTTACCCATGGATGCGTGCCTCTGACTCTGCCCCCTGTCTAATGAGATAGAGGAATTGTAAACGTCAGAGTAGCACGGACGTGTGCCTAGGCATGCGTCCGTCTGAGGCGGGAGTAATAAACTTATCTTTGCTACAGGTGCCTACTCAAAAAATACAAACTTGCACAGGGGTGTGATACGAATGTAACTAAATAACTTACGCTTCAATTTCGTGCCGGGATTCCATCTAAATAAGGAGAAATTTCAATTTTGGCCAAAAATTTTCCTAAGTATGGAATGCTCAAAAATAAAACTATCTTGATAATTTTTCTAAGTATGGGAATATATTTAGCTATATTGGAGAGGGACAAAAATGATGACTTTTCCTTGGCCTTTAGATTTTACTTAAGGAGAGATGGATGGTGGTGATTGAAACCCCTAAAAAACCCTATCATCCTTTTAACATAAAAGAGGAGAGTTAGAAAAATACCTCCAAGAGTCACCCTAGCCACTATCTTCCTTCTTCACTTACCCTTGGAGAGCAAGAAAGGTTGGAGAGCACCCCCAAGGTAAGGGCCGGCCAAAATTCCGGTGGGCACCTGAAATTCCGGCCAGCATCTTGATCGGGACGGCGACGAGGAAGACAAGCCCAGCCGAGGACGAGGGCTCGACTTCAGGCGGACAGCGGCTGCCGGCGGTGCTGGGTACGGCGGAGGCGACAGAGGCCGTTGTTCCCGACGGCGAGGAGGTCCACCACTTCGACGGACGGCCACAGCGGCGGGACGGGCGGAGACGGACGTGGCTCGACTCCGGCGGCGGAAAAATCGAAGCTCCGGCGGCGAGGGAATCACAGCTCCGGCGAGGACCTGATTTCCGGCAACGTTCAAATTTGAATTTCGGACCCGTTTATCACATCGGGTCGGGTTTTCCGAAGGTCCGCTCTTTTCCTTTCCATTACCGCGTAAAAAGTTGATTTTTGAATCGTTGATATTTGATTGCCGATGCTTGATTGCCGATGCTTGATTGCCGAAATTTGATTGAATGTGGGATTGCCGTAGATAGCCGTTGGTAGTTGTAGATTTTGGGGAAAAATGTTTGCCGGTCGTCCGGATATGGTTTCTTGTCCGATTGGGCTATCCCGGTCTTGAATTTGATGTCGTGCCGCCGTTGGTGTGTTAATCTTTGTTGGAGGGTATAATGGTAGTTTTTTCCAAAACCCGACCTTAGGCTTGGATAAAACTATTCAACTTGGTTGTCGTGGTGTGCTTGACTCATGTTGACTATCTTTGCTGGGTGTCTTTGGATCTTTGATTGTTGTCGTTGGTTGGGTGTCGGAGTATTTCCGGTTCTTCGGAAATTTTCCTTGTCTTGATATTTGTCGTGTCGTGGCAGGTACTATACTCCTGGTGGTGTCCACATACGCAGACTCTTCAGAGACGCCGTATTCTCCGAAGGATGAGTGAGTTCCTCTTTCTCTTCCTCTTCGGTCGCGTTACTTTCTTTCCTATTGCTAGCTTGGTATCGTGACCTTCACTGGGGTGTTAGTCGAAATTTGATTCGTGCCTTGGGGTTTCCTGCTATCTTTGCCTTAGGTCTTGCTATTCTGTCAGAGAACCATATCACTAGGTCCGATTACAACGAACATGTTACCCTAGGAGATATCAGTCCCCTAGATGAGCCTCTGTATCCTTTTCTCCCCTCCTTGGGGAATACTCGCGGGACGGTGACGGAGCCTTCTATAGGGAAGGTCGCCGTGTACCCCTCTCAGATCCGATTTGGGCTGAGGCTGCCTTACTGTGACGAGCTTATAGAGTTGGGCAGGTTCTTCAGGATTTCTCCTGTGAACCTTGCCCCCAGTGCCCTCCGTGTCTGGGTGGGCTTCCGGGTATTGTGCCATTGGTACTCCTGGAAGTACTCTCTCGTTCTATTCCGATGCTTCTATCGGTTCCAGTACCGGACGAGGGTGGGGTTTGCGAGTTTCGTAACTCGCCATCCGACCTTCAAAGATCCCCGATTTTCTGACTTCGGGTTGAGTGGGATCGAGTGGGATACCTCCCTCCGTTTCGTGACCCAGATTGACAATTCGGCCAGTCACTGGGCTAAGCATTACTTCTTCATTACGGACCGATACGTCACTTGGTCGGTCTTGAATGAGGATCGGTCCGATGGTTGGCCTGCTTTTGGAGAGTTCTCTTCGGATGATTTGAAGACTATGAAGATCATTCACGAGAGCAACAAGACCCGGTCTTACTGCCCCGTGTCTTTAATAACTGAGACGGATCTTTACGAGGCCGGGATCAGTCTGACTCCTGACTCCGGGGGCTCGGTATGTCACTTGGTCTTTCCATCTTTATTTACCTTCTGCTCTTCCTTTGTAGGTTGGTTTCATGGAAAAACCTATAACATGCAGGGAGCCCCTGTTGATCTGAGCAAGAGGAAGGCTCCTTCTAGTTCTGCTTTGAAGAAATCCCCCCTGCCTGGGAAGAAGGCTGGGGCCTCTGGTATGCTTTCTCCTATTTGCTTCTTTATGATGTAACTTATGTTTTCCTTATCTTGTTTTTCTTACCTTGCTAGTGCGCTCCCCCTTGGTGACTGAGAGGGTCGTCTCCGTTGGCAGAGATTCTGGACCTTCCAAGTCCAAGCCGCGGCGATCTGATTCTGAGGCCGGGGCCTCGGCTGCTAAGAGGAAGAAGGCTGTGGATCCTGCTTCGCCTACTGCTCGTCCTCCGACCCTATCTCGTGATAAGGAGATGGTGGTCGAAGAGGTGCCTTCCCTGGCTGACAAAGGGAAGCGACCTGCTGGTGGTGGTTCCCCTGCCCCCCAGCCGAGGGCACGGTCCTCAGGTATGATCTCTACCTTGTGCTGATCCTTGTATGTTTATACTCTCCTTTGACTTGCTTTGCTTGTGTAGGTGGGCCTCCGACTTTAAGTCGGAAGGATTTCGCACGGCTCACTGATGAAGATGTTATTGGGTCTGAGTGGACTCCCTTCGCTGGTCTGAAGGAGTTCCACCTCGATAGCACTTCCTCTTTGCGGACTCCTGAGGTTGGTGTCTGCGTACTCCGCGGTGCCGTTCCCCCTGGGGATCGTGTTGCTCCGCCCAAGTCTCCTGGGGAGACTCGGCGCTTTGTTCAAGGGGTACTTTCTCATTATGCACCTGTAAGTTGTTCTTTGCTTTCCTCTTATTTCTTTCATAATGTCTATCTTTCGGTTATTCATCCCTTGTTTGAATTGTTAGGGCATATCTGACATGGTGAACATGTCCTCGCTCGTGCTCGAGTTATCTGACGAGAGGAAGACCCTTGAGGACAGCCAGGTTTCTCTCAAGGCGGAGGTCGCCACTGCTGCCGAGAAGGCGCGTATATCTGATTTGAGGCTACAGGAGCTCCAGGGCCAGGTGTCCTTGCTTGAAGCCACTGTGGGCAGTTTGCGTCGGGAAGCTGAGGTTGCTGCGTCGCTTCATTCTGAGGAGCTGCGGAGGTTGGAGACTAAGTGTCGGGCGGAGGAGAGGGCTGTCGCGGTATCTGAGTACAAGGCCTCCTCTGCCTTCACCGCCGATTATAGCACGCGTCTCACCCAGGAGATGAACCAGTTCGGTGAGTATCTGGTTGATCACATATACCGGATTGATCCTCAGTTCCCCTTTGGTGACCTTGGTGACTTTGGGCCATATGCCACTGGCTATGCGACTGTTCTGATGGGTCAGGCTGCCGTTGCAGACGAGCCTGCCCCTGCCCAGGTGGATGCTACACCTGTGGAGATTGGTACCTCAGACTCCTCCTCTTCATCCATTTCCGCTGGCGGTTCAGCTTCAGGGGGTGAGGGTGACTCCCCCGAAGGTTCTGACTGACGTGTTTATCTCATGCTATCCTTGTATATAATTACACTCCTTCTCCCCTTGTATGGGTTGAGTGTCTTTTGAGATTGTGATGGTGTTTGTTGTTACTTTCCTTTCCCACATTGTGTTTGTTGACTACGTGGTTCTTTGCCTTTACATTAGTGCTTCTCATGTTTTTATATATATCTCTTCTCATGATGGCTCCCTATGCCTTGTGTATGTCTCTTTGGGTATGGACTCTTTCCTTGGTGTGTTTCCTTTACTTATCCTTCTTTCGTGCTTTCCTTCATGTCTTACCTGCCATTTCATAAAGAAAAACATTACTTGTTCTTCACATTACTTTACTTAGAAATTTCTTTCCCATGGTATCCTTCTGAGCATGGTATCCTTCTAAGAATGGTATCCTTCTAAACATGGTGTGATGATCTCTTCTGATACCCCTTACACGGTATACGTTGTACTGTTAGACCAAAGATACGCTCTTGGTGGGCGTCGAAATCTTTTCACGAGACAGGCTCTCGGACGGCACTTAACGTTTCACAGGATAGGCTCCCGGAGGGCACAGGTTAGTCCACCGATACCTTCTTGACGGGTGTCAAATCTGTTCACGAGACAGGCTCTCGGACGGCACTTAACGTTTCACAGGATAGGCTCCCGGAGGGCACAGGTTAGTCCACCGATACCTTCTTGACGGGTGTCAAATCTGTTCACGAGACAGGCTCTCGGACGGCACTTAACGTTTCACAGGATAGGCTCCCGGAGGGCTCAGGTTAGACCAAAGATACGCTCTTGGTGGGCGTCGAACTGGTAGTTTGAAATCTACCTCAAGATACGCTCTTGGGGGCGTCGAACTGGTAGTGTTTTTTCTACCTCAAGATACGCTCTTGGGGGCGTCGAATCTGGTAGGTTGCAAATCTACCTCAAGATACGCTCCTGGGGGCGTCGAAATCGTAGTTTTTGGAAACCACTCTCAAGATACGCTCTTGGTGCGTCGAATTCGTAGTGTAATAACTACTCTCAAGATACGCTCTTGGGGGCGTCGAAGGTCGTAGTATGAACACTACTCTCAAGATACGCTCCTGGGGGCGTCGAAGTTCGTAGTTTTTGGAAACCACTCTCAAGATACGCTCTTGGTGCGTCGAAGGTCGTAGTGTAATAACTACTCTCAAGATACGCTCTTGGGGGCGTCGAAGGGCGTAGTATGAACACTACTCTCAAGATACGCTCTTGGGGGCGTCGAATGTCGTAGTATGAAAACTACTCTCAAGATACGCTCTTGGGGGCGTCGAATGTCGTAGTATGAAAACTACTCTCAAGATACGCTCTTGGGGGCGTCGAACCTGTCATTGACTTGAAGTCATATCTGTGTAAGGATAACTTCGTGGTTATACCACTGCATTCACTGGAAAATACTTTTGAGTAACTACTACTCCCTTAGGAGCATTCATGTTTTTGTACACTTGGGATGCCTTGGTGCACCAAGACATCCTTTGTAGGAATGAAAGATAGTTGTAGAGTTGGAGGAACTTCGTGAGTTCTCCTTCTCCAAAGTTGTTTTTTGAAAAGCTTGTAGAGGTGAAACATGCAAAGTGCTAGATATGAAAACTAAGGATATGGGGTGGCCATTGCGTCTGTTGCCACGTACTCCTTGAAGCCTCCATTGTAAATTATTTCTTCCACTTCCACCTTCAACACCATGCAGTCATTGGTTTGATGCCCCAGGTCTCATGGTATTCACACCAACCCTGTGCATCTCTTCCTAGGAAGGCCTTGCCTTCCTCCCTACATGTTGGTAGCTCTTGCTTGAGGTGCTTGTGGAAAATTTCTTCTATGCTGAGTGTGAGGGGTGTGAATGTGAAATTGACACCTCCTCCCAATGTGTCTGCTTCTCTTCCTCTTTCTGGAACTTTATCCAACTGTTCCGCCTCTTGTTCAAATGCCCTGTCCAGCTTCGCCTTGAGCTCTCTCATTGTGCTTGTCATGACTATCTCATATAGCCCTCCATAGGCCTCGAATGAGCTTGGATGCATGTTTCTGATGAATGCTCTGACTGCTTCTCTCCTTGTGACGTCCATGTTGGCACCATAATCAAAGAATCTCTGGAAATAGCTTGATATAGACTCCTGCGGCATTTGCTTGATATCATCTATGTAGCGGAAGCCTTTTAGGATGGAGTTCCTTGTCCTGTTCCCTATTATGGTGTCTGGCTGCCAAGGTATGGATGTCACCTTCACAGCCTTGTTCCTGTGTCTCCTTGTAGGCACTGTTTGAAAAAACTGCCTGCTCAAACGGAGTGTTACTCCACTCCTCCTCCTTCCTTGCCTTTGTCTCCTTCCCCTCCTTCTTCTGTCCTGGTTGGCCCCTACCATGACTACAGCCACTGTATCTGTCCCGTGTGATCCACGTCTCATTGAGTTGACGTAGCATTGCCTTGCGGTGCGTTGATCACCCAGGACCTCTCCAACCCCGTTCTCCGTGATATACTTCAACTTCTGGTGAACAGTGGATGGCACTATTTCATATGGGTTTATGGTTGTCCTTCCTAGGATCCCATTGTAGGCTCCCAGGGTTTCAACCACCAAGAAATTGACATTTACCTTCAGCTGGGTCCATCCTTGGCCCATGGTCACTGGTAGGGTTATCATTCCCAGGGGGTAACTTGTTGCCCCTGAAAAGCCAACTAGAGGGAAGTTGACCGGTTTGATGTCTGCTTTGGTTTTCCCTATCTCTTCCAACACTCTCAGGCTTAGGAGGTCAGCTGAGCTGCCTCCATCCACCAAAATTCTCTTTACATCAAAATTGTCAATATCTAAAGTAATAACTAGAGCATCGTCATGTGGAAAGACGATGTGGCTCTTGTCCTTCTCCGAGAACTCGATCTTCACTTCTTCTCCTTCTCTCGGCCTTTTTCTCCACCTTGGCACTGAGCTTAGCTTGGATGCATAGACCTCTCTTGCATTAGCAGTTGGGCCTCCTGATGCTGCTCCTCCATGTATCATGTTGATGACTCCTCTTTTGTTGGGTGGAGGGTTATGGTCTACCTTTCCCTTGCCCTTGTCTTTCTGTGGTGGCCCCAGTTGCATACTATTGCCCCCATGGTCTACGAATTGCTTCAGTTCTCCCCTCTGGACGATGTTGTTTATGCTTAGCTTTAAGCTAAAGCATTCATTTGTGTCGTGACCATAAGCCTCGTGGTTGTCACACCATCTATCCTTGTGATTTCCTACCATTGGGGCTCTCCACCTTGCAGGGGGTGACCAAAGCTTTTGGTTCCGCATCTCTCTAAGTACGGTGGCTGGAGTGGCGTTCAGTGGGATGAACTTAATGACGTTTATTTCTCTGGCCTTTAAGGGTTCACCCATTTGGTTTCTTTGCTGTGGTGGACGCCACTCCTGCTGTGGCGGACGCCACTCCTGCTGCCTTGCATGCTGTGGTGCCTGGGGTGGCTTGCCTTTGTTTGGCCTTTGATTATCCTCCTTGGCTGCCTGGATTTTGGCCTTCTTGCTTGCCCTGTGTCTCTCGAGGTCAATATGCGTTTTAACTCTCCCTGCAAGCTCCTCCAAGGTGCTTGCTGGCTTTTTGGCCATCTTTTCAGCCAATGTTGACCCTAAGCGACCTAAATTTCTGATAAAGGCTCGGATTATCTCCCCTTCAGTGATGTCTCCCTGGATGTCTGCAATATTCTGGTTGAACCTAGTGTAGTAGCTGGCCAGGGTTTCATCGTATTCTTGTTTTATGTCATCAATGGAGCCTGTTCCCTTGAGGAGTTTCCTCTCCCCTAGGTATCTCTGCAGAAACTTAGCTTTTAGCTGCTCCCATGAGTGGATGCTCTCAGAGGGCAGGCTGAAGAACCAATGTGAGGCCACCCCTGATAGGGTGTTTGGGAAAAGGAGTGCCTTGTATCTTTCGTCAGTTGTCCTCCCGAATAGAGAGGCCTCATGCTGTTGGATATGCTCTAGGGGGTCTCCCTTCCCATTGTACTTTGCAATTTGCACAGTGTGCAGGGAGTCTGGCACCCTGTTCATCTCCAGCTCCTTTGTGAAAGGGTGGTTCGTCTTGTCACTTAGACAATGCAGGCTGGGTTTCTTTGACTCATTCAATTTCCGGGTTATCATGGCTTCTATCTCCTCCGGGGTGATCACTACCTGTGCCGGAGTATAATCCCTCTGATATCCATTGTAGTTGTAGACTGGGCTTACTGGGTTCCCTTGTCCCTGCTGGTATGGACTGTAGGTGTACTCTTGATACGCCTGCTGGGGTGCTTCATAGAAGTCCTGCCTCCTTGGAGGTCTTGCTTGTCTTTCCTCCCCAAGCGGGGTGTAAGCCCTGTTGTTCTGCTGTTGCCTAGGAGGCACGAATTGTTGCCTTCCCTCTGGGGGTGGCTCCTGGTAATATCTTCTTTGCTCCTCTCGCTGCCCTGCTCGAGGGTGCGAGTAGTGCTCTTCTGGCGGGATCTGCTCCTCCTCATGAGCTTCAGTGTACGTCCCTTGGGTGTATGCCGGCCTTGCATATGCTGTGTGGGCGCGGTTATCATCTCTTTGTTCCGGCATCCCATATGGGTACCTTTGGGGTTGCTCCTCATAATAGTATCCCTCAGGGGGTGCCGTGTTGTGGGAAGGCACTCCCTGTTGTCCTCTTGCTCTCTGTGGCCTTCTTGCCCGGGGAGTGGAGGCTGTGGAGGACTCAGCCCCAGCTGGGCGTGAAGGTCCTCCTTCCTGGTTGTTCTGTTGCTGAGGAGGTTGTGGTATTTCTTGGGGCTCTGGATGCATTGGCTGCTTCCCAGGATCAGGCCGCCTCTCTGGGGGTATGGGTTCTCTTCTCCGCCCATTGCCCCCGGGTGGGTGTTGGGGCCTGGACACCCTACTGTTCGTCATAGCTCGTGTAATAGCCAGGCTTTCTGTTCGAAGCCTACAGACGGCGCCAAGTGTTAAGTTATGAGATCTAGGTCAACGGGGTGTCAGCTTTGATCTCACTCCTTACAGGGGATATGTGTGATCCGATGTTCCTGAGCTGCTCTGCCTTAGTCTATCTTCTCCTTTTCTTCCTTCCTTCCTCTGCTCCTTCTCTCCTTCTACCCTGCAGAAGGGGCAATACCAGACACGGAGGAGGGGGGGGTGGTGCCTGGTGAACCCTCTCCGATGCCTAAGTCAGTACTTTTCTAGAGAGATAAAGCTAGAGAGATGTCAGAGCTAAAATGTCCAAATGACCAAGATCATCAAATGAGTTGTGAAGGTGGGGTATTTATAGGCAACGGTGTCATTAAGGTGGCTTAATGACATCGTTAGCCTTTAAACACAATTAATTAACCTTTAAGCACATAATTAAGACTTTAGGATTCGGATGAGGCAGGCGGAGTGGACCGAGCATGGGCGTCTGAAAGGGGTGCCGGGACCCTTGGGGGGGGAGAAATCCGACCCCCAAGGGTAGGGGTTGGGTGAGGACACCCAACCCCTCCTAGGGAGGGTGGGGTTGGCCAACCCCATCCCTCCTAGGAGGGATCGGGTTGGCCGACCCGATCTCCCCTAGGGGAGATCGGGTTGGCCAACTCGATCTCTCCTAGGAGAGATCGGGTTGGCTGACCCGATCTCTCCTAGGAGAGATCGGGTTGGCCAACCCGATCTCCCCTAGGGGAGATCGGGTCGGCTGACCCGATCTCCCCTAGGGGAGGTCGGGTGTGGCCACCCAACCTCACCTAGGTGAGTTCGCCTCTATCGGACGGGCGCTTCGGCCCCGTCCGAGCCGTCGATGTTCTCGCGAAGTGTCCGGGTTGAAGTTTCGATTCGCAATCATAAATGGGACGATAAAAATACAACGGTTCGGAAGTCAACGGGTTCAAATTGGGCGTATATCCATCAAAGATATTCGTCCAATTTAGGTTTGGTACTGACCTCAGGGCTGGCCTGTTTGTCAATTCGAATGTTGAGATCATAAATCTGACCAACTTTTAATTTTCCGTCGTACGTACGTAATCTGTTCACAAGGTTAGCGTAACGGATAATATGCGTACAATGACATGCAATGTGATAATACCATGGTGTATGAAATAAGCGTATGACACGTTGTCAATATGCAAATGGTGACATAATAGACGAATGTCGTAGTCATGCAATAAGCAAAAAACTTATAATAATATTGAATTGGAGAACATGTACGTAATCATGAAGCTTGATGTAAACATGGAACATGATGCAACCACGTAGTATGATGTAATCATGGAAAATGATGCAAACACGTAGCATGATGTAATCATGGAGAATGATGCAAACGTTCAATTCATACTTAGATTATAAAAATAATCAAGCGACCATCCTGAATTTGCATCATGCATGTATAAAAGCGATAACATGCATGACGATCTATGAAGCGCGTTATGCAATACTAGAGAGCATGTATGTAAAACAAGCATAGGAGAGGTGTAAATATGTGATACTAAGGACTTGTGTGAAAATAAATATTAGTTTAGTCCTTAGCACATGGTGTAGGAACTACTAATGAGAATTAGGAGAGAATACCCATTATCTTACATCCTTAATAGATAAATCTTCAAGAAGCTCTCCATTCTTGATGAAGAGGGAATTCATGGAGGTGTGAATTTGGAGTAATTATATCACTTTTGACATCGATCAAGACCGAATCCGGGCAAGGAGGGAATCGAGGCGGCGCGTGAAGCAAAGGGGGACGGCGCGTGAGACAACGGCAGAGGCGCGTGAGGACGGTGGCGGCGGCGCGTGTGGACGGTGACGGCGCGTGGGTCTTCGGGTGAGGGCGAGTAGTAATTCGAACTTGCTTCGTGTCGGTGAGTCCAATTTCGTACATGGCTAGACCTTTCGTGACTTCGCTTGGCCTTGATTTAGTCTTGAAATCATCATGTACCTAGTTATCTTATCATGCATACAAGGTGTTTGATAAAATGCATTAGAGTACTTAGCCCTAAATCGGCCAAAATTTTCCTAAGTGCTGAAAATTTTAGAAAAGTGTAAATGAATCGTTATACTTCCCTTATGCATAGTGTTCATTGACGACATGTTTTCCCATGCCATAGTCGTTGTTCTACAATGCTCGATATTGATGATTGATAGTTGTACGTACACGGTCGTCCATGGTTGTATGTTGGTAATGATAGCTTAGGCAATGTACGTTGAGCGTCATGTATAGACTGTCGGTCATTGTCTGCAAACATGCTAAAACACTTAGAAAATATTTTAACAATATCTAATATTTGTTACCATAGATGTTGTCATATGAACTTTGTCGATAAGCGTCGTAGGAATACTCAAGAGGCACTGTGTAGAAGTCGATAGTAGCTACTTGATGTATGCAATCCATCCTTGTCGACATGTACGTATATACATAGAAACACGTAGAAAATATTTTCCCCTTGTCGATATGTATGTACGTACATGGAAACACTTAGAAAATATTTTCCTGTTGTCGACATGTACCCTTGTCGACATGTATGTACGTACATGGAAACACTTAGAAAATATTTTCCTCTTGTCGACATGTATGTACGTACATGGAAACACTTAGAAAATATTTTCCTCTTGTCGACATGTATGTACGTACATGGAAACACTTAGAAAATATTTTCCTCTCGTCGACATGCACCCTTGTCGACATGTATGTACGTACATGGAAACACTTAGAAAATATTCTTCACTTGTCGACATGTATGTACGTACATGGAAACACTTATAAAATATTCTTCACTTGTTGACATGCACCCTTGTCGACATGTATGTACGTACATGGAAATACTTAGAAAATATTCTTCACTTGTCGACACGCACCCCTGTCGACATATATGTACGTACATGGAAATACTTAGAAAATATTTTTCACTCGTCGACATGCACCCTTGTCGACATGTATGTACGTACATGTATGTGCGCGCTTGCCTCCGTACTTAGAATTTTGTTCTCTTTCCCTGGTGTTGGGATCAAAATGACGTGGCCACAAACTTCAAAGAATGGACTTCTAGGCTTCGCCTTGGACGCAGCTCTCTCGAGGACTTGATTTCCTTCGGGAGACTTTTTAAGGTCGAGCACCAAAAAAGGGGTGGGGATGGCCCCTGATTCCACTCCGAAGCTTAAGTTAGTAAGGTACTTGAGAGTGTAATATATAAGTATTCAGAGCAGATTTTTTTTAATTGAAGGAGATAGCCCCTTATTTATAGGAAGAAGTTTACCGACTTTGTAGAGGCGGCTACTGGCCTCTGATTGGTTGCCTAGGAGCGGCAATCAGCCCTTTGTGATTGGCCGATAGAAGCGGACGTCAGTCAGCTGATGACAAGCAAGTCGCCACCTCATGTTTACTTCGGAGGAAGGTTTTCCTTTTAAGCAGGTGACAAGCAGGTCGCCACCTCACCTTTACTTCGGGGGAAGGTTTTCCTTTGGAGACGGTGGGAAGCAGGTCGCCACCTGTCTTTACTTCGAGGGAAGGTTTTCCTTTGGAGACGGTGGGAAGCAGGTCGCCACCTGTCTTTACTTTCGAGGGAAGGTTTTCCCTTGGAGACGGTGGGAAACAGGTCGCCACCTGTCCTCTGGGAGATTCTCTAAGTCTCCATAGTCGACCAGTCATTCTTTTGAAGTCGACTTCTTCATGATTGGTAGTCGACCTTTTATCTCCAAATGGTTGGAATAAACAAGAAAGGTCGTCGACTTCTTCTCCTAGCCCTAAAAGCATACTCGACCTGTCACCTGTAGGAAATCACCATAGACCAAGAACGTACATACATAGTCGGGTTTATTTATAACCCAACACTTGCCCCCGAGACTCGAGTCGTCAGCTTCATTTACTTAAGGTGAAGGCTTGAGTCAAGTAAAGCCCCATTTTGTGGCGAGATAATCTAATTCTCAGGACTTTGTGGATTTCCCGGACTTTCCAGAAGTTGAAGAGGCCCTCCCTCGGTGATGGGTTCCGATGTAATCGTTAGCCCCGTTAATAGCCAATGGACGGCGAGTAGGTCCAATAGGCCTCGTGAAGGCCTGGAAGGCCCAGAGGCCCAGTACGAAGGGTCCCGATTTCAGCGGTCCCGATAAAGGAGCTGAATGCTCCCGACAAGAAGCCTCTGAGTAGGCCCCGATATGCCTTAGTAAAGGCCCCGATAATATAGCCCCGCAGAGGCTGGACCTGTCCCGTAGAGACTGAAGGTCCTGGGTAGTGACCTAGAATGAGACAACTCTGGAGTCCCCGACAGGAGTCAAGACTTGTGATCAGAGAATAAAGACCGAGAAACCCGCATACTAGATAGAGTAGTGGGAGACAGTTAAAGATATAGATAAGTCCCCCGAGATACGCAGGGCGTGCCCGAGATACGCGGAAGTATGGGTAAGATACGGGAGCGTGGGGCGAGATATACGGAATCCTAACCGAGATATACGGAATCGTGGCGAGATCCAGGAAATCATGGGCAAAACGGCCAAACACGGTCACAGGTAACTGAGTAACTTCCCCTCCTATATAAAGGAGGAAGTTACCTCAGAAAACAATCATCTAATACGCACTTAGAATACTGCTGCCACCCCATTGATCGTATACTCATTTAAGCATCGGAGAGGGATTCTGGGTCACCACCCAGGTCATCCCCTTTTGCAGGATTGCGCGGAGCCCAGGAGTCCAGAGCTTTCCGTCAAGGACGTAACGGAGCTTCGCCCGTGATCCAACATTGGCGCCGTCTGTGGGAACCTTACGAAAAGTCAAGATAGCTTCTACCAGATCAATGGCCGGTGGTGGCAAGAAGAAGCAAGTTCAGGCTGGCAGTTCTCGTCCCGCAGGAACTGTGAACTCCCCGTTGCCAGAACGCGTTGCTGAACAAGGTGAGAACCTTGCTCTCTCCCAGACAGGGGGGCAAGGTGATGGCTATGAGGTATCAGTCCGAGACGCTGAGACGAACAGGTAGGATGTCCCGCGTAGGGAGGAAGAGGAGGCTCCCCCAAACCCGGTGGGCCATGGAAGAGAAGGAGTCCCGCAAAGGGGAGAAGGGTCGTCTTCGAACTCGGAGTTGGCCAAAGCAGTAGCGGAGGCTATGCCCATGTTCTTGGCCGCCATGGAGGCCTTGCTGGATAAGAGAGAGGCTACCAGGAGAGCGGAGGAGTTGCCTCCGCGAGAAGAACTACCACCACCTCCGCCGAGGGTGGACCCCGAGGAACAGGAGGTTCCGCCCAGGAGCAAGGGTAAGGAACCAGCACACCCGGAGAAGTTCGTGGTTGACGGCCCGGGACCGGAGCAAAATAGAACCATTCCCTTGAATGGCCCCATCACCCCCGATCAGGTGGTGAAGATCGTGAGCATCTTCATGGGTGATCAGAAGCAGATGACATCGGAGCTGAGGGATCGGTTCAGCCATCCTTTCGTGTCGCGGCTGATCGATACCGTAGCCCCGCCTGGGCTAGGTATTCCGACCATCAAGGAGTACAATGGTGAAGGGGACCCAGTTCGCCATGTGCAGAGGCATGTCCAGGCCTGTATGGGACGAACATCGAACGATGATCTCATATGATCATTGTTCCCGATAACCCTGGGAGAAAGGGCCATGACTTGGTTCTTCAGCCTCCCTCCAGGAAGCATCACCTGCTGGGCCGATATGCACGACCGCTTCATCAAGCAGTATCAAGGTCGAAGGCGTCTTCTGAAGAGCGTGAGATCCCTGACTCAGGTGGTCCGACGAATCGTTGGCATACTACTACCAGCGATTCACTGCTAGTGCCGCGGAGATTGATGAAGAAATTTCGGAGGGTGAGACCATCCGCACTTTCCTGCGGAACTTGAGCGCTCCGTACGGTTCCGACCTAATGCATAGCGTAGCCGCGAAGGCTGTGTGGAGTATGGAGGCCCTGCAGGCGAGGGTGAGACAGCAAATCGACGTCCAGGAGTCGAAGATTGCTGCTGGAGAACTCGATCCCCCGAAGTCGGGAAGAGGAAAGCCATCGTCCAGGCTGTCGGACGATCGCGAAGGGAGCGACAAGTCGGAGGGAAGTAGGAACCGTGGTCGTCCCGATAAAAGAGAAGACAAGCGTCCTCCGAGGAAGGACAACCGAGAGGGTCGGGCTGTTCCCATCAATAGCTCGATGACCTCTGTGTTAGCTGTGATGGACAGACAGGGTCTCGGTCGATACCCCCCGAGAAAAGAAGGCGAATTCCTAGGAGGCCGTCCTAACCGTTACTGTCGCTACCATCGAGCCAATGGTCACGACACTGAGAACTGTCGGGAGCTGAAGAAGGAGATTGAAAAGCTGATCCAGAAGGGAAAGCTGAAAGAGTTCGTCGGGAAGGGTCGGTGCCGATCCCGTTCCAGAAGTCGGTCACGATCCCGTTCCAAGTCCCGCGACCGATCCCCGAAGAAGAAGAAGGTCGAACATGAGGCCTCGGGTTCAGGTGCCCGTAAGGAGAGGCGCGGAACTATCAACGTCATCCATGGAGGAATGGCGGCGGGAGGAGATACCTCTGCCTCTCGGGAGAACTACGCTTCCCGCATATCTGCCGCGGTGGTGCTAGGAAAAAGGTCCCGGTCGTGGACCCTGAAGGAGGAAATGGTAATTTCTTTCTCGGCGGAGGATCTAGTAGGCGTGGAGAGCCCTCACGACGATGCCTTGGTCGTGACCCTGGACGTGGACGAATTCGAGATGAAGCGGATCCTGATAGACGGAGGGAGCTCCTCCGATATTCTTTTCATGGACGCTCTGGAAGCCATGGGAAAGACGAAGAAGGACCTGACGCAGGTGGACTTCCCGATGGTGGGATTCTCTGGCTCCACTTCCTACCCGTTGGGAATGATTGCCTTACCAGTAGAGTTTGGTAGTTGCTGGAAAATGGAGAAGCGAAACGTGGATTTCGTCGTCGTGGAGTCCGCGGGGGCATACAACGCGATCATCGGGAGGACCACCATCAACCCTCTTATGGCAATCGCCTCGACGGTCTACCAGAAGATGAAGTTCCCGACTGATAATGGGGTCGGAGAAGTTAAGGGTGACCAGGTGGCATCGCGGAAATGCTACGTTAACGCCACCCGACGGAGAAGGAGGGAAACCATGACTGTCCTTCAGACTGATACTGATCCTCGAGAGGAGTATGGGCGTCCCGCCCCCATGGAGGATTTGAAGGAAGTAGAGATCGATGGACCTCAGAGGAAGGTGAAGATCGGCTCTGCTTTGTTGGAAGAAAGAGCCCGAGAACTGATCGAGCTCCTGAAGGAGTTTAAGAAGCTGTTTGCATGGTCCCCGAGTGATATGCTAGGAATCAGCCCCGACGTGATAGTGCACGAGCTGAAGATAGACCCCGCGATCAAGCCTATCGCGCAAAGAAGGCGTCCGATGGGCGCGGACAAGAGGATCGCGATCCAGCAAGAGGTGGGCAGACTGCTTGACGCTGGATTCATCAAGGAGCTCCGATTCCAGACTTGGGTTGCTAATCCAGTCCTGGTGCGAAAGAGTAACGGGAAGTGGCGGATGTGTGTCGATTTCCGCGACTTGAACAAGGCCTGCCCGAAGGATTGCTACCCGCTTCCGAGGATTGACCAGCTGGTGGATGCCACATCGGGACATGAACTGCTGAGCTTCATGGATGCCTATTCCGGATACAACCAGATCAAGATGGCGAAGGAGGATGCCCCCCATACGGCTTTCTATGCCGACAGTGACGTCTACCACTACGACGTGATGCCGTTCGGATTGATCAATGCCGGAGCAACTTACCAGCGGATGGTGAACAAGTTGTTTGGAGACATGCTGGGGAAAACCATGGAGGCGTATGTGGATGACATGCTGGTGAAGTCCCGACAGGCAGGAGACCATGTCCAGAACTTGGCGGTGGCGTTTGAGCGGATGAAGTTCCATCAGGTTCGGCTGAACCCCGACAAAAGTGCTTTCGGGGTGAACTCGGGGAAGTTCCTAGGGTTCATGGTGAGCCAGAGAGGAATCGAGGTAAACCCTGAGAAGCTGCGAGCAATCGAGGAGATGCAGTCCCCGAGGACTCATCGGGAGGTTCAGGTGCTGAATGGCCGGTTGGCCGCGATGAATCGCTTCCTATCCAAGGCGAGTGACCGAGCCATGCCATTTTTTGATGTGCTGAGGGCCCACAAGAAGTTCGAATGGACCGACAAGTGCGAGGAGGCGTTCCAGGCACTCAAGCAGCACCTACGTACCCTACCGCCGTTGGCGAAACCAGTCCCAGGCGAGCCGATTTATCTCTATTTGGCTGTTTCTGATGTGGCTGTTAGTTCTGTTTTGATCAAAATTGTCAAGGGCAATCAAGTGCCTATCTATTATGTAAGCAAGGCATTTGCCAAGTCTGAAATAAATTATCCCGCTATTGAGAAGTATCTCTTTGCGTTGGTTAATGCCGCTCGAAAACTACGACCTAACTTCCATGCCCATAAAGTCACGGTATTGACTAATCAGCCCTTGAAGCACTTTTTGAACCGACCGGAGGCGTCGGGGAGACTGGTGAAATGGGCCATCGAGCTGACGGAGTTCCGTATTCATTTTGCTCCGAGAACTGCTATTAAGGGCCAGGCATTGGCAGATTTTATAACTGAGTCTACGGCACCCGATCTGGAAGTAACGGGTCCCGCAGAGGGGGCAACCATGGAAGAGGCCCTGACAGCAGAACAGGCCCCGATAAAAGAACAGCCAAATGAAGAGAACACCTGGGAGATGTACACTGATGGTTCATCGAGTGTAGAAGGCTCGGGGGCAGGATTTGTATTGATACCGCCCGGTGGAGGCGAGCCCCTACGATATGCCTTGGCGTTGACGTTCAAAGCCACCAACAATGAAGCAGAATACGAGGCTCTCATCACGGGCCTCAAGATTGCCAAGGGTACGGGGGTCGACCATCTAAAGGTGAAGTGTGATGCCAGCTTGGTTGTAAATCAAGTCCAGGGGAACTATGAAGCCAGGAGCCCGACAATGAAGAAGTATTTGCACGAGGTGCAGACTTTGAAGGGAAGCTTCAAAAGCTTCAATATCGAGGCGATTCCAAGGGAAGAAAATGAGGAAGCAGATGCCTTGAGCAAGTTTGCCCTGGGAGTGGCCCCCGAGGAGAATCGGAAGGTGCATTTCCTAGAGAAGGTGATTATCTCAAACATTGATCCGGCGGAGATCTGTGCTATTGAGATAGGATCGGAGGAAGAAGAGAAGTCCACTTGGTTGACCCCGATGGTTACGTACCTAACTACGGGGGTACTCCCCGATGACAAAGTGGCAGCTGTCAGGTTACGGCGAATTGCGGACAACTATGCAATGGTGGACAACCAGTTGTACAAAAAAGGGTACGTAAAGCCTTTTCTAAAATGCGTAGCAGAACCTGACACAAATCGAATCCTGAGGGAGTTACATGAAGGAGTCGCGGCCTGCCATGAAGGAGCCCGATCTCTGGTAAGGAAGGCATTGAACCTAGGCTACTATTGGCCCTCGATGAACAAAGAAGCGACCGCGATGGTCCGATCCTGTGATGCATGCCAGAGGTACGCCCCAAATATCGTGGCTCCCGCCGCGGACTTAATGCCCATCAGGAGTGCATGGCCCTTCGCGCAATGGGGGATTGACTTGGTGGGACCTCTTCCCCAAGCGAAAGGTCAGTGCAAGTATTTGCTCGTGGCTATCGATTACTTCTCAAAGTGGATAGAGGCTAAGGCATTGGCCAGGACGACGGGGCAGCAAATCCTCAAATTCCTCCAAACTCAAATCATATCCCGGTATGGGATTCCTCGAGTGTTGATCAGCGACAACGGCCCTCCGTTTAATGGGGCTCAGTTGAAGGAGTACCTGGAGGAGTTGAATATCGAACATCGGACCGCTTCAGTCCACCAGGCTCAAACCAATGGTCAGGCAGAGTCAGCCAACAAGATCATGATGGATGACTTGAAGAAGAGAGTCTATGCCTTGCAGGGCCGTTGGCTGGATGAGCTCGAGAACGTGCTGTGGACCGTCAGAACAACACCCAAGCAATCAACAGGAGAAACTCCGTTTAGCCTGGTCTATGACACGGAGGCAGTCGCTCCCGTGGAGATAGCGGTGGCGTCCCATCGCGCGAAATATTACGAGCCTCTGACGAACGAGGAAATGAGACGTCTAGACTTAGACTTGCTCGAGGAGAAAAGATGGAAGGCTGATGAAGTCCAGGCTCGGATGCGTCTGGCAACAGCCCGATATTATAATAGGCGGGTCAAGTCCCGACAATTCTTCGTTGGAGAACTTGTCTGGCGGAGGAATGAGTTCATTCATCAAGATCGAATCAACAAGTTATCGCCAAAATGGGAGGGACCTTACAAGATCGTAGGGATGCCAGTCCCGAACGCGTACAAGCTAGAGGACCTTGATGGCAAGACGTTGAAACATTCCTTCAGTGGCGAACACTTGAAGAAAGTATCATGTTTGATATTAAGTCGCCGTGAATGGCGCAAGTTATCTATCAATCCGATTGAGACGTCCTGAGGGACGCGACAAAAGCCTTAACGGGTACGGAAAAGCCTTAGCAGGTCCGCGTAATTCGTCTATATGATGCGGCCAAAAGCCTTAACGGGTACGAAAAAGCCTTAGCAGGTCCGCGTAAGTCGTCTATATGATGCGGCCAAAAGCCTTAAGGGGTACGAAAAAGCCTTAGCAGGTCCGCGTAAGTCGTCTATATGATGCGGCCAAAAGCCTTAGCAGGTCCGCGTAAGACGTCTATATGATGCGGCCAAAAGCCTTAACGGGTACGAAAAAGCCTTAGCAGGTCTGCGTAAGTCGTCTGTATGATGCGGCAAAAAGCCCTAAAGGGTACGATTAAGCCGTCTGGTAAAGGCGCGATAAAAGCCCTTAAAGGGTACGATTAAAGTCGTCAGATTTGGCGCGGTAAAAGCCCTAGGGGGTGTGAAAAATCATCTTAAGTGATGTCGAAAATGGCCTCGAAAAGCAGGGACGAGAAACCTTAAGTGGTAAAGTCCCGATTGGACGAGAAACCTTAAGTGGTGAAGTCCCGATTGGACGAGAAACCTTAAGTGGTGAAGTCCCGATTGGATGAGAAACCTTAAGTGCTGAAGTCACGATTGGATGAGAAACCTTAAGTGGTAAAATCCCGATGGATAAGAAACCTTAAGTGGTAAAATCCCGATTGGATGAGAAACCTTAAGTGGTGAAATCCCGATAAGACGAGAAACCTTAAGTGGCAAAGTCTCAAGCGAAACGTCGGAATGACGTATTGAGTCATCTTAAATGGTGCATCGGAACGTTCTGAGTAACAAGTCTAAAGTCGCTTTAAATAGCGCGCATAATTATCGGAACCAGAATAGTTGGAAGAAATTTCTCACATAAAGCCTCCGACGGCGGTATCGGGAGGTATGAAGACAAAAGCCTCCGACGGCGGTATCGGGAGGTATGAAGACAAAAGCCTCCAACGGCGGTATCGGGAGGTATGAAGACAAAAACCTCCAACGGCGGTATCGGGAGGTATGAAGACAAAAGCCTCCGACGGCGGTATCGGGAGGTATGAAGACAAAGGCGTCCGACGGCGGTATCGGGAGGTATGAGGATGAAAGCCTCCGACGGCGGTATCGGGAGGTATGAAGACAAAAGCCTCCGACGGCAGTATCGGGAGGTATGGAGACAAAAGCCTCCAACGATGAGGTCATGAGGTCTGAAATTGGAAGACACGACGGACTAAAAGTCCCCCATGTCTTGGGGGCAAATGATGGGTTCCGATGTAATCGTTAGCCCCGTTAACAGCCAATGGACGGCGAGTAGGTCCAATGGGCCTCGTGAAGGCCTGGAAGGCCCAGAGGCCCAGTACGAAGGGTCCCGATTTCAGCGGTCCCGATAAAGGAGCTGAATGCTCTCGACAAGAAGCCTCTGAGTAGGCCCCGATATGCCTTAGTAAAGGCCCGATAATATAGCCCCGCAGAGGCTGGACCTGTCCCGTAGAGACTGAAGGTCCTGGGTGGTGACCTAGAATGAGACAACTCTGGAGTCCCCGACAGGAGTCAAGACTTGTGATCATAGAATAAAGACCGAGAAACCCGCCTACTAGATAGAGTAGTGGGAGACGGTTAAAGATATAGATAAGTCCCCCGAGATACGCAGGGCGTGCCCGAGATACGCGGAAGTATGGGTAAGATACGCGGAGCGTGGGGCGAGATATACAGAATCCTAACCGAGATATACGGAATCGTGGCGAGATACACGGAATCATGGGCAAAACGGCCAAACACGGTCACTGGTAACTGAGTAACTTCCCCTCCTATATAAAGGAGGAAGTTACCTCAGAAAACAATCATCTAATACGCACTTAGAATACTGCTGCCACCCCATTGATCGTATACTCATTTAAGCATCGGAGAGGGATTCTGGGTCACCACCCAGGTCATCCCCTTTTGCAGGATTGCGCGGAGCCCAGGAGTCCAGAGCTTTCCGTCAAGGACGTAACGGAGCTTCGCCCGTGATCCAACACTCGGGATTAGGATTTCTAACCGTTGGGATAAGAGATGGTTTCGGCATGCAGAGATCTCCTAGGGAAGCTAAAAGATCAAGTCCTTCCTGCTTGACAAGTGTATAGCAGTGGTCAGGTTGTCAGAGAATGTTCCAATGAGCGGCTGACCTCGGGAAATCTTCCTTTGGAAGCTGTTCCTCTGCTTTTGGCTATAAATACCAGACTCTCTTCTCTTCTGTTCTTACTTCTGTTTCTCTCTTCAAGCTTCGATTGGATATTTCAGGATAGATCATCTTCAACATCACTTTTGAAGAACATGGCTGGTGATTCTACCGCAGGTATTTGCGGAGTTTTCTTTTTCTTTTAGTAAAGATTTCATTTATTTGTAGATCTTTTTCCTGCCAGCGTTTTATTAGGGCGATTATTCAGCGTCATCTTCAAGCCACGGCCGACGCTTCGTCTGCCCCTAGTCCGTCAATCGGAACAAACCCTATTTTTTTCTCCAACCCCAACAGTTCCAGGTAATACCCAAACCCGAGCTCCTTCTAACGTAGGGGCGAGCTCAGTGGTACTTCCTGCAGATCCTTCTAGTGCGGGTAGGACGAGGGGTACCCCTCGTCGTTCTAGTTGGGATTGGGATGAGGTCCCCTGGCGAAGAAAGAGACTTGGTGGCAGCTCTTCTTCTTCTTCGATTCCAGTGCCTCCTTCAAGGGCTGATAAGTCGACTCGGCCACCGCCAAGTGATGAGGCGTCCTCTCACGATCCCATCAATTATGAAGGTCCTTCCTTTAATTGGGATATGTTACTAGACCTTCCTACCAGCTCCTCTTCCCTCTGGAATCCTCTTCAGTCCTTACAGGGGTATTCCCTCAAAGAAGGACATTCCATCGCCAATGTCGACCTGGCCCTTCACCTATTGAATGCCTCCATCCCTCCTCAAGACCGCTCTCTTATGGGAACAAAACCAGAGGAGGTGGAAGAGGCCTTACGCCACTTTCTTTTAAAACAAGCAGAGGTAATGATACTTTTCTTTTCTTTTTATAAAACTTCCCCTACGCTGAATATTTCTAACTTTTATCGACAGGCTTCCAAAGATTCTCTACGCCTTTCCCGTCTAGTGATCGATCTTTCCAGGGAATTACAATCCACCAAGGAACGACTATCATTTGGCGAAGATAAGGGATTAGTGCGGTTTCTTAAAGAAGAAAATGTGCATTTAAAGAGGGATCTTGAGTGTGCTCAGGTGAGATCGACTACTCTTCAAAAAGAACTCAAAAGGAGTGAGGAGTCTCTACAAACCGTTTCTCTACTGGCTAAAGAGTATCGGTACCTAATGGAAGGGAAGAATAAGGAGAATGTGACTCTGAATCAGGAGAACGTTAAGCTTCTCAAGGAAGTCGATACTTGGCGCCAGGAGGCGTCGGATTTAATGAAATCAAAGGCCAAAGTCATAGAAGAGTACAAGGGAAGCTCGGACTTTGAAACAGAGATGGTTATCGCAGCCTCTGACTTACTCCACACCACCCTAAAGGAGATGGTGGTCAACATGAGGGCTTACCAGGCGGATTTTCCTTTCTCTCCAGTTCCGATTCTCGAACAATTTTTACGACTTCCCACCGAGGAGGATGATCAACCATCAAAAGAACACGACCGTTCGTCTGACGAAGACGACTGTGTTATTGTCTCTCCTTTTAAGGGGAAGAAACCCGTGTAAAATGGACTATCAAGAGACTCCCATATCTTCTATGTATGACTTTTCATAATAAACAAATTTATCTGGGCAACACCTAGCTTTTGACATTCTTAACTAGGATCGTATATATATAATTTCCAGGAGGTAGCAGACATACTTTATTTTTACTACCCTTTAGGATTAAAGAATCGATCGTATAAGTAGGAGGTAGTTGTTAGGTTATAAAGTCTAGGTCAACGGGTCGTCAATCTAGAATTTATCTCCCACTAATGAAATGTCGGGTTCAGTGCTCCTAGGACTAGTCGTTCTGATCCATGGCCTTATACTCCCTTGAGGTAGTCGTTCTGATCCCTGTCCTTATACTCTCTTGGGGTAGTCGTTCTGATATGTGTCCTTCTCTTCTCTCCTTCTGACCTCCTTTCCTTCTCTCCTTCTGACCTCCTTCCCTTCTCTCCTTCTGACCTCCTTTCCTTCTCTCCTTCTGACCTCCTTTCCTTCTCTCCTTCTGACTTCCTTGGTTCTCTTCTCCTTGCCACCCTGCAAGAGGGGCAATACCAGGCACAGAGGGGGGTGGTGCCTGATGAACCCTCTCCGATGCCTAAGTCAGTACGATTTTAGAGAGATAAAGCTAGAGAGATGTCAGAGCAAAATTGTGCAACTTGCCAAGATGTTCCAATGAGTTGTGAAGGTGGGGTATTTATAGGCAACGGTGTCATTAAGGTGGCTTAATGACATCGTTAACCTCTAAACACAATTAATTAACCTTTAAGCATATAATTAAGACTTTAGGATTCGGAGGAGGTAGGCGGAGTGGACCGAGCATGGGCGTCTGAGGATGGTGTCGGGACCCTTGGGGGGGACGAATCCGACCCCCAAGGGTAGGGGTTGGGTGAGGACACCCAACCCCTCCTAGGGAGGGTGGGGTTGGCCAACCCCATCCCTCCTAGGAGGGATCGGGTTGGCCGACCCGATCTCTCCTAGGAGAGATCGGGTTGGCCAACCCGATCTCTCCTAGGAGAGATCGGGTTGGCTGACCCGATCTCTCCTAGGAGAGATCGGGTTGGCTGACCCGATCTCTCCTAGGAGAGATCGGGTTGGCCAACCCGATCTCCCCTAGGGGAGATCGGGTCGGCTGACCCGATCTCCCCTAGGGGAGGTCGGGTGTGGCCACCCAACCTCACCTAGGTGAGTTCGCCTCTTGTCGGACGGGCGCTTCGGCCCCGTCCGAGCCGTTGATGTTCTCGCGAAGTGTCCGGTGTTGAAGTTTCGATTTGCAATCATAAATGGGACGATAAAAATACAACGGTTCGGAAGTCAACGGGTTCAAATTGGGCGTATATCCATCACATGCCCCCGAGTCAACCAATGGCCTAACCCTTGATTGACTCTATTTTAGGATGGTATGACACGCGCAATTTGAAACCGGGATTTTACCTTCTTTGTCTGAATGTCTGCTTACCCATGGATGCGTGCCTCTGACTCTGCCCCCTGCCTTATGAGATAGAGGAATTGTAAACGTCAGAGTAGCACGAACGTGTGCCTAAGCACGCGTCCGTCTGAGGTGGGAGTAATAAATCTATCTTTGCTACAGGCGTATACTCAAAAAATACATGCTTGCATAGGAATGCAATACTGATACATCTAAGTGATTCATGCTTCAATTTCATGTCGTGATTTGCCTAAGTGGAGAAAAATTTAATTTTGGCCCAAAATTTTTTCTAAGTATGGGATACTAGAAAATATGCCTATAGGATGTTAACTAGGAGTGAACATGGACATATCATGAACATGAGGATGTGTACTAGCATACATGCAAGTAGGAACATAAGGATGGGAGTGAGTAGAGACATGCTGCGATTGTAGTCATGAATGTATGCATGAATATGTATGTATGTATGTATGGATGGGTTGTGAGTATAAGCATGAGTGATGACATTGACGTACCCGTAGATGTTATCATGAATATGAGCATAAATGCAAAGGTGAGAGCATAGACCTCTCCTTTACCTGAGGGTGGGGACTCTGCCACTCAATGGGACATAATGTTCCGCCTCCCTTGTACTAGCATGAGCATGTCCATTAACCTCGACCTTCGGCATGTGTATCATTTTTCCTTCATTCGTTGGAGCGTGTGTATAGCTCTTGACCTTTACCCTGCAATTTGTTCCCCATAAAAGTGAGGGTGATAAAGCTTACAAGCTTTCTTCTTACCGCCGCGAGCGAAGGGGTCTATTGACATGTGTTAAGGGTTGACCCTTCCTTCGGATGTGCTGGAGCGTTGCTCCATTTGGGGAAACTAAAAGTTCGCCCTCTTCCCTTGGTGTTAAGGTTGCCCCCGTAGTAGGCGTATCTCGCCCCTCCATGGGTAAGGGTTGATCTTTGTGTTGGTTGCTTGTATAGATGACTCACTTTTGGGAAGCTTTCTTCTTCAGACAGGGAGACCGTTGAATTTGATGAGAAGGAAGGACCCTCTAGTTCTGCTTATCAGACCAAGAAATTTTCTAAGTCAGGGGTGACTGCTAATGCTTCCAGTACGTTCTTTTTCCCTTCTTTTTTCTTTGTGATATACTTATGATTGTTCTCATGCTGCTTCCTTTTTGTTGTTAGAGCGTTCTTTCTTGGTGACCGAATGGTTCTTGTGGTGGGTGAGAGTTCAAGTCAATCTAAATCCAAGGCGCGGAAACCTGACTCTGAGGTCGGGCCCTCGGCTGCCGAGGAGAAAGAAACCGCGAGAGGCTCTCCTTCAAGTGCCCCCTTGCTGACTCCCTCCCATGGTAAGGAGGTAGTGGTTGAAGAGGCACCCCCTTTGTTTGACAAAAAGAAACAACCTGTGGCTGGCGATGGGGTGATCATAGGTCTTGATGTCTCTTCTATATCCCCTGCCCCCCAGCCGAGGGGCCGAGCCTCAAGTTTATTTCATCTTTCATTGAGGTTCCTTTCTCTTGCCATGGCTCTGATTAAGATAGCGAATTCTTGCTTTGGAGTTTGGTGGAGACTGCTCTTTAGTTAGTCTCTACTAGTATCGTAGTTGTGATCGTTGTGGGGATCGTTTTGTTATATGCCCTCAATAGTGCTTGTCGTGATTCTTTGCTTCATGGTTGATTTCGTGAGATATGGAGGTTGTCTTCATAATGAGGACGTCTCCTTCCTGGTATCACCCATTGGGTTGAAATATAAGTGCCTACCTTTGATGAGCGTACGAAGGGTGTTGTTTTTCCCTTTTCTTGAACCTCCTCCTAAGGCTAGGCGTAGCCTTTTGATGTTCGTGGTCGGGATGGTGTCTTTACAATGCATGTCTTTGACAGATGTTTTATGATGTGCTGCCGTGATAAACACTTCGGGGTATGTGAACGTGATAGCCACTTCGTGATGTGTCGGAGTGATAGCCCTTCTGTAGTGTGTGGACATGATAGCCACTTCAGGGTATGTGGACGTGATAGCCACCTCAAGGTATGTGGACATGATAGCCACTTCAGTGTATGTGGACATGATAGCCACCTCAAGGTATGTGGACATGATAGCCTCTTCAGTGTATGTGGACATGATAGCCACCTCAAGGTATGTGGACATGATAGCCTCTTCAGTGTATGTGGACATGATAGCCACCTCAAGGTATGTGGACATGATAGCCACTTCAGTGTATGTGGACATGATAGCCACATCACGATGTATGGAGTTGTGCTTGACGATGTTCAAGTCTGATACGAGCATAGGTCACGCGAGGGCGACATGTATGACAATAATATTTGTCGGAGGTTGATTTGTGTGACTTGTAAGGCAATTCTCTTCTTGATGGGCCGAGCTTATTTTGAGAGCTTTGACCTTCGGATTTCATGTCTTTGCTATCCTTCTTGGTGGTGTTGGGTTCCTTTGAGATACTTCTCTTGACTTGTGATATGGGTGGTAGTATAACTCGTTACTTTTCATGATAACCTCTTGTGCTTCTGTATATGATCCTTTGGTCATGGACTTCTCCTTTGAATATGCTTTCCTTTCTTTTTCTTTCTTTTGTGCTTTCCTTCACATCATACCTGCTATCTCATCAAGAAAAAACATTACTTGTTCTTCACATTACTTTACTTAGAAATTTCTTTCTCATGTTACCCTTCCGAGCATGGTATCCTTCTAAGCATGGTACCCTTCTAAACATGGTACCCTCTTAAACATGGTATCCTTCTAAGCATGGTGTGATGATCTCTTCTGATACCCCTTACACGGTATACGTTGTACTGTTAGACCAAAGATACGCTCTTGGTGGGCGTCGAAATCTGTTCACGAGACAGGCTCTCGGACGGCACTTAACGTTTCACAGGATAGGCTCCCGGAGGGCACAGGTTAGTCCACCGATACCTTCTTGACGGGTGTCAAATCTGTTCACGAGACAGGCTCTCGGACGGCACTTAACGTTTCACAGGATAGGCTCCCGGAGGGCACAGGTTAGTCCACCGATACCTTCTTGACGGGTGTCAAACTGTTCACGAGACAGGCTCTCGGACGGCACTTAACGTTTCACAGGATAGGCTCCCGGAGGGCACAGGTTAGACCAAAGATACGCTCCTGGTGGGCGTCGAACTGGTAGTTTGAAATCTACCTCAAGATACGCTCTTGGGGGCGTCGAACTGGTAGTGTTTTTTCTACCTCAAGATACGCTCTTGGGGGCGTCGAATCTGGTAGGTTGCAAATCTACCTCAAGATACGCTCCTGGGGGCGTCGAAATTCGTAGTTTTTGGAAACCACTCTCAAGATACGCTCTTGGTGCGTCGAAGGTCGTAGTGTATAAACTACTCTCAAGATACGCTCTTGGGGGCGTCGAAGGTCGTAGTATGAACACTACTCTCAAGATACGCTCTTGGGGGCGTCGAAATTCGTAGTTTTTGGAAACCACTCTCAAGATACGCTCTTGGTGCGTCGAAGGTCGTAGTGTATAAACTACTCTCAAGATACGCTCTTGGGGGCGTCGAAGGTCGTAGTATGAACACTACTCTCAAGATACGCTCTTGGGGGCGTCGAAATTCGTAGTTTTTGGAAACCACTCTCAAGATACGCTCTTGGTGCGTCGAAGGTCGTAGTGTATAAACTACTCTCAAGATACGCTCTTGGGGGCGTCGAAGGTCGTAGTATGAACACTACTCTCAAGATACGCTCTTGGGGGCGTCGAAGATCGTAGTATAAAAACTACTCTCAAGATACGCTCTTGGGGGCGTCGAAATCTGTTCGCGGGATAGGCTCCCGGAGGGCTCATAATATTACCTTACCTTGTGTCCTTTCTCATGTAGGGTGCACTTTGGTATGCTTTTCGAGTCTTTGCTTGACTTTTCCTTTTATGATATTGCATGCTATCACGCTTTTCCTTCAGTATGGGAGATCACCTCTCGAGGGCGATGTTTGTGTGTTGCCAACTTAGGGCGAGTTCATATAGGAAGTTGAAGATGTTTTCCTCCTATGTGACCTTTTCTGGGAAAGGTGGTATTGCATGTTATTGTGATCTTCTGCCTCTAATCTCTTCTTTTACACTTAGGTGGACTACCAAGCACTTATTCGTTTGGTGCCCCCCAAGTTGCTTGGTGGTCATACCTCCTTTCATATTTGGCCGTTGAAGGCCCCTCGTTCATTTTCTTGGTTGGGTACCCCTTACGCTCGGGGCTCCCTTGTCTGCCTCTTTGAATGCGATGAGTGTCCCTTGTAGGATTTACTCTTTCTCATGCTTGCTTGTTTCAGTCATAGGCATGGTTTGAATGATGCCTTTGTCGGATGTGTCTTTGGAGGTTGGGTGGAAGAGCTTTTACTTTGGGTGGGTGGGGGTGGATTTCATTCTCTTGATAACTAGGATGTGGCAGTGTCTGTATCCTAGGGGTGCTTGTAAATTTTTCCCCCCTTTCCTTGTGTAGGTTGAAGAGCTCTCTCATAGAATGGTGTCTTGAGTTGTTAATCTCGTAGGCGTGTTTCAGACTATTCAATCTGATCCATGCTCTTTGCTCGTGCATGGGGGTGTGGGGGTCTGACCGGGTTGTATCTTCTTGGAGTGTTGTGGCACTTAGAGTGCCTTGCCTTTTCCTTCACACTGGAGTATTCTTCGATGCCCTTAGGGGGTGTTCCACTGGTCATGCTCCTCCCACCTTGAATCTTGGTTATAGACTTCTTTTGAATTAGGACTTGAACCTACAAAGGACGTTTTCCTTTAGGTTCGCCGGTGATGCTCCATGATTTTCTATGGGTTTGTCCCCGTATTGGCTATTCCTTGCTGGATAGCTTCATTAGAGGCTGCATTTGTGTTGCGTACGTATACGTGTTTGAGGTGTGTTGAGCTGACAAGTCCCTCCTTTTTTGTTTTGTCATAACCTTCATTCATCCTGTATTTGGCGTATGGCCTTAGAGGCGGGATATTTTTCTAGTGTCCCTTTTATCGTGGTTCTCCTCTTGATGGGATGCCAGAGTCAAATGTCTTATCATTTGCAGACAAGGTGGTTGATCGGGATGTGCGTCTAGTATGAGGGTCGATCTTGAAACCTTACTCCCCAAGCTTTTGAGCTCTTCTTTGGTTGATCTTGTAGAACTATTATCCTGCCCTAAGGCTCTTGATAGGAGATGTATCTCATTTTCACACTCTAGTTGTTGCACTATCTCTTTTGCTAATCTTGCATCTCTAGAGTTTCTCTCTTGGTGCATGACTTCAATGACAGGATTTTCTACCGATGTTTATTCTATTAGGACTTGTATCCTTGGTTGCCCTCCTTTCTTGTGAGATGGCGAAGGAGTGTTTATGAACACTCCAATGTGTCGTACTTGGTAGAGGTATGCGTCTAATCCTTATGGCGCTGTCTTGAATCTTCGTGTACCTGTATCTGATGGACATGTTATTCATTACATATATGGTACGGAGTCCAAGGATCTCCGGGTTAGGATCATATTTTGAGAACAGAGACATAGTCATCTATCAGATGACCTCTTTTCTATGGAGTTAATTTTTGCAAGGATAAATGCAAGGAAACTTGTAAGGATACTTGTAAGGATATGTGTTCCATCCTTTTCCTGGTTCATTTGTAGTGCCGTGTCCCTAATGGGTGTGTTGATGTTCTGACCACCTTTACTAGTAGGGGGTCCTTTGGTATTAGGTATGCCTGACTCTTCTCTAGTATCATCAATGGTTGGTCATGGGAGATGTCTGACGGACTCCCCTCATGTACTATGATTCTCTTCATGTCAAAGTTGGTGATTCCCTCTCTTATGACTAACATATCATTGTGTGGAAATACTATGTTTTCCATATCCCTTTTTAAAATCTTGATGATGGTGTCACCGTTCTTCCTTTGCTAGGCTTGGTGTCCTTGAGGGTTTTTGATGGAAGTGTATTCCATTACCTTGGATGAGCTTTCTAAGTGTAGTTGTGTCTCCTGGCTATTTTGTGAAATCATAAAGATCCGCTGGAGGTGTTTGCCTTTGATGGTGGGCGTTACCCATGTGATATGGTTTCTTCCATTTCTGGAGGGATGTGTTCGCGGCTACCCCCTCTTGTGCTAATGGGCGTTTGTGGGGAGGGCATGTTGTGACTGGTGCCCCCCTTGCATACCAATGCCAGATGGGATTCTTTGACGGGCTTGGCCCTAGGATGCTTGGTGGAAGGTTGTAGTAGGGGTAATCCTTTGTGACCTTCATGGTAGTTCCTCTATAGGATGTTGGGAGTGTTCAACTTATTTTTGTAAGTGAGCCTTCCATCTTGTGATCTTTCCCAGAAACTTGACCTTATAGGTGGTCTTTGGGATTGAGGAATCTGTTGCTTGTGCATCTCTTGATTGGCGACGGCCTTTTACTGATTCTTCTAGTGGTTCACCTGTGTACATATATATCACGGAGCCCGGAGGCGTCCGGTATGGTCATTCTTGGAAAACATGTTGATATCAAGTATCAAAATCTACCCCTTTTAGGGAGTTGACTTGTTATGCAGTTAAATTAAATAAGAGGATATGGGAAGGATATGGGAGTGGGGTGTTGATATCCCCTGTTTCCTTGGTAATGTAACTGTCTTCCTCCATTAGTCTGTGTGTATTCCTTCCACTTGAGGAATATGAGGTCGCATCCTTGCAAGGCGGACTAGGTGGAGGTGTATCCTTCATGTATGCTATGTGCGGTCTCACTCTACTATGTCTCTCCATGAGACTTCCCATTGTAGTAGCTATGTGCTGACGTGGTGTGGTACTCTATTAGTTCCCTGTTCAAATCCTTGTCTTTTCAACTCCTCCTCTGTCCTAGGAGGACGTGTGCCAAGGGTTGTCATGCACAAGGGGTTTGGACCTGTCGTGCTGTATCATGGGTAGGTGGTTGCTTTATTGTGTTGTTGGGACTATGTCCCTCCCTTTGAGCTTTCCTTGGTATGTCCTTTAGGCATGTCTGTGGTGATACGGACTGTATGTGTACATTGCCAGGGTGGATGTTGGAACTCCTATATCCTTGTTGGTCTGGCATGTATGTCCTCCCTTAATGCGGTGTATGTCCCTATTGGGGTACTTGGTTGAATCCATGCCTCCTTGGAGGTCTTGCCTGTCTATCTGCCCCCAGAGGGGTGTATGCCCTGACATCCTGCTGTGTCTGTTGCTGCCTTCCCCTTGGGGGTGGCCTTTGGTTGTCTCTCCTTTGTTCTCCTCGCTGCCCTGTTCGAGGGTGCGAGTGGCGTTTTTCCGTTGGGATTTTCTCCTCTTCATGAGCTTCTTCTCCTTCATGCTGGTGTTGCCTTCTCTGTCTGTTCCTCAGGGTCTCTCAATAGGCTAGCAGCTCATCCAATGCTTTCATCAACCTCGGAGTCACTGTTTGTGCTCCTTGCGAGTATGCGGGCCTTATGTTGGTTGTGCGGGCACGATTGTCGTTCCTTTAAGTCATTATTCCATATGGATACCCTTGAGGTTGTGCCTCATAGTAGTACCCCTGTGGAGGTGCCGTGTATTGGGATGGCACTCCTTGTTGCCCCCCTGTCCCTGTGGCTTCCTAGTCAATGGAGTTGGAGCTGTGGAAGCCTCCTCCCTGCTTGTTAGGCTGGGGTGCCTGTGGGGCTATCTGAGGCTCTGGTGTGCAGGCTGTTTCTCTGGGTTAGGCTGCCTTGCTGGAGGTATAGGATGTCTTTCTTGCCTATTGCCCCAGGTGGGCGATTATTTCTAGACACTAAGTTGTTCGTCTTCGCTCTCGTGATTGTCAGGCTTTCTGTTCGAAGCCCACGGACGGCGCCAAGTGTTAGGTTATAAAGTCTAGGTCAACGGGTCGTCAATCTAGAATTTATCTCCCACTAATGAAATGTCGGGTTCAGTGCTCCTAGGACTAGTCGTTCTGATCCATGGCCTTATACTCCCTTGAGGTAGTCGTTCTGATCCCTGTCCTTATACTCTCTTGGGGTAGTCGTTCTGATATGTGTCCTTCTCTTCTCTCCTTCTGACCTCCTTTCCTTCTCTCCTTCTGACCTCCTTCCCTTCTCTCCTTCTGACCTCCTTTCCTTCTCTCCTTCTGACCTCCTTTCCTTCTCTCCTTCTGACTTCCTTGGTTCTCTTCTCCTTGCCACCCTGCAAGAGGGGCAATACCAGGCACAGAGGGGGGTGGTGCCTGATGAACCCTCTCCGATGCCTAAGTCAGTACGATTTTAGAGAGATAAAGCTAGAGAGATGTCAGAGCAAAATTGTGCAACTTGCCAAGATGTTCCAATGAGTTGTGAAGGTGGGGTATTTATAGGCAACGGTGTCATTAAGGTGGCTTAATGACATCGTTAACCTCTAAACACAATTAATTAACCTTTAAGCATATAATTAAGACTTTAGGATTCGGAGGAGGTAGGCGGAGTGGACCGAGCATGGGCGTCTGAGGATGGTGTCGGGACCCTTGGGGGGGAGGAATCCGACCCCCAAGGGTAGGGGTTGGGTGAGGACACCCAACCCCTCCTAGGGAGGGTGGGGTTGGCCAACCCCATCCCTCCTAGGAGGGATCGGGTTGGCCGACCCGATCTCTCCTAGGAGAGATCGGGTTGGCCAACCCGATCTCTCCTAGGAGAGATCGGGTTGGCTGACCCGATCTCTCCTAGGAGAGATCGGGTTGGCTGACCCGATCTCTCCTAGGAGAGATCGGGTTGGCCAACCCGATCTCCCCTAGGGGAGATCGGGTCGGCTGACCCGATCTCCCCTAGGGGAGGTCGGGTGTGGCCACCCAACCTCACCTAGGTGAGTTCGCCTCTTGTCGGACGGGCGCTTCGGCCCCGTCCGAGCCGTTGATGTTCTCGCGAAGTGTCCGGTGTTGAAGTTTCGATTTGCAATCATAAATGGGACGATAAAAATACAACGGTTCGGAAGTCAACGGGTTCAAATTGGGCGTATATCCATCAGTAGTCTTTGATACCTTTAGATTGACAACTTGAGGACTGATTTGTTGATCCTCTTTTGAGTCTTTTTGATCGGGTCCTTATTGTGCCTCAGCTCTTGTCGCTATTTTGAGCGTTAGGACATCCGAGTTGTAGACTTCATCGAATCGTCGCCGTACCTAGGCTTTGGTCGCCATTTTGGGCACATAATGGTCGACGATCGATTTGTAGACCTTCCATCGAATTGTCGCCGCACCTAGGCTTTAGTCGCCATTTTGTGCACATAATGGTCGAAAACCGATTTGTAGACTTCGATCGAATCGTCGCCGTACCTAGGCTTTGGTCGCCATTTTGGGCACACAATAGTCGACGACCGATTTGTAGACCTTCCATCGAATTGTCGCCGTACCTAGGCTTTAGTCGCCATTTTGGGCACATAATGGTCGACAACCGATTTGTAGACTTCGATCGAATCGTCGCCGTACCTAGGCTTTGGTCGCCATTTTGGGCAGATAATGGTCGACGACCGAAAGTAGATCTAAGGATCTTTTTTAGTCATCAGTTCCTGAATATTACATCAAAAAAAGGAAAACTCGACATTAGTTATAACAAATATCTATCATAGAATTTGATTATGACTTCTCTGCTTGTCGTGTCGCGGCTTGATAACAATGTCGAGCCATGTTTTGGTCCCCCCGGACCTCACCAATTCCTTGTGGTGTTGAGAACCTCATTACTTGGTGTGCCGTGGACGGGATGATTCGATAAGGATTGAGAGTCGTCCGTCCGATGATAGCATTGTATGATGATGCAGCATCAACCACTATAAAGAGTATGATGGATATACGCCCAATTTGAACCCGTTGACTTCCGAACCGTTGTATTTTTATCGTCCCATTTATGATTGCAAATCGAAACTTCAACCCGGACACTTCGCGAGAACACCAACGGCTCGGACGGGGCCGAAGCGCCCGTCCGACAACGAAGAACTCACCTAGGTGAGGTCGGGTGGCCACACCCGACCTCCCCTAGGGGAGATCGGGTCAGCCAACCCGATCTCCCCTAGGGGAGATCGGGTGGACCAACCCGATCTCTCCTAGGAGAGATCGGGTCAGCCGACCCGATCTCTCCTAGGAGAGATCGGGTCGGCCAACCCGATCTCTCCTAGGAGAGATCGGGTTGGCCAACCCGATCTCTCCTAGGAGAGATCGGGTCGGCTGACCCGATCCCTCCTAGGAGGGATGGGGTTGGCCAACCCCACCCTCCCTAGGAGGGGTTGGGTGCCCTCACCCAACCCCTACCCTTGGGGGTCGGATTCCTCCCCCCCCAAGGGTCCCGACACCCCTCTCAGACGCCCATGCTCGGTCCAGTCTGCCTACCTCCTCCGAATCCTAAGGTCTTAATTATATACTTAAAGGTTAATTAATTGTGTTTAGAGGTTAACGATGTCATTAAGCCACCTTAATGACACCGTTGCCTATAAATACCCCACCTTCACAACTCATTTGGACATCTTGGCCATTTGAACAATTTAGCTCTGACATCTCTCTAGCTTTATCTCTCTAGAAATATAGTTCTGACTTAGGCATCGGAGAGGGTTCACCAGGCACCACCCCCCCCTCCTCCGTGTCTGGTATTGCCCCTTTTGCAGGGCAAAGGGAGAGAAGAAGAGAAGGAACCAAGGGAAGAAGGAAAGGAAGAAGGACATAGACAAAGGCAAGACAACTCGAGAAGACCGGATCATACACATCCCCCATAAGGAGTGAGATCAAAGCCGACACCCCGTTGACCTAGATCTCATAACTTAACACTTGGCGCCGTCTGCGGGCTTCGGACAGAAAGCCTAACTATCACTAGCAAGATGGCAAACGTATATGTCATCCATGGAGGGTATGGAGCTGGAGGAGAGTCAGCAAATGCCAGAGAAGCATATATGGCAGAGTTAGGGACTCCTAAGCCAAGAGAAGAACAACCAAAGGAAAAGAAAGAAGACATAATAGAGTTTTCAAGAAGAGACATGGAGCATGTGTTACCAGACAACAAGGATGCCCTGGTCATAACAATGAAGATCACTGACATGGACATTGGGAGAATCCTAATAGACAGTGGAAGCTCACCCAACATCATTAGCAAAAAGATCCTCAGTATACTAGGAGTTAGGCCAAGTAGCATAAAACAGGTTTACTCCCCCTTGGTAGGATTTTCAGGAGAGCCAACATACCCACTGGGGGCAGTCACACTACCTGTGACACTGGGCACAGGGCAGAGGCAGCTAAAGATTGATGTCCCATTCTTCATTACAGAAGACATGGAGGAGTACAATGGGGTCCTAGGTACCACTACAATCAACAAGTGGGGTATGGTACCATCAACGCTATATCAGAAAGTGAAATTCCCCACAGACCAAGGGATAGGGGAAGTAAAGGGTAACCAGAAGGTAGCACGGAAATGTGCAAGGATTGCACTAGGCAAAAGGAAGAAAACAAGAGAAGTCCTACTAGTAGACGAGGACCCAAGAGAAGATCATGGAAGGCCAGCCCCCATGGAGGAACTAAAAGAGATACTTATAGAAGAACCCGATAGGAAGGCTAAAATTGGAACTGCCTTATCTCAGGAAGAGGAGAACCATCTAGTCGCCTTACTAAGGGAGTACAAGGATTTGTTCGCCTGGTCACCGAGCGATATGCCAGGGATATCAGAAGATGTGATCTCACATAGGCTCAACATAGACGCGGCAACGCGGCCAACAACACAGAAGGTGAGACCAATGGGAGGCAATAAAAAGATAGCTATTCAAGAAGAAGTAGAAAAGCTACTAAAGGCAAAGTTCATCAAGGAAATCAGATTCCAGACATGGGTGGCAAACCCAGTACTGGTAAAGAAGCCGGGAGGAAGTTGGAGAATGTGTATTGACTACCGGGACCTAAACAAGGCATGCCCAAAGGACTCATATCCGCTACCAAGAATAGATCAGTTAGTGGATGCAACATCGGGTCACCAACTAATGAGCTTCATGGACGCATACTCAGGATATAACCAGATAAAAATGGCCCCTGAGGACGCCCCCCACACAGCATTCTACGCTAATAGCGAGATATACCATTACACAGTGATGCCTTTCGGACTCATAAATGCTGGAGCAACATACCAAAGAATGGTCAACAAAATCTTTGGGGACATGATAGGGAAGACAATGGAGGCGTATGTGGACGACATGATAGTCAAATCTAAAGAGAAGAAGGACCATGTGGAAAACCTTCGCTCAACATTTGAAAGGATGAGGCAATATCAAGTCCGTCTAAACCCAAAAAAGTGCGCATTTGGGGTGCAGTCAGGAAAGTTCTTAGGCTTCATGGTAAGCCAGCGAGGCATAGAGGTAAACCCCGAAAAACTTCAAGCAATTGAAGAAATGCAATCACCAACGAAGCACAAAGAGGTTCAACGGCTGAACGGGAGGTTGGCAGCCCTTAACAGATTCCTATCCAAAATAGGAGACAAGGCATTACCCTTCTTTGAGGTACTAAGGGCAAACAAGAAATTTGAGTGGACACCGAGATGTGAGGAAGCCTTCCAGCAACTCAAACAACATCTGAAGACACTACCACCCCTAGCAAAGCCTATACCAGGGGAGCCCCTCTACCTCTACATCTCAGTGAGCAACGTGGCAGTTAGCTCAGTACTAATCAAAGAGGAAAACGCTACACAATTGCCAGTATACTTCGTAAGCAAAACATTGGCAAAGTATGAGATCAACTACTTGCCAATAGAAAAGTACCTCTATGCACTGATTGTATCAGCAAGAAAGTTGAGACCGTATTTTCATGGGCATGAAGTAACAGTCCTCACAGACCAACCATTGAAACACCTCCTGCAGAGACCAGACACATCGGGAAGACTGACCAAATGGGCAATCGAGCTAAGTGAGTTTCGCATTCATTTCGCCCCAAGAACAGCCATAAAGGGTCAAGCTCTAGCGGATTTTATCGCCGAATTCACTGGAATTAATCCGGGCGAAGACTTGGGAGAAGTCAAAACTACATGCGAGGCAAGTAGTAGTCAGGAGACACAACCAGAAGAATTATGGGAGATGCATACTGATGGGTCATCCAACGGAGGAGGGTCAGGCGCAGGCCTCTTACTATACCCACCAAACAGCGATACACCTATGCGCTATGCCATGGCACTAACCTTTAAGGCAACAAACAATGAGGCTGAATACGAAGCACTAATAACTGGCCTGAGAATAGCCAAAGGAGTAGGGGCAAAGCATTTAAGGGTCAAGTGTGATTCTCAACTAGTTGTCAACCAAGTGAAAGGAATCTACACTGCAAAGTCCGAAAACATGCAGAGATACTTGCAGCAAGCCAAGGACCTAATAAAGAGCTTCCAAAGCTTCGACATTGAGTCTGTCCCAAGAGAACAAAACCAAGAGGCAGACGCCTTAAGTAAACTAGCCTTAGGGGCAGAAGCAGGCAAAGAGGTTCACTTCGTGGAGCAAAGAATGCAATCAGTGATAGAACAAATGGAGGTTCTAGCAATAGATGAAGCAGAAGTCTGGATGACACCAATGAGACAATACATCATGGAAGGAAAGCTCCCAAAAGATAAGGTGGAAGCAGTCAAGATTGAAAGGATGGCTAGGAATTACGCAGTGATGGACAATGAGCTCTACAAGAAAGGATACTCCACACCTTTCCTCAAATGCATAGCATACCCAGAAACAGAGAGGGTACTTGCAGAGCTCCATGAGGGAGAGGCGGGGTGCCATGAAGGAGCAAGGTCAATAAGCCGAAAGGTTTACAACCTAGGATACTATTGGCCATCATTGAGCAAAGAAGTAGCAGACTTGGTACAAAAATGTGATCACTGCCAAAGGTACTCCAGAAATATAACAGCCCCACCAGCAAAGCTAAGCTCCATCTCAGGAGCCTGGCCTTTCGCACAATGGGGGATTGATTTGATAGGCCCCCTACCAAAAACAAAAGGTCAGAAGACTTGCATAATTGTTGCAATAGACTACTTCTCCAAGTGGATAGAAGCAAAGGCAATGGGGAAGACAACAGACGACCAAGTCGTCAACTTCATCCAATCTCACATTGTCTCGAGGTATGGGGTGCCAAAAGCAATAATAAGTGACAATGGCCCACAATTCAAGAGCAAGAAGTTACAGTGGTATTGCGAAAGACTGAATATAGATCACCGTTTCGCATCAGTGAAGCACCCCCAGACAAACGGACAAGTAGAATCGGCAAACAAGATAGTGCTAGATGGCCTAAAGAAACGACTCCACGCCACCAAGGGAAGTTGGGTAGATGAACTGGAAAATGTCCTATGGGCAGTGCGAACAACACCAAAGATATCCACAGGAGAAACACCATTTGGCTTGGTATACGGAACTGAAGCGGTGGCACCAGCAGAAATAGCTGTACAATCACTGAGGACCAAGTACTTTGAGGAGCATGAGAACAACAAAGCAAGGCTTTTAGATTTAGACATGGTGGAGGATAAAAGGTGGAATTCAGAAGAAGCACAGACACGAATGCGCCTTGTCTCAGCAAGATACTACAACCGTCAAGTCAAGGAGAGACAATTCCACGTAGGAGAACTGGTACTAAGAAGGAATGAGTTCTCACACTTGGACCAAGTCAGAAAATTATCTCCAAAATGGGAAGGACCCTACAAGATAGCGTCAGTCCCCTACGTCAACGCCTACCGCCTCGAAGATGGGGAGGGGTATATCTCCACAAACACCTTCAGTGGAGAGCACCTAAAGAAGTACTACGTATAAGAAGGAAGCACAAGCAAGAGACCATATCCTTAGTTTCATATCTAGCATTTTGCTTGTTTTAGCTCTACAAGCTTTTCAAAAACAACTCTAGAGAAGGAGAACTCACGAAGTTACTCCAACTCTACAACTATCTTTGATCTCCTACAAAGGATGTCTTGGTGCACCAAGGCATCCCGAGTGTACAAAAACATGAATGCTCCTAAGAGAGTAGTAGTTTACCAGTGAATGTGATGTTACAATCACCAAGTTATCCTTACACAGATATGACTTCAAGTCAACAACCTTCGACGCCCCCAAGAGCGTATCTTGAGAGTAGTCTTCGTACTACGACATTCGACGCCCCCAAGAGCGTATCTTGAGAGTAGTGTTCATACTACGAATTCGACGCCACCAAGAGCGTATCTTGAGAGTAGTCTTCGTACTACGACATTCGACGCCCCCAAGAGCGTATCTTGAGAGTGGTTTCCAAAAACTACGAACCTCGACGCCCCCAAGAGCGTATCTTGAGAGTAGTGTTCATACTACAACCTTCGACGCCCCCAAGAGCGTATCTTGAGAGTAGTTATTACACTACGACTTCGACGCACCAAGAGCGTATCTTGAGAGTGGTTTCCAAAAACTACGAATTCGACGCCCCCAGGAGCGTATCTTGAGGTAGATTTGCAACCTACCAGATTCGACGCCCCCAAGAGCGTATCTTGAGGTAGAAAAAACACTACCAGTTCGACGCCCCAAGAGCGTATCTTGAGGTAGATTTCAAACTACCAGTTCGACGCCCACCAAGAGCGTATCTTTGGTCTAACCTGTGCCCTCCGGGAGCCTATCCTGTGAAACGTTAAGTGCCGTCCGAGAGCCTGTCTCGTGAACAGTTTGACACCCGTCAAGAAGGTATTGTATTGGTGGACTAACCTGCGCCCTCCGGGAGCCTATCCTGCGAAACGTTAAGTGCCGTCCGAGAGCCTGTCTCGTGAACAGATTTCGACGCCCACCAAGAGCGTATCTTTGGTCTAACAGTACAACGTATACCGTGTAAGGGGTATCAGAAAAGATCATCGTACCATGCTTAGAAGGATACCATGAGAAAGAAATTTCTAAGTAAAGTAATGTGAAGAACAAATAATGTTTTTTCTTTATGAAGTTACAGGTATGACATGAAGGAAACCACGAAAGAAGAATAAGTAAAGGAAATATACCAAGGGAAGGTTCCATACCCAAAGAGCCATACACAAGGCACAAGGAGGCATCATAAGAAGAGACATAAGCACACGGCCATGTATACAACGAGTAGAGACAAGTGTATCACACAAAGAAGGCAACACTAAGAAAGATGGAGTTTTAAACTCTAAAGACAACCACAACTCACAAACACATGAGACTACCACAAGAAATAAGGGTACTATTCCCTTATCTTCGCAATATGCTTAATAGCAAAGTCTGACAAATCACCAAGTCGAGAAAAAGGAAAGTCAGGAGCAATCATATGAATACGCTCAAGAATCTTCTTCAAGGAAATACGTTTCGCCACAGAGCAACGAACATCCATAGCAGCCTGATAAGCAGAAGAGGCCTTATACTCAGCAATGGCACACTCCTTCGCCTCCATACAAAACATTTCCTCCAGAGAGACTAACTCAGCAGCCCGGAGTGTCTCATCACGATAAGACCTTTGTTTCAACGCCTCAACCTCTTCATTGAGAAGAACAATGCGACCCTCCAAGTCTCGGCACCGCAAATCAGTGATACGGCTATGCTCCAAACAGCTAATAAGATTGGATTTAAGAGAGACACAAATGTCCTCATATACCTTCCTCTCCTCAGCAAGATCAATAGCAAGGGTGGATAAATTAACAAGGTCGGCCATACCCTGCAACAAAAATAAAAGATGAGGCGGATAACACATGAAGAAGAAGTATGCCGAAGGATAAAACAGTTTGTAACATTACAGGAGCATAACGAGCCAACACATCACGAGCCAACTCATAAGTTGCCTCCAACCCTTTGGAGAGGGACACACGATCAGCAGGAGGAACAGCAGACTGCAGAACACGAACTCCAACTTCAGGAGTTTGTAAAGAAGATTGATTGTCAAAACGAGCCCCACGCCCATAATAAGGCGCCCACTCGGACCCGACAATCCCATCAACAGGGGGACGAGACAGCTCCTTCCGACTCAGACGCGGAAGACGAAGTCTACCTATAACAAAGCACAGAGTAAATACCAAGGTACACTAAAGAAACTCAGTTGCTCAAGGACTCACCAAACAAGGAGGAAGGAAAAGACGGATCCCGGACCTTCGATTGGGGGGCATCAATATAGAAAGAAGATGGCACCCTAACGTCACCACCCTTACCTTCAGTTAGAGAACACCTCCCCGCACCATAGAAAACTGATCTTTTTGCAATCGAAGATCCGGTCCCGGAAGTAACCACTCCCACACGTACTGGCCTCTTACTCCTCATCAATCACCAGAAAGTTCTGCTGACCGGAAAAAACACAGGCTCAGCCCAAGGAAAACAGAAAGCAAACAATGGACAAGAGATACGAACTCATTTCCCTAAATGATGGATACAAAGTAAAAAGACAAGAATAGAAAGACGACAAGAAAGACCCCATCAGCCAATAGGCAGAGGCAGGGGGCAGGGGAGATAGTCATAACTCCCAGCATAAGGAGACCCCATCAGCCAATAGGCAGAGGCAGGGGGCAGGGGGAGATAGTCATAACTCCCAGCATAAGAAGACCCCATCAGCCAATAGGCAGAGGCAGGGGGCAGGGGGAGATAGTCATAACTCCCAGCATAAGGAGACCCCATCAGCCAATAGGCAGAGGCAGGGGGCAGGGGGAGATAGTCATAACTCCCAGCATAAGGAGACCCCATCAGCCAATAGGCAGAGGCAGGGGGCAGGGGGAGATAGTCATAACTCCCAGCATAAGGAGACCCCATCAGCCAACAAGCAGAGGCAGGGGGCAGGAGGAGATAGTCATAACTCCCAGCATAAGGAGACCTCGTCAGCCAATAGGCAGAGGCGGGGAGACAAAGGAAGATAGTTACAAACCCCAGCACAGAGAGACCCACGGGCCAACAAGCGAAGATAAGGGGCAAAAGGAGATAATTATAATCCCAACATGGAGGACTTCACCCGCCGGTAAGCGGAAACATGAAGGTAAAAAGATGGAAAAATGACGAATCAAACAGGACTATATTATCATGAAGACATACAAATCAAGAACGAGACGAGTAAGGAAACGATTGAAGGAGAAGCATAATTAAATCTCTCAAAGGCAACGCTTACACAAAAAGAGAAGACACGTACCTCAATGCAACGCACGCCCCGAGAAACAAGCTTGACCAGAAATCCCACCGCCAAAAGGAAAAGAAGAGAAAAGGACAATGAGAATGAGGTAATCACTTCTCCTTTTATAATACAGAGGATTAGGGTTTTTCTAGAGTCGCCAAATCAACACCGTTGATTTTTAGAATGGAAAATTTCAAGGGACAAGATTCAAAAACTAGTTCCCATCAACCATGGTTAAACTCACACTTACCATAGTTGACATCTACTAAGGTTTATTTCCTAGTATCCCATACTTAGGAAAATTTTAGACCAAAACTGAAATTTTTCATCACTAAGATAAAATCCCGGCACGAAATTGGAAGCGTAAGTTATTTAGTTGCACTCGTATCACACCCCGGTGCAAGTTTGTATTTTTTGAGTATACACCTGTAGCAGAGATAAGTTTATCACTCCCACCTCAGACGGACGTGTGTCTAGGCACACGTCCGTGCTACTCTGACGTTTACAATTCCTCTATCTCAGTATACAGGGGGGCAGGGTCAGAGGCACGCATCTAAGGGTAAGCAGACATTCAGACAAAGAAGGTAAAATCCCGGTTTCAAATTGCGCGTGTCATACCATCCTAAAATAGAGTCAATCAAGGGTTAGGCCATTGGTTGACTCGGGGGCATGTGATGGATATACGCCCAATTTGAACCCGTTGACTTCCGAACCGTTGTATTTTTATCGTCCCATTTATGATTGCAAATCGAAACTTCAACCCGGACACTTCGCGAGAACACCAACGGCTCGGACGGGGCCGAAGCGCCCGTCCGACAACGAAGAACTCACCTAGGTGAGGTCGGGTGGCCACACCCGACCTCCCCTAGGGGAGATCGGGTCAGCCAACCCGATCTCCCCTAGGGGAGATCGGGTGGACCAACCCGATCTCTCCTAGGAGAGATCGGGTCAGCCGACCCGATCTCTCCTAGGAGAGATCGGGTCGGCCAACCCGATCTCTCCTAGGAGAGATCGGGTTGGCCAACCCGATCTCTCCTAGGAGAGATCGGGTCGGCTGACCCGATCCCTCCTAGGAGGGATGGGGTTGGCCAACCCCACCCTCCCTAGGAGGGGTTGGGTGCCCTCACCCAACCCCTACCCTTGGGGGTCGGATTCCTCCCCCCCCAAGGGTCCCGACACCCCTCTCAGACGCCCATGCTCGGTCCAGTCTGCCTACCTCCTCCGAATCCTAAGGTCTTAATTATATACTTAAAGGTTAATTAATTGTGTTTAGAGGTTAACGATGTCATTAAGCCACCTTAATGACACCGTTGCCTATAAATACCCCACCTTCACAACTCATTTGGACATCTTGGCCATTTGAACAATTTAGCTCTGACATCTCTCTAGCTTTATCTCTCTAGAAATATAGTTCTGACTTAGGCATCGGAGAGGGTTCACCAGGCACCACCCCCCCCTCCTCCGTGTCTGGTATTGCCCCTTTTGCAGGGCAAAGGGAGAGAAGAAGAGAAGGAACCAAGGGAAGAAGGAAAGGAAGAAGGACATAGACAAAGGCAAGACAACTCGAGAAGACCGGATCATACACATCCCCCATAAGGAGTGAGATCAAAGCCGACACCCCGTTGACCTAGATCTCATAACTTAACAGAGTATATCTATTTGCAACGTTTTATCTTCTCCTATGATGACGGTTAGTCGAATGGCTCCCAAGGGATATGTAGTTTCTCCTGCAAAACCTATCAAAGGGAAATCGACCTTCTTCAAGTCCTTTTAGTAAAGCCTAACTGCCTAAAGGCTGAATAAAAGAGAATATCTGTTGAACTTCCACTATCAATGAGAACTCTTTTGACTCAATACGTGGCGATCAGAAGAGTAACCAACAAGCCGTCTTCATGAGGTTTATTCTCTTTCGCCAAATCGTCCATTGTAAAACTGATAGTTTCAAGATCAGGCTCTCTAGGCCTTTTTCCCATTACCGCCGCTGTTGATATTTGGGTAGCATACACTTCTCGAGCCTTATTTGTTCCTCCTCCCGAGGCAAATCCCCCGGCGATAAAGTTGATCGTTCCTCTTGGGGGGGGGGGGGTTGATCACGAGGAGGAGATCGAAATTCCTCCCTTGGGCTAACACTTCACTTCTTCGGAATATTGGGGTTCTTTTCCACAAATTATAATAATTTTCCCCTCTGGATAAGGGTCTCTATATCTTGCTTCAAGAGGGTACACCCTTTTGTGTTATGCCCCCTTACCTGATGGTAGCGACAGTAACCATTTACCTGGTGACCCAGCATGTTTCTTCTTGCCGATGGCGGGTTAGTAAGGCGGAGCTTCTCCATTTCCTGAAGTACTACCGATACATTGTGGGTAAGAGGAGTATATTTGGAGGGATAAGGATTAGAATCTCTCCTTATTCCTTGTCAATTCCCTGGTCGGAAGTCTCGCCCACATCTTTCTTCCCTCCTAGGTGTTCGAGAAGCGGAGCCCTCCTCGATCTTGGTGGGCACTAGTTGTTTCTTGACTTCTTTGGGCAGCCCTTCATGCGACCTCTCTAGGTCGATGAATTTCTTTACTTTGATGGCGAGGGCGTCAATCCTTTGCACGGGCTTCATCACCATGCTGTCCTTCAGAGCTTGGCTCTGCACTCTAAGACCCCTCCAGAAGGTCCGGATCAACTCGCCATCCGTGGCGTCCTCGTTCAGCTGTTGGAGTATCTTGTGAAACCTTGTATAGTAGTTGGCAAAGGTTTCACCTGGGCCTTGCTCGATCTTGTCGAGGAAGTTCATGCTCTTGAGTCGCTGCCTCTGACCTATGTGTCCTTCAATGAATTTGGTTTTCAGCTCATCCTATGAGTCTATAGAGTTGTCGGGGAGACCATAAAACCAAGCAGACGCCTCTTCCTTCAGAATGGTTGGGAAGAGTGTTGCATAATGATCAGGCGTTGCCCCTCTTCCCAAGAGGGAGGAGTTGTGTGCGTTGATGTGGCGAACTGGGTCGCCTTCTCCGGTATAATCGTCGATGCTCCTCGCGAAGACTTGCGGGGGAACTCGAGTATTGAATAGCCTTTTGGTGAAGGGGTGAGAAGTATGATCACGAACGATGAGCAAATCGTTCACACCTCGCCTCTTCTTCTCCAACAGTTCTTCGACCTGCTCTATTGTGAACAGGACATGTTCCTTGCTCAGCATTTCGGCCTCGGGAGCTTTAGGGGTTTCTTTCTCCAGGGGATTCTTCTCCTGGATTTTCACACTGGAAGCTACTTCTTCTATTTGTGAGGCCTCTCGGGTTGGCTCTCTTTATTTTGGAACAGCCCCTGCTTGGGTTTTATTCCAAAAAGTAATAAAGGCAGCTATTACCTCCGGAGGAACAGCCTGGGGAGCTGTCGTCGCATCTTCCAAAATTGGCAGAGATTTGGAATGGTTGAGGGTTTCATCGTCGCCAACACCATTAGATTGGGGTATTGGGGGATCTTCTTGGGGGATCGGCCACGATGTGGTAGGATCCACTGGTAGACTGCTCCTTTCTTCCACCGGAGTGTTGGAAATCTTGCTCTTTTCGGCAGCCATGACTTTTTGATCTGTTCCCACAGACGGCGCCAAATGTTGGGATCAAAAAGACGTGGCCACAAACTTCACGGAATGGACTTCTAGGCTTCGCCTTGGATGCAGCTCTCTCGAGGACTTGATTTCCTACGGGAGACTTTTTACGGTCGAGCACCTAAAAAGGGGTTGGGATGGCCCCTGATTCCACTCTGAAGCTTAAGTTAGTAATGTATTTGAGAGTGTAATATATAACTATTCAGAGTAGATTGTTTTTAATTGAAGGAGATAGCCCCCTATTTATAGGAAGAAGTTTACCGACTTTGTAGAGGCGGCTACTGGCCTCTGATTGGTTGCCTAGGGGCGGCAATCAGCCCTTTGTGATTGGCTAATAGAAGCAGTTGTCAGCCAGCTGGTGACAAGCAAGTTGCCACCTCATGTTTACTTCGGAGGAAGGTTTTCCTTTTAAGCAGGTGACAAGCAGGTCGCCACCTCACCTTTACTTCGGGGGAAGGTTTTCCCATGGAGACGGTGGGAAGCAGGTCACCACCTGTCTTTACTTCGAGGGAAGGTTTTCCTTTGGTGACGGTGGGAAGCAGGTCGCCACCTGTCTTTACTTTCGAGGGAAGGTTTTCCCTTGGAGACGGTGGGAATTAGGTCGCCACCTGTCCTCTGGAAGATTCTCTAAGTCTCCATAGTCGACCAGTCAATCTTTTGAAGTCGACTTCTTCATGATTGGTAGTCGACCTTTTATCTCCAAATGGTTGGAATAAACAAGAAAGGTCGTCGACTTCTTCTCCTCGCCCTGAAAGCGTACTCGACCTGTCACCTGTAGGAAATCACCATAAACCAAGAACGTACATGCATAGTCGGGTTTATTTATAACCCAACTGGCTATATATGTTGTATCCATGTACTTGATGTAAATGCAGGTTCCATGTCAACACCTTGTTGTATGCTAACACTTAGTAATATGTTTGACACATAGTAGCGTGATGTCCACTTGCAATATGCCGACTGTCATCTTGAGCAAAACACTTAGAAAATATTTCGCCCTTGAAATCATGTACCCATGTCGATATGCATGTACATACCTAGAGCTTGCACACTGATTGACTTGTTACTTGTAATTTTTAGGATTCCGAGTTACGCAGACTTCTTTTCACAGTTAGTCTTCTTGCCGTGGTTATCATGAATAAGTCTTCTATCCCCATTCCGAGAGTGACATTATGTTCAGATGTTGGAGACGAGCCGGGTATCAACACAGTTGAGTCTCTTAAAGACCCTACGAGGAATGTGAGTTACTTCTTCAACTACATTGATGAAGATATGTTTGAGCTGTACGCGACTTGTTGTGGATTTGATTCTGCTTTGGAGGCTATTCTTCCCTATGACGTGCTGCCGGACTCCAAAAAAGGGCAAGTTACCATTCCTCCAAGTGATCTATCCGCAGTTTATACCTCGCAGATTAAGGAAGGCCTGCGTTTTCCCTATTGTCCTGACCTAGTGGACCTTTGTCGCTATTACCGGATATCACCCTTAATCCTATCTCCTGCTGGCCTTCGTGTATGGAGTTGTTTTCGAGTTTTGTTCCACAAGCAATCTTTGCACTATTCCACCATTCTTTTCCAATGCTTCTATCAACTGATGTGTCCAGACACGACGGGGTTGTGTGGAATGAAGATGCGTTGGCCGAACTTGCAAGATAAGGGCTTTGAGAAGCTTGGTCTTGGAGATGCCAAGTGGGATCACAAACAGCGTCTGGCCGCCCCGGCTGATCGTTCAGGTTCGCATTGGCGACATCACTACTTCTTCGTATGCGATGTCTGGACTATTTGGATGTTGAGAAAGTGGAGAAGGCTGATCCTGCTCCTATTTTTTCTGACCTTTCCTTGGATGATAGGGAGGCGTGAAGAGCATTCTTCGATGTCAGCAAGAGCGTCGCTATCGTTGTCTATTACGTGCTTCGGATCAGGATTTGATTGATGCCGAGATTCATATACTTCCTTCTGAAGATTTGGTATGTTGATATCTTTTATAACCTGTACTATGTTGCAATGTAGGTCGTTTTGATGGAAAAAGTTCGTCTTTGCAGACAGCTAATGATCGTGATTGATGGATATGTGTCCAATTCGAGTTCGTATTTATGTTTCGGGCCTCGTAAACACGTCAAAATTACATCACGGCTTGAAAAACGTCTCCCAAGGGTCAAAACGGTCCGGAAGCGCGTTACGCGCGTCCGGACCGGACCTCCGGATTGCACAAAGCAATCTGGAGGTCCGGGTTGCAAACAATCCGGACGTCCGGATTGCAGCAATCCGGAGGTCCGGGTTGCGCGGCAAGCCGGACCTCGCCGAATTGCCCAAATTCGACAAGGTCCGGATTGCACTACGTGTATTGCGTGATTACCGTTTACGCGATTACCGTTACGTGTAGAGAAGTCAAGTTCGCGCATTGCCAATATGGATGACGGTTACCGCTTGCTTTTGAACCGTCATCAAACCGCTTTAAAACCGGGTCCGGTCCCAAGGAATCCTATAAATAGGAGGCCTTAGCCACCCATTTTCACACATCCTCTCATTTGCCCAACTTTGGTATTTTGAGCTCTGACTTCTCTCTAGAAATACTTTCTCTCTCTAAGATTACCTTTTTAGCCCTATAGTGACTTAGTCATCGGAGAGGGCTCCACTAGCACCACCCCCCCCTCTCCGTGCTAGTACTGGCCCTTCGTGCAGGAACCGGTGCCCCGGACGCTCGGACTTGTGCACAGACCACCGTTTCCCGAGACTCAGACGCCTCCTGAGACACAACCGCCTTTCGAGACTCAGACGCCTCCTGAGACACAACCGCCTTTTGAGACACAACCGCCTTTCGAGACACAGACCTTTCCGAGACTCAGCGTTAAAACCAGACACTTGTCATCGGCACAAGGCGAAAACCTCTTTCAGACGAAGGGTGACAGCCCAGAATCCCGCTCAACCACTCAGACAGACCCGTCCTTACGACCCAGTTCATCCAGGACGCAACATTGGCGCCGTCTGTGTGATTCGAACAAAAAGCTATCATACCGCAAAGTCATGACGAGTGATCGCAACCCTCCCGAAGAGGTTAATGCGAGAAGTACAAGGAAAAGGCCTGCACATCCTAAGACGTCTTCGGCAAGCAAAAAAGCAGGAGGTCAGAAACCACCCGGAAGCCAGCCGGGGCCTTCCTACATACCGAGAGCTACTTCCATAGTTTCATCCATGCAAACCGAGGATGTGCCCGACGCACAGCACAACCTCCAAAAATCAAATGACGAGCACCGTTCACCCCCACCTGGTTTCGAACCAGAGATGCATGACGATGATGAATTTCAGTCAGAAATGCCGCAAGGCGAACAACAAGGAACAGGAGCAAACCCGATTCCTTCAGTTACTCCAGCAATGATGGCTGCGCTGGAAGACTTACTCGCATTCTGCGAGTCACTGAAAAGTCAAGGATATGCGGCCCAACCACCTCCAACCACCCAGGAACACGCTGCGCCGACAAGAGAAACGTCGCAAGACACTACCCGCCAAGGCTGTCCACTCCAGGACAGGGACCAACATGCAGAAAATGCCTTCCAGCATACAAGATATGAAGCGACACATCCATACACTCCTTCCCAAGGAGCCCGTCATTGGAGGAATGCAAGAGACTTTGACGCTGAAAGCGAGAATTCATACGACCAAGAAGTGTACGTTGCAAAGACAATGCACAAGACCAATGACACCAACTTGGAGTATGTTTACATAAAGGATGCCGCCTTTAAAGATGTCATGAATTTCTCATCAAAGGACAAGGAGCACGTTGCATAACACGACGCCTTGCCCATAACCTCACAGAAGCCGATAAGAAGACAACTTGGATCCTTCCACATCCCTTTTGCCACAACCGATGCTTTCTTCACGCCAACAAGAAATGCATCCTTCGCACAATGCGACCAAGGAGCCCTCCAATACAAAGGTGTCAATCCGTCACCCCCTCTGCCTCCAATCAACGGACAAGTTGAGACGACAGGGATAAAGTCTCAAGTCACAAGTCATCAAGACGCACCGCACCAAAGAATAGAGGGGCAATGCACGGAAGGTACCTTCCAGTACCAACAACCAAGGCACGAAGTTGCACGCTCATGCAACCCGTACGTGATAGCACAACACCAAAAAGAGGCATGGAAACAACCTCCAAAGCAGAATCAAACAAAACCGCCCTCAAGCGGTCAGAAAGGAAGAAATTGGCAGCCTCAGCCGAAAAGACCTTTCCAAGAAGATATCACAGACTGCATTCCATTGAATGCACCACTATCCGTGATAATGAAGAAAATGAAGGATGCGAACATATGGAAAGAGCCGAACAATTTCAGAAAAGGTCCGCTGGGGAAAGACAAAGACAAGTGGTGTGAAAACCACGAGGTCTTCGGCCACGAAACGGACAGCTGTGTCAGCCTACGTTCCCGCATTAACAGCTTCGTCCTCAAAGGCAAATTAGAGCAATTCGTCGATCAAGGCGACAGCCCTCCAAAGAAGACTCAAGCAGAGTCATCAAAAATACACAAGGAAGGTCCTTCCACAAGGACAAGTCAAGACGATGCTAACATCTGTCACAAGGAGGGACGGGAAAAACCTATTAGCGACGATGATGTCCCAATCACGGGATTGACAACAAGAACCTTGAAGGCAATAGTTGAAAAAGGAGATACACATCTCCTGGAAAAAGAGACAACACGCAACAAAAGAGGTCATTCCAGTCAAATGCCCAAAGGCTCAAAGAAACCAATCTCGCCAAATGTGTTCCATTGAACACACCGTTATCTGTCATCTTGAAAGAAATGAAAGAAACCAAGCTGTGGAAAAAGCCCTCCAATTTCCGCAAGGGCCCACTGGGAAAAGATGAAAGCAAATGGTGTGAAAATCATGAAGTATTTGGCCACGAGACAGAAAGCTGTGATGGATTAAAGCTTCATGTAAACAGCTTGATCTTAGAAGGAAAAATGAAGAAGTATATCGACCAAGGCAATAAGCATCAAAGGAAGCCTTGTTTGAAGTCTTCAGAAAAAGGCAAGGGAAAAGAAAAGGCGGATGATAATCCACCTATCTCCAAACGCCAGATACAACGTCACTTATGGAACCAATTGTGACGACTTATACAATCCTTGGAGCATGAAGGCGGAAGAAACAAATTTCAAACTCCCGGAAAACAAACTTCATCGCCCACTTGAGCCAACGACTGCCTTCCTTGGCAAAGGTGTTGAAGAACAACACAAGCAATGTAAAACAAGGGGGCATGACATCAAAATTTGTTCATCCCCAAAGGTGGAGATTGAAGAGCTCAACACGCTAGATGCATTGAGAAACTATGTGGCACGTGGCAGAGTCAACTGGCCAACAAATCACCTATGAGGACGTCAAACACATCAGTACATTATTATGACGCATATTACCTTGGAATAACGCCAAGTAGCAACTACGCACATATTAATCGCGTCAACAACACAAAGCCTCAAGCATTCTATACGCGCAAGACTAAAAATCGTGTCGCAATAATAAATAAGGCGTGGGCATTACCCAAGGGAAGATCATGCACTATTAGAAGATGAAACAATAAAAACCACCAGGAAACAGCGATACAACTGCCAAGCGACTTGGGGGGCACCAAGCTGACAAATGCTCGGCATTCTACCTAACATATATACATACCTATCATGATCTGCACATATCGCGTCCGCACTCAGGAAAGTTTCCTACACAAACAAGGAATCCTTGTATCAGATTCCTTTACTTTATTTATTATATGCATGACTAAAAAGAAAATTTCATGACTCCGTACTTTTACAAACTTATAAAAATGGCGATTATCTGACAAAAGCAACTATGTTCGTAGGTACATGCTACACTACGATTACTACATGGGAATTACGCCAAGTAGTAACCTATGCACAAAAATCTACTTCAATAATACAAGCTAAGAATTGTGTTCAAGAAGGGATTTATGGTATACAATGCCAACATATCAATTATCTACACCAACAAGGGAGTTTATTTCTCCATTCATAACATTGGCGTCTATCTCAAGAAGGTGCCGGCAACACAGAGCCGTCGCGCTATGTGCACAGTCAACTTATATATCGCAATGACAACTTGCGGATTATCTATCAAAATGACGACTATTCCAAAGGCGTCAACTACAAGCAATATCTTGGATTAACACCAAGATCTACTATCAAAAGTAGCATGTTGAGGTATCCTCTTTGTAAAGACAAACCCCTTGTTTACTTCTAAAAAATGACATGCTGTGACATCTCTTGTTAGAGGCAAATCCCCATGTTCATAGCCATTCCCTGGATTCAGAACAGGATGGGCAAATACAATACGGGACTGATCACCCCATAAGTGGCGGAAGTTCTCTTGTTAGACAACGACCCCACGCTACAACAAGTGTGAATTCCTGTTTAAAGGGTTCACTCTTTATGGCGAATGTCCTCTTGTTAGATGACAATCCCATACTATGAATTCCTATTTAAAAGGGTTCACTCTATACGGCGAACGTCCTCTTGTTAGATGACAATCCCGTACTATGAATTCCTGCTTGAGTGTTCACTCTTTACGGCAAAAGTCCTCTTGTTAGATGACAATTCCGTATTACAGATCCTCAAACCGTGTTGCATGGTTCCTGGACGCAGAAAGCATGCATCACAATTCATATTTTCAAAAAGTGTTACGTGGTCCCTGGACGCAGGAATCATGTATCACAAATATTGTTTCAAATACTTTATCAAATATTTTATCAAATATCTTATGTATCAAATATTTTATCAACACGGTTTTTGCGTGTATCACGAGCTTTTTTAGGGTTCACAAACATCTTTTCAAAAACCAAAATGTTTTTACGTATGCTTCCCCAACGTGGGTTGATACACGCTGGCAGGTGCGCACCCTGTTTAAAACTCATAAAATTTACAAGTCGAGTCTTGTACAACGTCGCCTTAGAGTGGAACTAAGAGACGGTATAAACTAGTATCTTGCTTAGCCAAGATAACTCATTTCAAATACACAACTTGTTAAGAAATATTAATATACGCAAAATACTTGGCAGGCTGCAACATATATAGCGGCAAACTATTCAGGAAAGAAGGGCAACATGCGTAATGCATCATGCAAGCAACCAGGAGAGCATCTCAAATCATCAATCAAGAAGTGGCTAATGGTCACGGCTACGGGGACTACATCTATGATTACTAGTCATCCACATCAAACAAAAACCTACAATGCGCAAGTCGCAACATCCTATGCTCTATCCATCTTGCTATGCCTTGGAATCTAACCAAGAGGGGCGATCATAACACTCAACAATGAGCGACAAACAGTCGCAACTACGGACATCATGTTCATCATCTAAGGATATCTATCCTATCTTCCATGTCCAAAGCATATGGACGGCATAGATAACTCAAGGTATGGAATATTACTAACAAGTTATCACATGATTATTATTGAAAACAGGTCTGTTAGGTTATAAAGTCTAGGTCAACGGGTCGTCAATCTAGAATTTATCTCCCACTAATGAAATGTCGGGTTCAATGTTCCTAGGACTAGTCGTTCTGATACATGCCCTTCTGCTCCCTTGGGGTAGTTGTTCTGATGTATGTCCTTCTCTTCTCTCCTTCTGACCTCCTTTCCTTCTCTCCTTCTGACCTCCTGAGGCTTGTACTTCTTACCCCTGGGGCTTGTCCTACTGCTCTATGCTCTTCTGCTTCCTTGGCTCTCTTCTCCTTGCCACCCTGCAAGAGGGGCAATACCAGGCACAGAGGGGGGGGGTGGTGCCTGATGAACCCTCTCCGATGCCTAAGTCAATACGGTTTTAGAGAGATAAAGCTAGAGAGATGTCAGAGCAAAATTGTGCAACTTGCCAAGCTGATCAAATGAATAGTGGAGGTGGGGTATTTATAGGCAACGGTGTCCTTAAGGTGGCTTAATGACATCGTTAACCTTTAAACACAGTTAATTAACCTTTAAACGCATAATTAGGACCTTAGGATACGGAGAAGGTAGGCGGAATAAACCGAGTGTGGGAGTCCAAGGGTGGTGCCGGGGCCCTTGGGGGGAGGGAAATCCGACCCCCAAGGGTAGGGGTTGGGTGAGGGCACCCAACCCCTCCTAGGGAGGATGGGGTTGGCCAACCCCTCCTAGGGAGGATGGGGTTGGCCAACCCCATCCCCCCTAGGGGAGATCGGGTTGGCTGACCCGATCTCTCCTAGGAGAGATCGGGTTGGTCCACCCGATCTCCCCTAGGGAAGATCGGGTTGGATGACCCGATCTCCCCTAGGGGAGGTCGGGTGTGGCCACCCAACCTCACCTAGGTGAGTTTGACTTGGCCGGACGAGCGCTTCGGCCTCGTCCGAGCCGTTGGTGTTCTCGCGAAGTGTTCGGGTTGAAGTTTCGATTTACAATCGTTAATGGGATGATAAAAATACAACGGTTCGGAAGTCAACGGGTTCAAATTGGGCGTATATCCATCACATGCCCCCGAGTCAACCAATGGCCTAACCCTTGATTGACTCTATTTCAGGATGGTATGATACGCGCAATTGAAACCGGGGTTTTACCTTTCGTCTGAATGCTTGCTTACCCATGGATGCGCGTCTCCGTCTTTGCCCCCTGCCTTATGAGATAGAGGAGTTGTAAACGTTAGAGTAGCGCGGACGTGTGCCTAAGCACGCGTCCGTCTGAGGTGGGAGTAATAAATCTACCTTTGCTACAGGCGTGTACTCAAAAAATACATACTCGCATAGGGATGCAATACGAATGCAACTAAGTGACTTATGCTTCAATTTCGTGCCGTGATTTGCCTAAGTGGAGAAAAATTTCATTTTTGGTCTGAAATTTTTCTAAGTATGGGATACTAGAAAATATGCCTATAGTATGTTAACTAGGAGTGAACATGGACATATCATGAACATGAGGATGTGTACTAGCATACATGTAAGTAGGAACATAAGGATGGGAGTGAGTATAGACATGCTGCGATTGTAGTCATGAATGTATGCATAAATATATGGCGGCCATGTGCATGGACGTCTAAATGTTTGAACACATGGGAGTGTGTATGTGGGCATGCATATGAGTGCAAGCATGAACATGTATGTATGTATGGATGGGTTGTGAGTATAAGCATGAGTGATGACATTGATGTACCCGTAGATGTTAATCATGAATATGAGCATAAGTGCAAAGGTGAGAGCATAGACCTCTCCTTTATTTGAGGGTGGGAACTCTGCCACTCAATGGGACACAACGTTCCGCCTCCCTCGTACTAGCGTGAGCATTGTCCATTAATCTCGACCTTCGGCATGTGTAACATTTTTCCTTCATTCGTTGGAGCGTGTGTATAGCTCTTGACCTTTACCCTGCAATTTGTTCCCCATAAAAGTGAGGGTGAAAAAGCTTACAAGCTTTCTTCTTACCGCCGCGAGCGAAGGGGTCTATTGACATGTGTTAAGGGTTGACCCTTCCTTCGGATGTGCTGGAGCGTTGCTCCATTTGGGGAAACTAAAAGTTCGCCCTCTTCCCTTGGTGTTAAGGTTGTCCCCGTAGTAGGCGTATCTCGCCCCTCCATGAGTAAGGGTCGATCTTTGCGTTGGTTGCTCGTATAGATGACTCACTTTTGGGAAGCTTTCTTCTTCAGACAGGGAGACCTTGAAGATCGTTTTCCAAGGTAGTCAGACCAAATCTGACCGTCCCGTGTCTTGGGTGTCCGAGGCGGACTTGTATGAGGCAGGGACTCGTATGACCCCTTGTAGGTTGATTTCATGGAGAAACATACAAGGTGTAGGCAGAGCGTTCCGAACGTGCCGTTGAATCAGATGAGAGGGAAGAACCCTCTAGTTCTGATTATCAGGCCAAGAAATTTTCTAAGTCAGGGGTGGCTGCTAATGCTTCCAGTATGTTCTTTTTCCCTTCTTTTTTCTTTGTGATATACTTATGATTGTTCTCATGCTGCTTCCTTCTTGTTGTTAGAGCGTTCTTCCCTGGTTACCGAATGATTCTTGTGGTGGGTGAGAGTTCAAGTCAATCTAAATCCAAGGCGCGGAAACCTGACTCTGAGGTCGGGCCCTCGGCTGCCAAGGAGAAGGAAACCGCGAGAGGCTCTCCTTCAAGTGCCCCCTTGCTGACTCCCTCCCATGATAAAGAGGTAGTGGTTGAAGAGGCACCCTCTTTGCTTGACAAAAGGAAACAACCCGTGGCTGGCGATGGGGTGATCATAGGTCTTGATGTCTCTTCTCTATCCCCTGCCCCCCAGCCGAGGGGCCGAGTCTCAAGTTTATTTCATCTTCATGTAGATTTGACGACTTTTGAAGGTGTTTTTGTCTTTCCTATGGGTTATGTTATTAACCCCTGCGTTGAAGATTTTTCTTTTGGTGATGGGTGTGATCATCACCTTTCCTTGAGGTTCCTTTCTCTTGCCATGGCTCTGATTAAGATAGCAAATCCTTGCTTTGGAGTTTGGTGGAGACTGCTCTTGAGTTAGCCTCTACTAGTATCGTAGTTGTGATCGTTGTGGGGATTGTTTTGTTATATGCCCTCAATAGTGCTTGTCGTGATTCTTTGCTTCATGGTTGATTTCGTGAGATATGGAGGTTGTCTTCATAATGAGGACGTCTCCTTCCTGGTATCAGCCAGTGGGTTGAAATATAAGTGCCTACCTTTGATGAGCGTACGAAGGGTGTTGTTTTTCCTTTTTCTTGAACCTCCTCCTAAGGCTAGGCGTAGCCTTTTGATGTTCGTGGTCAGGATGGTGTCTTTACAATGCATGTCTTTGACAGATGTTTTATGATGTGCTGCCATGATAATCACTTCGGGGTATGTGGACGTGATAGCCACTTCGTGATGTGTCGGAGTGATAGTCCTTCTGTAGTGTGTGGACATGGTAGCCAGTTCAGGGTATGTGGACATGATAGCCACTTCAAGGTATGTGGACATGATAGCCACTTCAAGATATGTGGACATGATAGCCACTTCAGTGTATGTGGACATGATAGCCACCTCACGATGTATGGAGTTGTGCTTTAGTATTCCTTTCTCATTGGAGAGCCTTCATTGCTATAGTTGCCTTTTGTGTAGGCTATGTTTGTTGGGTTAGGTCCCGATGTCTCGTCTTGTCGGATGTTGTATCCTTTATGCTCTTTAGATGTCTCCTTCATGAGTTGTGCTTGACGATGTTCAAGTCTGATACGAGCATAGGTCACGCGAGGGCGACATGCATGACAATAACATTTGTCGGAGGTTGATTTGTGTGACTTGTAAGGCAATTCTCTTCTTGATGGGTCGAGCTTATTTTGAGAGCCTTGAACTTTGGATTTCATGTCTTTGCTATCCTTCTTGGTGGTGTTGGGTTCCTTTGAGATACTTCTCTTGACTTGTGATATGGATGGTAGGATAACTCGTTACTTTTCATGATAACCTCTTGTACTTCTATATATGATCCTTTGGTCATGGACTTCTCCTTTGTATATGCTTTCCTTTCTTTATCTTTCTTTTGTGCTTTCCTTCACATCATACCGGCTATCTCATCAAGAAAAAACATTATGTGTTCTTTATACAACTTTACTTTGCAATTATTTTCTTATGGAATCCTTCTCAGTATGGTGCGATGATCTCTTCTTATACCCTTTAAATGGTATATATGGTACTGTTAGACCAAAGATACGCTCTTGGTGGGCGTCGAATCTGTTCACGAGACTGGCTCTCGGAGGGCACTTAACGTTTCACAGGATAGGCTCCCAGAGGGCACGAGTTAAACCAAAGATACGCTCCTGGTTGGCGTCGAAAACTGTTCACGAGACAGGCTCTCGGAGGGCACTTAACGTTTCACAGGATAGGCTCCCGGAGGGCACAAGTTAGACCAAAGATACGCTCCTGGTTGGCGTCGAAAACTGTTCACGAGACAGGCTCTCGGAGGGAACTTAACGTTTCACAGGATAGGCTCCCGGAGGGCACAAGTTAGACCAAAGATACGCTCCTGGTTGGCGTCGAAAACTGTTCACGAGACAGGCTCTCGGAGGGCACTTAACGTTTCACAGGATAGGCTCCCGGAGGGCACAAGTTAGACCAAAGATACGCTCCTGGTTGGCGTCGAAAACTGTTCACGAGACAGGCTCTCGGAGGGCACTTAACGTTTCACAGGATTGGCTCCCGGAGGGCACAAGTTAGACCAAAGATACGCTCCTGGTTGGCGTCGAAAACTTGTAGTTTGAAATCTACCTCAAGATACGCTCTTGGGGGCGTCGAATCTGGTAGTGTTTTTTCTACCTCAAGATACGCTCTTGGGGGCGTCGAATCTGGTAGGTTGCAAATCTACCTCAAGATACGCTCCTGGGGGCGTCGAAATTCGTAGTTTTTGGAAACCACTCTCAAGATACGCTCTTGGTGCGTCGAAGGTCGTAGTATAGAAACTACTCTCAAGATACGCTCTTGGGGGCGTCGAAGGTCGTAGTATGAACACTACTCTCAAGATACGCTCTTGGTACGTCGAAAGTCGTAGTATTGACACTACTCTCAAGATACGCTCTTGGGGGCGTCGAAGGTCGTAGTATGAACACTACTCTCAAGATACGCTCTTGGGGGCGTCGAAGGTCGTAGTATAAAAACTACTCTCAAGATACGCTCTTGGGGGCGTCGAATCTGTTCGCGGGATAGGCTCCCGGAGGGCACAGGGTTCGTAGTTTTAGAACTACTCTCAAGATACGCTCTTGGGGGCGTCGAATATGTTCGCGGGATTGGCTCCCAGAGGGCTCATAATGTTACCTTATCTTGTGTCCTTTCTCATGTAGGGTGCGTCTTTGGTATGCTTTTCGAGTCTTTACTGATGGATATACGCCCAATTTGAACCTGTTGACTTCCGAACCGTTGTATTTTTATCGTCCCATTTATGATTGCAAATCGAAACTTCAACCCGGACACTTCGCGAGAACATCGACGGCTCGGACGGGGCCGAAGCGCCCGTCCGACAAGAGGCGAACTCACCTAGGTGAGGTTGGGTGGCCACACCCGACCTCCCCTAGGGGAGATCGGGTCAGCCGACCCGATCTCCCCTAGGGGAGATCGGGTTGGCCAACCCGATCTCTCCTAGGAGAGATCGGGTCAGCCAACCCGATCTCTCCTAGGAGAGATCGGGTTGGCCAACCCGATCTCTCCTAGGAGAGATCGGGTCGGCCAACCCGATCCCTCCTAGGAGGGATGGGGTTGGCCAACCCCACCCTCCCTAGGAGGGGTTGGGTGTCCTCACCCAACCCCTACCCTTGGGGGTCGGATTTCTCCCCCCCCAAGGGTCCCGACACCCCTTTCAGACGCCCATGCTCGGTCCACTCCGCCTGCCTCATCCGAATCCTAAAGTCTTAATTATACGCTTAAAGGTTAATTAATTGTGTTTAAAGGCTAACGATGTCATTAAGCCACCTTAATGACACCGTTGCCTATAAATACCCCACCTTCACAACTCATTTGAACATCTTGGCAAGTTGCACAATTTTGCTCTGACATCTCTCTAGCTTTATCTCTCTAAAACCGTACTGACTTAGGCATCGGAGAGGGTTCATCAGGCACCACCCCCCCCTCTGTGCCTGGTATTGCCCCTCTTGCAGGGTGGCAAGGAGAAGAGAACCAAGGAAGCAGAAGAGCATAGAGCAGTAGGACAAGCCCCAGGGTAAGAAGTACAAGCCTCAGAAGGAGAGAAGGAAAGGAGGTCAGAAGGAGAGAAGGAAAGGAGGTCAGAAGGAGAGAAGGAAAGGAGGTCAGAAGGAGAGAAGGAAAGGAGGTCAGAAGGAGAGAAGGAAAGGAGGTCAGAAGGAGAGAAGGAAAGGAGGTCAGAAGGAGAGAAGGAAAGGAGGTCAGAAGGAGAGAAGAGAAGGACACATATCAGAACGACTACCCCAAGAGAGTATAAGGGCACAGATCAGAACGACTAGTCCTAGGAGCACTGAACCCGACATTTCGTTAGTGGGAGATAAATTCTAGATTGACGACCCGTTGACCTAGACTTTATAACCTAACACTTGGCGCCGTCTGTAGGCTTCGGACAGAAAGCCTGGCAATTACACGAGCTATGACGAACAGTAGGGTGTCTAGGCACCAACGCCCACCCGGGGGCAATGGGCGGAGGAGAGAACCCATACCCCCAGGGAGGCAGCCTAACCCTGGGAAGCAACCAATGCATCCAGAGCCCCAAGAAATACCACAGCCTCCTCAACAACAGAACAACCAGGAGGGAGGACCTTCACGCCCAGCTGGGGCTGAGTCCTCCACAGCCTCCACCCCCCGGACAAAAAGGCCACAGAGAGCAAGAGGACAACAGGGAGTGCCTTCCCACAACACGGCACCCCCTGAGGGATACTATTATGAGACAATAGGCATCACCGCCCACCTGGGATACTATTACGAACAGCTTAGTATCTAGGCATCACCGCCCACCTGGGGGCAATAGGCGAGGGAGACAGCCTATACCTCCAGCAAGGCAGCCTAACCCAGAGAAACAGCCTGCACACCAGAGCCTCAGGTAGCCCCACAGGCACCCCAGCCTAACAAGCAGGGAGGAGGTTTCCACAGCTCCAACTCCATTGACTAGGAAGCCACAGGGACAGGGGGCAACAAGGAGTGCCATCCCAATACACCAGCATGAAGAAGAACAAGTCCCAGAAGAAGAACACCACTTGCACCCTCGAACAGGGCAGTGAGAAGAACAAAGGAGAGACAGCCAAAGGCCACCCCCAGAGGGAAGGCAGCAGTCTGTGCCTCCAAGGCAGCAACAGACACAGCAGGATGCCAGGGCATACACACCTCTGGGGGCAGATAGACAGGCAAGACCTCCAAGGAGGCATGGATTCAACCAAGTACCCCAACAGGGACATATACCGCACTAAGGGAGGACATACATGCCAGACCAACAAGGATATAGGAGTTCCAACATCAACCATGGCAATGTACACATACAGTCCGTATCACCACAGACATGCCTAAGGGACATACCAAGGAAAGCTCAAAGGGAGGGACATAGTCCCAACAACACAATAAAGCAACCACCTACCCATGATACAGCACGACAGGTCCAAACCCCTTGTGCATGACAACCCTTGGCACACGTCCTCCTAGGACAGAGGAGGAGTTGAAAAGACAAGGATTTGAACAGGGAACTAATAGAGTACCACACCACGTCAGCACATAGCTACTACAATGGGAAGTCTCATGGAGAGACATAGTAGAGTGAGACCGCACATAGCATACATGAAGGATACACCTCCACCTAGTCCGCCTTGCAAGGATGCGACCTCATATTCCTCAAGTGGAAGGAATACACACAGACTAATGGAGGAAGACAGTTACATTACCAAGGAAACAGGGGATATCAACACCCCCACTCCCATATCCTTCCCATATCCTCTTATTTAATTTAACTGCATAACAAGTCAACTCCCTAAAAGGGTAGATTTTGATACTTGATATCAACATGTTTTCCAAGAATGACCATACCGGACGCCTCCGGGCTCCGTGATATATATGTACACAGGTGAACCACTAGAAGAATCAGTAAAAGGCCGTCGCCAATCAAGAGATGCACAAGCAACAGATTCCTCAATCCCAAAGACCACCTATAAGGTCAAGTTTCTGGGAAAGATCACAAGATGGAAGGCTCACTTACAAAAATAAGTTGAACACTCCCAACATCCTATAGAGGAACTACCATGAAGGTCACAAAGGATTACCCCTACTACAACCTTCCACCAAGCATCCTAGGGCCAAGCCCGTCAAAGAATCCCATCTGGCATTGGTATGCAAGGGGGGCACCAGTCACAACATGCCCTCCCCACAAACGCCCATTAGCACAAGAGGGGGTAGCCGCGAACACATCCCTCCAGAAATGGAGGAAACCATATCACATGGGCAACACCCACCATCAAAGGCAAACACCTCCAGCGGATCTTTATGATTTCACAAAATAGCCAGGAGACACAACTACACTTAGAAAGCTCATCCAAGGTAATGGAATACACTTCCATCAAAAACCCTCAAGGACACCAAGCCTAGCAAAGGAAGAACGGTGACACCATCATCAAGATTTTAAAAAGGGATATGGAAAACATAGTATTTCCACACAATGATATGTTAGTCATAAGAGAGGAAATCACCAACTTTGACATGAAGAGAATCATAGTACATGAGGGGAGTCCGTCAGACATCTCCCATGACCAACCATTGATGATACTAGAGAAGAGTCAGGCATACCTAATACCAAAGGACCCCCTACTAGTAAAGGTGGTCAGAACATCAACACACCCATTAGGGACACGGCACTACAAATGAACCAGGAAAAGGATGGAACACATATCCTTACAAGTATCCTTACAAGTTTCCTTGCATTTATCCTTGCAAAAATTAACTCCATAGAAAAGAGGTCATCTGATAGATGACTATGTCTCTGTTCTCAAAATATGATCCTAACCCGGAGATCCTTGGACTCCGTACCATGTATGTAATGAATAACATGTTCATCAGAGATAGGTACACGAAGATTCAAGACAGCGCCATAAAGATTAGGCGCATACCTCTACCAAGTACGACACATTGGAGTGTTCACAAACACTCCTTCGCCATCTCACAAGAAAGGAAGGCAACCAAGGATACAAGTCCTAATAGAATAAACATCGGTAGAAAATCCTGTCATTGAAGTCATGCACCAAGAGAGAAACTCTAAAGATGCAAGTTTAGCAAAAGAGATAGTGCAAGAACTAGAGTGTGAAAAAGGAGATACATCTCCTACCAAGAGCCTTAGGGCAGGATAATAGTTCTACAAGATCAACCAAAGAAGAGCTCTAAAGCTTGGGGAGTAAGGTTTCAAGATCGACCCTCACACTAGACGCACATCCCGATCAACCACCTTGTCTGCAAATGATAAGACATTTGACTCTGGCATCCCATCAAGAGGAAAACCCCGATAAAAGGGGCACTAGAAAAATATCCCGCCTTTAAAGCCATACGCCGAATACATGACGAATGAAGGTTATGATAAAACAAAAAAGGAGGGACTTGTCAGCTCAACACACCTCAAACACGTATACGTACGCAACACAAATGCAGCCTCTAATGAAGCTATCCAGCAAGGAATAGCCAATACGGGGACAAACCCATAGAAAATCATGGAGCATCACTTGCAAACCTAAAGAAAAACATCATTTTTAGGTTCAAGTCCTAATTCAAAGGAAATCTATAACCAAGATTCAAGGTGGGAGGAGCATGACCAATGTGACACTCCCCAAAGGCATTGAAGAATACTCCAATGTGAAGGAAAAGGCAAGGCACTCTAAGTACCACAACACTCCAAGAAGATACAGCCCGGTCAGACCCCCACACCCCCATGCACGAGCAAAGAGCATGGATCAGATTGAATAGTCTGAAACACGCCTACGAGATTAACAACTCAAGACACCATTCTATGAGAGAGCTCTTCAACCTACACAAGGAAAGGGGGGAAAAATTCACAAGCACCCCTAGGATACAGACACTGCCACATCCTAGTTATCAAGAGAATGAAATCCACCCCCACCCACCCAAAGCAAAAGCTCTTCCACCCAACCTCCAAAGACACATCCGACAAAGGCATCATTCAAAACATGCCTATGACTGAAACAAGAAAGCATGAGAAAGAGTAAATCTTACAAGGGACACTCATCGCATTCAAAGAAGCAGACAAGGGAGCCCCGAGCATAAGGGGTACCCAACCAAGAAAATGAACGAGGGACCTTCAACGGCCAAATATGAAAGGCGGTGTGACCACCAAGCAACTTGGGGGGCACCAAACGAATAAGTGCTTGGTAGTCCACCTAAGTATAAAAGAAGAGATTAGAGGCAGAAGATCACAATAACATGCGATACCACTTCTCCTAGAAGAGGTCACATAGAGGAAAGCATCCTCAACTCCCTATACGAACTCGTCCTAAGTTGGCAACACACAAACATCGCCCTCGAAAGGTGATCTCCCACATTGAAGAAAAAGCGTGGTAACAGGCAATATCGTAGAAGGAGAAGTCAAGTAAAGACTCGAAAAGCATACCAAAAATGCACCATACATGAGAAGGGACACAAGATAAGGTAATATTATGAGCCCTCCGGGAGCCAATCCCGCGAACACATTCGACGCCCCCAAGAGCGTATCTTGAGAGTAGTTCTAAAACTACGAACCCTGTGCCCTCCGGGAGCCTATCCCGCGAACAGATTCGACGCCCCCAAGAGCGTATCTTGAGAGTAGTTTTTATACTACGATCTTCGACGCCCCCAAGAGCGTATCTTGAGAGTAGTGTTCATACTACGACTTTCGACGCCCCCAAGAGCGTATCTTGAGAGTAGTTATTACACTACGACCTTCGACGCACCAAGAGCGTATCTTGAGAGTGGTTTCCAAAAACTACGAACTTCGACGCCCCCAAGAGCGTATCTTGAGAGTAGTGTTCATACTACGACCTTCGACGCCCCCAAGAGCGTATCTTGAGAGTAGTTATTACACTACGAATTCGACGCACCAAGAGCGTATCTTGAGAGTGGTTTCCAAAAACTACGATTTCGACGCCCCCAGGAGCGTATCTTGAGGTAGATTTGCAACCTACCAGATTCGACGCCCCCAAGAGCGTATCTTGAGGTAGAAAAAACACTACCAGTTCGACGCCCCCAAGAGCGTATCTTGAGGTAGATTTCAAACTACCAGTTCGACGCCCACCAGGAGCGTATCTTTGGTCTAACCTGAGCCCTCCGGGAGCCTATCCTGTGAAACGTTAAGTGCCGTCCGAGAGCCTGTCTCGTGAACAGTTTGACACCCGTCAAGAAGGTATCGGTGGACTAACCTGCGCCCTCCGGGAGCCTATCCTGTGAAACGTTAAGTGCCGTCCGAGAGCCTGTCTCGTGAACAGTTTGACACCCGTCAAGAAGGTATCGGTGGACTAACCTGTGCCCTCCGGGAGCCTATCCTGTGAAACGTTAAGTGCCGTCCGAGAGCCTGTCTCGTGAAAAGATTTCGACGCCCACCAAGAGCGTATCTTTGGTCTAACAGTACATCGTATACCGTGTAAGGGGTATCAGAAGAGATCATCATACTATGTTTAAGAGGGTACCATGCTTAGAAGGATACCATTCTTAGAAGGACACCATGCTCAGAAGGATACCATAAGAAAGAAATTTCTAAGTAAAGTAATGTGAAGAACAAGTAATGTTTTTTCTTGATGAGATAGCAGGTATGATGTGAAGGAAAGCACAAAAGAAAGAAAAAGAAAGGAAAGCATATTCAAAGGAGAAGTCCATGACCAAAGGATCATATACAGAAGCACAAGAGGTTATCATGAAAAGTAACGAGTTATACTACCACCCATATCACAAGTCAAGAGAAGTATCTCAAAGGAACCCAACACCACCAAGAAGGATAGCAAAGACATGAAATCCGAAGTCAAAGCTCTCAAAATAAGCTCGACCCATCAAGAAGAGAATTGCCTTACAAGTCACACAAATCAACCTCCGACAAATATTATTGTCATACATGTCGCCCTCGCGTGACCTATGCTCGTATCAGACTTGAACATCGTCAAGCACAACTCATGAAGGAGACATTTAAAGAGCGTAAAAGATACAACATCCGACAAGACGAGACATCGGGACCTAACCCAACAAACATAGCCTACACAAAAGGCAACTATAGCAATGAAGGCTCTCCAAGGAGAAAGGAATACTAAAGCACAACTCCATACATCGTGATGTGGCTATCATGTCCACATACCTTGAAGTGGCTATCATGTCCACATACCTTGAGGTGGCTATCATGTCCACATACACTGAAGTGGCTATCATGTCCATATACACTGAAGTGGCTATCATGTCCACATACACTGAAGTGGCTATCATGTCCACATACACTGAAGTGGCTATCATGTCCACATACACTGAAGTGGCTATCATGTCCACATACCTTGAAGTGGCTATCATGTCCACATACCTTGAAGTGGCTATCACGTCCACATACCCTGAAGTGGCTATCATGTCCGCACACTACAAAAGGGCTATCACTCCCACACATCAGGAAGTGGCTATCATGTCCACATATCTCGAAGTGATTATCATGGCAGCACATCATAAAACATCTGTCAAAGACATGAATTGTAAAGACACCACCCCGACCACGAACATCAAAAGGCTACGCCTAGCCCTAGGAGGAGGTTCAAGAAAAAGGGAAAAACAACACCCTTCGTACGCTCATCAAAGGGAGACACTTATATTTCAACCCACTGGGTGATACCAGGAAGGAGACGTCCTCATTATGAAGATAACCTCCATATCTCACGAAATCAATCATGAAGCAAAGAATCACGACAAGCACTATTGAGGGCATATAACAAAACGATCCCCACAACGATCACAACTACGATACTAGTAGAGACTAACTAAAGAGCAGTCTCCACCAAACTCCAAAGCAAGAATTCGCTATCTTAATCAGAGCCATGGCAAGAGAAAGGAACCTCAATGAAAGATGAAATAAACTTGAGGCTCGGCCCCTCGGCTGGGGGGCAGGGGATATAGAAGAGACATCAAGACCTATGATCACCCCATCGCCAGCCACAGGTTGTTTCTTTTTGTCAAACAAAGGGGGTGCCTCTTCAACCACTACCTCCTTACCATGGGAGGGAGTCAGCAAGGGGGCACTTGATGGAGAGCCTCTCGCGGTTTCTTTCTCCTCGGCAGCCGAGGGCCCGACCTCAGAGTCAGGTTTCCGCGCCTTAGATTTAGATTGACTTGAACTCTCACCCACCACAAGAACCATTCGGTAACCAAGGAAGAACGCTCTAACAACAAAAAGGAAGCAGCATGAGAACAATCATAAGTATATCACAAAGAAAAAAGAAGGGAAAAAGAACGTACTGGAAGCATTAGCAGTCACCCCTGACTTAGAAAATTTCTTGGTCTGATAAGCAGAACTAGAGGGTCCTTCCCTCTCATCTGATTCAACGGTCTCCCTGTCTGAAGAAGAAAGCTTCCCAAAAGTGAGTCATCTATACAAGCAACCAACACCAAGATCAACCCTTACTCATGGAGGGGCGAGATACGCCTACTACGGGGGCAACCTTAACACCAAGGGAAGAGGGCGAACTTTTAGTTTCCCCAAATGGAGCAACACTCCAGCACATCCGAAGGAAGGGTCAACCCTTAACACATGTCAATAGACCCCTTCGCTCGCGGCGGTAAGAAGAAAGCTTGTAAGCTTTTTCACCCTCACTTTTATGGGGAACAAATTGCAGGGTAAAGGTCAAGAGCTATACACACGCCCCAACGAATGAAGGAAAAATGATACACATGCCGAAGGTCGAGGTTAATGGACAATGCTCATGCTAGTACAAGGGAGGCGGAACGTTATGTCCCATTGAGTGGCAGAGTCCCCACCCTCAGGTAAAGGAGAGGTCTATGCTCTCACCTTTGCATTTATGCTCATATTCATGATAACATCTACGGGTACGTCAATGTCATCACTCATGCTTATACTCACAACCCATCCATACATACATATTCATGCATACATTCATGACTACAATCGCAGCATGTCTCTACTCACTCCCATCCTTATGTTCCTACTTGCATGTATGCTAGTACACATCCTCATGTTCATGATATGTCCATGTTCACTCCTAGTTAACGTCCTATAGGCATATTTTCTAGTATCCCATACTTAGAAAAAATTTCGGACCAAAATTGAAATTTTTCTTCACTTAGACTTATCCCGGCATGAAATTGAAGCATAAGTCACTTAGTTGCATTCATATTGCATTCCTATGTGAACATGTATTCTCTGAGTATACGCCTGCGGCAAAGATAGGTTTATTACTCCCACCTCAGACGGACACGTGCCTAGGCACACGTCCGTATTACTCTGACGTTTACATTTCCTCTATCTCATAAGGCAGGGGGCAGAGTCAGAGGCACGCATCCATGGGTAAGTAAGCATTCAGACGAAAGGTAAAACCCCGGTTTCAAATTGCGCGTGTCATACCATCCTAAAATAGAGTCAATCAAGGGTCAGGCCATTGGTTGACTCGGGGGCATGTGATGGATATACGCCCAATTTGAACCTGTTGACTTCCGAACCGTTGTATTTTTATCGTCCCATTTATGATTGCAAATCGAAACTTCAACCCGGACACTTCGCGAGAACATCGACGGCTCGGACGGGGCCGAAGCGCCCGTCCGACAAGAGGCGAACTCACCTAGGTGAGGTTGGGTGGCCACACCCGACCTCCCCTAGGGGAGATCGGGTCAGCCGACCCGATCTCCCCTAGGGGAGATCGGGTTGGCCAACCCGATCTCTCCTAGGAGAGATCGGGTCAGCCAACCCGATCTCTCCTAGGAGAGATCGGGTTGGCCAACCCGATCTCTCCTAGGAGAGATCGGGTCGGCCAACCCGATCCCTCCTAGGAGGGATGGGGTTGGCCAACCCCACCCTCCCTAGGAGGGGTTGGGTGTCCTCACCCAACCCCTACCCTTGGGGGTCGGATTTCTCCCCCCCCAAGGGTCCCGACACCCCTTTCAGACGCCCATGCTCGGTCCACTCCGCCTGCCTCATCCGAATCCTAAAGTCTTAATTATACGCTTAAAGGTTAATTAATTGTGTTTAAAGGCTAACGATGTCATTAAGCCACCTTAATGACACCGTTGCCTATAAATACCCCACCTTCACAACTCATTTGAACATCTTGGCAAGTTGCACAATTTTGCTCTGACATCTCTCTAGCTTTATCTCTCTAAAACCGTACTGACTTAGGCATCGGAGAGGGTTCATCAGGCACCACCCCCCCCTCTGTGCCTGGTATTGCCCCTCTTGCAGGGTGGCAAGGAGAAGAGAACCAAGGAAGCAGAAGAGCATAGAGCAGTAGGACAAGCCCCAGGGGTAAGAAGTACAAGCCTCAGAAGGAGAGAAGGAAAGGAGGTCAGAAGGAGAGAAGGAAAGGAGGTCAGAAGGAGAGAAGGAAAGGAGGTCAGAAGGAGAGAAGGAAAGGAGGTCAGAAGGAGAGAAGGAAAGGAGGTCAGAAGGAGAGAAGGAAAGGAGGTCAGAAGGAGAGAAGGAAAGGAGGTCAGAAGGAGAGAAGAGAAGGACACATATCAGAACGACTACCCCAAGAGAGTATAAGGGCACAGATCAGAACGACTAGTCCTAGGAGCACTGAACCCGACATTTCGTTAGTGGGAGATAAATTCTAGATTGACGACCCGTTGACCTAGACTTTATAACCTAACATTTACTTGACTTTTCCTTCTATGATATTGCATGCTACCACGCTTTTCCTTCAATGTGGGAGATCACCTCTCGAGGGCGATGTTTGTGTGTTGCCGACTTAGGACGAGTTCGTATAGGGCGTTGATAATGTTTTCCTCTTATGTGACCTCTTCTAGGAAAAGTGGTATTGCATGTTCTTGTGATCTTCTGCCTCTAATCTCTTCTTTTACACTTAGGTGGACTACCAAGCACTTATTCGTTTGGTGCCCCCCAAGTTGCTTGGTGGTCACACCGCCTTTCATATTTGGCCGTTGAAGGCCCCTCGTTCATTTTCTTGGTTGGGTACCCCTTATGCTCGGGGCTCCCTTGTCTGCTTGTTTGAATGCGATGAGTGTCCCTTGTAGGATTTACTCTTTCTCATGCTTGCTTGTTTCAGTCATAGGCATGGTTTGGATGATGCCTTTGTCGGATGTGTCTTTGGAGGTTGGGTGGAAGAGCTTTTGCTTTGGGTGGGTGGGGGTGGATTTTATTCTCTTGATAACTAGGATGTGGCAATGTTTGTATCCTAGGGGTGCTTGTAAATTCTTTTCCCCCCCTTCCTTGTGTTTTAGGTTGAAAAGCTCTCTCATAGAATGGCGTCTTGAGTTGTTAATCTCGTAGGTGTGTTTCAGACTAGTCAATCTGATCCATGCTCTTTGCTCGTGCATGGGGGGGTCCGACCGGGCTGTGATAATCTTGGAGTGTTGTGGCACTTAGTGTGCATTGCCTTTTCCTTTACATTGGAGTATTCTTCAATGCCTTTAGGGAGTGTCACATTGGTCATGCTCCTCCCCCCTTGAATCTTGATTATAGACTTCCTTTGAATTAGGACTTGAACCTAAAAAGGATGTTTTCCTTTAGGTTTGCAAGTGATGCTCCGTGATTTTCCATGGGTTTGCCCCCGTATTGGCTATTCCTTGTTGGATAGCTTCATTAGAGACTGCATTTGTATTGCGTACGTATACGTGTTTGAGGTGTGTTGAACTGAAAAGTCCCTCCTTTTTCATTTTGTCATATCCTTCATTCACCATGTATTCGGCGTATGGCCTTAAAGACGGGATATTGTTCTAGTGTCCCTTTTATCGGGGTTCTCTTCTTGATGGGATGCCAGAGTCAAATGTCATATCATTTGCAGACAAGGTGGTTGATCGGGATGTGCGTCTAGTGTGAGGGTCGATCTTGAAACCTTACTCCCCAAGCTTTAGAGCTCTTCTTTGGTTGATCTTGTAGAACTATTATCCTGCCCTAAGGCTCTTGATAGGAGATGTATCTCCTTTTTCATACTCTAGTTGTTGCACTATCTCTTTTGCTAATCTTGCATCTTTAGAGTTTCTCTCTTGGTGCATGACTTCAATGACAGGATTTTCTACCGATGTTTATTCTATTAGGACTTGTATCCTTGGTTGCCTTCCTTTCTTGTGAGATGGCGAAGGAGTGTTTGTGAACACTCCAATGTGTCGCACTTGGTAGAGGTATGCGCCTAATCTTTATGGCGCTGTCTTGAATCTTCGTGTACCTATCTCTGATGAACATGTTATTCATTACATATATAGTACGGAGTCCAAGGATCTCCGGGTTAGGATCATAGTTTGAGAACAGAGACATAGTCATCTATTAGATAACCTCTTTATCTACGGAGTTTATTTTTGCAAGGATAAATGCAAGGATACTTGTAAGGATACTTGTAAGGATACTTGTAAGGATACTTGTAAGGATATGTGTAAGGATACGTGTTCCATCCTTATTCCTGGTTCATTTGCAGTGCCGTGTCCCTAATGGGTGTGTTGGTGTTCTGACCACCTTTACTAGTAGGGGGTCCTTTGGTATTAGGTATGCCTGACTCTTCTCTAGTATCATCAATGGTTGGTCATGGGAGATGTCTGACGGACTCCCTTCATGCACTATGGTTCTCTTCATGTCAAAGTTGGTGATTCCCTCTCTTATGACTAATATATCATTGTGTGGAAATACTATGTTTTCCATATCCCATTTTAAAAGCTTGATGATGGTGTCACCATTCTTCCTTTGCTAGGCTTGGTGTCCTTGAGAGTTTTAGATGGAAGTGTATTCCATTACCTGGGGTGAGCTTACTAAGTGTAGTTGTATCTTCTGGCTATTTTATGAAATCATAAAGATCCGCTGGAGGTGTTTGCTTCTGATGGTGGGCGTTGCCCATGTGATATGGTTTCCTCCATTTTTGGAGGGATGTATTCGCGGCTACCCCCTCTTATGCTAATGGGCGTTTGTGGGGAGGGCATGTTGTAACTGGTGCCCCCCTTGCATACCAATGCCCGATGGGATCCTTTGACGGACTTGGCCCTAGGATGCTTAGTGGAAGGTTATGGTGGGGGTAATCTTTTGTGACCTTCATGGTAGTTCCTCTATAGGATGTTGGGGGTGCTCAACTTATTTTTGTAAGTGAGCCTTCCATCTTGTGATCTTTCCCAGAAACTTGACCTTATAGGTGTTCTTTGGGATTGAGGAATCTGTTGCTTGTGCATCTCTTGATTGGCGATGGCCTTTTACGTATTCTTCTAGTGGTCCACCTGTGTATATATATATCACGGAGCCCGAAGGCGTCCGGTATGGTCATTCTTGGAAAACATGTTGATATCAAGTATCAAAATCTACCCCTTTTAGGGAGTTGACTTGTTATGCAGTTAAATTAAATAAGAGGATATGGGAAGGATATGAGTGTGGGGGTGTTGATATCCCCTGCTTCTTTGGTAATGTAACTGTTTTCCTCCATTAGTCTGTGTGTATTCCTTCCACTTGAGGAATATAAGGTCGCATCCTTGCAAGGCGGACTAGGTGGAGGTGTATCCTTCATGTATGCTATGTGCGATCTTACTCTACTACGTCTCTCCATGAGACTTCCCATTGTAGTAGCTATGTGCTAACGTAGTGTGGTACTCTATGAGTCCCCTGTTCAAATCCTTGTCTTTTCAACTCCTTCCCTGTCCTAGGGGGATGTGTGCCAAGGGTTGTCATGCACAAGGGGTTTGGATCTGTCGTGCTGTATCATGGGTAGGTGGTTGCCTTGTTGTGTTGTTGGGACTATGTCCCTCCCTTTGAGCTTTCCTTGGTATGTCCCTGTTATCCTGTTGTGTCTGTTGCTGCCTTGGAGGCACAGATTGCTGCCTTCCCCCTGGGTGTGGCCTTTGGTTGTCTCTCCTTTGTTCTCCTCGCTGCCCTGTTCGAGGGTGCGAGTGGCGTTCTTCCGTTGGGATTTACTCCTCTTCATGAGCTTCTTCTCCTTCCTGTCGGTGTTGCCTTTCATGCCTATTCCTTAGGGTCTCTCTGTAAGCTAGTAGCTCGTCCGAGGCGCTCATCAGTTCTGAAGTCACTGTATGTGCTCCCTGTGTGTATGCCGGCCTTGTGTTGGTTGTGTGGGCACGATTGTCGTTCTTTTGAGTCAGTATTCCATATGGATACCCTTGAGGTTGTGCCTCATAGTGGTATCCCTGTGGAGGTGCCGTGTATTGGGATGGCACTCCTTGTTGCCCCCTGTCCCTGTGGCTTCCTAGTCAATGGAGTTGAAGCTGTGGAAGCCTCCTAGCCAGCTGGGCGTGAAGGTTCTCCTTCCTGCTTGTTAGGCTGGGGTGCCTGTGGGGCTATCTGAGGCTCTAGGTGTGCAGGCTGTTTCTCTGGGATAGGCTGCCTTGCTGGAGGTATAGGCTGTCTCTCTCGCCTATTGCCCCCAGGTGGGCGGTGATGCCTAGATGCTAAGCTGTTCGTCATCGCTCTTGTTATTGCCAGGCTTTCTGTTCGAAGCCCACAGACGGCGCCAAGTGTTAGGTTATAAAGTCTAGGTCAACGGGTCGTCAATCTAGAATTTATCTCCCACTAATGAAATGTCGGGTTCAATGTTCCTAGGACTAGTCGTTCTGATACATGCCCTTCTGCTCCCTTGGGGTAGTTGTTCTGATGTATGTCCTTCTCTTCTCTCCTTCTGACCTCCTTTCCTTCTCTCCTTCTGACCTCCTGAGGCTTGTACTTCTTACCCCTGGGGCTTGTCCTACTGCTCTATGCTCTTCTGCTTCCTTGGCTCTCTTCTCCTTGCCACCCTGCAAGAGGGGCAATACCAGGCACAGAGGGGGGGGGGGGGGTGGTGCCTGATGAACCCTCTCTGATGCCTAAGTCAATACGGTTTTAGAGAGATAAAGCTAGAGAGATGTCAGAGCAAAATTGTGCAACTTGCCAAGATGATCAAATGAATAGTGGAGGTGGGGTATTTATAGGCAACGGTGTCCTTAAGGTGGCTTAATGACATCGTTAACCTTTAAACACAGTTAATTAACCTTTAAACGCATAATTAGGACCTTAGGATACGGAGAAGGTAGGCGGAATAAACCGAGTGTGGGAGTCCAAGGGTGGTGCCGGGGCCCTTGGGGGGAGGGAAATCCGACCCCCAAGGGTAGGGGTTGGGTGAGGGCACCCAACCCCTCCTAGGGAGGATGGGGTTGGCCAACCCCATCCCCCCTAGGGGAGATCGGGTTGGCTGACCCGATCTCTCCTAGGAGAGATGGGGTTGGCCGACCCGATCTCTCCTAGGAGAGATCGGGTTGGCCAACCCGATCTCTTCTAGGAGAGATCGGGTTGGTCCACCCGATCTCCCCTAGGGAAGATCGGGTTGGCTGACCCGATCTCCCCTAGGGGAGGTCGGGTGTGGCCACCCAACCTCACCTAGGTGAGTTTGACTTGGCCGGACGAGCGCTTCGGCCTCGTCCGAGCCGTTGGTGTTCTCGCGAAGTGTTCGGGTTGAAGTTTCGATTTACAATCGTTAATGGGATGATAAAATACAACGGTTCGGAAGTCAACGGGTTCAAATTGGGCGTATATCCATCAAGGTCCAGGTGACGAAATATCATGCAAGCAAAGGCATGAACAAAGAATTATCAACACAACATCAAAGGGTTCAACATGCTGGAAGCAGACAGCCCGACACCAACCAAGAGTTAACATCATCTCTAAGGACCTATGGCAAATAATTCATAATGTCAACATCAAATGCAATGTCGTCATCCACACAAAGGTCACGACAAGAATGATTGTTTCAACATTCAACACAACATAGCTCTTCAACATAAGGGCGACAATCAGCAATACGGGCATCAAAATCAGCAATCAACAAATACTTACCTCAATAGGAGTAACACTCCTCCTTGGGCCGGTCCCTCGACCGGGGGGCAGAAGACACCACTGCACAACCCTCAACTCTATTTCCTTTATCAAGAAGGAATTAGCACGGTCGTACTCGGCATAAAGAACTAAGAATCGCTCGAGGAACGCGCCCCTGCGTCGGATCTTTTGAGAATTATGCCAAAAACAGAAGCTGCAGCCAGCAATAACTTGGAATATTAACAAGTTCAAAGAAGATACAATGAGACATCTTACTCACAAGATCTTTACCGCGACCGTGTCCGAAGACTCCAAGGTAGCGGGGGCACTTGTACGGACATTCCTCCCAACAAACAGATTACTGTACACATCAGCTATCTGCAAAGACAAGCTTTTTCCCATCAAGATGGAGATAGTGGACTTACTCATGGTAACAACCGTGGGAAGACTAATGCTGACAAGAAGATAGCAAGATCTGATATCCAGGAACATGCAACCAACAATCCAGTCAGTGCGTAAACACACATCAACACTTATGCAAACATTTATGCAACGGACGCCCCATGTGAGACAACCATGTACGTACAAGACTTGTTAGTCTTCGCGCAATAAGTAACAAGCATCACGCAAGGGGGGCAACCTCTTCAACACATTAACCTTGCATAACAACATCGAGCTCATACTCGCAGCATACAAGATTACAAGGGAGGAATATTTTCTAAGTGTTTTGCTCAAGATGACAGTCAGCATATTGCAAGCTGTCAGCATACAACTATGTGTCAGCATATTATCAGGAGTTGGCATATAACCGGTGTTCGCATCAAGAATTCGGATACAGCGTACATAGCTAGGGATGTTGAAAAGATTCTAAGTGCAGGGGCAAATACGCACATACAGTGTACGTACATACATGTCGACAAGGATGCATGTCGACGAGGAGAAAATATTTTCTAAGTGTTTCCATGTACGTACATACATGTAGACAAGGATGCATGTCGACGAGGAGAAAATATTTTCTAAGTGTTTCCATGTACGTACATACATGTCGACAGGGATGCATGTTGACAAGGAGAAAATATTTTTTAAGTGTTTCCATGTACGTACATACATGTCGACAAAGATGGATTGCATACAACAAGTAGCTATGCCTCCTAAGCACACCTACGACGCTCATCGATAAGGCTCATACAACGACATCTATGGTAACAAGCATTAGATATCGTTTAAATATTTTCTAAGTGTTTTAACATGTTTGCAGACAATGACCGACGGCCTATACATGATGCTCAACAATACATCGCCTAAGCTATCATTACCAACATACAACCATTAAAGTCAACGCGCATAGCAAAGTCAACGCGCATAGCAAAGTCAACGCGCATAGCAAGGTCAACGCGCATAGCAAAGTCAACGCGCATAGCAAAGTAAACGCACATAGCAAAATTGATACGTGCAACAAAAGTGGCCAACGTCCCAAGAAGCTATCATGCAAGCGGTGCGACTAATGTGACGAACCGCGAAGAGCAAACACGACAACACTTAAGAAAATATTTCTCTAAGGTATCAAGGCAACAAACGACTACTTCGAAGAGATTCCTTGATGATAAGGATCAAAGGAGTAATTCACCTACACCCACGCCTAAGTGCTTACGGTATACTCCGCCCTCTTCTAAGTATTTATCTCTACGCACATGATTATTTTGGTATTACGCATATCTAATTCGTCGTTCTACATGCATGTTCGCATATCGCATGATTCATGATTTACTAATCGCTAAGTCATTTTAGAGTATACGGATTATATTTCTAGCATAACATAATTACGTTCTTGCCATAACTGTTACTTATGCATGCATGTTGATAAAAGCATGACCGCATGACATGTTACTAATTGGTTATATCCCTAGCGGTAATCATGTTCGCACGTTACATATGCGCATTCTCTATTGCACTAACCGTGATGACAGGAAATAAAGTCACTCGGTCGGAAAATCAAAGGACGGACGAAATCAAGACTTCTACGTCCAACCAACAATCAAAACCGGAAGGTTAGCGTCAAGCTCAAATTGGACGCGTATCCTGACTTAAAATAGAGTCAAGAAAGGTTTTAAACCATTACTTGACTCGGGGGCGAGTGATGGATATGTGTCCAATTCGAGTTCGTATTTATGTTTCGGGCCTCGTAAACACATCAAAATTACATCACGGCTTGAAAAACGTCTCCCAATGGTCAAAACGGTCCGGAAGCGCGTTACGCGCGTCCGGACCGGACCTTCGGGTTGCGCTGCAAGCCGGACCTCGCCGAATTGCCCAAATTCGACGAGGTCCGGATTGCACTACGGGTATTGCGCGATTACCGTTTACGCGATTACCGTTACGTGTAGAGAAGTCAAGTTCGCGCATTGCCAATATGGATGACGGTTACCGCTTGCTTTGAACCGTCATCAAACCGCTTTAAAACCGGGTCCGGTCCCAAGGAAGCCTATAAATAGGAGGCCTTGGCCACCCATTTTCACACATCCTCTCATTTGCCCAACTTTGGTATTTTGAGCTCTGACTTCTCTCTAGAAATACTTTCTCTCTCTAAGTTTACCTTTTTAGCCCTATAGTGACTTAGGCATCGGAGAGGGCTCCACTAGCACCACCCCCCCCCCCCTCTCCGTGCTAGTACTGGCCCTTCGTGCAGGAACCGGCGCCCCGGACGCTCGGACTAGTGCACAGACCACCGTTTCCCGAGACTCAGACGCCTCCTGAGACACAACCGCCTTTCGAGACTCAGACGCCTCCTGAGACACAACCGCCTTTTGAGACACAACCGCCTTTCGAGACACAGACCTTTCTGAGACTCAGCGTTAAAACCAGACACTCGTCATCGGCACAAGGCGAAAACCTTTTTCAGACGAAGGGTGACGGCCCAGAATCCCGCTCAACCACTCAGACAGACGCGTCCTTACGACCTAGTTCATCGAGGACGCAACAGTGATAACCTGTCAGTTGGGCGTCGTGCTCGTAATTTTGCCCCCACTATTCCTGAAGGCTCCGGACATGATCGTGGCAAAGGAGGCATCTTCTTGTATCTTTGCTTGACTTGCTGATTTTTCAAGTTTTTTTATATTCACGTTGTCTTTGTTCCTTTAGGTAACTCCGTGCATGTGACTGAGCGCGTTGTTGCGGTACCTGCCACTAGTGTTCCTCCCAAGAGATCTGCCGCAGGGGCGTGTCCCTCGAGTGACCCGAAGCGCTCTAAACCGAGTGCGGCTATTCCAGCTCCTTCTTGCGATAAAGGGAAGAGTTGAGAGTCGCATGATAGCGCTTCTGCCCCCCGGTCGAGGGACCGGCCCGGGGAGGAGCTCTCTTCCCGCCGAGGTATGCATTGTTCTACTTGACATACTTTTTAAACTTAGTATATTTTGCTAATGTATTTTTTGTTTTGCGTTGTTATTATTGTTGCGTTGCCACGTATTAAGCGTGATGATTTGATCCTTTCTGACGGGATTGATGTTTCCGGAGAAAACTGGTCACCTTTCTCCACTGGTAGTCTTCATTTCCCGAAGGACTCCAAACTTAGCACAACACGAGTTGGTGTGCGTGTGCTTCAAAGATGTGTTCCTCCCAGTGATCATGATGTTAAACCGTCTACTGATGAGGAGGCACAGGCATACGTTGAGAACGGCCTAGCTGAATTTGCACCGGTAGATCTTGCTCTAACTTTTGCCTTCCTGATGTACGCGTATGCTTTGTTGTTGTTGTTAATCATGATCGTTCTGTTTGTTGTACTTAGGCTATTTCAAGGATGATGAACATGTCTTCCTTTGTGCTGGAGCTTGTAAGTGAGAGGAAGGCTGCTATCAAGAAGTGCAGTACAGTTTCCCGCGAGCTTGCACAGTCCAAAGAGGAATTGCGGAATTTGAACTCCAAGGTTGCCGATATTGATGCATGTATTGCTACTCGTCGCGTCCATGGTGAACAACTTGAGGCCGAGATTGCTGCTATCAAGCAGCAAATTGCGGAGAACAACAGTGTTCATGATGCCGCGCTTGCTTCTGTTCATGACGAGGCACACAGAGCGGGTGTTGAGAAAGGATTGGCTGAGTATCCTAGTACCCCTGCCTATTCTGCCGCCGTCCTTGCTGCTGCTAAAGCGGATCTTGCACCTTTGGTTGATGAGTTTTCCAAAGATTACATTGGCAGAGTTCATGCACTTGCCCCCGGGTTTCCGTTCGACAAGTTGGGTCCTTATTCTTCTTTTGTTGTTGACCATTTTGCGGATTTGCAACGTAAGGCAGCTGAAGCGGCTTCTATTGCTTTGACCTTTGGATATGACAATGCTGATGTTGAACTTGGTGCTGATTTTCTGGACATGCTGTATTAGTCCTTTGGAGATGATGATATGTTTGAGGCTTTTGCCCAAGCTTTTATTTATGTGTTTGCTTTGTATGGAACTTCGTCCTTTGGACCTGTTTTTCATTAATAAAAATAATGTGATATCTTGTTAGTAATATTTCATACCTTGAGTATCCATGTTGTCCGTATGCTTTGGACTTGGGAGATAGGATAGATATCCTTAGATGATGAATATGATGTCCGTAATTGCGACTATATGTCGCGCATTGTTGAGTGTTATGAGCGCCCCTCTTGGTTGGATTCCAAGGCATGGCAAAATGCGTATGCTAGGTACTTGTAATGTTATAAGTGGTAATGTACTTGGCGCGGGCACTTGGCACTCGGCACTGGCACTTGACATGTAGAAGTGTCATCTTGACGAAGCAAGACTTAAGTTTATACCGTCTCTTAGTTCCACTCTAAGGCGACGTTGTTGCAAGGTACTTCTTGCTTATTTTGTTTTTTTTGCGTTAAATGCTAAAGAGCAAGATAACGTTATACAGTGTTAGGTTATATGTTTCAGGTCAACGGGTCGCCGGCCTAAATCCTACTCCTCACTGGTGAACTAGCGGATCCTGTGCTTCCTGAGTTCGGTCGTTCTGATCCGTATCCTTTTGCCCTTCTCCTTCTCTTCTCCACGTGTCCCGCAAGAGGGGCAATATCAAGCACGGAGGGGAGTGGTGCTTGATGAACCCTCTCCGATGCTTAAGTCAGAACGTCACTTTTAGAGAGATAAAGCTAGAGAGAAGTCGGAGCTAAATTGCCCAAGTAATCAAGATGATCAAATGAATGGTGGAAGGGTTGTATTTATAGGCAACGGTGTCATTATGGTGACTTAATAACATCGTTAACCTTTAAACACAATTAATTAGTCCCTGATTACATAATTAATACCTTAAAGCCCGGAGAGGTTGGCGGAAATAATCTGAGTGCGGGAGTCGGAAAACGGTGCCGGGGCCCTTGGGGGTGGGGAGAAAATCCGACCCCCAAGGGTAGGGGTTGGGTGTGGCCACCTAACCCCTCCCTAGGGGAGATAGGGTTGGCCAACCCTATCTCACCTAGGGGAGATCGGGTTGGCTGACCCGATCTCCCCTAGGAGAGATCGGGTTGGCTGACCCGATCTCCCCTAGGGGAGATCGGTTTGGCTGACCCGATCTCCCCTAGGGGAGATCGGGTTGGCTGACCCGATCTCTCCTAGGGGAGGTCGGGTTTGGCCACCCGACCTCACCTAGGTGAGTTCGTCGCGGTCCGGACGAGTATTTTCGCCTCGTCCGGACCGTTGGCGTTTCGGCGGGGTGTTTGGGTCGAAGTTTCGATTTATAATCATTAACGGGGTGATCAAAATAAAACGATTCGGAAGTCAACGGGTTCAAATTGGGCGTATATCCCTCACATGCCCCCGAGTCAACCAATGGCCTGACCCTTGATTGACTCTATTTTAGGATGGTATGATACGCGCAATTTGAAGCCGGGATTTTACCTTTTGTCGGAATCTTTACTTACCCATGGGTGTGTGTCTCTGAGTTTGCCCCCTGTCTTATAAGATAGAGGAATTGCAAATGTCAGAATAGCACGGACACGTGTCCAAGCACGTGTCCGTCTGAGATGGAAATAATAAATCCAATACCGTCACGAGCTTATACTCGGAAAATATACGCATGCGGGGGGATGCAACATGAATATGGTTAAGTGAATCAATGCTTCAATTTCATGACGGGGTAAGCCTATGTGGGGAAAAATTTCGATTTTGGTCCAAATTTTTTTCTAAGTATAGGATACTAGAAAATATGCCTATAGGATGTTAACTAGGAGTGAACATGGACATATCACGAACATGAGGATGTGTACCAGCATACATGCAAGTAGGAACATAAGGATGGGAGTGGGTATAGACATGCTGCGATTGTAGTCTTGAATGTATGCATGGATACATGGCGGCCATGTGCATGGACGTCTAAATGTTTGAACACACGGGAGTGTGTACGTGGGTATGCATATGAGTGCAAGCATGAACATGTATGTGTGTATGGACGGGTTGTGAGTATAAGCATGAGTGATGACATAGATGTACCTGTAGATGTAAATCATGAAAATGAGCATAAGTGCAAGGGTGAGAGTATAGACCTCTCCTTTGCCCGAGGGTGGGAACTCTGCCACTCGATGGGACACAACGTTCTGTCTCCCTCGTACTAGCGCGAGCATTGTCCTTTAACCTCGTCCATCGACATTTGTAACTTTTTTCCTTCATTCGTTGGAGCGTGTGTATAGCTTTTGACCCTATCCCTATCGCGTGCGAAGGGGCTTATCGGCATGTCTTAAGGGTTGACCTTTCTTTCGGATGTGTCGGATCGCTGCTCCTTTTTTAGGGAAGCTAAAAGTTCGCCCCTTCGTGATGTTCTGGTGTTTGTCCCATTGGTTCGATCTCCTGGGTTGTGGTTTTGCTTCCGTAACTTGATTGATGTTAAGGTTGCCCCCGTAGTAGGCGCATCTCGCCCTTCCATGAGTGAGGGTCGACCTTCGCGTCGGTCGCTCGTTATGAGTGACTCATTTTTGGGAAGCTTTCTTCTTCGGACAAGGAGACCTTGAAGATCGTTTTCCAAGGCAGTCAGACCAAATCTCACTGTCATGTGTCTTGTGTGTCTGAGGTGGACTCGTATGAGGCGGGGACTCACATGACCCCTCCTCCCATGAGCTTGGTATATCATTAATCCTCTTGTCTTCATTCGTCTTCCGTATTTCCCTTGTAGGTTGGTTTCATGGAAAATTGTGTAGTGTGCCGGCGGAGCATCCCGAAGGCATCGTTGATTTGAATAAGAGAAAGGTATCCTCTATCTCTGCTCATAAGGCCAAGAAATCTTCTAGTTCAGGGAAGGTTGTTAAGGCTTCCAGTATGTTCTCATTCCATTCTCTTTTCTTTATGATACACTTATGATTATTCTCATGTTGCTTTCTTCTTGTAGTTAGAGCGTTCGCCCCGGGTTAACGAGCGGGTTCTTGCGGTGGGCGACAGTTTAAGTCAATCCCAATCCTAAGGCGCAGAAGCCTGATTCTGAGGTCGGGCCCTCAACTGTCAGGAAGAAGAGAGCCATGAGGGGCTCTCCTTCAAGTGCTCGCTTGCCAATTCCCTCTCGTGATAAGGAGGTAGTGGTTAAGGAGGCACCCTCTTTGCTTTAACGAAAAGAAACAAACTGTGGATGGCGATGGGATTGCCACGGATCATGATGTCTCTCCTCTATCCTCTGCCCCCCCCAGTCGAGGGGACGAGTCTCAGATCTGTTTTTTCTTCATGTAGGTTTTACCACTTTGAAGGTGCCTTTGGCATATCTATTGGGTTATGTGATTAACCATTGTGTTGAAGACTTTGTTTTTGGTGATGGGTGTGATCATCGCTTTTCATTGAGGTTCCTTTCTTTTTCCATGGCTCTGATTAAGATAGCAAATTCTTGCTTGAGAGTTTGTTGGAGACTGCTCTTGAGTTAGCATCTACTAGTATCGTAGTTGTGATCGTTGTGGGGATCGTTTTGTTATATGTCCCGATAGTGATCGTCGTGATTCTTTTCTTTATGGTTGATTTCATGAGATATGGAGGTTGTCTTCATAATGAGGACGTCTCCTACCTAGTATCATCCAGGTGGTTGAAATATAAGTGCATACCTTTGATGAGCGTATGAAGGGTGTTGTTTTTCCCTTTTCCTTGAACCTCCTCCTAAGGCTAGGTGTAGCCTTTTGATGTTCGTGGTCAGGATGGTGTCTTTACAATGTATGTCTTTGACAGATGTTTTATGATGTACTGCCATGATAATCATTTCGAGGTATGTGGACATGATAGCCACTTCGCAGTGTGTGGACATGATAGCCACTTCAAGGTATGTGGACATGATAGCCACATCACGATGTATGGAGTTGTGTTTTAGTATTCCTTTCTCATTGGAGAGCCTTCATTGCTATAGTTGCCTTTTGTTTAGGCTATGTTTGTTGGGTTAGGTCCTGCTGTCGCGTCTTGCCAGATGTTGTATCCTTCATGCTTTTTAGATGTCTCCTTCATGAGTTGTGCTTGACGATGTTCAAGTCTAATACGAGCATAGGTCACGCGAGGGCGACATGCAAGACAATAAGTCTTGTCGGATGTTGCTTTGTGCGACTTGTAAGGCAATTCCACTTCTTGATGGGTCGAGTTTATTTTGAGAGCCTTGAACTTTGGATTTCATGTCTTTGCTATCCTTCTTGGTGGTGTTGGGTTCCTTTGAGATACTTCTCTTGACTTGTGATATGGATGGTATGATAACTCGTTACTTTTCATGATAACCTCTTGTGCTTCGGTATATGATCCTTTGGTCATGGACTTCTCCTTTGTATATGCTTTCCTTTTCTTATCTTTCTTTTGTGTTTTCCTTCACATCATACCTGCTATCTCATCAAGAACAAACATTATGTGTTCTTTATACAACTTTGCTTTGCAAATATTTTCTCATGGAATCCTTCTCAGTATGGTGCAATGATCTCTTCTGATACCCTTTAAATGGTATATATGGTACTGTTAGTCGGCGTCGAAAAACTGTTCACGAGACTGGCTCTCGGAGGGCACTTAACGTTTCACAGGATAGGCTCCCGGAGGGCACAAGTTAGACCAAAGATACGCTCCTGGTGGGCGTCGAAAACTGTTCACGAGACTGGATTTCGGAGGGTACTTAACGTTTCACAAGATAGGCTCCCGGAGGGCACAGGTTAGACCAAAGATACGCTCCTGGTGGGCGTCGAATCTAGTAGTTTGAAATCTACCTCAAGATACGCTCTTTGGGGCGTCGAATCTGGTAGTTTGAAATCTACCTCAAGATACGCTCCTGGGGGCGTCGAATCTGGTAGTCTGAAATCTACCTCAATATACGCTCTTGGGGGCGTCGAAGGTCGTAGTTTTTAGAAACCACTCTCAAGATACGCTCTTGGGGGCTTCGAAGGTCGTAGTTTTTAAAAACCACTCTCAAGATACGCTCTTGGAGGCGTCGAAGGTCGTAGGTTGTAGAAACCACTCTCAAGATACGCTCTTGGGGGCGTCGAAGGTCGTAGTTTTTGGAAACCACTCTCAAGATACGCTCTTGGGGGCGTCGAGGGTCGTAGTATGAAAACTACTCTCAAGATACGCTCTTGGGGGCGTCGAAGGTCGTAGTTTTTGGAAACCACTCTCAAGATACGCTCTTGGGGGCGTCGAAAGTTGTAGTATGAAAACTACTCTCAAGATACGCTCTTGGGGGCGTCGAGGGTCGTAGTATGAAAACTACTCTCAAGATACGCTCTTGGGGGCGTCGAGGGTCGTAGTATGAAAACTACTCTAAAGATACGCTCTTGAGGGCGTCGAATCTGTTCGCGGGATAGGTTCCTGGAAGGCTCAGAATATTACTTTACCTTGTGTAACTCCCCATGTAGGGTGTGTCTTTGATACTCCTTTTACATCTTTATTTGAGTTTTCTTTCCATTATATTGCCTGTTACCACGCTTTTTCTTCAATGTGGGAGATCACCCTTCGAGGGCGATGTTTGTGTGTTGTCAACTTAGGACGAGTTCGTACAGGGAGTTGAGGATGTTTTCCTCTTATGTGACCTCTTCTAGGAGGAGTGGTATTGCATGTTCTTGTGATCTTCTGCCTCTAATCTCTTCTTTTACACTTAGGTGGACTACCAAGCACTTGTTCGTTTGGTGCCCCCAAATTGCTTGGTGGTCATACCGCCTTTCATGTTTGGCCGTTGAAGGCCCCTTGTTCATTTTCTTGATTGGGTACCCCTTATGCTTGGGGCTCCCTTGTCTGCTTGTTTGGATGCGTTGTGTGTCCCTTGTAGGACTTACTCTTTTTCATGCTTGCTTGTTTCAGTTATAAGCATGGTTTGGATAATGCCTTTGTCGGATGTATCTCTTGATGTTGGGTGGAGAGCTTTTTCTTTGGGTGGGTGGGGGTGATTTTCATTCTCTTGATAACTAGGATGTGGCAGTGTTTGTATCCTAGGGGTGCTTGTAAATTCTTTCCCCCCCTTCCTTGTGTTTTTTAGAAAAAACACTTTTGCGGTGATGATAGAGTAGGAGTAACGTATCTTGGAAGGGATTGTATTTAGGTTGAAAAGTTTTCTCATAGAATGGTCTCTTGAGTTGTTAATCTCGAGGGTGTGTTTCAGACTAGTCAATCTGATCCATGCTCCTTGCTCGGGCATGGGGGGGGGGGGGGGGGGGGTCTGACCGGGCTGTGATAATCTTCTTGAAGTGTTGTGGTACGTAGTGTGCTTTGCATTTTCCTTTACATTGGAGTATTCTTCAATGCCTTTAGGGAGTGTCAAATTGGTCATGCTCCTCCTGATGGATATACGCCCAATTTGAACCCGTTGACTTCCGAACCGTTACATTTTTATCGTCCCATTTATGATTGTAAATCGAAACTTCAACCCGAACCCTTCGCGAAAATACCAACGGCTCGGACGAGGCCGAAACGCCCGTCCGGCCGAGTTAGAGTCGCCTAGGTGAGGTTGGGTGGCCACACCCGACCTCCCCTAGGGGAGATCGGGTCAGCCAACCCGATCTCCCCTAGGGGAGATCGGGTGGACCAACCCGATCTCTCCTAGGAGAGATCGGGTCGGCCAACCCGATCTCTCCTAGGAGAGATCGGGTCGGCCAACCCGATCTCTCCTAGGAGAGATCGGGTTGGCCAACCCGATCTCTCCTAGGAGAGATCGGGTCGGCCAACCCGATCTCCCCTAGGGGGGATGGGGTTGGCCAACCCCATCCTCCCTAGGAGGGGTTGGGTGCCCTCACCCAACCCCTACCCTTGGGGGTCGGATTTCTCCTCCCCCCAAGGGCCCCGGCACCATTTTCGGACTCCCACCCTCGATTCACTCCGCCTACCTTCTCCGAATCCTAAGGTCTTAATTATGTGCTTAAAGGTTAATTAATTGTGTTTAAAGGCTAACGATGTCATTAAAGCCACCTTAATGACACCGTTGCCTATAAATACCCCACCTTCACAACTCATTTGGACATCTTGGCAAGTTGCACAATTTTGCTTTGACATCTCTCTAGCTTTATCTCTCTAAAACCGTACTGACTTAGGCATCGGAGAGGGTTCATCAGGCACCACCCCCCTCTGTGCCTGGTATTGCCCCTCTTGCAGGGTGGCAAGGAGAGGAGAACCAAGGAAGCAGAAGAGCATAGAGCAGTAGGACAAGCCCCAGGGGTAAGAAGTACAAGCCTCAGGAGATCAGAAGGAGAGAAGGAAAGGAGGTCAGAAGGAGAGAAGGAAAGGAGGTCAGAAGGAGAGAAGGAAAGGAGGTCAGAAGGAGAGAAGAGAAGGACACATATCAGAACGACTACCCCAAGAGAGTATAAGGGCAGGGATCAGAACGACTACCCCAAGGGAGTATAAGGGCACGGATCAGAACGACTAGTCCTAGGAGCACTGAACCCGACATTTCATTAGTGGGAGATAAATTCTAGATTGACGACCCGTTGACCTAGACTTTATAACCTAACACTTGGCGCCGTCCGTGGGCTTCGAACAGAAAGCCTGACAATCACGAGAGCGAAGACGAACAACTTAGTGTCTAGAGTTAATCGCCCACCTGGGGGCAATAGGTAAGAAAGACATCCTATACCTCCAGCAAGGCAGCCTAACCCAGAGAAACAGCCTGCACACCAGAGCCTCAGATAGCCCCACAGGCACCCCAGCCTAACAAGCAGGGAGGAGGCTTCCACAGCTCCAACTCCATTGACTAGGAAGCCACAGGGACAGGGGGCAACAAGGAGTGCCATCCCAATACACGGCACCTCCACAGGGGTACTACTATGAGGCACAACCTCAAGGGTATCCATATGAAATAATGACTCAAAGGAACGACAATCGGGCCCACACAACCAACATAAGGCCCACATACTCGCAAGGAGCACAGACAGTGACTCCGAGGTTGATGCACGCATTGGATGAGCTGCTAGCTTATAGGGAGACCCTGAGGAACAGGCAGAGAAGGCAACACCAGCATGAAGAAGAAGAAGTTCATGAGGAAGAACAAGTCCCAGAAGAAGAACACGACTCGCACCCTAGAGCAGGGCAGCGAGAAGAACAAAGAAGAAATTATCAAGAGCCACCCCCAGAGGGAAGGCAGCAATTTTTGCCTCCTAGGCAACAACAGGACGCCAGGGCCTACACCCCACTGGGGGCAGACAGACAGCCAAGACCTCAAAGGAGGCAAGAATTCCACCAAGTACCCCAACAGGGACATACACCGCACTAAGGGAAGACATACATGACAGACCAACAAGGATATAGGAGTTCCAACATCAACCATGGCAATGTACACATACAGTCCGTATCACCACAGACATGCCTAAGGGACATACCAAGGAAAGCTCAAAGGGAGGGACATAGTCCCAACAACACAATAAAGCAACCACCTACCCATGATACAGCACGACAGGTCCAAACCCCTTGTGCATGACAACCCTTGGCATACGTCCTCCTAGGACAGAGGAGGAGTTGAAAAGACAAGGATTTGAACAGGGAACTAATAGAGTACCACACCACGTCAGCACATAGCTACTACAATGGGAAGTCTCATGGAGAGACATAGTAGAGTGAGACCGCACATAGCATACATGAAGGATACACCTCCACCTAGTCTGCCTTGCAAGGATGCGACCTCATATTCCTCAAGTGGAAGGAATACACACAGACTAATGGAGGAAGACAGTTACATTACCAAGGAAGCAGGGGATTTCAACACCCCACACCCATATCCTTCCCATATCCTCTTATTTAATTTAACTGCATAACAAGTCAACTCCCTAAAAGGAGTATATTTTGATACTTGATATCAACATGTTTTCCAAGAATGACCATACCGGACGCCTTCGGGCTCCGTGATATATATATACACAGGTGGACCACTAGAAGAATCAGTAAAAGGCCGTCGCCAATCAAGAGATGCACAAGCAACAGATTCCTCAATCCCAAAGAACACCTATAAGGTCAAGAATCTGGGAAAGATCACCAAGAGGGATGGTTCACTTCCAAAAATAAGTTGAGCACTCCCAACAACCTATAGAGGAACTACCATGAAAGCCACAAAGGATTACCCCTACCATAACCTTCCACTAAGCATCCTAGGGCCAAGTCCGTCAAAGGATCCCATCGGGCATTGGTATGCAAGGGGGGCACCAGTTACAACATGCCCTCCCCACAACCGCCCATTAGCATAAGAGGGGGTAGACGCGAACACATCCCTCCAAAAATGGAGAAAACCATATCACATGGGCAACACCCACCATCAGACACAAACACCTCTAGCGGATCTTTATGATTCCAACTAGTAAGCTCATCCCAGGTAATGGAATACACTTCCATCAAAAACCCTCAAGGACACCAAGCCTAGCAAAGGAAGAACGGTGACACCATCATCAAGCTTTTAAAAAGGGATATGGAAAACATAGTATTTCCACACAATGATATGTTAGTCATAAGAGAGGGAATCACCAACTTTGACATGAAGAGAACCATAGTACATGAAGGGAGTCCGTCAGACATCTCCCATGACCAACCATTGATGATACTAGAGAAGAGTCAGGCATACCTAATACCAAAGGACCCCCTACTAGTAAAGGTGGTCAGAACATCAACACACCCATTAGGGACACGGCACTGCAAATGAACCAGGAATAAGGATGGAACACATATCCTTAAAAGTATCCTTACAAGTATCCTTGCATTTATTCTTGCAAAAATAAACTCCGTAGATAAAGAGGTTATCTAATAGATGACTATGTCTCTGTTCTCAAAATATGATCCTAACCCGGAGATCCTTGGACTCCGTATTATATATGCAATGGATAACATGTTCATCAAAGATAGGTACACGAAGATTCAAGACAGCGCCATAAAGATTAGGCGCATACCTCTACCAAGTACGACACATTGGAGTGTTCACAAACACTCCTTCGCCATCTCACAAGAAAGGAGGGAAACCAAGGATACAAGTCCTAATAGAATAAACATCGGTAGAAAATCCTGTCATTGAAGTCATGCACCAAGAGAGAAACTCTAAAGATGCAAGTTTAGCAAAAGAGATAGTGCAAGAGCTAGAGTGTGAAAAAGGAGATACATCTCCTACCAAGAGCCTTAGGGCAGGATAATAGTTCTACAAGATCAACCAAAGAAGAGCTCTAAAGCTTGGGGAGTAAGGTTTCAAGATCGACCCTCACACTAGACGCACATCCCGATCAACCACCTTGTCTGCAAATGATAAGACATTTGACTCTGGCATCCCATCAAGAGGAAAACCCCGAAAAAAGGGGCACTAGAAAAATATCCCGCCTTTAAAGCCATACGCCGAATACATGACGAATGAAGGTTATGATAAAAAAAAAAGGAGGGACTTGTCAGCTCAACACACCTCAAACACGTATACGTACGCAATACAAATGCAGCCTCTAATGAAGTTATCCAACAAGGAATAGCCAATACGGGAACAAACCCAGGGAAAATCAGGGAGCATCACCTGCAAACCTAAAGGAAAACGCCCTTTTTAGATTCAAGTCCTAATTCGAAGGAAGTCTACAATCAACATTCAAGGTGGGAGGAGCATGACCAATGGGACACCCCCTAAGGGCAGTGAAGAATACTCCAGTGTGAAGGAAAAGGCAAGGCACACTAAGTGCCACAACACTCCAAGAAGATACAGCCCGGTCAGACCCCCCCCCCCCCCCCCCCCCATGCACGAGCAAAGAGCATGGGTCAGATTGACTAGTCTGAAACACACCTACGAGATTAACAACTCAAGACACCATTCTATGAGAGAGCTCTTCAACCTACACAAGGAAAGGGGGGAAAAATTTACAAGCACCCCTAGGATACAAACAATGCCACATCCTAGTTATCAAGAGAATGAAATCCACCACCACCCACCCAAAGCAAAAGCTCTTTTACCCAACTTCAAAAGACACATCCGACAAAGGCATCATTCAAACCATGCCTATGACTGAAACAAGCAAGCATGAGAAAGAGTAAACCCTACAAGGGACACTCATCGCATTCAAAGAAGCAGACAAGGGAGCCCCGAGCATAAGGGGTACCCAACCAAGAAAATGAACGAGGGGCCTTCAACGGCCAAATATGAAAGGCGGTGTGACCACCAAGCAACTTGGGGGGCACCAAACGAATAAGTGCTTGGTAGTCCACCTAAGTATAAAAGAAGAGATTAGAGGCAGAAGATCACAATAACATGCAATACCACCTTTCCCAGAAAAGGTCACATAGGAGGATAACATCTTCAACTTCCTATATGAACTCGCCCTAAGTTGGCAACACACAAACATCGCCCTCGAGAGGTGATCTCCCATACTGAAGGAAAAGCGTGATAGCATGCAATATCATAAAAGGAAAAGTCAAGTAAAGACTCGAAAAGCATACCAAAGATGCACCCTACATGAGAAAGGACACAAGGTAAGGTAATATTATGAGCCCTCCGGGAGCCTATCCCGCGAACAGATTTCGACGCCCCCAAGAGCGTATCTTGAGAGTAGTTTTCATACTACGACATTCGACGCCCCCAAGAGCGTATCTTGAGAGTAGTGTTCATACTACGACCTTCGACGCCCCCAAGAGCGTATCTTGAGAGTAGTTTATATACTACGACATTCGACGCCCCCAAGAGCGTATCTTGAGAGTAGTGTTCATACTACGACCTTCGACGCCCCCAAGAGCGTATCTTGAGAGTAGTTTATACACTACGACCTTCGACGCACCAAGAGCGTATCTTGAGAGTGGTTTCCAAAAACTACGAATTTCGACGCCCCCAAGAGCGTATCTTGAGAGTAGTGTTCATACTACGACCTTCGACGCCCCCAAGAGCGTATCTTGAGAGTAGTTTATACACTACGACCTTCGACGCACCAAGAGCGTATCTTGAGAGTGGTTTCCAAAAACTACGAATTCGACGCCCCCAAGAGCGTATCTTGAGGTAGATTTGCAACCTACCAGATTCGACGCCCCCAAGAGCGTATCTTGAGGTAGAAAAAACACTACCAGTTCGACGCCCCCAAGAGCGTATCTTGAGGTAGATTTCAAACTACCAGTTCGACGCCCACCAGGAGCGTATCTTTGGTCTAACCTGAGCCCTCCGGGAGCCTATCCTGCGAAACGTTAAGTGCCGTCTGAGAGCCTGTCTCGTGAACAGATTTGACGCCCGTCAAGAAGGTATCGGTGGACTAACCTGTGCCCTCCGGGAGCCTATCCTGCGAAACGTTAAGTGCCGTCCGAGAGCCTGTCTCGTGAACAGATTTGACGCCCGTCAAGAAGGTATCGGTGGACTAACCTGCGCCCTCCGGGAGCCTATCCTGCGAAACGTTAAGTGCCATCCGAGAGCCTGTCTCGTGAACAGTTTTCGACGCCCACCAAGAGCGTATCTTTGGTCTAACAGTACAACGTATACCGTGTAAGGGTATCAGAAGAGATCATCACACCATGCTTAGAAGGATACCATTCTTAGAAGGATACCATGCTTAGAAGGATACCATGCTCAGAAGGATACCATGAGAAGGAAATTTCTAAGTAAAGTAATGTGAATAACAAGTAATGTTTTTTCTTTATAAAATGGCAGGTAAGACATGAAATCCAAAGTTCAAGGCCCTCAAAATAAGCTCGACCCATCAAGAAGAGAATTGCCTTACAAGTCACACAAATCAACCTCCGACAAATGTTATTGTCATGCATGTCGCCCTCGCGTGACCTATGCTCGTATCAGACTTGAACATCGTCAAGCACAACTCATGAAGGAGACATCTAAAGAGCATAAAGGATACAACATCCGACAAGACGAGACATCGGAACCTAACCCAACAAACATAGCCTACACAAAAGGCAAATATAGCAATGAAGGCTCTCCAATAAGAAAGGAATACTAAAGCACAACTCCATACATCGTGATGTGGCTATCATGTCCACATACCCTGAAGTGGCTATCATGTCCACATACCCTGAAGTGGCTATCATGTCCACATATCTTGAAGTGGCTATCATGTCCACATACCTTGAAGTGGCTATCATGTCCACATACCCTGAACTGGCTATCATGTCCACATACTACAGAAGGGCTATCACTCCGACACATCACGAAGTGGCTATCACGTCCACATACCCCGAAGTGATTATCATGACAGCACGTCATAAAACATCTGTCAAAGACATGCATTGTAAAGACACCATCCCGACCACGAACATCAAAAGGCTACGCCTAGCCTTAGGAGGAGGTTCAAGAAAAAGGGAAAAACAACACCATTCATACGCTCATCAAAGGTATGGACTTATATGAAGACAACCTCCATATCTCACGAAATCAACCATGAAGCAAAGAAGCACGACAAGCACTATTGAGGGCATATAACAAAACGATCCCCACAACGATCACAACTACGACACTAGTAAAGGCTAATTCAAGAGCAGTCTCCACCAAACTCCAAAGCAAGAATTTGCTATCTTAATCAGAGCCATGACAAGAGAGGGGAACCTCAATGTAGGATGACGATCACACCCGTCACCAAAAGAAAAATCTTCAACGCAGGGGTTAATAACATAACCCATAGGAAAGACAAAGACACCTTCAAAAGTCGTCAAATCCATATGAAGATGAAATAAACTTGAGACTCGGCCCCTCGGCTGGGGGGCAGGGGATAGAGAAGAGACATCAAGACCTATGATCACCCCATCGCCAGCCACAGGTCGTTCCCTTTTGTCAAGCAAAGAGGGCGCCTCTTCAACCACTACCTCCTTATCATGGGAGGGAGTCAGCAAGGGGGCACTTGAAGGAGAGCCTCTCGCGGTTTCCTTCTCCTTGGCAGCCGAGGGCCCGACCTCAGAGTCAGGTTTCCGTGCCTTGGATTTAGATTGACTTGAACTCTCACCCACCACAAGAACCATATGGTAACCAGGGAAGAACGCTCTAACAACAAGAAGGAAGCAGCATGAGAACAATCATAAGTATATCACAAAGAAAAAATAAGGGAAAAAGAACGTACTGGAAGCATTAGCAGTCACCCCTGACTTAGAAAATTTCTTGGTCTGATAAGCAGAACTAGAGGGTCCTTACCTCTCATCTGATTCAACGGTCTCCCTGTCTGAAGAAGAAAGCTTCCCAAAAGTGAGTCATCTATACAAGCAACCAACACAAAGATCAACCCTTACTCATGGAGGGGCGAGATACGCCTACTACGGGGGCAACCTTAACACCAAGGGAAGAGGGCGAACTTTTAGTTTCCCCAAATGGAGCAACGCTCCAGCACATCCGAAGGAAGGGTCAACCCTTAACACATGTCAATAGACCCCTTCGCTCGCGGCGGTAAGAAGAAAGCTTGTAAGCTTTTTCACCCTCACTTTTATGGGGAACAAATTGCAGGGTAAAGGTCAAGAGCTATACACACGCTCCAACGAATGAAGGAAAAATGTTACACGTGCCGAAGGTCGAGATCAATGGACAATGCTCACGCTAGTACGAGGGAGGCGGAACGTTGTGTCCCATTGAGTGGCAGAGTTCCCACCCTCAAGTAAAGGAGAGGTCTATGCTCTCACCTTTGCACTTATGCTCATATTCATGATTAACATCTACAGGTACATCAATGTCATCACTCATGCTCATACTCACAACCCGTCCATGCATACATACATGTTCATGCTTGCACTCATATGCATGCTCACATACACACTCCCATGTGTTCAAACATTTAGACGTCCATGCACATGGCCGCCATATATTCATGCATACATTCATGACTACAATCGCATCATGTCTCTACTCACTCCCATCCTTATGTTCCTACTTGCATGTATGCTAGTACACATCCCCATGTTCATGATATATCCATGTTCACTCCTAGTTAACATCCTATAGGCATATTTTCTAGTATCCCATACTTAGAAAAATTTCGGACCAAAATTGAAATTTTTCTTCACTTAGACTTATCCCGGCATGAAATTGAAGCATAAGTCACTTAGTTGCATTCATATTGCATTCCTATGTGAACATATATTCTTTGAGTATACGCCTGCGGCAAAGATAGATTTATTACTCCCACCTCAGACGGACGCGTGCTTAGGCACACGTTCGTGCTACTCTGACGTTTACAATTCCTCTATCTCATAAGGCAGGGGGCAGAGTCAGAGGCACGCATCCATGGGTAAGTAAGCATTCAGACAAGGAGGTAAAACCCCGGTTGCAAATTGCGCGTATCATACCATCCTGAAATAGAGTCAATCAAGGGTTAAGCCATTGGTTGACTCGGGGGCATGTGATGGATATACGCCCAATTTGAACCCGTTGACTTCCGAACCGTTACATTTTTATCGTCCCATTTATGATTGTAAATCGAAACTTCAACCCGAACCCTTCGCGAAAATACCAACGGCTCGGACGAGGCCGAAACGCCCGTCCGGCCGAGTTAGACTCGCCTAGGTGAGGTTGGGTGGCCACACCCGACCTCCCCTAGGGGAGATCGGGTCGGCCAACCCGATCTCCCCTAGGGGGGATGGGGTTGGCCAACCCCATCCTCCCTAGGAGGGGTTGGGTGCCCTCACCCAACCCCTACCCTTGGGGGTCGGATTTCTCCTCCCCCCAAGGGCCCCGGCACCATTTTCGGACTCCCACCCTCGATTCACTCCGCCTACCTTCTCAGAATCCTAAGGTCTTAATTATGTGCTTAAAGGTTAATTAATTGTGTTTAAAGGCTAACGATGTCATTAAAGCCACCTTAATGACACCGTTGCCTATAAATACCCCACCTTCACAACTCATTTGGACATCTTGGCAAGTTGCACAATTTTGCTCTGACATCTCTCTAGCTTTATCTCTCTAAAACCGTACTGACTTAGGCATCGGAGAGGGTTCATCAGGCACCACCCCCCTCTGTGCCTGGTATTGCCCCTCTTGCAGGGTGGCAAGGAGAGGAGAACCAAGGAAGCAGAAGAGCATAGAGCAGTAGGACAAGCCCCAGGGGTAAGAAGTACAAGCCTCAGGAGATCAGAAGGAGAGAAGGAAAGGAGGTCAGAAGGAGAGAAGGAAAGGAGGTCAGAAGGAGAGAAGGAAAGGAGGTCAGAAGGAGAGAAGAGAAGGACACATAAAAGAACGACTACCCCAAGAGAGTATAAGGGCAGGGATCAGAACGACTACCCCAAGGGAGTATAAGGGCACGGATCAGAACGACTAGTCCTAGGAGCACTGAACCCGACATTTCATTAGTGGGAGATAAATTCTAGATTGACGACCCGTTGACCTAGACTTTATAACCTAACACCTCCCACCTTGAATCTTGATTATAGACTTCCTTTGAATTAGGACTTGAACCTAAAAAGGATGTTTTCCTTTAGGTTTGCAGGTGATGTTCCATGATTTTCCATGGGTTTGCCCCTGTATTGGCTATTCCTTGTTGGATAGCTTCATTAGAGGCTGCATTTGTATTGCGCACGTATACGTGTTTGAGGTGTGTTGAGCTGACAAGTCCCTCCTTTTTCATTTTTTCATAACCTTCATTCATCATGTGTTCGGCGTATGGCCTTAAAGGCGGGATGTTTTTCTAGTGCCCCATTTATCGAGGTTCTCCTCTTGATGGGATGCCAGAGTCAAATGTCTTATCATTCGCAGACAAGGTGTTTGATCAGGATGTGCGTCTAGTGTGAGGGTCGATCTTGAAATCTTACTCCCCAAGCTTTTGAGCTCTTCTTTGGTTGATCTTGTAGAACTATTATCATGCCCTAAGGCTCTTGATAGGAGATGTATCTCCTTTTTCATATTCTAGTTTTTGCACTATCTCTTTTGCTAATCTTGCATCTTTAGAGTTTCTCTCTTGGTGCATGACTTCAATGACAGGATTTTCTACCGATGTTTGTTCTGTTAGGACTTGTATCCTTGGTTGTCTTCCTTTTTTGTGAGATGGAGAAGGAGTGTTTATGAACACTCAAATGTGTCGTACTTGGTAGAGGTATGTGCCTAATCGTTATGGCGCTATCTTGAATCTTCGTTTACGTATCTTTGATGAACATGTTATTCATTGCATACATAATACGGAGTCCAAGGATCTCCGGGTTAGGATCATATTTTGAGAACATAGACATAGTCATCTATTAGATAACCTCTTTATCTAAGGAGTTTATTTTTGCAAAGATACTTGTAAGGATACTTGTAAGGATATGTGTTCCATTCTTGTTCCTGGTTCATTTGCAGTGCCGTGTCCCTGATGGGTATGTTGATGTTCTGACCACCCTTACTAGTAGGGGGTCCATTGGTTTTATATATGCCGGACTCCTTCTAGTATCATCAATAGCTGGATATGGGGGATGTCTGACGAACTTCCTTCATGCACTATGGTTCTCTTCATGTCAAAGTTGGTGATTCCCTCTCTTATGACTAATATATCATTGTGTGGAAATACTATGTTTTCCATATCCCTTTTTGAAAGCTTGATGATGATGTCGCCCTTCTTCCTTTGCTAGGCTTTGTGTCCTTGAGAGTTTTTTGATGGAAGTGTATTCCATTACCTGAGATGAGCTTACTAGGTGTAGTTGTATCTCCTGGCCATTTTGTGAAATCATAAAGATCCACTGGAGGTGTTTGCCTCTGATGGTGGGCGTTGCCCATGTGATATGGTTTCTTTCGTTTTGAAGGGATGTGTTCGTGGGTACCCCCTATTATGCTAATAGATGATCTATTTGTTTTCGGGGAGGACGCATTGTGACTGGTGCCCCCCTTGCATATCGATGCCAGATGGCGTCCTTCGACGGACTAGGCCCTAAGGTACTTAGTGGAAGGTTATAGTGAGGGTAGCCCTTTGAGATTGGGAAATCTGTTCCTTTTGTATCTCTTGGTTGGCGGCGGCGTTTTATGGACTCTTCTAGTAGTCCACCTGTGTATATATATACCACGGAGCCCGAAGGCGTCCGGTATGGTCATTCTTGGAAAACATGTTGATATCAAGTATCAAAATCTACCCCTTTTAGGGAGTTGACTTGTTATGCAGTTAAATTAAATAAGAGGATATCAGAAGGATATGGGTGTGGGGGTGTTGATACCCCCTGCTTCCTTGGTAATGTAACTGTCTTCCTCCATTAGTCTGTGTGTATTCCTTCCATTTGAGTAATATAAGGTCGCACCCTTGCAAGGCTTACTAGGTTGAGGTGTATACTTCGTGCACGTTGTGTGTGATCTCACCCCACTGCGTCTGTCCATGAGACTCCCCGTTGCAGTAGTAATTTAGTAACATAGTGTGGTTCTATATGAGTCCCGTGTTCAAATCATTGTCTTTCCGACTGCTCCCCTGTCCTAGGGGGATGTGTGCCAAGGGTTGTCATGCACGAGGGGTTTGGACCTGTCGTGCTGTATCATGGGTGGGTGGTTGCCTTGTTGTGTTGTTGGGACTATGTCCCTCCCTTTGAGCTTTCCTTGGAATGTCCCTTAGTCATGTCCGTGGTGATACGGACTGTATGTGTACATTGCTAGGGTGGATGTTGGAACTCCTATATCCTTGTTGGTCTGACATGCATGTCCTCCCTTAGTGCGGTGTATGTCTTAGCTCTTTGCCGTGTTTGTTATTGCCTTGGAGGCACAAATTGTTGCCTTCCATCTAGGAGTGGCCCTTGCTCTTCTTTGTTCTTCTCGCTGCCCTGTTGGAGGGTGCGAGTAGTGTTCTTCTTCTGGGACTTGTTCTTCTTCATGAACTTCTTCTTCTTCATGCTGGTGTTGCCTTCCCTGCATGTTCCTCAGAGTCTCTCTATAGGCTAGCAGCTCATCCAATGCGCTCATCAACCTCAGAGTCACTGTCTGTGCTCCTTGCGAGTATGCGTGTCTTGTGTTGGTTGTGTGGGCGCGATTGTCGTTCCTTTGAGTCGGCATTCCATATGGATACCATTGAGGTTGTGCCTCATAGTAGTACCCCTGTGGAGGTGCCGTGTATTGGGATGGCACTCCTTGTTGCCCCTATCTCTGTGGCCTCCTAGCCAATGGAGTTGAAGTTGTGGAAGACTCAGCCCCAGCTGGGCGTGAAGGTCCTCCTCCCTGATTGTTAGGCTGGGTGTGCAGGCTGTTTTTCTGGGATAGGCTGCCTTGCTGGAGGTATAGGCTGTCTCTCTTGCCTATTGCCCCCAGGTGGGCGATTATCTCTAGACGCTAAGTTGTTCGTCATCGCTCTCGTGATTGACAGGATTTTTGTTCGTAGCCCACAGACGGCGCCAAGTGTTAGGTTATATGTTTCAGGTCAACGGGTCGCCGGCCTAAATCCTACTCCTCACTGGTGAACTAGCGGATCCTGTGCTTCCTGAGTTCGGTCGTTCTGATCCGTATCCTTTTGCCCTTCTCCTTCTCTTCTCCACGTGTCCTGCAAGAGGGGCAATATCAAGCACGGAGGGGGGGTGGTGCTTGATGAACCCTCTTTGATGCTTAAGTCAGAACGTCACTTTTAGAGAGATAAAGCTAGAGAGAAGTCAGAGCTAAATTGCCCAAGTAATCAAGATGATCAAATGAATGGTGGAAGGGTTGTATTTATAGGCAACGGTGTCATTAAGGTGACTTAATGACATCGTTAACCTTTAAACACAATTAATTAGTCCCTGATTACATAATTAATACCTTAAAGCACGGAGAGGTTGGCGGAAATAATCTCAGTGCGGGAGTCGGAAAACGGTGCCGGGGCCCTTGAGGGTGGGGAGAAAATCCGACCCCCAAGGGTAGGGGTTGGGTGTGGCCACCCAACCCCTCCCTAGGGGAGATAGAGTTGGCTGACCCGATCTCCCCTAGGGGAGATTGGGTTGGCTGACCCGATCTCCCCTAGGAGAGATCGGGTTGGCTGACCCGATCTCCCCTAGGGGAGATCGGGTTGGCTGACCCGATCTCCCCTAGGGGAGATCGGGTTGGCTGACCCGATCTCTCCTAGGGGAGGTCGGGTTTGGCCACCCGACCTCACCTAGGTGAGTTCGTCGCGGTCTGGACGAGTATTTTCGCCTCGTCTGGACCGTTGGCGTTTCGGCGGGGTGTTGGGTCCAAGTTTCGATTTATAATCATTAACGGGGTGATCAAAATAAAACGATTCGGAAGTCAACGGGTTCAAATTGGGCGTATATCCATCATACAAGACTCGACTTGTAAGTTTGGGGAGATTTGTACAAGGTTTGCTTAAAAAAGCGTATAACATGAAGCTATCCCTTTTCGGGCTTAGGCTTCATGGTGTATGAACCCTTAAGAGAGTGTGCATACTTTTAGTGTGTGGGGTTGTCGTCTAACAAGAGGACTTCCGCCACGGTGGGGTGATCAGTCCCATCATTGGATTTGCCGCATCCTGTTTCTATTCAGGGAATGGCTATGAACATGAGGATTTGCCCGAAGAATTTCACAACATGTCATTTTTTAGAAGTAAACATGAGGTTTGCACTCTTGGAAAAGATGTCGCAACATGTTACTTTTGATAGATGTGGACATGGGTATTGTCCTTTTGAGAAGGATATTGCGCCATGTCATTTTTGGAGGATGTGAACATGGGTATTGTCCTTTTGAGAAGGATATTGCACCAAGTCACTTTTGGAATATTGCATGATGTTGCTTTTGAATTTGTTGAAGATGCATTTGTTGATGTCGCCTATTATAAGTTGCATGGCGTGATGATTATGAGTAGTATGCACGTTGTTTTCTACTTGATGTTAAGCCAGAGTATAATGCATAATGTAGATATGTAACTACGAAAGTAAATCGACCATCATTAGATACTTGTCGTTTTTACAATAACTTTGCGGGAAGGCGTCTATTGACTGCTTCTTCTGAAATACTTCTAATTACAAAGGCATGAACTGCACTTATATTCCTAAGGGTGCACTGAAAAAGATAGATTAGAAGTGGAAAGTCTATCTCCCTCAAATATATATTGGCGGCTGACAGGCACTGTTGTTCGCAACATAGCTTCCCAGAGCTCAATGCGCAATAAATTCTTCAATCTCCATCCTCAAGGTCAAACAATCATTGGTATTATGCCCCCAAGTTTGGTGATATCGGCACCATTCTTCAATATCCCTGCCTAAGAAGGCGGTTTCGGGCTCAAGTGGTCTTGGAAGCTTGTTTTCCAGAAGCTTGACGTATATCTCTTCCACTTCTGTGTTCAAAGGGGTGAAGATGTTAGCATAATCCATGCTTGAGCCTTCTGGTTTCCTTGAAGTTTGAGCTTCCCCACTTGCGTTGAGAGGTGTGCCCCATCTCAATTCACGCTCACAAGAGATCGCAGTCTCCATCTTGTCTTTTAAGCACGCCATTGTCTTGGTTGTACGCCATCCAAATTCTCTTCCGAATAGCAGAAATGTTGGAGCGTTCATGTTCAGGAAAAATGCGTTGATGACGTCCTTCTTGATTGCTCTCGGTGTAGTTGCATTTTGAGCAAACCTCCAGAAGTAGGACATTTTGGATTCTTCTTCTCCCTGTCTGACATCAAGCACACTCCGCTTAGGCGAACAAAAAATTCTGTCAAGTTCGGACCTTGGTGATAACTTTTCCTTCTTTCCTTTATCATCGTCGTTCGAGGCGAACAGCTTTCTCTTCGCACCAACTCCTATCATGGCAATTGACACTTGTTTCATTTTCCTCAGGTCATTGACATAGCACTTTCGTCCGTCTGTCTGATCACCTAGCACTTCCCCAATCCCGTGAGGAGTTAGGAACTTCATTTTCTGATGAGCTGTAGATGGCACAATGTCATCTGTGTTGATCGTTGTTCTCCCTAGGATGCCGTTATATGCCCCCAGGTTGTCTACCACCACAAATGTGACGTCTATGCAATGCCTTTCACCCGTCTCCAAGGATAACTGGAAGTGTTATCATGCCCAATGGATAGGTTGCCGCTCCTGCGAAACTAACCAACGGAAACGTGCTCGGCGAGAGATCGGCTTCGTTTTTTCCCATCTTTTTTAGCACCTCTATATGCACTAAATCCGTAGAACTCCCACCATCTACCAGAATCCTTTGCACGTCAAATCCATTGATGTCCATTGTTATGACCAAAGCATCATCATGGGGATACACTATGTGTTTCTTGTCGGCGTTTGAGAACGGGATGATTATGTCATCCTTTATTGGTTGTCGCATCTTCCCGTACTTGGGCAGAACTTGCAGCTGCGAGGCATAGACATCCCGGGCATTAGAAACGCTACCTCCTGCCGCTGGCCCACCATGGATTACGTTAATGACACCACGCTTTGGCGGTGGTGGGTTTTCATTCACTTTCTCCTTTCCCTTGTTTCCCTTTCCGGGTTACTCTGCATGGTTCTTCTTTTGTCGTTTGTCGCCTTGGTCGACATATTTCTTGAGCTCTCCTTTAAGGATGAAGTTGTTTATACGAAATCGCAAGCTGACACAGTTGTTTGTTTCATGGCCGTAGACTTCATGGTTTTCACAACATTTATCTTCCTGCTTTCCCAGTGGCCCCTTTCGAAAGTTCGCTGGCTCCCTCCACATATTATCCTCCTTCATCTTCTTCAAGATTATGGAAAGTGGTGCATTCAAAGGAACGCACTCTGCAAGGTTCACTTATTTTGGTTTTTGGAATTCAGGCTGATATGGCCTCTTGTGGGGCTGGAATTGTCTCACTTGCTGCGGGCCTTGTTGGGGTTTTGCTTGCTTCTCCTTAGCGCGAGCTGCACTAACTTTCGCCTTATGTTGCTCTCTGAATCGGTCCAGATCCACGAATTATTTTACCCTCGCCGCCAATTCTTCAAGCGTCTCAGCTGGGCGCCTTGCCATCTTTTCTGCCAGGGCATGTCCTCTTCAGCCTAAATTTGCAATGAAGGCGCGCACGATTTCTCCTTCGGTGATGTTTCCTTGAATGTATGAGATGTTTTGATTGAAGCGGATGTAATCATCTGCTAACGACTCGTCGATTTACTGTGTCACCTCATTCAACGCGTTCGGCCCTTTAAGGAGTGTGCGCTCTCCCATGTATCTTTGAATAAATTTTGCCTTTAGATATGCCCATGACGTAACGCTTCCGCATGGCAGCGAGAAGAACCAATGTGCAGCAGTTCCAACGAGAGTATTAGCAAATGTCATGGCAACGTGATACGGGTTGTCCGTTCGTCCCAGCAGAGATGCTTCATGTTGTTGCACATGCTTTATTGGATCTCCTTTTCCTCTATATTTTTCTCCACTGATTCTGTACAGGGCATATGGAACGTGACTGTACACTAATTCATCAGAGAACGGAAGTGATGCATTTTCTTCCAGGGCATGCATGCATTCCTTTCATCTTCGATTGCTTCATTTTTTTATCAATCATTTCTTCTAAGGCCTTAGCCGTGAGTCCCGTGATTGGGATGTCATTTTCGTGCGCGGGCTTCCTCCACCCATCGTTGCATGTGCCCGCATGGCTTGTTGTTTTAGAGCTATCCTCCTTGTGTGAGCGTTGTGAATTACTCACAGGAGGCTGCTTCTATCTTACTCCTTGTTACTTCATGACAATGCTTGGAGTGCCTGAACGTGCTGGCTCCCGCCTGGCCTGTTGATAGGCATCTTTAGAATCTTCTACTCCATCTGGGTGTTGCGGTTTTTGCTGGTTGGCATCATATGACGCTTCTCTGGCTGGTGCAGCTTGTTCATTATCACGCGGGGGTGGTGGCGGAGGCGCAACATATCCTTAATTCCTTAAGATCTCCCTGAGAGCAAGAAGTTCTTCAAGTGCCGCCATCATTGCCGGTGTGACTGTAGGCATGTTGGCTGCATTCCTTGGCTGTTGTTGTGTTGCCTCAGCTGGCATTCCTGATGGGAATTCCTGATCTACCCTCGTCCCTTGCTCTTGCGGAGGCCCTTTGTTTGATCTTCTGGCCCGAACTGTGTAGGAGGGGCGTTTGTGGACGGAATGGACGAAGTCGTAGATTCTGCGTCCGGCATATGAGAAGGTCCTGGTTGACTTCTCGTTGGTTTCATCCTGCTTACACCCGCCTTCTTTGGTCGTCTTCCTGTCATGGTTTGCAGCACGGCTGTTTGTTCGAATCACTTCAGACGGCGCCAAATGTTGTGTTCGCCGCACCACTTGGGCAGCTTCGGGCTTTTTCCTTCACGAACAGGCTTCTTCCTCCATGATCAGGCTCGAGGTGTATGTATAAGGACGGAACACCGGAATCCTTAATACACAATCACTGAGCTAAACTCCCAATCCTTCGACCTTGAGTTCTTGATCTTCGGGTCCTTCACGAGGGGCAGTAACTAGCGTGGGAGGGGGGAATGCTGGTTGGGCCCACTCCGACGCTCAAGTTAGAACTTCTAGAGAGAAAGCCTTAGAGAGAAGTCAGAGCATTTCTAGTCCAAAAGTGAGGGAATTGTTTAGAATGGGAGACCTAGGCCCCTATTTATAGGGAACCTAAGGATCATGCCCAGTTTCGAACTACTTGATGTCGGTATGTAAGGAAGACGTATACCGTCATCAAGGTGGACTATGTATGCACCGACTTCTCGTACTTGGCAAATTAATTGGGGTGAACGTACGAGGTAAAACGGTAATCCGGACCTACCCGGATTGTTTAACACCGGGACGGGTCCGGATCGCCATAGGGCAATCCGGAAGTCCTTCGGCCAAGGAATTACGCGTATCCCGGACCGTTTTGGACTTGGGTGTCCGCAAAAGGGTTTTTACGGGTTTTGGGATGTTTTACGAGGCCTGAAATGTAAATACAAACCCGAATTGGACAGATATCTAACACTTGCCCCCGAGTCAAGTAGTGGTTCAGAACCCGTACTTGACTCTTTTTCAATGATAAGATATTTGTCCAATTTAGGTTCGGTACTGACCTCAGGGGTGGCCTGTTTTTCAATTCGAGTGTTGCGATCATAAATATGACAAACTTATAATTTTCCGCTGTACGTACGTAATCTGTTTACAAGGTTAGCGTAACAGATAATATGCGTACAATGACATGCAATGTGATAATACCATGGTGTATGGAATAAGCGTATGACACATTGTCAATATGCAAATGGTGACATAATAGATGAATGTCATAGTCATGCAATAAGCAAAACACTTATAATAATATGGAATTGGAGAACATGTACGTAATCATGAAGCTTGATGTAAACATGGAAAACGATGCAAACACGTAGTATGATGTAATCATGGAAAATGATGCAAACACGTAGCATGATATAATCATGGAGAATGATGCAAACGTTCAATTCATACTTAGATTATAAAAATAATCACGCGACCATCCTGAATTTGCATCATGCGTGTATAAAAGCGATAACATGCATGACGATCTATGAAGCGCGTTATGCAATACTAGAGAGCATGTATGTAAAACAAGCATAGGTGAGGTGTAAGTATGTGATACTAAGGACTTGTGTGAAAATAAATATTAGTTTAGTCCTCAGCACATGGTGTAGGCACTATTAATGAGAATTAGGAGAAAGAATACCCATTATCTTACATCCTTAATAGATAAATCTTCAAGAAGCTATCCATTCTTGATGAATAGGGAATTCATGGAGCTGTGAATTTTGAGTAATTACATCATTTTTGACATCGATCAAGACCGAATCCGGGCAAGGAGGGAATCGAGGCGGCACGTGAAGCAAAGGGGGACGATAAGCGTCGTATGAACTTTGTCATATGAACTTTGTCGATAGATGTTGTCATATGAACTTTGCTCTCAATAGATGTTGTCATATTAACTTTGTCGATAAACGTCGTAAGAATACTCAAGAGGCACTGTGTAGAAGTCGATAGTTGCTACTTGATGTATGCAATCCATCCTTGTCGACATGTACGTATATACATAGAAACACTTAGAAAATATTTTCCCCTTGTCGATATGTATGTACGTACATGGAAACACTTAGAAAATATTTTCCTCTTGTCGACATGTACCCTTGTCGACATGTATGTACGTACATGGAAACACTTAGAAAATATTTTCCTCTTGTCAACATGTATGTACGTACATGGAAACACTTAGAAAATATTTTCCTCTTGTCGACATGCACCATTGTCGACATGTATGTACGTACATGGAAACACTTAGAAAATATTCTTCACTTGTCGACATGCACCCTTGTCGACATGTATGTACGTACATGAAAATACTTAGAAAACGTTATTCACTTGTCGACATGCACCCCTGTCGACATGTATGTACGTACATAGAAATACTTAGAAAATATTTTTCACTCGTCGACATGCACCCTTGTCGACATGTATGTACGTACATGTATGTGCGCGCTTGCCTCCGTACTTAGAATTTTTTCTCTTTCCCTGGCTATATATGTTGTATCCATGTACTTGATGTAAATGCAGGTTGTATGTCAACACCTTGTTGTATGCTAACACTTAGTAATATGTTTGACACATAGTAGCGTGATGTCCACTTGCAATATGCCGACTGTCATCTTGAGAAAAACACTTAGAAAATATTTCGCCCTTGAAATCATGTACCCATGTCGATATGAATGTACATACATAGAGCTTGCACACTGATTGACTTGTTACTTGTAATTTTCAGGATTCCGAGTTACGCAGACTTCTTTTCAGAGGTAGTCTTCTTGCCGTGGTTATCATGAGTAAGTCTTCTATCCCCATTCCGCGAGTGACATTATGTTCAGATGTTGGAGACGAGCCGGGTATCAACACAGTTGAGTCTCTTAAAGACCCTACGAGGAATATGAGTTACTTCTTCAACTACATTGATGAAGATATGTTTGAGCTGTACGCGACTTGTTCTGGACTTGATTCTGCTTTGGAGGCTATTCTTTCCTATGACGTGCTGCCGGACTCCAAAAAAGGGCAAGTTACCATTCCTCCCAGTGATCTATCCGCGGTTTATACCTCGCAGATTAAGGAAGGCCTGCGTTTTCCCTATTGTCCTGACCTGGTGGACCTTTGTCTCTATTACCGGATATCACCCTTAAGCCTATCTCCTGCTGGCCTTCGTGTATGGAGCTGTTTTCGAGTTTTATTCCACAAGCAATCTTGGCACTATTCCACCACTCTTTTCCGATGCTTCTATCAACCGATGTGTCCAGACACGACGGGGTTGTGTGGAATGAAGATGTGTTGGCCGAACTTGCAAGATATGGGCTTCGAGAAGCTTGGTCTGGAGATGCCGAGTGGGATCACAAACAGCGTCTGGCCGCCCCAGCTGATCGTTCTGGTTCGCATTGGCGACATCACTACTTCTTCGTATGCGATGTCTGGACTATTTGGGATGTTGAGAATGTGAAGAAGGCTGATCCTGCTCCTATTTTTCTGACCTTTCCTTGGATGATAGGGAAGCGGTGAAGAGCATTCTTCGATGTCAGCAAGAGCGTCGCTATCGTTGTCTATTACGTGCTTCAGATCAGGATTTGATTGATGCCGGGATTCATATACTTCCTTATGAAGATTTGGTATGTTGATATCTTTTATAACCTGTACTATGTTGCAATCCGGACCTCCGGATCGCCTTAGGGCAATCCGGAAGTCCTTCGGCCCGGGAATTACGCGTATCCCGGACCATTTTGGACTTGGGTGTCCGCAAAAGGGTTTTTACGGGTTTTGGGATGTTTTACAAGGCCCGAAATGTAAATACGAACCCGAACTGGACAGATATCTAACAGTCGTACTTTGGAAGTCGACTTTTTCATAAGTTGTCGTCGACCTTTTATCCCTATCTCGTTAAGACGAGTTAGAAAGGTCGACGACTTTTCTTTCCCTGCCCTTTGAACGTGCTCGACTCTTGTGCTTAATGGTGAGTTTAATTAATCATAACCCAACACAGAGTATTTAAGCATGGTTGGTAGTTTGATGTACGCCATGCAACGCACACGTCCGGATATCAGTTACGCCGTGGGCCTAGTAGCACGTTTCCAATCAGATCCTGGCTATCAACAGTTAAAGGCTGTAAAACGAATAATTCGTTATCTGAAAGGTACTACCGACTACGCGCTGTGCTATGAGGGTAAAAAGTTAGAATTGACCGGTTACAGTGACGCCGACCATGGTGGCGATCCGGATAATCGTAAGTTCACCACAGGGGGAGTGTTCCTCCTTGCTAAAGCCGCCATTTCATGGACGAGCAAGAAGCAAATATGTGTCGCGCTGTCCACAATGGAATCAGAATTCGTAGCTCTCTCTAAGAATGCACAAGAAGCAATCTGGCTCAAAAGGCTTCTAACTGCACAACTTGGAGGTGATGTTGAGAATAAGCCTGTGAAGGTCTTCTCTGACAGTCAAGCAGCCATTGCGGCAGTTAAGAATCTGAAGTACCATAGTAGGACCAAACACATTGATGTGAAATATTTCTATGCTAAATCTATGGTTGAAGACAATACAATCACTATGGAATACTTGTCCACTGATAATATGTTAGCGGACCCATTTACTAAACCACTACGCAGGGACATATTCAAAAATCATGTAAAACTGATTGGATTGCGTAGGGTCTAGAAATGGAATGTATATGTGATAGCATTTTGATATTCGAAAGTTACATTGTGTAAGCAAAAGAATTGCAATTGAGTTTATGATCAATCGGCATCATAATGTTTTGATTACATCAGATTTACGGTCTATTAACTAAGTCGTAGAAGAACGCAATCCTCTGCCAAACTATGTCAAACATGGGCCTTATCTAGTCACACAGGTATGGTCGTCTTGCGGTGGTCGTCTTGGGCCTTACCCAATTGTCTTAGGTAACGTATACATATTAATGGGCTTCCATTTACGGTGCCCAATCACCATATGCTAACAGCTCCCACTTTCCGGAATGGGAGGGTGCATGTTAATGTATTGTCTTCCAAATCGCATCAATATTTCAGTCTTCTGATCTTGCCCCTGCTTCCGAAAAGTTCATACGAGGTTTTCCGTGCAACCGAAAAATACGACGGGCATTGTGCTTGTCGGACCTAAAATCTGACCTACGGCGATTATGTTTTGAAAAACGTGAATTTTTTTTAATAGAGTCGCCACTAGTTAATTAAGGCTAACTAGAAACCTAAATTACCTAAGAGAATAACGAATTAAACACCTATGTATACAATCGGCCTACGATCAGAAATTTGAGTTCATGGGTTCTATTACGAATTAAAAAAAATATACTTTTTAATTACGCCCTTTCGGTACTCGATTCATTTAATTTCCGAATTTATATTTTACACTAATATATATATATATAAATAGCGAAAAAATAGAACCACGATTTCTAATTAAATTGAAATCTAACTCTAACATCATGCTTAAATTACTACCTAACCTAGTTAGTCTACGTATGTAATATGTTAGATTAGATTAAATCAACATGTCAAAAAAAACATATATATATATACAGAAATCAACAACCTGGGGATTAAGTTAAAATGGATGTACGGCTCGGTCCGGGGACGCGTGTGAATGGTAGGTGGAATTTTGGCATGGAAATTATATGAAGCAGTCATGTTTCCCGTGGTTACGGCCTCGTCGAACTTCGAACCTGGCACGACACGAACACGCACGACCCGCACGAATTGCCAGCCCTACGTCAAAGTGGTCCTCTGATATGCAAAATGAGTAGGGACACTCAAATCTCAAGGAAAATATCAAGCATAATTCATCGCACCTGAGCGTTGGATATCTCGAGTGCGCAATTTGTTCTTTGTGCAATTGGATGACTGCATGTTTTTTTGGCTGCCTCATTGGTCGGCAGAACTTATGTAAGCGTATGGTAATGGGCGCCGTAATTGGTAGCCCATAATATGTATATTTTACCTAATGAACTTGGGTAAATGTCACATTAGGGTAATTGGGCTAGACCCAAATCCCAATTGACATGGAGGCCCAAAATTGGGCCTCCCCAATTACATAGGCCGGCCGAACCCTAGGTGGGGTAAAGTGGACTCCTCCGATAAATAAGAGGTGTTATGGGGTTTTTAGGGTTAATCACAATTTCCTCATCAGAGTGTTTTAGAGAGAAAAACCCTTCCCCCTTAAACACCTAGTTCGGCCGAACCATAGCCCTCACCAAGGGTGTGCCAAATTGCCTTCGAGCAAACTCTCTAGAGATCTGTCCCCGTGCCAAGAATTGATTTGAGGCTTTGTTGTGGAGCTTGCACCACGTAGGGCTTCTCTAACAAGAACCTCTACGGGTCCCGACCGGAGGATCGTGAACTCCCTCCAGAGAAGATCTTGGGTCTACGGATCATCCTAAGGGTATGTGTGTATCTTCCGCTGCGTAATTCCGATTACTAGCATGTATCTTGTTTTAGTATCCGTAGTGATTACTCCCCGTAATTTAACAAGTTATATGTACCGAATACCTTACCAAGGGTACCTGAAAAGAGTGAATGAAAAATCAGTGTAGAGAATACGAGAAAATCATGCATGATTTTTTTTTTTTTTTTTTGAAAACTCTAATGTCATTCATTTCATAATTTTGATTAAATTTCAGAAAGAATCAAAATTTGTGATCTAGGGTGTTTTGCACCGTCATGGAATTTACCGAGTTTGCTGAGTGCACTACTGGATCGAATGCAGTAAAGATGTTCAAAACAGAGTTTTTTACAAAAAGATTTTATCGTCCTTTGTTTAAACTCGAATAGTCGCACTCAACTGCACAGTTAAACTATTTTCGCAAAAAAATAGAATCAATTCTCTATTTTAAAACGTTAGTTTATGCGTAGGTTTAAATGAAGATCTTGCCGAAAAAGAGTAATACACCTTGGATAAAAACGAATGACACTTTGAGTTTTTTTATTTAATGTTCATGCATGCTCGAAAGTTAAAGTTCTACAGTTAAGAAACTTACAACTTACAACTTACAACCAGTTTACCTGAATGATACATATGGAATATATGTACGAAATTAAAAATCCCGGTAAAGTTTTTTTATAAAAAGAAATGCAAATGCAATGCATATTTGGAATTAAAAGCTCAACAACTAAGAAACGATTTACAATCTATCTAAAAAAATCGTTTTTCCTGAAACAATGCCTATGATATGTACATGAGATGAAAGTTGTACAGTTAAGAAACTTACAAGCTACCTAATTTTTTGTTTTTTTTTTGTTTTTAAAGATGAAAAAAAAAAACCAATGCATCCTAGTTGATCAAAACTAAAAATTCAGGTGAAAAGTTTTTTTTTTTTTTTTTAAAGAATGCATATGAGATGCACAAAAATAAGATGCAAACTTAAAAGTAAAAGTTCTACAACTAAAAAAAATTACAATTTACCTAAAATATTTTTTCGAAAATAATGCATATGAGATGCGCGTATTTTGATTAAAAATTCAGGTAAAATGTTTTTTTAAACAAAGAGCCCTAAAACTAAAAGATCCTACGATTTATCTAAAAGTTTTTTAAAATTTATGCATACTGGATGCATTATTTAAAATCAAACAATTCAGGTAAATTTTTTTTGAAAATGATGCATATGGAATGCATGTTCGAAATTAGAAACTGTAATAGCTAAAGATGAATTACAATTTTTCCTGAATTTAAAAAAAAAAAAATATATATGCATATGTGACGCACTAACCAAAATTACAACTTACCTGAAGAGTTTTTTTAAAGTAATGCTTATGAAACGCGGGTTTAAAATAAAAAATTCAGGTAAGATGTTTTTCTTTTTAAAAAAAAAATGCATACGAAATGCATGTTAAAGAAAATTTCTACAACTAAATGACTAACTACTTAGTTGAATTTTTTTGTTGTTTTTGTTTTTTTAAAAATGCAATGAGATGAATGCATGAGAAAATAAAGTTACACAGTTAGAAAATCTTACAGTTTACCTGATAACCTCTCTACAAAAAAAAAACACAGATAAAACACGACATGATAGAGGGGTAGAAAATGTGTGGCTTTGCTCTACAAGGTAGGTTCCACTGACAGGTACACTTTGTACCAGTAAAAAAGAAAAACAAAGTTACAATAATCAAGAAAAAAATAAATTAAATTACAAAAAAATATGGCAAATAAGCGAAGATAATGAGCCCGAACACTCTAAGTCCCCATCAAAGTCAGCAAATTGTCGGACCTAAAATCTGACCTACGGCGATTACGTTTTGAAAAACGTGGATTTTTTAAAAGAGTCGTATAAGCTTGAATCATACTTCATTGATGATTAGGGATTACAAGCTAAAGAGTGCACTATATATACTAAGTGAGACTAGGCTCACCAACTAGGACTATGCTAGGTTTACTAGTGGCCGGGTGTATACAATCATTTGTAAGTGTCTACACTTGCCCTATGTATGCTACTATGTATGCAACTATGTATGCAACTAAGAGTGAGTGTATACTACACTCTATATTCTCCCATCCTTTTCTTCTTCTTCTTTTCTTTCTTGGAAGACATCCTTGATTCCATATAGCTTCAACAAAGCCAAGTGTTGGTTCTTCACTAAAGCCTTGGTTAGCAAGTCAGCTAGTTGATCCTTTGAATGAATGTAATGAACACCAATCCTGCCTTGTCCAATGTGGTGTCTTGTGAAATGAAGATCCAATTCAATGTGTTTGGTACGCTCATGAAACATTGGATTTTTAGCAATCTTCACAGTTGCTTGACTATCTGTGTATATTGGGATAGGAAGGTTTACTTGCAATCCAAGTTCCTTGAGAATTCTGCCTATCCAAAGTGCCTCTTGAATAGAAACTCTAAGGCACCTATACTCTGCTTCAGCACTTGATAGGGAAATGGTATCTTGCTTCTTGACCTTCCAAGCTATCATAGCTCCACCTAGCTTTACACAATAGGCACTCACTGATTTCCAACTAAAAGGGCAAGCAGCCCAATCAGAGTCACAAAACAAGCTCAAATTAAGGTTGTTGTTGGAAGGATAGATCAAGCCTTGGCCTGGGGTGCCCTTGATGTACTTGAATATCTTAATGGCAGCTTCATAGTGAGACTTCTTTGGCTTGTCGACAAATTGACTTAGTCTTTGGACTGAGAAGCTAATGTCTGGTCTTGTCATGGTAAGATAGAGCAATTTGCCAATAAGTCTCCTAAAAGAAGTAGCATCCTCTAATAGCACATCATCAGTGTTGGAGTTGAATGCTTTGTCATACTCATGTGTGGTGAGCTTGACATTGAATTCCATAGGAGTTTCAGAAGGCCTTGCAGCCCCTAAGCCAGCCTCCTCAATGAGCACCATAGCATATTTCCTTTGATTGATCACAAGCCCTTGATTTGATCTTGCAATCTCCAAACCCAAAAATTACCTCAAGTCCCCCAAATCCTTCAATTTGAAGTGTATTTGAAGTGTGTGTTTCAATTGATTGATCATCTTGGTATTAGAACCAGTGATTAGAAGATCATCAACATAGATTAATAGAAACACTTTGTCATTACCTTGTATCTTGGTGAACAAGGAAAGATCTGAGGCACATTGTGTGTAACCATTCTTCAACGATGTTTGGGTGAGCTTGATGTTCCATTGCCTTGAAGCTTGTTTAAGGCCATATAAGGACTTCTTGAGCTTGCATACACGTTTGGTAGACAATTCAAGAGACTTGGAAGGATCAAAACCATGGGGGATGTCCATGTATACTTCCTCAGTTAAGTCACCTTGAAGGAAAGCATTGTTTACATCCATATGGTACAATCCCCAAGACTTGGCAGCTGCTAATGCTAAGATGATCCTCACTGTGTCCATCTTGACCACAGGAGAGAATGTTTCATTGAAATCAGTCCCTTCCACCTGAGTGAATTCTTTGGCAACCAATCTTGCCTTATACCTTTCAATGGATCCATAGAGTTGTACTTGACCTTGAAGATCCATTTGCAACCAATAGATGATTTTCCTTGAGGAAGTTCCATTAGTTCCCAAGTGTTGTTGGCTTGAAGGGCTCGTATCTCTTCATTCATGGCCAAAATCCAATTGGGATCCTTGATTGCTTGCTTGTAGGAGCTTGGTTCCTTGATTTGGTCAATGGCAGCCAAGAAGCATTTGTATTGAGGGCCCAAAGTGTCATATGATACATACCTCTCCATGCCAAAAGTGGCATTGGAACTTGATCTTTGTTGAAACTCAGCAATCCTTGCACTTCTCATTGGTGGTGGTGGATTGAGTTGTGCAATTCTAAGACTCCTCCTTAGACTAGAAGGTTGGGGTGGATCATCCACAATGGGTGGTTGAGGTGTTGGAATTTGTTGAGGTGGTGGGACTTCATTGATTGGAATGTGACTTTGTACATCCTCATCCGAGTAAGTTGGATTCTCTGGTGGGAAGTCTTCAATGGATTGCTTAGCTCCCAAGCAAGATGGAATAAGAGACTTTAAAGCATCATTGGACATGCTAAATGGGAAGATGTCTTCATGAAAGGAAACATCCATTGAAACATGAAACATTGAGTTGGAAATGTTCATCTCAAGGTACCCTTTTTGTGAGGTTGAATACCCCATAAGGATGCATGGTTCAGCCCTTGGACTAAACTTGTCATGGTTGTTCAATTTAGTTCCAAAACATAAGCAACCTATCGTTCTCAAATGAAGAAGAGAATGTGCTTTTCCATATAACACTTCCATAGGTGATTGGAACTTCAAGATAGAGGTGGGTAGCCTGTTGAGCAAGTAACAAGCATTGAGTATGCAATATCCCCAATGTCTCAATGACATAGAAGCTTGAAACCTTATGGCTCTAGCAATGTTGAGGATGTCCCTATGCTTGCGTTCAACCCTGGCATTTTGTTGTGGTGTATGCACACAACTTGTTTGATGAAGAATCCCAAATTGAAGAAGTAAGTCTTTGCAAACTGAGTTGATGAACTCAGTCCCATTGTCACTCCTCAAAGTCTTGATCATTGTACCAAATTGATTCTTGACCATGATCAAGAAATTCTTGATGTGTAAGAAGGTGTCACTCTTGTGTCTCATCAAATAGACCCAAGTTGCTCTTGAATGATCATCAACAATAGTCAAGAAATATTGATTGTTCTTGAAGGTAGGCACCTTGTATGGACCCCATATATCCATGTGAATCAAATCAAAAGGCTTTGAAGCAATTGAATCACTGATTGGAAATGAAAATCTGGATTGCTTTGCAAGAGGACAAATAGTGCATTGTTTGATACAACCATAGGTCTTATTCAAGCCTAAAACATCCAAATGGTTCAAATATTGTTCTGAGACATGACCCAAACGCCTATGCCATCTCAATACTTCATCCTTATTCCCCAAGCAAGTAGCTGCTATCTTCCTTGGGCTTGAAGGCACCACATCCTTCAAGGTGTACAATCCTTTATTCCATTGCCCAATCACCATGGCTTGCCACTCCGGCCCTGAAGAAACACATGATCACAAGTAAAGATCACTTTGAAATTTAACTGGCTAGGCAACCTAGAGACTGAGATCAAAATGAACTTGAAATCAGGGACCAAAAGGATGTTAGTCAATGTGAATCCACTTGAGAAAGAGCAAGAACCAACATGGGTCACTTTGCACTTGTGACCATTTGGCAAGTGCACACATTGGTGATCAGAATCACTCTTCTTCAAATCATGTAGCCATTCAATTTGATGAGTGGTATAGTTAGTTGCACCTGAGTCAACTATCCAAACCATAGGATCACTAGATATACCTGCCATGTTGACATGAGCTTGATCCACATCTTCAAAGCATAGAGGTGTATGATCAAAATGATCATCATGGGCAGCAACATGTTGAATCCTTTTGTCAGCTGTGCCATGGAAGATCCTCTTGTCTTTGGCTGCCACATGTTCAATTGCACTTGAGGTTCCACCATCTTCAACAATGTTTGCTGAGTTCCAATTCCTCTTAGGAGCATTTGGATTGTTTTGATGGAGTGGATGATCATATGGTAGCATTTGGATTGTTTTGATGGAGTGGATTTGAACAGGGGACTCATAGAGCGTATCTTGAGAGTAGTGTTCATACTACGACCTTCGACGCCCCCAAGAGCGTATCTTGAGAGTAGTTTCTATACTACGACCTTCGACGCACCAAGAGCGTATCTTGAGAGTGGTTTCCAAAAACTACGAATTTCGACGCCCCCAGGAGCATATCTTGAGGTAGATTTGCAACCTACCAGATTCGACGCCCCCAAGAGCGTATCTTGAGGTAGAAAAAACACTACCAGATTCGACGCCCCCAAGAGCGTATCTTGAGGTAGATTTCAAACTACCAGTTTTCGACGCCAACCAGGAGCGTATCTTTGGTCTAACTTGTGCCCTCCGGGAGCCTATCCTGTGAAACGTTAAGTGCCCTCCGAGAGCCTGTCTCGTGAACAGTTTTCGACGCCAACCAGGAGCGTATCTTTGGTCTAACTTGTGCCCTCCGGGAGCCTATCCTGTGAAACGTTAAGTGCCCTCCGAGAGCCTGTCTCGTGAACAGTTTTCGACGCCAACCAGGAGCGTATCTTTGATCTAACTTGTGCCCTCCGGGAGCCTATCCAGTGAAACGTTAAGTGCCCTCCGAGAGCCTGTCTCGTGAACAGTTTTCGACGCCAACCAGGAGCATATCTTTGGTTTAACTCGTGCCCTCTGGGAGCCTATCCTGTGAAACGTTAAGTGCCCTCCGAGAGCCAGTCTCGTGAACAGATTCGACGCCCACCAAGAGCGTATCTTTGGTCTAACAGTACCATATATACCATTTAAAGGGTATCAGAAGAGATCATCGCACCATACTGAGAAGGATTCAATAAGAAAATAATTGCAAAGTAAAGTTGTATAAAGAACACATAATGTTTTTTCTTGATGAGATAGCAGGTATGATGTGAAGGAAAGCACAAAAGAAAGATAAAGAAAGGAAAGCATATACAAAGGAGAAGTCCATGACCAAAGGATCATATATAGAAGTACAAGAGGTTATCATGAAAAGTAACGAGTTATCCTACCATCCATATCACAAGTCAAGAGAAGTATCTCAAAGGAACCCAACACCACCAAGAAGGATAGCAAAGACATGAAATCCAAAGTTCAAGGCTCTCAAAATAAGCTCGACCCATCAAGAAGAGAATTTCCTTACAAGTCACACAAATCAACCTCCGACAAATGTTATTGTCATGCATGTCGCCCTCGCGTGACCTATGCTCGTATCAGACTTGAACATCGTCAAGCACAATTCATGAAGGAGACATCTAAAGAGCATAAAGGATACAACATCCGACAAGACGAGACATCGGGACCTAACCCAACAAACATAGCCTACACAAAAGGCAACTATAGCAATGAAGGCTCTCCAATGAGAAAGGAATACTAAAGCACAACTCCATACATCGTGAGGTGGCTATCATGTCCACATACACTGAAGTGGCTATCATGTCCACATATCTTGAAGTGGCTATCATGTCCACATACCTTGAAGTGGCTATCATGTGCACATACCCTGAACTGGCTACCATGTCCACACACTACAGAAGGACTATCACTCCGACACATCACGAAGTGGCTATCACGTCCACATACCCCGAAGTGATTATCATGGCAGCACATCATAAAACATCTGTCAAAGACATGCATTGTAAAGACACCATCCTGACCACGAACATCAAAAGGCTACGCCTAGCCTTAGGAGGAGGTTCAAGAAAAAGGAAAAACAACACCCTTCGTACGCTCATCAAAGGTAGGCACTTATATTTCAACCCACTGGCTGATACGAGGAAGGAGACGTCCTCATTATGAAGACAACCTCCATATCTCACGAAATCAACCATGAAGCAAAGAATCAAGACAAGCACTATTGAGGGCATATAAAAAACAATCCCCACAACGATCACAACTACGATACTAGTAGAGGCTAACTCAAGAGCAGTCTCCACCAAACTCCAAAGCAAGGATTTGCTATCTTAATCAGAGCCATGGCAAGAGAAAGGAACCTCAAGGAAAGGTGATGATCACACCCATCACCAAAAGAAAAATCTTCAACGCAGGGGTTAATAACATAACCCATAGGAAAGACAAAAACACCTTCAAAAGTCGTCAAATCTACATGAAGGTGAAATAAACTTGAGACTCGGCCCCTCGGCTGGGGGGCAGGGGATAGAGAAGAGACATCAAGACCTATGATCACCCCATCGCCAGCCACGGGTTGTTTCCTTTTGTCAAGCAAAGAGGGTGCCTCTTCAACCACTACCTCCTTATCATGGGAGGGAGTCAGCAAGGGGGCACTTGAAGGAGAGCCTCTCGCGGTTTCCTTCTCCTTGGCAGCCGAGGGCCCGACCTCAGAGTCAGGTTTCCGCGCCTTGGATTTAGATTGACTTGAACTCTCACCCACCACAAGAATCATTCGGTAACCAGGGAAGAACGCTCTAACAACAAGAAGTAAGCAGCATGAGAACAATCATAAGTATATCACAAAGAAAAAAGATGGGAAAAAGAACATACTGGAAGCATTAGCAGCCACCCCTGACTTAGAAAATTTCTTGGCCTGATAAGCAGAACTAGAGGGTTCTTCCCTCTCATCTGATTCAACGGCACGTTCGGAACGCTCTGCCTACACCTTGTATGTTTCTCCATGAAATCAACCTACAAGGGGTCATACGAGTCCCTGCCTCATACAAGTCCGCCTCGGACACCCAAGACACGGGACGGTCAGATTTGGTCTGACTACCTTGGAAAACGATCTTCAAGGTCTCCCTGTCTGAAGAAGAAAGCTTCCCAAAAGTGAGTCATCTATACGAGCAACCAACGCAAAGATCGACCCTTACTCATGGAGGGGCGAGATACGCCTACTACGGGGACAACCTTAACACCAAGGGAAGAGGGCGAACTTTTAGTTTCCCCAAATGGAGCAACGCTCCAGCACATCCGAAGGAAGGGTCAACCCTTAACACATGTCAATAGACCCCTTCGCTCGCGGCGGTAAGAAGAAAGCTTGTAAGCTTTTTTCACCCTCACTTTTATGGGGAACAAATTGCAGGGTAAAGGTCAAGAGCTATACACACGCTCCAACGAATGAAGGAAAAATGTTACACATGCCGAAGGTCGAGATTAATGGACAATGCTCACGCTAGTACGAGGGAGGCGGAACGTTGTGTCCCATTGAGTGGCAGAGTTCCCACCCTCAAATAAAGGAGAGGTCTATGCTCTCACCTTTGCACTTATGCTCATATTCATGATTAACATCTACAGGTACATCAATGTCATCACTCATGCTTATACTCACAACCCATCCATACATACATACATGTTCATGCTTGCACTCATATGCATGCCCACATACACACTCCCATGTGTTCAAACATTTAGACGTCCATGCACATGGCCGCCATATATTTATGCATACATTCATGACTACAATCGCAGCATGTCTATACTCACTCCCATCCTTATGTTCCTACTTACATGTATGCTAGTACACATCCTCATGTTCATGATATGTCCATGTTCACTCCTAGTTAACATCCTATAGGCATATTTTCTAGTATCCCATACTTAGAAAAATTTCGGACCAAAAATGAAATTTTTCTCCACTTAGGTAAATCACGGCACGAAATTGAAGCATAAGTCACTTAGTTGCATTCGTATTGCATCCCTATGCGAGTATGTATTTTTTGAGTACACGCCTGTAGCAAAGGTAGATTTATTACTCCCACCTCAGACGGACGCGTGCTTAGGCACACGTCCGCGCTACTCTAACGTTTACAACTCCTCTATCTCATAAGGCAGGGGGCAAAGACGGAGACGCGCATCCATGGGTAAGCAAGCATTCAGACGAAAGGTAAAACCCCGGTTTCAAATTGCGCGTATCATACCATCCTGCAATAGAGTCAATCAAGGGTTAGGCCATTGGTTGACTCGGGGGCATGTGGTGGATATACGCCCAATTTGAACCCGTTGACTTCCGAACCGTTGTATTTTTATCATCCCATTAACGATTGTAAATCGAAACTTCAACCCGAACACTTCGCGAGAACACCAACGGCTCGGACGAGGCCGAAGCGCTCGTCCGGCCAAGTCAAACTCACCTAGGTGAGGTTGGGTGGCCACACCCGACCTCCCCTAGGGGAGATCGGGTCAGCCAACCCGATCTTCCCTAGGGGAGATCGGGTGGACCAACCCGATCTCTCCTAGGAGAGATCGGGTCAGCCAACCCGATCTCCCCTAGGGGGGATGGGGTTGGCCAACCCCATCCTCCTTAGGAGGGGTTGGGTGCCCTCACCCAACCCCTACCCTTGGGGATCGGATTTCCCTCCCCCCAAGGGCCCCGGCACCACCCTTGGACTCCCACACTCGGTTTATTCCGCCTACCTTCTCCGTATCCTAAGGTCCTAATTATGCGTTTAAAGGTTAATTAACTGTGTTTAAAGGTTAACGATGTCATTAAGCCACCTTAAGGACACCGTTGCCTATAAATACCCCACCTCCACTATTCATTTGATCATCTTGGCAAGTTGCACAATTTTGCTCTGACATCTCTCTAGCTTTATCTCTCTAAAACCGTATTGACTTAGGCATCGGAGAGGGTTCATCAGGCACCACCCCCCCCCCCTCTGTGCCTGGTATTGCCCCTCTTGCAGGGTGGCAAGGAGAAGAGAGCCAAGGAAGCAGAAGAGCATAGAGCAGTAGGACAAGCCCCAGGGGTAAGAAGTACAAGCCTCAGGAGGTCAGAAGGAGAGAAGGAAAGGAGGTCAGAAGGAGAGAATAGAAGGACATACATCAGAACAACTACCCCAAGGGAGCATAAGGGCATGTATCAGAACGACTAGTCCTAGGAATATTGAACCCGACATTTCATTAGTGGGAGATAAATTCTAGATTGACGACCCGTTGACCTAGACTTTATAACCTAACACTTGGTGTAGTAAACATCCTCATTGTGACCCCTCTTGCCACAATAGGTGCAAGTAGGAAGTGGTTTTCCACTTGAAGCATTGAAGTTGCCTCTACCTCTTCCAATGCCATTGCTTCTTCCAAAGCCTCTACCCCTTGCATATCCTCTTCCATTGCCTCTACCTCCTCCATAAGATGGATTCTTCCCTGTGAATAAGGCTGTTGCCTCACCCACATCACCAATGGAACCAAAGATTGTCCTTTGGCTCTCTTCTTGTACTAACATAGAGAAGGCAATGCTAAGAGTGGGAAGGGGCTGCCTCATAAGCAAGTTGCTCTTAATGTGTCCATAGGAATCATTTAGCCCCAAGAGAAATGCCATCAACTTCTGATTTTCTTTGTGTTCATTGACAATGGCAATGTCCCCAGCACATTGGAGAACCAAATCATTAATGGAAGCAAGAGCATCCCATAGTTGCTTCATCTTGGCAAAGTATTCAGTGATAGAGAGTACACCTTGAGAAGTTTGGTAAATCTCCCTTGTCAATTGGAAGATTTGAGTGCCATCCACTTTGTCAAACAACTCCTTTAGATCATTCCAAATGGAAGAAGTTTTAGGGTTGTAGATCAAGCCATTGACCAAATCCTTGGCCACAGTGTTACTTAACCATGCCTTGACAATTGCATTTGCCCTATCCCATCTTACCCTATCATTGACACCAACATCCAATCTTGTCAATGTGCCATCTATAAAACAAAGCTTATTCTTCACCAATAAGCCTTCTCTGATTGAGGTGCTCCAAACATGATAGTTGGATGTTCCTTGAAGTTGAAAAGGAATGAGCATATGGCCAGTGGTGTCTGAGGGGTGAATGTATAGGGGATCATCAACATTGGTTTCCTGAGCCATCTTGCAAGCAAATTAACACAAAGAGCTTGAAGATTCAAAGCAGGGGAAATTCAGATGCAAAGGATTCTAAAGAAAACACACTCAAGGTATGCACTAGCAACAAAACTAGCACACCAAGTTTGTTGAGAGTAAGACAAATTCCAGCTCACTCTTCAGTACAATCCGTACAATCCGCAACAAATTGCTCCAAGTTCAATGTTCACAAATCACTAGGAATGGATTAGGATCAATCCTCCATTGAAGAAAGCTCTGAATTCTTCAAGATATGGAGTGAAAACTCGAAGAAGACACAATGACTCCTCAGCCGAGCAAAGTGTATGCAAATGATGTAACGTAGTGAATCACAACTTCCAAGTAGTATGTGATGGATATACGCCCAATTTGAACCCGTTGACTTCCAAATCGTTTATTTCGATCACCCCGTTAATGATTATAAATCGAAACTTCGTTCCCAAACACCCCGCCGACACACCAACGGTCTGGACGAGGCGAAAATACTCGTCCGGACCGCGACGAACTCACCTAGGTGAGGTCGGGTGGCCACACCCGACCTCCCCTAGGGGAGATCGGGTTGGCAAACCCAATCTCCCCTAGGGGAGATCGGGTCGGCCAACCCGATCTCCCCTAGGGAGGGGTTGGGTGGCCACACCCAACCCCTACCCTTGGGGTCGGATTTTCTCCCCACCCCCAAGGGCCCCGGCACCGTTTCCCGACTCCCGTACTCAGTTTATTTCCGCCAACCTCTCCGTGCTTTAAGGTTTTAATTATGTGATCAAGGGTTAATTAATTGTGTTTAAAGGTTAACGATGTCATTAAGCCACCTTAATGACACCGTTACCTATAAATACAACCATTCCACCATTCATTTGATCATCTTGGCTAAGTATGCAATTTAGCTCTGACTTCTCTCTAGCTTTATCTCTCTAAAAGCGACGTTCTGACTTAAGCATCGGAGAGGGTTCATCAAGCACCACCCCCCCTCCGTGCTTGATATTGCCCCAATTGCAGGGTAACGTGGAGAAGAGAATGAGGAGGACAGAAGGACAAAGATCAAAGCGACTAGCCCCAGGAGCACTGAATCCGTCAGTTCACCAGTGAGGAATAAGCCTTAGATCGACAACACGTTGACCGAGGGCTTAGAACCTAAAACTTGGCGCCGTCCTGGGTTTCGAATAGAAAGTCTAGCAATCACGAGAGCGATGACGAACAACTTAGCGTCTAAAGATAATCGCCCACCTGGGGGCAATAGGCAAGAAAGACAGCCTATACCTCCAGCAAGGCAGCTTAACCCAGAGAAACAGCCTGCACACCCAGAGCCTCAGGTAGCCCCACAGGCACCCTAGCCTAACAATCAGGGAGGAGGACCTTCACGCCCAGCTGGGGCTGAGTCTTCCACAGCTTCAACTCCATTGGCTAGGAGGCCACAGGGACAGGGGGGCAACAAGGAGTGCCATCCCAATACACGGCACCTCCACAGGGGTACTACTATGAGGCACAACCTCAAGGGTATCCATATGGAATGCCGACTCAAAGGAACGACAACCGCTCCCACACAACCAACACAAGGCCCGCAAAGGAGCACATATAGTGACTCCGAGGTTGATGAACGCATTGGATGAGCTGCTAGCCTATAGAGAGACTCTGAGAAACAGGCAGGGAAGGCAACACCATCATGAAGAAGAAGAAGTTCATGAGGAAGAACAAGTCCCATAAGAAAAACACTACTCGCACCCTCCAACAGGGCAGCGAGAAGAACAAATGAGAGAAGAGCAAGGGCCACCCCCAGAGGGAAGGCAACAATATGTGCCTCCGAGACAATAACAAACACAGCAAAGAGCTAGGACATACACCCCACTAAGGGAGGACATGCAATTCAGACCACCAAGGATATAAGAGTTCCAACATCCACCTCAGCAAGGTACACATACAGTCCGTATCACCACGGACATGACTAAGAGGCATTCCAAGGAAAGCTCAAAGGAAAGGACATCGCCCCGACAACACAACAAGGCAACCACCTACACATGATACAGCACGACAGGTCCCAACCTCTTGTGTATGACAATCCTTGCAAGGATGCGACCTTATATTCCTCAAGTGGAAGGAATACACACAGACTAATGGAGGAAGACAGTTACATTACCAAGGAAGCAGGGGGCATCAACACCCCCACACCCATATCCTTCCCATATCCTCTTATTAAATTTAACTGCATAACAAGTCAACTCCCTAAAAGGGGTAGATTTTTATACTTGATATCAACATGTTTTCCAAGAAAGACCATACCGGACGCCTTCGGGCTCCGGGGTATATATATACACAGGTGGACCACTAGAAGAATCCATAAAAGGCTGTCGCCAATCAAGAGATGCACAAGCAACAAATTCCTCAATCTCAAAGAACAACCATAAGGCCAAGTTTCTGGGAAAGATCACAAGATGGAAGGCTCACTTACAAAAATAAGTTGAGCACTCCCAACATCCTATAGAGGAACTACCATGAAGGTCACAAAGGATTACCCCTACTATAACCTTCCACTAAGCATCCTAGGGCCAAGTCCGTCAAAGGACATCTGGCATTGGTATGCAAGGGGGGCACCAGTCACAACATGCCCTCCCAACAAACGCCCATTAGCATAAGAGGGGGTAGCCGCGAACACATCCCTCCAAAAATGGAGGAAACCATATCACATAGACAACGCCCACCTTCAAGGGCAAACTATTGATGATACTAGAGAAGAGTCAGGCATACCTAATACCAAAGGACCCCTACTAGTAAAGGTGGTCAGAACATCAACATACCCATTTGGGACACAGCACTGCAAATAAGCCTGGAACAAGAATGGAACACATATCCTTACAAGTATCCTTACAAGTATCCTTGCAAAAATGAACTCCCTAGATAGAGGGGTTATCTAATAAATGACTATGTCTCTGTTCTCAAAATATGATCCTAACCGGAGATCCTTGGACTCCGTTATTATATATGCAATGAATAACATGTTCATCAAAGATAGGTACACAATGTTTCAAGACAGCGCCCTAAAGATTAGGCGCATACCTCTACCAAGTACGACACATTTGAGTGTTCATAAACACTCCTTCGCCATCTCACAAAAAAGGAAGGCAACCAAGGATACAAGTCCTAACAGAACAAACATCGGTAGAAAATCCTGTCATTGAAGTCATGCACCAAGAGGGAAACTCTAAAGATGCAAGATTAGCAAAAGAGATAGTGCAACAACTAGAATATGAAAAAGGAGATACATCTCCTATCAAGAGCCTTAGGGCATGATAACAGTTCTACAAGATCAACCAAAGAAGAGCTCAAAAGCTTGGGGGGTAAGGTTTCAAGATCGACCCTCACACTAGACGCACATCCGGATCAAACACCTTGTCTGCGATCGATAAGACATTTGACTCTGGCATCCCATCAAGAGGAGAACCTCGATAAAGGGGGCACTAGAAAAATATCCCGCCTTTAAGGCCATACGCCGAACACATGATGAACGAAGGTTATGAAAAAATGAAAAAGGAGGGACTTGTCAGCTCAACACACCTCAAACACGTATACGTACGCAATAAAAATGCAGCCTCTAATGAAGCTATCCAACAAGGAATAGCCAATACGGGGGCAAACCCATGGAAAATCATGGAGCATCACCTGCAAACCTAAAGGAAAACATCCTTTTTAGGTTCAAGTCCTAATTCAAAGGAAGTCTCTAATCAAGATTCAAGGTGGGAGGAGCATGACCAATGTGACACTCCCTAAAGGCATTGAAGAATACTCCAATGTAAAGGAAAATGCAAAGCACACTAAATACCACAACAATTCAAGAAGATTATCACAGCCCGGTCAGACCCCCCCATGCCCGAGCAAGGAGCATGGATCAGATTGACTAGTCTGAAACACACCCTCGAGATTAACAACTCAAAACACCATTCTATGAGAAAACTTTTCAACCTAAATACAATCCCTTCCAAGATACGTTACTCCTACTCTATCATCACCGCAAAAGTGTTTTTTCTAAAAAACACAAGGAGGGGGGGGGGGGGGGGGAAGAATTTACAAGCACCCCTAGGATACAAACACTGCCACATCCTAGTTATCAAGAGAATGAAAGTAACCCCCACCCACCCAAAGCTCTCCACCCAACCTCTAAAGATACATCCGACAAAGGCATTATCCAAACCATGCCTATGATTGAAACAAGCAAGCAAGAGAAAGAGTAAATCCTACAAGGGACACTCATCGCATTCAAACAAGCAGACAAGGGAGCCCCGAGCATAAGGGGTAGCTAACCAAGAAAATGAACGAGGGGCCTTCAGCGGCCAAATATGACAGGCGGTATGACCACCAAGCAACTTGGGGGGCACCAAACGAATAAGTGCTTGGTAGTCCACCTAAGTGTAAAAGAGGAAGATTAGAGGCAGAAGATCACAAGAACATGCAATACCACTTCTCCTAGAAGAGGTCACATAAGAGGAAAAACATCCTCAACTCCCTGCACGAACTCGTCCTAAGTTGGCAACACACAAACATCGCCCTCGAAAGGTGATCTCCCACATTGAAGAAAAAGCGTGGTAACAGGTGTTAGGTTATAAAGTCTAGGTCAACGGGTCGTCAATCTAGAATTTATCTCACACTAATGAAATGTCGGGTTCAGTGTTCCTAGGACTAGTCGTTCTGATCCATGCCCTTTTGCTCCCTTGGGGTAGTCGTTCTGATATATGTCCTTCTCTTCTCTCCTTTTGACCTCCTTTCCTTCTCTCCTTCTGACCTCCTTTCCTTCTCTCCTCCTTTCGCCCTGCAGAAGTGGCAATACCAGGCACAGAGGGGGGGGGGGGTGGTGCCTGATGAACCCTCTCCGATGCCTAAGTCAGTATCGTTTTTAGAGAGATAAAGCTAGAGAGATGTCAGAGCAAAATTATCCAAATTGCCAAGATGATCAAATGAATAGTGGAGGTGGGGTATTTATAGGCAACGGTGTCATGGCTTAATGACATCATTAACCTTTAAACACAGTTAATTAACCTTTAAACGCATAATTAGGACCTTAGGATACGGAGAAGGTAGGCGGAATAAACCGAGTGTGGGAGTCCAAGGGTGGTGCCGGGGCCCTTGGGGGGAGGGAAATCCGACCCCCAAGGGTAGGGGTTGGGTGAGGGCACCCAACCCCTCCTAGGGAGGATGGGGTTGGCCAACCCCATCCCCCCTAGGGGAGATCGGGTTGGCTGACCCGATCTCTCCTAGGAGAGATCGGGTTGGCTGACCCGATCTCTCCTAGGAGAGATCGGGTTGGCTGACCCGATCTCCCCTAGGGGAGGTCGGGTGTGGCCACCCAACCTCACCTAGGTGAGTTTGACTCGGCCGGACGAGCGCTTCGGCCTCGTCCGAGCCGTTGGTGTTCTCGCGAAGTGTTCGGGTTGAAGTTTCGATTTACAATCATTAACGGGGTGATAAAAATATAACGATTCGGAAGTCAACGGGTTCAAATTGGGCGTATATCCATCACATGCCCCCGAGTCAACCAATGGCCTAACCCTTGATTGACTCTATTTTAGGATGGTATGACACGCGCAATTTGAAACCGGGGTTTTACATTTTATCTGAATGCTTACTTACCCATGGATGCGTGCCTCTGACTCTGCCCCCTGTCTTATAAGATAGAGGAAGTGTAAACGTCAGAGCAGTACGGACACGTGCCTAAGCACGCGTCCGTCTGAAGTGGGAATAATAAATCTTTCCTTGCTACGGACGTATATTTCGAAAAATACATGCTTGCGTAGGGATGCAATACGAATGCAACTAAGTGATTTATGCTTCAATTTCATGCCGTGATTTGCCTAAGTGGAGAAAAATTTCAATTTTGGTCCGAAATTTTTCTAAGTATGGGATACTAGAAAATATGCCTATAGGATGTTAACTAGGAGTGAAGATGGACATATCATGAACATGAGGATGTGTACTAGCATACATGCAAGTAGGAACATAAGGATGGGAGTGAGTGGAGACATGCTGCGATTGTAGTCATGAATGTATGCATGAATATATGGCGGCCATGTGCATGGACGTCTAAATGTTTGAACACATGGGAGTGTGTATGTGGGCATGCATATGAGTGCAAGCATGAACATGTATGTATGTATGGATGGGTTGTGAGTATAAGCATGAGTGATGACATTGATGTACCTGTAGATGTTAATCATGAATATGAGCATAAGTGCAAAGGTGAGAGCATAGACCTCTCCTTTAATTGAGGGTGGGAACTCTGCCACTCAATGGGACACAACGTTCCGCCTCCCTCGTACTAGCGTGAGCAGTGTCCATTAATCTCGACCTTCGGCATGTGTAACATTTTTCCTTCATTCGTTGGAGCGTGTGTATAGCTCTTGACCTTTAACCTGCAATTTGTTCCCCATAAAAGTGAGGGTGAAAAAGCTTACAAGATTTCTTCTTACCGCCGCGACCGAAGGGGTCTATTGACATGTGTTAAGGGTTGACCCTTCCTTCGGATGTGCTGGAGCGTTGCTCCATTTGGGGAAACTAAAAGTTCGTCCTCTTCCCTTGGTGTTAAGGTTGCCCCCGTAGTAGGCGTATCTCGCCCCTCCATGAGTAAGGGTCGATCTTTTCGTTGGTTGCTCGTATAGATGACTCACTTTTGGGAAGCTTTCTTCTTCAGACAGGGAGACCTTGAAGATCGTTTTCCAAGGTAGTCAGACCAAATCTGACCGTCCTGTGTCTTGGGTGTCCGAGGCGGACTTGTATGAGGCAGGGACTCGTATGACCCGTTGTAGGTTGATTTCATGGAGAAACATACAAGGTGTAGGCAGAGCGTTCCGAACGTGCCGTTGAATCAGATGAGAGGGAAGAACCCTCTAGTTCTGCTTATCAGGCCAAGAAATTTTCTAAGTCAGGGGTGGCTGCTAATGCTTCCAGTATGTTCTTTTTCCCTTCTTTTTTCTTTGTGATATACTTATGATTGTTCTCATGCTGCTTCCTTCTTGTTGTTAGAGCGTTCTTCCCTGGATACCGAATGATTCTTGTGGTGGGTGAGAGTTCAAGTCAATCTAAATCCAAGGCGCGGAAACCTGACTCTGAGGTCGGGCCCTCGGCTGCCAAGGAGAAGGAAACCGCGAGAGGCTCTCCTTCAAGTGCCCCCTTGCTGACTCCCTCCCATGATAAGGAGGTAGTGGTTGAAGAGGCACCCTCTTTGCTTGACAAAAGGAAACAACCTGTGGCTGGCGATGGGGTGATCATAGGTCTTGATGTCTCTTCTCTATCCCCTGCCCCCCAGCCGAGGGGCCGAGTCTCAAGTTTATTTCATCTTCATGTAGATTTGACGACTTTTGAAGGTGTTTTTGTCTTTCCTATGGGTTATGTTATTAACCCCTGCGTTGAAGATTTTTCTTTTGGTGATGGGTGTGATCATCACCTTTCATTGAGGTTCCTTTCTCTTGCCATGACTCTGATTAAGGTAGCGAATTCTTGCTTTGGAGTTTGGTGGAGACTGCTCTTGAGTTAGCCTCTACTAGTATCGTAGTTGTGATCGTTGTGGGGATCGTTTTGTTATATGCCCTCAATAGTGCTTGTCGTGATTCTTTGCTTCATGGTTGATTTCGTGAGATATGGAGGTTGTCTTCATAATGAGGACGTCTCCTTCCTAGTATCACCCAGTGGGTTGAAATATAAGTGCCTACCTTTGATGAGCGTACGAAGGGTGTTGTTTTTCCCTTTTTCTTGAACCTCCTCCCAGGGCTAGGCGTAGCCTTTTGATGTTCGTGGTCGGGATGGTGTCTTTACAATTCATGTCTTTGACAGATGTTTTATGATGTGCTGCCATGATAATCACTTCGGGGTATGTGGACGTGATAGCCACTTCGTGATGTGTCGGAGTGATAGCCCTTCTGTAGTGTGTGGACATGATAGCCAGTTCAGGGTATGTGGACATGATAGCCACTTCAAGGTATGTGGACATGATAGCCACCTCAAGGTATGTGGACATGATAGCCACTTCAGTGTATGTGGACATGATAGCCACATCACGATGTATGGAGTTGTGCTTTAGTATTCCTTTCTCATTGGAGAGCCTTCATTGCTATAGTTGCCTTTTGTGTAGGCTATGTTTGTTGGGTTAGGTCCCGATGTCTCGTCTTGTCGGATGTTGTATCCTTTATGCTCTTTAGATGTCTCCTTCATGAGTTGTGCTTGACGATATTCAAGTCTGATACGAGCATAGGTCACGCGAGGGCGACATGCATGATAATAACATTTGTCGGAGGTTGATTTGTGTGACTTGTAAGGCAATTCTCTTCTTGATGGGTCGAGCTTATTTTGAGAGCCTTGAACTTTGGATTTCATGTCTTTGCTATCCTTCTTGGTGGTGTTGGGTTCCTTTGAGATACTTCTCTTGACTTGTGATATGGGTGGTAGGATAACTCGTTACTTTTCATGATAACCTCTTGTGCTTCTGTATATGATCCTTTGGTTATGGACTTCTCCTTTGTATATGCTTTCCTTTCTTTATCTTTCTTTTGTGCTTTCCTTCACATCATACCTGCTATCTCATCAAGAAAAAACATTATGTGTTCTTTATACAACTTTACTTTGCAATTATTTTCTCATGGAATCCTTCTCAGTATGGTGCGATGATCTCTTCTGATACCCTTTAAATGGTATATGTGGTACTGTTAGACCAAAGATACGCTTTTGGTGGGCGTCGAATCTGTTCACGAGACAGGCTCTCGGATGGCACTTAACGTTTCACAGGATGGGCTCCCGGAGGGCGCAAGTTAGACCGAAGATACGCTCCTGGTTGGCGTCGAGAACTGTTCACGAGACAGGCTCTCGGAGGGCACTTAACGTTTAACAGGATAGGCTCCCGGAGGGCACAAGTTAGACCAAAGATACGCTCCTGGTTGGCGTCGAAAACTGTTCACGAGACAGGCTCTCGGAGGGCACTTAACGTTTCACAGGATAGGCTCCCGGAGGGCACAAGTTAGACCAAAGATACGCTCCTGGTTGGCGTCGAAAACTGTTCACGAGACAGGCTCTCGGAGGGCACTTAACGTTTAACAGGATAGGCTCCCGGAGGGCACAAGTTAGACCAAAGATACGCTCCTGGTGGGCGTCGAAACTGGTAGTTTGAAATCTACCTCAAGATACGCTCTTGGGGGCGTCGAATCTGGTAGTGTTTTTTCTACCTCAAGATACGCTCTTGGGGGCGTCGAATCTGGTAGGTTGCAAATCTACCTCAAGATACGCTCCTGGGGGCGTCGAAATTCGTAGTTTTTGGAAACCACTCTCAAGATACGCTCTTGGTGCGTCGAAGGTCGTAGTATAGAAACTACTCTCAAGATACGCTCTTGGGGGCGTCGAAGGTCGTAGTATGAACACTACTCTCAAGATACGCTCCTGGGGGCGTCGAAATTCGTAGTTTTTGGAAACCACTCTCAAGATACGCTCTTGGGGGCGTCGAAATTCGTAGTTTTTGGAAACCACTCTCAAGATACGCTCTTGGTGCGTCGAAGGTCGTAGTATAGAAACTACTCTCAAGATACGCTCTTGGGGGCGTCGAAGGTCGTAGTATGAACACTACTCTCAAGATACGCTCTTGGGGGCGTCGAAGGTCGTAGTATAAAAACTACTCTCAAGATACGCTTTTGGGGGCGTCGAATCTGTTCGCGGGATAGGCTCCCGGAGGGCACAGGGTTCGTAGTTTTAGAACTACTCTCAAGATACGCTCTTGGGGGCGTCGAATGTGTTCGCGGGATTGGCTCCCGGAGGGCTCATAATATTACCTTATCTTGTGTCGCTTCTCATGTAGGGTGTGTCTTTGGTATGCTTTTCGAGTCTTTACTTGACTTTTCCTTCTATGATATTGCCTGCTACCGCGCTTTTTCTTCAATGTGGGAGATCACCTTTCGAGGGCGATGTTTGTGTGTTGCCAACTTAGGACGAGTTCGTGCAAGGAGTTGAGGATGTTTTCCTCTTATGTGACCTCTTCTAGGAGAAGTGGTATTGCATGCTCTTGTGATCTTCTGCCTCTAGTCTCTTCTTTTACACTTAGGTGGACTACCAAGCACTTATTCGTTTGGTGCCCCCCAAGTTGCTTGGTGGTCATACCGCCTTTCATATTTGGCTGTTGAAGGCCCCTCGTTCATTTTCTTGGTTGGGTACCCCTTATGCTCGGGGCTCCCTTGTCTGCTTGTTTGAATGCGATGAGTGTCCCTTGTAGGATTTACTCTTTCTCATGCTTGCTTGTTACAGTCATAGGCATGGTTTGGTCGAATGTATCTTTAGAGGTTGGGTGGAGAGCTTTTGCTTTGGGTGGGTGGGGGTGATTTTCATTCTCTTAATAACCACGATGCGGCAGTGTTTGTATCCTAGGGGTGCTTGTAAATTCTTTCCCCCCCTTCTTTGTGTTTTAGGTTGAAAAGCTCTCTCATAGAATGGCGTCTTGAGTTGTTAATCTCATAGGTGTGTTTCAGACTAGTCAATCTAATCCATGCTCTTTGCTCGTGCATGGAGGGGTCTGACCGGGCTGTGATAATCTTCTTGGAGTGTTGTGGCACTTAGTGTGGTTTGCCTTTTCCTTCACATTGGAGTATTCTTCAATGCCTTTAGGGGGTGTCACATTGGTCATGCTCCTCCCACCTTGAATCTTGATTATAGACTTCCTTTGAATTAGGACTTGAACTTAAAAAGGATGTCTTCCTCTAGGTTTGCAGGTGATGTTCCATGATTTTCCATGGGTTTGTCCCCGTATTGGCTATTCCTTGCTGGATAGCTTCATTAGAGGCTGCATTTGTATTGCGTACGTATACGTGTTTGAGGTGTGTTGAGCTGACAAGTCCCTCCTTTTTTGTTTTGTCATAACCTTCATTCATCATGTATTCGGCGTATGGCCTTAAAGGCGGGATAATTTTCTAGTGCCCCTTTTATCGGGGTTCTCCTATTGATGGGATGCCGAAGTCAAATGTCTTATCATTTGCAGACAAGGTGGTTGATCGGGACGTGCATCTAGTGTGAAGGTCGATCTTGAAACCTTACTCCCCAAGCTTTTGAGCTCTTCTTTGGTTGATCTTGTAGAACTATTATCCTGCCCTAGGGCTCTTGATAGGAGATGTATCTCCTTTTTCATACTCTAGTTGTTGCACTATCTCTTTTGCTAATCTTGCATCTTTAGAGTTTCTCTCTTGGTGCATGACTTCAATGACAGGATTTTCTACCGATGTTTATTCTATTAGGACTTGTATCCTTGGTTGCCTTCCTTTCTTGTGAGATGGCGAAGGAGTGTTTACGAACACTCCAATGTGTTGTGCTTGGTAGAGGTATGCGCCTAATCTTTATGGCGCTCTCTTGAATCTTCGTGTACCTATCTTTGATGAACATGTTATTCATTGCATATATAACACGGAGTCCAAGGATCTCCGGGTTAGGATCATATTTTGAGAACAGAGACATAGTAATCTATTAGATAACCTCTTTATCTACGGAGTTTATTTTTGCAAGGATAAATGCAAGGATACTTGTAAGGATACTTGTAAGGATATGTGTTCCATCCTTATTCCTGGTTCATTTGCAGTGCCGTGTCCCTAATGGGTGTGTTGATGTTCAGACCACCTTTACTAGTAGGGGGTCCTTTGGTATTAGGTATGCCTGACTCTTCTCTAGTATCATTAATGGTTGGTCATGGTAGATGTCTGACGGACTCCCTTCATGCACTATGGTTCTCTTCATGTCAAAGTTGGTGATTCCCTCTCTTATGACTAATATATCATTGTGTGGAAATACTATGTTTTCCATATCCCTTTTTAAAAGCTTGATGATGGTGTCACCATTCTTCCTTTGCTAGGCTTGGTGTCCTTGAGCGTTTTTGATGGAAGTGTATTCCATTACCTGGGATGAGCTTACTAGGTGAAATCATAAAAATCCGCTGGAGGTGTTTGTCTCTGATGGTGGTCGTTGCCCATGTGATATGGTTTCCTCCATTTTTGGAGGGGTGTGTTCGCGGCTACCACCTCTCCTGTTAATGGGCGTTTGTGGGGAGGGCATGTTGTGACTGGTGCCCTCCTTGCATACCAATGCCCGATGGGATCCTTTGACGGACTTGGCCCTAGGATGCTTAGTGGAAGGTTATAGTAGGGGTAATCCTTTGTGACCTTCATGGTAGTTCCTCTATAGGATGTTGGGAGTGCTCAACTTATTTTTGTAAGTGAGCCTTCCATCTTGTGATCTTTCCCAGAAACTTGACCTTATAGGTGCCTTTTGAGATTGAGAAATCTGTTCCTTGTGTATCTCTTGGATGGCGGCGGCGTTTTATGGACTCTTCTAGTAGTCCACCTGTGTATATATATATATCACGGAGCCCGAAGGCGTCCGGTATGGTCATTCTTGGAAAACATGTTGATATCAAGTATCAAAATTTACCCCTTTTAGGGAGTTGACTTGTTATGCAGTTAAATTAAATAAGAGGATATGGGAAGGATATAAGTGTGGGGTGTTGATACCCCTTGCTTCCTTGGTAATGTAGCTGTCTTCCTCCAGTAGTCTGTGTGTATTCCTTCCACTTGAGGAATATAAGGTCGCATCCTTGCAAGGCGGACTAAGTGGAGTTGTATCCTTCATGTATGCTATGTGTGATCTCACTTCACTATGTCTCTCCATGAGACTTCCCATTGTAGTAGCTATGTACTAACATGGTGTGGTACTCTATGAGTCCCCTGTTCAAATTCTTGTCTTTTCGACTGCTCCCCTGTCCTAGGGGGATGTGTGCCAAGGGTTGTAATGCATGAGGGGTTTAGACCTGTCGTGTTGTATCATGGGTAGGTGGTTGCCTTGTTGTGTTGTTGGGACTATGTCCCTCCCTTTGAGCTTTCCTTGGTATGTCCCTTGGTCATGTTTGTGGTGATACGGACTGTATGTGTACATTGCCAGGGTAGATGTTGGAACTCCTATATCCTTGTTGGTCTGGCATGTATGTCCTCCCTTAGTGCGGTGTATGTCCCTGTTGGGGTACTTGGTTGAATTCATGCCTCCTTGGAGGTCTTGCCTGTCTATCTGCCCCTAGAGGGGTGTATGCCCTGGCATCCTGTTGTGTCTGTTGCTGCCTTGGAGGCACAGATTGCTGCCTTCCCTCTGGTTGTGGCCTTTGGTTGTCTCTCCTTTGTTCTCCTCGCTGCCCTGTTCGAGGGTGCGAGTGGCGTTCTTCCGTTGGGATTTGCTCCTCTTCATGAGCTTCTGTATGTGTCCCCTGGGTGTATGCCGGCCTTGTGTATGTTGTGTGGGCGCGGTTGTCATTCCTTTGGGCCGGCATCCCATACGGGTATCCTTGGGGTTGGGCCTCGTAGTAATATCCCTCAGGAGGTGCTGTGTGTTGGGATGGCACTCCCTGTTGCTCCCTCTCTCTTTGTGGCCTCCTTGCCAAAGGGGTTGAGGCTGTGGAGGACTCAGCCCCAGCTGGGCGTGAGGGTCCTCCTTCCTGGTTGTTGTGTTGGGGAGCCTGTGGGGTTCCTTGAGGTTCTGGTTGCACTGGCAGTTTCCCTGGGTTAGGCTGCCTTCCTGGGGGGTATAGGCTCTCTCCTTCGCCTATTGCCCCCGGTGGGCGGTGGTGCCTAGACACCATGCTGTTCGTCATTGCTCTTGTTATTGCCAGGCTTTCTGTCCGAAGCCCACAGACGGCGCCAAGTGTTAGGTTATAAAGTCTAGGTCAACGGGTCGTCAATCTAGAATTTATCTCCCACTAATGAAATGTCGGGTTCAGTGTTCCTAGGACTAGTCGTTCTGATCCATGCCCTTTTGCTCCCTTGGGGTAGTCGTTCTGATATATGTCCTTCTCTTCTCTCCTTTTGACCTCCTTTCTTCTCTCCTTCTGACCTCCTTTCCTTCTCTCCTCCTTTCGCCCTGCAGAAGGGGCAATACCAGGCACAGAGGGGGGGGGGGGGGGTGCCTGATGAACCCTCTCCGATGCCTAAGTAAGTATCGTTTTTAGAGAGATAAAGCTAGAGAGATGTCAGAGCAAAATTATCCAAATTGCCAAGATGATCAAATGAATAGTGGAGGTGGGGTATTTATAGGCAACGGTGTCATTAAGGTGGCTTAATGACATCGTTAACCTTTAAACACAGTTAATTAACCTTTAAACGCATAATTAGGACCTTAGGATACGGAGAAGGTAGGCGGAATAAACCGAGTGTGGGAGTCCTAGGGTGGTGCCGGGGCCCTTGGGGGGAGGGAAATCCGACACCCAAGGGTAGGGGTTGGGTGAGGGCACCCAACCCCTCCTAGGGAGGATGGGGTTGGCCAACCCCATCCCCCCTAGGGGAGATCGGGTTGGCTGACCCGATCTCTCCTAGGAGAGATCGGGTTGGTCCACCCGATCTCCCCTAGGGGAGATCGGGTTGGCTGACCCGATCTCCCCTAGGGGAGGTCGGGTGTGGCCACCCAACCTCACCTAGGTGAGTTTGACTCGGCCGGACGAGCGCTTCGGCCTCGTCCGAGCCGTTGGTGTTCTCGCGAAGTGTTCGGGTTGAAGTTTCGATTTACAATCATTAACGGGGTGATAAAAATATAACGATTCGGAAGTCAACGGGTTCAAATTGGGCGTATATCCATCAACAGGCAATATCATAGAAGGAAAAGTCAAGTAAAGACTCGAAAAGCATACCAAAAATGCACCCTACATGAGAAGGGACACAAGGTAAGGTAATATTCTGAGCCCTCCGGGAGCCAATCCCGCGAACACATTCGACGCCCCCAAGAGCGTATCTTGAGAGTAGTTCTAAAACTACGAACCCTGTGCCCTCCGGGAGCCTATCCCGCGAACAAATTCGACGCCCCCAAGAGCGTATCTTGAGAGTAGTTTTCATACTACGACCTTCGACGCCCCCAAGAGCGTATCTTGAGAGTAGCTTCCAAAAACTACGAACTTCGACGCCCCCAAGAGCGTATCTTGAGAGTGGTTTCTAAAAACTACGAATTTCGACGCCCCCAAGAGCGTATCTTGAGAGTGGTTTCTAAAAACTACGACCTTCGACGCCCCCAAGAGCGTATCTTGAGGTAGATTTCAAACTACCAGATTCGACGCCCCCAAGAGCGTATCTTGAGGTAGATTTCAAACTACCAGACTCGACGCCCCCAAGAGCGTATCTTGAGGTAGATTTCAAACTACCAGATTCGACGCCCACCAGGAGCGTATCTTTGGTCTAACTTGTGCCCTCCGGGAGCCTATCCTGTGAAACGTTAAGTGCCCTCCGAGAGCCTGTCTCGTGAACAGATTCGACGCCCACCAAGAGCGTATCTTTGGTCTAATAGTACCATATATACCATTTAAAGGGTATTAGAAGAGATCACTGCACCATACTAAGAAGGATTCCATGAGAAAACAATTGCAAAGCAAAGTTGTATGAAGAACACATAATGTTTGTTCTTGATAAGATAGCAGGTATGATGTGAAGGAAAACACAAAAGAAAGATAAGGAAAGGAAAGCATATACAGAGGAGAAGTCCATGACCAAAGGATCATATACAGAAGCACAAGAGGTTATCATGAAAAGTAACGAGTTATCCTACCATCCATATCACAAGTCAAGATAAGTATCTCAAAGGAACTCAACACCACCAAGAAGGATAGCAAAGACATGAAATCCAAAGTTCAAGGCTCTCAAAATAAACTCGACCCATCAAGAAGAGGAATTGCCTTACAAGTCGCACAAAGCAACCTCCGACAAACATTATTGTCTTGCATGTCGCCTTCGCGTGACCTATGCTCATATCAGACTTGAACATCGTCAAGCACAACTCATGAAGGAGAGATCCGAAAAGCATAAAGGATACAACATCCGGCAAGATGAGACACGGGAAAAAACCCGACAAGTATAGCCTAAACAAAAGGCGACTATAGCAACAAAGTGGCTATCATGTCCACACACCCTGAAGTGGCTATCATATCCACATACCCTGAAGTGGCTATCATGTCCACACACTACAGAAGGGCTATCACTCCCACACATCACGAAGTGCCTATCATGTCCACATACCTCGAAGTGATTATCATGGCACTACATCATAAAACATCTGTCAAAGACATACATTGTAAAGACACTAACCCGACCACGAACATCAAAAGGTTACGCCTAACCTTAGGAGAAGGTTCAAGAAAAAGGGAAAACAACACCCTTCATACGCTTATCAAAGGTATGCACTTATATTTCAACCACCTGGATGAAACTAGGTAGGAGACGTCCTCATTATGAAGACAACCTCCATATCTCATGAAATCAACCATAAAGCAAAGAATCACGACAAGCACTATTGGGGGCATATAATAAAACGATCCCCACAACGATCACAACTATGATACTAGTAGAGGCTAACCCAAGAGCAGTCTCCATCAAACTCCCAAGCAAAAATTTGCTATCTTAATCAGAGCCATGGCAAGAGAAAGGAACCTCAATGAAAGGCGATGATCGCACCCATCACCAAAAGAAAAATCTTCAACGCAAGGGTTAATAACATAACCCATAGGAAAGCCAAGGACACCTTCAAAAGTCGTCAAATCTACATGAAGATGAAATAAACCTGAGACTCGGCCCCTCGGCAGGGGGGCAGAGGATAGAGAAGAGACATCAAGACTGATGGATATACGCCCAATTTGAACCCTTTGACTTCCGAACTGTGGTATATTTATCATCCCATTAACGATTGTAAATCGAAACTTCAACCCGGACACTTCGCGAGAACATCAACGGCTCGGACGAGATCGAAGCGCTCGTCCGGCCAAGGTAAACTCACCTAGGTGAGGTTGGGTGGCCACACCCGACCTCCCCTAGGGGAGATCGGGTGGACCAACCCGATCCCTCCTAGGAGGGATGGGGTTGGCCAACCCCATCCTCCCTAGGAGGGGTTGGGTGCCCTCACCCAACCCCTACCCTTGGGGGTCGGATTTCTCCTCCCCCCCAAGGGCCCCGGCACCATTTTTGGACTCCCACACTCGGTTCACTCCGCCTACCTTCTCCGTATCCTAAGGTCTTAATTATGCGCTTAAAGGTTAATTAATTGTGTTTAAAGGTTAACGATGTCATTAAGCCACCTTAATGACACCGTTGCCTATAAATACCCCACCTTCACAATTCATTGGGACATCTGGACAATTTGGATTATTTTGCTCTAACATCTCTCTAACTTTATCTCTCTAAAAACGATACTGACTTAGGCATCGGAGAGGGTTCACCAGGCACCACCCCCCCCCTCTCTGTGTCTGGTACTGCCCCTTCTGCAGGGCGCAAGGAGAAGAGAAGCGACGGAAGGAAAGACACAAGCTAAGGCAGGGCAACCCGAGAGTATCAGATCATCCACCCCTCCAGTGAGGAACGAGATTTGAGCCGACCACCCGTTGACCCAAATCCCGGAACCTAACACTTGGTGCCGACTGCGGGCTTCGGACAGAAGGCCTGGCTATAACACGAGCAATGACGAACAACAGGGTGTCTAGGCACCACCACCCACCAGGGGGCAATGGGAGAAGGAGAGAGCCTATACCCCCAGGAAGGCAGCCTAACCCTGGGAAGCAGCCAATGCAACCAGAACCACAAGAAATACCACAGCCTCCTCAACAGAACAACCAGGAGGGAGGACCCTCACGCCTAGCTGGGGCTGAGTCCTCCACAGCCTCCACACCTCGGGCAAGAAGGCCACAGAGAGAAAGAGAACAACAGGGAGTGCCGTCCCAGCACACGGCACCCCCTGAGGGGTATTATTATGAGGCGCAACCCCAAGGGTACCCGTATGGGATGCCGGCCCAAAGGGATGGCAACCGCGCCCACACAACATATGCTAGGCCGGCATACACCCAGGGGACACACACTGAAGCTCATGAAGAGGAGCAGATCCCAACAGAAGGGCACCACTCGCACCCTCGAGCAGGGCAGCGAGAGGAGCAAAGAAGATACTACCAGGAGCCACCCCCAGAGGAAAGGCAACAATTCGTGCCTCCTAGGCAACAGCAGAACGCAAGGGCTTACACCCCACTGGGGGAGGACAGACAATCAAGACCTCCAAGGAGGCAAGAATTCTATGAAGCACCCCAGCAGGGACACCAAGGATACACCTACAGTCCGTATCAATACGGACAAGGGATCTCGGCGAGTCCTATCTACAACCATGGAGGCTATCAGAGGAATTACACTCCAACACCGATATTGATCACTCCGGAAGAGATAGAGGCAATGATAACCCGGAAGATGAATGAGTCAAGGAAAACCAACTTGCATTGTCTAAGTGACAAAACGAACCACCCTTTCACAAGGGAACTGGAGATGAACAGGGTGCCAGACTCCCTGCACACAGTGCAAATTGCAAAGTACAATGGGAAGGGAGACCCCCTAGAGCATATCCAACATTATGAGGCCTCCCTATTTGGGAGGACCACTGATGAAAGATACAAGGCACTCCTGTTCCCAAACACCCTATCATGGGTGGCTTCACACTGGTTCTTCAGTCTACCCTCTGAAAGCATCCACTCATGGGAGCAGCTAAAGGCGAAGTTCCTGCAGAGATATCTAGGGGAGAGGAAACTCCTCAAAGGCACAGGCTCCATCGATGATGTGAAACAAGAATATGATGAATCTCTGGCCAGTTACTACACTAGGTTCAATCAAAATATCGCAGACATCCAGGGCGACATCACTGAGGGTGAGATAATACGAGCCTTTATCAGAAACCTAGGCCGCTTCGGGTCCACACTGGCAGAAAAGATGGCCAAGAAGCCAGCAAGCACCTTAGAGGAGCTTGCAGGAAGAGTCAAAACTCATATAGACCTGGAGAGGCACAGGGCAAGTAAGAAAGCCAAGATTCAAGCAGCCAAGGAAGACAATGCAAAGCCAAACAAAGGCAAACCACCCCAGGCACCTCAGCACACAAGGCAGCAGGAATGGCGTCCGCCCCAGCAAAGAAACCAAATGGGCGAACCACTAAAGCCCAGAGAAATAAACGTCATCAAGTTCGTCCCATTGAACGCCACTCCAGCTACTGTCCTCAAAGAGATGCGGAACCAGAAGCTCTGGTCACCCCCTGCAAGGTGGAGAGCCCCAATGGTGGGGAATCACAAGGATAGATGGTGCGACAACCATGAAGCTTACGGGCACGACACGAACGAATGCTTCAGCCTAAAGCTAAGCATCAACAATGCCATCCAAAGGGGAGACCTAAAGCAGTTCGTGGATCATGGGGGCAACAACATGCAGCTAGGGCCATCACACAGAGACAAGGGCAAAGGCAAAGTAGACTACAACCCTCCACCCAACAAGAGAGGAACCATAAACATGATACACGGAGGAGTAGCGTCAGGTGGCCCAACTGCTAATGCAAGGGAAGTCTATGCATCAAAACTGAGTTCAGTGCCGAGGTGGAGGAAAAGGCCAAGAGAAGGAGAAGAAATGAAGATCGAATTCTCAGAGAAGGACAAGAGCCACATCGTCTTCCCACATGACGATGCTCTAGTTATCACAATAGACATTGATAATTTTGATGTAAAGAGAATTTTGGTGGATGGGGGCAGCTCGGGTGACCTCCTAAGCTTGAGAGTCCTAGAAGAAATAGGGAAAACCAAGGCAGACATCAAACCAGTCAACTTCCCTCTAGTTGGCTTCTCAGGGGCAACAAGCTACCCCCTGGGAATGATAACTCTGCCGGTGACCATGGGCCAAGGATGGACACAGCTGAAAGTGAATGTTAACTTTGTGGTGGTTGAAAGCCTGGGAGCCTACAATGGGATCCTAGGAAGGACAACCATAAACCCATACGAAATCGTGTCATCCACTGTACACCAGAAGCTGAAGTACATCACTGAGAATGGAGTCGGAGAAGTCCTAGGTGATCAACGCACCGCAAGGCAGTGCTACGTCAACTCCATGAGACGTGGATCACACGGGACAGATACAGTGGCTGTGGTCATGGTGGGAGCCAACCAAGATAGAAAGAAGAGGAGAAGGAGGCAAAGGCAGGGAAAGATGAAGAATGGAGTGGTACTCCGCTTGAGCAGGCAGTTTTTTCAAACAGTGCCTAAGAGGAGACACAGGAGCAAAGCTGTGAAAGTGACAGCCATACCTTGGCAGCCAGATACCATAGAGGGGAAAAGAACAAGTGACTCCATCTTAAGAGGCTTCCGTCACATCGATGATATCAAGCAAATTCTGCGGGATTCAATATCAAGCTATTTCCAGAGATTCTCCAGTTATGGTGCCAACATGGACACCACAAGAGGAGAAACCGTCAGAGCATTTATTAGAAACATGCATCCAAACTCATTCGAGGCCTATGGGGGACTCTATGAGATGGTCATGACGAGCACGATGAGGGAGCTCAAGGAAAAGCTAGACAAAGCATTTGCAAAGGAAGTGGAGCAGCTGGATGAAGTTTTGGAGAAAGGAAGAAAGACTGAGACACTGGCAGGAGGTGTAAACTTCACATTCACGCCCCTTACAGTGAGCATAGAAGAAATTTTCCACAAGCACCTCAAGCAGGAGCTACCCACATGCAGGGAGGAGGGCAAGGCCTTCCTAGGAAGGGATGCACAGGGATGGTGTGAGTACCATGGGACCTGGGGGCATCAAACCAACAACTGCATGGTGCTGAAGATAGAAGTGGAGGAAATGATTCACAAAGGAGGCCTGAAGGAGTACGTGGCAACAGACAAAGTGACCACCCCATATCCTTAGTTTCATATCTAGCACTTTACATGTTCAAGCTTTCCAAGTTTTTAAAAAATAACTTTTGAGAAGGAGAACCCACGAAGTTACTCCATCTCTACAACTATCTTTGATTTCCTCCAAAGGGTGTCTTGACCCACCCAAGGCACCCCATCTGTACAAAAATCATGAATGCTCTTAAGGGAGTACGTTTTCCTTCAAAGGTATTTTCCAATGAATGTGATGATATAATCATGAAGTTATCCTTACATAGATATGACATCAAGTCAACAACAGGTTCGACGCCCCCAAGAGCGTATCTTGAGAGTAGTTCTTATACTACGACACTCGACGCCCCCAAGAGCGTATCTTGAGAGTAGTTCTTATACTACGACACTCGACGCCCCCAAGAGCGTATCTTGAGAGTAGTTTTCATACTACGACCCTCGACGCCCCCAAGAGCGTATCTTGAGAGTGGTTTCCAAAAACTACGAATTCCGACGCCCCCAGGAGCGTATCTGGAGAGTAGTGTTCATACTACGACCTTCGACGCCCCCAAGAGCGTATCTTGAGAGTAGTTATTACACTACGACCTTCGACGCACCAAGAGCGTATCTTGAGAGTGGTTTCCAAAAACTACGAATTTCGACGCCCCCAGGAGCGTATCTTGAGGTAGATTTGCAACCTACCAGATTCGACGCCACCAAGAGCGTATCTTGAGGTAGAAAAAACACTACCAGATTCGACGCCCCCAAGAGCGTATCTTGAGGTAGATTTCAAACTACCAGCTTCGACGCCCACCAGGAGCGTATCTTTGGTCTAACCTGAGCCCTCCGGGAGCCTATCCTGCGAAACGTTAAGCGCCCTCCGAGAGCCTGTCTCGTGAATAGTCTTCGACGCCAACCAGGAGCATATCTTTGGTCTAACCTGCGCCCTCCGGGAGCCTATCCTGTGAAACGTTAAGTGCCCTCCGAGAGCCTGTCTCGCGAATAGTTTCGACGCCAACCAGGAGCGTATCTTTGGTTTAACCTGTGCCCTCCGGGAGCCTATCCTGCGAAACGTTAAGTTCCTTCCGAGAGCCTGTCTCGTGAACAGTTTCGATACCAACCAAGAGTATATCTCTGGTCTAACCTGTGCCCTCCGGGAGCCTATCCTGTGAAACGTTAAGTGCCCTCCGAAAGCCTGTTTCGTGATCAGATTCGACGCCCACCAAGAGCGTATCTTTGGTTTAACAGTACCATGTATACCATTTAAAGGGTATCAGAAGAGATCATCGCACCATGCTCAGAAGGATCCAATGAGAAAGTAATCTCAATGTAAAGTGATATGAAGAACACATAATGTTTTTTCTTGATGAAATAGCAGGTATGGCATGAAGGAAAGCACGAAAGAAGGATAAGTAAAGGAAACACACCAAGAGAAGAGTCCATAATCAAAGGGGTATATACAAAAGCATGAGAAGTACCAAGGTAAAGCCAAGTGAACCACGTAGTCAACAACACAATGCGACAAAAGAAAGCAACACCAAACACCATAACAATCTCAAAAGACACTCAACCCATTAAAGGGGAGAAGGAGTATAGTTATATACAAAGATAGCACGATGTAAACACATCAATCAGAACCTTTGGGAGAGTCACCCTCACCCCCTGAAGCTGAGCCACCGGCAGAGATGGATGAAGAGGAGGAGTCTGAAGTACCGATCTCCACAGGTGTAGCATCCACCTGTGCAGGGGCAGGCTCGTCTGCAACAGCAGCCTGACCCCTCAGAACAGCCATGTAGCCAGTGGCGTATGGCCCGAAGTCACCAAGGTCACCAACTGGAAATTGAGGATCAATGCGGAAAATATGATCAACCAGATACTCACCAAACTGGTTCATCTCCTGAGTGAGACGCGCGCTATAATCAGCAGTGAAGGCAGAGGAAGCCTTGTACTCAGACACTGCGACAGTCCTCTCCTCTGCCCGGCACCTAGCCTCCAACTTCCGCAACTCCTCCGAGTGGAGCGAAGATGCAACCTCAGCCTCCCGGCGTAAACTACCCACGGTAATCTCAAGCAAGGACACTTGGTCCCGGAGCTCCTGCATCTTCAAATCAGATAAGCGCGCCTTCTCAGCTGCAGTGGCGAGCTCCGCCTTGAGAGAGACCTGGCTGTCCTCAAGGGTCTTCTTCTCGTCAGATAACTCGAGCACGAGTGATGACATGTTCACCATGTCAGACATACCCTAACAATTCAAACAAGAGATGAGTAACTGAAAGACAACCAATATGAAGGTATAAAGAAGAAAGCAAGGAACAACTCACAGGTGCATAACGAGAGAGTACACCCTGAACAAAGCGCCGAGTCTCCCCAGGAGACTTGGGCTGAACAACACGATCGCCAGGGGGGATGGCACCGCGGAGTACGCGGATGCCAACCTCAGGAGTCCGCAAAGAGGAGCTGCTATCGAGGTGGAACTCCTTCAAACCAGCGAAAGGAGTCCACTCAGACCCAATAACATCTTCATCAGTAAGACGTGCGAAATCCTTCCGACTTAAAGTCGGAGGCCCACCTACACAAGCGAAGCAAGTCAAAGGAAAATATAAACATAGAAGGATCAGTAACAAGGTAAAGATCATACCTGAGGACCGTGCCCTCGGCTGGGGGGCAGGGGAACCACCACCAACAGGTCGCTTCCCTTTGTCAGCCAGGGAAGGCACCTCTTCGACCACCATCTCCTTATCACGAGATAGGGTCGGAGGACGAGCAATAGGCGAAGCAGGATCCGCAGCTTTCTTCCTCTTAGCAGCCGAGGCCCCGGCCTCAGAATCAGATCTCCGCAGCTTGGACTTGGAAGGTCCAGAGTCCCTGCCTACGAAGACGACCCTCTCGGTCACCAAGGGGGAACGCCCTAGGAATATAAGAAAAACAAGATAAGGAAAACACAAGCTATACCATAAAGAAGCAAATAGGAGGAAGCATACCAGAGGCCCCAGCCTTCTTCCCAGGCATAGGGGATTTCTTCAGAGTGGAACTAGAAGGAGCCTTCCTCTTGCTCAGGTCAATAGGGGCTCCCTGCACGTTATAGCTTTTTTCCATGAAACCAACCTACAAAGGAAGAGCAGAAGGTAAATAAAGATGGGAAGACCAAGTGACATACCGAACCCCCGGAGTCAGGAGTCAAACTGATCCCGGCCTCGTAAAGATCCGTCTCAGTTACTAAGGACACGGGGCAGTATGACCGAGTCCTGTTGCTCTCATGAATGATCTTCATAGTCTCTAAATCAACTGAAGAGAACTCCCCGAAAGCAGGCCAACCATCGGACCGATCCTCATTCAAGACCGACCAAGTGACGTATCGATCCGTAATGAAGAAGTATTGCTTAGCCCAGTGACTGGCCGAGTTGTCACTCCGGGCCACGAAGCGGAGAGAGGTATCCCACTCGACCCCACTCAACCCGAAATCAGCAAATCGGGGATCCTTGAAGGTCGGATGGGGAGTTACGAAACTCGCAAACCCCACCTTCGTCTGGTATTGGAACCGGTAGAAACATCGGAACAGAACTAGGGAGTACCTCCAGGAGTACCAATGGCACAACACCCGGAAGCCCACCCAGACACGGAGGGCGCTGGGGGCAAGGTTCACAGGAGAAATCCTGAAGAACCTGCTCAACTCTATGAGGTCATCACAGTAAGGCAACCTCAACCCAAATCGAATCTGGGAGGGGTATACGGCGACCTTCCCTCTAGGAGGCTCCGTCACCGTCTCGCGAGCATTCCCCAAGGAGGGGAGAAAAGGATACAGAGGCTCATCTAGGGGACAGATATCTCCTAAAGTAACGTGCTCATTGTAATCGGACCTAGTGAGATGGTTCTCCGACAGGGCAGCCAGACCTAAGGCAAAGGTAGTAGAAAATCCCAAAGTTCGAATCAAGTCTCGACTAACACCCCAACGAAGATCAAGATACTAAGCTAGCGACAGGAAAGGAAGTAATGCGACCAAAAAGGAAGAGAAAAGGAACTCACTCATCCTTCGGAGGATGTAACGTCTCTGTAGAGTCTGTGTGCGCGGACACCACCAGGAATACAGTACCTGCCACGACACGACAAATATCAAGACAAGGAAAATTTCCGAAGAACCGGAAATACTCCGGCACTCGACCAACGACAACAACCAAAGATCCGAAAACACCCAGCAAAGATAGCCAACATGAACCAAGGACACCACGACAACCAAATCGAATAATTTTATTCGAGCCTAAAGTCGGGTTTCGGGCAAAATTACCGTTACGCCCTCCAACAAAGATTAACACACCAACGGCGGTACGACATCAAATTCAAAACCGGGATAGTTTAATCTGACAAGAAACAATATCCGGACGACCGGCAAAAACTTTTTCCCAAATCCACAACTATCGACGGTTATCCACGGCGATCCCACATTCAATCAAACATCGGCAATCAAACATCGGCAATCAAGCATCGGCAATCAAGCATCGGCAATCAAGTATCAACAATTCAAAAATCAACGTTTTACGCGGTAACGGAAAGGAAAAGAGTGGACCTTCGGAAAACCCGACCCGATGTGATAAACGGGTCCGGATTTCGAATTTGGAGACCGCCGGAAATCAGGTCCTCGCCGGAGGTCGGACCCCGTCGTCGCCGGAACTGATTTCAGTCGCCCCACCGTCGCCGGAAGCCGCCCTAGGTCACACCGGAGCTGCTTCGTATCGCCGTCGACGATCCCCGACGGACTTGGTGCTGTCGTTGTCAGAGGTAGGCTCGCCGTCGACCACCGTCGTCCGCCCAATGTCGCGCTGCCGTCGCCAATCGAGCCTCCAGTCGTCTCCGCGCCTCCAGTCGTCTCCGCGTCGCCGCTGGCCGCCGTCCGACTGAGACCACGTCGTCGCCTTCGGGTGGGCTCCCTCCTGTCGCCGGTCGCGGCTGAGCTGCTGGTCGAATTTCCGGTCCCTTGCTGGAAATTTCGGCCGGCCCTTACCTTGGGGGTGCTCTCAATTTTTTCTTGCTCTCCAAGGGTGAGTAAAGAGGGAAGATGGTGGCTATGGTGACTCCCTAAGGTATTTTTCTAACTCTCCTCTATATTGAAAAGATGATAGGGTTTTTTAAAGGGTTTTAATCACCACCCTCCATCTATCTTTAAATGAGATCTAAGGGCCAAGGAAAAACCATCATTTTTATCCCTTTCAACTATGGCTAAGTATATCTCCATACTTAGAAAAACTATCAAGTTAGGTTTATTCTTGAACATTTCATACTTAGGAAAATTTTTGGCCAAAATTAAATTTTTCCTTACTTAGATAGAATCCCGGCACGAATTTGAAGCGTAAGTTACTTAGTTGCATTTGTATTGCGCCCCTGTGCGAGTGTGAATTTTTTAAGTATACGCCGGTAGCAAAGATAGACTTATTACTCCCACCTCAGACGGACGCGTGCTTAGGCACACGTCCGCGCTACTCTAACGTTTACAACTCCTCTATCTCATAAGGCAGAGGGCAGGGTCGGAGACACGCATCCATGGGTAAGCAAACACTCAGACGAAAGGTAAAAACCCCGGTTTCAAATTGCGCGTATCATACCATCCTGAAATAGAGTCAATCAAGGGTTAAGCCATTGGTTGACTCGGGGGCATGTGATGGATATACGCCCAATTTGAACCCGTTGACTTCCGAACCGTGGTATTTTTATCATCCCATTAACGATTGTAAATCGAAACTTCAACCCGGACACTTCGCGAGAACATCAACGGCTCGGACGAGGCCGAAGCGCTCGTCCGGCCAAGGTAAACTCACCTAGGTGAGGTTGGGTGGCCACACCCGACCTCCCCTAGGGGAGATCGGGTCAGCCAACCCGATCTCCCCTAGGGGAGATCGGGTGGACCAACCCGATCTCTCCTAGGAGAGATCGGGTCGGCCAACCCGATCTCTCCTAGGAGGGATGGGGCTGGCCAACCCCATCCTCCCTAGGAGGGGTTGGGTGCCCTCACCCAACCCCTACCCTTGGGGGTCGGATTTCTCCTCCCCCCCAAGGGCCCCGGCACCATTTTTGGACTCCCACACTCGGTTCACTCCGCCTACCTTCTCCGTATCCTAAGGTCTTAATTATGCGCTTAAAGGTTAATTAATTGTGTTTAAAGGTTAACGATGTCATTAAGCCACCTTAATGACACCGTTGCCTATAAATACCCCACCTTCACAATTCATTGGGACATCTGGACAATTTGGATTATTTTGCTCTGACATCTCTCTAGCTTTATCTCTCTAAAAACGATACTGACTTAGGCATCGGAGAGGGTTCACCAGGCACCACCCCCCCCCCCTCTCTGTGTCTGGTACTGCCCCTTCTGCAGGGCGCAAGGAGAAGAGAAGCGACGGAAGGAAAGACACAAGCTAAGGCAGGGCAACCGAAGAGTATCAGATCATCCACCCCTCCAGTGAGGAACGAGATTTGAGCCGACCACCCGTTGACCCAAATCCCGGAACCTAACAAAGACCTATGATCACCCCATCGCCATCCACAGTTTGTTTCCCTTTTTCAAGCAAAGAGGGCGCCTCTTCAACCACTACCTCCTTATCATGAGAGGGAGTCAGCAAAGGGGCACTTGAAGGAGAGCCTCTCGCGGTTTCCTTCTTCTTGGCAGCCGAGGGCCCGACCTCAGAGTCAGTTTTCCACACCTTGGATTTAGATCGACTTGAACTCTCGCCCACCGCAAGAACCCATTCGGTAACCAGGGGCGAACTCTCTAACAACAAGAAGGAAGCAACATGAGAACAATCATAAGTATATCACAAAGAAAAGAGAACGGGAAAAAAACATGCCGGAAGCCTCTACAGCTTTCCCTAACTTTGAAGATTTCTTGGCCTTATGAGCAGAGATAGAGGATACCTTTCTCTTATTCAAATCAACGATGCCTTCGGGATGCTCCGCCGGCACACTACACAATTTTCCATGAAACCAACCTACAAGGGAAAAACGGAAAACGAATGAAGACAAGAGGATTAATGATATACCAAGCTCATGGGAGGAGGGGTCATGCGAGTCCCCGTCTCATACGAGTCCACCTCAGACACCCAAGACACATGACAGTGAGGTTTGGTCTGACTGCCTTGGAAAACAATCTTCAAGGTCTCCTTGTCCGAAGAAGAAAGCTTCCCAAAAATGAGTCACTCATGGAAGGGTGAGATACGCCTACTACGAGGGCAACCTTAACATCAATCAAGTTACGGAAGCAAAACCACAACCCTGGAGATCTAACCAAAGGGACAAACACCAAAACATCATCAAGAGGGCGAACTTTTAGCTTCCCTAAAAACGGAGCAGCGCTCCGACACATTCGAAAGGAGGGTCAACCCTTAAGACATTCTGATAAGCCCCTTCGCACGCGATAGGGAGAGGGTTAAGAGCTATACACACGCTCCAACGAATGAAGGAAAAAAGTTACACATGTCGAGGGACGAGGTTAAAGGACAATGCTCGCGCTAGTACGAGGGAGACAGAACGTTGTGTCCCATCGAGTGGCAGAGTTCCCACCCTCGGGTAAAGGAGAGGTCTATACTCTCAACCTTGCACTTATGCTCATATTCGTGATTTACATCTACAGGTACATCAATGTCATCACTCATGCTTGTACTCACAGCCCGTCCATACTCACATACATGTTCATGCTTGCACTCATATGCATGCCCACGTAAACACTCCCGTGTGTTCAAGCATTTAGACGTCCATGCACATGGCCGCCATATATTCATGCATACATTCATGACTACAATCGCAGCATGTCTGTACCCACTCCCATCCTTATGTTCCTACTCGCACGTATGCTAGTACACATCCTCATGTTCATGATATGTCCATGTTCACTCCTAGTTAACATCCTATAGGCATATTTTCTAGTATCCCATACTTTTTTTGGATCAAAATTAAAATTTTTCCCCACTTAGGCTTACCCCATCATGCAATTGGAACATGGACTCATTTAGTCGTATTCATTTTGCATCCCCAAGCATGCGTATATTTTCCGGGCATGAGATCGGGGCAATATTGAATTTATTACTTCCATCCCAGGCGGGCACGTGCTTGGACGCGTGCCCGTGCTATTCTGACGTTTGCAGTTCCTCTATCTTATAAGACAAGGGGCAGAATCAGAGACACACATCCATGGGTAAGTAAGGATTCCGACAAAAGGTAAAATCCCGGCTTCAAATTGCGCGTGTCATACCATCCTAAAATAGAGTCAATCAAGGGTCAGGCCATTGGTTGACTCGGGGGCAGGTGATGGATATACGCCCAATTTGAACCCGTTGACTTCCAAATCGTTTTATTTCGATCACCCCGTTAATGATTATAAATCGAAACTTCGGCCCCAAACACCCCGCCGAAACACCAATGGTCCGGACGAGGCGAAAATACTCGTCCGGACCGCGACAAACTAACCTAGGTGAGGTCGGGTGGCCACACCCAACCTCCCCTAGGGGAGATAGGGTCGGCCAACCCTATCTCCCCTAGGGAGGGGTTGGGTGGCCACACCCAAGCCCTACCTTTGGGGGTCGGATTTTCTCCCCACCCCCAAGGGCCCCGGCACCGTTTCCCGACTCCCGTACTCAGTTTATTTCCGCCAACCTCTCCGTGCTTTAAGGTTTTAATTATGTGATCAAGGCTTAATTAATTGTGTTTAAAGGTTAACGATGTCATTAAGCCACCTTAATGACACCGTTACCTATAAATACAACCATTCCACCATTCATTTGATCATCTTGGCTAAGTGTGCAATTTAGCTCTGACATCTCTCTAAACTTTATCTCTCTAAGAAACGTATTGACTTAAGCATCGGAGAGGGTACATCAAGCACCACCCCCCCCCCCTCCGTGCTTGATATTGCCCCTCTTGCAGGGCACGTGGAGAAGAGAAGAAGAAGGGCAGAAGGATACGGATTAGGACGACAAAGCTCAGGAAGCACAAGATCCGCTAGTTCACCAGTGAGGAGTAGGATTTAGGCCGGCGACCCGTTGACCTGAAGCCTATAACCTAACAGTATGCGCAGCTTGAACAAGCTCAAAATTCATACCCTAATCCAGGGAAACAAAGCAAATCCCAGATTATATCAAGAACAATCACGCAATCAGCTCAACAAGGCTGAAATCAACAATAACTAAGCAAACTAGGACTAAGACATGTTGGTTATCTTTAGTCTATGCTTAGCTTTGTGTAGTGGTGTGATTTCTTGAAATTTTACTTACTTGACATCCATTCTTGTTCAAGAAATGGAAATTTCAAGTTGAGATGAGGATCCACGAAGCTTATCTTGTAAGGCTATACAAGAACAAGGTGAACTTTGAAGGCCAATGTTGAAGAAATTTGATCTTCTTCAACTAGATGGGCACGCCGCCATTAGGGATGGCTCTGATACCATATAAGCTTGAATCATACTTCATTGATGATTAGGGATTACAAGCTAAAGAGTGCACTATATATACTAAGTGAGACTAGGCTCACCAACTAGGACTATGCTAGGTTTACTAGTGGCTGGGTGTATACAATCATTTGTAAGTGTCTACACTTGCCCTATGTATGCTACTATGTATGCAACTATGTATGCAACTAAGAGTGAGTGTATACTACACTCTATAAGTCGCCACTAGCTAATTAAGGCTAACTAAAAACCTAAATTACCTAAATGAATAACGAATTAAACACCTAGGTATACAATCGGCCTACGATCAGAAATTTGAATTCATAGGTTCTATTATGAATTAAAAAATTTACTTTTTAACTACGCCCTTGGTACTCGATTCACTTAACTGCCGACTTTACATTTTACACTAATATACATATATATATATATATATATATACATAAATCAACAACCTGGGGATTAAGTTAACATGTTATAATATATATATATATACAAGAAACTAACAACCTGGGGATTGTTGATGGACGACAAGGGAATAGGATGGACGAGCAGTGATGAGCAAGAGCTGAGAATAAAAGGATCCGAGAATCCTTAACTTCGATGAGGGCATGATTTGACGGATGAATTCAAAAAAAAAACAAATATCTTGATTGCTGTCAGAATTCACTTCTTATCTAACACCAAACTGAGGGAAAGAGCTTCATACGGGGAATTTGCTCGAAGAATTTGAATCAGAGTGATGGCGACTGTTGGATCACGGGCAAAGCTCCGTTACGTCCTTGACGGAAAGCTTGGACTCCTGGGCTCCGCGTAATCCTGCAAAAGGGGATGACCTGGGTGGTGACCCAGAATCCCTCTCCGATACTTAAATGAGTATATGATCAATGGGGTGGCAGCAATAATCTAAGTGCGTATTAGATGATGTCTTTTCTGAGGTAACTTCCTCCTTTATATAGGAGGGGAAGTTACTCAGTTACCTGTGACCGTGATTGGCCGTTTTGCCCATGATTCCGCATATCTCGCTACGATTCCGTATATCTCGTTCAGGATTCCATATATCTCGCCCCACGCTCCGCGTATCTTGCCCACTCTCCGAGAATCTCGGGCACGCCCTGCGTATCTCGGGGGAGTCTATCTATATCTTTAACCGTCTCCCCACTACTCTATCTAGTAGGCGGGTTTCTCGGTCTTATCCTCTGATCACAAGTCCCAACTCCGTCGGGGACTCCAGAGTTATCTCATTCTAGGTCACCACCCAGGACCCTTTGTCTCACGAGACAGATCCAGCCTCTGCGGGGCTTTTATCATCGGGGCCTTTACTAAGGCATATCGGGGCCTACTCAGAGGCTTCTTGTCGGGAGCATTCAGCTCATACATCGGGACCGCTAAAGTCGGGACTCTTCATCTGGGCCTCTGGGCCTTCCAGGCTTTTCACGAGGCCCACTGGACCTACTCGCTGTCCATTGGCTGTTAACGGGGCTAACGATTACATCGGAACCCATCATTTGCCCCCAAGACACGGGGGACTTTTAGTTCGTCGTGTCTTCCAGTTCCAGACCTTCCGACCTCGCTGTCGAAGGCTTTTATGTCCATACCTCCGATATTGCCATCGGAGGCTTTTGTCTTCAGGCCTCTTGATATCTCAATCGGCGGCTTTTACCTTGCGCGTAATTGTCGTATGGCAGAGTTTCTCACTCATGATTACCTTGGACCCATTGGACTCTATGGGCAGTTGCTAAATCCGAGGAGACTCCTTGGTTATCGCAGCATTAAATGCTAGGGATTATGAAACGACTCTCAAATCGGCGTGACTGTTGCTTTCTGAAAAAGCGCTTATTACGTCACCACGTCTCTTCCGTACCGTCTTCCCAATTTCAACGACCACGATCGAATCGTTTCATCTTCAACGGTCAATATTAAGTCCTTCCAGTTGTCCTTTTGCTTATAAAAGCCAAAACCTTGGCATTATTCACTTCTTCTCCATCCTCTCAATTTCTGGAAGTTCTGCCATTCTTGAGCTCGAAGTTTTCTTCTCTAAGGTTCTTCTGCTCTTCAAGTGATCCAAGGCCTTCAATCTTCCCGATCCTTCTTCATCTTCACCAAGCATCCATCGACAATGTCTGGTAAGGCTTCCCTTCTCTGTTTTCGTGATTTACGGATATTATCTTCTCCTTCCTTCTTGAATTTTTCTGTCTATAACCGTTTTTAGACGAGGCTAGTTCTGAGGCTAGGACCCTTTTTACCTTTGAACTCGCTGTTAACGAGATCTCCGAGACCTCGTATGAGGTTGCTCTCCGGGAGGGCTGCATTACCTCAGACAGGGAGCCCCGTTTCCCCTACGAGTCTCAGCCTGCTGTTAAGAGGAAGCATATCGTCACGCGTCCTCGAGAGGGAGAAGTGTTCGTCTCTTCCGGACAGATAAGCGCGGGGATTCGATTCCCCATTTGCGGGAACCTGGTGGAGATGTGCAACTTCTACAAGACACACCCCTGTACCTTCTCTCCACACGCCATCCGCGTGTGGAATGCTTTCCAACTTCTGTGCCTCCGCCAGCAGTGGACGTACAGTTTGCTGCTTTTCCAAACTTTCTACGGAATGAAGTGCAATAAGGCTGGTGTTTGCTCCTTCTCCCCCCGACTCCCCAAGTGGACAAAGGAGCAACTTTCACGTTTCGGCTGGGATAGCGAAACCTGGAAGTTCCACAAGGATCGGGTGCTGATTCGCGACTCGGGGTCGGACAACAGCGGATGGAAGAAGTATTACTTCTTCGTCCAAAACAGCTCTGTCCCAGGCCCCGATGGGAGGTCGTGGCGGACCCTGCCCCCAAGCTCGAGGTCTACACTGAGGATGACCTCAACACTCTCCAAATAGTCCAGCTCTACCGTTGGGGGGACTCTTTCATACCCCTCGCCGCCAACAAGCTCATGGAGAAGGACTTGATTCGTATCGGAGTCCGACTCCTCGATTATGTTTCCAAAGACTTAGTCATCTGGGTAATTCTTCTAATCACTTTGTCTTTTTATTTTTGCAGCCAAGAAGGCTTCTCTGCTGACTCATCTCATTATGAAGCAGGGCGAGACTGATTCCATCCCAGGCGGCTCCTAGAGGAAGCGAAAGTCGCTGAAGAAGGGCGCTTCCTCTTCCGCCACTCCTTCTGCTGCCCCTCCGACCGAAGAACAGGTCGTGGCCAAGCGAGCCAGGAGGGAGGAGATTGACCAAGCCTTCGGGGTCACTACCGTCGAGGAAGGTAAACGTGTCCTTCCTCCTATTAAAAGATATATGAAACTGGTTCCCAAGGAGTTTATCCCTGCTGATCGGGAATCGCGGGTTCGAGAAATCAAGTACATCCTTCGAGGAGAAACCCCCCGCGTTGTCAAGGCAGGATATTAAAACATCTTTGGAAAGAACCAACACCTCGATCGTCAAATCATCTGGTGCCCTAAGGATACTCTTCCTGACTTTATTCGTCCCGCCACCGCAGGTCCATCGGAAGCTGTCACTCCAAGGCGAGCTGCTACTCCAGCCCGGGCCACGACTCCACAGGCGCCGGTGACAGAGGAAACCCTGACGGAAGCTCAGTTCCGTCAGGTGAATGATCTGGAGGCTTCTCCTTCTTTCGAGGGTTTTAGGGTTTAGGGTTTAGGGTTTAGTAATAACTAGGTATTTGCCCAACGCAATGCGCGCGTTTAATATTTTTTGTAGTAATTATTTTGAAATTATGTTAAATATTCAACTACTTGAAAACAAACTATATAGTTAATAGTTTTAGAGAATTTATCAAAATAATAACATGCTTCCATTTACGGCGCCCAATCACCATATGCTAACAGCTTCCACTCGCCGGAATGGGAGGGTGCCTGCTAACACCAAGTGTATCTCCCTGGTTCTTAGCCAGTCATGTTACGGTAGAGGTCCTCCTCTCTTACAAGAAGAATGTGCTCGTGTGACAGGGAAAGGCCCGCATTCGACATAATTTAGGCAGAGGATTGCGTCCTCCTACGACTTAATTTATAGTTCGTAAAATCCGATGTAATCAAACATTATGAGTTCGATGAATCATAAACTCGAATTGCAATTCTCTAATTTATCAAGAATGTAAATTTCAATTACCAAAATGTTATCACAGGTACACGCCCACATTTAAACCCTACGCAATCCAAGTAATTTAACATGTTTTTCAAATGTTCCTTTACGTAATGGTTTATTTAATGGGTCCGCTACCATGTCATCAGTGGGCGAGTATTTTAAAGTGATTATTTTATCTTCTACAATAGATTTAGCATAATTATATTTCACATCAATGGGTTTAGTCCTACTATGGTACTTTGGATTCTTTACTGCCGCATTAGCTGCCTGACTGTCAGAGTACACCTTCACAGGCTTACTCTCAACATCGGAATCAAGCAACCCATTAAGAAGCATTTTCAGCCAGACCGCTTCCTGTGCATTTTTTTAGAGAGCAACGAATTCTGATTCCATCGTAGAGAGCGCTACACAGGATTTCTTCTTGCTCGTCCATGAAATGGTGGCATTAGCAAGGAGAAACACTCCTCCTGTGGTGAACTTACGATCGTTTGGATCGCCACCATGGTCGGCGTCACTGAATCCGGTCAATTCTAATTTCCAGCCCTCATAGCATAGTACGTAGTCGGCAGTATCTTTCAGATATCGTATGATCCGCTTTACAGCTTTTAAATGTTGATAGCCAGGGTCTGATTGAAATCTTGCTACTAGGCCCACATCGTAACAGATGTCCGGACGAGTGCAAAGCATGACGTACATGAGACATCCGACCATGCTGAAATACTCTGCACTCCTCATCTGTTCGCGCTCTTGCGGATTCTTCGGGCCGTCACGTTTTGACAACGCGCACCCGAATACTACCGGCTTCTCCACGGGTTTGGCATCTTGTAATCTAAACCTTTTCAACAGTTTGTTGATGTAAGCTTCCTGAGATAGACATAACCTCCGGGCGGCACGATCTCTAGCAATTTTAATGCCCAAGATGTACGTAGCCTCTCCCACGTCTTTCATCTCAAATACAGATGCCAACCAGGACTTCAGTTCATGCAAGAAACTCACATCGTTCGCAGCAATGAGTATGTCATCCACGTATAAAGTTAAGATGACGTACTTAGACTCAGAGGTATTTGTAAACACGCATGGATTCTCGTGGAGATTCACGAATCCGTTTCCAATGATTTCCTCGTGGAATCTGCGGTACCATTGCCGAGACGATTTTTTAAGACCGTAAATGGATCTTTGGAGTTTACAAACTTTACGTTCGTTACCAGGAGTAATTAAACACTATGGTTTCTCCATATAGATCTCTTCCTCCAGGTTTCCGTGGAGGAATGCGGTCTTAACATCCATTTGGTGCAGCTCTAGATCGAGGCATGCTACCAGGGCTAGGATTGCCCTAACTGTGGTGTACCGCACAGTCGGTGAGTATGTTTCATCAATGTCCACTCCGTGAAGCTAGGTGTATCCTTTCGCAACTAGTCGGACTTTGTATCGCTTGAAATTTCCATCAGCAGTGAGTTTCAGTTTCAGAACCCACTTATCCCCTATGGCCCTGCGGTTAGCAGGTAAATCAACTAAAGAATATACCGAACTGGCTTTCATTGAGGAGATCTCTTCCTCAATTGCTTTCCTCAATTCCTTCGCTTGAGGTCCTTTCAACGCTTCTTGAAACATCACCGGTTCATCAACAGAAGTTAGGGTAAATATCGCACCCTTCTCGATGAGATACTTCTTGGGAGAAGTTCGATGCCTTTGACTTCGTCTAGGCTCGTTAATCCCATCTTGAGTCTGAACGTTGCTCCCACTCGGAATAATGCTTTCTATCAGAGCATTACTCCCACTGGGAACAAGGGTAGTGCTAGAACCTTGACCTACAACTTTTCTTGGCCGACCTCTCGGTCTCGGGATTTTACCTCCAAGATTAATTCCTTGATCACTGGGACATGGAACCAAGTTGGTTGATCCACTCCCATTGGGAACAATGGGTAGTTGTGGTATTATTGGATTTTCATCCAGCGGTCCGGCTACGTGATTATTAGGTTCAACTAGATTCGCACCTGCAGCAACAGTGATATGTGTGGTAGGATTGTCTCCTCCCACTGGATTTACTATGAAAATTTCTCTATCCTCATTAACCATTTCATTCACTTGCGTTGCTGCCTCAAATCTCCCACTCGAAATAAGTGGGACCTTACTATCATCGTTATTATGCTCCAATTCGATCAAGACTTCGTCTGTTTTCATTTCACCAAGCGTTGGAAAATTTTCCTCTAGGAATGTAACGTCTCATGTTCGACCACGGCACCATTACTCCAAGCTAATTTAAACAGGTATCCTCTTAGAGTAGTTATCGTACTCTCTGTTCGAATACTTGTTTAATGCGCAAAATAATGTCGCATGATGATAAGTTTCACCTCATTATCATTCCATTTTTAGCTTTTATGGCATCGTGTTTGACCGATTTTATTGGAACATAGTTCTACATAAGTGTGAGTCAATTGTTTTTCATCCCATAGGGAACATCGGCTGTTGAACTCTAACATTATGTTTTCAAACCATGTCAGTTGAAGTGTGTTATCGATATTAATGTCTTGCCAAACTTTTCGTTCAAGGGTTTTAGTGGGAGAGTCATTTTACCGACATCATGATTTTCATTTGCTAATTCATCTCAAAGACTTATCCATCTCTGAACTGTGCATTGGGCTTTCGCCTTATACGTCAGTTAATACTTTACGAGTTCGTGGTTGCTTGTGAAGCATACCTCTTTTCATCGTATAAGTATTAAATGAATTATTCCCAAAGGGAGGCAAATGAAAATTTCGGCATTCATTCATTAAAACACTTCATCATTAAATTCGTACTCTTAAAACGATGTGTTCCGTCTTTCGAGGTACACGCGCTAGTGGCGCCTATTCCAAGTTTATCCCATGGTGTAAATCGTTTCATTTCCAAAATTCAATTTAATTTAATCCAATCAGTGTCGCACATATTCATCGTTACAGAATTTATCATATAATGGAGTACTAACAAATAAGAAAAAGTTAAATCGGTTCGCTCTTAGAACTACGAAATCGATGGATATTAATGGTATTTCGATGTTTCGCGATATTAGATGAAGGAGAGTGTGTCTTTTAATTGATCCGACGAATTGCATTTTGCGGATATTTCGTTTCAACATTGTTTCGGATCGATCCCGTTTAATTGGGTCAATTAATTTTGACAAGTAGAACTCGTTTCGAATTGAACGGAAACTACTTTATTCAATCAATCTGAATCTCAATCAACCAAAATTCAAACATTTAATGAACAAAAAGGAGAAATAACGACAATCATTCTGATTTCAGATCTTTTCACGAAGCTATAAGAGATAAAGGTAAAGCTACAAAGAGAATTGCTGCCATCTCGACCAACGATCATGAAATAAATAGTCACAAGTGAATTTCATCAGGTGACATTAGTCATATAAAACGTTAACGGCTTTATATATGTGGTAAACGATGCGTATTTGTTAGGGCACTAATCAACAGTGTTTGTACACCAGATCTCGTTTATGGACCGATTTGATCATTTTCCCTCTGCTGATTCCCTCGATCTCTTGCGATGATGCACAACAGAACCTTCCGGCTCCTTTTGGTTGCTTTCGACGAACAGGACCATGGTAAACCTAATCGATTCGATTAAGTAACCATATCCTTTGTCGTCAGCTAACAATGATAGTGGGTATCTTTGTGCTATATTAAGTACTTTTCTCCAATTGGATCTTTCGTCCTGAAGATCCGATGCGAATTTATGCCAACATCTTGGGAAAGTAGGGTAACATACTCTAACAAAACTTTTCTAGCTTCAGCTGCCCTCCCTTTACCGTAGCGGAGTCTGAGGGCAACCCAAAGCTGAAGAGCAGTATAGTTGAGTTTGAAGTCCTCTGCAACCTCTTTGACTAAGGATGCCAATATCACCTTACAAGCTCTCCAATCCTCAAGGCCTCTAATCCCTTGACGGGTTTTAAGATTGCCATTCTCATCCACCAATGTCCTTCCCATTTCAGCATCAATACATTTGTGTGTATTTTCAGCCATGAGAATTTCTCTTACATGTTCACTCCATCCATCATAATCCATACCATCCAGATTGCGAGGTTCATAGAAGCGTACTGACCCAGCCATGAAAACTAATACATTGATAATCAAGCATAATCAGAGAGACAATATCATTTTTGAGAAAGAATAGCATACATCAGATATTTATTGAGATGGAATACGACAAATAATGATTCATCAGTCATCTAAACCAACCAACTGCTAGTAAACTGAAGGAAGGGGGTTCTTGAAAGAGTTCACATTACCGTTGTCTTCAATCCAATATATCAATCTCTTAAAACGGTTTTATTCGCAAATTACCGGAACGGGAATTTTAAAATAAGCATACCCGATTTTGGCTTTCCCAAGGCCCTTTTGTATTTGAAAACTATTCCAATGAACTTATGCATGCATATATAATTCTACTACACAAGTAAATCATCATAGCAAGCCAAATTAATCATCTGAACCACATATCATACACATGCATCATGCGTCTAATGTTCCGAGGACCTCAAGCTAGCATATACAAAATTCTACCTTCTAAGTTAACTATCACATGCAGCTACATCCACAACATTCAAGCATACGTGTCATACATGAAACTTCCACATCAAACATGCATATTTGGCGACTGGCTTTTGTTTTTAAGACATTTTGAAATATTAGGGGCTGACTCGCAATTCATGCTTACAATTAATAATGCGTGTTTCTAGACATGAATCCTAGACAATCGCAACCATAACAACATGTCTGTCCTAGTGCGCATACCATATATTTAACCATGGCTCTGCCCCCAACATCCAGCTAACTTGACATAGTCAAGACAACATTTATAATAAATATATGTTACGAAAAGTAACAATTTCAATTCATCCCTCTAATTAAACCAGTCCCTAAATCATGCATTTCCGAGATTCATCCCCATAATCGTAACTAGGCATTAACGTTTAATCAAAACGTGATAATTTTAAACCTTCGAGCACTGTGTAGACTATATAAAGTTCGAAAACATTTGGATTTTAAAACTTGACCATCCCATTTTATTAATTTACTTGAATTTGATTTTAAAATCCGGTTCAGTTTGGCCAATTTCGGTTCAATCTGGTTCGGTTCCATAAACTGGTTCGGTTCGGTCCGGTTTTATTTAAAATTTGGTTTGGTACGAACCGGTTCAATAAAATAAGATTTCCGTTTGGTTCAACACTCAAAACCGGTTCGGTTAGATCCACTTAGTTACCCCGGTTCGACACAACCCGAGAAGGTCGAACCGATTAAGAAAACCCTGTTTGGTTTAATCCGCTCCGGTTTTGCAAATTTGACCGGCCCACTAAACCCATAGGGTTCGGCCGAAATAAATTTTGTAGGCTAAGTAGGGTTTTAAAGTCCACTAAAAACTTAACTTAACCACCAAGAAATATTGACTATGTAAAATAATCTCCAATATTGCATATACATATACAAACATATATATATATATATATATATATATATATATTAAATTTCGGCCACTTCTATATATATATATATATATTTATTATAAAGATTCTATCTATAAGATGTAAATCAATCAACAATATATATATATATATATATATCAATTTCGGCCATATCATATATATGCATATATTTATTTATTGTCAATATCTTTAATAGGGAAACAAATATATTGAAAATATATTTTCTTAATCTTTTAGGTAACTAAATCTATCAATAATATCTTTATCCGTATAAATTAGCTAGATATATTGATAGTTAAATATATTAATGTGAACCTATCCATATATTTCCAATTATATATATATTATCACCTTTAATAAAAATTAAAATATGGTAAACAATATTATATGCGTATATTTCGGTCGAAATTTTCAAACTTGGGGCCTAAGAAGTTAAAGAATTTACATATAAATTTCCATAGGGTTCGGCCGAAACACTAATTGGAAACAAGTGGTCAAATTTCAAGATCAAATTTTACTAAGATCTACAATCCAATGTTTGATTTTTATAAAAGTCGCGTTTTTCTTGAATTTCATGAACATCAAATTTTACTAAGAACATCATGAAAAAATTCGGCACTAACAATTATAAAAATAAAAAATTTTAAATTTCTACAAATAAAAATTTCGGCCAACATGTTTAAAAATCAAGAACATCAATTTATCAAAATCAGGAACTCTTAATACAGGATCTGATACTAGGGATGGCAGCGGGTCTCGGGGCCCCGCTGACCCGCGGGGCCCCGACCCGGTTTTGACCCGCCGACCCACGGGTCACGGGTTCGGGTCCGGGTCGGGTCAGGCTCGGGTCGGGGCGGGTGGCCCCGTAGACCCGCCCCGAAATGTATATATATAATATATATATTTTTTAATTTTTTTTATGTTAATATTATCTAACATTTACTAAACAATATGGTTAATATAGTACATATATAAATAACATGGATCCAATTACAAATAGATGTATATTTAGATTATTAGGATTTGTTAATTTGGTGTTTGGATTTGAATTTGTAATGAATTTGGTGTGTTTATTGTTTATATTTGATTGGTGTTATATTTATGTTTTGAATTTATATATAATGTAATATTTTGACAAAAAAAATTGTATTTAATATTGAAAAGTGAAAAAAAAAATTGTTCACATGGCGGGGCGGGTCGGGGCCCCGCGGGTCGTCCCGCGGGATTGTTGACCCGACCCGAAAGGGCCATTTGGCCGGGGCCGGGTCAGCCAGGCTGACCCGCGGGGCGGGTCCGGGGCTGCGAAAACCCGCCCCGACCCGCCCCGTTGCCATCCCTATCTAATACCACTATTGGATTACGGGGCCTAATACTACGGAAATATAAACATGGTACATGCTAGTAATCACTATTACGCAGCGGAAGATGCGCACATACCCTAATCGCTTTCTGTCGTCCTAAGATCTTGTTGAGGGAGTTCTTGATCCACCAGACGGAACCCGTAGAGGTTCTTGTTAAGGAAGCCCTACGCGGTATAGTCTCCACAGCAAAGCCTCTGATCGATTCTTGGCAGGGAAGGATCTCCGAAGTGTTTCGTTCAAAGCAAATTGGCACACCCTTGGTGTTAGTGAGGTTCGGCTGACGTATGTATTTTTTTTTCCTCTCAAATCACCACAAAGGAGGAATTGTGAATTTCCTTAATAAAATCTCTAACACTCCCTATTTATAGGAGGAGCAAAGTGGACAAAAGTCCACTTTGCCCACTCCTAATATTCGGCCGGCCTTGGTGTATAAGGGAAGCCCAATTTTGGGTCTCTCATGTCAATTTGGGATTAAGGTCAAGCCCAATTTCCCTAATGTGACATTTACCCAGTTGTCTTGGGTAACATATACATATTAATGAGCTTCCATTTACGGTGCCCAAAACCATTCTTGGTCTCCAAGTAATAAAATTTCGGCCAAACATGTCAATAATATTGTTTACCATATTTTAATTTTTATTCTAGGTAACAATATATCTATAATTGAGAACGTTAAGATAGATTCACATTAATATATATAACTATCAATATATCTAAATATTTAAATAGGTTAAAGATATTATTGATAGATTTTAGTTACCTAAAAGATTGAGAAAACATATTGTTATTATTTGTTTCCCTATTTAAGATATTGATAATAAATAATATATATATTTATATATAGGTGCCGATTTATATATATATATATATTGTTGATTGATTTAATCGTAAAGATAGAATCTTGGCAATAAATATATATATGATTTAATTAGGTTCGAAATTTATATATATATATATTATTAATATTGAAAATTATTTTATATAGTTAATGTTACTTGGTGGCTAAGTTTAATATTTTTGGACTTTAAAACCCTACTTGGGCCACAAGTAAACATTTCGGCCCAACCTTTTATATTTTAATTATTGGGCCTGTGCAATATGTCAAACCGGGACAAATTAAAAATGAACCGGATTTTCTCAATCGGTTCGACCTAATCAGGTCGGGTCGGACCGGGGTAACTTAGTGGATCTAACCGAACTGGTTTTGTGTGTTGAACCGAACCGAACCCTATTTTTACTGGACCAGTTCGGACCGAACCAAATTTTAAAATAAAAAATGAGCCGAACCGAACCGGATTTTACCGGACCAAACCGAACCGGATTTTCCGGACTGGACCCGAACCGGATTTTCTGGACCAAACTGAATCAGACCAATCAGACTGAAACTGACTGAACCGAACTGTTTCAAAATCGAACTCAAGTCAATTAAAATACGGAGGTCAAGATTTAAAATCCAAATGTTTTGAACCTTAATAGGCTTACACATTGCTCAATGGTTGATAACATTTATGCCTTGTTTCGATTATGGGGATGGATCTCGGAGATACATATTTTTGGGACTGGTATAATTAGTCGGCTGAACTGAAATTGTTTATTATTCAATATATATATATATATATTTATGCATGATTAGAAATGTTGTCTTGACTGAGTCAAACTAGCTGGATATTGCATATTGTGGGCTGAGCCCTGGTTAAATATATGGAATGCGCACTAGGATAGAAATGTTGTGATGGTTGAAAATGCCTAGGATTCATGTCTAAAATGTTGCGTGATTGAATATAAGCATGAATTGCAAATCCCCTAATGTTTAAAATTATTTTAAAATCGAAAACCAGTCGCCAAATGTGTATGATGGATGTGAATGTTACATGTTTGACATGTATGCTAGAATGTTGAGGATGTAGCTGCATTTGATAATTTACTTGGAAGTAGAATTATGTATGCAAGCATGAGTTCCTCGGAACATTAGACCCATGACACGTAAGCATGAGTGTGGTTTATGTGATTAATGTTACTGGCGTATGATAATTTACGTTGATAGTAGAATTATATATGCATGAGTGAATTCATCGGAATATTTTTCCAAAATAAAAGGACCTTGGGAAAGCCAAGATCGAGTATGCTTGTTTTAAAATTTCCGTTCCGGTAATTTGCGATTAAAACTGTTTTAAAAGACTGATCTATTGGATAGAAGACGACAATAATGTGAACTCTTTCACAGCCATCTTCTATTGGTTTACTGGTGGTCGGTTGGTTTAGATGACTGAGGAATCGTTATTTGTCAGATTCTATCTTAATAGATATTTAATGTATGGAATTCTTTCTCAAATTGTTATTGTCTCCTTGATTTTTGCATAATCATCGACGTGTTAGTATGAATTGGTTGATTTAGTGCGATTCGATATTCCTCGCAATCTTGATGGTATGAATCATGATGAATAAAAGGAGTACATTTTAAACTCTGTACTACGATTCTGAAAAGTGGAAAGGACAGCTATGGATGAATATAGTAGTCTGTATGATTTTGACAATGAGAGAGGAATGTAATAATTTGTTTCACCAAGCATGGGAGTAGGTTCTTTGATGATCTGAACGCATATGTGGTGATACATTCAACCTTGGTAAAAGGGGGTTGAAGGAGACTTCAATTGCAACCAGGCAATGTTGTAGCTTAGTATCCCTTTGCATCCGCCTCGGTGGACGAAATGATGCAAAAGCTAAACGTTTCGGTTAAACGTAATGGTCTTCTCTCTTTTCATGGATGTTGGCGTAAAACCCGCATCTGATCTTCAGAGTGAAAGGTCAACATGGAAAAGATGTATATGGTTGTCTGATATTTACAGGACTCAATGATCTTGAGCCTAATCAAGTATAGTAACCACAACAGTAATATGGAAACCTTCTCTGCTCACCATACTGGGTTCGAAAAAAGTCAACCATAACCTGCATATCATAGAGAGAACTAGACCATAAAGGTCTTATACGATAATCCGGTGGGTTAAACCATGTTGATAAAGTGCGTCTCAAGTACGCCTAATAAGTCATGTGTATGAAGCTGTAAAATGTTTTATACAGACACAGATCATTTGATTTGATTCACTCATGAATTTACTCAGATGTGATGTTAAATATGGCATAAAGTTCTCGACTATCTATGCGACAATCATGGATCACATACGCGAACTTCAGATCATTGTCATTTATCATTCGTTTGAGTTACTAAAATTTTGGCTATTTCAAGATTCGGATTTATTGAATAAAGTAGTTTCCGTTCGATTCAAAATGTGATCTACTTGTCAAAATTAATCGACCCGGTTAACAGGATCGATCCGAAACAAAATTCCGGCCAGGTAAAAGTGGTCGAATAAAGAGAAACGATTCACGTACTCCTTCATCTCAGTCGGGACAACTAAACTGAACATACACATCGATAGCGTAGCTAGATCGAAATATTTAGTATTTCTTAATTGTTATTACTCCATTGAATGAAATAGTTAGTAATGATAATCATGTGCAAAACCGATTGGATTAAATTAAATTAAATTTAGAAATGTAACGACTTAACCAAGGGTTAAAACTTCGGTAATATACGCCTCGCGCAAGTGGACCTCGTAAGACAGAACACATCGTTTCAATATATGAGTTTAATAATGAAGTGTTTGAATGATTAGGTGATGAATTTTCGTTTGCATTATGCGGAAACAACTTATTGAAAACATTTACATCGGTACAAAGTAGGCTTCGAAACTACCACGACCTTGTAAAAGTATCAGCTGACCCATAGGGTGAAAATCCACGATGCTCAGTTCGGAGATGGGATAAAATCTCTGAGATAAGTTTGCAAACGAAGAAGGATAATGTCGGTTAAACGATTCTCCTTCCAAACGCCTTGAACGATAATTCAGGCTAGGCATTCAAATCAATTAAAACACACTTCAAGAAGCACAGTTCAAGAACATAATGTTAGAGTCACTCTATCAGGTGTTCCCTAAGGGATGAAAAAGATGACTAACATGTATGTAAACTGTGTTCCAATAAAATCGGAAAGACACGCCGCAATAAAAGCTAGAATATGATGATGAGTTAAATCATATCATCTTGCGAGATTAAATTGCGCACTAAACACGCATTTAGGACAAGAGCATGATATCTACTCTTAGAAAATTCCTGTTTAAAACTTATGAAAATGGTGTCGTGGTCGAACATGATAATATTACATCACTTGAGGGAGAATATTCCAAATGCATGGACAGTTTAAATCTATGTAGTCATTATCAAAATGGAGCATGATATCACTGACAATCAGATCCCACTTAATTTGAGTGGGAGATATTTGAACCGGCAACTCAAGTGAATGACATGGTAAATGATAATGGAAACATTTTCATACTAAATCCAGTGGGAGGAACAAACCCTACCACATGAGATCATTGTTGTCGCAGAGACGAATCAAGTTGAACCTGATTGTATATTGCTGAACTAGGAAAGCCACAACTGCGTCTACTACCTGATGGGTTTCGCTATGGCCGTTAGGCCCTTTAACGGTGAGGAAACGGTGAATAGGCCCACTGGGCCCTAAAAGGAGGTCACGAAGACCAAGGCGAAGGGTCCCGACAGCGGGAGTCCCGATGATGAAAGGTCCCGACAGATTCGGTCCCGATAGGCGAGCTGGACGCTCCCGATGAGATGCCTTTAAGTAGGCCCCGATGATGAATCCCTGAGAATGATTGGCCCTGTCACGATGACGAGGGGCCCCGAGCGGTGACACAATGAGATAACTCTGGAGTCCCCGATATTAGTCGGGACTTGCTATCAGAGGTTGAGGCCGAGATATGCGGAGCGTGGCCGAGATAAGCGAGATCATGGCCTAGATAGGCGGGATTGTGGCCGAGATACGCGGAGCCTGGCCGAGATAGGCGAGATCATGCCCGAGATAGGCGGGATCGTGGCTGAGATACGTGGAATATGGGCTAACCACCCCAACGGTTCACTAGGTAACTGAGGTCTCATCGCCTATAAAAGGGCAGAGGTTACCTCAGATCACATACGTTTTTACGATTACATACTGAGACTCTTGCTTACCAGTTCATACGAGATACTCATTTAAGCATCGGAGAGGGATTCTGGGTCACCGCCCGGTCTATCCCCTCTTGCAGGATTACGTGGAGCAAAGGAGCTCGGATCGCCGTCAAGACCGTACCGGAGTTCCACTGTGATCCAACATTGGCGCCGTCTGTTGGAAGCGTGACGAAAAGCTAGTATGACTTCTAATCGTTCAATGGCGGCTGTTAAGCAGAGGAGGCAAGGACAATCTGGTGGTTCCCGTCATCCTGCTGGGACAACTCTGAATTTGCCACCGGAGCGTGCTGAGGACCAGAATCTCCCTGCTGAGGTCTCCCGGACAGGGGGCACATAGAAGTCCCTGAAGATGTTGCTCAGCACCAAGAGAATAGGGAGGAAGAGGCTCCTCCAAACGCGGATCTGACGAAGGCTGTGACGGATGCCATGCCAATGTTTTTGGCGGCTGTGGAGGCTCTCTTAGAGTGGAGAGAGGCGGCCAAGAGGCATGAGGAGGTGCCTCCACCAGCGGAGGTTCAGAATGTGCAGGAGGCCCAACCCAGTAGCCAGGATAAGGGTAAGGAGCCCGCTCAATCAGAGCGATTTGTGGTTGACGGGCCAGGACCAGTGCAGCACTGGACCATTCCTCTCAATGGTCCCATCACCCCTGATCAGGTGGTAAAGATCGTGAACATCTGCCTGGGGGAGCAGAAGCCAATGATGTCGGAACTGAGGGATCGATCCACCCATCCCTTCGTTCACCGACTAATAGACACCCTCGCCCCGCCAGGGCTGGGTATCACCACAGTAAAGGAGTATGATGGCGAAGGAGATCCAGTTCGTCATGTTCAGAAGCACCTCATGGCATGTCTTAGCAGAGCCCCGAACGACGATATCGTGTGTGTGCTGTTCCCGAACACGCTGGGTGAGAGGGCCCTGACCTGGTTCTTCAGCCTGCCCCCGGGGTGCATCACCTGCTGGGCCGACATGCATGACCGTTTCATTCAGCAGTATCAGGGTCGTCGGCGTCTTCTGAAGAGTGCGAGGTCCCTGGCCCAAGTGGTGCAAAGGCCCGACGAGTCGCTGGCGCACTATTACCAGCGATAGACTGCCAGCGTGGCAGAGATTGATGAAGAGATAACGGAGGGAGAAACCATCCGTACCTTCCTTCGGAACCTGACAGCCCCCTACGGTTCTGACCTGATGCACAGCGTGGCTGAGAAAGCTGTGTGGAACATGGAGGCACTCCAGAAGAGGGTGAAGCAGCAAATCGACGTGCAAGAGTCGAAAATAGCTGCCGGAGAGCTCGAGCCCCCGAAGTCGAAGAGGGGGAAGCAGTCGCTCAATCCAGTGGACGACCATAAGCGGAAGGATAAGTCCGAGGGCAGTCGGACTCGAGGTCGTTCTGATCGAAGGGAGGACAGGCGTCCCCCGAGGAAGGATAATCGAGAGGACTATAGCATCCCTCTGAATACCTCCATGGCGGAGGTGTTAGCGGTCATGGATCGACAGGGTATCTCTAGGTACCCCCCGAAGAAGGAAGGTGAGTTTATGGGATCCCGCACCGATCGTTACTGTCGGTTCCACCGCACCAGCGGTCACGACACTAACCATTGTCGGGAGCTGATGAAGGAGATTGAAAAGCTGATACAGAAGGGAAAGCTTAAGGAGTTTGTGGCTGAAAAGCGGTGTCGGTCCCCCTCTCGATCTCGATCGCGGTCTCGTTCCCGATCCCGCGATCGGTCTCCGAAGAAGAAGAAGTCTGAGCCAGAGTCTTCTGGTGCCCGTAAGTAGAAGCGGGGTACCATCAATGTGATTCACAGGGGATTTGCCGCAGGAGGTGACACCACAGCCTCTCGGGAGGTCTATGCCTCTAGAATCTCTGCTGCTGTAGTGCTGGGCTAGAGGTCCCGATCCTGGACCGCAAAGGAAGAGATGGTGATTTCCTTTTCAGCAGAGGACCTGATAGGTGTGGAAAGTCCACAAGATGATGCTCTGGTCGTGAACCTGGACGTGGATGGGTACGAGATAAAACGAATTCTGATTGACGGAGAGAGCTCCTCCGACATTCTGTTTTTGGACGCGCTGGAAGCCATGGGGAAAACGAAGAAGGATCTGAAGGAGGTGACCTTCCCGATGGTTGGCTTCTCTGGCATTACCTCCTATCCGCTGGGAATTATCACCTTACCAGTGGAGTTTGGTAGCGGGTGGAAGGTGGAAAGGAGAAACGTGGATTTCGTGGTGGTTGAGTCCGCGGGGACGTACAACGCGATTATCGGGAGAACCACCATCAACCCCCTGATGGCAGTTGCCTCGACTATGCACCAGAAGATGAAGTTCCAGACTGACCACGGGGTCGGGGAGGTTAAGGGCGACCAGGTGGCTTCCAGGAGATGCTATGTTAATGCCACCCGACGGAAGAGACGGAAGGCCATGACAATCCTCCAGACCGATGCTGATTCGAGAGAGGAATTTGGGCGTCCCGCCCCCATGGAGGATTTGAAGGAGGTCGAGATTGACGGACCTCAGAGGAAGGTGAAAATCGGGTCCGCCCTGTCTGACGAGAAGGCCCAAGAATTGATTGAGCTGCTGAAGGAGTTCAAGGAGCTGTTTGCCTGGTCCCCGAGTGACATGCAAGGAATCGGCCCCGATGTGATCGTGCACGAATTGAAGATTGATCCCGCGTTCAAGCCTATCACGCAGAAGAGGCGTCCGATGGGCGCAGATAAGAGGATTGCGATCCAGCAGGAGGTGGGCAGGTTGCTCGACGCTGGATTTATCAAGGAGCTCCGATTCCAGACTTGGGTCGCTAACCCGGTGCTTGTGAAGAAGAGCAATGGGAAGTGGCGGATGTGTGTTGATTTCCGCGATTTGAAAAAGGCTTGCCTGAAGGACTGTTACCCACTCCCGAGAATCGACCAGTTGGTGGATGCCACGTCGGGACATGAGTTGTTGAGCTTCATGGATGCGTACTCGGGCTATAATCAGATCAAGATGGCTAAGGAGGATGCCCCCCACACTGCCTTTTATGCCGACAGTGATATCTATCATTATGATGTCATGCCTTTCGGATTGATCAATGCCGGGGCAACCTACCAGCGGATGGTGAACTAGTTGTTCGGGGATATGCTAGGCACGACAAGCTGACGATCATGTGCACAACCTAGCCACGGCGTTTGAGCGGATGAGGCTTCATCAGGTTCGCTTGAACCCGACCAAGTACGCCTTCGGAGTCCACTCGGGGAAGTTTTTGGGCTTTATGGTAAGCCAGCGAGGAATTGTGGTGAACCCTGAGAAGCTGAGGGCAATCGAGGAGATGAAGTCTCCGATAAACCATCGGGAGGTGCAAGTGTTGAATGGCCGACTAGCAGCGATGAATCACTTCCTGTCCAAGGCAAGTGACCGATCTATGCCGTTTTTTGAAGTTCTGAGGGCCAACAAGAAGTTCGAGTGGACTGCCAAGTGTGAAGAGGCGTTCCAAGCCATTAGCGAAACCGTTCCCAGGCGAGCCGCTCTATCTATACTTGGAAGTTTCTGAATTTGCCATTAGCTCTGTGTTAGTGAAGGTTGTCGAGGGTAATCAAGTCTCCGTTTATTATGTAAGCAAGGCGTTTGCCAAATCTGAAATGAATTATCCCGCCGTTGAGAAGTATCTCTTTGCGTTTATTATTACTGCTCGGAAGCTAAGGCCTTACTTCCATGCGCATGAGATCACTGTGTTGACAAATCAGCCTCTAAAGCATTTTTTGAACCGACCTGATGGGTCGGGGAGATTAGTGAAATGGGCAGTCGAGCATAGTGAGTTTCGCATACACTTTGCTCCGAGAACGGCTATTAAGGGCCAGGCGCTGGCGGATTTCATAGCAGAGTCTACAGCCCCCGATCTAGAAGAAGCAGGCCCTGTAGAGGGGGCAACCATGGAGGTCCCGATAGCAGAGCAACCAGAGGTGGCAGAGCAATCAGAACAGCCAAATGAGGAAAATACTTTGGAGATGTACACGGATGGCTCTTCCAGTTCAGATGGGTCAGGAGCAGGGTTCGTACTGATACCACCAGGCGGGGGTGAGCCCCTTCGATATGCTTTGGCCTTAACGTTTAGGGCCACGAATAACGAAGCTGGGTATGAGGCTCTTATCACAGGCCTGAAAATTGCCAAAGGTACGGGATTTGCTCACTTGAGAGTGAAGTGTGACGCAGGCCTGATTGTGAATCAAGTCCAAGGACGATATGAGGCGAAGAGCCCGATGATGAGAAAGTACCTTCGTGAGGTGCATGTCTTGAAAGAGAGCTTCAAAAACTTCGATATTGAGGCGATCCCGAGGGAAGAAAACGTGGAGGCCGATGCCTTGAGAAAATTCGCCTTGGGGGCACCCCTGGAGGAAAATCGGAAGGTGCACTTCTTAGAGAAGGTGATCTTGTCGACCACCGACCCGTCGCAGGTGTGTGCTATTGGAGCAGGATCGGAGGAGGAGCCCACTTGGATGACCCCGATAGTTGCGTACCTGACTACGGGGGCAGTCCCCGATAATGAAGTGGTAGCTGATAGGATACGTCGGATCGCGGTTAATTACGTGATGCTGGACAATCAGCTATACAAGAAGGGCTGGTTCTCGACTCCGTACTTGAAATGTGTGGCTGAGCCCAACACAAGTTGAATCCTGAGGGAGGTGCACGAAGGGGTCGCGGCTTGTCACGAAGGGGCCCGATCCATTATGAGGAAAGTGCTGAATTTGGGCTATTATTGGCCTACGATGAGCAAGGAGGCGACGACGTTGGTCCGATCCTGTGACACGTGCCAGAGGTATGCTCCGAATATCGCGGCTCCGGCTGCTAATCTGACGTCCATCAAGAGTGCTTGGCCCTTCGCGCAGTGGGGTATCGACTTGGTGGGACCTCTCCCGCAGGCACAAGGTCAGTGTAAATATCTGCTTGTGGCTATCGATTATTTTTCGAAATGGATAGAAGCTAAGGCGTTGGCCAAGACGACGGGGAACCAGATCTTCAAGTTTTCCAGACCCATATTGTATCCAGATACAGGATTCCTAAGGTGGTGATCAGCGATAATGGTCCACCGTTTAACGGGGCTCAAGTGAAGGAGTATCTGGAGGAGTTGAATATCGAGCATCGGACAGCCTCTGTCCATCATGCTCAGACTAATGGCCAGATGGAATCAGCCAACAAAATCGTGATGGATGGCCTGAAGAAGAGGGTCTATGCCTTGAAGGGCAAATGGCTGAACGAGCTGGAAAACGTGCTTTGGGCTGTTAGAACGACACCCAAACGATCAACTAGGGAGACTCCGTTTGGCCTCGTTTATGGCACGGAGGCTGTTGCTCCCGTGGAGGTAGCTGTGGCGTCCCATCGGATGAGATATTATGAGCCTTTGACGAATGAGGAAATGAGACGTCTGGACTTGGACTTGCTCGAGGAGAAGAGGCGGGAAGCTGATGAAGTCCAGGCTCGAATGCGTTTGGCGACGGCCAGTTACTACAACTGGCGAGTTAAGTCCCGACAATTCTTCGTTGGGGAACTAGTTTGGCGTCGGAATGAGTTTACCCTTTTGGATCGGATCAATAAGATGTCACCAAAATGGGAAGGACCTTACAAGGTCGTGGGGATGCCAGCTCCGAATGCGTACAAGTTGGAAGACCTTGATGGCAGAGTACTGAAGCATTCATTTATTGGCGAACACTTGAAGAAATGTCATGCTTGATAAAAGTCGCCTTAAGTGGTGCCCGATGAAAGTCGCCTTAAGTGGTGCCCGATGAAAGTCGCCTTAAGTGGTGCACGATGTAAAATCGCCTTAAGTGGTGTAAGTTATTTATTGTTTGATTCGATGTAAGCAGATTTTGTGCCATCAATGAATAAAGAGGTTGCTTCCGATCAGATTATTCTTAGATTTATTCTAAGTGTTGTTTAAAAGTCGTCTGAAGTGATGCATGAGATTAAGTTGTCTTAAGTGATGCACGAAGTTAAGTCGTCTTAAGTGATGCATGGTTCTTGGATTTATTCTAAGTATTGGAAATTCGCCTTAAGTGGTGCACGGTATTAAGTCGCCTTAAGTGGTGCACGAGACTAAGTCGCCTTAAATGGTGCATGAGACTAAGTCGCCTTAAGTGGTGCACGATATTAAGTTGCCTTAGGTGGTGCAAGTGGTTAAATCGTCTTAAGTGATGTGTTGAAATGTCCTAAGTGGCATAGTTAAGTCGCTTTGAGAAGTGCAAGGGAAAATCGGAAAGATAATCTGATATTAATGAGGGCTTAAAGGCCCGAGGATTACAAAAGGAGGAAAAATACAAGGACTGTAAAGATAAAGCGTTTAGGCTTGGTCCTTGTCGGCGGTATCAGCGGGAGCAGGGTCCACAAGATCTGTGGCAGAAGGCTCCATAGGTTCAGCTGCTGGAGGGTCGATTATCGGGGCGTCACCATTTGGAGTCTCCGCGGGAGTGTTCCCCTCATCACTCTCCTCCGAGAGGGCAAAGTATTTCTTCACGAAGGGAGCGAGAGACGGAGACTTCTCGAAGTTAATGGCGTCGCCATACTCCAGATGGAGTTCCTCGACTGCGTTGAAGAGTGTGTTCTCCACCTCCGCGCTGCAGAACTTCACTTCATCAGCTTGGAAGTCCTCGGACCCCCGATAATCCTCCCGGCCCTTGGTCTCAGCCTCGACCAGCTGCGCAGGAACCTCAGCGATTTGCTCCTCTAGAGCCTTCTTCTCAAGGACAAGTTTGTCCTCAGCAATCCGCCGCTCCTGCCGCTCCCGCTTTAGGAGCCCCTCGAAGTCGCGAACCTGCTTTTGGAGGTCCCGAGTCTTTCGGTCGAGGATGGCCTGCTCCTTGGCCAGTTTTCCCCGCGAAGACTCGGAGGCCGCGAGATCCTCCTTAAGCTTGGCTACAACCGCGGGAGCCCCCTTTGCTCGCTCCTGCTCCAGGGCTTCCTCGAAGGTGAAGATGTAGCCGAAGCAGCGGTTGATGTCCCCCATCTCCTGCGAAGGAAGGAAAAGAAGTGTTAGTATATGAATAGCTTGTCCTATTGACGAAGGAGCGAAAAGTAGAAGTCTTACCTCTATCCGACGGATGGACATCTCTTGCACATCCCGATGGATCTCTTTCCGATCCAAGGAAATCGGATACCTCGGAGAGGGCAGGATTGAGCCTGCTACCAGATGTGGATCCAGCTCTGGGTATGCGTCCCCTTGTCGAAGTTGGAACCCTTGCAGCGTTTGGATCGGGGTCCAGGGAGCCTCCTTCTGTGCGGGGTCGAAGGCCTTGTAAAAACTCCCGTCGAGGGGGAGAGGAGAAGGGCCGACTCGAGTCGTGGAGGGGCACGCCTCTGACTCGCCCCGGGCTGGAGAAGGAGTGAAGTCATGAATAGGCGACGGTTGTCGCTATTGTGAAGAAGTTGAAGGGGGCAACCCCTTGGAGGTTGGTTTCAGTGGGGACTGCCCCGTCATTCGACGAGGAATCAAGGAACCGCCCTCATCAGTCTCCTCGGAGGAGTCCAGATTCTCCACCCGACGAAATTGATCTTCGGTCGGGGTCTCTCCAGCCCCGAAAAGTGGTGCCCCTGCTGAAGGTGGTGCACCTGCCGAAGCTCCAGCACCCGATGGAGTCCCCGAGTGACCTGCACCTAGAGGACGAGAGGCTTCAGAAACATAATCAGGAAGTTCGTTAGGGCCCTTACACCAAACGATGCGCCGAGAAACATATTGGTCATTCCCGCGGTAGTTGTAGTAGCCCGCCTTCAGGACACGAGGAGTTTCCCCCGGAGGACACGTTTGACATCTGCGATGCGGGCCTCCATGGTCAAAGGGACCAACTCCTTAGGGACTAGCTTCCTGTATGATTTAATAGCTAGGCGGAGCTTTTTACCTTCTTCAGCAGTCTGGACATCAAAGAGTTTGTCCACCTCCACGCGGCTCCGCTTTGTCCTCTCCGCGGAGGGAGATCCCGACGGAGCAGCAGCTTTTTTGGCCGACTTCCTCTTTCGCGCGGGGCGGACAGCGTCGGTCTCCCCCTGCTTAAGGATCAGATTGGTCAGCACGGATACCTTCTTAGCTGCAAACAAATGGAAACAGAGATTAGAGACGTTACCCAAGGAACCCTATTGGAGGGGCCGTCGAAGAGTTGACCCTCGGAAACTATGTCGAGGAGGCGGATCCCGGCATTCACCAGGTCCCGCTCCGTCAGAGAATTGGCATCGAGGGGAGTATAGGACTCCCCCCATCGGTAAAGCTGGATAAGGTGAAGGGTCTGGAAGTCGTCATCGGAGTAGGTGTGGTAAGCGGGAGGAGAGTCCGCTTCTACCTCCCATCGAGGCCACGGGATCGAGGAGTTCTGGATGAAGAAGTAGCTCCTCTTCCACCCACTGTTATCGGACCCCGTGTCGATCAGGAGTCCCCGACCCTTGACAACCTTCCAGGTGTCATTGGTCCAGTTTCACAACGCGAGCTGCGTCTTGTTCCACTTGGGCATCCTGGGGTAGAAGGCACAGACCCCTGCCTCATTGCACTTCATCCCGTAGAAGGTTCTGAAGAGCTGGAGGCTGTAGACCCATTTATGTCGGAAGCAGAGAACCTGGAAGGCGTTCCATAGGCGGATGGCATGGGGAGAGAAGGTGGTTGGATGCGTGTTGTAGTGTTGGCACATCTCAACCAGAGTGCCGCAGAAGGGGAATCAAATCCCCGCCGATATTTGTCCCGTAGAGACAAATACCTCCCCTTTCCGGGGACGGGTAACCTCAAGGTTACTCGAGAGGCGGGGCCAAGGATATGGGAAGCGAGGTTCCCAGGTAGAGGTGATGCATCCCTTCCGGAGAGCTGCATCGTAAGCAGTGCTGGATATCTCGTTGAGTGCATAGTCGAAATTGAAGGGCTTTCTCCCCTCGGAACTAGATCCACTGTCTGAAAATCAGCCACGGCAAGGAAAGGCACATTGGGTTTTTCGGAAAATTACGAACGAATTAAGCAAAGACGAAGGAAAATATATACAAGCGACAGAGAAAAAAACCTTACCAGACATGATGATTCGAAGAAGGAAGGATGAACTTGATGTTGCCGGAAAAGTTGGTCGGAGAACAGGAGGCCGGAGAAGCACTTGAGTCTTCGAAATCGCAGAGCTTGAGTTCTCAGAGTTGAAGAGAGCTTTTGGAATTTTGGAAACGGTAAAAGAGAAACAGTGTCCAGGGTTAGGGTTTTATAGGAGAAGAGGACAAGTGAAAGGACATTCTGATCTGGATCGTCGAAGTCGAAGCGTTTCAATTTGAGCCGTTGAGATGAAACGTACAGAATGGCAACGGGCGTAATGATGAAACGGCCTGAAAAGCACTTTTTCCGAAAAAGCAAGCGCGAAAAATCAGGCACGGGTGCCAAAGATGTCGCTTTGTTATCTGCTGCATTTAATGGCTGGGGAACCGAAGAGTCTTCTCGGATTTGGTGGTTATCCTCAAGATATCGAGGAAACGTGAACGAGAAGATTTGTATCGAGCGACTGTATCAAGGGAAAGGGCCCCGACTCCGATGTCGGGAGGTCAGGAGTTGAAAGACACGACGAACTGAAAGTCCCTCATATCTTGGGTGCAAATGATGGGTTTCGCTATGTCCGTTAGGCCCTTTAACGGTGAGGAAACGGTGAATAGGCCCACTGGGCCCTAAAAGGACGTCACGAAGACCAAGGCGAAGGGTCCCGACAGCGGGAGTCCCGATGATGAAAGGTCCCGACAGAGTCGGTCCCGATAGGCGAGCTGGACGCTCACGATGAGATGCCTTTAAGTAGGCCCCGATGATGAATCCCTGAGAATGATTGGCCCTGTCAAGATGACGAGGGGCCCCGAGCGGTAACACAATGAGATAACTCTGGAGTCCCCGATATTAGTCGGGACTTTCTATCAGAGGTTGAGGCCGAGATACGCGGAGCGTGGCCGAGATAAGCGAGATCATGGCCTAGATAGGCGGGATCGTGGCCGAGATACGCGGAGCGTGGCCGAGATAGGCGAGATCATGCCCGAGATAGGCGGGATCGTGGCCAAGATACGCGGAATATGGGCTAACCACCCCAACGGTTCACTAGGTAACTGAGGTACCTCTTCGCCTATAAAAGGGCAGAGGTTACCTCAGATCACATACGTTTTTACGATTACATACTGAGACTCTTGCTTACCAGTTCATACGAGATACTCATTTAAGCATCGGAGAAGGATTCTGGGTCACCGCCCGGTCTATCCCATCTTGCAGGATTACGTGGAGCAAAGGAGCTCGGATCGCCGTCAAGACCGTACCGGAGTTCCACCGTGATCCAACACTACCCATTGTTTCCAGTGGGAGTGATACCCATTGTTCCAGTGGGAGTGATACCCATTGTTTCCAGAGGGAGTGATCCGACCAAACTTGGTTCTAGATCCTAGTGAGATCCTAGTGATCAAGGACTTCATCTCGGAAGTGAAATCCCCAGACCGAGAGGTTGTCAAAGGAAAGTTGTTGTTCAAGGTTTAAGCACTACTCTAGTTCCCAAAAGAAAACGATGCTCCAATAAGAAGAGTTGTTCCGAGTGGGAGAAATGTTCCCAATTGAAGTGATGCTACGAAAAGAAGCATTTTTCCGTGTGGGGGAAATGATCAGATTCTAGATGGGATTAATCAAGCCTAAACGAAAGTCAAAGGCTTCGAACCCGGCTTTGAACCCATCGAGTAGGGTGAAAAACTAACTTTAATAACTGTTGGAAAGCATTGGAAAGACCTCAAGTGTGGAAATGGAGGAAAATAATAAAAGAGAGATATCGCCTTAAATGAAAGCCATCATAGTCTATAGTTGATTTACCTGCTAACCACAGGGGCACAAGGATACGGTGAGTCCTGAAAAAAGGCTCACCGCTGATGGAAAAGGTCGGGAGGTGCGAAACCAAACTTGATGCGCAAGAATATACCCATTTCACGGAGTTGACTTTGACTAAATAAAATCACTGACTGTGCTTGAAACCAAGGTTAGGGCCAGTCCTGGTTGCAAGTCTCTATCACGAGCTGCACCAAATGAATGTTAAGAGCGCATTCCACCACGGAAACCTGGAGGAAAAGATCTACATGGAGCAACCGGAGGGTTTCATTACTCCTGGTAACGAACGTAAAGTTTGTAAACTCCAAAGGTCCATCTACGGTCTTAAACAGTCGTCTCCGAAATAGTATCGCAGATTCCACGAGGAAATCATAGGAAACGGATTCGTGAATCTTCATGAGGATCAGTGCGTGTATTATAAGACCTCCGGGTCTAAGTATGTCATCTTAACCTTATACGTGGACGAAATACTCATTGCCGTACAAACGATGTGAGTTTTATGAACAAGTCAAAGTCATGTTTGGCATCTGTATTTGAGATGAAAGACATGGGAGAGGCCACGTATATCTTGGGCATTAAAATTGCTAGAGATCGGGCTACCCGAAAATTGTGTCTGTCTCAAGAAGCTTATATCAACAAACTGTTGAAAAGATTTAGATTTCAGGATGCCAAACCTGTGGATACGCCGGTGGTGTTTGGTTGCGCACTGTCAAAACGTGACTGCCCCAAGAGCCTGGCAGAGCGTGAACAAATGAAGGGTGTGGAGTATTTAAGAATGGTCGGTAGTTTGATGAACGCCATGAAATGCACCCATACGAATATATGTTACGTCGTGGGCCTAGTTGCACGTTTCCATTCAGATCCTGGCTATCAACATTTAAAGGCTGTAAAACAAATTATTCGTTATCTAAAAGGTACTGCCGACTACAGACTGTGCTATGAGGGCGGGAAGTTAGAATTGACCAGTTACAGTGACGCCGACCATGGTGGCGATCCGGATGATTGTAAGTCCACCACAGGAGGAGTGTTTCTCCTTGCTAATGTCGCCATTTCATGGACGAGCAAGAAGAAAACATGTGTCGCGCTATCCACGATGGAATCAGAATTCGTTGCCCTCTCCAAGAACGCATAGGAAGCGGTCTGGCTGAAAAGGCTTCTTACTGCGCTGCTAGATGGTGACGTCGGGAGTAAACTTGTGAAGGTGTTCTCTGACAATCAGGCAGTCATTGCGGCAGTAAAGAATTCGAAGTACCATAATAGGACCAAATACATTGATGTGAACTATTTTTATGCTAAATCTATAGTAGAAGACAATATAATCACTATGGAATACTTGTCCACTGATAACATGATTGCGGACCCATTAACTAAATCACTACGCAGGGAGATATTCGAAAAGCATGTAAAACTGCTTGGATTGCGTAGGGTTTAGTAGTGGCATGTATCTATGATAACATTTTGATATTATAAGGTTACATTTTGTAAGCGAAAGAATTGCAACTAAGTTTATGATCAATCGACGTCATAATGTTTTGATTACATTAAATTTTCGGTCTATAAACTAAGTCGTAGAAGGACACAATCCTCTGCCAAAACTATGTCAAATATGGGCCTTACCTCGTCACACAGATAAGGTTCTTGCAGTGGAAAGAGGCCAATACTAACCAAGGCTGGCTAAGAATCAGGGGGATAAAGCTGATTACGTAGAACGATCTTCTAGTGTCGAAGAAACTCGACATTATCTTCGTTTTTCATATCGTCGTGATGAAATTTGTTCGTCATTAATCCACATTCTGGGCCAGATGAGAATATGCGTTAGCATGATTTGACATGTCCCATTCCTTTGAACTTAAATGTTCAGGTATGCTATCGACGCGTGCTGCATATTACGCGTGCCACGTCCGACCACGGGGTCACAGCTCGGTTGTGCTAGAAAATAATCCTCTTGATTCTAGCAAGTGCAAATTTCTTCACCTCGAGCGTGTGATTGATCCTGGGAGCCTTATGAGGAGGTACCCAAAGTATCCTCACGTACTCAGAACTCATATCTAAGGTCAGGCTCAATGTTCGCTTCCCGGCGTACGAGCGTAGTGCTAAACAAAAAGGCCCAGTGACCACGTCTTTGGAAACCGGTTGGGTTTGACTAAGGATATGAGCGATGGGGATGGTCAAGTTCACATGTAATTCACCGACTCTTGTATTCACTAAGGTGGCTACCAACCGGATATTATTTGAAGGTTGTAAATACTTGTACGGATTCCTTGGAGAAATGTTCCTGTTGGATCACGGTGGAACTTCGGTACTGTCTTTGACGGCGATCCTAGCTCCTTCGCTCCACGTGGTCCTGCAAAGAGGGGATAGACCGGGCGGTGACCCAGAATCCCTCTCCGATGCTTAAATGAGTATCTCGTATGGACTGGCAAGCAGTAATCTCAAAGTGTATATCACAACGTAATTGTTCTGAGGTGACCTCTGCCCTTTTATAGGCGGAGAGGTATCTCAGTTACTTGGTGAACCGTTGGGGGTGGTTAGCCCGTATTCCACGTATCTCGGGCACGATCCCGCCTATCTAGGCCATGATCTCGCTTATCTCGGCCACGCCCCGCATATCTCGGCCACGCTCCGTGTATCTCAACCACGTTCCGCGTATCTCGGCCACGCCCCGCGTATCTTGGCCTTAACCTCTGATAACAAGTCCCGACTAACATCGGGGACTCCAGAGTTATCTCGTTGTGTCACCGCTCGAGGCCCCTCGTCATCGTGACAGGGCCAATCATTCTCAGGGATTCGTCATCGGGGCCTACTTAAAGGCTTCTCATCGGGAGCTTCCAGCTCACTTGTCGGGACCGACTCTGTCGGGACCTTTCATCATCGGGACTCCCTACGTCAGGACCCTTCACCTTGGTCTTCTTGACCTCTATTTTAGGGCCCAGTGGGCCTATTCGCCGTTTAAGAGCCTAACGGTCATAGCGGAACCCATCATTTGCCCCCAAGACATGAGGGACTTTCAGTTGTCGTGTCTTTTCAACTCCCGATTTCCCCACATCAAAGTCGGGGATCTTACCCTTGGCATAGTTACTCAGTATGAGTCTTCTCGTTCACGTTTCCTCAATATTCTGTGGATAACTGCCAAATCCGAGAGGACTCCTCGGTTCCCCAACCATCCAATGTAGTGGATAACGAAGTGACGTCATCAGTACCCGTGCCTGATTCTCTGTGTCTGCTTTTTCTGAAAAGTGCTTTTCAGGCTATTTCATCATTGCACCTGCTGCCATTCCGCACGTTTCATCTCAACGGTCCTGATCAGAATGCTTCAACTTCGACGGTTCAGATTAAAGCGCCCCTTCGACTGTCCTCTTCGCCTATAAAACCCTCACCCAGGGTATAGTTTCCTTTTGCCATCTACGAATTTTCAAAAGCTCTCTGTAACTCCTGAGAATTTAGTGTTCCTCCGGTCATCTTTCTGGCAATGTCAAGTTCATTCTTCCAACCTCCAATTATCATGTCAGGTAAGGGTTTCTTCTCTATTGTTCGCCTTTATCTCTGCTTAGTTTGTTCATAATTTCCCGGAAAAACCCAATGTCCCTTTCCATGGCTGATTTCAGATAGAGGAATAGAAAGGTGTTGGGAAAGGACGCTGCTTGTGAATTTGGTTCTGAGGGAAGGAAGCCCTTCAACTTCGACTATGCTCTGAACGAGATTTTCAGCACTGCTTATGATGCAGCTTTCCGTGAGGGATGCATCATCTCCACCGGGGAAGCCGATGCTCAAGGCAGGAAATGCATACCACAAGTTCAGAGTGAAGAGGAGCTACTTCTTCATCGAAAACTCCTCGATCCCATGACCTCGATAGTCAACCCTCCAGCTGCTGACCCTGTGGAGCCTTCTGCCACAGACCTCGTGGACCCTGTTACCGTTGATGCCGCCAACAAGGACCAAGCCTAACTGCTTATCTTTAGAGTTCTTGTATTCTCTTCATTTTGTAATCGTCGGGCCTTTGAGCCCCATTAATATCAAACATTCTTAGTTCCGATTTTTCTGTGCACTTCCCCAAGTGGCTTTGCTATATTTGCTTAAGTCGAAGCCTCGACACTTAAGACATTCTCATACATCACTTAAGACGATTTAATAACTTGCACCACTTAAGGTGACTTACTATCGTGCACCACTTAAGGCGGCTTTCCAATACTGGTGCATCACTTAAGACGACTTAATCTCGTGCATCACTTAAGACGACTTTAACAATACTTAGAGTAAATCTAAGAATCACGCATCAGTTAAGACGACTTAATCTCGTGCACCACTCAAGGCGACTTTTCTCGTGCACCACTCAAGGCGACTTTTTCCGTGCACCACTCAAGGCGACTTTTTCCGTGCACCACTCAAGGCGACTTTTTCCGTGCACCACTCAAGGAGACTTTTTCGTGCGCCATTCAAGGCGACTTTTCTCGTGCACCACTTAAGGCGACTTTTTTCGTCGGGCACCACTTAAGGCGACTTTTTCCGTGCGCCATTCAAGGCGACTTTTCTCGTGCACCACTCAATGCGACTTTTTCCGTGCGCCATTCAAGGCGACTTTATAATGCTTAGAATAAATCTAAGAATAATTTTGACTGGAAGCAGCCTCTTTATTAATTGATGGCACAAAAATTTGCTTACATCGAATCAAACGACAAATAACTTACACCACTTAAGGCGACTTTACATCGGGCACCGCTTAAGGCGACTTTTCATCGGGAACCACTTAAGGCAACTTTTCATCAAGCATGGTGTTTCTTCAAGTGTTCGCCATCGAGGTCTTCCAACTTGTATGCATTCGGGGCTGGCATCCCCACGACCTTGTAAGGTCCTTCCCATTTTGGTGACATCTTGCCGATACGATCCAAAAGGGTGAACTCGTTGCGACGCCAAACCAGCTCCCGGACGAAGAATTGTCGGGACTTAACTCGCCGATTGTAATACCTGGCCGTCGCCAAACGCATTCGAGCCTGGACTTCGCCGGCTTCCTGCCTCTTCTCTTCGAGTAAGTCCAAGTCCAGACGTCTCATTTCATCGTTCGTCAGAGGCTCGTAATATCTCATCCGATGTGATGCTACGGCCACCTCCACGGGAGCAACAGCCTCCGTGCCATAAACAAGGCCAAACGAAGTCTCCCCAGTTGCTCGTTTGGGCGTCGTTCTAACGGCCCAAATCACGTTTTCCAGCTCGTTCAGCCATTTGCCCTTCAAGGCATAGACCCTCTTCTTCAGGCCATCCATCACGATTTTGTTGGCTGATTCCACCTGGCCATTAGTCTGAGCATGGCGTACAGAAGCTGTCTGATGCTCGATATTCAACTCTTCAAGATACTCCTTCACCTGAGACCCGTTAAAAGGTGGACCATTGTCGTTGATCACCACCTTAGGAATCCCGTATCTGGACACTGTTAGGTTATGAGATCTAGGTCAACGGGTTGTCGGCTTTGATCTCACTCCTTACTGGGGATGTGTGTAATCCGGTATTCTTGAGTTGCCCTGTCTTAGCCTATGTCTTTCCTTCCTTCCTTCCTTCCCTTGCTTCTTCTCTCCTTCTACCCTGCAGAAGGGGCAGTACCAGACACGGAGGGGGGGGGGGGTGGTGCCTGGTGAACCCTCTCCGATGCCTAAGTCAGTATTCTTCTTAGAGAGATAAACTAGAGAGATGTCAGAGCAAAATAATCCAAATTGCCAAGATGATCCAATGAGTTGTGAAGGTGGGGTATTTATAGGCAACGGTGTCATTAAGGTGGCTTAATGACATCGTTAGCCCTTAAACACAATTAATTAACCTTTAAGCACGTAATTAAGACCTTAGGATACGGAGAAGGTAGGCGGCGTGAACCGAGTGTGGGTGTCTGAAAATAGCGCAGGGGCCCTTGGGGGGGAAGAAATCCGACCCCCAAGGGTAGGGGTTGGGTGAGGGCACCCAACCCCTCCTAGGGGGGATGGGGTTGGCCAACCCCATCCCTCCTAGGAGAGATCGGGTTGGTCCACCCGATCTCCCTTAGGAGAGATCGGGTTGGCTGACCCGATCTATCCTAGGGGAGGTCGGATGCGGCCACCCAACCTCACCTAGGTGAGTTTGCCCCGGTCGGACGAGCGCTCCGGCCTCGTCCGAGCCGTTGATGCGTTCGCAAAGTGTTCGGGTTGAAGTTTCGATTTACAATCGTTAATGGGATGATAAAAATACAAAGGTTTGGAAGTCAACGGGTTCAAATTGGGCGTATATCCATCACATGCCCCCGAGTCAACCAATGGCTTAACCCTTGATTGACTCTATTTCAGGATGGTATGACACGCGCAATTTGAAACCGGGATTTTACCTTCTTGTCTGCATGCCTACTTACCCATGGATGCGTGCCTCTGACTTTGCCCCCTGGCTTATGAGATAGAGGAATTGTAAACGTCAGAGTAGCGCGGACGTGTGCCTAGGCACGCGTCCGTCTGAGGTGGGAGTAATAAACTTATCCTTGCTATAGATGCATACTCAAAAAATACACACTTGCACAGGGGTGTGATATGAATGCAACTAGATGATTTATGCTTTTAAATTCGTGCCGGGATTCTATCTAGGTGAGGAAAAATTTAGTTTTGGCTAAAAATTTTCCTAAGTGTGGAATGCTCAAAAATAAAACTATCTTGATAATTTTTCTAAGTATGGAGATATACCTAGTTATAATTGAAAGGGATAAAAATGATGGCTTTTCCTTGGCCCTTAGATTTTATTTAAGGATAAATGGATGGTGGTGATTAAAACCCTCTAAAAAACCCTATCATCCTTTTAACATAAAAAAGGAGAGTTAGAAAAATACCTCCAAGAGTCACCATAGCCACCATCTTTCCTCTTCACTCACCCTTAGAGAGCAAGAAAGGTTGGAGAGCACCCCCAAGGTTAGGGCCGGCCGGAATTTCCACCAAGAGGCAGAAATCCGACCAGCAACTCCGGCGAGAAGTGGTCACCAGTGCAGACGAAGGCCACCGGTGGACCAGCATCTCCAGACGGCGACTCGATTCCCGGCGACTGACGGACGGCGACGCGGCAGGTTCTTGGCCGGTGAGGAGCGACGACCAGGCGAGTGGCGGCGTCCGGAGCTTTCGACGGCGAACTCCTCTCCGGTGGTGGCAGCGTCAGGTCCGGCCGGGATCGTCGACAGAGGGACCAGGCAGCTCCGGCGAGGTCTGGAACGGATTCCGGCGACGGAGGGACGGCCGGGAACGACTCCGGCGACGACGGGATTGGGGCTCCGGCGAGGGGCTGATTCCGACCGACTTCGAAATTCGAATTCCGGACCCGTTTATCACATCGGGTCGGGTTTTCCGAAGGTCCGCTCCTTTCCTTTCCGTTACCGCGTAAAACGTCGATTTTTGAATCGTTGATATTTGATTGCCGATGCTTGATTGCCGATGCTTGATTGTCGATGCTTGATTGCCGAAATTTAATTGAATGTGGGATAGCCATAGATAGCCGTTGGTAGTTGTGGATTTTGGGAAAAATGTTTGCCGGTCGTCCGGATATGGTTTTTTGTCCGATTGGGCTATCCCGGTCTTGAATTTGATATCGTACCGCCGTTGGTGTGTTAATCTTTGTTGGGGGGTATAACAGTAATTTTTTCCAAAACCCGATCTTAGGCTCGGATAAATTATTCAACTTGGTTGTCGTTGGTCGGGTGTCGGAGTGTTTCCGGTTCTTCGGAAATTTTCCTTGTCTTGATATTTGTCGTGTCGTGGCAGGTACTATATTCTTGGTGGTGTCCGCGCACACAGACTCTTCAGAGACGTCGTATTCTCCGAAGGACGAGTGAGTTCCCTTTCTCTTCCTTTTTGGTCGCATTATTTCCTTTCCTATTGCTAGCTTAGTACCGTGACCTTCATTGGGGTGTTAGTCGAGATTTGATTCGTGCTTTGGGGTTTCCTGCTACCTTTGCCTTAGGTCTTGCTATCCTGTCGGAGAACCATCTCACTAGGTCCGATTACAATGAACATGTTACCCTAGGAGATATCTGTCCCCTAGATGAGCCTCTGTATCCTTTTCTCCCCTCCTTGGGGAATACTCGCGAGACGGTGACGGAGCCTCCTATAGGGAAGGTCGCCGTGTACCCTTCCCAGATCCGATTCGGGCTGAGGTTGCCTTACTGTGACGAGCTTATAGAGTTGAGCAGGTTCTTCAGGATTTCTCCTGTGAACCTTGCCCCCAGTGCCCTCCGTGTCTGGGTGGGCTTCCGGGTATTGTGCCATTGGTACTCCTGGAAGTACTCTCTCGTTCTATTCCGATGCTTCTATCGGTTCCAGTACCAGACGAAGGTGGGGTTTGCGAGTTTCGTAACTCGCCATCCGACCTTCAAGGATCCCCGATTCGCTGATTTTGGGTTGAGTGGGGTCGAGTGGGATACCTCCCTCCGCTTCGTGACCCGGAGTGACAATTCGGCCAGTCACTGGGCTAAGCATTATTTCTTCATTACGGACCGATACGTCACTTGGTCGGTCTTGAATGAGGATCGGTCCGATGGTTGGCCTGCTTTTGGAGAGTTCTCCTCAGTTGATTTGAAGACTATGAAGATCATTCACGAGAGCAACAGGACTCGGTCATATTGCCCCGTGTCCTTAGTGACTGAGACGGATCTTTACGAGGCCGGGATCAGTTTGACTCCTGACTCCGGGGGTTCGGTATGTCACTTGGTCTTTCCATCTTTATTTACCTTCTGCTCTTCCTTTGTAGGTTGGTTTCATGGAAAAACCTATAACGTGCAGGGAGCCCCTGTCGATCTGAGCAAGAGGAAGGCTCCTTCTAGTTCTGCTTTGAAGAAATCCCCCCTGCCTGGGAAGAAGGCTGGGGCCTCTAGTATGCTTTCTCCTATTTGCTTCTTTATGGTATAACTTATGTTTTCCTTATCTTGTTTTCCTTATCTTGTTTTCCTTACCTTGCTAGGGCGCTCCCCCTTGGTGACTGAGAGGGTCGTCTCCGTTGGCCGAGATTCTGGACCTTCCAAGTCCAAGCCGCGGAGATCTGATTCTGAGGCCGGGGCCTCGGCTGCTAAGAGAAAGAAGGTCGTGGATCCTGCTTCGCCTACTGCTCGTCCTCCGACCCTATCTCGTGATAAGGAGATGGTGGTCGAAGAGGTGCCTTCCCTGGCTGACAAAGGGAAGCGACCTGCTGGTGGTGGTTCCCCTGCCCCCCAGCCGAGGGCACGGTCCTCAGGTATGATCTCTACCTTGTTGCTGATCCTTCTATGTGTATATTCTCCTTTGACTTGCTTTGCTTATGTAGGTGGGCCTCCGACTTTAAGTCGGAAGGATTTCGCCCGTCTTACTGATGAAGATGTTATTGGGTCTGAGTGGACTCCTTTCGCTGGTCTGAAGGAGTTCCACTTCGATAGCACCTCCTCTTTGCGGACTCCTGAGGTTGGTGTCCGCGTACTCCGCGGCGCCGTCCCCCCTGGCGATCGTGTTGCTCCGCCCAAGTCTCCTGGGGAGACTCGGCGCTTTGTTCAAGGGGTACTTTCTCGTTATGCACCTGTGAGTTGTTCTTTGCTTTCCTCTTATTACTTTCATAATGGCTATCTTTCGGTTACTCATCCCTTGTTTGAATTGTTAGGGTATGTCTGACATGGTGAACATGTCCTCGCTCGTGCTCGAGTTATCTGACGAGAGGAAGACCCTTGAGGACAGCCAGGTCTCTCTCAAGGCGGAGGTCGCTACTGCTGCTGAGAAGGCGCGATTATCTGATTTGAGGATGCAGGAGCTCCGGGACCAGGTGTCCTTGCTTGAGACCACTGTGGGCAGTTTGCGTCGGGAAGCTGAGGTTGCAGCGTCGCTTATGTGTCGTGCGGAGGAGAGGGCTGTCGCGGTGTCTGAGTACAAGGCCTCCTCTGCCTTCACCGCCGATTATAGCGCGCGTCTCACTCAGGAGATGAACCAGTTCGGTGAGTATCTGGTTGATCACATTTTCCACATTGATCCTCAGTTCCCGTTTGGTGACCTTGGTGACTTTGGGCCATACGCCACTGGCTACGTGACTGTTCTGATGGGTCAGGCTGCCGTTGCAGACGAGCCTGCCCCTGCCCAGGTGGATGCTACACCTGTGGAGATTGGTACCTCAGACTCCTCCTCTTCATCCATTTCTGCTGGCGGTTCAGCTTCAGGGGGTGAGGGTGACTCCCCTGAAGGTTTTGACTGACGTGTTTATCTCATGCTATCCTTGTATATATAACTACACTCCTTCTCCCCTTGTATGGGTTGAGTGTCTTTTGAGATTGTGATGGTGTTTGTTGTTACTTTCCTTTGCCGCATTGTGTTGTTGACTACGTGGTTCGTTTGCCTTTACATTAGTGCTTCTCATCTTTTTGTATATATCTCTTTGGTTATGGGCTCTTCTCTTGATGTGTTTCCTTTACTTGTCTTTCTTTCGTGCTTTCCTTCATGTCTTACCTGCCATTTCATAAAGAAAAAACATTACTTGTTCTTCACATTACTTTACTTAGAAATTTCTTTCTCATGGTATCCTTCTGAGCATGGTATCCTTCTAAGAATGGTATCCTTCTAAGCATGGTGTGATGATCTCTTCTGATACCCCTTACACGGTATACGTTGTACTGTTAGACCAAAGATACGCTCTTGGTGGGCGTCGAAATCTGTTCACGAGACAGGCTCTCGGACGGCACTTAACGTTTCACAGGATAGGCTCCCGGAGGGCTCAAGTTAGACCAAAGATACGCTCCTGGTGGGCGTCGAACTGGTAGTTTGAAATCTACCTCAAGATACGCTCTTGGGGGCGTCGAACTGGTAGTGTTTTTTCTACCTCAAGATACGCTCTTGGGGGCGTCGAATCTGGTAGGTTGCAAATCTACCTCAAGATACGCTCCTGGGGGCGTCGAATTCGTAGTTTTTGGAAACCACTCTCAAGATACGCTCTTGGTGCGTCGAATTCGTAGTGTAATAACTACTCTCAAGATACGCTCTTGGGGGCGTCGAAGGTCGTAGTATGAACACTACTCTCAAGATACGCTCCTGGGGGCGTCGAAGTTCGTAGTTTTTGGAAACCACTCTCAAGATACGCTCTTGGTGCGTCGAATTCGTAGTGTAATAACTACTCTCAAGATACGCTCTTGGGGGCGTCGAAGGTCGTAGTATGAACACTACTCTCAAGATACGCTCTTGGGGGCGTCGAATGACGTAGTGTAATAACTACTCTCAAGATACGCTCTTGGGGGCGTCGAATCTGTCATTGACTTGAAGTCGTATCTGTGTAAGGATAACTTTGTGATTATACCACTACATTCACTGGAAAATATTTTTGAGTAACTTCTACTCCCTTAGGAGCATTCATGTTTTTGTACACTTGGGATGCCTTGGTGCACCAAGACATCCTTTGTAGGAATCAAAGATAGTTGTAGAGTTGGAGTAACTTCGTGTTTTTTGAAAAGCTTGTAAAGCTGAAACATGCAAAATGCTAAATATGAAACTAAGGATATGGGGTGGTCACTGTATTTGTTGCCACGTATTCCTTGAAGCCTCCATTGTAAATTGTTTCTTCCACTTCCACCTTCAACACCATGCAGTTTTTGGTTTGATGTCCCCAGGTCCCATGGTACTCACACCAACCCTGTGCATCTCTTCCTAGGAAGGCCTTGCCTTCTTCCCTGCATGTTGGTAGCTCTTCCTTCAGGTGTTTGTGGAAAATTTCTTCTATGCTGATTGTGAGGGGTGTGAATGTGAAATTGACACATCCTCCCAATATGTCAGTGTCTCTTCCTTTCTCCGGAACTTCATCCAACTGCTCCGCTTCCTGTGCAAATGCCCTGTCCAGCTTATCTTTGAGCTCTCTCATTGTGCTCGTCATGACCATCTCATAGAGCCCTCCATATGCCCTGAATGAGTTTGGATGCATGTTTCTAATGAATGCTCTGACTGCTTCTCCCCTTGTGATGTCCATGTTGGCACCATAATTGAAGAATCTCTGGAAATAGCTTGATATAGACTCCCGCGGCATTTGCTTGATATCATCTATGTAGCGGAAGCCTTTTAGGATGGAGTTCCTTGTTCTGTTCCCTATTATGGTGTCTGGTTGCCAAGGTATGGATGTCACCTTCACAGCCTTGCTCCTGTGTCTCCTTGTAGGCACTGTTTGAAAAAACTGCCTGCTCAAACGGAGTGTCACTCCACTCCTCCTCCTTCTCTTGGCCTTTTTCTCCACCTTGGCACAGAGCTTAGCTTGGATGCATAGACCTCTCTTGCATTAGCAGTTGGGCCACCCGATGCTACTCCTCCATGTATCATATTTATGACTCCTTTTTTGTTGGGTGGAGGGTTGTAGTCTATCTTTCCCTTGCCCTTGTCTTTCTGTGGTGGCCCTAGTTGCATACTGTTTCCCCCATGGTCTATGAATTGCTTCAGTTCTCCCCTCTGGACGATGTTGTTTATGCTTAGCTTTAGGCTAAAGCATTCATTTGTGTCGTGACCATAAGCCTCATGGTTGTCACACCATCTGTCCTTGTGATTTCCCACCATTGGAGCTCTCCACCTTGCAGGGGGTGACCAAAGCTTTTGGTTCCGCATCTCTCTAAGTACGGTGGCTGGAGTGGCGTTCAATGGGATGAACTTAATGACGTTTATTTCTCTAGCCTTTAAGGGTTCACCCATTTGGTTTCTTTGCTGTGGCGGACGCCATTCCTGCTGCCTTGCTTGCTGCGGTGCCTGGGGCGGCTTGCCTTTGTTTGGCTTTTGATTATCCTCCTTGGCTGCCTGGATTTTGGCCTTCTTGCTTGCCCTGTGCCTTTCAAGGTCAATATGCGTTTTAACTCTTCCTGCAAGCTCTTCCAAGGTGCTTGCTGGCTTTTTGGCCATCTTTTCAGCCAATGTTGACCCAAAGCGACCTAAGTTTCTGATGAAGGCTCGTATAATCTCCCCTTCGGTGATGTCTCCCTGGATGTCTGCAATATTCTGGTTGAACCTAGTATAGTAGCTGGCCAGGGATTCATCGTATTCTTGTTTGACGTCATCAATGGAGCCTGTTCCCTTGAGGAGTTTCCTCTCCCCTAGGTATCTCTGCAGAAACTTAGCTTTTAGCTGCTCCCATGAGTGGATGCTCTCAGAGGGCATGCTGAAGAACCAATGTGAGGCCACCCCTGTTAGGGTGTTTGGGAATAAGAGTGCCTTGTACCTTTCATCAGTGGTCCTCCCAAATAGGGAGGCCTCATGCTGTTGGATATGCTCTAGGGGGTCTCCCTTCCCATTGTACTTTGCAATTTGCACTGTGTGCAGGGAGTCTGGCACCCTGTTCATCTCCAGCTCCTTTGTGAAAGGGTGGTCTGTCTTGTCACTTAGACAATGCAGGCTGGGTTTCTTTGACTCATTCAATTTCCGGGTTATCATGGCTTCTATCTCCTCCGGGGTGATCATCACCTGCGCCGGAGTATAATCCCTCTGATACCCATTGTAGTTGTAGACTGGGCTTACTGGGTTCCCTTGTCCATGCTGGTATGGACTGTAGGTGTACCCTTGGTACGCCTGCTGGGGTGCTTCATAGAAGTCTTGCCTCCTTGGAGGTCTTGCTTGTCTTTCCTCCCCAAGCGGGGTGTAAGCCCTGTTGCTCTGCTGTTGCCTAGGAGGCACGAATTGTTGCCTTCCCTCTGGGGGTGGCTCCTGGTAATATCTTCTTTGCTCCTCTCGCTGCCCTGCTCGAGGGTGCGAGTAGTGCTCTTCTGTTGGGATCTGCTCCTCTTCATGAGCTTCAGTGTAAGTCCCTTGGGTGTATGCCGGCCTTGCATATGCTGTGTGGGCGCGGTTGCCATCTCTTTGTGCCGGCATCCCATACGGGTACCTTTGGGGTTGCTCTTCATAATAGTATCCCTCAGGGGGTGCCGTGTTGTGGGAAGGCACTCCCTGTTGTTCTCTTTCTCTCTGTGGCCTTCTTGCCCGGGGGTGGAGGCTGTGGAGGACTCAGCCCCAGCTGGGCGTGAAGGTCCTCCCTCCTGGTTGTTCTGTTGTTGAGGAGGCTGTGGTATTTCTTGGGGCTCTGGATGCATTGGTTGCTTCCCGGGGTTAGGCTGCCTCCCTGGGGGTATGGGTTCTCTTCTCCGCCCATTGCCCCCGGGTGGGCGTTGGTGCCTGGACACCCTACTGTTCGTCATAGCTCGTGTAATAGCCAGGCTTTCTGTCCGAAGCCCACTGACGGCGCCAAGTGTTAGGTTATGAGATCTAGGTCAACGGGTTGTCGGCTTTGATCTCACTCCTTACTGGGGATGTGTGTAATCCGGTATTCTTGAGTTGCCCTGTCTTAGCCTATGTCTTTCCTTCCTTCCTTCCTTCCCTTGCTTCTTCTCTCCTTCTACCCTGCAGAAGGGGCAGTACCAGACACGGAGGGGGGGTGTGGTGCCTGGTGAACCCTCTCCGATGCCTAAGTCAGTATTCTTCTTAGAGAGATAAACTAGAGAGATGTCAGAGCAAAATAATCCAAATTGCCAAGATGATCCAATGAGTTGTGAAGGTGGGGTATTTATAGGCAACGGTGTCATTAAGGTGGCTTAATGACATCGTTAGCCCTTAAACACAATTAATTAACCTTTAAGCACGTAATTAAGACCTTAGGATACGGAGAAGGTAGGCGGCGTGAACCGAGTGTGGGTGTCTGAAAATAGCGCAGGGGCCCTTGGGGGGGAAGAAATCCGACCCCCAAGGGTAGGGGTTGGGTGAGGGCACCCAACCCCTCCTAGGGGGGATGGGGTTGGCCAACCCCATCCCTCCTAGGAGAGATCGGGTTGGCCGACCCGATCTCTCCTAGGAGAGATCGGGTTGGTCCACCCGATCTCCCTTAGGAGAGATCGGGTTGGCTGACCCGATCTCTCCTAGGGGAGGTCGGATGTGGCCACCCAACCTCACCTATGTGAGTTTGCCCCGGTCGGACGAGCGCTCCGGCCTCGTCCGAGCCGTTGATGCGTTCGCAAAGTGTTCGGGTTGAAGTTTCGATTTACAATCGTTAATGGGATGATAAAAATACAAAGGTTTGGAAGTCAACGGGTTCAAATTGGGCGTATATCCATCAGACACAATATGGGTCTGGAGGACCTTGACGATCTGGTTCCCCGTCGTTCTGGCCAACGCCTTTGCCTCTATCCATTTCGAAAAATAATCGATAGCTACAAGTAAGTACTTAAATTGACCTTGTGCTTGTGGAAGAGGTCCCACCAAGTCGATGCCCCACTGCGCGAAGGGCCAAGCGCTCTTGATGGATGTCAGGTTAGCAGCTGGAGCCACAATGCTCGGGGCGTACCTCTGGCATGCGTCACAGGATCGAGCCAACGCCGTCGCCTCCTTGCTCATCGTAGGCCAATAATAGCCCAAGTTCAGTACTTTCCTCGTAATGGATCGGGCCCCTTCATGACAAGCCGCGATCCCTTCATGCACCTCTTTCAAGATTCGACTTGCGTCGGGCTCAGCCACACACTTCAGGTACGGGGTCGAGAACCAGCCCTTCTTGTATAGCTGATTGTCTAGCATCACATAATTAGCCGCGATCCGACGTATCCTGTCAGCTACTACTTTATCATCGGGGACTGCCCCCGTAGTCAGGTACGCGACTATCGGGGTCATCCAAGTGGGCTCCTCCTCCGATCTTGCTTCAATGGCACACACCTGTGTCGGGTCGATGGTCGATAAGATCACCTTCTCCAAGAAATGCACCTTCCGATTTTCCTCCAGGGGTGCCCCCAAGGCAAATTTGCTTAAGGCATCTGCCTCCTCGTTTTCCTCCCTCGGGATCGCCTCGATGTCGAAGCTTTTAAAGTTCTCCTTCAAGGCTTGTACCTCGCGCAGGTACTTCTTCATTATCGGGTTCTTCGCTTCGTATCGCCCTTGAACCTGGTTCACGATCAAGGCCGCGTCACATTTCACTCTCAAGTGAGTGACTCCCGTACCTCTGGCAATTTTCAGGCCCGTGATAAGAGCCTCATACTCCGCTTCGTTGTTCGTGGCTTTAAAAGTTAAAACCAAGGCATATCGAAGCGGCTCACCTCCACCTGGTGGTATCAATACAAAGCCTGCTCCTGATCCGTCCGAACTCGAGGAGCCATCCGTGTACATCTCCCAGGTTTTTTCCTCGTTTGGCTGTTCTGATTGCTCTGCCCTCTCCGGTTGTTCTTCTGTCGGGACCTCCATGGTTGCCCCCTCTACAGGGCCCGCTTCTTCCAGATCGGGGGCTATAGATTCTGCTATGAAATCTGCCAACGCCTGGCCCTTAATAGCCGTTCTCGGAGCAAAGTGTATGCGAAACTCACTAAGCTCTACTGCCCATTTCACTAATCTCCCCGACGCATCCGGTCGGTTCAAAAAATGCTTTAGGGGTTGGTTCGTCAACATAGTAATCTCGTGTGCGTGGAAATAAGGCCTCAGCTTCCGAGCAGTTATAATTAACGCAAAGAGATACTTCTCAACGGCAGGATAATTCAATTCGGACTTGGAAAACGCCTTGCTTACATAATAGACGAGGACTTGATTACCCTTGACAATCTTCACTAACACAGAGCTTATGGCAAATTCAGAAACAGTCAAGTAAAGATAGAGCGGCTCGCCTGGGACCGGTTTCGCCAACGGCGGGAGGGTGCGAAGGTGCTGCTTGAGTGCCTGGAACGCTTCTTCACACTTGGCGGTCCACTCAAACTTCTTGTTGGCCCTCAGGACTTCAAAAATTGGCATTGATCGGTCACTTGGCTTGGATAGGAAGCGATTCATTGCAGCCAGTCGGCCATTCAGCACTTGCACCTCCCGATGGTTTATCGGAGACTGCATCTCCTCGATCGCCCCAAGCTTCTCGGGATTCACCTCAATTCCTCTCTGGCGCACCATAAAGCCCAGAAATTTCCCTGAGTGGACTCCGAAGGCGCATTTTGTCGGGTTTAAGCGAACCTGATGAAGCCTCATCCGCTCAAACGCCATGGCTAGGTTGTGCACATGATCCTCAGCTTGTCGGGACTTTACCAGCATATCATCCATGTAAGCCTCCATGGCCCTAGCATATCTCCGAACAGCTTGTTTACCATCCGCTGGTAGGTTGCCCCGGCATTGATCAACCCGAAAGGCATGACATTGTAGTGATAGATGTCACTGTCTGCATAAAACGCTGTGTGAGGAGCGTCCTCCTTAGCCATCTTTGATGGATATACGCCCAATTTGAACCCGTTGACTTCCGAACCGTTACATTTTTATCGTCCCATTTATGATTGTAAATCGAAACTTCAACCCGAACCCTTCGCGAAAACACCAACGGCTCGGACGAGGCCGAAGCGCCCGTCCGGCCGAGTCAGACTCGCCTAGGTGAGGTTGGGTGGCCACACCCGACCTCCCCTAGGGGAGATCGGGTCAGCCAACCCGATCTCTCCTAGGAGAGATCGGGTTGGCCAACCCGATCTCTCCTAGGAGAGATCGGGTCGGCCAACCCGATCTCCCCTAGGGGGGATGGGGTTGGCCAACCCCATCCTCCCTAGGAGGGGTTGGGTGCCCTCACCCAACCCCTACCCTTGGGGGTCGGATTTCTCCTCCCCCCAAGGGCCCCGGCACCATTTTCGGACTCCCACCCTCGATTCACTCCGCCTACCTTCTCCGAATCCTAAGGTCTTAATTATGTGCTTAAAGGTTAATTAATTGTGTTTAAAGGTTAACGATGTCATTAAGCCACCTTAATGACACCGTTGCCTATAAATACCCCACCTTCACAACTCATTTGAGGATCTTGGCAAGTTGCACAATTTTGCTCTGACATCTCTCTAGCTTTATCTCTCTAAAACCGTACTGACTTAGGCATCGGAGAGGGTTCATCAGGCACCACCCCCCCCTCTGTGCCTGGTATTGCCCCTCTTGCAGGGTGGCAAGGAGAGGAGAACCAAGGAAGCAGAAGAGCATAGAGCAGTAGGACAAGCCCCAGGGGTAAGAAGTACAAGCCTCAGGAGGTCAGAAGGAGAGAAGGAAAGGAGGTCAGAAGGAGAGAAGGAAAGGAGGTCAGAAGGAGAGAAGGAAAGGAGGTCAGAAGGAGAGAAGGAAAGGAGATCAGAAGGAGAGAAGAGAAGGACATATATCAGAACGACTACCCAAGGGAGCAGAAGGGCATGTATCAGAATGACTAGTCCTAGGAACACTGGACCCGACATTTCATTAGTGGGAGATAAATTCTAGATTGACGACCCGTTGACCTAGACTTTATAACCTAACACTTGGCGCCGTCTGTGGGCTTCGAACAGAAAGCCTGGCAATAACAAGAGCGATGACAAACAACTTAGTATCTAGGCATCACCGCCCACCTTGGGGCAATAGGCGAGGGAGACATCCTATACCTCCAGCAAGGCAGCCTAACCCAGAGAAACAGCCTGCACACCAGAGCCTCAGGTAGCCCCACAGGCACCCCAGCCTAACAAGCAGGGAGGAGGCTTCCACAGCTCTAACTCCATTGACTAGGAAGCCACAGGGACAGGGGGGCAACAAGGAGTGCCATCCCAATACACGGCACCTCCACAGGGGTACTACTATAAGGCACAACCTCAAGGGTATCCATGTGGAATAATGACTCAAAGGAACGACAATCGTGCCCACACAACCAACATAAGGCCCGCATACTCGCAAGGAGCACAGACAGTGACTCCGAGGTTGATGAACACATTGGATGAGCTGCTAGCCCATATAGAGACTCTGAGGAACAGGCAGAGAAGGAAACACCAGCATGAAGAAGAAGAAGTTCATGAGGAAGAACAAGACCCAGAAGAAGAACACCACTCGCACCCTCGAACAAGGCAGCGAGAAGAACAAATGAGAGATAACCAGGGCCACTCCTAGAGGGAAGACAACAATTTGTGCCTCCAAGGCAGCAACAGACACAGCAGGATGCCAGGGCATACACCCCCATGGGGGCAGATAGACAGGCAAGACCTCCAAGGAGGCATGGATTCAACCAAGTACCCCAACAGGGACATACACCGCACTAAGGGAGGACATACATGCCAGACCAACAAGGATATAGGAGTTCCAACATCCACCCTGGCAATGTACACATACAGTCCGTATCACTACAGACATGACTAAGGGACATACCAAGGAAAGCTCAAAGGGAGGGACATAGTCCCAACAACACAACAAGGCAACCACCTACCCATGATACAGCACAACAGATCCAAACCCCTTGTGCATGACAACCCTTGGCACACATCCCCCTAGGACAGGGAAGGAGTTGAAAAGACAAGGATTTGAACAGGGGACTCATAGAGTACCACACCACGTCAGCACATAGCTACTACAATGGGAAGCCTCATGGAGAGACATAGTAGAGTGAGATCGCACATAGCATACATGAAGGATACACCTCCACATAGTCCACCTTGCAAGGATGCGACCTTATATTCCTCAAGTGGAAGAAATACACACAGACTAACAGAGGAAAACAATTACATTACCAAGGAAGCAGGGGATATCAACACCCCACACCCATATCCTTCCCATATCCTCTTATTTAATTTAACTGCATAACAAGTCAACTCCCTAAAAGGGGTAAATTTTGATACTTGATATCAACATGTTTTCCAAGAATGACCATACCGGACGCCTTCGGGCTCCGTGATATATATATACACAGGTGGACCACTAGAAGAATCAGTAAAAGGCCGTCGCCAATCAAGAGATGCACAAGCAACAGATTCCTCAATCCCAAAGAACACCTATAAGGTCAAGTTTCAGGGAAAGATCACAAGATGGAAGGCTCACTTACAAAAATAAGTTGAGCACTCCCAACATCCTGTAGAGGAACTACCATGAAGGTCACAAATGATTACCCCTACTACAACCTTCCACTAAGCATCCTAGGGCCAAGCCCGTCAAAGGATCCCATCTGGCATTGGTATGCAAGGGGGGCACCAGTCACAACATGCCCTCCCCACAAACGCCCATTAGCACAAGAGGGGATAGCCGCGAACACATCCCTCCAAAAATGGAGGAAACCATATCACATGGGTAACACCCACCATCAGAGGCAAACACCTCCAGCGGATCTTTATGATTTCACAAAATAGCCAGGAGATACAACTACACTTAGAAAGCTCATCCCAGATAATGGAATACACCTCCATCAAAAACCCTCAAGGACACCAAGCCTAGCAAAGGAAGAACGGTGACACCATCATCAAGCTTTTAAAAAGGGATATGGAAAACATAGTATTTCCACACAATGATATGTTAGTCATAAGAGAGGGAATCACCAACTTTGACATGAAGAGAATCATAGTACATGAAGGGAGTCCGTCAGACATCTCCCATGACCAACCATTGATGATATTAGAGAAGAGTCAGGCATACCTAATATCAAGGGACCCCCCACTAGTAAAGGTGGTCAGAACATCAACACACCCATTAGGGACACGGCACTGCAAATGAACCAGGAAAAGGATGGAACACATATCCTTACAAGTATCCTTACAAGTATCCTTGCATTTATCCTTGCAAAAATAAACTCCGTAGATAAAGAAGTTATCTAATAGATGACTATATCTCTGTTCTCAAACTATGATCCTAACCCGGAGATCCTTGGACTCCGTACTATATATGTAATGAATAACATGTTCATCAGAGATAGGTACACGAAGATTCAAGACAGCGCCATAAAGATTAGGCGCATACCTCTACCAAGTACGACACATTGGAGTGTTCACAAACACTCCTTCGCCATCTCACAAGAAAGGAAGGCAACCAAGGATACAAGTCCTAATAGAATAAACATCGGTAGAAAATCCTGTCATTGAAGTCATGCACCAAGAGAGAAACTCTAAAGATGCAAGTTTAGCAAAAGAGATAGTGCAAGAACTAGAGTGTGAAAAAGGAGATACATCTCCTACCAAGAGCCTTAGGGCAGGATAATAGTTCTACAAGATCAACCAAAGAAGAGCTCTAAAGCTTGGGGAGTAAGGTTTCAAGATCGACCCTCACACTAGACGCACATCCCGATCAACCACCTTGTCTGCAAATGATAAGACATTTGACTCTGGCATCCCATCAAGAGGAAACCCCGATAAAAGGGGCACTAGAAAAATATCCCGCCTTTAAAGCCATACGCCGAATACATGACGAATGAAGGTTATGATAAAACAAAAAAGGAGGGACTTGTCAGCTCAACACACCTCAAACACGTATACGTACGCAACACAAATGCAGCCTCTAATGAAGCTATCCAGCAAGGAATAGCCAATACGGGGACAAACCCATAGAAAATCATGGAGCATCACTTGCAAACCTAAAGAAAAACATCATTTTTAGGTTCAAGTCCTAATTCAAAGGAAATCTATAACCAAGATTCAAGGTGGGAGGAGCATGACCAATGTGACACTCCCCAAAGGCATTGAAGAATACTCCAATGTGAAGGAAAAGGCAAGGCACTCTAAGTACCACAACACTCCAAGAAGATACAGCCCGGTCAGACCCCCACACCCCCATGCACGAGCAAAGAGCATGGATCAGATTGAATAGTCTGAAACACGCCTACGAGATTAACAACTCAAGACACCATTCTATGAGAGAGCTCTTCAACCTACACAAGGAAAGGGGGGAAAAATTCACAAGCACCCCTAGGATACAGACACTGCCACATCCTAGTTATCAAGAGAATGAAATCCACCCCCACCCACCCAAAGCAAAAGCTCTTCCACCCAACCTCCAAAGACACATCCGACAAAGGCATCATTCAAAACATGCCTATGACTGAAACAAGCAAGCATGAGAAAGAGTAAATCTTACAAGGGACACTCATCGCATTCAAAGAAGCAGACAAGGGAGCCCCGAGCATAAGGGGTACCCAACCAAGAAAATGAACGAGGGACCTTCAACGGCCAAATATGAAAGGCGGTGTGACCACCAAGCAACTTGGGGGGCACCAAACGAATAAGTGCTTGGTAGTCCACCTAAGTATAAAAGAAGAGATTAGAGGCAGAAGATCACAATAACATGCGATACCACTTCTCCTAGAAGAGGTCACATAGAGGAAAGCATCCTCAACTCCCTATACGAACTCGTCCTAAGTTGGCAACACACAAACATCGCCCTCGAAAGGTGATCTCCCACATTGAAGAAAAAGCGTGGTAACAGCCAATATCGTAGAAGGAGAAGTCAAGTAAAGACTCGAAAAGCATACCAAAAATGCACCATACATGAGAAGGGACACAAGATAAGGTGATATTATGAGCCCTCCGGGAGCCAATCCCGCGAACACATTCGACGCCCCCAAGAGCGTATCTTGAGAGTAGTTCTAAAACTACGAACCCTGTGCCCTCCGGGAGCCTATCCCGCGAACAGATTCGACGCCCCCAAGAGCGTATCTTGAGAGTAGTTTTTATACTACGATCTTCGACGCCCCCAAGAGCGTATCTTGAGAGTAGTGTTCATACTACGACCTTCGACGCCCCCAAGAGCGTATCTTGAGAGTAGTTTATACACTACGACCTTCGACGCACCAAGAGCGTATCTTGAGAGTGGTTTCCAAAAACTACGAACTTCGACGCCCCCAGGAGCGTATCTTGAGAGTAGTGTTCATACTACAACCTTCGACGCCCCCAAGAGCGTATCTTGAGAGTAGTTATTACACTACGAACTTCGACGCACCAAGAGCGTATCTTGAGAGTGGTTTCCAAAAACTACGAATTCGACGCCCCCAGGAGCGTATCTTGAGGTAGATTTGCAACCTACCAGATTCGACGCCCCCAAGAGAGTATCTTGAGGTAGAAAAAACACTACCAGTTCGACGCCCCCAAGAGCGTATCTTGAGGTAGATTTCAAACTACCAGTTCGACGCCCACCAGGAGCGTATCTTTGGTCTAACCTGAGCCCTCCGGGAGCCTATCCTGTGAAACGTTAAGTGCCGTCCGAGAGCCTGTCTTGTGAACAGATTTTGACACCCGTCAAGAACGTATCGGTGGACTAACCTGTGCCCTCCGGGAGCCTATCCCGTGAAACGTTAAGTGCCGTCCGAGAGCCTGTCTCGTGAACAGATTTCGACGCCCACCAAGAGCGTATCTTTGGTCTAACAGTACAACGTATACCGTGTAAGGGGTATCAGAAGAGATCATCACACCATGCTTAGAAGGATACCATTCTTAGAAGGATACCATGCTTAGAAGGACACCATGCTCAGAAGGATACCATAAGAAAGAAATTTCTAAGTAAAGTAATGTGAAGAACAAGTAATGTTTTTTCTTGATGAGATAGCAGGTATGATGTGAAGGAAAGCATATTCAAAGGAGAAGTCCATGACCAAAGGATCATATACAGAAGCACAAGAGGTTATCATGAAAAGTAACGAGTTATCCTACCACCCATATCACAAGTCAAGAGAAGTATCTCAAAGAAACCCAACACCACCAAGAAGGATAGCAAAGACATGAAATCCGAAGGTCAATGCTCTCAAAATAAGCTCGACCCATCAAGAAGAGAATTGCCTTACAAGTCACACAAATCAACCTCCGACAAATATTATTGTCATACATGTCGCCCTCGCGTGACCTATGCTCGTATCAGACTTGAACATCGTCAAGCACAACTCATGAAGGAGACATCTAAAGAGCGTAAAAGATACAACATCCGACAAGACGAGACATCGGGACCTAACCCAACAAACATAGCCTACACAAAAGGCAACTATAGCAATGAAGGCTCTCCAATAAGAAAGGAATACTAAAGCACAACTCCATACATCGTGATGTGGCTATCATGTCCACATACACTGAAGTGGCTATCATGTCCACATACACTGAAGTGGCTATCATGTCCACATACCTGGAAGTGGCTATCATGTCCACATACCTTGAAGTGGCTATCATGTCCACATACCTTGAAGTGGCTATCACGTCCACATACCCTGAAGTGGCTATCATGTCCGCACACTACAAAAGGGCTATCACTCCCACACATCAGGAAGTGGCTATCATGTCCACATATCTCGAAGTGATTATCATGGCAGCACATCATAAAACATCTGTCAAAGACATAAATTGTAAAGACACCACCCCGACCACGAACATCAAAAGGCTACGCCTAGCCCTAGGAGAAGGTTCAAGAAAAAGGGAAAAACAACACCCTTCGTACGCTCATCAAAGGTAGGCACTTATATTTCAACCCACTGGGTGATACTAGGAAGGAGACGTCCTCATTATGAAGACAACCTCCATATCTCACGAAATCAACCATGAAGCAAAGAATCACGACAACCACTATTGAAGGGCATATAACAAAACGATCCCCACAACGATCACAACTACGATACTAGTAGAGGCTAACTCAAGAGCAGTCTCCACCAAACTCCAAAGCAAGAATTCGCTATCTTAATCAGAGCCATGGCAAGAGAGGGGAACCTCAATGTAAGATGATGATCACACCCGTCACCAAAAGAAAAATCTTCAACACAGGGGTTAATAACATAACCCATAGGAAAGACAAAGACACCTTCAAAAGTCGTCAAATCCATATGAAGATGAAATAAACTTGAGACTCGGCCCCTCGGCTGGGGGGCAGGGGATAGAGAAGAGACATCAAGACCTATGATCACCCCATCGCCAGCCACAGGTCGTTCCCTTTTGTCAAGCAAAGAGGGCGCCTCTTCAACCACTACCTCCTTATCATGGGAGGGAGTCAGCAAGGGAGCACTTGAAGGAGAGCCTCTCGCGGTTTCCTTCTCCTTGGCAGCCGAGGGCCCGACCTCAGAGTCAGGTTTCCGTGCCTTGGATTTAGATTGACTTGAACTCTCACCCACCACAAGAACCATTCGGTAACCAGGGAAGAACGCTCTAACAACAAGAAGGAAGCAGCATGAGAACAATCATAAATATATCACAAAGAAAATAGAAGGGAAAAAGAACATACTGGAAGCATTAGCAGCCATCCCTGACTTAGAAAAATTCTTGGCCTGATAAGCAGAACTAGAGGGTTCTTCCCTCTCATCCAATTCAACGGTCTCCTTGTCTGAAGAAGAAAGCTCCCCAAAAATGAGTCATCTATATGAGCAACCAACGCAAAGATCGACCCTTACTCATGGAGGGGCGAGATACGCCTACTACAGGGGCAACCTTAACACCAAGGGAAGAGGGCGAACTTTTAGTTGCCCCAAATGGAGGAACGCTCCAGCACATCCGAAGGAAGGGTCAACCCTTAACACATGTCAATAGACCCCTTCGCTCGCGGCGGTAAGAAGAAAGCTTGTAAGCTTTTTCACCCTCACTTTTATGGGGAACAAATTGCAGGGTAAAGGTCAAGAGCTATACACACGCTCCAACGAATGAAGGAAAAATGTTACACGTGCCGAAGGTCGAGATCAATGGACAATACTCACGCTAGTACGAGGGAGGCGGAACGTTGTGTCCTATTGAGTGGCAGAGTTCCCACCCTCAAGTAAAGGAGAGGTCTATGCTCTCACCTTTGCACTTATGCTCATATTCATGATTAACATCTACAGGTACATCAATGTCATCACTCATGCTCATACTCACAACCCGTCCATGCATACATACATGTTCATGCTTGCACTCATATGCATGCTCACATACACACTCCCATGTGTTCAAACATTTAGACGTCCATGCACGTGGCCGCCATATATTCATGCATACATTCATGACTACAATCGCATCATGTCTCTACTCACTCCCATCCTTATGTTCCTACTTGCATGTATGCTAGTACACATCCTCATGTTCATGATATGTCCATGTTCACTCCTAGTTAACATCCTAGGTGTATTTTCCCGTATCCCATACTTAGAAAAAAAATTTGGGCCAAAATTAAATTTTTCTCCACTTAGGCAAATCACGGCATGAAATTGAAGCATGAATCACTTAGATGTATCCGTGTTGCATTCCTATGCAAGCATGTATTTTTTGAGTATACGCTTGAAGCAAAGATAGATTTATTACTCCCACCTCAGACGGACGCGTGCTTAGGCACACGTCCGTGCTACTCTGACGTTTACAATTCCTCTATCTCATAAGGCAGGGGGCAGAGTCAGAGGCACGCATCCATGGGTAAGTAAGCATTCAGACGAAAGGTAAAACCCCGGTTTCAAATTGCGCGTATCATACCATCCTGAAATAGAGTCAATCAAGGGTTAAGCCATTGGTTGACTCGGGGGCATGTGATGGATATACGCCCAATTTGAACCCGTTGACTTCCGAACCGTTACATTTTTATCGTCCCATTTATGATTGTAAATCGAAACTTCAACCCGAACCCTTCGCGAAAACACCAACGGCTCGGACGAGGCCGAAGCGCCCGTCCGGCCGAGTCAGACTCGCCTAGGTGAGGTTGGGTGGCCACACCCGACCTCCCCTAGGGGAGATCGGGTCAGCCAACCCGATCTCCCCTAGGGGAGATCGGGTGGACCAACCCGATCTCTCCTAGGAGAGATCGGGTCGGCCAACCCGATCTCCCCTAGGGGGGATGGGGTTGGCCAACCCCATCCTCCCTAGGAGGGGTTGGGTGCCCTCACCCAACCCCTACCCTTGGGGGTCGGATTTCTCCTCCCCCCAAGGGCCCCGGCACCATTTTCGGACTCCCACCCTCGATTCACTCCGCCTACCTTCTCCGAATCCTAAGGTCTTAATTATGTGCTTAAAGGTTAATTAATTGTGTTTAAAGGTTAACGATGTCATTAAGCCACCTTAATGACACCGTTGCCTATAAATACCCCACCTTCACAACTCATTTGAGGATCTTGGCAAGTTGCACAATTTTGCTCTGACATCTCTCTAGCTTTATCTCTCTAAAACCGTACTGACTTAGGCATCGGAGAGGGTTCATCAGGCACCACCCCCCCCTCTGTGCCTGGTATTGCCCCTCTTGCAGGGTGGCAAGGAGAGGAGAACCAAGGAAGCAGAAGAGCATAGAGCAGTAGGACAAGCCCCAGGGGTAAGAAGTACAAGCCTCAGGAGGTCAGAAGGAGAGAAGGAAAGGAGGTCAGAAGGAGAGAAGGAAAGGAGGTCAGAAGGAGAGAAGGAAAGGAGGTCAGAAGGAGAGAAGGAAAGGAGGTCAGAAGGAGAGAAGGAAAGGAGATCAGAAGGAGAGAAGAGAAGGACATATATCAGAACGACTACCCAAGGGAGCAGAAGGGCATGTATCAGAATGACTAGTCCTAGGAACACTGGACCCGACATTTCATTAGTGGGAGATAAATTCTAGATTGACGACCCGTTGACCTAGACTTTATAACCTAACAATCTTGATCTGGTTGTAACCCGAGTACGCATCCATGAAGCTCAACAGCTCATGACCCGACGTGGCATCCACCAGCTAGTCGATTCTCGGGAGCGGGTAACAGTCCTTCGGGCAAGCCTTATTCAGGTCGCGGAAATCAACACACATCCGCCATTTCCCATTGGTCTTCTTCACCAGTACTTGATTAGCGACCCAAGTCTGGAATCGGAGCTCTTTGATAAACCCAGCGTTGAGCAACCTGCCCACCTCCTGCTGGATCGCGATCCTCTTGTCTGTGCCCATCGGACGCCTTTTCTGCGTGATAGGTTTGATCGCGGGATCTATCTTCAACTCGTGTACGATCACATCGGGGCTGATTCCTGGCATATCGCTCGGGGACCAGGCAAACAGCTCCTTGAACTTTTTCAGCAGATCGATCAACTCTCGGGCTGTCTCTTCGGTCAAAGCAGACCCGATTTTCACCTTCCTCTGAGGTCCGTCAATCTCGACTTCCTTCAGATCCTCCACGGGGGCGGGGCGCCCAAACTCCTCTCTAGGATCAGTGTCTGTCTGGAGGATAGTCATGACCTCTCGTTTCCTCCTTCGGGTGGCGTTGACATAACATTTTCTGGAAGCCACTTGGTCACCCTTGACCTCTCCGACTCCATGGTCACTCGGGAACTTCATCTTCTGGTGTACAGTCGAGGCAACCACCATTAGGGGGTTGATGGTAGTTCTCCCGATGATTGCGTTGTAAGTCCCCGCGGAATCGACTACCACAAACTCCACGTTCCTCCTTTCTGATTTCCATCCGCTACCAAACTCTACTGGTAAGGTGATCACTCCTAGCGGATAGGAGGTGGAGCCAGAGAATCCGACCATCGGGAAATTCGCCTCCTTCAGGTCTTTCTTCGTTTTTCCCATGGCCTCCAGCGCGTCCATGAACAGAATATCGGAGGAGCTCCCTCCGTCGATCAGAATCCGTTTCATCTCATATCCATCCACATCCAGGGTCACGACCAGAGCGTCATCGTGCGGAGTCTCCACGCCTATGAGATCCTCCGACGAAAAGGAGATCACCGTCTCTTCCTTCAGGGTCCAGGATCGGGACCTCTTACCCAGCACCACAGCAGCAGGAATTCTAGAGGCGTAAACCTCCCGGGAGGACGAGGTATCACCCCCCGCGGCAAATCCTCCATGAATCACATTTATAGTGCCCCGCCTCTCCTTACGGGCACCAGAAGACTCTGGGTCGGACCTCTTCTTCTTTGGGGACCGGTCACGGGATCGGGAACGGGACCGTGATCGGGATCGAGAACGGAATCGGGAACGGGACCGTGATCGGGATCGAGAACGGGATCGGCATCGTTTCTCCCCTACAAACTCCTTAAGCTTCCCCTTCTGGATCAGCTTTTCGATCTCCTTCTTCAGCTCCCGACAACTATTGGTGTCGTGGCCATTCGCGCGATGGAATTGACATTAGCGATCTGTGCGGGATCCCGAGAATTCTCCTTCCTTCTTCGGGGGTACCTAGAGATACCCTGTCACTCCATGACCGTTAATACCTCCGACATGGAGCAGTTGAGAGGAATGTCATGGTCATCCCGCTTGTCCTTCTTCGAGGAACGCCTATCATCCCTCCGATCAGGGCGGCCTCGATTCCGACTGCTCTCGGATTTATCCTTCGACTTACGATCGTCCAAAGGCTTAACCGACTGTTTCCCCTTATTCGACTTCGGGGGCTCAAGCTCTCCAGCGGCTATCTTCGACTCCTGGACATTGATTTGCCGCTTCACCCTCTTCTGCAGTGCCTCCATATTCCACACAGCCTTCTCAGCCACGCTGTGCATCAGGTCGGAACTGTAGGGGGCTGTTAGGTTCCGAATGAAGGTACGGATGGTTTCACCCTCCGAAATCTCGTCATCAATCTCCGCCACACTGGAAGTGTACCGCTGGTAATAGTGCGCCAGCGATTCGTCGGGCCTCTGTACCACCTGGGTCAGGGACCTCACACTCTTCAGCAAACGTCTACGACCCTGGTATTGCTGAATGAACTGGTCGTGCATATCTGCCCAGCAAGTGATGCAGCCTAGGGGCAGACTAAAGAACCAGGTCAGGGCTCTTTCACCAAGTGTGTTCGGGAACAGCGTACACACGATATCTTCATTCGGGGCTCTTCCCAGACACGCCATGAGGTGTTTCTAGACATGACGAATCGGATCTCCCTCGCCATCTTACTCCTTTATCGTGGGGATACCCAGCCCTGGCGGGGCGAGGGTGTCTATGAGTCGAGGAACGAAGGGATGAGTAGATCGATCCCTCAGCTCCGACACCAGCGGATTCTACTCTCCCATGCAGATGTTCACGATCTTCACCACCTGATCGGGGGTGATGGGACCATTAAGGGGAATGGTCCTGTGTTGCACTGGTCCTGGCCCATCAACCACGAATCTCTCTGGCTGAACGGACTCCCCACTCCTGCCCTGGCATCGGGGCTGAGCCTCCCGCTCGTTCCGAACCTCTGCTGGTGGGGGCGCTTCCTCTTCTAACGGGGGCATCTCCTCTTGCCTCCTCGCAGCTTCTCTTCGATCAAAGAGAGCCTCCACGGCTGCCAAAAACATCGGCATGGCTTCTGCCACAGCCCTCGTTAGGTCCGCAGCTGGAGGAGCCCCCTGCTCCCTATTCCCTTGGTGCTGAGCAGCAGCATCTTCGGGACCTTCATTAAGCCCCCCTGTCTGGGAGACCTCAGCAGCGGGAAGGTTCTGGTCCTCCTCATGTTCTGGTGGTGAATTCAAATTCGTTGCAGCAGGATGACGGGAACCACCAGATTGTCCTTGTCTTCTTTGCTTGCCAGCCGCCATTGAACGAGTAGAAGGCATATCAGCTTTTTGTTACGTTCCCACAGACGGCGCCAATGTTTGATCACGGTGGAACTCCGGTACGGTCTTTAACGGCGATCCTAGCTCCTTCGCTCCACGTGGTCCTGCAAAGAGGGGATAGACCGGGCGGTGACCCAAAATCCCTCTCCGATGCTTAAATGAGTATCTCGTATGGACTGGCAAGCAGTAATCTCAAAGTGTATATCACAACGTAATTGTTCTGAGGTGACCTCTGCCCTTTTATAGGCGGAGAGGTATCTCAGTTACCTGGTGAACCGTTGGGGGTGGTTAGCCCGTATTCCGCGTATCTCGGGCACGATCCCGCCTATCTAGGCCATGATCTCGCTTATCTCGGCCACGCCCCGCATATCTCGGCCACGCTCCGTGTATCTCAACCACGTTCCGCGTATCTCGGCCACGCCCCGCGTATCTTGGCCTTAACCTCTGATAACAAGTCCCGACTAACATCGGGGACTCCAGAGTTATCTCGTTATGTCACCGCTCGGGGCCCCTCGTCATCGTGACAGGGCCAATCATTCTCAGGGATTCGTCATCGGGGCCTACTTAAAGGCTTCTCATCGGGAGCTTCCAGCTCACTTGTCGGGACCGACTCTGTCGGGGCCTTTCATCATCAGGACTCCCTACGTCGGGACCCTTCACCTTGGTCTTCTTGACCTCTATTTTAGGGCCCAGTGGTCCTATTCGCCATTTAAGAGCCTAACGGCCATAGCGGAACCCATCAGTTCCTATGAGGAAACTAGGCAAATGGAGAATTATCAGTTGACCTAGGATACAAGGCGACACTATAAAAATGTTGTTTATAACATGTTGACTGGAGAAAAGGAAATCAACGTTCCGCGGGCGCTACAACACTCCTAACAGATGAGTAGCACGATGTCCGTCGTGTCCACCGGTCGCACGGAAAACCTCGTATGAACTATTCGGAAGCAAGGACTAGTTCGAAGGAGTGAAATTTTGATGCAGATTTGGACGACAATACATTAACAGGCATCCTACCATTCCGGCGAGTGGGAGCTGTAAGCATATGGTGATGGACGCCGTAAATTGAAGCCCATTATATGTATATGTTTCCTAAGTTAATTGGGTAAATGCCACATTAGGAAATTGGGCCAGTCCCAAATCCCAATTGACATGAGAGGCCCAAAATTGGGCCTCCCTATACATGCTTGCCCGGCCGAATTTTAGGAGGGGATAAAGTGGACTTTTGTCAACTTTACTCCTATATATATATAGGGAGTTAGGGGTTTTATTAGGGTTAATCACAATCCCCATCATGTGGTATTTTGAGAGAAAATCCTTCCCCCAAGAACACCATATTTCGGCTGAATCATCCACCTCACCAAGGGTGTGCCAATTTGCCTTCAAGCAAACACTCTAGAGATCTGTCCCTTGCCAAGAATCGATCAGAGGCTTTGCTGTGAAGAATATACCACGTAGGGCTTCCTTCACAATAACATCTACGGGTGCCGACCGGAGGATCGTGAAATCCTTCCTGCAAAGATCTTGGGACTACAGACTAATGTTGAGGTATGTGCGAATCTTCCGCTGCGTAATTCTGATTACTAGCATGTGCCATGATTTAGTTTACATAGTGATTACTCCCCGTAATCTAACAACTTTGACCCACCGGATATTCGTTTAGGACCTTTCTAGTCCGGTTCTCTCCATGATATGTGGAAATCATGGTTGACTTCCCTCGGTGTCCTGTGGTGATTTGTGAAGTAGGTTTCACTCTTGCCCTGGTTACTGCACTTGAATAGACTCATGGTATACTTAATTGATTCAATCAAGTAAGTGAGCCCCATCATAAGTCAGACAACCATGAAAGAGGATACCTCTTCAATATGAGAAATATTCTCCTCTATGTTGACCTTTCATGTTGAATGTCTTGAGCGGCTTTTACAACAGCATCCATGAAGAGAAGATCATCATTCTCAACCAGAACATTTCTAGCTTCAACGACCTTGCTTCCACTGAAGCGGATACAAAAGGAACACCAGAGTTGTAATGTTGTACGGTTGCAATTGAAGTCTTATTCAACCCCTTTATCCAAGGTTGAAAGTATCACCACAACGTTTTCAGATCACCAAAGAACCTACACCCATGATTGGGAAACAGACTACCACATTCATCCGTAGGTGCCCTCTCCGCTCTCGGAATCGCAGCAAAGAGGAGTTTAACACATACTCCTTCCATTCATCATATCACACACCATCAAGATTGCGAGGAATATAGAAATGCACTCTATAAGCCATCTAAACTTACACATTGACAACCATGCGACAATCATGGAGACAATTTAAACATTATGAAAAATAGAATTACTTAGAACGGATATCTATGAGATAAAAGGCGAACAACAATGATTCCTCAGTCATCTAGCCAACCCTACAACCAGTAAAAGAATGGAAGGAGGTCGTGAAAGATTTCACACTGTCGACGTCTCCTTTCTAATAGATAAGTCTTTTAAAACGGTTTAATCGTTTTCACCTGAACGGGAATTTTAAAAAACGCACGATCTTGGCTTTCCCATGGCCCTTTTAAAATTGTTCCGAGGATTTCTCATGCAAGCATTCATAATTCTACTACACTAGCAAATTAACATATGCGGCCACATCCTGAAACTATCATGCATACGCATCACGCGTAATAACACCACATCAATCATGCAGATTTGGCGACTGAATTTCGATTTAAAATATTTGTGTCTGACTTGAAATTCATGTGATCAATCAGTCATACGAACTTCTAGATATGGATCCTCATCAAGATCACTCAGCATAGCATGTCTATCCTAGTGCGCAACTCATTAATTGAAATTAGGGCTCTGCCCCCAAGATACAATATCCAGCTAGTTTGACATAGTCAAGAAACAATTCTAATCATGTATTTATATCAACATATACTACAATAGCAATTCAGCCCAAAAAATGATTCAGTCTCATAATCATGCATTTCCGAAATCCATCCCCATAATCGAATCTAGGCATCATGTTTGAATAAAATGTAAAAATATTAAACAATTCGCGATGTGTAGGTAATTTTAAAGTTTGAAAACATTTTGGATTTTAAAATTTAACCAACCTATTTTCAATTGACTCGGGACAGTCCGATAATTCTGGTCTAGTTCAGTCAATTTCGATCTAACTGGTCCGGTTCGGTTTAAATATGTAATTCGGTTTGGTTTTTCACGCAAACCAGGCCGAATTGGTTCGACCCATTAGTGTACCTGGTCTGACCCAACCCGAATGGGTCTGATCGATTGAGAAAACCCAGGTCGGTCGACCCGACCCGGTTGAACCGGTGGAACCCTACCCGGTTGACCCGGTAGGATCGGTTCGGGTTCCACTAGTTATCTGGGTCAGTCGACCCGACCCAGATCTGCAAATTGGACCTGCCCAATTACCAATAGGGTTTGGCCGAAACATTGCTTGGGGGCTAAGTAGGGTTTTAAAATCCACTAAAAATTTAACTTAGCCACCAAGTAATATTAATTAGAGAAATAAATTCCAAATATATTTGCACTATATATAAATAATTCGGCCACATTAGTTTATATATATATATATCATGAAGATGCTATATTTAGGGATAAAATATATCAACAATATATTTTTCTCAATCTAAGGTAACTAATATATATCAATAAATATTCTAACTTCCCTAAAATTATGCTAAAATATATCAATACTTAATGTCACAATTATCATGTGAACCTAACCCTAACTTCGGCCGAAATTCACAACATGGTGGCCGAAATTCACAACATGGTAGATCAAAATTTACTAAGATCAATAATCTAATGTTTAATTTTGATAAATGTCATATATTTCTAGAAGATCATGAACACCAAGTTTTTACTAAAATAAAAAATCATGAACAATCAGTTTTACCCAAATCAAGAACACCAATTTTATCAAAAACATGAAATCCCTACACAGGCTCTGATACCACTGTTGAAAATTAAGGGGACAATTACTACGTAAACAAAAATCACATGGTACATGCTATGTAATAAATTACGCAGAGGAAAGAACGCACATACCAATTAAGCTTTCCGTAGTCTCAGGAACGTGATGAAGAGTTCCCAGGATTGGTGAACCACTAGAGAGGGAATTTTTTTTATTATGAGATGACTCCACTGTCACGCATCACCTTCGTCATCAGGGTCATGATCAGTTTTTACACCGGCATCCATGCGGAGAATACCGTCATATTTAACCATGAGGTTTCAAGATTCAGCGACCTTTCCTTTGGCAAAACGAAGGTGTAAAGCACACCAAATGTGTAATGCACTGATGTTCATTAACTCGTCGATTTCAGCTGTCAGGGTTGAATAGATCAACCCTTTCGCAGTATGATCTTTGCGCGAACTTTCATCGTCAAAGTAGTACGGACTACCACATTCATCTGTAGGTGTCCTCTCCGTTTTCGGATTTATGCATTTGTCAACATCTTCAGAGAGATGATGTTCAGCACATACGCTTTCCGTTCATCATAATTAAAACCATCGAGATTTCGAGGAGTATAGAATTACTTTCTACCAGCCATTGAAACTAACACATTTACAAACAATTGCGAAAATCATGGTGACTATTTAAAACATTTTGAAAATAATTGCTTACATCGTATATATGTTGTTAGGTTATAAAGTCTAGGTCAACGGGTCGTCAATCTAGAATTTATCTCCCACTAATGAAATGTCGGGTTCACTGTTCCTAGGACTAGTCATTCTGATGCATGCCCTTCTGCTCCCTTGGGGTAGTCGTTCTGATATATGTCCTTCTCTTCTCTCCTTCTGACCTCCTTTCCTTCTCTCCTTCTGACCTCCTTTCCTTCTCTCCTTCTGACCTCCTTTCCTTCTCTCCTTCTGACCTCCTTTCCTTCTCTCCTTCTGACCTCCTGAGGCTTGTACTTCTTACCCCTGGGGCTTGTCCTACTGCTCTATGCTCTTCTGCTTCCTTGACTCTCTTCTCCCTGCTACCCTGCAAGAGGGGCAATACCAGGCACAGAGGGGGGGGTGGTGCCTGATGAACCCTCTCCGATGCCTAAGTCAGTACGGTTTTAGAGAGATAAAGCTAGAGAGATGTCAGAGCAAAATTGTGCAACTTGCCAAGATGATCAAATGAGATGTGAAGGTGGGGTATTTATAGGCAACGGTGTCATTAAGGTGGCTTAATGACATCGTTAGCCTTTAAACACAATTAATTAACCTTTAAGCACATAATTAAAACCTTAGGATTCGGAGGAGGTAGGCGGGGTGGACCGAGTATGGGAGTCTGAAGATGGTGTCGGGGCCCTTGGGGGGGAGAAATCCGACCCCCAAGGGTAGGGGTTGGGTGAAGACACCCAACCCCTCCTAGGGAGGGTGGGGTTGGCCAACCCCATCCCTCCTAGGAGGGATCGGGTTGGCCGACCCGATCTCTCCTAGGAGAGATCGGGTTGGCCAACCCGATCTCTCCTAGGAGAGATCGGGTTGGCTGACCCGATCTCTCCTAGGAGAGATCGGGTTGGCCAACCCGATCTCCCCTAGGGGAGATCGGGTCGGCTGACCCGATCTCCCCTAGGGGAGGTCGGGTGTGGCCACCCAACCTCACCTAGGTGAGTTTGCCTCTGTCGGACGGGCGCTTCGGCCCCGTCCGAGCCGTCGATGTTCTCGTGAAGTGTCCGGGTTGAAGTTTCGATTTGCAATCATAAATGGGACGATAAAAATGTAACGGTTCGGAAGTCAACGGGTTCAAATTGGGCGTATATCCATCACATGCCCCCGAGTCAACCAATGGCCTAACCCTTGATTGACTCTATTTTAGGATGGTATGACACGCGCAATTTGAAACCGGGGTTTTACCTTCTTTGTCTGAATGCTTGCTTACCCATGGATGCGTGCCTCTGACTCTGCCCCCTGTCTTATGAGATAGAGGAATTGTAAACGTCAGAGTAGTACGGACGTGTGCCTAGGCACGTGTCCGTCTGAGGTGGGAGTAATAAACCTATCTTTGCCGCAGGCGTATACTCAAAGAATACATGTTCACATAGGAATGCAATATGAATGCAACTAAGTGACTTGTGCTTCAATTTCATGCCGGGATAAGTCTAAGTGAAGAAAAATTTCAATTTTGGTCCGAAATTTTTCTAAGTATGGGATACTGGAAAATACACCTAGGATGTTAACTAGGAGTGAACATGGACAAATCATGAACATGAGGATGTGTACCAGCATACATGCAAGTAGGAACATAAGGATGGGAGTGAGTGGAGACATGCTGCGATTGTAGTCATGAATGTATGCATGAATATATGGCGGCCACGTGCATGGACGTCTAAATGTTTGAACACATGGGAGTATGTATGTGAGCATGCATATGAGTGTAAGCATGAACATGTATGTATGCATGGACGGGTTGTGAGTATGAGCATGAGTGATGACATTGATGTACCTGTAGATGTTAATCATGAATATGAGCATAAGTGCAAAGGTGAGAGCATAGACCTCTCCTTTACTTGAGGGTGGGAACTCTGCCACTCAATGGGACACAACGTTCCGCCTCCCTCGTACTGGCGTGAGCATTGTCCATTAATCTCGACTTTCGGCACGTGTAACATTTTTCCTTCATTCGTTGGAGCGTGTGTATAGCTCTTGACCTTTACCCTGCAATTTGTTCCTCATAAAAGTGAGGGTGAAAAAGCTTACAAGCTTTCTTCTTACCGCCGCGAGCGAAGGGGTCTATTGACATGTGTTAAGGGTTGACCCTTCCTTCGGATGTGCTGGAGCGTTCCTCCATTTGGGGAAACTAAAAGTTCGCCCTCTTCCCTTGGTGTTAAGGTTGCCCCCGTAGTAGGCGTATCTCGCCCCTCCCTGAGTAAGGGTCGATCTTTGCGTTGGTTGCTCGTATAGATGACTCACTTTTGGGAAGCTTTCTTCTTCAGACAGGGAGACCGTTGAATCAGATGAGAGGGAAGGACCCTCTAGTTCTGCTTATCAGACCAAGAAATTTTCTAAGTCAGGGGTGACTGCTAATGCTTCCAGTACGTTCTTTTTCCCTTCTTTTTTCTTTGTGATATACTTATGATTGTTCTCATGCTGCTTCCTTTTTGTTGTTAGAGCGTTCTTCCTTGGTTACCGAATGGTTCTTGTGGTGGGTGAGAGTTCAAGTCAATCTAAATCCAAGGCGCGGAAACCTGACTCTGAGGTCGGGCTCTCGGCTGTCGAGGAGAAAGAAACCGCGAGAGGCTCTCCTTCAAGTGCCCCCTTGCTGACTCCCTCCCATGGTAAGGAGGTAGTGGTTGAAGAGGCGACCTCTTTGCTAGACAAAAGGAAACAACCTGTGGCTGGCGATGGGGTGATCATAGGTCTTGGTGTCTCTTCTTTATCCTCTGCCCCCCAGCCGAGGGACCGAGACTCAGGTTCATTTCATCTGTATGTAGATTTGACGACTTTCGAAGGTGTCTTTGGCTTTCCTATGGGTTATGTTATTAACCCCTGCGTTGAAGATTTTTCTTTTGGTGACGGGTGTGATCATCATCTTACACTGAGGTTCCCCTCTCTTGCCATGGCTCTGATTAAGATGGCAAATTCTTGCTTTGGAGTTTGGTGGAGACTGCTCTTGAATTAGCCTCTACTAGTGTCGTAGTTGTGGGGATCGTTTTGTTATATGTCCTCAATAGTGCTTGTCGTGATTCTTTGCTTCATGATTGATTTCGTGAGATATGGAGGTTGTCTTCATAATAAGGACGTCTCCTTCCTGGTATCACCCAGTGGTTTGAAATATAAGTGCCTACCTTTGATGAGCGTACGAAGGGTGTTGTTTTTCCTTTTTCTTGAACCTCCTCCTAAGGCTAGGCGTAGCCTTTTGATGTTCGTGGTCGGGATGGTGTCTTTACAATGCATGTCTTTGACGGATGTTTTATGATGTGCTGCCATGATAATCACTTCGAGGTATGTGGACATGATAGCCACTTCCTGATGTGTGGGAGTGATAGCCCTTTTGTAGTGTGCGGACATGATAGCCACTTCAGGGTATGTGGACGTGATAGCCACCTCAAGGTATGTGGACATGATAGCCACTTCAGTGTATGTGGACATGATAGCCACCTCAAGGTATGTGGACATGATAGCCACTTCAGTGTATGTGGACATGATAGCCACCTCAAGGTATGTGGACATGATAGCCACTTCAGTGTATGTGGACATGATAGCCACATCACGATGTATGGAGTTGTGCTTGACGATGTTCAAGTCTGATACGAGCATAGGTCACGCGAGGGCGACATGTATGACAATAATATTTGTCGGAGGTTGATTTGTGTGACTTGTAAGGCAATTCTCTTCTTGATGGGCCGAGCTTATTTTGAGAGCTTTGACCTTCGGATTTCATGTCTTTGCTATCCTTCTTGGTGGTGTTGGGTTCCTTTGAGATACTTCTCTTGACTTGTGATATGGGTGGTAGTATAACTCGTTACTTTTCATGATAACCTCTTGTGCTTCTGTATATGATCCTTTGGTCATGGACTTCTCCTTTGAATATGCTTTCCTTTCTTTTTCTTTCTTTTGTGCTTTCCTTCACATCATACCTGCTATCTCATCAAGAAAAAACATTACTTGTTCTTCACATTACTTTACTTAGAAATTTCTTTCTCATGTTACCCTTCCGAGCATGGTATCCTTCTAAGCATGGTACCCTTCTAAACATGGTACCCTCTTAAACATGGTATCCTTCTAAGCATGGTGTGATGATCTCTTCTGATACCCCGTACACGGTATACGTTGTACTGTTAGACCAAAGATACGCTCTTGGTGGGCGTCGAAATCTGTTCACGAGACAGGCTCTCGGACGGCACTTAACGTTTCACAGGATAGGCTCCCGGAGGGCTCAGGTTAGACCAAAGATACGCTCCTGGTGGGCGTCGAACTGGTAGTTTGAAATCTACCTCAAGATACGCTCTTGGGGGCGTCGAACTGGTAGTGTTTTTTCTACCTCAAGATACGCTCTTGGGGGCGTCGAATCTGGTAGGTTGCAAATCTACCTCAAGATACGCTCCTGGGGGCGTCGAAATTCGTAGTTTTTGGAAACCACTCTCAAGATACGCTCTTGGTGCGTCGAAGGTCGTAGTGTATAAACTACTCTCAAGATACGCTCTTGGGGGCGTCGAAGGTCGTAGTATGAACACTACTCTCAAGATACGCTCTTGGGGGCGTCGAAATTCGTAGTTTTTGGAAACCACTCTCAAGATACGCTCTTGGGGGCGTCGAAGATCGTAGTATAAAAACTACTCTCAAGATACGCTCTTGGGGGCGTCGAATCTGTTCGCGGGATAGGCTCCCGGAGGGCTCATAATATTACCTTATCTTGTGTCCTTTCTCATGTATGGTGCATTTTTTGTATGCTTTTCGAGTCTTTACTTGACTTCTCCTTCTACGATATTGCCTGTTACCACGCTTTTTCTTCAATGTGGGAGATCACCTTTCGAGGGCGATGTTTGTGTGTTGCCAACTTAGGACGAGTTCGTATAGGGAGTTGAGGATGTTTTCCTCTTATGTGACCTCTTCTAGGAAAAGTGGTATTGCATGTTCTTGTGATCTTCTGCGTCTAATCTCTTCTTTTACACTTAGGTGGACTACCAAGCACTTATTCGTTCGGTGCCCCCCAAGTTGCTTGGTGGTCACACCGCCTTTCATATTTGGCCGTTGAAGGCCCCTCGTTCATTTTCTTGGTTGGGTACCCCTTATGCTCGGGGCTCCCTTGTCTGCTTCTTTGAATGCGATGAGTGTCCCTTGTAGGATTTACTCTTTCTCATGCTTGCTTGTTTCAGTCATAGGCATGGTTTGAATGATGCCTTTGTCGGATGTGTCTTTTGAAGTTGGGTGGAAGAGCTTTTGCTTTGGGTGGGTGGTGGTGGATTTCATTCTCTTGATAACTAGGATGTGGCATTGTTTGTATCCTAGGGGTGCTTGTAAATTTTTCCCCCCTTTCCTTGTGTAGGTTTAAGAGCTCTCTCATAGAATGGTGTCTTGAGTTGTTAATCTCGTAGGCGTGTTTTAGACTATTCGATCTGATCCATGCTCTTTGCTCGTGCATGGGGGTGTGGGGGTCTGACCGGGCTGTATCTTCTTGGAGTGTTGTGGCACTTAGAGTGCCTTGCCTTTTCCTTCACATTGGAGTATTCTTCAATGCCTTTGGGGAGTGTCCCATTGGTCATGCTCCTCCCACCTTGAATCTTGGTTATAGACTTCTTTTGAATTAGGACTTGAACCTAAAAAGGACGTTTTCCTTTAGGTTCGCCGGTGATGTTCCCTGAATTTCCATGGGTTTGCCCTCGTATTGGCTATTCCTTGTTGGATAACTTCATGAAGCTGCATTTGTATTGCGTACGTATATGTGTTTGAGGTGTGTTGAGCTGACAAGTCCCTCCTTTTTTGTTTTGTCATAACCTTCATTCATCATGTATCCGGCGTATGGCCTTAGAGGCGGGATATTTTTCTAGTGCCCCTTTTATCGGGGTTCTCCTCTTGATGGGATGCCAGGGTCAAATGTCTTATCATTTGCAGACAAGGTGGTTGATCGGGAAGTGTGTCTAGTGCGAGGGTCGATCTTGAAACCTTACTCCCCAAGCTTTAGAGCTCTTCTTTGGTTGATCTTGTAGAACTATTTTCCTGCCCTAAGGCTTTAGAGATGTATCTCCTTTTCATACTCTAGTTGTTGCACTATCTCTTTTGCTAATCTTGCATCTCTAGAGTTTCTCTCTTGGTGCATGGCTTCAATGACAGGATTTTCTACCGATGTTTATTCTATTAGGACTTGTATCCTTGGTTGCCTTCCTTTCTTGTGAGATGTCGAAGGAGTGTTTGTGAACACTCCAATGTGTCGTACTTGGTAAAGGTATGCGCCTTAATCTTTATGGCGCTGTCTTGAATCTTCGTGTACCTGTCTCTGATGAACATGTTATTCATTGCATATATGATACGGAGGCCAAGTATCTCCGGGTTAGGATCATATTTTGAGAACAGAGACATAGTCATCTATTAGATGACTTCTTTATCTACGGAGTTTATTTTTGCAAGGATAAATGCAAGGATACTTGTAAGGATACTTGTAAGGATATGTGTTCCATCCTTTTCCTGGTTCATTTGCAGTGCCGTGTCCCTAATGGGTGTGTTGATGTTCTGACCACCTTTACTAGTAGGGGGTCCCTTGGTATCAGTATGCCTGACTCTTCTCTAGTATCATCAATGGTTGGTCATGGGAGATGTCTGACGGACTCCTTTCATGTACTATGGTTCTCTTCATGTCAAAGTTGGTGACTCCCTCTCTTATGACTAACATATCATTGTGTGGAAATACTATGTTTTCTATATCCCTTTTTAAAAGCTTGATGATGGTGTCACCGTTCTTCCTTTGCTAGGCTTGGTGTCCTTGAGGTTTTTTGATGGAAGTGTATTCCATTATCTTGGATGGGCTTTCTAAGTGTGGTTGTGTCTCCTGGCTACTTTGTGAAATCATAAAGATCCGCGGGAGGTGTTTGCCTTTGATGGTGGGCGTTACCCATGTGATATGGTTTCCTCCATTTTTGGAGGGATGTGTTCGCGGCTACCCTCTCTTATGCTAATGGGCGCTTGTGGGGAGGGCATGTTGTAACTGGTGCCCCCCTTGCATACCAATGCCCGATGGGATCCTTTGACGGACTTGGCCCTAGGATGCTTAGTGGAATGTTATGGTGGGGGTAATCTTTTGTGACCTTCATGGTAGTTCCTCTATAGGATGTTGGGGGTGCTCAACTTATTTTTGTAAGTGAGCCTTCCATCTTGTGATCCTTCCCAGAAACTTGACCTTATAGGTGTTCTTTGGGATTGAGGAATCTGTTGCTTGTGCATCTCTTGATTGGTGATGGCCTTTTACGTATTCTTCTAGTGGTCCACCTGTGTATATATATACCACGGAGCCCGAAGGCGTCCGGTATGGTCTTTCTTGGAAAACATGTTGATATCAAGTATCAAAATATACTCCTTTTAGGGAGTTGACTTGTTATGCAGTTAAATTAAATAAGAGGATATGGGAAGGATATGAGTGTGGGGTGTTGATATCCCCTGCTTCTTTGGTAATGTAACTGTTTTCCTCCATTAGTCTGTGTGTATTCCTTCCACTTGAAGAATATGAGGTCGCATTCTTGCAAGGCGGACTAGGTGGAGGTGTATCCTTCAAGTATGCTATGTGCGATCTCACTCTACTATGTCTCTCCCTGAGACTTCCCATTGTAGTAGCTATGTGCTGACGTGGTGTGGTACTCTATTAGTTCCCTGTTCAAATCCTTGTCTTTTCAACTCCTCCCCTGTCCTAGGACGACGTGTGCCAAGGGTTGTCATGCATAAGGGGTTTGGACCTGTCGTGCTGTATCATGGGTAGGTGGTTTCCTTGTTGTGTTGTTGGGACTATGTCCCTCCCTTTGAGCTTTCCTTGGTATGTCCCTTAGTCATGTCCGTGGTGATACGGACTGTATGTGTACATTGCCATGGTGGATGTTGGAACTCCTATGTCCTTGTTGGGGTACTTGGTTGAATTCCTTCCTCCTTGGAGGTCTTGCCTGTCTGTCTGCCCCCAGAGGGGTGTATGCTCTGGCATCCTGCTGTGTCTGTTGCTGCCTTGGAGGCACAGACTGCTGCCTTCCCCTTGGGGGTGGCCTTTGGTTGTCTCTCCTTTGTTCTCCTCGCTGCCCTGTTCGAGGGTGCGAGTGGCGTTTTTCCGTTGGGATTTTCTCCTCTTCATGAGCTTCTTCTCCTTCATGCTGGTGTTGCCTTCTCTGTCTGTTCCTCAGGGTCTCTCAATAGGCTAGCAACTCATCCAATGCTTTCATCAACCTCGGAGTCACTGTTTGTGCTCCTTGCGAGTATGCGGGCCTTATGTTGGTTGTGCGGGCACGATTGTCGTTCCTTTAAGTCATTATTCCATATGGATACCCTTGAGGTTGTGCCTCATAGTAGTACCCCTGTGGAGGTGCCGTGTATTGGGATGGCACTCCTTGTTGCCCCCCTGTCCCTGTGGCTTCCTAGTCAATGGAGTTGGAGCTGTGGAAGTCTCCTCCCTGCTTGTTAGGCTGGGGTGCCTGTGGGGCTACCTGAGGCTCTGGTGTGCAGGCTGTTTCTCTGGGTTAGGCTGCCTTGCTGGAGGTATAGGATGTCTTTCTTGCCTATTGCCCCCAGGTGGGCGATTATCTCTAGACACTAAGTTGTTCGTCTTCGCTCTCGTGATTGTCAGGCTTTCTGTTCGAAGCCCACGGACGGCGCCAAGTGTTAGGTTATAAAGTCTAGGTCAACGGGTCGTCAATCTAGAATTTATCTCCCACTAATGAAATGTCGGGTTCACTGTTCCTAGGACTAGTCATTCTGATGCATGCCCTTCTGCTCCCTTGGGGTAGTCGTTCTGATATATGTCCTTCTCTTCTCTCCTTCTGACCTCCTTTCCTTCTCTCCTTCTGACCTCCTTTCCTTCTCTCCTTCTGACCTCCTTTCCTTCTCTCCTTCTGACCTCCTTTCCTTCTCTCCTTCTGACCTCCTTTCCTTCTCTCCTTCTGACCTCCTGAGGCTTGTACTTCTTACCCCTGGGGCTTGTCCTACTGCTCTATGCTCTTCTGCTTCCTTGACTCTCTTCTCCCTGCTACCCTGCAAGAGGGGCAATACCAGGCACAGAGGGGGGGGTGGTGCCTGATGAACCCTCTCCGATGCCTAAGTCAGTACGGTTTTAGAGAGATAAAGCTAGAGAGATGTCAGAGCAAAATTGTGCAACTTGCCAAGATGATCAAATGAGATGTGAAGGTGGGGTATTTATAGGCAACGGTGTCATTAAGGTGGCTTAATGACATCGTTAGCCTTTAAACACAATTAATTAACCTTTAAGCACATAATTAAAACCTTAGGATTCGGAGGAGGTAGGCGGGGTGGACCGAGTATGGGAGTCTGAAGATGGTGTCGGGGCCCTTGGGGGGGAGAAATCCGACCCCCAAGGGTAGGGGTTGGGTGAAGACACCCAACCCCTCCTAGGGAGGGTGGGGTTGGCCAACCCCATCCCTCCTAGGAGGGATCGGGTTGGCCGACCCGATCTCTCCTAGGAGAGATCGGGTTGGCCAACCCGATCTCTCCTAGGAGAGATCGGGTTGGCTGACCCGATCTCTCCTAGGAGAGATCGGGTTGGCCAACCCGATCTCCCCTAGGGGAGATCGGGTCGGCTGACCCGATCTCCCCTAGGGGAGGTCGGGTGTGGCCACCCAACCTCACCTAGGTGAGTTTGCCTCTGTCGGACGGGCGCTTCGGCCCCGTCCGAGCCGTCGATGTTCTCGTGAAGTGTCCGGGTTGAAGTTTCGATTTGCAATCATAAATGGGACGATAAAAATGTAACGGTTCGGAAGTCAACGGGTTCAAATTGGGCGTATATCCATCATATGTGAGATAGGAAGATACAGACAATGATTCCCTCAGTTATCTAGCCTAACCAACCACCAGTAAACCAATGGAAGGGGGTTGTGTAAAGAGTTCACAATGATGACGTCTCCTTTCTAATAGATCAGTCTCTTTGAAAATCGATTTAATCGCTATTTTAATGGAAGAATGAGTTTTTACATGCACCCGATCTTGGCTTTCCCAATGTCCTTTTAAAATGTTTCGATGATTCTCATGCAAGCATACACAGTTCTACTTCACTAGCAAATTATCGCATGCGGCCATATCCTGAAACTATCATGCATACGCATCATGCATAGTCATTCCACATTAAACATGCATATTTGGCGACTGAATACCATTTTTAAATATTTGTGTCTAACATGCAATTAAGGATTTCAAAATCATGCGTACATCTAGACATGGATCCTATCAAGATCACTCAGCATACCATGTCTACCCTAGTGCGCAACTCATTAATTGACAACAAGGCTCTGCCCCCAAGCATGCAATATACAACCAGCTTGACATATTCAAGACTCAATTCTAACATGCATTTATATCAATATATAACAACTGCAATTCAGCCGCTAAATGATTCAGTCCCAAAATCATACATTTTCCGATATCTATCCCCATAACCGAAACTAGGCATCAGGTTTGATTAAAGCGTGTAAATATCAAAACAATTAGCACCGAATTGGTAATTTTAAAGTTAAAAAATAATTTTAAATTTAACCTGACCTAAATTCAGTCGACCCGAACCGGTTCGGTCAAAGGGTCTGGTTCAGTCAACCCGGTCCGACCTGTTGGACCCGGTCCGGTTCGGTTAGGTTTGATTCAGTTCAGATTTACTCGAACCGGGCGGGTTTGACCCGACCCATTAGCCAACCTGGTCCGACCAGACCCGGGTCGTACCAATTGAGAATTCCAGGTCGGGTGAGCCGGACCCGTCAAACCCAGTGGGACCTGACTGGAACCGAACCGGTTCGGATTCTACTTTGGTTATTCGGGTCGGTCGACCCAATCAGGGTGCGCATTTTGGTTCCGGCCCAAGCCAAGGCTCATGTCATGGCTTGGTCGAGGCTAGTCGCGGCTATGTCGCGACCTTTAGGGATTAATAAGCAAATTTCTAGATCAAATTTTACCTCGATTAAAAATCCAAAGTCCAATTTTGATAATAAAAAATCACGTTTTTTACCAATATCATTAACACCCTACACAGGCTCTGATACCACTGTTGGTTTTAGGTAAAATTAATACAGATCAAACTAGATACATGTTAGGTAACTAATACGCAGCGGAAAGGGTGCACATACTTATATCGTAATCCGTAGGCACAGATGTCAACGGGAATTCACGGAATGTCGGACGGTGTCATTCCTTTGACTCTTTTTAAGGAGGCAATCCAAAGGCAATGGTCTCCACAGCAAATCCTCTTTCAATCGGGTTACTAGATGGATCTCTGGTTGAATTAGTTGAAGTAATTCGCCACCTACTCTTGGTGTATGTGGTTCGGCCGAAACTCCTAGTTTCTAAGGGGAGGGCATTTCTTTGTGACCACTAAAAGGGAGAAAATGACCAACCCCAGGAAATCCCTAACACCTCCTATTTATAAGAGGAAGTGAGAAAAAGTCTTGGCGGGTTCTTGCTTATTTCGGCCACACCATTGCTCAATTGGGCCGGCCCACATGGGCCGAGTACGGCCATGGGGATTTCGGCCTGACTCGAAATCCCCTATGGGTCACACCCCAATTGTGCTTAGCATGTTGGCTTATACACAGGACTCCTATTACGACGGCCATTTACTCTAAATGTCAACACTTTTGTTCAATTCTTACATAGTTATAGTATATTTTCTTCCCCGTGAAGGTCTAACCATTTTATTTGTTCAAGGGTTTACCAGTTCGTTGGTTCACGAAGGCGATGACAATGTAAGCAAACTTGTACAGTTTCGCCTAGTTCATTCAGTTGACGAGAAGTGGAAGGGGAATTTTAAAAAAAAATCCCATGTAATGTTGCATTGTTACTTTTATATAGTTCCCAAACGTGTAAACAATCGTTCAACTCATATGGAATAAAAATGAAATCTACATTTTCAAGTTCAATCTGACAATGTATGTTAACATAATAATCACAATTCCATTTGAACTTTAATTCCCTTCACTAGATCTTTACGGTGGCGAGTCTAAACAAAATATGTAAAACGCAGTGTTATTTAAGAAAAACGTCTTATTTAGTCCGGATGTTTTCCAATGCTAAAGAGACCGTACATGAATGATTAATATAATCTTTAAAGCAACATTCACCAGTTGGTCTGCACACGCCAATTTCATCTGTTGGAATTGAACTGAGCCGACTCTAATTTTGATATGTCGAAATAGTATTTATTGTGTCAACAAGTAGGAATTCGTAATGGGTATGTGTGGTGGTAAACTGAACATTCAACATGCAAAGACACAAAGTTAAAGTCAGTATTTGGTAGTATGTCTTCACATGTTGAAACTATCATTCTGTGTTCCAGTACCTAATACCAAAGCCTTACATTTGAATCATATACGCTGATGCTGAACAACACATTTTGAATTCACCTAACACCGATTCAACAGAATACCTTTGGAATCGGGTGCAGGGTTGCTAAATGTCAACAACGGATATTCGCAAATGTCTCTCGTAGTAGTATTTCGGGTCGAAGTCCGAACAACTGAAGACGACACATTGCAATGAGTTTATGCAACTGCAATGGAAGGTTTCAGTATTAAAGGAATGAGTGACTAATTCTGCGAAATTAACGTCTGCCTAATGGTATTCTAAAGACTTTTATCGAAAACGAAAATTTAGCTGCTAAACACGCATATTCATTAACGCCATGTTGCAGCTCCCGGCCCTAAGACAGCTGTAGCACCAGGCAATTGGAGTCGAGAGAGCGGCAGCGCAGCCTCCCAGACTTCGGTGGCCACCCTTACATCGGCAGGACAACGATCGGAAATTTAACGACGGATTTAATATACCGTCCTCTTCCCGACGGATATATCCCGTAAGCAACTGATTTTTCCAGTAAGGATTTTTACCGACCGCGTTCCGGTTCTCGTTTTAACAAGAGGCCATATCCGACGGAAAAAGGACGTAGTAGGCCATCCCTGTAGGCAATCCTGACTTTTTTTTTTTTAGTGAGAACACCACTGCAGGTGGTTATTTCATTTATTTTGCTGGATTGAAATCATAATTAAACCCGTTTAGTGGTTTGATTAATAAATGAAGTATCCATTTGGGAAAAAATATTATTATTCCAATCCAAAAATGTTGGTTACAGAAAAAGAAAACAAAAATGAAAAAAACCACTTTTATTTTTTGGCCATTACCTCATTAGTATATAGTATGGTGATTCTTCTTATTCTAACACATCTAACCTAACCCGATGCCATCAACAAACGTAGCATAACCATCGATGGGTTCGATTCTATAATTAAATAAATTCGTGGATTTAATTAGTAGGGATTATTATGATATTAAAAAACGTCGCAATTTCCTGGATGAAGTGGTTACAGATGGGACAATTACTCCGAGTGACGTGGAGCTCCCTAGAACACATCTTGCAGTATGCATGGCCGCATGGAACCATCGGAGCCTCTCTGTGCTTGACCATGCAAATGGAGCAGCTACTTTCACATCCACTATACTCGTCTTCTTCTTCTTCATCCTCCTCTTCCTCATAGTCTTCGTCTTCCTCGTCCATGTACCTAGAACCTTCCCAACCCATTTGCTTGTCCGTCTGCTCCAACAGATCCATCAACGAAAACATCCCAGCCGGTTCATTCTCATTCTCCGCCTCCGCCGCCGCACCAGCTTCATCATCCTCTTTCTTCTGATTCTCATCTGGCTTCAGGCACCCAGGCTCCGCCTGTTAGGCTCAATTCTCTCAACACTCACTAAACGATTAAGAAGAAAGCAATAAAGAACACACAGGATTTAACGTGGTTCGGTCAAAATCGACCTACGTCCACAAGTCTAGCGGCTGGCGTGTTATTAGATAGTCCCATATTCCATTTCGGAGAATACAATGCTATATATAGCTACAGAGAAAAGGAACTCATAAACCCTACCGGGCCGGGTCGGCCCCAAAAATCGGGATCCATAACTCAACAATTCTTCTCCCACTTGGATACTAATTTAAACTTCCAAGTAAATCTTCATTCTCCAAAAGAGTCTCCCATCAACATCTCCGCTTCGCCAGCCGCCCGTCTTCTGAAACAACTACAGAAGACCAACTGAGGTTTTGCACAACCTCAATTTCCCAACATCGACATATTTTGTCAACATGTCTGCTGGATTCTTCGCACCCTCAATCTTCTCCAAACACATCTCCCCTTCTTCCACTGCCTTCCGAGTGAAATGATATCTTCTCCGGATGTGTTTTGTCCTCGAATGATGGACAGGGTTCTTCACCAACTGTATGGCACTCTGACTATCTATGTAGAGAGTCTTCTCTCGCTGCTTCAAGCCCAACTCTTCTAGATAATCTGTCAGCCATATCATCTCCTTCCCAGCTTCAGCAATAGCAACATATTCAGCTTCACAAGATGAAATGGCAACACATTTCTGAAGCTTGGACATCCAACTCACTGCAGTCCCTCCTATGGTGTAGATGTACCCAGGTGTACTCTGACTAGAGTCCACATCTCCACTGAGATCAGCATCCACAAAACCCTGCAGTATCACCTTGCCATTGCCATAGCAGAGTGATGTCTTGGACGTACCTCTCAAGTATCTCAGAAGCCACTTCACGGCTTCCCAGTGCTCTTTCCCCGGATTGGACATGAATCTACTAACAACCCCCACTGCATGTGCTACGTCAGGTCTTGTGCAGACCATAGCATACATCAAGCTCCCAATTGCAGATGCATATGGAACAAGTGCCATCTGCTCACGCTCCTCCTCTGTCTTGGGTGACTGCTCCTTTGACAGTTTCTTGTGATTAGCCAGTGGAGTAGTCCTGGCTTTAGCGTCACTCACCTTGAACCTGTTCAGCACCTTCTCAATGTACCTTTCTTGGGATAGATTTAGGGTGCCTGCTGACCTGTCTCGAGAAATCCTCATCCCAAGAATTTGCTTTGCTGCACCTAAATCCTTCATCTCCAATTCTGAAGACAGACTTGCCTTCAGATCATCAATATCCCTCATGTTTGCTCCTGCAATCAACATATCATCCACATACAAGAGCAAGAAAACAAAGGAATCAGTATACTTCTTAAAGTAACAACAGTTATCCTTTTCACTCCTATGGAACCCGCTTTTGCGCATGAAGGAGTCAAACTTCTTGTACAACTTCCTAGGTGCTTGCTTCAACCCGTATAAGCTCCTGTTGAGCTTACATACCATGTGTTCCTTGCCTGGAACGACAAATCCTTCTGGTTGATGCATATATATCTCCTTATCAAGATCTCCATGTAAAAACGCTGTTTTCACATCCATCTGTTCAAGGTGCAAGTTCTCTGATGCAACAATACTCAGTAACATCCGAATAGAGGTTAGCTTTACAACAGGAGAAAATATTTCAGCATAATCAATGTCTTTCCTTTGTAAGTAACCTTTAACCACTAACCTTGCCTTGAACCTTTTCTTGCCATCTGCTTCAGTCTTTACTTTGAACACCCACTTGTTCAATAAAGCTCTCTTCCCAGCAGGCAACTGTGTCAACACCCACGTCTTGTTCTTCTCAAGTGAGCTCATTTCGTCATCCATAGCTTGCTCCCACTTGATGGAATCATCCATGTTAGGTTTCAAAGTCTCGGGTCAACGGGCGGTCGACCTAAGCCTTGTCCCTCACTGGAGATGTTGCGGGTTTGATGCTCTCGGGTTGCCTTGTCCTAGCTTACGTCCTTCCGTGTTTAACTTCTCTTCTCCTTTCGCCCTGCAAGAGGGGCAATAGCAGGCACAGAGGGGGGGGGGGGGGTGGTGCCTGATGAACCCTCTCCGATGCCTAAGTCAGTACGGTTTTAGAGAGATAAAGCTAGAGAGATGTCAGAGCAAAATTATCCAACTTGCCAAGATCCCCAAATGAATAGTGGAGGTGTTGTATTTGTAGGAAACGATGTCATTAAGGTGGCTTAATGACATCGTTAACCTTTAAACACAATTAATTATCCTTTAAACACGTAATTAAGACCTTAGGGTACGGAGAAGGTTGGCGGAAATAAATCAAGTATGGGAGTCCAAGAATGGTGCCGGGGCCCTTGGGGGGAAGGAAAATCCGACCCCCAAGGGTAGGGGTTGGGTGAGGCCACCCAACCCCTCCTAGGGGAGATAGGGTTGGCCAACCCTATCTCCCCTAGGGGAGGTCGGGTGTGGCCACCCGACCTCACCTAGGTGAGTCTAACTTGGCCGGACGAGCGCTTCGGCCTAGTCCGGACCGTTGGTGTTTTCGCGAAGTGTTCGGGTTGAAGTTTCCATTTACAATCATTAACGGGGTAATCAAAACGAAACGAATCGGGAGTCAACGGGTTCAAATTGGGCGTATATCCATCACATGCCCCCGAGTCAACCAATGGCCTAACCCTTGATTGACTCTATTTTAGGATGGTATGACACGCGCAATTTGAAACCGGGATTTTACCTTCTTGTCTGAATGCTTACTTACCCATGGATGTGTGCCTCTGACTCTGCCTCCTGCCTTATAAGATAGAGGAGTTGTAAATGTCAGAATAGCACGGACACGTGTCCAAGCACGCGTCCGTTTGAGGTGGAACTAATAAATTTGTCCTTGCTACGGGTGTATACTCGAAAAATACACGCTGGCATAGGGATGCAATACGACCTAAGCCTTGTCCCTCACTGGAGAAGTTGCGGGTTTGATGCTCTCGGGTTGCCTTGTCCTAGCTTACGTCCTTCCGCCTTTAACTTCTCTTCTCCTTTCGCCCTGCAAGAGGGGCAATACCAGGCACATAGGGGGGGTGGTGCCTGATGAACCCTCTCCGATGCCTAAGTCAGTACGGTTTTAGAGAGATAAAGCTAGAGAGATGTCAGAGCAAAACTATCCAACTTGCCAAGATCCCCAAATGAATAGTGGAGGTGTTGTATTTATAGGCAACGATGTCATTAAGGTGGCTTAATGACATCGTTAACCTTTAAACACAATTAATTATCCTTTAAAAACGTATTAAGACCTTAGGGTACGGAGAAGGTTGGCGAAAATAAACTGAGTATGGGAGTCCAAGAATGGTGCCGGGGCCCTTGGGGGGAAGGAAAATCCGACCCCCAAGGGTAGGGGTTGGGTGAGGCCACCCAACCCCTCCTAGGGGAGATCGGGTGGACCAACCCGATCTCCCCTAGGGGAGGTCGGGTGTGGCCACCCGACCTCACCTAGGTGAGTCTAACTTGGCCGGACGAGCGCTTCGGCCTAGTCCGGACCGTTGGTGTTTTCGCGAAGTGTTCGGGTTGAAGTTTCGATTTACAATCATTAACGGGATAATCAAAATGAAACGAATCGGGAGTCAACGGGTTCAAATTGGGCGTATATCCATCACATGCCCCCGAGTTAACCAGTGGCCTAACCCTTGATTGACTCTATTTTAGGATGGTATGACACGCGCAATTTGAAACCGGGATTTTACCTTCTTGTCTGAATGCTTACTTACCCATGGATGTGTGCCTCTGACTCTGCCCCCTGCCTTATAAGATAGAGGAGTTGTAAATTTCAGAATAGCACGGACACGTGTCCAAGCACGTGTCCGTCTGAGGTGGAACTAATAAATTTGTCCTTGGTACGGGCGTATACTCGAAAAATACACGCTCGCATAGGGATGCATTACGAATACAGCTAAGCGATTCATACTTCAATTTCATGCCGGGATTTACCTAAGTGGAGAAAACTTAATTTTGGTTTAAATTTTTTCTAAGTATGGGATGCTCAAAAATAAACCTATGGGATGTTAACTTGAGTGGAGATATGCCCAACCATAGTCTAAGGGAGGTAAAGATGATAGTTTTTCTTTAACCCTTAGATCTCATCTAATTTTAAATGGAGGGTTGTGATTATGTCACTTTAAAAAACCCTACACCTTTTCAAATATATAGGAGAGTTAAGAAAATACCTCACTTAGCCACCATTGTCATCCTTTTCCCTTTTTCCTCACACTTGGAGACCAAGGGAGGCATTCTTGCACACCAAGGGAGGGGGCCGGCCAAAATTCTGGTGGTGGACCAGAAATTCCGACCAGCACGGACGGAGGGAAGTCACCGACACAGGGCGAAGGCGGCGGCGAAGGCCTCCGGCTGAACGGCGGCAGCTGATTGGGACGACAGCCCGGCTAGCGGCGGCGCGGAGGGCGAGCTAGCAGACCTGGGCGACGGCGGCGCTGGGCTGAGGCGTGGCTGGCGATCGACGGGGCACGGCGGAGGCGTGGTCCGACGCGGGCGACTCCGACCAGCTCGCACCGGGACGTGGCTTAGGTGGGGCGATTGAATTCAGCTCCGGCGACGGCGGTGGAGGGCAATTTCCGGCGAGGGGTTGATTTCCGGCGGTCTTCCAACTTGAAATCCGGACCCGTTTATCGAATCGGGTCGGGTTTTCCCAAGGTCCACTCTTTTCCTTTCCGTTGTCGTGCAAAATGTTGATTTTTGAATTGCCGATATTCGATTGCCGATACTTGATTGGATATGTGATTGCCGTGGATAGCCATAGCTAGTCGTGGATTTGGGGAAAAAATTTTGGTCGGTCGTCCGAAGATGGTTTTTTGTCCGATTAGACTATTCCCGTTTTGAATTTGATGTCGAGGCGCCATTTGTGTGTTGATCTTCGTTGGAGGGCGTAATTGTAATTTTTCCCGGGCACTGACTTTTGGTTCGGACAAAATTGTCCGATTTAGTTGCCGTAGTGTCTTTGGCTCATGTTTGTTTTCTTGGTTGGAAGTCTTCGACTCTTTGGTTGTTGTCGTTGGTCGGGTACTGGGGTACTCCCGGTTCCTCGGAAATTTTCTTGTTTTGACATCTGTCATGCCGTGGCAGGTACTGTATTCTTGGTGGTGTCCCCGCACGCAGACTCTGCAAAGGCGTTACATCCTTCGAAGGATGAGTAAGTCCTTCTTTCTCTTCTATTTGTCGCATTACTTCCTTTCCTGTCATTAGCTTAGTGTCGCAATCTGAGCCGGGGTGTTAGTCGAAACTTGACTCGAACTTTGGGATTTCCTGCTACCTTTGACTTAGGTCTCGCTGCTTTGTCGGAGAACCACCTGACTAGGTCTGATTATAACGAGCACGTTACTTTAGGTGATATCTGCCCCTTAGATGAGCCTCTATATTCCTTCCTCCCCTCCTTAGGGAATACCCGCCGGTCGGTGACTGAGCTTCCCAGGGGGAAGGTCGTTGTTTACCCTTCCCAGATTCGATTTGGATTGCGGCTGCCTTATTGCGATGATCTTGTAGAATTGAGTAAGTTCTTTAGGATTTCTCCTGTGAACCTTGCTCCTAGTGCCATCCGTGTCTGGGTGGGCTTCCGGGTGTTATGCCACTGGTACTCCTGGAAGTACTCGCTGGTTTTGTTCCGCTGCTTCTATCGATTCCAATATCAGAGGAAGGTAGGCTTTGCGAGTTTTGTAACTCGCCATCCATCCCTCAAAGACCCCCGATTTGCTGACTTCGGGTTGAGCGGGGTCGAGTGGAATACCTCTCTTCACTTCGTGGCCCGGTGTGATAACTCGGCGAGCCACTGGGCCAAACATTATTTCTTCATTACGGATCGATATGTCACTTGGTCGGTCTTGAATGAGGATCGGTCAGACGGCTGGCCTGCCTTCGGGGAGTTCTCTTCCGCGGATTTAGAGACTATGAAGGCCATCTATGAGAGCAACAGGACCCAGTCATACTGCCCTATATCCCTAGTGACTGAGACGGATCTTTATGAGGCAGGGTCAGTTTGACTCCTGACTCCGAGGGTTCGGTATGTTACTTAGTCTTCTCATCTGCATTTACTTTCTGCTTTTCTCTTGTAGGTTGGTTTCACGAGAAAACATATAATGTGCAGGCGGCACCGGTCGATCTGAGCAAGAGGAAGGCTCCATCTGGCTCTACCCTGAAGAAGTCCCCTATGCTTGGGAAAGCTGCTGGGGCCTCTGGTCTACTTCCTTCCCTTTGCCTCTTTATGGTATACTTGTGTTTTTCTTACCTTGTTTTTCTTGTATTGCTAGGGCACTCTCCTCTGGTGACCGAGAGGGTTGTCTCCGTAGGCAAAGGCTCTGGACCTTCTAAGTCCAAGTCGCGGAGGTCTGACTCTGAGGCCGGGGCCTCGGCTGTCAAGAGGAAGAAAGCTGTGGATCCTCCTCCGTCTGTCGTTCGTCCCCCGACCCTGTCTCGCGACAAAGAGATGGTGGTCGAAGAGGCGCCTTCCCGAGCTGACAAAGGAAAGCGACCTGTTGGTGATGATGGAGTGGTCACTGGTTCTCAATCCCCTGCCCCCCAGCCGAGGGCACGGCCGTCAGGTTCGATCTCCTTCCTATCACTGATTCTTCTATGTTTGTATGTTTCTTTATCTTGCTTTGCTTGTATAGGTGGGCTTCCGGCTTTGAGTCGGAAGGATTTCATGCGCCTTACCGACGAGGATATCGTTGGGTCTGAGTGGACTCCTTTTGCTGGATTGAAGGAGTTCCACCTTGATAGCGGGTCTTCCTTGCGTACTCCTGAAGTTGGTATCCGTGTGCTTCGCGGTGCCATCCCTCCTGGTGACCGTGCTGCTCAGCCTAAGTCTCCTGGGGAGACCCGGCGTTTCGTTCAGGGTGTACTGTCCCGCTATGTGCCCGTGAGTGGTGTCTTGCTTTCTCCTTTTTACTTTCATGTTGTTGCTTTTCCAGCTACTCATCTGTTGTTAAATTGCCAGGGTATGTTTGACATGGTGAACCTGTCATCCCTTGTGCTCGAGCTATCCGACGAGAAGAAGGCGTTTGAGGACAGCCAGGCATCCCTCAAGGCGGAGCTTGCCAGTGCCACTGAGAAGGCGCGGCTGTCCGATCTGAAGATTGAGGAGCTCAGGGACCAAGTGTCATTACTTGAGACTACCGTAGGTAGCTTACGCCGGGAGGCTGAGGTCGCATCTTCGCTCCACTCTGAGGAGTTGCGGAAATTAGAGGCAAGGTGCTGGGCAGAGGAGAGGACTGTCGCAGTGTCTGAGTACAAGGCTTCCTCTGCCTTTACTGCTGACTACAGTGTGCGGCTTACTCAGGAGATGAACCAGTTTGGTGAGTATCTCATTGATCATATTTTTCGCATTGATCCTCAGTTTCCGGTTGGCGATCTTGGTGATTTTGGACCGTACGCGACTGGTTACATGGCTGTCCTTAGGGGTCAGGCTGCTGTTGCAGACGAGCCTGCCCCTACACAGGTGGATGCTACGCCTATGGATATTGACACTTCAGACTCTTCCTCCTCTTCCTCCATCTCTGCTGGTGGTTCGGCCTCAGGGGGTCAGGGTGACTCCCCAGAGGGCTCTGGTTGATGTATTGACATCTTACTATCTTTGTATATACGACCATACTCCTTCTCCCCTTTGATGGGTTGAGTATCTTTTGGTTTTGCTGTGGGATTTCGTGTTGCTTTCCTTTTCGGTATTGTGTTGTTGGCAGTGTGGTTCACTTGCCTTTTGATGGGTACTTCGTTTGCTTTTGTATGTACTCTTTTGATTATGGACTCTTTTCTTGGTGTGTTTCCTTTACTTATCCTTCTTTTGTGTTTTCCTTCATGCCATACCTGCTATCTCATCAAGAAAAAACATTATGTGTTCTTCATAGCACTTTACTTTTAAATTACTTTCTCATGGGATCCTTCTTAGTATGGTGTAATGATCTCTTCTGATACCCTTTGAATGGTATGTATGGTGTTGCTAGACCAAAGATACGCTCTTGGTGGGCGTTGAATACTGTTCACGAGATACGCTCCCGGAGGGCACCAGTAGTTAGACCAAATATACGCTCTTGGTGGGCGTCGAAACTGTTCGCGAGATACGCTCCCGGAGGGCACCAGTAGTTAGACCAAAGATACGCTCTAGGTGGGCGTTGAAACTGTTCACGAGATACGTTCCCGGAGGGCGTCGAAACTGTTCACGAGATACGCTCCCGGAGGGCACCAGTAGTTAGACCAAAGATACGCTCTAGGTGGGCGTTGAAACTGTTCACGAGATACGCTCCCGGAGGGCGTCGAAACTGTTCACGAGATACGCTCCCGGAGGGCACCAGTAGTTAGACCAAAGATACGCTCTAGGTGGGCGTCGAAGCTGGTAGTTTGAAATCTACCTCAAGATACGCTCTTGGGGGCGTCGAATCTGGTAGTGTTTTTTCTACCTCAAGATACGCTCTTGGGGGCGTCGAATCTGGTAGGTTGCAAATCTACCTCAAGATACGCTCCTGGGGGCGTCGAAGGTCGTAGTTTTAGAAACTACTCTCAAGATACGCTCTTGGGGGCGTCGAAATTCGTAGTTTTTGGAAACCACTCTCAAGATACGCTCTTGGTGCGTCGAAGGTCGTAGTATGAATACTACTCTCAAGATACGATCTTTGGGGGCGTCGAAGGTCGTAGTATAAAAACTACTCTCAAGATACGCTCTTGGGGGCGTCGAAGGTCGTAGTATAAAAACTACTCTCAAGATACACTCTTGGGGGCGTCGAAGGTCGTAGTATAAAAACTACTCTCAAGATACGCTCTTGGGGGGTCGAATCTGTTCGCGGGATAGGCTCCCGGAGAGCACAGGGTTCGTAGTTTTTGGAACTACTCTCAAGACACGCTCTTGGTGGCGTTGAAGGTGTTGTTGACTTGACGTCATATCTGTGTAAGGATAACTCAATGATTATATCATCTCCTTCTTTAAAAAATACTTTTGAGTAACTTCTACTTCATTAGGAGTGATCAAGGCTTTATGTACACATGGGATGCCTTGGGTGGGTCAAGGCACCCTTTGGAGGAAATCAAAGATAGTTGTAGAGTTGGAGTAACTTCGTGAGTTCTCCTTCTCAAAAGTTGTTTTTGGAAAACTTAGAAAGCTTAAACATGCAAAATTGCTGAATATGAAACTAAGGATATGGGGTGGTCAGTTTGTCTGTTGCCACGTACTCCTTTAGGCCTCCATTGTAAATCATTTCCTCCACTTCTATCTTTAGCACCATGCAGTTGTTGGTTTGATGCCCCCAGGTCCCATGGTACTCACACCATCCTTGTGCATCTCTTCCTAGGAAGGCCTTGCCCTCTTCTCTGCATGTAGGTAGCTCTTCCTTGAGGTACTTCTGAAAAATTTCTTCTATACTCACTATAAGGGGTGTGAATTTGAGATTTACACCTCCTTGCAGTGTATCAGTCTCTCCTTCTTTCTCCGGAACTTCCTCCGGCTGCTCCATCTCCTTTGCAAATGCCTTGTCTAGCTTTTCTTTGAGCTCCCTCATCGTGCTTGTCATGACCATCTCATAAAGGCCTCCATATGCTTCAAATGAGTTTGGATGCATGTTTCTAGTGAAGGCTTTGACGGCTTCCCTTCTTGTGATGTCCATGTTGGCACCATAATTGGAGAACCTTTCGAAGTAGCTTGACATTGGCTCCCTCGACATTTGCTTGATGTCATCAATGTGTCGGAAGCTTCTTATGATGGAGTACCTTGTTCTTTTCCCTTGTGCGCTTTCTTGTTGCCAAGGTATGTTTGTTACCTTTACAGCCTTGCTCATGTGTCTCTTCTTAGCCATTCTCTGAAAAAACTGTCTGCTCAGGCGGAGTGCAACTCCGTTCTTCATCTTTGTTTCCCTTTGTTTCCTCCTTATCTTCTTGTTGGCTTGGTTGGTCCCTACCATGACCATTGCCACTGTGTCTGTCCTGTGTGATCCACGTCTCATGGAGTTCACGTAGCACTGCCTTGCAGTGCGTTGGTCGCCCAAGACTTCTCCTACTCCATTCTCAGTGATGTACTTCAATTTCTGGTGTACGGTAGATGGCACGATTTCATATGGATTTATGGTTGTTCTTCCTAGGATCCCGTTGTAGGCTCCAAAGCTTTCAACCACCAAGAAGTTAATGTTCACCTTCAGCTGTGTCCATCCTTGGCCCATGGTCACTGGCAGGGTTATCATTCCCAGGGGGTAACTTGTTGCTCCTGAGAAGCCAACCAGAGGGAAGTTGACTGGTTTGATGTCTGCCTTTGTTTTCCCTATTTCCTCTAGGACCCTTAGGCTTAGGAGGTCTTCCGAGCTGCCCCCATCTACCAGTATTCTCTTTACATCAAAATTATAAATGTCTATCGTGATGACTAACGCATCGTCATGTGGGAAGACAATGTGGCTCTTGTCCTTCTCCGAGAATTCAATCTTCATCTCCTCTCCTTCTCGTGGCCTTTTCCTCCACCTTGGCACTGAACTCAGTTTGGATGCGTAAACCTCCCTTGCATTAGCAGTTGGGCCACCTGATGCTACTCCTCCGTGTATCATGTTTATGGTTCCCCTCTTGTTGGGTGGAGGATTGTAGTCTACCTTGTTTTTGCCTTTGTCCCTGTATGATGGCCCTAACTGTTTGCTGTTGCCCCCATGATCCACGAACTGCTTTAGTTCTCCCCTTTGGATGACATTGTTGATGCTTAGCTTTAGGCTGAAGCATTCGTTCGTGTCATGCCCGTATGCTTCATGGTTATCACACCATCTGTCCTTGTGTGTCCCCACCGTTGGGGCTCTCCACCTTGCAGGGGGTGACCAGAGTTTCTGATTTCGCATCTCTTTTAGGACAGTTGCTGGGGTGGCGTTCAATGGGATGAACTTGATGACGTTGATTTCCCTAGCTTTCAGTGGTTCGCCCATTTGATTTCTTTGCTGGGGCGGACGCCATTCCTGCTGCCTTGTGTGTTGAGGTGCCTGAGGTGGCTTTCCTCTAGTCGGCTTTGCATTGTCTTCCTTAGCTGCTTGAATCTTGGCTTTCTTACTTGCTCTGTGCCTCTCCAGGTCTATATGAGTTTTTACTCTCCCTGCTAGCTCCTCTAAGGTGCTTGCTGGTTTCTTGGCCATCTTTTCTGCCAGCCTGGACCCGAAGCGGCCTAGGTTTCTAATGAAGGCTCGTATTATCTCACCCTCAGTGATGTCGCCCTGGATGTCTGCTATGTTTTGGTTAAACCTAGTGTAGTAATTGGCCAAAGACTCATCATTTTCTTGCTTCACGTCATCGATGGAGCCTGTTCCTTTGAGGAGCTTCCTTTCTCCTAGATATCTCTGAAGGAATTTCGCCTTTAACTGCTCCCATGAGTGGATGCTCTCTGAAGGTAGGCTAAAGAACCAATGTGAGGCCACCCCTGATAGGGTGTTTAGAAATAGGAGTGCCTTGTATCTTTCATCAGTAGTTCTCTTAAATAGGGAGGCTTCATGCTGTTGAATATGCTCCAGAGGGTCTCCCTTGCCATTGTACTTTGCAATCCGGATTGTATGCAGGGAGTCCGGCACCTTGCTCATCTCCAATTCCCTCGTGAAGGGGTGGTTGGTTTTATCACTTAGACAATGTAAGCCATGTTTCTTTGACTCATTCATTTTCCTTGTTATCATTGCCTCTATCTCTTCTGGAGTGATCAACGCCGGTGTCGGAGTGTAATCTCTTGGATAGCCTCCATAGTTATAGATTGGGCTTGCCGGGATCCCTTGTCCGTGTTGGTACGGACTGTAGGTGTATCCTTGGTGTCCCTGCTGGGGTACTTCATAGAATTCTTGCCTCCTTGGAGGTCTTGCTTGTCTGTCCGCCCCCAACGGGGTGTAAGCCCTGGCGTTCTGTTGTTGCCTAGGAGGCACGAATTGCTGCCTTCCCTCCGGGGGTGGCTCTTGGTAATTTCTTCTTTGCTCTTCTCGCTGCCCTGCTCGAGGGTGCGAGTGATGTTCTTCCGTTGGGATTTGCTCCTCTTCTTGAGCTTCTTCTATTTCCTGTTGGTGTTCTCTTTCTTGCCTATTCCTTAGGGTCTCTCTGTAAGCTAGTAGCTCGTCCAAGGCGCTCATCAGCCCTGGAGTCACTGTATGTGCCCCCTGTGTGTATGCCGGCCTTGTGTATGTTGTGTGGGCGCGGTTGTCATTCCTTTGGGTCGGCATCCCATATGGATATCCTTGGGGTTGCGCCTCATAGTAATATCCCTCAGGAGGTGCCGTGTGTTGGGATGGCACTCCCTGTTGCTCCCTCTCTCTCTGTGGCCTCCTTGCCAAAGGGGTTGAGGCTGTGGAGGACTCAGCCCCAGCTGGGCGTGAGGGTCCTCCTTCCTGGTTGTTGTGCTGGGGAGCCTGTGGGGTTACTTGAGGCTCCGGGTGCACAGGCAGTTTCCCTGGGTCAGGCTGCCTTGCTGGAGGTATAGGCTGTCTCCCTCGCCTATTGCCCCCAGGTGGGCGGTGGTGCCTAGACGCCCTGCTGTTCGTCATTGCTCGCGTTATTGCCAGGCTTTCTGTCTGAAGCCCACGGACGGCTCCAAGTGTTAGGTTCCAAAGTCTCGGGTCAACGGGCGGTCGACCTAAGCCTTGTCCCTCACTGGAGATGTTGCGGGTTTGATGCTCTCGGGTTGCCTTGTCCTAGCTTACGTCATTCCGTCTTTAACTTCTCTTCTCCTTTCGCCCTGCAAGAGGGGCAATACCAGGCACAGAGGGGGGGTGGTGCCTGATGAACCCTCTCCGATGCCTAAGTCAGTACGGTTTTAGAGAGATAAAATTAGAGAGATGTCAGAGCAAAATTATCCAACTTGCCAAGATCCCCAAATGAATAGTGGAGGTGTTGTATTTATAGGCAACGATGTCATTAAGGTGGCTTAATGACATCGTTAACCTTTAAACACAATTAATTATCCTTTAAACACGTAATTAAGACCTTAGGGTACGGAGAAGGGTGGCGGAAATAAACCGAGTATGGGAGTCCAAGAATGGTGCCGGGGCCCTTGGGGGGAAGGAAAATCCAACCCCCAAGGGTAGGGGTTAGGTGAGGCCACCCAACCCCTCCTAAGGGAGATCGGGTTGGTCCACCCGATCTCCCGTAGGGGAGGTCGGGTGTGGCCACCCGACCTCACCTAGGTGAGTCTAACTTGGCCGGACGAGCGCTTCGGCCTAGTCCGGACCGTTGGTGTTTTCGCGAAGTGTTCGGGTTGAAGTTTCGATTTACAATCATTAACGGGGTAATCAAAATGAAACGAATTGGGAGTCAACGGGTTCAAATTGGGCGTATATCCATCAATCCATTTGTAGAGCCTCTTCAAGGGACTCGGGCTCCCCTTCATCAGTCAACAACAGGTAATGTAACGAGGGTGAATACCTGTCTGGTGGCCTGATGGTCCTGGATGATCTCCTCAACACCTGCTCAGGTGTTACTGAATCCACTTCTGGATCTGTCTCTTGCTCATCTTCCGTTTCTTCATCGTCAGTGTCTGGAGTTGATTGAGTTTCTCCTGTCTCCAACTCAACCTCAACTCCCACTTGCTCTGAAGTCCCTAAGACCTTCTGATCTTTGTCTTTGTACAAGACGTCTTCATCAAAGGTCACATCACAGTGTCTCAGGATCTTTCTGTTCTTCTCATCCCAAAACCTGTAACCAAACTTGTCAGAACCATAACCTATGAAGTAGAACTTCACTGCCTTCGCATCAAGCTTGTCTCTCTTCTCTGGATCAACATGAACATAAGCTGTGCACCCAAAAGTTCTCAGGTTAGAATACCTGAGTTCTTTTCCCGTCCATACCTCTTCAGGAATCTTGAACCCCAAGGGAACTGAAGGTCCCCTGTTGATCAAGTAAGCAGCTGTGTTAACAGCATCTGCCCAAAACATCTTGGGCAGTCCACAATGGATTCTCATGCTCCGTGCACGCTCATTCAATGTCCTGTTCATCCTCTCAGCGACGCCATTCTGTCTTGCCTTGCCAGGAACTGTCCTCATCAGTCTGATTCCCTCATCTGCACAGAATGCTACGAACTATGACTTTTCATACTCTCCTCCGTTGTCAGACCTCAGACACTTGATCTTCAACTCAGTCTGATTCTCAACTTCAGCTTTCCACTTCTTAAAGGTAGCAAACACATCTGACTTACGCTTCAAGGAATAGACCCATACCTTTCTACTGAAATCATCAATGAAGGTAACATAGAACCTGGATCCGCCAAGTGATGAAACTGGAGATGGTCCCCAAACATTTGTATGTACCAATTCCAGTCGTTCCTTCTTTGGCTCCCTTGGGGTCTTCGTGAAACTAACTCGTTTCTGCTTCCCCATAACACAACTTTCACAGAGTCCCATGTCGACATGTTTCAGACCCTCTAACACTCCTTTCTCCACCAGCATCTTCATTCCTTTAACACTCATGTGTCCAAGTCTGTTATGCCACAGACATGAACTGGATGAACTTTCCTGAATAGCAGCTGTATTTATACACCCTTCAGTGGTGTATAAGGTTCCAGATTTGAGGCCCCGTGCTACAACCATAGCACCCTTCTTAATCTTCCATGAACCTTTCCCAAACTCTGCTGCATATCCCGTGATATCCAACTGACCTACCGAGATCAGATTCTTCTTGAGACCAAGAATATATCTGACATCTTCCAATGTCCACTGATTTCCTGCTGGAGTGTGAATGCAGACATTCCCCTTTCCTTCAATCTCCAATGCTTCGTTGTCAGCAAGATACACCTTTCCAAACTTTCCAGACTTGAAATTTTGGAACAACTCCTTGCTTGGAGACGAATGGAATGATGCTCCAGAATCTAAAATCCAGGATTCAAGTGAACTGTTCACACTGAGGATTAGAGCATCCCCAATGTCTTCTGCTGAGTTCACAGAATCACTATCAATGCCGGATATATGATTCTGCTTCTTTGGCTTTGTACAATCAGATCGAAAATGACCTTTTCCACCACAGTTCCAACATGATCCTTGTGGTTTACCCGGAGACTTTCCTCTGTTTCTTGATTTTGAGCATCCATGCTGATTTGGACCCTTTGATTTACTTCTCCCCTTTCTGTCAACACCGAGAGCATTTCCTGATGATGACTCACCAATTTCTCTTTTGCGAATACTTTCGCTAAGAACAACATCTCGGATCTCATCAAACTTCAGCTTCTCAGAACCACGGGAACTACTAACTGCGGAAACAATAGTATCCCACGACTCGGGCAGAGATGACAGCAAAATCAAAGCTTTAACCTCATCCTCAAAATTAATCTCAATAGAGCTCAATTGCGACACAATCATATTAAAGGCATTAATATGTTCAGCAACAGAACCACCTTAAACCATCTGTAAATTGAACAATCTACGCATCAGATATACCTTGTTCATCGCCGATGGTTTCTCGTACATGTTTGCCAACGCTTTTAACACGCCTGCTGTCGATGTTTCCTTGACGATGTTAAATGCAACGTTCCTGGACAGACACAATCGGATCAGCCCCAGGGCTTGTCGATCCTTGAGCTTCCACTGCTGCTCCGTCATGGATTCCGGCTTTTCCCCAGACAAAGGCTCGTACAGATCCTTCTGATACAGATAATCTTCAATCTGCATTTTCCAGAAACCGAAATCGTTTCCATCGAACTTCTCTATTCCCGCCTTCGACATCTCCATCTTCAGCGATCGTGTTTAATCTCCTTAGCTCTGATACCAGTTGTTAGGATCGATTCTCTCAACACTCACTAAACGATTAAGAAGAAAGCAATAAAGAACACACAGAATTTAACGTGGTTCGGTCAAAATCAACCTACGTCCACAAGTCTGGCGGCTGGCGTGTTATTAGATAGTCCCATATTCAATTTCAGTGAATACAATGCTATATATAGCTACAGAGAAAAGGAACTCATAAACCCTACCGGGCCGGGTCGGCCCCAAAAATCGGGATCCATAACTCAACAATTCTCCCACTTGGATACTGATTTAAACTTCCAAGTAAATCTTCATTCTCTAAAAGAGTCTCCCATCAACATCTCCGCCTCGCCAGCCGCCCGTCTTCTGAAACAACTACAGAAGACCAACTGAGGTTTTGCACAACCTCAGTTTCCCAACATCGACACATTTTGTCAACATGTCTGCTGGATTTTTCGCACCCTCAATCTTCTCCATACACATCTCCCCTTCTTCCACTGCCTTCCGAGTGAAATGATATCTTCTCCGGATGTGTTTTGTCCTCGAATGATGGACAGGGTTCTTCACCAACTGTATGGCACTCTGACTATCTGTGTAGAGAGTCTTCTCTCGCTGCTTCAAGCCCAACTCTTCTAGATAATCTGTCAGCCATATCATCTCCTTCCCAGCTTCAGCAATAGCAACATATTCAGCTTCACAAGATGAAAGGGCAACACATTTCTGAAGCTTGGACATCCAACTCACTGCAGTCCCTCCTATGGTGTAGATGTACCCAGATGTACTCTGACTAGAGTCCACATCTCCACTGAGATCAGCATCCACAAAACCCTACAGTATCACCTTGCCATTGCCATAGCAGAGTGATGTCTTGGACGTACCTCTCAAGTATCTCAGAAGCCACTTCACGGCTTCCCAGTGCTCTTTCCCCGGATTGGACATGAATCTACTAACAACCCCCACTGCATGTGCTATGTCAGGTCTTGTGCAGACCATAGCATACATCAAGCTCCCAATTGCAGATGCATATGGAACAAGTGCCATCTGCTCTCGCTCCTCCTCTGTCTTGGGTGACTGCTCCTTTGACAATTTCTTGTGATTAGCCAGTGGAGTAGTCCTGGGTTTAGCGTCACTCACCTTGAACCTGTTCAGTACCTTCTCAATGTACCTTTCTTGGGATAGATTTAGGGTGCCTGCTGAACTGTCTCGAGAAATCCTCGTCCCAAGAATTTGCTTTGCTGCACCTAAATCCTTCATCTCAAATTCTGAAGACAGACTTGCCTTCAGATCATCAATATCCCTCATGTTTGCTCCTGCAATCAACTTATCATCCACATACAAGAGCAAGAAAACAAAGGAATCAGTATACTTCTTAAAGTAACAACAGTTATCCTTTTCACTCCTATGGAACGCCGCTTTTGCGCATGAAGGAGTCAAACTTCTTGTACCGCTGCCTAGGTGCTTGCTTCAACCCGTATAAACTCCTGTTGAGCTTACATACCATGTGTTCCTTGCCTGGAACGACAAATCCTTCTGGTTGATGCATATATATCTCCTTATCAAGATCTCCATGTAAAAACGCTGTTTTCACATCCATCTGTTCAAGGTGCAAGTTCTCTGATGCAACAATACTCAGTAACATCCGAATAGAGGTTAGCTTTACAACAGGAGAAAATATTTCAGCATAATCAATGTCTTTCCTTTGTAAGTAACCTTTAACCACTAACCTTGGCTTGAACCTTTTCTTGCCATCTGCTTCAGTCTTTACTCTGAACACCCACTTGTTCAATAAAGCTCTCTTCCCATAACTCAACACCGCCTCCTCGGCCTCCTTCGTCGCCGATGCAGCTGCAGCCTCTGCCGCCGCAGCAGCTGCTGCTGCCTCCGACTCCGCCGCCTCCTGCGACGCGGCTGCTTCCCTGGCCGACATCGGCCTCTCCTCTGCTGCTCCTACTCCTCCTCCTCGGAGAGACGATCCCCGTCTTCCTAAATACCGGTCATCCACGCTCAACAGATCGTCATCTCTTTGAGCGACGCTCTCGGACCGGCTCAAGTAGCGAGACGATCCGGTTCGAGAGGGGAATTTTAAGGATTCACGGCCGGAAAATGAAGGTTTCAGAACGGAGCCTACTGGATCATCCGGTTCAACCGCATCGGGATTGAACCGGACGGAGCTCGCCGCATCATGGTGGGTTTGGCAGTCCGGGTGGGTTGCTGCACCAGTTCATTTTCCTCCTCCTGGTCTGTCATCTGAGCCTCCCTAATGCTCCTCCAAGCCTTATTATCAGTAGGGGCGCCGGAGTTGGGTTCTTGCTCCCGTTGAATAACGTCCAATAGGTAATATGAGAGGTGGAGTAATGGAGAAGCGGCATTTTCGGGTAATTCTCTGCTACCGAGGATATCGTCTAACGAGAGCCCCGCAAGATCCCGGCCGCTGCCGCTGAAGCTGTCCCTTGATCGGAAGGACTTTAAGATGGTGTCGGACATTTGCCATTCCAGCCTTTCAACTTGTTGGGAAATCGCTCCCAGTTTGATTCTTTCAAATATTCTGATTTTGGGGTTTGTTTCCGTGTCTGCATTGGAGAGAGAGAGAGAGAGAATTAATAAAAGGGATTAGATTTGAACAATAGCTAGCCCTAGTCTTGCGCTCTACGCTGCCCATATACCACTTACACACCATGCACATTCCCTCTCTATCTTCACTTCTGCCTTACCACTAAATACTCGCCAATTATAATTTCGCTAAGGAGGAATTACACCACCTGTAATATTTATCTTTCCAAATTCTTCCTATTTTTATTCTGATTCCTATCTCCATCTTTCACTTGTTACTTACCAAACAAATACAATTTTCCACTTGTTCGATTTCCATTTCTGGTATTTCTATTGTGTATTTTATTCTTTGAGTAAAATTCATTCAAGTAATAGTAAAGACTTACAATAATTTATTATAACTATAACTTGTTTAAGGAGTTTTTAAAGTTTTATATATTCAAATATGTATATTATTCTTGATTGAACAAATATGGATATGCACTTTACGTGCAATTTTACTCATATTGAAATTTAAATTATAATATCATCATTTCATAAACTCTCCTTTTAAATTAATAATATACTAAAATATTATTTATTTAAAGATATTCGAATCTTGCTTGCTGGCCAAGGCTTATAAAGACGTAGAGTGGCATCGTCAGTGATGGATCACAATCGTCTAGGTTCCAATTTTGCCGGTGTTCTCGAGTCGGGATTGTTAGATATCTGTCCAATTCGGGTTCGTATTTACATTTCGGGCCTCGTAAAATATCCTTAAACCCGTAAAAAACCCTTTCACAGACACCCAAGTCTAAAAGGGTCCGGGATACGCGCAATTCCCGGGCCGTAGGACTTCTGGATTTCCATAAGGCGATCCGGAGGTCCGAATTACCGTTTTTCTCCGCGCTCATCCCGATTATTTTTGCCGATTGCGAGAAGTCGGTGCACGCATAGTCCACCTTGATGACGGTATACGTATTCCTACATACCGACATCAAGCCATTCAAAACTGAGCATGATCCTTAGGTTCCCTATAAATAGGGGCTTAGGTCTCTCATGTTAGATAATCCCTCACTTTTGGACTTGAAATGCTCTGACTTCTCTCTAAGGCTTTCTCTCTCTAGAAGTTCTAACTTGAGCGTCGAAGTGGGCCCAACCAGCATTCCCCCCTCCCACGCTGGTTATTGCCCCTCGTGCAGGTCCCGAAGATCAAGAATTCAAGGTCGAGGATTAGGAGTTTAGCTCGGTGATTGTGTATTAAGGATTGCGGCGTTCCCGTCATTATACATACATCTCGAGCCCGATCGTGAAGGAAGAAGCCTGTTCGTGAAGGAAAAAGCCCGAAGCTGCCCAAGTGGTGAACTGAACCCAACATTTGGCGCCGTCAGTGTGATTCAAACAAAAAGCCATTCCGCACCGCGAGCTATGACTGGAAGACGACCAAAGAAGGCGGGTGCAGACAAGCCGAAGCCGACAAGAAACCAACCAGGACGTTCTCACGTTCCAGATATAGGATCTACCGCCTTATCCGTGCCAACCGTAAACGTTCCTTCCGCACAGCACGGTCCCGAAGTTCAGAATAATGCATTAGCACATGAGTTCGAGCAAAGGACGGGGATCATTGAAGAATTCCCATACGGGATGCCATCCAACAAAGAGAAGCAAGCAACAAGTCAGCAGGATCATTTGCACGTGCGTAAAGACATGTTCGATGCATCCTCCATGCCAACAAGCAGCGTGCCTTCCGCACAGCATGGCCTTAAAGTCCAGAATACAGCATACATTGCATCCTATCCGGAAAAGATGGCAAACGTACATATGATCCACGGAGACTTTGATGTTGAAAGCGAGAAGTCGTGCGAGCAAGAAGTGTACGTTGCAAAGACATTGCACAAGCTCCATGATACCAACATGGAGTATGTCGACATAAAGGATGCCGCCTTTGAAGATGTCATTGGTTTTTCATCAAAGGACAAAGATCACATTGCGTACCACGACGCCTTGGCCATAACAACGCAAAAGCCGACAAGAAGTCGACTTGGATCCTCCCACATGCCTGTTGCCACATCCAACGCCTTCTTCATTCCAACAAGAAGTGCATCATTCGCACAATACGACCAAGGAGTCCTCCAATACAAAGGTGTCAACCCGTCATCACCTGTCATTCCCACCATGATGACCGCGCTCGAAGAGCTGCTTGCATTCTGAAAGATGTTAAGGAACCAAGGATATGCCCCGCCACCACCACCTATGCCTCCAATCAACGAACAGGTCGAGGAGACAAGAACAAAGTCCCGAGTCACAAGTCATCAAGACACACTGCACCAAGGAATAAGGGGGCAATACATGGAAGGTACCTTCCAGTACCGATAACCAATGCAAGGAGCCGCACGCTCATACAACCCATATGTTATAGCACAACACCAAGAAGGGACATGGAAATAACCTCCAACCTCCCGCTTAAAAATATACAAGGAAGGTTCTTCCACGAGGACAAACCAAGACGATGCAAACATCCATCACAAGGAGGGACGGAAAAAATCTGTTAATGACAATGATGTCCCAATCACGGGACTAACAACAAGAACCTTGAAGGCAATAATTGAGGAAAAGATAGACGCTTCCTGGGAAAAGAGACAACCGCAACAAAAGAGGCCATTCCAGTCAGACGTCCAAAGGCTCAAAAACACCAATCTTTCCAAATGGGTTCCATTGAACACACCGTTGTCCGTCATCTTGAAAGAGATAAGGCCAAGTTGTGGAAAAAACCCTCCAATTTCCGCAAAGGCCCATTGGGAAAAGATGAAAGCAAATGGTGTGAAAATCACGAAGTGTATGGCCACGAGACGGAAAGCTGTTTTGGATTAAGGTTTCATGTAAACAGCTTAATCTTAAAAGGAGAAATGAAGAAGTATATCGACCAAGGAAATAAGCATCAAAAGAAGTCTCGTGTGAAGTCTTCAGGAAAAGGCAAAGGAAAAGAAAAGGCGAATGATAATCCACCTATCGCCAAGCGCCGGAAAAACAACATCACTCATGGAACCAATTATGACGACTTATACAATCCTTGGAGCATGAAGGTGGAGGAAACAAATTTCAAACTCCCGGAAAACAAACTTCACCGACGACTGGAGCCAATGACTGCCTTCCTTGGCAAGAACGTTGAAGAACGATGCAAGCACCATAAAACTGGGGGGCATGGCACCAACATTTGTTCATCCCCAAAGGAGGAAATTGAAGAGCTCAACACGCTAGATGCGTTGAGGAACTATGTGGCACGTGGCAGAATCAACTTGCCGACAAATCACCTATGAAGACGTCAAACACATCATCAATCCCTTAATCTCCATTTTTTGCATATCTACTTTAAGTCTTCTTAGATTAAGTACAACTTATGTTTATTAGCCTTAGTACTTTTCAAAAGGAGCGATCAGTAGACGCCTTCCTGTAATCCATTGTACGAACTCCAAATATCTAATGAAGGTTAAATCTACTTTCGTAGGTACATTACATATCATGCATACTACCTTGGAATAACGGCAAGTAACAACTACGCACATATTAATTGCGTCAACAACACAATCTATCGCACTATGAACAACAAACGGCTTAGGTCATACAACATCCCCATGCAACGGAGCCTCAAGCATTCTATACGCACAACACTAAAAATCGCGTTGCAATAATAAATAAGATGGGGGCATTACCCAAGTGACAACGTCATCAACATTATGGAATATAGGAATTCAGGATACGCTCCTATGTTATATGCACGCCCGTGACAAACCCATCACGAGGAAAGAGTTAGAAAATTATTTCCAACATCCAGCAAGTTTACCCTTGTCAAGAACACAAGAAGGATTGTACCACTCAAAACGTACGCCGACAGCAAAACCTAATCTTCGGACAAAACAAAGGAGAAGATGAGGATTCCACTAGTATAACATCTCTCAACCATATGCACAATCGTCATACAGACATAACCTCAGAAAGAGTCACAAGTGTACGAAGAAACACATAAAATAAACCCAGGCCCCTTGAAAGTGAACACATGAAGCATACATCACAAAGCCAACACATTAATTCAACATCGCGCAATGCGCAATAGGAGAAGGAGAGCAACAACTCCAAATCGGCGTTCTGTTCGTGATTGCAGAAAATCTTGACGAATATAATGAAATCCCAGGGTATACAACCATGAACAAGTGAGGTATGATGAGCGTTAACATCACACCAAAAGATCAAGTTCCCAACAAAGGCAGGAATTGGTGAAATGAAGGAAGATCAGCAGCTATCAAAAACTGCTACAAGGTGGCACTCCAACATAATGTCAAGACAAACAATAGCGGAATTCCCGTCATTGATGAAAGCCCAAGGGTAGACCATGCACGTCCTGCTCTTGTTGAAGCGTTACAAGAAATCAAGATAGATGAGCTAAAAAGGATGGTCCGAGTAGGCGCATCACTGTCAGAAGATGAAGTAATAGAAACCATCAGGAAACAGCGGTACGATTGCCAAGCGACTTCGGGGGCACCAAGCTGACAAGTGCTCGGCATTCCACCGAAGTGAAGAAACGAATAATTGCAAGAACACGCGGTACCATTCTTCTAAGAAGGAAACACCAAGCAATGAAAATATATAGTCATGATGCATAGTCGTTGTTCATACATACATATTCACAATCACACATAGAGGGTGATACTTGGAAAAGTTCCGCTCCCGACATAAGCGCACCTGTCACGATTCGCACCTACCGCGTCCGCACTTAGGGAAGTTTCCTGTACAAACAAGGAGTCCTCGTATCAGACTCCTTTACGTTATCTATTATATGCATTATTAAAAAGAAAATTTCATAACTCCATATTTTTGCAAACTTGTAAACATTGCAATTATCTGACAAAGAGCAACTCTGTTTGTAGGTACATGCTACACTATGATTACTACATGGGAATTATGCAAAGTAGTAACCTATGCACATAATATCTACTTCAAGAATACAAGCTAAGCATTATGTTCAAGAAGGGATTTATGGCATACAACGCCAACATATCTATTATCTACACCAACAGGGAGTTTATTTCTCCATCCATAACAGCGGCTATATCAAGAAGATGTCGGCAACACAAAGCCATCACGCTATGTGCACAGTCAACTTATATGTGGCAATGACAACTTGCGGCTTATCTACAAAAAGGGACTTATAAAATTCTCTACTCAAAGTGACGACTATTCCAAAGGCGTCAACAACAAGCAATATCTTGGATAAACACCAAGATTTACTATCAAAAGTAGCATGTTGTGGTATCCTCTTTGTAAGGGCAAACCCCATGTTTACTTCTAAAAAATGGCATGCTGTGAAAATCTCTTAGAAGCAAATCCTCATGTTTATAGCCATTCCCTGAATAGAAACAGGATGCGGCAAATGCAGTGATGGGACTGATCACCCCATCGTGGAGGAAGTCCTCTTGTTAGACGACAACCCCACACACTAAAAGTATGCATATTCTCTTAAGGGTTCATACACCATGAAGACTTAGGCCTAAAAAAGGATAGCTTCATGTTATACGCTTTTTAAAGCAAACCTTGTACAAAACTCATCAACTTACAAGTTGAATCTTGTATAACGTTATCTTGCTCTTTAGCATTTAACGCTAAAACAACAAAATCAGCAAGAAGTATCTTGCAACAACGTCGCCTTAAAGTGGAACTAAGAGACGGTATAAACTTAAGTCTTGCTTCGCCAAGACGACACTGCTACATATCAAAGGCCAAGTGCCAAGTACATTACTACCTGCAATGCTACAAGTACCAAGTGTACATAACACTCTGCAATGCGCAAGTCGCAACATCCGATGTTCTATCCATCACAACAGGGAGTTCAATCCTATCATGGAAGTCCAATACATACGGACAATGAAGATAACACAAGGTATGAAATATTACTAACAAGTTATCACATGTTTATTATTATTGAAAACAGGTCCAAGTAATGAAACATCATACAAGCAAAGGCGTAAACAGAGATTTATCGAAAACCTCAAAGCAACATCAACCCATTCACAAAGGGTTCAACATGCTGAAAACAGACAACCTGACACCAACCAAGAGATAGCATCATCTCCAAGGATCTATAGCAAAAAGTTCATAGTGTCAACATCAAAGGCAATGTCGTTATCCGCACAAAAGACACCGCAAGGATGGTCGCTTTAACTTCAATACGACATAGCTCTTCAACAAAAGTGCGACAATCAGTAACGCGTGCATCAAAATCAACCATCTTCAAGATCAACTTTCAAGTGTGAAGAAGTAAACAACGCTTACCTCAATGGGAGGAACGCTCCTCCTTGGGCCGGTCCCTCGACCGGGGGCAGAAGGCACCACCGCACGACCCTCACTCTATTCCCTTTATCGCAAGAAGGAGTTAGCACGGTCGTGCTCGGCATAAAGAACTTAGAATCGCTCGAGGAACGCGCCCCTGCGTCGGATCTTTTGAGAACTGTGCTAAAGCCGGGAACTGCAACCACGCGTTCAGCAACATGAAAGCAGCAAATTGGAAAATTAACAAATTCAAAGAAGATACAAGGAGGTGCCTTACTCACAAGTTCTTTACCGCGACCATATCCAGAGACTCCAGAGTAGCGGGGGCAATTGTACGAACATTCCTTCCAATGAGCGGATTACTGTACACATCGGCTATCTGCAAAGACGAGTTTTTTCCATCAAGTCCAACCTACATTACAACATGATACGAGTCATAAAGGACATCAACATCTACACTTGGTGTATTACTTAGCTGCTCAACCATGTCGACATCCGAACACAGAGTTACTCGCAGAATGGAAATAGTGGACTTACTCATGATAACAGCCGTGGGAAGATTAATTCCGACAAGAAGATAGCAAGATCTGATATCCTGAAAAATGCAACCAACAATCCAATCAGTGCGCAAACACGCATCAACACTTATGCAAACATTTATGCAATGGACGCTCCATGTGAGACAACTATGTACGTACAAGGCTCGTTAGTCTTCGCGGAACAAATAACAAACATCATGCAGTGGGGGCAACTTCTTCAACACATTAACCTTACATGACGACATCGAGCTCATACTAGCAGCATACATGATTACAAGGGCGAAATATTTTCTAAGTGTTTTGCTCAGGATGGCAGTCAGCATATTGCAAGCTGTCAGCATGTTACTATGTGTCAGCATATTACCAAGTGTTAGCATACAACAAGGTGTTGGCGTACAACCTGTGTTTACATCAAAGCATATGGATACAGCGTACATAGCCAGGGATAGAGAAAAGATTCTAAGTGTGGGGGGAAGTGCGTACATACATGTACGTACATACATGTCGACAAGGATGCATGTCGACAAGCAAGAAATATTTCCTAAGTATTTCCATGTACGTACCTACATGTTGATAATGATGGATGTTGAAAAGCAAGGAATATTTCCTAAGTATTTCCATGTACTTACATACATGTCGACAAGGATGCATATCGACAAGTGAAGAATATTTTCTAAGTGTTTTCATGTACATACATACATGTCGACAAGGATGCATGTCGACAAGTGAAGAATATTTTCTAAGTGTACCCATGTACGTACATACGTGTCGACAAGGATGCATGTCGACAAGTGAAGAATATTTTCTAAGTGTTTCCATGTACGTACATACATGTCGACAAGGATGCATGTCGACAAGTGAAGAATATTTTCTAAGTGTTTCCATGTACGTACATACATGTCGACAAGGATGCATGTCGACAAGTGAAGAATATTTTCTAAATGTTTCCATGTACTTACATACATGTCGACAAGGATGCATGTCGACAAGTGAAGAATATTTTCTAAGTGTTTCCATGTACGTACATACATGTCGACAAGGATGCATGTCGACAAGTGAAGAATATTTTCTAAGTGTTTCCATGTACGTACATACATGTCGACAAGGATGCATGTCGACAAGTGAAGAATATTTTCCAAGTGTTTCCATGTACGTACATACATGTCGACAAGGATTCATGTCGACAAGTGAAGAATATTTTCCAAGTGTTTCCATGTACGTACATATATGTCGACAAAGATACATGTCGACAAGTGAAGAATATTTTCTAAGTGTTTCCATGTACATACATACATGTCGACAAGGATGCATGTCGACAAGTGAAGAATATTTTCTAAGTGTTTCCATGTACGTAGATACATGTCAACAAGGATGGATGTCAACAAGGGGAGAATATTTTCTAAGTGTTTCCATGTACGTACATACATGTCAACAAGGATGGATGTCAACAAGGAGAGAATATTTTCTAAGTGTTTCCATGTACGTACATACATGTCGACAAGGATACATGTCGACAGGGATGGATTGCATGCATCAAGTAGCTATTATCAACTTCTACACAGTGGCTCCTAAGCATTCCTACGACGCTTATCGACAAAGCTCATACGACGACATCTATGGTAACAAGCATTAGAAATTGTTAAAATATTTTCTAAGTGTTTTAGCATGTTTACAGACAATGACCGACAGTCTATACATGATATTAAACGTACATTGCCTAAGCTATCATTACCAACATACAACCTTTGACGGCCATGTACGTACAACTACCGATCATCAACATCAAGCATACTAAAGCAAAGACTAAGGCATGGAACAACATGTCGACAATGAACACTATGCATAAGGGAAATATAACGATTCATTTACACTTTTCTAAAATTTTCAGCACTTAGAAAAATTTTGACCGATTTGGAGCTTTATCAAACACCTTGTATTCTAATGCATTTTATCAAACACCTTGTATGCATGGTAAAAATAACTAGGTACATAGAATTTCAAGATTGAATCAAGGCCAAAAGAAATCGAGAAATGTCCAACCATGTATGGAATTGAACTCACCAACACGAAGCAAGTCCGAATTGACACGTGCCACACCGGAATCCAATTGATATCATCAATGATGTGTCTACTCCAAATCTATGATCTCAAAAGTTTCATCTTCATCAAGAATAGAGAGCTTCTTGGAGATTTATCTACGAAGGATGTAAGATAATGAGTATTCTCTCTCCTAATTTTTACTAATAGTGTCTACACCATGTGCTAAGGACTAAACTTTCATATATTTTCATATAAGTCCTTAGCAACCTTTACAAGAATCTTTGCATCTCTCCTATGTTCATATTGCATATATACTACACGATGCTTCATGACACACTACACGTAATCATTATTATACATTGCGTACATAGAATTTATCATACACATTTATTATTTATGATCGTTACGTGATTATTTTTGTAATCTAAGTATGAATTTCATGTTTATATCATGTCTCACGTTTACACCATACTTCATGTTTGCATCATACTACGTGTTTGCATCATTTTTTATGTTTACATCATGCTTCATAATTACATACATGTTCTCCAATTCCATATTATTCTAAGTGTTTTGCTTGTTGCATGATTACGTCATTCGTCCTCTACACTGTCATCATTTACATATGGACAACGTATTACGTATTTACATCGTGTACCATGATATTATTATGTTGCATGTTTCTCTATTATTTCAAGTATTTCATTCATTACATGATATTGCGAATATAATTGCATGTCGTTGTACGCATATTGTCCGTTACGCTAACCTTGTAAAAAGATTACGTACGTACGGCGGAAAATTAAAAGTTGGTCAAATTTATGATCTCAACATTCGAATTGACAAACAGGCTACCCCTTAGGTCAGTACCGAACCTAAATTGGACGAATATCTTATCTTTGAAGAGAGTCAAGCACGGGTTTTGAACCACTACTTGACTCGGGGGCAAGTGTTAGATATCTGTCCAATTCGGGTTCGTATTTACATTCCGGGCCTCGTAAAATATCCCAAAACCAGTAAAAAACCCTTTCGTGGACACCCAAGTCTAAAACGGTCTGGGATACGCGCAATTCCCGGGCCGTAGGACTTCCGGATTGCTTTTAGCAATCCGAGTAGGTCCGGATTACCGTTTTTCTCCGCGCTCATCCCGATTATTTTTGCCGATTGCGAGAAGTCGGTGCACGCATAGTCCACCTTGATGACGGTATACGTATTCCTACATACCGACATCAAGCCATTCAAAACTGAGCATGATCCTTAGGTTCCCTATAAATAGGGGCCTAGGTCTCTCATTTTAGAAAATTCCCTCACTTTTGGACTTGAAATGCTCTGACTTCTCTCTAAGGCTTTCTCTCTCTAGATGTTCTAACTTGAGCGTCGAAGTGGGCCCAACCAGCATTCTCCCCTCCCACGCTGGTTACTGCCCCTCGTGCAGGTCCCGAAGATCAAGAATTCAAGGTCGAGGATTGGGAGTTTAGCTCGGTGATTGTGTATTAAGGATTGCGGCGTTCCCGTCCTTATACATACATCTCGAGCCCGATCGTGAAGGAAGAAGCCTGTTCGTGAAGGAAAAAGCCCGAAGCTGCCCAAGTGAAGCGAACACAACAGGGATCACTCGTCTTGCTCGTATTCCTCTTTTCTCGTTCATTCTCTCGCTTACCTGCAAAAGGGGTAAGCTGAGAGGTGTCTGACGAACCCTCTCCGATGCTAAAATGAGTATCCGGTTTTAGAGAGATAAAGTTCTAGAGAGGTCAAAACATTCAAGTGAAATCAAGTTGTAAATGAGAGATATGAGGTCCTATTTATATAGACCGTGATCTTGGCATCGGAGGGGCCCACAATATTTGGTCGGGTCCGCGTAATATTCTATACGGGACAGAGTGACTGTCGTGCGCGAAGCCCAAATGGTGGTTACCCGGGCGTCAGAGCAGAACGCGGGGACGTGTCGTCCCCTTCCGACCTGACTAGTCGGGTCCTTCTGGTCGGACTAGTCCGGTCGGAGGCCTCTTAGGTGGACTAGCGCGTATTCGGGTCTCAGTCACTCGATCATAAAGTTTCGGTTTCCAACCGTGTCCGGGGTCGACTAGGCGACCTAGTCGAGCCTAAGTGACGTCTGATTGGGTGTATATCCATCATTTTCCCCCGAGTCAAGCATTGGTTTTACATTTACTTGACTCTGTTTTTTTGAAATGATGAACACCCGAGTTGGTACCTCAGCTATACGTTATCTCTTTAATGAGTCTGGCCTTGTCAGTGCATATTACCCGACGGTTGTTCATTCCTTGCTTGGAGGGCGGTCATCCTATGAGAATTTCATAATCATAGATGCAAAAATATACACAATTACGGGGTGAGTCATAAGTGTGTAAACATATGCTTTCATGTGTGTAAACACCGCATTGACATACTTTTGAATGTGTAATGAATCATAAGTGATATTGAAAGTGAATGCAGGCGTGTCGATATGGGTACGTGCCTATGTACGTAATAGAGCATATATGGATCGATGTTTGTACGTCGTCCTGTGTATATGCATGAGTATGCAAAAGTAGTGACATTTGATGCAAATGAGTGTATCATGTCAATCATGGATACATGCCTTAGCGTTTAAATGTAGTGGCATTTGATGCAAGTGTATGCGTACATGTCAATCATGAATATATGCCTTAGCATTTAAAAAGAGTGACACTATATGCCTAAGCATGTAGTAGTAAATGGGTATTAATGTAAATAAGCCACATTTAATCTAAGCCCTTAGATCTTGTTGCTTTTAGTCAATGGTGAGGATTTAATCATTTTAGCAAAACCCTATTGTCATCTCTTTAAAAAGGGGTTGTATATCACCTTTTTTTCATAACCACCAAAAATAAAATTCTCATCCACCATTAAAAATCTATTCTTTTTAATTACTTAGGGACCAAGAAATCACCAAGGCTAGGTGTAGAAGCTTATTTTGAGCATCGGTTTGATCTTAGTCCGAGCAATCAAACCTTGATTTGGTTCGATTTCGGTTCGAAAGAGGGAGGGCAGCTCGCGGTGGTTCCGACGACGGCGTCGAGGAGCTCCGGAGGTGCAGCTTGCAGCAGCGTAAGGAGGCTCCAGTGGCGGTGGCTCGCATCGGGTGAAGCGCAGGCAACCACGGCGGTGGGAGACGGGGCAGCGTCTCCGGTGCCAGCTGCAGCTTCATCCAGCGGCGGGCTGGACTTCGGCGGCAGCAGCTAATTTGGCCAGTAGTGGTTCTGGCGGTCCAATCAGTTCCGGTGAACCGGTTTGCATTGGGTCGGGTTTGCTCGATTTGACTCGGACAATTTGATTTCGTGATCGAGCACAGTTTTTGAAGGTCCAATCTTATACCCTCTCATGTTTCCTATCTTTAATCATAGTCGAGACATATATTTGCAATATATGGTTATATCAATTTAACTGAATCATTGCATATATCCGTAAAGGGATTACCTTTGCATCGATTTTGAAAAAAAAAAAATTGGTTTGAAAATACAATTTTTTCCGAGTAGAAATGTTGTTGTTTCCGTTCGAGTTTTTTTTCATGTCGATCATTTTTTGCATAACTTGTAATCATGAAATTGATAAGTAAATATTTTCTCCCGAAGTAGGCTTGTTAATATCTTACACGTGAGGTGTTGAGTCTCGTGTCGGTGGTGTCGTGCGTTATGCCTGCACTGCCTTTCCTTTTTCATGGGGGTGTTCATATATTTAACGTAGGGGGTTACTCTTCATGTCCATCATGTATCATGTGTTCATGTAATGAACGAAGGGGATTACCCTTCGCGCCCGACATGTTTCATACTGAAGTATCATGTTACCACCGAATTAGGCATAGCGATCATTTTATGCTTAGGGAGGTAGCCTTCGCATTTTCCACTTTTATTGTCATTCGTATCATATTGCTCCTACGGTTAACATATTGTAGTGTGTAGTCTTTTATATTGGTCATATCGGCGTAGTGTACGTATATCATGTTGGCCCCGTAGTAGGCGTAGTAGTCATCCCGGACGTAGGGTGTCGACCCTTGCGTCCGTCGTGCTTCATAGCGCGCGTATATCATGTTACCCCCATAGTAGGCGTAGTAGTCGTCCCGGACGTAGGGTATCAACCCTTGCGTCCGTCATGCTTCATAGTGTGCGTATGTCATGTTGCCCCCATAGTAGGCGTAGTAGTCGTCTATTCAAGTAGATGATGTTAATTTTTCATGAATATCAACCAGCCTTCCATTCATATTGTAGGTTATTTGTGCTACTTGCTCCTTGGGTCCTCTGTTTTTGGCGTGGACGCGTTTGTCGTTGCCTTGATGGAACCAGGCTTCTCATCACGCATAAGGCTTTATCTCTTAAAGATCTTATTACTATCTTTCCCAACCATTACTGGGCGTCAGAGACCGAAGTGGACTGGGAATCCTTTGTTGAGTCAGAGTCGGTTTCTGTGTTGTCACACATGTTCGATTTTGAGTTGGGGCTTTTCTGGAGACGAGGCTAGAACTGTCTTCAAAGCATGGGTCATATTTGGGGACTTCGTCTAATTCGGAGTCAGTTGAAGAGTCGGCGGACAGTTTGGAGATTCGAGCTGACTCGGGATCGACGGGTGAGGTCGAGCATATGGGTCGGGAATATTCGGGAAATCTTCTTCGTGCGTAAGAGTAAAATTCATACGTTGCTTTGGCAGGCTTAAGTGATGTAGACGCGGCTACATACCCCTTTGATCACTATTTGAAGCGTAAGCTAGGGGATACCACTGTACCTCCTTCTGGGATGACGGCGTTATACGCTATCCAAGTGCGTCGTGGTTTACGTTTCCCTTATTGCCCGGATCTTCTAGAGCTGAGCCAGTATTACGAGGTATCTCCTCTTGATGTTGCTCCCAACATCATTCAAGTATGGGTTGGTTTTCAAGTGTTATTTTGTCGTCAAGGTTGGGGTTATTCCTTTGCCTTGTTCAGATGCTTCTACCGGATTCAGTATCATAAACCGACCAGGGTACTTGCCATGGTTGCACGTTTTCTTACGTTATCTGGTCCGAATTCTGAGGAAAGGAGCGAGGCTTCGTGGAACTCTCATTTCCGATTCGTCCTTCTGATTGACCAGTTAGGTAGTCAGTGGAAGAACCACTACTTTTTCATTAAGGAATATCAGGTCACATGGCGGATTAACCGGTTTACTATCAAGGATGTCGTTCCTTCTGAGCTTTCTTCATCAAATAGAGCAGCTATCGAGTCGATATATGTTGCTCATAAGGCTCGGAGCTATCAGACCGTGTGTGCGTATTCAGAATCGGATCTTCGCGGGCAGGCTTCTTATTAGCTCCACCCTTCGTATGCTACTGATTTTGTTGTATTTCATGTCTTTTTCTTTCTCCTTGAAGGTTTTTTTTGCTGAAAAAACCCCCACGGTCTCAGGTGGGCGATTCCGCACGTGATGATGCCTTGGTGGCAGAGAGGATGGTGTCGACGAATGCTGCTCTTAACGCTAAAAAATTGGCGAAGTCATCGAAAGGATCCAAACCTTCAGGTATGTAAGCACATGTAGTTGTTGTCATTGTCATCCATTTATTCTCACAGTTGTTCTCATATTACTTTCCTTTCTTTTTCACAGCAAGCAATTGGGTCGGATAAAGGTTTGGTTGCGCCGAGAACCAAAAAGTCTAACCACGAGAGTGGATTCTCGAAGGATCCTTCCAGCAAGAAGAGGAAGACTGTTCCCCTTAATGACCCTCTAAAGACTTCTTCTTTTCATAAAGAGAAGGATGTCGTTCCTCCCGTCCCTGCGACTGACAAAGGCAAGGGTCCTGCTTAGGACGAGGAGATTACATTTGATGCAGATGTTGTCGGACCTTTCTGTCCCCAACTCAAGGATGCACCTCGAAGGTATTCTATCATTAGTCTTCTTGCGTCACCGTTTATGTTATATTTTATTCATGTATTAATATGTAGGACGTTATACGGCTTCATGTGCTGTCTCGGGTGGATTTGGTCAGTCCTCTCGATGGTGGCGTCGTAGGCTACGCTTGGGTGCCTTTTGCCTCCACTGAGAGCTATCAATTTGATCGTTGGTCTTTTATGAGGACTCCGAAGGTTTTTGTACGCATGTTGATTGCGCTTGTGCCCCCGGTGGATCTTAGGGCTGTGCCTGACACCTGTCCGGCAGCGTATCGCTTCGTTTAGGAGGTGTTATCTCGATATGCCCATGTAAGTTTCTTATTTTCCTTTTCCTTTTGTTCTATTTTCATTGCTTAACTCATGCTTCTTGTATTTAGGTGGTTGCCGACAGGGTGAACATGTCTTCCTTCGTGGTTGAGCTAACCGAGAAGGTTGATATTCAACAATCTGAGTTAGAGAAGTCACAAGACGTGGTGTGCGTCTTGAAGGAGATGGTTGCTACCTTCGATTCATTTTAGTTGGTTTCATAAGGTCGCATTGCCTCCCTTGAAGCCGAAGTCTTTCGACATCGTAAGGTGAAGAAGTCGAAGCTATACCGGCGAGGGACCACTTGGCGCAGTATAAGGCATCTTCTAAGTTTGAGAAGGATGCCCAAGAGAAGTACAACAGTATGATTCATAACTATGGTGAGGAGCTTGCTGTAAAGATATACTCCATCGATCCTTTATTTGATTTAAGCGAGCTTGGGATTTTGCGGGCTTTGTTTCTAGCCACGTCAGAGCGCTCTTTGGTGAGGATGCTCCCTCCCGAAGCAAAGAGAAATCCAGTTCTTCTTCGACTTCTTCTGACGATACCACTCATTCAGCTCATGATGGCGGCGATGACCCCATAAACCAATCTACAAGTGTGATACAAACAAGATTACAAAGGCTATCAATGTCTAACTTGTCATTAGCGTTCGAACATGGTGTCACTCACAGAATGGGGATAAAAGACTTACTCATGATAGTAGCTGCAAAAAGACTAACTCCGTAAAGAAGACAGCAAGATTTGATATCCTGAAATATGCAGTCAACAGTCCCATCAGTGCGCAAGCATGCATCAAACACTTATACAAACATTATGCAATGAACGCTCCATATGGAACAACTATGTACGTATAAGACTTGTTAGTCTTCGCACAACAAGTAACAAGCATCATGCAAGGAGGCCAACCCCTTCAACACATCAACTTTCATGTCGACATCGAGCTCATACTCGCAACATACATGACAACAAGGGTGAAATATTTTCTAATTGTTTTGCTCAAGATGACAGTTAGCATACTACAAGCTGTCAGCATGTTACTAAGTGTCAGCATACAACAAGCTGTCAGCATATTACCAAGTGTTAGCATACGACAAGGTGTTGACATACAACGAAATATTACTGAAATATTGTCTAAGTATTTCACTGATATCAACAATCCACAAGTGGCACGGAATCAATTATCAAGGAACATTCTCCAAGTATTCTAGCATGATGGCGGATAGCACGCATCAAGTAGCAAACATCAACTTTTACAAAATATTTTCTAAGTGTTTCTATGCCGGCGATCGACAAAAATCCTATGACAACATCAATGGTAACAAGTATTAGATATTATCAAAATATTTTCTAAGTGTTTTAGCATGTTTGCAGACAGTGGCCAATGATCAATACACGATGCTCAACGCACATCGCCTAACCTATCACTATCAACATACAACAATTGACGATCATGACCGAACAACTATCAATCTTCAACACCAAGCATTCTAAGAAAATGGATAAAGCATGGAACAACATGTCAGCAATGAATACTATGCATAAGGGAAGTGTAACAATTCATTTATACTCTTCTAAAATTTTCAGCACTTAGAAAAATTTTGGTCGATTTGGGAAGCTAATTATCCTAATGCATTTTATCAAACACCATATGTGCATATTAAGATGACTAAATATATGATGATTTCAAGATCAAATCTGTTAAGTTATGAGATCTAGGTCAACGGGATGTCGGCTTTGATCTCACTCCTTACGGGGGATGTGTATGATCCGGTCTTCTCGAGTTGCCTTGCCTTTGTCTATGTCCTTCTTCCTTTCCTTCTTCCCTTGGTTCCTTCTCTTCTTCTCTCCCTTTGCCCTGCAAAAGGGGCAATACCAGACACGGAGGAGGGGGGGGTGGTGCCTGGTGAACCCTCTCCGATGCCTAAGTCAGAACTATATTTCTAGAGAGATAAAGCTAGAGAGATGTCAGAGCTAAATTGTTCAAGTAGCCAAGATGTTCAAATGAGTTGTGAAGGTGGGGTATTTATAGGCAACGGTGTCATTAAGGTGGTTTAATGACATCGTTAGCCTTTAAACACAATTAATTAACCTTTAAGCACATAATTAAGACCTTAGGATTCGGAGGAGGTAGGCGGAGTGGACTGAGCACGGGCGTCTGAAGATGGTGTCGGGGCCCTTGGGGGGGAGAAATCCGACCCCCAAGGGTAGGGGTTGGGTGAGGACACCCAACCCCTCCTAGGGAGGGTGGGGTTGGCCAACCCCATCCCTCCTAGGAGGGATCGGGTTGGCCGACCCGATCTCTCCTAGGAGAGATCGGGTTGGCTGACCCGATCTCCCCTAGGGGAGATCGGGTCGGCTGACCCGATCTCCCCTAGGGGAGGTCGGGTGTGGCCACCCAACCTCACCTAGGTGAGTTCGCCCCTGTCGGACGGGCGCTTCGGCCCCGTCCGAGCCGTCGATGTTCTCGCGAAGTGTCCGGGTTGAAGTTTCGATTTGCAATCATAAATGGGACGATAAAAATACAACGGTTTGGAAGTCAACGGGTTCAAATTGGGCGTATATCCATCACATGCCCCCGAGTCAACCAATGGCCTAACCCTTGATTGACTCTATTTTAGGATGGTATGACACGCGCAATTTGAAACCGGGGTTTTACCTTCTTTGTCTGAATGCTTGCTTACCCGTGGATACGTGCCTCTGACTCTGCCCCCCTGTCTACTGAGATAGAGGAATTGTAAACGTCAGAGTAGCACGGACGTGTGCCTAGGCGCACATCCGTCTGAGGTGGGAGTAATAAACTTATCTCTGCTACAGGTGTATACTCAAAAAATATAAACTTGCACAGGGATGTGATACGAATGCAACTAAATAACTTACGTTTCAAATTCGTGCCGGGATTCCATCTAAGTAAGGAGAAATTTTTATTTTGGCCCAAAAAATTTCCTAAGTATGGAATGCTCAAAAATAAAACTATCTTGATAATTTTTCTAAGTATGGGAATATACTTAGCTATAGGTGAAAGGGATAAAAATAATGGTTTCTCCTTGGCCCTTAGATTTTATTTAAGGCTAGATGGATGGTGGTGATTAAAACCCCTAAGAAACCCTATCATCCTTTTAACATAAAAGAGGAGAGTTAGAAAGATACCTCCAAGAGTCACCATAGCCACCATCTTCCTTCTTCACTTACCCTTGGAGAGCAAGAAAGGTTGGAGAGCACCCCCAAGGCTAGGGCCGGCCGAAATTTTCACCGAGAGGCAAAAATCCGGCCAGCAGCTCCGGCGGGAAGTGGTCACCAGCACGGGCGAAGACCACCGGTGGACCAGCATCTCCAGGCGGCAGCTCAATTCCCGGCGACTGACGGACGGCGGCGCGGCTGATTCTTGGCCGGTGAGGAACGACGACTAGACGAGCGGCGGCGTCCGGAGCTTTCGACGGCGAGCTCGTCTCCGGTGGTGGCAGCGTCAGGTCCGGCCGGGATCGTCGATAGAGGGACCGGGCAGCTCCGGCGAGGTCTGGGACGGATTCCGGCGACGGAGAGACGGCCGGGGACGATTCCGGCGACGACGGGACTGGGGCTTCGGCGAGGGGCTGATTTCAACCGACTTCGAAATTCGAATTCCGGACCCGTTTATCACATCGGGTCGGGTTTTCCGAAGGTCCGCTCTTTTCCTTTCCATTACCGCGTAAAAAGTCGATTTTTGAATCGTTGATTTTTGAATCGTTGATTTTTTATTGCCGATGTTTGATTGCCGAAATTTGATTGAATGTGGGATTGCCGTAGATAGCCGTTGGTAGTTGTGGGTTTTGGAAAAAAATGTTTGCCGGTCGTCCGGATATGGTTTCTTGTCCGATTGGGCTATCACGGTCTTGAATTTGATGTCGTGCCGCCGTTGGTGTGTTAATCTTTGTTGGAGGGTATAATGGTAATTTTTTCCAAAACCCGACTTTAGGCTCGGATAAAATTATTTGACTCGGTTGTTGTCGTTGGTTGAGTGTCGGGGTATTTCCGGTTCCTCGGAAATTTCTCTTATCTTGATATTTGTCGTGTCGTGGCAGGTACTATACTCCTGGTGGTGTCCACGTACGCAGACTCTTCAGAGACGCCGTATTCTCCGAAGGATGAGTGAGTTCCTCTTTCTCTTCCTCTTCGGTCGCGTTACTTTCTTTCCTATTGCTAGCTTGGTATCGTGACCTTCATTGGGGTGTTAGTCGAAATTTGATTTGTGCCTTGGGGTTTCCTGTTATCTTTGCCTTAGGTCTTGCTATTCTGTCAGAGAACCATATCACTAGGTCCGATTACAACGAACATGTCACCCTAGGAGATATCAGTCCCCTAGATGAGCCTCTGTATCCTTTTCTCCCCTCCTTGGGGAATACTCGCGGGACGGCGACGGAGCCTCCTATAGGGAAGGTCGCCGTGTACCCCTCTCAGATCCGATTCGGGCTGAGGCTGCCTTACTGTGACGAGCTTATAGAGTTGAGCAGGTTCTTCAGGATTTCTCCTGTGAACCTTGCCCCCAGTGCCCTCCGCGTCTGGGTGGGCTTCCGGGTATTGTGCCATTGGTACTCCTGGAAGTACTCTCTCGTTCTATTCCGATGTTTCTATCGGTTCCAGTACCGGACGAGGGTGGGGTTTGCGAGTCTCGTAACTCGCCATCCGACCTTCAAAGATCCCCGATTCTCTGATTTCGGGTTGAGTGGGGTCGAGTGGGATACCTCCCTCCGTTTTGTGACCCAGATTGACAATTCGGCCAGTCACTGGGCTAAGCACTACTTCTTCATTACGGACCGATACGTCGCTTGGTCGGTCCTGAATGAGGATCGGTCCGATGGTTGGCCTGCTTTTGGAGAGTTCTCTTCGGATGATTTGAAGACTATGAAGATCATTCACGAGAGCAACAGGACCCGGTCTTACTGCCCCGTGTCTTTAATAACTGAGACGGATCTTTACGAGGCCGGGATCGGTCTGACTCCTGACTCCGGGGGTTCGGTATGTCACTTGGTCTTTCCATCTTTATTTACCTTCTGCTCTTCCTTTGTAGGTTGGTTTCATGGAAAAACCTATAACATGCAGGGAGCCCCTGTTGATCTGAGCAAGAGGAAGGCTCCTTCTAGTTCTGCTTTGAAGAAATCCCCCCTGCCTGGGAAGAAGGCTGGGGCCTCTGGTATGCTTTCTCCTATTTGCTTCTTTATGATGTAACTTATGTTTTCCTTATCTTGTTTTTCTTACCTTGCTAGTGCACTCCCCCTTGGTGACTGAGAGGGTCGTCTCCGTTGGCAGAGATTCTGGACCTTCCAAGTCCAAGCCGCGGCGATCTGATTCTGAGGCCGGGGCCTCGGCTGCTAAGAGGAAGAAGGCTGTGGATCCTGCTTCGCCTACTGCTCGTCCTCCGACCCTATCTCGTGATAAGGAGATGGTGGTCGAAGAGGTGCCTTCCCTGGCTGACAAAGGGAAGCGACCTGCTGGTGGTGGTTCCCCTGCCCCCCAGCCGAGGGCACGGTCCTCAGGTATGATCTCTACCTTGTGCTGATCCTTGTATGTTTATACTCTCCTTTGACTTGCTTTGCTTGTGTAGGTGGGCCTCCGACTTTAAGTCGGAAGGATTTCGCCCGGCTCACTGATGAAGATGTTATTGGGTCTGAGTGGACTCCCTTCGCTGGTCTGAAGGAGTTCCACCTCGATAGCACTTCCTCTTTGCGGACTCCTGAGGTTGGTGTCCGCGTACTCCGTGGTGCCGTTCCCCCTGGGGATCGTGTTGCTCCGCCCAAGTCTCCTGGGGAGACTCGGCGCTTTGTTCAAGGGGTACTTTCTCGTTATGCACCTGTAAGTTGTTCTTTGCTTTCCTCTTATTTCTTTCATAATGTCTATCTTTCGGTTATTCATCCCTTGTTTGAGTTGTTAGGGCATATCTGACATGGTGAACATGTCCTCGCTCGTGCTCGAGTTATCTGACGAGAGGAAGACCCTTGAGGACAGCCAGGTTTCTCTCAAGGCGGAGGTCGCCACTGCTGCCGAGAAGGCGCGTATATCTGATTTGAGGCTGCAGGAGCTCCAGGACCAGGTGTCCTTGCTTGAGACCACTGTGGGCAGTTTGCGCCGGGAAGCTGAGGTTGCCGCGTCTGTCCATTCTGAGGAGCTGCGGAGGTTGGAGACTAAGTGTCGGGCGGAGGAGAGGGCTGTCGCGGTATCTGAATACAAGGCCTCCTCTGCCTTCACCGCCGACTATAGCACGCGTCTCACCCAGGAGATGAACCAGTTCGGTGAGTATCTGGTTGATCACATATACCGGATTGATCCTCAGTTCCCCTTTGGTGACCTTGGTGACTTTGGGCCATATGCCACTGGCTATGCGACTGTTCTGATGGGTCAGGCTGCCGTTGCAGACGAGCCTGCCCCTGCCCAAGTGGATGCTACACCTGTGGAGATTGGTACCTCAGATTCCTCTTCCTCATCTATTTCCGCTGGCGGTTCAGCTTCAGGGGGTGAGGGTGACTCCCCCGAGGGTTCTGACTGACTTGTTTATCTCATACTATCCTTGTATATATAACTACACTCCTTCTCCCATTGCATGGGTTGAGTGTCCTTTGAGATTGTGATGGTGTTTGTTGTTACTTTCCTTTGCCGCATTATGTTGTTGACTACGTGGTTCGTTTGCCTTTACATTAGTGCTTCTCATGCTTTTGTATATATCTCTTCTCATGATGGCTCCCTATGCCTTGTGTATGGCTCTTTGGGTATGGACCCTTCACTTGGTGTGTTTCCTTTACTTATCCTTCTTTCGTGTTTTCCTTCATGTCTTACCTGCCATTTCATAAAGAAAAAACATTACTTGTTCTTCACATTACTTTACTTAGAAATTTCTTTCTCATGTTACCCTTCCGAGCATGGTATCCTTCTAAGCATGGTGTGATGATCTCTTCTGATACCCCTTACACGGTATACGTTGTACTGTTAGACCAAAGATACGCTCTTGGTGGGCGTCGAAATCTTTTCACGAGACAGGCTCTCGGACGGCACTTAACGTTTCACAGGATAGGCTCCCGGAGGGCACAGGTTAGTCCACCGATACCTTCTTGACGGGTGTCAAACTGTTCACGAGACAGGCTCTCGGACGGCACTTAACGTTTCGCAGGATAGGCTCCCGGAGGGCTCAAGTTAGACCAAAGATACGCTCCTGGTGGGCGTCGAACTGGTAGTTTGAAATCTACCTCAAGATACGCTCTTGGGGGCGTCGAACTGGTAGTGTTTTTTCTACCTCAAGATACGCTCTTGGGGGCGTCGAATCTGGTAGGTTGCAAATCTACCTCAAGATACGCTCCTGGGGGCGTCGAATTCGTAGTTTTTGGAAACCACTCTCAAGATACGCTCTTGGTGCGTCGAAGTCGTAGTGTAATAACTACTCTCAAGATACGCTCTTGGGGGCGTCGAAGGTTGTAGTATGAACACTACTCTCAAGATACGCTCTTGGGGGCGTCGAAGTTCGTAGTTTTTGGAAACCACTCTCAAGATACGCTCTTGGTGCGTCGAAGGTCGTAGTATAATAACTACTCTCAAGATACGCTCTTGGGGGCGTCGAAGGTCGTAGTATGAACACTACTCTCAAGATACGCTCTTGGGGGCGTCGAATGTCGTAGTACGAGGACTACTCTCAAGATACGCTCTTGGGGGCGTCGAAGGTTGTTGACTTGAAGTCATATCTGTGTAAGGATAACTTGGTGATTGTAACATCACATTCACTGGTAAATACTTTTGAATAACTACTACTCTCTTAGGAGCATTCATGTTTTTGTACACTCGGGATGCCTTGGTGCACCAAGACATCCTTTGTAGGAAATTGAAGATAGTTGTAGAGTTGGAGTAACTTCGTGAGTTCTCCTTCTCAAGAGTTGTTTTTTGAAAAGCTTGTAAAGCTAAAACATGCGAAATGCTAGATATGAAACTAAGGATATGGGGTGGTCACTGTGTCTGTTGCCACGTACTCTTTGAAGCTTCCATTGTAGATCATTTCTTCCACTTCCACCTTCAACACCATGCAGTTGTTGGTTTGATGCCCCCAGGTCCCATGGTACTCACACCAACCCTGTGCATCTCTACCTAGGAAGGCCTTGCCTTCCTCCCTGCATGCTGGCAGCTCTTGCTTGAGGCGCTTGTGGAAAATTTCTTCTATGCTGAGCGTGAGGGGTGTGAATGTGAAATTGACACCTCCTCCCAATGTGTCTGCTTCTCTTCCTTTCTCTGGAACTTCATCCAACTGTTCCGCCTCTTGTTCAAATGCCCTGTCCAGTTTCGCCTTGAGCTCTCTCATTGTGCTCGTCATGACCATCTCATAGAGCCCTCCATAGGCCTCGAATGAGCTTGGATGCATGTGTCTGATGAATGCTCTGACTGCTTCTCCCCTTGTGATGTCCATGTTGGCACCATAATTGAAGAATCTCTGGAAATAGCTTGATATGGGCTCCTGCGGCATTTGCTTGATATCATCTATGTGGCGGAAGCCTCTTAGGATGGAGTCCCTTGTCCTGTTCCCTATTATGGTGTCCGGCTGCCAAGGTATGGATGTCAGCTTCACAGCCTTGCTCCTGTGTTTCCTTGTAGGCACTGTTTGAAAAAGCTGCCTGCTCAAACGGAGTGTCACCCCACTCCTCCTCCTTCTTTGCCTTTGTCTCCCTCCCCTCTTTCTTCTTTCCTGGTTGGCTCCTGCCATGACCATAGCCACTGTATCTGTCCTGTGTGATCCATGTCTCATTGAATTGACATAGCATTGTCTTGCAGTGCGTTGATCACCCAGGACCTCTCCAACTCCGTTCTCTGTGATGTACTTCAGCTTCTGGTGAACAGTGGATGGCACTATTTCATATGGATTTATGGTTGTCCTTCCTAGGATCCCATTGTAGGCTCCCAGGCTTTCAACCACCAAGAAATTGACATTTACCTTCAGCTGGGTCCATCCTTGGCCCATGGTCACTGGCAATGTTATCATCCCCAGGGGGTAGCTTGTTGCCCCTGAGAAGCCAACTAGGGGGAAGTTGACCGGATTGATGTCTGCTTTGGTTTTCCCTATCTCTTCCAACACTCTCAGGCTTAGGAGGTCAGCTGAGCTGCCCCCATCCACCAAAATTCTCTTTACATCAAAATTATCAATATCTAAAGTAATAACTAGAGCATCGTCATGTGGAAAGACGATGTGGCTCTTGTCCTTCTCCGAGAACTCTATCTTCACTTCTTCTCCTTCTCTTGGTCTTTTTCTCCACCTTGGCACTGAGCTTAGCTTGGATGCATAGACCTCTCTTGCATTAGCAGTTGGGCCTCCTGATGCTGCTCCTCCATGTATCATGTTGATGACTCCTCTTTTGTTGGGTGGAGGGTTATGGTCTACCTTTCCCTTGCCCTTGTCTTTCTGTGGTGGCCCCAGTTGCATACTATTGCCCCCATGGTCTACGAATTGCTTCAGTTCTCCCCTCTGGACGATGTTGTTTATGCTTAGCTTTAAGCTAAAGCATTCATTTGTGTCGTGACCATAAGCCTCGTGGTTGTCACACCATCTATCCTTGTGATTTCCTACCATTGGGGCTCTCCACCTTGCAGGGGGTGACCAAAGCTTTTGGTTCCGCATCTCTCTAAGTACGGTGGCTGGAGTGGCGTTCAGTGGGATGAACTTAATGACGTTTATTTCTCTGGCCTTTAAGGGTTCACCCATTTGGTTTCTTTGCTGTGGTGGACGCCACTCCTGCTGTGGCGGACGCCACTCCTGCTGCCTTGCATGCTGTGGTGCCTGGGGTGGCTTGCCTTTGTTTGGCCTTTGATTATCTTCCTTGGCTGCCTGGATTTTGGCCTTCTTGCTTGCCCTGTGCCTCTCAAGGTCAATATGCGTTTTAACTCTCCCTGCAAACTCCTCCAGGGTGCTTGCTGGCTTTTTGGCCATCTTTTCAGCCAATGTTGACCCAAAGCGACCTAAGTTTCTGATAAAGGCTCGGATTATCTCCCCTTCAGTGATGTCTCCCTGGATGTCTGCAATATTCTGGTTGAACCTAGTGTAGTAGCTGGCCAGGGTTTCATCGTATTCTTGTTTTACGTCATCAATGGAGCCTGTTCCCTTGAGGAGTTTCCTCTCCCCTAGGTATCTCTGCAGAAACTTAGCTTTTAGCTGCTCCCATGAGTGGATGCTCTCAGAGGGCAGGCTGAAGAACCAATGTGAGGCCACCCCTGATAGGGTGTTTGGGAAAAGGAGTGCCTTGTATCTTTCATCAGTTGTCCTCCCGAATAGAGAGGCCTCATGCTGTTGGATATGCTCTAGGGGGTCTCCCTTCCCGTTGTACTTTGCAATTTGCACAGTGTGCAGGGAGTCTGGCACCCTGTTCATCTCCAGTTCCCTTGTGAAAGGGTGGTTCGTCTTGTCACTTAGACAATGCAAGCTGGGTTTCTTTGACTCATTCAATTTCCGGGTTATCATGGCTTCTATCTCCTCCGGGGTAATCATCACCTGTGCCGGAGTATAATCCCTCTGATATCCATTGTAGTTGTAGACTGGGCTTACTGGGTTCCCTTGTCCCTGCTGGTATGGACTGTAGGTGTACTCTTGATACGCCTGCTGGGGTGCTTCATAGAAGTCTTGCCTCCTTGGAGGTCTTGCTTGTCTTTCCTCCCCAAGCGGGGTGTAAGCCCTGTTGTTCTGCTGTTGCCTAGGAGGCACAAATTGTTGCCTGTCCTCTGGGGGTAGCTCCTGGTGATATCTTCTTTGTTCCTCTCGCTGCCCTGTTCGAGGGTGCGGGTAGTGCTCTTCTGCTGGGATCTGCTCCTCCTCCTGAGCTTCAGTGTAAGTCCCTTGGGTGTATGCCTGCCTTGCATATGCTGTGTGGGCGCGGTTGCCACCTCTCTGTGCTGGCATCCCATACGGGTACCCTTGGGGTTGCTCTTCATAATAGTATCCCTCAGGGGGTGCCGTGTTGTGGGAAGGCACTCCCTGTTGTCCTCTTGCTCTCTGTGGCCTTCTTGCCCGGGGGGTGGAGGCTGTGGAGGACTCAGCCCCAGCTGGGCGTGAAGGTCCTCCCTCCTGGTTGTTCTGTTGCTGAGGAGGTTGTGGTATTTCTTGGGGCTCTGGGTGCATTGGCTGCTTCCCAGGGTCAGGCCGCCTCCCTGGGGGTATGGGTTCTCTTCTCTGTCCATTGCCCCCGGGTGGGTGTTGGGGCCTGGACACCCTGCTGTTTGTCATAGCTCGTGTGATAGCCAGGCTTTCTGTCCGAAGCCTACAGACGGCGCCAAGTGTTAAGTTATGAGATCTAGGTCAACGGGATGTCGGCTTTGATCTCACTCCTTACGGGGGATGTGTATGATCCGGTCTTCTCGAGTTGCCTTGCCTTTGTCTATGTCCTTCTTCCTTTCCTTCTTCCCTTGGTTCCTTCTCTTCTTCTCTCCCTTTGCCCTGCAAAAGGGGCAATACCAGACACGGAGGAGGGGGGGGTGGTGCCTGGTGAACCCTCTCCGATGCCTAAGTCAGAACTATATTTCTAGAGAGATAAAGCTAGAGAGATGTCAGAGCTAAATTGTTCAAGTAGCCAAGATGTTCAAATGAGTTGTGAAGGTGGGGTATTTATAGGAAACGGTGTCATTAAGGTGGTTTAATGACATCGTTAGCCTTTAAACACAATTAATTAACCTTTAAGCACATAATTAAGACCTTAGGATTCGGAGGAGGTAGGCGGAGTGGACTGAGCATGGGCGTCTGAAGATGGTGTCGGGGCCCTTGGGGGGGGAGAAATCCGACCCCCAAGGGTAGGGGTTGGGTGAGGACACCCAACCCCTCCTAGGGAGGGTGGGGTTGGCCAACCCCATCCCTCCTAGGAGGGATCGGGTTGGCCGACCCGATCTCTCCTAGGAGAGATCGGGTTGGCTGACCCGATCTCCCCTAGGGGAGATCGGGTCGGCTGACCCGATCTCCCCTAGGGGAGGTCGGGTGTGGCCACCCAACCTCACCTAGGTGAGTTCGCCCCTGTCGGACGGGCGCTTCGGCCCCGTCCGAGCCGTCGATGTTCTCGCGAAGTGTCCGGGTTGAAGTTTCGATTTGCAATCATAAATGGGACGATAAAAATACAACGGTTTGGAAGTCAACGGGTTCAAATTGGGCGTATATCCATCAAAATCAAGGCCAAGCGAAGTCACAAAATGTCCAACCATGTACGGAATTGGACTCACCAACACGAAGCGAGTCCGAATTGCTACTCGCCGTCACCGGAGATCCACGCGCCGCCTCGGAAATCACACCCACCGCTGCAGCAAAATCAACGTGCCGCCCCTCCCTTCACACACGCCGCCGTGGATTACTCCTTGCTTGGCCGGACCTTGATCGGTGTCGAATATGGTATGACTACTCCAAATTTACAACTCTAAAAGCTCCTTCTTCATCAAGAAATGAGAGCTTCTTGGAAAACTATCAATGGAGGATGTAAGTTAATGAGTATTCTCTCTCCTAATTTCCACTAATAGTGTCTACACCATGTGATAAGGATTAAACTCCTAATCTATTTTCATATAAGTCTCGAGCATCATGTACAAGCATGTTTACATCTCTCCTATGTTAACATTACGTACATACTCCACAATACTTCATGACACACCGCGTATGATTATTGTTACATGTTACGTTCATATAGTCTATTATACATGGTTCTTATTTATGATTGTCATATGATTATTTTTATAATCTAAATACGAATTTCATGTTTACATCATGTTTCATACGGACACCATGCTTCATGTTGACAACATGTTCTCCAATTTTGTATTGCTATAAGTATTTTGCTTATTGCATGATTACCTCATCCATATAGTACATTGTCATCTCCATATTAACATCATGCTACACGTTCACATCATGCACCATGATAACACCACGTTGCATGATTATTTATTACTACAAGTATTTTGCTTATTGCATGTCATTATGACTACGTCATTAATTGCATGTCGTTATATACATGTACCATCTGTTACGCTAACCCCGTGTACAGATTACACACATCCATCGGAAAATTAAAGATGGACGAATTTGTGTCCCGCGCACTCGATTGACAAACAGGCCACCCCTGAGGTCAGTGGCAAACCTAAATTGGACGAATATCATCTTAAATAGAGTCAAGCATGGGTTCTGAACCGCTACTTGACTCGGGGGCAAGTGATGGATATCTGTCCAATTCGGGTTCGTATTTACGTTTCGGACTTCACAAGCATGTCAGAACCACAAATGAATTTCACTGCGGAACATCACCGGGTCAAAACGGTCCGGATGCGCGCTGCGCCCGGACCGGATTTCCAGATTGCCTTGACAGTCCGGACTGGTCCGTTTTTCCAGGCAATCCGGACCATGACGGATGTCGACATGGTCCGGACTGCTGACGGGCACTGCGCGTTTACCCCTATTTTTGTTAAGTATGAGAAATCAGTGCGCACATAGCCAATCTCGATGACGGTATGTGTTTTCCTTTAAACCGACGTCGAACCGCATAAAACCGGGCACGGTTCTTTGGTTGCCTATAAATAAGGACCTAGGCCTCCAATTTTGAACAACTCTCTCAATTTGGCTTTTTGGGCTCTGACCTCTCTCTATATACTTTCTCTCTCTAGATTGTGAGTTAAGCATCGGAGAGGGCTGAACCAGCACCACCCCCCCCCCCCTCTCCATGCTGGTTATTGCCCATTTTGCAGGACCCGACGCGTGAGGAGTCGAGACCAGAGCCGAAGCCGAATCCGGGGACAGACGATTGCGACGTGCTGATAGGAGTCCGTACCTGTGTGTACATCCAATTCGCCCGAAGAGAACAACCCGAGGAGTCCCAGGTGGAACCGACCTCAACAGAAAAAATACACCCTCAATATCTACAAATCTTTATTATCGGCATGACATATCAAAGAAAGATTTGTAGACGATCAAATTTAAGGCGTATTTGTCAAAACTAACTAAAGAAAGTTTATAACTCTCGAAATCAATCGCCGGCGTGATGAACCCCATATGGCAATAAGGCCTAGGTTTGTCGACAATTAGATAAGAAGGATAAGCATTAACAAAATACTTTTCTATGGAGAAAACACACTTAATACAGGGAAGAAAATCCAAGCAATTCTTTTATTAAGAAACAAGCAAGTTACAGAGACGCAAGTACAAAAAAAATGCTTCGCTTTCTAAGATAACTTGGCAGAATTCCCCCTTCTTTTCGAAGAATAAGTAGCGAGGCCCTCATCCTTCTCAGTAAGAATGTCCAAATATTGTTGAAGAAGAGGAACTCGAGAAAAAGGGAAGTCGGGTTGATACTCCCTTAAATTCGCCAAAATCTCCTTTAAAGAGATGAAGAGAAAATCAAATGAAGCCATGTAAGCATATGGTGATGAGCGTTGTAATTGGTAGCCCATAATATGTATAGTTTACCTAATGAACTTGGGTAAATTTCACATTAGGGTAATTGGGTTAGACCCAAATCTCAATTGACATGGGAGGCCCAAAATTAGGCCTCCCCAATTACATAGGCCGGCCAAAACTAATAGTAGGGGTAAAGTGGACTTTTGTCCTCTTTACTCCTATAAATAAGAGGTTTTAGAAAAATTTTAGGGTTAATCATTATTCCCTCACAAGAGTTTTTTAGAGAGAAAAACCCTCCTCCCATACCAAGTGTTTCGGCCGAACCATTCCTATCACCGAAGGTGTGCCAAATTGCTTTCGAGCAAACTCTCCAGAGATCTCTGTCCCCGTGCCGAGAATCGATCAGAGGCTTTGCTGTGGAACTGCACCACGTAGGACTTCTCTAACAAGAATCTCTACGGGTCCCGTCCGGAGGATCGCGAACTTCCTCGAGCAAGGATCTTGGACTACGGTTACTCTTGATATTACTAGCACATACCATGTTTAAGTTTCCGTAGTGATTACTCCCCGTATCTAACAGTGGTATCAGAGCCTGTGTTAGGAGTTCATGATTTTGATAAATTTGTGTTCTTGAAAATTATAATTTTGGACCGAAACTTTAAAAGAAAATTTTAAAAGTTTCGAATTTTAGGGTTTATATTGATGGGTCCGAAATTTTCATGTTCTTAATTAAATTGATGTTCATGATCTTCAAGAAAAAAGTGATATTGATCAAAATCAAACAGTGGATTGTAGATCTTATTAAAATTTGATCTTAAAATTTGACCACTTGTTCCCAATTAGTGTTTGTGCTGAAAATTTTAATTATTTTTCAAAGTAAAATTTTTAATTTCTTGGTCAACAAGTTAGATATTCTCATACATATAAAATTGTTTAAAATTATATTGTTTACCATGTTTTAATTTTTAATTAAGGTAACAATATATCTATAATTGTGATAGATTCACAATAATATATAAAAAATATATATCACTATCAATATATCTAAATAATTAAATAGGGTTAAAGATATTATTGACAGATTTAGTTACCTAAAAGATTGAGAAAATATATTGTAAGTTATTTGTTTCCCTATTAAAGATATTGACAATAAATAAAATATATAATATATATTGTGCCGATTTTTACATATATATATATATATATTGTTGATTGGTTTAATCTTAGAGATAGAATCTTAGCAATAAATATATATATGTTAGATAAGTTCCGAAATATATATATATATATTAAATATTGGAAATTATTTTATATAGTTAATGTTACTTGGTGGCTAAGTTTAATATTTTTTAATGGGTTTAAAACCCTACTTGGGCCACAAGTAAACATTTCGGCCCAACCTTTAAAATTTTAATTATTGGGCCACTCCAATATGTTAAACCGGGACGAAACAAAACCGAACCGGATTTTCTCAATTGGTTCGACCTATTCGGGTCGGGTCGGACCGGGGTAATTAAGTGGATCTAACCGAAACGGTTTTGATTGTTGAACTGAACCCTATTTTCTTGGACCGGTTCAGACAGAACCAGATTTAAAAATTAAAAAACTGAACCAAACCGGATTTTGCCGGACCAAACCGGATTTTCTGAACCGAACCGGACCAAAACGGACTGAAATGGACTGAACTGAACAATGTTTTCCAAACCGAATTCAAGTCAATTAAAATAGGAAGGTCAATTTTTAAAATCAAAATGTTTTGAACCTTAAAAGGCATACACAGTGCTCAAGGTTTTCTAACCTTTAAGCCTTATTTCGATTATGGGGATGGATCTCGGAGATACATGTTTTGGGACTAGATTAATTAGAGGGCTGAATTAAAATTGTTTATTATTCAAATATATATTTATGCATGATTAGAACTGTTGTCTTGACTAAGTCAAGCTAGCTGGATATTGCATGTTGTGGGCAGAGACCTGGTTAAATATATGGAATGCGTACTAGGATAGACATGCTGTGATGGTTGGAAATGCCTAGGATTCATGTCTAGAAGTTTGCGTAATTGAATATAAGCATGAATTGCAAATCAGCCCCTAATGTTTAAAATTATTTTAAAACCGAAAACCAGTCGCCAAATATGTATGATTGATGTGAATGTTACATATTTGACACGTATGCTAGAATGTTGAGGATGAAGTTACATTTGATAATTTCCTTGTAAGTAGAATTATGAATGCAAGCATGAGTTCCTCGAACATTAGACGCATGACGCGTAAACATGTGTGTGGTGTATGTGATGAATGTTACTGGCATATAATAATTTACATGGATAGTAGAATTATGTGTGCATGAGTGAATTCATCGGAATGATTTTCCAAAACAAAAAGGGCCTTGGGAAAGCCACAATCGGGTATGCTTATTTTAAAATTTCTGTTCCGGTAATTTGCGATTAAAACCGTTTTAAGAGACTAGTATATTAGATAGAAGAAGGTGATAGTGTGAACTCTTTCACAACCATCTTCAATTGGTTTACTGGTGGTCGGTTGGTTAAGATGACTGGGGAATCATTATTTGTCGGATTCCATCTTAATAGGCATTTGATGTATGCAATTCTTTCTCAAAATTTTATTGTCTTCCTGATTCTTGCATAATCATCGATGTGTTAGTCATGGTTGCAATAAGCAATGTCATCTCCCAAATGAATAAGGGGGTGAGGTTGAGCAACAACAATTATAAGATCTGGAATAAGCGCACAATGATGGTAATCATAGAAATGAGAGGTTTGGAGCATCTGACTACAAATAAAGTCAGACCGGAGGGAGACATCACAGACGAACTGAAGAAGTTCCATGATGAATGGGATGCAAAGGACCAGGAAATTCGTTCCGCTTTATTGTCACTGCTTGAGGATGATATACTCTATGGATATGATCACTATGAGTCTGTCATGGACTTGTGGAACGGTCTTAAGGCAGGGTTTTGTGTTTACACCACAGCTCAGAAGCGATTGTTAAACATCGCTTTAGACTCATACAAGAGGAATCCCAAGAACACAATGAAGGAGCATATATGACATATGTCTAACATGCTTGTTGAACTCAAGGAGGCAGGAGAAATCCTGACCGACGAACAAAAGGTCCAATGCGTAATTCGATCTTTGCCTGACTCCTGGAATAGCATGAAATGCACCTTACCCATGCCACTCAACTCGATAACCTCGAGAAAGTGCGAGTTCATCTCGAGCTGGAAGAGGATCGCCTCAAGGCTGAAAAGCCAGGAGCCGAAATGCATCTTGCATCCTCGAACCCAGCTGAGCAAAAGGGTAAGCGCAAGAATAAAGGCAAGGGACTTCAGTTTAAGGCTAATAAACCTTTAGCTCCAAAACCTCAGAAGAACTTCAAGCGAAAGCAATTCAGAGGCAAGAAAAGGCAGGCAAAACAGACACGTAAAGAGGAAACTCGAACGTGTTTCAGGTGTGGCGTGAAAGAACACCTTGTTATTGCCTGCACAAACCCTCCCAAGGTACTTGCTGAAGAATAATGATAACCTCATAAGTTCTTCTAGGACTCTTCTTACTCGAGAGTAATTCAATTTATCTTTATTGATTACAAAACCGAGAAGGAGAACAAGCACAAACCTGAGGAACTTGCCTCGGAGATATAAAGATTGATGAAAGACTATCTTTATTTTCTTTGCTAAATGAACTTATTATTGATTTTCATAATAAAATACATGATGTTCTTTGAAATAAAGGAAACGTTTTTATGAGCATATGAAAAATGCTCGGATATAGTATTGATTATAAATCTTATTTTATTATTACTCCATTGAATGAAATAAACTGTAATGATGATCATGTTTGAAATCGATTGGATTAAATTGAATTAAATTTAGGAATGAAACGATTTAACCAAGGGTTTAAACCCCAGGGTAAATTGCGCCTTGCGCAAATGGACCTTGATAGACGGAACACATCATTTTGATAAAACGAATTTAAAGATGAAGTGTTTGAATAATGATGTGCTGAATTTTCGTTTGCATTCCCTCGGAAACAACTTATTGATAACATTTACATCGGTAGAGGCTTCGAAAGCTACCACGACCTTGGAAAAGTATCAGCTGACGCATGAGGTGAAAACCTAAAACGCTCAGTTCAGAGATGGGATAAAATCTCTGAGATAAGTTAGCAAACGAAGAATGGTGAAGTCGGTTAAACGATTTTCCTTCCATAAGCCTTGAACGATAAGTCAGGCTAGGCATTCAAGTTAAAAGATGCACTTCAAGCAGCACAGTTTGTGTAATGTTGGAGTCATTCTATAAAGGTTCCATATGGGATGATGAAGATGTTCACATAAACGTAAAATTGTGTTCCATTAATATCGGTAAGGTACGTCACCATTATATCTGAAAGGTGATAATGAGTTAAATCATATCACCATGCGACATCAATTTGCACAATAAACACGTATTTAGGACAAGTGTGCGTCGATTACTCTTAGAAAATATCTGTTTACAGCTCTATTATAAAATGGTGTCGAGGTCAAACATGAAACGTTACGTCACTAAGAGGGCGAATTTTCCAAATGCATGAACTGTTTCAATCAACGAAATCATGATCAAAACAGAGCATAATAACAATGACATTCAGGTCCCACTTAATTCGAGTAGGAGAGATTTGAACCAGCAACTCAAGTGAATGACATCCTAAACGAGACTGGGAACATTTTCATAGTAAATCCAGTGGAAGGAATAAACCCTACCAAACGTAATCAATGTTGCTGTTGAGACGAATCAAGTTGAACCTGATGGTCATATAGCTAAACCAGGAATGACACAACGAATCAAGTGTTTAGGCCTCGGGTGTCCGTGGGTCTGACCCGGGCGACCCTAGCCAGGGTCCGACCAAGCCGTGGGTTGGACCCTGGCCCGATCAATTTGAACTAGGTCCGATTTCTAAACTTTGAGGGTTAAATTGTAAAAATTAAAAGTGAGGAATATTAATTGGATGACTAAATTGAACAGAATAAAAGTATTTAACGGTCAAACTTAACTGTTGACTAACGGATGCACCAAAAACCTACAAACTGCAAACATATGACACCAAAAGCCTACAAAAAAAACATACGATACCAAAAGTCAACATTGGCCAAACTTATGGCACCAGAAGACCCTTTGTAATAACTTGGACGTATATTCAACACTTATAATTTAAGAAAACTCACTCTCAAATATCTTTTTTTTTTTTTTTTTTAATGTTGGTACTGTAATAATTTTTCAACATTAAAGTCTTTTTTTTTAATCGTTAATCACGTCGATTTTATTGAAATATGAACAACTATTAGCTACAAATTAGAAAATAACCGCTCTGGAGGGATTGGTTAACATCCAAATCCCGAACAAGTAGAGCAAGTACTAACATAACAACGAAATCAAAGATACTATAGGAAGAAACATAAATACAACCGATAGTAAATAAACTAGAACACGAGATCGGCTAAACGGTAAAGACAACCCCAATCAAAGAATAGAAGCTTGGTGGGGAGGAATCCAACTGATACAACAACATACTCAGCCCTTCGAAGAAGAAAATGATCTCCCTCAAGGCTGACATAGCTAACAGAGGACCTGCACAACAAGCGATACCATACAGGACCCACAGTAAATCTGAAACACAAACAACTCCATTAACAAACAAAGATGACCGCATGACCGGTGTAGAGATTTCTAATTGGTAGCAGTTGGATGAAACCAGACTACCTAAGCGCCCATGTATGTGGAATGTTAAGACGTGTCCCTCGGGTTGATGATTTTCTGACCCAAGTGGCACTTCTCACGGGTTATTCGCTCTCTTCCTTGATCCATCTAGCTTGTCTGTCTGATCCGTTCCTTCGCCTCCTGTCGACCTGCACAAGGGGCAGTACCGAGCACGGAGAGTAGGGGTGGTGCTCGGTGAACCCTCTTCGATGCTTAAGTAAGTCTGAGTTTTCTAGAGAGATAAAATCCTAGAGAGAAGGCAGAGTTAAACTTGCAAATATGTAAACTAGTCCGAATGAATGGAACTTATGGAGTATATATATATACAAGCAACAGTGTCATTATGGTGGCTTAATGACATTGTTAATCCCTAAATGTACTCAGTTAACACATAATAACAAGATTAAGCCCTTAATAGCACGGAGAGGTGAGTGGAAAAGTTCAAGTCTGTGTTAGGTAAAAAAGGACGCCGGGGCCTTGGGGGTCGGACGAGAAATCCGACTCCCAAGGCTTGGGATCGGGTGGACTTGCCCAACCCCTCATAGAAGGGGTGGGGCAGCCCACCCGATCTCTCCTAGGAGAGATCGGGTTGGCCCACCCAATCTCACCTAGGTGAGACTATTGGATGGGCGGACGAGTACTTTGGTCCGTCAGGGCCGTTCGTTCTATTGGTGGAGTGTTCGGGTTGAAGTTTCTATTTACAATCGTAAACGGGGCGGTCAAAATAATACACTCCGAAGGGAGAAGGGTTCAAATTGGGCGTATATCCATCACGTGCCCCCGAGTCAACCAATAGCTTAACCCTTGATTGACTCTATTTTACGATGAGATGACACGCACAATTTGAAACCGTGTTATTACCTCTTGACGAATCCTTTGCTTGTCGGCAGTCGCTTTTCTTGGGCCTTATCCTCCATTTCTCAAAATAGAGGAAGAGTAAATGTTAGAGCAAAAGGGGACGTGCTTAGACACGCGCCCGAAAAATATGGATGTATAGAAGTCAAATCTTTTCCCTTATGCAATTTTAAAATATGTACATATACGAGGATGCAACATGATCGTGAATATGAACTGATGCAATATAATTTCATGTCATTGTATCAATACGTGATCATGTGGGGTGGATCCTGTTTGTGAAAAAAATATTTAAACCGGGTCCAAAAAAATTCTAAGTATGGGAAATTGAGATATATGCCTATGGAGTGTTAACTTGAGTAAAAATATGCCTAACCATAGTTAAAAAGGGGATAAAGATGATAGTTTTCTATCTAACCCTTAGATCTCCTTTAATTCAAACTGATAGTGGTGATTATGTCTTCTCTAAAAACGCTACACACCTTTACTTATAAAATAAGGGAGTAGAATTACCTCACTTAGAGCCTCCATCATCTTTTTTCTTCACTTCATATTCTTGGGGACCAAGAAAAAACTCCAAGCCCTAACTTAGGGATGGCCGGCGCAGCTCTTCACGGCGGAGGGGGAGGATTCCGGCACGGCGGCTCATCCCAGGCGAAGGACAACTAGCACGGCGGAGGCGAAGAAAAGGGGAGCTCCTCTGGTGGGTAGCGTGAGGCGAGGCAGGCGAGTCGGACGGCGACAAAGCGTGATAGCGCCACCTCTCGCGACAGCGAGGCCGGCCACTGCTCTGGCTGACGAAGGCGAGGCAGGCGGGGACTGTTCATGGCGCAGCTCCGGTGATCGACGGGCAGCAATTGTGTGTCTTTACCTCCTGAGGCGGTGGAATTTAAATTCCGAGCCCAATTTCAAATCAGTTCGGGATTTCCTAAGGTTCGATCTATTTTCTGTCTTGTGAACATATTAAATGCTCGTATTTGGATTACCTATGCTTGATTGGTGATGATTCCTTTTCACTCCTATGGAACGCCGCTTTTGCGCATGAAGGAGTCAAACTTCTTGTACCACTGCCTAGGTGCTTGCTTCAACCCGTATAAACTCCTGTTGAGCTTACATACCATGTGTTCCTTGCATGGAACGACAAATCCTTCTGGTTGATGCATATATATCTCCTTATCAAGATCTCCATGTAAAAACGCTGTTTTCACATCCATCTGTTCAAGGTGCAAGTTCTCTGATGCAACAATACTCAGTAACATCCTAATAGAGGTTAGCTTTACAACAGGAGAAAATATTTCAGCATAATCAATGTCTTTCCTTTGTAAGTAACCTTTAACCACTAACCTTGGCTTGAACCTTTTCTTGCCATCTGCTTCAGTCTTTACTCTGAACACCCACTTGTTCAATAAAGCTCTCTTCCCATAACTCAACACCGCCTCCTCGGCCTCCTTCGTCGCCGCTGCAGCTGCAGCCTCTGCCGCCGCAGCAGCTGCTGCTGCCTCCGACTCCGCCACCTCCTGCGACGCGGCTGCTTCCCTGGCCGACATCGGCCTCTCCTCTGCTGCTCCTGCTCCTCCTTCTCGGAGAGACGATCCCCGTCTTCCTAAATGCCGGTCATCCACGCTCAACAGATCGTCATCTCTTTGAGCGACGCTCTCGGACCGGCTCAAGTAGCGAGACGATCCGGTTCGAGAGGGGCTTTTTAAGGATTCACGACCGGAAAATGAAGGTTTCAGAACGGAGCCTACTGGATCATCCGGTTCAACCGCATCGGGATTGAACCGGACGGAGCTCGCCGCATCATGGTGGGTTTGGCAGTCCGGGTGGGTTGCTGCACCAGTTCATTTTCCTCCTCCTGGTCTGTCATCTGAGCCTCCCTAATGCTCCTCCAAGCCTTATTATCAGTAGGGGCGCCGGAGTTGGGTTCTTGCTCCCGTTGAATAACGTCCAATAGGTAATATGAGAGGTGGAGTAATGGAGAAGCGGCATTTTCGGGTAATTCTCTGCTACCGAGGATATCGTCTAACGAGAGCCCCGCAAGATCCCGGCCGCTGCCGCTGAAGCTGTCCCTTGATCGGAAGGACTTTAAGATGGTGTCGGACATTTGCCATTCCAGCATTTCAACTTGTTGGGAAATCGCTCCCAGTTTGATTCTTTCAAATATTCTGATTTTGGGGTTTGTTTCCGTGTCTGCATTGGAGAGAGAGAGAGAGAGAATTAATAAAAGGGATTAGATTTGAACAATAGCTAGCCCTAGTCTTGCGCTCTACGCTACCCATATACCACTTACACACCATGCACATTCCCTCTCTATCTTCATTTCTGCCTTACCACTAAATACTCGCCAATTATAATTTCGCTAAGGAGGAATTACACCACCTGTAATATTTATCTTTCCAAATTCTTCTTATTTTTATTCTGATTCCTATCTCCATCTTTCACTTGTTACTTACCAAACAAATACAATTTTCCACTTGTTCGATTTCCATTTCTGGTATTTCTATTGAGTATTTTACTTGAGTTCATACACAGTACGTTAATAATTGTGTATTTTATTCTTTGAGTAAAATTCATTCAAGTAATAGTAAAGACTTACAATAATTTATTATAACTATAACTTGTTTAAGGAGTTTTTAAAGTTTTATATATTCAAATATGTATATTATTCTTGATTGAACAAATATGGATATGTACTTTACGTGCAATTTTACTCATATTGAAATTTAAATTATAATATCATCATTTCATAAACTCTCCTTTTAAATTAATAATATACTAAAATATTATTTATTTAAAGATATTCGAATCTTGCTTGCTGGCCAAGGCTTATAACGACGTAGAGTGGCATCGTCAGTGATGGATCACACTCGTCTAGGTTCCAATTTTGCCGGTGTTCTCGAGTCGGGATTGTTAGATATCTGTCCAATTCGGGTTCGTATTTACATTTCGGGCCTCGTAAAATATCCTTAAACCCGTAAAAAACCCTTTCACAGACACCCAAGTCTAAAAGGGTCCGGGATACGCGCAATTCCCGGGCCGTAGGACTTCCGGATTGCCATAAGGCGATCCGGAGGTCCGAATTACCGTTTTTCTCCGCGCTCATCCCGATTATTTTTGCCGATTGCGAGAAGTCGGTGCACGCATAGTCCACCTTGATGACGGTATACGTATTCCTACCTACCGACATCAAGCCATTCAAAACTGAGCATGATCCTTAGGTTCCCTATAAATAGGGGCTTAGGTCTCTTATTTTAGATAATTCCCTCACTTTTGGACTTGAAATGCTCTGACTTCTCTCTAAGGCTTTCTCTCTCTAGAAGTTCTAACTTGAGCGTCGAAGTGGGCCCAACCAGCATTCCCCCCTCCCACGCTGGTTACTGCCCCTCGTGCAGGTCCCGAAGATCAAGAATTCAAGGTCGAGGATTGGGAGTTTAGCTCGGTGATTGTTGATGGATATACGCCCAATTTGAACCCGTTGACTTCCGAACCGTTGTATTTTTATCATCCAATTTATGATTGCGAATCGAAACTTCAACCCGGACACTTCGCGAGAACATCGACGGCTCGGACGGGGCCGAAGCGCCCGTCCGATAGAGGCGAACTCACCTAGGTGAGGTTGGGTGGCCACACCCGACCTCCCCTAGGGGAGATCGGGTCAGCCAACCCGATCTCTCCTAGGAGAGATCGGGTCAGCCAACCCGATCTCTCCTAGGAGAGATCGGGTTGGCCAACCCGATCTCCCCTAGGGGAGATCGGGTCGGCCAACCCGATCCCTCCTAGGAGGGATGGGGTTGGCCAACCCCACCCTCCCTAGGAGGGGTTGGGTGTCCTCACCCAACCCCTACCCTTGGGGGTCGGATTTCTCCCCCCCCAAGGGTCCCGGTACCCCTTTCAGACGCCCATGCTCGGTCCACTCCGCCTGCCTCATCCGAATCCTAAAGTCTTAATTATACGCTTAGAGGTTAATTAATTGTGTTTAAAGGCTAATGATGTCATTAAGCCACCTTAATGACACCGTTGCCTATAAATACCCCACCTTCACAACTCATTTGAACATCTTGGCCATTTGAACAATTTAGCTCTGACATCTCTCTAGCTTTATCTCTCTAGAAATATAGTTCTGACTTAGGCATCGGAGAGGGTTCACCAGGCACCACCCCCCCCTCCTCCGTGTCTGGTATTGCCCCTTTTGCAGGGCAAAGGGAGAGAAGAAGAGAAGGAACCAAGGGAAGAAGGAAAGGAAGAAGGACATAGACAAAGGCAAGGCAACTCGAGAAGACCGGATCATACACATCCCCCGTAAGGAGTGAGATCAAAGCCGACACCCCGTTGACCTAGATCTCATAACTTAACACTTGGCGCCGTCTGCGGGCTTCGGACAGAAAGCCTAACTATCACTAGCAAGATGGCAAGCGTATATGTCATCCATGGAGGGTATGGAGCTGGAGGAGAGTCAGCAAATGCCAGAGAAGCATATATGGCAGAGTTAGGGACTCCTAAGCCAAGAGAAGAACAACCAAAGGAAAAGAAAGAAGACATAATAGAATTTTCAAGAAGAGACATGGAGCATGTGTTACCAGACAACAAGGATGCCCTGGTCATAACAATGAAGATCACTGATATGGACATTGGGAGAATCCTAATAGACAGTGGAAGCTCACCCAACATCATTAGCAAGAAGGTCCTCAATATACTAGGAGTTAGGCCAAGTAGCATAAAACAGGTTTACTCCCCCTTGGTAGGATTTTCAGGAGAGCCAACATACCCACTGGGGGCAGTCACACTACCTGTGACACTGGGCACAGGGCAGAGACAGCTAAAGATTGATGTCCCATTCTTCATTACAGAAGAAATGGAGGAGTACAATGGGGTCCTAGGTACCACTACAATCAACAAGTGGGGTATGGTACCATCAACGCTATATCAGAAAATGAAATTCCCCACAGACCAAGGGATAGGGGAAGTAAAGGGTAACCAGAAGGTAGCAAGGAAATGTGCAAGGATTGCACTAGGCAAAAGGAAGAAAACAAGAGAAGTCCTACTAATAGACGAGGACCCAAGAGAAGATCATGGAAGACCAGCCCCCATGGAGGAACTAAAAGAGATACTCATAGAAGAACCCGATAGGAAGGCTAAAATTGGGACTGCCTTATCTCAGGAAGAGGAGAACCACTTAGTCGCTTTACTAAGGGAATACAAGGATTTGTTCGCCTGGTCACCGAGCGATATGCCAGGGATATCAGAAGATGTGATCTCACACAGGCTCAACATAGACGCGGCAACGCGGCCAACAACACAGAAGGTGAGACCAATGGGAGGAAATAAAAAGATAGCTATTCAAGAAGAAGTAGAAAAGCTACTAAAGGCAAAGTTCATCAAGGAAATCAGATTCCAGACATGGGTGGCAAACCCAGTACTGGTAAAGAAGCCGGGAGGAAGTTGGAGAATGTGTATTGACTATCGGGACCTAAACAAGGCATGCCCAAAGGACTCATATCCGCTACCAAGAATAGATCAGTTAGTGGATGCAACATCAGGTCACCAACTAATGAGCTTCATGGATGCATACTCAGGATATAACCAGATAAAAATGGCCCCTGAGGACGCCCCCCACACAGCATTCTACGCTAATAGCGAGATATACCATTACACAGTGATGCCTTTCGGACTCATAAATGCTGGAGCAACATACCAAAGAATGGTCAACAAAATCTTTGGGGACATGATAGGGAAGACAATGGAGGCGTATGTGGACGACATGATAGTCAAATCTAAAGAGAAGAAGGACCATGTGGAAAACCTTCGCTCAACGTTTGAAAGGATGAGGCAATATCAAGTCCGTCTAAACCCGAAAAAGTGCGCATTTGGGGTGCAATCAGGAAAGTTCTTAGGCTTCATGGTAAGCCAGCGAGGCATAGAGGTAAACCCCGAAAAACTTCAAGCAATTGAAGAAATGCAATCACCTACGAAGCACAAAGAGGTTCAACGACTGAACGGGAGGTTGGCAGCCCTTAACAGATTCCTATCCAAAATAGGAGACAAGGCATTACCCTTCTTTGAGGTACTAAGGGCAAACAAGAAATTTGAATGGACACCGAGATGTGAGGAGGCCTTCCAGCAACTAAAACAACATCTAAAGACACTACCACCCCTAGCAAAGCCTACACCAGGGAAGCCCCTCTACCTCTACATCTCAGTGAGCAACGTGGCAGTTAGCTCAGTGCTAATCAAAGAGGAAAACGCTACACAATTGCCAGTATACTTCGTAAGCAAAACATTGGCAAAGTATGAGATCAACTACTTGCCAATAGAAAAATACCTCTATGCACTGATCGTATCAGCAAGAAAGTTGAGACCGTATTTTCATGGGCATGAAGTAACAGTCCTCACAGACCAACCATTGAAACACCTCCTGCAGAGACCAGACACATCGGGAAGACTGACCAAATGGGCAATCGAGCTAAGTGAGTTTCGCATTCATTTCGCCCCAAGAACAGCCATAAAGGGTCAGGCTCTAGCGGATTTTATCGCCGAATTCACTGGAATTAATCCGGACGAAGACTTGGGAGAAATCAAAACTACATGCGAGGCAAGTAGTAGTCAGGAGGCACAATCAGAAGAATTATGGGAGATGCATACTGATGGGTCATCCAACGGAGGAGGTTCAGGTGCAGGCCTCTTACTATACCCACCAAACAGCGATGCACCTATGCGCTATGCCATGGCACTTACCTTTAAGGCAACAAACAATGAGGCTGAGTACGAAGCACTAATAACTGGCCTGAGAATAGCCAAAGGAGTAGGGGCAAAGCATTTAAGGGTCAAGTGTGATTCTCAACTAGTTGTCAACCAAGTGAAAGGAATCTACACTGCAAAGTCCGAAAACATGCAGAGATACTTGCAGCAAGCCAAGGATCTGATAAAGAGCTTCCAAAGCTTCGACATTGAGTCTGTCCCAAGAGAACAAAACCAAGAGGCAGACGCCTTAAGTAAACTAGCCTTAGGGGCAGAAGCAGGCAAAGAGGTTCACTTCGTGGAGCAAAGAATGCAATCAGTGATAGAACAAATGGAGGTTCTAGCAATAGATGAAGCAGAAGTCTGGATGACACCAATGAGACAATACATCATGGAAGGAAAGCTCCCAAAAGATAAGGTGGAGGCAGTCAAGATTGAAAGGATGGCTAGGAATTACGCAGTGATGGACAATGAGCTCTACAAGAAAGGATACTCCACACCTTTCCTCAAATGCATAGCATACCCAGAAACAGAGAGGGTACTTGCAGAACTCCATGAAGGAGAGGCGGGGTGTCATGAAGGAGCACGGTCAATAAGCCGAATGGTCTACAACCTAGGATACTATTGGCCATCATTGAGCAAAGAAGTAGCAGACTTGGTACAAAAATGTGATCACTGCCAAAGGTACTCCAGAAATATAACAGCCCCACCAGCAAAGCTAAGCTCCATCTCAGGAGCCTGGCCTTTCGCACAATGGGGGATTGATTTGATAGGCCCCCTACCAAAAACAAAAGGCCAGAAGACTTGCATAATTGTTGCAATAGACTACTTCTCCAAGTGGATAGAAGCAAAGGCAATGGGGAAGACAACAGACGACCAAGTCGTTAATTTCATCCAATCTCACATTGTCTCGAGGTACGGGGTGCCAAGAGCAATAATAAGTGACAATGGCCCACAATTCAAGAGCAAGAAATTGCAGTGGTATTGCGAAAGATTGAATATAGATCACCGTTTCGCATCAGTAAAGCACCCTCAGACAAACGGACAGGTAGAATCGGCAAACAAGATAGTGCTAGATGGCCTAAAGAAACGACTCCACGCCACCAAGGGAAGTTGGGTAGATGAGCTGGAGAATGTTCTATGGGCAGTGCGGACAACACCAAAGATATCCACAGGAGAAACGCCATTTGGTCTAGTGTACGGAACCGAGGCGGTGGCACCAGCAGAAATAGCTGTACAAACACTGAGGACCAAGTACTTTGAGGAGCATGAGAACAACAAGGCAAGACTTTTAGATTTAGACATGGTGGAGGACAAAAGGTGGAATTCAGAAGAAGCACAGACACGAATGCGCCTTGTCTCAGCAAGATACTACAACCGCCAAGTCAAGGAGAGACAATTCCACGTAGGAGAACTAGTACTAAGAAGGAATGAGTTCTCACACTTAGACCAAGTCAGAAAATTATCTCCAAAGTGGGAAGGACCATACAAGATAGCGTCAGTTCCCTACGTAAACGCGTACCGCCTCGAAGATGGGGAGGGGTATATCTCCACAAACACCTTCAGTGGAGAGCACCTAAAGAAGTACTACGTATAAGAAGAAAGCACAAGCAAAAGACCATATCCTTAGTTTCATATTACACATTTTACGCGCTTCAGCTTCACAAGCTTTTCAAAAAACAACTTTTGAGAAGGAGAACTCACGAAGTTACTCCAACTCTACAACTATCTTTTATTCCTACAAAGGATGTCTTGGTGCACCAAGGCATCCCAAGTGTACAAAAACATGAATGCTCCTAAGGGAGTAGTAGTTACTCAAGATTATTTTCAAGTGAATGTAGTGGTATAATCACGAAGTTATCCTTACACAGATATGACTTCAAGTCAATGACAGGTTCGACGCCCCCAAGAGCGTATCTTGAGAGTAGTTTTCATACTACGACATTCGACGCCCCCAAGAGCGTATCTTGAGAGTAGTTTCCATACTACGATATTCGACGCCCCCAAGAGCGTATCTTGAGAGTAGTGTTCATACTACGACTTTCGACGCCCCCAAGAGCGTATCTTGAGAGTAGTTATTACACTACGACCTTCGACGCACCAAGAGCGTATCTTGAGAGTAGTTTTCATACTACGACATTCGACGCCCCCAAGAGCGTATCTTGAGAGTAGTTTCCATACTACGATATTCGACGCCCCCAAGAGCGTATCTTGAGAGTAGTGTTCATACTACGACTTTCGACGCCCCCAAGAGCGTATCTTGAGAGTAGTTATTACACTACGACCTTCGACGCACCAAGAGCGTATCTTGAGAGTGGTTTCCAAAAACTACGAACTTCGACGCCCCCAAGAGCGTATCTTGAGAGTAGTGTTCATACTACAACCTTCGACGCCCCCAAGAGCGTATCTTGAGAGTAGTTATTACACTACGAATTCGACGCACCAAGAGCGTATCTTGAGAGTGGTTTCCAAAAACTACGATTTCGACGCCCCCAGGAGCGTATCTTGAGGTAGATTTGCAACCTACCAGATTCGACGCCCCCAAGAGCGTATCTTGAGGTAGAAAAAACACTACCAGTTCGACGCCCCCAAGAGCGTATCTTGAGGTAGATTTCAAACTACCAGTTCGACGCCCACCAGGAGCGTATCTTTGGTCTAACCTGAGCCCTCCGGGAGCCTATCCTGTGAAACGTTAAGTGCCGTCCGAGAGCCTGTCTCGTGAACAGTTTGACACCCGTCAAGAAGGTATCGGTGGACTAACCTGTGCCCTCCGGGAGCCTATCCTGTGAAACGTTAAGTGCCGTCCGAGAGCCTGTCTCGTGAACAGATTTGACACCCGTCAAGAAGGTATCGGTGGACTAACCTGTGCCCTCCGGGAGCCTATCCTGTGAAACGTTAAGTGCCGTCCGAGAGCCTGTCTCGTGAAAAGATTTCGACGCCCACCAAGAGCGTATCTTTGGTCTAACAGTACAACGTATACCGTGTAAGGGGTATCAGAAGAGATCATCATACCATGCTTAGAACGGTACCATGCTTAGAAGGATACCATGTTCAGAAGGATACCATGAGAAAGAAATTTCTAAGTAAAGTAATGTGAAGAACAAGTAATGTTTTTTCTTTATGAAATGGCAGGTAAGGCAAGAAGAAAAGCACGAAAGAAGGATAAGTAAAGGAAACACACCAATGAAAGGGTCCATACCCAAAGAGCCATACACAAGGCATAGGGAGACATCATGAGAAGAGGTACAAGCACACGGCCATATATACAACGAGTATAAACAAGTGTATCAGACAAAGATGGCAACACTAAGAAATGTGGAGTTTTAAACTCTAAAGACAACCACAACTCACAAGCACATGAGACTACCACAATAGATAGGGGTACTATTCCTTTATCTTCGCAATATGCTTAAGTGCAAAGTCTGACAGATCACCAAGACGAGAGAAAGGAAAGTCAGGAGCAATCATGTGAATACGTTCAAGAATCTCCTTAAAGGAAATACGTTTAGCCACAGAGCAGCGAACGTCCATAGCAGCCTGATAAGCGGAAGAGGCCTTATACTCAGCAAGGGCACACTCTTTTGCCTCCATACGAAACATTTCCTCCAGAGAGAGTAACTCAGCAGCCTGAAGTGTCTCATCACGGTAAGACCTTTGTTTCAACGCCTCAACCTCTTCATTGAGAAGAGCAATGCGACCCTCCAAGTCTCGGCACCGCAAATCAGTAATACGACTATGCTCCAAATAGTTAATAAGACTGGAGTTAAGGGAGACACAAATGTCCTCGTACACCTTCCTCTCCTCAGCAAGATGAATAGCAAGGGTGAATAAATTAACAAGGTCGGCCATACCCTGTAACAAAAACAAAAGATGAGACGGATAACGCATGGAGAAGAAGTATGCCAAAGGATAAAACGGTTAATAAAATTACAGGAGCATAACGAGCCAACACATCACGAGCCAACTCATAAGTTGCATCCGACCCTTTGGAGAGGGACACACGATCAGCAGGAGGAACAGCAGACTGCAGAACACGAACTCCAACCTCAGGAGTTTGCAAAGAAGATTGATTGTCAAAACGAGCCCCACGCCCATAATAAGGCGCCCACTCAGACCCAACAATTCCATCAACAGGGGGACGAGACAGCTCCTTCCGACTCAGACGCGGAAGACGAAGTCTACCTATAACAAAGCACAGAGTAAATACCAATATACACTAAGGAAACTCAGCTGCTCAAGAACTCACCAAACAGAGAGGAAGGAAAAGACGGCTCCCGGACCTTCGATTGGGGGGCATCAATATAGAAAGAAGATGGCACCCTAACGTCACCACCCTTACCTCCAGTTAGAGAACACCTCCCCGCACCATAGAAAACCGATCTTTTTGCAATCGAAGATCCGGTCCCGGAAGTAACCACTCCCACACGTACTGGCCTCTTACTCCTCATCAATCACCAGGAAGTTCTGCTAACCGGAAAAAACACAGGCTCAATCCAAGAAAAACAGAAAGCAAACAATGGACAAGAGACACGAACTCATTTCCATAAAATGATAGATACAAAGTCAAAAGACAAGAATAGAAAGACGGCAAGAAAAACCCCACCAGCCAATAGGCAAAGGCAGGGGGTAGGGGGAGATAGTCATAACCCCCAGCATAAGGAGACCCCATCAGCCAATAGGCAGAGACAGGGGGCAGGGGGAGATAGTCATAACCCCCAGCATGGAGAGACCCCTCAGCCCAACAGGCAGAGGCAGGGGGCAGGGGGAGATAGTCATAACCCCCAGCATGGAGAGACCCCTCAGCCCAACAGGCAGAGGCAGGGGGCAGGGGGAGATAGTCATAACCTCCAGCATGGAGAGACCCCTCAGCCCAACAGGCAGAGGCAGGGGGCAGGGGGAGATAGTCATAACCCCCAGCATGGAGAGACCCCTCAGCCCAACAGGCAGAGGCAGGGGGCAGGGGGAGATAGTCATAACCCCCAGCATGGAAGAGATCCCTCAGCCCAACAGACAGAGGCAAGAGGGCAAACAGAGATAGCCATAATCCCGATGTAAAAAACCCCACACGCCAGTAAACGGAAGTACGAAAGCAAGAAGATGGAGGAAAGACAAATCAAGCAGAACTATATTATCATGAAGACACGTAAGTCGAAACGAGACAAGTAAGGAAACAACTGAAAGAAAAACAGGATCGAATTCCACAAGAACAATGCTTACACAATTAGAAAAACGCATACCTCAATGCGACTCGTGCCTCGAGAAGTAAGCCCAACCAGAAATCCCACCGTCGAAAAGAAGAGAAAAGGACAACGAGAATGAGGTAATCACTCCCCCTTTTATAACACAAAGGTTTAGGGTTTTTCCAAAATCGCCAAATCAACACCGTTGATTTTTAGAGAGGAAAATTTCAAGGGACAAGATTCAAAAACTAGTTCCTATTGACCACGGTTAAATCCACGCTCACCCTAGTTAACATCCCCTAAGGTTTATTTTCTAGTATTCCATACTTAGGAAAATTTTTGGCTAAAATTAATTTTTCCGCACTTAGATAAAATCCCTGCACGAATTTGAAACATAAGTCATTTAGTTGCATTTGTATCACACCCCTGTGCAAGTTTGTATTTTTTGAGTATACACCTGTAGCAGAGATAAGTTTATTACTCCCGCCTCAGACGGACGCGTGCCTAGGCACACGTCCGTGCTACTCTGACGTTTACAATTCCTCTATCTCATTAGACAGGGGGCAGAGTCAGAGGCACGCATCCATGGGTAAGCAGGCATTCAGACAAAGAAGGTAAAATCCCGGTTTCAAATTGCGCGTGTCATACCATCCTAAAATAGAGTCAATCAAGGGTTAGGCCATTGGTTGACTCGGGGGCATGTGATGGATATACGCCCAATTTGAACCCGTTGACTTCCGAACCGTTGTATTTTTATCATCCCATTTATGATTGCGAATCGAAACTTCAACCCGGACACTTCGCGAGAACATCGACGGCTCGGACGGGGCCGAAGCGCCCGTCCGATAGAGGCGAACTCACCTAGGTGAGGTTGGGTGGCCACACCCGACCTCCCCTAGGGGAGATCGGGTCAGCCGACCCGATCTCCCCTAGGGGAGATCGGGTTGGCCAACCCGATCTCTCCTAGGAGAGATCGGGTCAGCCAACCCGATCTCTCCTAGGAGAGATCGGGTCAGCCAACCCGATCTCCCCTAGGGGAGATCGGGTCGGCCAACCCGATCCCTCCTAGGAGGGATGGGGTTGGCCAACCCCACCCTCCCTAGGAGGGGTTGGGTGTCCTCACCCAACCCCTACCCTTGGGGGTCGGATTTCTCCCCCCCCAAGGGTCCCGGTACCCCTTTCAGACGCCCATGCTCGGTCCACTCCGCCTGCCTCATCCGAATCCTAAAGTCTTAATTATACGCTTAGAGGTTAATTAATTGTGTTTAAAGGCTAACGATGTCATTAAGCCACCTTCATGACACCGTTGCCTATAAATACCCCACCTTCACAACTTATTTGAACATCTTGGCCATTTGAACAATTTAGCTCTGACATCTCTCTAGCTTTATCTCTCTAGAAATATAGTTCTGACTTAGGCATCGGAGAGGGTTCACCAGGCACCACCCCCCCCTCCTCCGTGTCTGGTATTGCCCCTTTTGCAGGGCAAAGGGAGAGAAGAAGAGAAGGAACCAAGGGAAGAAGGAAAGGAAGAAGGACATAGACAAAGTCAAGGAAACTCGAGAAGACCGGATCATACACATCCCCCGTAAGGAGTGAGATCAAAGCCGACACCCCGTTGACCTAGATCTCATAACTTAACAATTGTGTATTAAGGATTGCGGTGTTACCGTCATTATACATACATCTCGAGCCCGATCGTGAAGGAAGAAGCCTGTTCGTGAAGGAAAAAGCCCGAAGCTGCCCAAGTGGTGAACCGAACCCAACATTTGGCGCCGTCAGTGTGATTCAAACAAAAAGCCATTCCGCACCGCGAGCTATGACTGGAAGACGACCAAAGAGGCGGGTGCAAACAAACCGAAGTCGACAAGAAACCAACCAGGACGTTCTCACGTTCTAGATATAGGATCTACCGCCTTATCCGTGCCAACCGTAAACGTTCCTTCCGCACAGCACGGTCCCGAAGTTCAGAATAATGCATTAGCACATGAGTTCGAGCAAAGGACGGGGATCATTGAAGAATTCCCATACGGGATGCCATCCAACAAAGAGAAGCAAGCAACAAGTCAGCAGGATCATTTGCACGTGCGTAAAGACATGTTCGATGCATCCTCCATGCCAACAAGCAGCGTGCCTTCCGCACAGCATGGCCTTAAAGTCCAGAATACAGCATACATTGCATCCTATCCGGAAAAGATGGCAAACGTACATATGATCCATGGAGACTTTGATGTTGAAAGCGAGAAGTCGTGAGAGCAAGAAGTGTACGTTGCAAAGACATTGCACAAGCTCCATGATACCAACATGGAGTATGTCGACATAAAGGATGCCGCCTTTGAAGATGTCATTGGTTTTTCATCAAAGGACAAAGAGCACATTGCGTACCACGACGCCTTGGCCATAACAACGCAAAAGCCGACAAGAAGTCGACTTGGATCCTCCCACATGCCTGTTGCCACATTCAACGCCTTCTTCATTCCAACAAGAAGTGCATCATTCGCACAATACGACCAAGGAGTCCTCCAATACAAAGGTGTCAACCCGTCATCACCTGTCATTCCCACCATGATGACCGCGCTCGAAGAGCTGCTTGCATTCCGAAAGATGTTAAGGAACCAAGGATATGCCCCGCCACCACCACCTATGCCTCCAATCAACGAACAGGTCGAGGAGACAAGAACAAAGTCCCGAGTCACAAGTCATCAAGACACACTGCACCAAGGAATAAGGGGGCAATACATGGAAGGTACCTTCCAGTACCGATAACCAATGCAAGGAGCCGCACGCTCATACAACCCATATGTTATAGCACAACACCAAGAAGGGACATGGAAATAACCTCCAACCTCCCGCTTAAAAATATACAAGGAAGGTTCTTCCACGAGGACAAACCAAGACGATGCTAACATCCATCACAAGGAGGGACGGAAAAAATCTGTTAATGACAATGACGTCCTAATCACGGGACTAACAACAAGAACCTTGAAGGCAATAATTGAGGAAAAGATAGACGCTTCCTGGGAAAAGAGACAACCGAAACAAAAGAGGCCATTCCAGTCAGACGTCCAAAGGCTCAAAAACACCAATCTTGCCAAATGGGTTCCATTGAACACACCGTTGTCCGTCATCTTGAAAGAGATAAAGAAGGCCAAGTTGTGGAAAAAACCCTCCAATTTCCGCAAAGGCCCATTGGGAAAAGATGAAAGCAAATGGTGTGAAAATCACGAAGTGTATGCCCACGAGACGGAAAGCTGTTTTGGATTAAGGTTTCATGTAAACAGCTTAATCTTAAAAGGAGAAATGAAGAAGTATATCGACCAAGGAAATAAGCATCAAAAGAAGTCTCGTGTGAAGTCTTCAGGAAAAGGCAAAGGAAAAGAAAAGGCGAATGATAATCCACCTATCGCCAAGCGCCGGAAAAACAACATCACTCATGGAACCAATTATGATGACTTATACAATCCTTGGAGCATGAAGGTGGAGGAAACAAATTTCAAACTCCCGGAAAACAAACTTCACCGACGACTGGAGCCAATGACTGCCTTCCTTGGCAAGAACGTTGAAGAACGATGCAAGCACCATAAAACTGGGGGGCATGGCACCAACATTTGTTCATCCCCAAAGGAGGAAATTGAAGAGCTCAACACGCTAGATGCGTTGAGGAACTATGTGGCACGTGGCAGAATCAACTTGCCGACAAATCACCTATGAAGACGTCAAACACATCATCAATCCCTTAATCTCCATTTTTTGCATATCTACTTTAAGTCTTCTTAGATTAAGTACAACTTATGTTTATTAGCCTTAGTACTTTTCAAAAGGAGCGATCAGTAGACGCCTTCCTGTAATCCGTTGTACGAACTCCAAATATCTAATGAAGGTTAAATCTACTTTCGTAGGTACATTACATATCATGCATACTACCTTGGAATAACGCCAAGTAACATCTACGCACATATTAATTGCGTCAAAAACACAATCTATCGCACTATGAACAACAAACGGCATAGGTCATACAACATCCCCATGCAACGGAGCCTCAAGCATTCTATACGCACAACACTAAAAATCGCGTTGCAATAATAAATAAGATGGGGGCATTACCCAAGTGACAACGTCATCAACATTATGGAATATAGGAATTCAGGATACGCTCCTATGTTATATGCACGCCCGTGACAAACCCATCACGAGGAAAGAGTTAGAAAATTATTTCCAACATCCAGCAAGTTTACCCTTGTCAAGAACACAAGAAGGATCGTACCACTCAAAACGTACGCCGACAGCAAAACCTAATCTTCGGACAAAACAAAGGAGAAGATGAGGATTCCACCAGTATAACATCTCTCAACCATATGCACAATCGTCATACAGACATAACCTCAGAAAGAGTCACAAGTGTACGAAGAAACACATAAAATAAACCCAGGCCCCTTGAAAGTGAACACATGAAGCATACATCACAAAGCCAACACATTAATTCAACATCGCGCAATGCGCAATAGGAGAAGGAGAGCAACAACTCCAAATCGGCGTTCTGTTCGTGATTGCAGAAAAGCTTGACGAATATAATGAAATCCCAGGGTATACAACCATGAACAAGTGAGGTATGATGAGCGTTAACATCACACCAAAAGATCAAGTTCCCAACAAAGGCAGGAATTGGTGAAATGAAGGAAGATCAGCAGCTATCAAAAACTGCTACAAGGTGGCACTCCAACATAATGTCAAGACAAACAATAGCGGAATTCCCGTCATTGATGAAAGCCCAAGGGTAGACCATGCACGTCCTGCTCTTGTTGAAGCGTTACAAGAAATCAAGATAGATGAGCTAGAAAGGATGGTCCGAGTAGGCGCATCACTGTCAGAAGATGAAGTAATAGAAACCATCAGGAAACAGCGGTACGATTGCCAAGCGACTTCGGGGGCACCAAGCTGACAAGTGCTCGGCATTCCACCGAAGTGAAGAAACGAATAATTGCAAGAACACGCGGTACCATTCTTCTAAGAAGGAAACACCAAGCAATGATCATATATAGTCATGATGCATAGTCGTTGTTCATACATACATATTCACAATCACACATAGAGGGTGATACTTGGAAAAGTTCCGCTCCCGACATAAGCGCACCTGTCACGATTCGCACCTACCGCGTCCGCACTTAGGGAAGTTTCCTGTACAAACAAGGAGTCCTCGTATCAGACTCCTTTACGTTATCTATTATATGCATTATTAAAAAGAAAATGTCATAACTCCATATTTTTGCAAACTTGTAAACATTGCAATTATCTGACAAAGAGCAACTCTGTTTGTAGGTACATGCTACACTATGATTACTACATGGGAATTATGCCAAGTAGTAACCTATGCACATAATATCTACTTCAAGAATACAAGCTAAGCATTATGTTCAAGAAGGGATTTATGGCATACAACGCCAACATATCTATTATCTACACCAACAGGGAGTTTATTTCTCCATCCATAACAGCGGCTATATCAAGAAGATGTCGGCAACACAAAGCCATCACGCTATGTGCACAGTCAACTTATATGTGGCAATGACAACTTGCGGCTTATCTACAAAAAGGGACTTATAAAATTCTCTACTCAAAGTGACGACTATTCCAAAGGCGTCAACAACAAGCAATATCTTGGATAAACACCAAGATTTACTATCAAAAGTAGCATGTTGTGGTATCCTCTTTGTAAGGGCAAACCCCATGTTTACTTCTAAAAAATGGCATGCTGTGAAAATCTCTTAGAAGCAAATCCTCATGTTTATAGCCATTCCCTGAATAGAAACAGGATGCGGCAAATGCAGTGATGGGACTGATCACCCCATCGTGGAGGAAGTCCTCTTGTTAGACGACAACCCCACACACTAAAAGTATGCATATTCTCTTAAGGGTTCATACACCATGAAGACTTAGGCCTGAAAAAGGATAGCTTCATGTTATACGCTTTTTAAAGCAAACCTTGTACAAAACTCATCAACTTACAAGTTGAATCTTGTATAACGTTATCTTGCTCTTTAGCATTTAACGCTAAAACAACAAAATCAGCAAGAAGTATCTTGCAACAACGTCGCCTTAAAGTCGAACTAAGAGACGGTATAAACTTAAGTCTTGCTTCGCCAAGACGACACTGCTACATATCAAAGGCCAAGTGCCAAGTACATTACTACCTGCAATGCTACAAGTACCAAGTGTACATAACACTCTGCAATGCGCAAGTCGCAACATCCGATGTTCTATCCATCACAACAGGGAGTTCAATCCTATCATGGAAGTCCAATACATACGGACAATGAAGATAACACAAGGTATGAAATATTACTAACAAGTTATCACATGTTTATTATTATTGAAAACAGGTCCAAGTAATGAAACATCATACAAGCAAAGGCGTAAACAGAGATTTATCGAAAACCTCAAAGCAACATCAACCCATTCACAAAGGGTTCAACATGCTGAAAACAGACAACCTGACACCAACCAAGAGATATCATCATCTCCAAGGATCTATAGCAAAAAGTTCATAGTGTCAACATCAAAGGCAATGTCGTTATCCGCACAAAAGACACCGCAAGGATGGTCGCTTTAACTTCAATACGACATAGCTCTTCAACAAAAGCGCGACAATCCGTAACGCGTGCATCAAAATCAACCATCTTCAAAATCAACTTTCAAGTATGAAGAAGTAAACAACGCTTACCTCAATGGGAGGAACGCTCCTCCTTGGGCCGGTCCCTCGACCTGGGGGCAGAAGGCACCACCGCACGACCCTCACTCTATTCCCTTTATCGCAAGAAGCAGTTAGCACGGTCGTGCTCGGCATAAAGAACTTAGAATCGCTCGAGGAACGCGCCCCTGCGTCGGATCTTTTGAGAACTGTGCTAAAGCCGGGAACTGCAACCACGCGTTCAGCAACATGAAAGCAGCAAATTGGAAAATTAACAAATTCAAAGAAGATACAAGGAGGTGCCTTACTCACAAGTTCTTTACCGCGACCATATCCAGAGACTCCAGAGTAGCGGGGGCAATTGTACGAACATTCCTTCCAATGAGCGGATTACTGTACACATCGGCTATCTACAAAGACGAGTTTTTTCCATCAAGTCCAACCTACATTACAACATGATACGAGTCATAAAGGACATCAACATCTACACTTGGTGTATTACTTAGCTGCTCAACCATGTCGACATCCGAACACAGAGTTACTCGCAGAATGGAAATAGTGGACTTACTCATGATAACAGCCGTGGGAAGATTAATTCCGACAAGAAGATAGCAAGATCTGATATCCTGAAAAATGCAACCAACAATCCAATCAGTGCGCAAACACGCATCAACACTTATGCAAACATTTATGCAATGGACGCTCCATGTGAGACAACTATGTACGTACAAGGCTCGTTAGTCTTCGCAGAACAAATAACAAACATCATGCAGTGGGGGCAACTTCTTCAACACATTAACCTTACATGACGACATCGAGCTCATACTAGCAGCATACATGATTACAAGGGCGAAATATTTTCTAAGTGTTTTGCTCAGGATGGCAGCCAGCATATTGCAAGCTGTCAGCATGTTACTATGTGTCAGCATATTACCAAGTGTTAGCATACAACAAGGTGTTGGCGTACAACCTGTGTTTACATCAAAGCATATGGATACAGCGTACATAGCCAGGGATAGAGAAAAGATTCTAAGTGTGGGGGGAAGTGCGTACATACATGTACGTACATACATGTCGACAAGGATGCATGTCGACAAGCAAGAAATATTTCCTAAGTATTTCCATGTACGTACCTACATGTTGACAATGATGGATGTTGAAAAGCAAGGAATATTTCCTAAGTATTTCCATGTACTTACATACATGTCGACAAGGATGCATATCGACAAGTGAAGAATATTTTCTAAGTGTTTTCATGTACATACATACATGTCGACAAGGATGCATGTCGACAAGTGAAGAATATTTTCTAAGTGTACCCATGTACGTACATACGTGTCGACAAGGATGCATGTCGACAAGTGAAGAATATTTTCTAAGTGTTTCCATGTACGTACATACATGTCGACAAGGATGCATGTCGACAAGTGAAGAATATTTTCTAAGTGTTTCCATGTACGTACATACATGTCGACAAGGATGCATGTCGACAAGTGAAGAATATTTTCTAAATGTTTCCATGTACGTACATACATGTCGACAAGGATGCATGTCGACAAGTGAAGAATATTTTCTAAGTGTTTCCATGTACGTACATACATGTCGACAAGGATGCATGTTGACAAGTGAATAATATTTTCTAAGTGTTTCCATGTACGTACATACATGTCGACAAGGATGCATGTCGACAAGTGAAGAATATTTTCTAAGTGTTTCCATGTACGTACATACATGTCGACAAGGATGCATGTCGACAAGTGAAGAATATTTTCCAAGTGTTTCCATGTACGTACATACATGTCGACAAGGATTCATGTCGACAAGTGAAGAATATTTTCCAAGTGTTTCCATGTACGTACATATATGTCGACAAAGATGCATGTCGACAAGTGAATAATATTTTCTAAGTGTTTCCATGTACATACATACATGTCGACAAGGATGCATGTCGACAAGTGAAGAATATTTTCTAAGTGTTTCCATGTACGTAGATACATGTCAACAAGGATGGATGTCAACAAGGGGAGAATATTTTCTAAGTGTTTCCATGTACGTACATACATGTCAACAAGGATGGATGTCAACAAGGTGAGAATATTTTCTAAGTGTTTCCATGTACGTACATACATGTCGACAAGGATACATGTCGACAGGGATGGATTGCATGCATCAAGTAGCTATTATCAACTTCTACACAGTGGCTCCTAAGCATTCCTACGATGCTTATCGACAAAGCTCATACGACGACATCTATGGTAACAAGCATTAGAAATTGTTAAAATATTTTCTAAGTGTTTTAGCATGTTTACAGACAATGACCGACAGTCTATACATGATATTAAACGTACATTGCCTAAGCTATCATTACCAACATACAACCTTTGACGGCCATGTACGTACAACTACCGATCATCAACATCAAGCATACTAAAGCAAAGACTAAGGTTGGAACAACATGTCGACAATGAACACTATGCATAAGGGAAATATAACGATTCATTTACACTTTTCTAAAATTTTCAGCACTTAGAAAAATTTTGACCGATTTGGAGCTTTATCAAACACCTTGTATTCTAATGCATTTTATCAAACACCTTGTATGCATGGTAAAAATAACTAGGTACATAGTAATTTCAAGATTGAATCAAGGCCAAAAGAAATCGAGAAATGTCCAACCATGTATGGAATTGAACTCACCAACACGAAGCAAGTCCGAATTGACACGTGCCACACCGGAATCCAATTGATATCATCAATGATGTGTCTACTCCAAATATATGATCTCAAAAGTTTCATCTTCATCAAGAATAGAGAGCTTCTTGGAGATTTATCTACGAAGGATGTAAGATAATGAGTATTCTCTCTCCTAATTTTTACTAATAGTGTCTACACCATGTGCTAAGGACTAAACTTTCATATATTTTCATATAAGTCCTTAGCAACCTTTACAAGAATCTTTGCATCTCTCCTATGTTCATATTGCATATATACTACACAATGCTTCATGACACACTACACGTAATCATTATTATACATTGCGTACATAGAATTTATCATACACATTTATTATTTATGATCGTTACGTGATTATTTTTGTAATCTAAGTATGAATTTCATGTTTATATCATGTCTCACGTTTACACCATACTTCATGTTTGCATCATACTACGTGTTTGCTTCATTTTTTATGTTTACATCATGCTTCATGATTACATACATGTTCTCCAATTCCATATTATTCTAAGTGTTTTGCTTGTTGCATCATTACGTCGTTCTCCAATTCCATATTATTCTACACTGTCATCATTTACATATGGACAACGTATTACGTATTTACATCGTGTACCATGATATTATTACGTTGCATGTTTCTCTATTATTTCAAGTATTTCATTCATTACATGATATTGCGAATATAATTGCATGTCGTTGTACGCATATTATCCGTTACGCTAACCTTGTAAAAAGATTACGTACGTACGGCGGAAAATTAAAAGTTGGTCAAATTTATGATCTCAACATTCGAATTGACAAACAGGCTACCCCTTAGGTCAGTACCGAACCTAAATTGGACGAATATCTTATCTTTGAAGAGAGTCAAGCAAGTGTTAGATATCTGTCCAATTCGGGTTCGTATTTACATTCCGGGCCTCGTAAAATATCCCAAAACCCGTAAAAAACCCTTTCGTGGACACCCAAGTCTAAAACGGTCTAGGATACACGCAATTCCCGGGCCGTAGGACTTCCGGATTTCTTTTAGCAATCCGAGTAGGTCCGGATTACCGTTTTTCTCCGCGCTCATCTCGATTATTTTTGCCGATTGCGAGAAGTCGGTGCACGCATAGTCCACCTTGATGACGGTATACGTATTCCTACATACCGACATCAAGCCATTCAAAACTGAGCATGATCCTTAGGTTCCCTATAAATAGGGGCCTAGGTCTCTCATTTTAGACAATTCCCTCACTTTTGGACTTGAAATGCTCTGACTTCTCTCTAAGGCTTTCTCTCTCTAGATGTTCTAACTTGAGCGTCGAAGTGGGCCCAACCAGCATTCTCCCCTCCCACGCTGGTTACTGCCCCTCGTGCAGGTCCCGAAGATCAAGAATTCAAGGTCGAGGATTGGGAGTTTAGCTCGGTGATTGTGTATTAAGGATTGCGGCGTTCCCGTCCTTATACATACATCTCGAGCCCGATCATGAAGGAAGAAGCCTGTTCGTGAAGGAAAAAGCCCGAAACTGCCAAAGTGAAGCGAACACAACAGGGATCACTCGTCTTGCTCGTATTCCTCTTTTCTCGTTCATTCTCTCGCTTACCTGCAAAAGGGGTAAGCTGAGAGGTGTCTGACGAACCCTCTCCGATGCTAAAATGAGTATCCGGTTTTAGAGAGATAAAGTTCTAGAGAGGTCAAAACATTCAAGTGAAATCAAGTTGTAAATGAGAGATATGAGGTCCTATTTATATAGACCGTGATCTTGGCATCGGAGGGGCCCACAATATTTGGTCGGGTCCGCGTAATATTCTATACGGGACAGAGTGACTGTCGTGCGCGAAGCCCAAATGGTGGTTACCCGGGCGTCAGAGCAGAACGCGGGGACGTGTCGTCCCCTTCCGACCTGACTAGTCGGGTCCTTTTGGTCGGACTAGTCCGGTTGGAGGCCTCTTAGGTGGACTAGCGCGTATTCGGGTCTCAGTCACTCGATCATAAAGTTTCGGTTTCCAACCGTGTCCGGGGTCGACTAGGCGACCTAGTCGAGCCTAAGTGACGTCTGATTGGGTGTATATCCATCATTTTCCCCCGAGTCAAGCATTGGTTTTACATTTACTTGACTCTGTTTTTTTGAAATGATGAACACCCGAGTTGGTACCTCAGCTATACGTTATCTCTTTAATGAGTCTGGCCTTGTCAGTGCATATTACCCGACGGTTGTTCATTCCTTGCTTGGAGGGCAGTCATCCTATGAGAATTTCATAATCATAGATGCAGAAATATACACAATTACGGGGTGAGTCATAAGTGTGTAAACATATGCTTTCATGTGTGTAAACACCGCATTGACATACTTTTGAATGTGTAATGAATCATAAGTGATATTGAAAGTGAATGCAGGCGTGTCGATATGGGTACGTGCCTATGTACGTAATAGAGCATATATGGATCGATGTTTGTACGTCGTCCTGTGTATATGCATGAGTATGCAAAAGTAGTGACATTTGATGCAAATGAGTGTATCATGTCAATCATGGATACATGCCTTAGCGTTTAAATGTATTGGCATTTGATGCAAGTGTATGCATACATGTCAATCATGAATATATGCCTTAGCATTTAAAAAGAGTGACACTATATGCCTAAGCATGTAGTAGTAAATGGGTATTAATGTAAATAAGCCACATTTAATCTAAGCCCTTAGATCTTGTTGCTTTTAGTCAATGGTGAGGATTTAATCATTTTAGCAAAACCCTATTGTCATCTCTTTAAAAAGGGGTTGTATATCACCTTTTTTCATAACCACCAAAAATAAAATTCTCATCCACCATTAAAAATCTATTCTTTTTAATTACTTGGGGACCAAGAAATCACCAAGGCTAGGTGTAGAATCTTATTTTGAGCATCGGTTTGATCTTAGTCCGAGCAATCAAACCTTGATTTGGTTCGATTTCGGTTCGAAAGAGGGAGGGCAGCTCGCGGTGGTTCCGACGGCGGCGTCGAGGAGCTCCGGAGGTGCAGCTTGCAGCGGCGTATGGAGGCTCCAGTGGCGGCGGCTCGCATCGGGTGAAGCGCATGCAACCACGGCGGGGGGAGACGGGGCAGCGTCTCCGGTGCCAGCTGCAGCTTCATCCAGCGGCGGGCTGGACTTCGGCGGCAGCAGCTAATTTGGCCGGTAGTGGTTCTTGTGGTCCAATCGGTTCTGGTGAACCGGTTTGCATTGGGTCGGGTTTGCTCGATTTGACTCGGACAATTTGATTTCGTGATCGAGCACAGTTTTTGAAGGTCCAATCTTATACCCTCTCATGTTTCCTATCTTTAATCATAGTCGAGACACATATTTGCAATATATGGTTATATCAATTTAACTGAATCATTGCATATATCCGTAAAGGGATTACCTTTGCATCGATTTTGAAAAAAAAAATTGGTTTGAAAATAAAATTTTTTCCGAGTAGAAATGTTGTTGTTTCCGTTCGAGTTTTTTTTCATGTCGATCATTTTTTGCATAACCAGTAATCATGAAATTGATAAGTAAATATTTTCTCCCGAAGTAGGCTTGTTAATATCTTACACGTGAGGTGTTGAGTCTCGTGTCGGTGGTGTCGTGCGTTATGCCTGCACTGCCTTTCCTTTTTCATGGGGGTGTTCATATATTTAACGTAGGGGGTTACTCTTCATGTCCATCATGTATCATGTGTTCATGTAATGAACGCAGGGGATTACCCTTCGCGCCTGACATGTTTCATACTGAAGTATCATGTTACCACCGAATTAGGCATAGCGATCATTTTATGCTTAGGGAGGTAGCCTTCGCATTTGCCACTTTTATTGTCATTCGTATCATATTGCTCCTACGGTTGACGTATTGTAGTGTGTAGTCTTTTATATTGGTCATATCGGCGTAGTGTACGTATATCATGTTGGCCCCGTAGTGAGGCGTAGTAGTCATCCCGGACGTAGGGTGTCGACCCTTGCGTCCGTCGTACTTCATAGCGCGCGTATATCATGTTACCCCCATAGTAGGCGTAGTAGTCGTCCCGGACGTAGGGTATCAACCCTTGCGTCCGTCATGCTTCATAGTGTGCGTATGTCATGTTGCCCCCATAGTAGGCGTAGTAGTCGTCTATTCAAGTAGATGATGTCAATTTTTCATGAATATCAACCAGCCTTCCATTCATATTGTAGGTTATTTGTGCTACTTGCTCCTTGGGTCCTCTGTTTTTGGCGTGGACGCGTTTGTCGTTGCCTTGATGGAACCAGGCTTCTCATCACGCATAAGGCTTCATCTCTTAAAGATCTTATTACTATCTTTCCCAACCATTACTGGGCGTCAGAGACCGAAGTGGACTGGGAATCCTTTGTTGAGTCAGAGTCGGTTTCTGTGTTGTCACACATGTTCGATTTTGAGTTGGGGCTTTTCTGGAGACGGGGCTAGAACTGTCTTCAAAGCATGGGTCATATTTGGGGACTTCGTCTAATTCGGAGTCAGTTGAAGAGTCGGCGGGCAGTTTGGAGATTCGAGCTGACTCGGGATCGACGGGTGAGGTCGAGCATATGGGTCGGGAATATTCGGGAAATCTTCTTCGTGCGAAAGAGTAAAATTCATACGTTGCTTTGGCAGGCTTAAGTGATGTAGACGAGGCTACATACCCCTTTAATCACTATTTGAAGCGTAAGCTAGGGGATACCACTGTACCTCCTTCTGGGATGACGGCGTTATACGCTATCCAAGTGCGTCGTGGTTTACGTTTCCCTTATTGCCCGGATCTTCAAGAGCTGAGCCAGTATTACGAGGTATCTCCTCTTGATGTTGCTCCCAACATCATTCAAGTATGGGTTGGTTTTCAAGTTTTATTTTGTCGTCAAGGTTGGGGTTATTCCTTTGCCTTGTTCAGATGCTTCTACCGGATTCAGTATCATAAACCGACCAGGGTACTTGCCATGGTTGCACGTTTTCTTACGTTTTCTGGTCCGAATTCTAAGGAAAGGAGCGAGGCTTCGTGGAACTCTCATTTCCGATTCGTCCTTCTGATTGACCAGTTAGGTAGTCAGTGGAAGAACCACTACTTTTTCATTAAGGAATATCAGGTCACATGGCGGATTAACCGGTTTACTATCAAGGATGTCGTTCCTTCTGAGCTTTCTTCATCAAATAGAGCAGCTATCGAGTCGATATATGTTGCTCATAAGGCTCGGAGCTATCAGACCGTGTGTGCGTATTCAGAATCGGATCTTCGCGGGCAGGCTTCTTATTAGCTCCACCCTTCGTATGCTACTGATTTTGTTGTATTTCATGTCTTTTTCTTTCTCCTTGAAGGTTTTTTTGCTGAAAAAACCCCCACGGTCTCAGGTGGGCGATTCCGCACGTGATGATGCCTTGGTGGCAGAGAGGATGGTGTCGACGAATGCTGCTCTTAACGCTAAAAAATTGGCGAAGTCATCCAAAGGATCCAAACCTTCAGGTATGTAAGCACATGTAGTTGTTGTCATTGTCATCCATTTATTCTCACAGTTGTTCTCATATTTCTTTCCTTTCTTTTTCACAGCAAGCAATTGGGTCGGATAAAGGTTTGGTTGCGCCGAGAACCAAAAAGTCTAACCACGAGAGTGGATTCTCGAAGGATCCTTCCAGCAAGAAGAGGAAGACTGTTCCCCTTAATGACCCTCTAAAGACTTCTTCTTTTCATAAAGAGAAGGATGTCGTTCCTCCCGACCCTGCGACTGACAAAGGCAAGGGTCCTGCTTAGGACGAGGAGATTACATTTGATGCAGATGTTGTCGGACCTTTCGGTCCCCAACTCAAGGATGCACCTCGAAGGTATTCTATCATTAGTCTTCTTGCGTCACCGTTTATGTTATATTTTATTCATGTATTAATATGTAGGACGTTATACGGCTTCATGTGCTGTCTCGGGTGGATTTGGTCAGTCCTCTCGATGGTGGCGTCGTAGGCTACGCTTGGGTGCCTTTTGCCTCCACTGAGAGCTATCAATTTGATCGTTGGTCTTTTATGAGGACTCCGAAGGTTGTTGTACGCATGTTGATTGCGCTTGTGCCCCCGGTGGATCTTAGGGCTGTGCCTGACACCTGTCCGGCAGCGTATCGCTTCGTTTAGGAGGTGTTATCTCGATATGCCCATGTAAGTTTCTTATTTTCCTTTTCCTTTTGTTCTATTTTCATTGCTTAACTCATGCTTCTTGTATTTAGGTGGTTGCCGACAGGGTGAACATGTCTTCCTTCGTGGTTGAGCTAACCGAGAAGGTTGATATTCAACAATCTGAGTTGGAGAAGTCACAAGACGTGGTGTGCGTCTTGAAGGAGATGGTTGCTACCTTCGATTCATTTTAGTTGGTTTCATAAGGTCGCATTGCCTCCCTTGAAGCCGAAGTCTTTCGACATCGTAAGGTGAAGAAGTCGAAGTTATACCGGCGAGGGACCACTTGGCGCAGTATAAGGCATCTTCTAAGTTTGAGAAGGGATCCCAAGAGAAGTACAACAGTATGATTCATAACTATGGTGAGGAGCTTGCTGTAAAGATATACTCCATCGATCCTTTATTTGATTTAAGCGAGCTTGGGATTTTGCGGGCTTTGTTTCTAGCCACGTCAGAACGCTCTTTGGTGAGGATGCTCCCTCCCGAAGCAAAGAGAAATCCAGTTCTTCTTCGACTTCTTCTGACGATACCACTCATTCAGCTCATGATGGCGGCGATGACCCCATCACTTTCGTTTGATTTATGGACCCCTCTATCATGTTTGTAGATAGTCGTTTCTTTATCTTTATGTTGTTATACTTCATTGTTAGAAACACTTTGTTGGATTACGGGGACGTAATACTACGTAACGCTAAACGTGTACTAGCAAGAAATCTAATCTACGCAGCGGAATTAGTAAACATACATTTTAGCTTTCCTACCCAAGAACGAAGTGGAGGGAGTCCTGGTCCTCCGGTAAGAACCACGTGCAAGTTCTTCGTTAGAAGAAGTCCCACGCGATGTAGCTCCACGACCTCTGATCGATTTTTCAACGGAGATGGAACCTCGGACTTGATGATGATGGTGCCGAAAATATAGACTAGGGGAGAACAAGTTTTCTCAATGGAGATCCTTGTTCTTATTTATGAGTGTATTAACCCTTAGGAGTCAGCCCTATATATAGTATTGGTGGAGTTGCCAAAAGGCAACTCCAACCAATGCGGTACACCACATTCGGCCGAACTATGCATAATAAGGGGGGAGGCCCATTTTGGGCCTCGCTTGTCAATTACTAATTGGATTTGGCCCAATTAACCTTAATTGACAATTACCTATTTAAACTTAGGTAATTCCCTTAATTAACGGGCTCCTATTACGGTGCCACGTCACCATATGCTAACAGCTCCCACTCACCGGAATGGGAGGGTGCTCGTTAATCTATACGGTTACGCAATAGTATCAGCATCTTAGCCTTAAGTTCTTCGTCTCCGTCTCCGAATAGTTCATACGAGGTTTGCCGTGCGACCGGCGGATACGACGGGCATCGTGCTACTCATCTATTAGGAGTATTGTAGCGCCCGTAGAATGTTGATTCCCTTTCATGAACCAAACATGTTTGAAATAAAACTTGTTCTGCACTGTATCCTTGGTCAACTATTAATTCTCCAATTTCCCAGTTTTCCCGAAAGGAATACTTCTCCAGGGCATCCGTACAAGTGTTCACAACCTTCAACTAATATCCGGTTGGTGGCCACCTAGTAAACACGAGAGTCGGTTAATTAAAGGTGGACTTGACCATCCCCATCGCTTATACCCTTAGTCTGACTCAACCGGTTTCCAAGACGTGGTCACTTGGCTGTTTTCTTTGGCACTACGCTTGTACGCCGGGAAGCGAGCATTGAGCCAGACCTTAGGTATAAGTTCTGAGTCCGTGAGGATACTTTGGATGCCTCTTCATAAGGCATCCGGGATCAATCACACGCTCAAGGTGAAGAAGTATGTGCCCTTTGAATCACAAGGATTCTAGCTAGCACAACCGAGCATGACCCCGTGGTCGAACGTGGCACGCGCAGTATGAAGCACGCGTCGATAGCACACCTGGTAAAGCCAGGGATGGGATATGTCAATAATGCTATCGCAGAATCTCTCATCTGGCCTTGAATGTTGATGGATATACGCCCAATTTGAACCCGTTGACTTCCAAACCGTTGTATTTTTATCGTCCCATCGCCAATTGTAAATCGAAACTTCAACCCGGACACTTCGCGAGAACATCGACGGCTCGGACGGGGCCGAAGCGCCCGTCCGATAGAGGCGAACTCACCTAGGTGAGGTTGGGTGGCCACACCCGACCTCCCCTAGGGGAGATCGGGTCGGCTGACCCGATCCCTCCTAGGAGGGATGGGGTTGGCCAACCCCACCCTCCCTAGGAGGGGTTGGGTGTCCTCACCCAACCCCTACCCTTGGGGGTCAGATTTCCCCCCCCCCCAAGGGTCCCGGCACCCCTTTCAGACGCCCATGCTCGGTCCACTCCGCCTACCTCCTCCGAATCCTAAAGTCTTAATTATGTGCTTAAAGGTTAATTAATTGTGTTTAAAGGCTAATGATGTCATTAAGCCACCTTAATGACACCGTTGCCTATAAATACCCCACCTTCACAACTCATTTGATCATCTTGGCCATTTGAACAATTTAGCTCTGACATCTCTCTAGCTTTATCTCTCTAGAAATATAGTTCTGACTTAGGCATCGGAGAGGGTTCACCAGGCACCACCCCCCCCTCCTCCGTGTCTGGTATTGCCCCTTTTGCAGGGCAAAGGGAGAGAAGAAGAGAAGGAACCAAGGGAAAAAGGAAAGGAAGAAGGACATAGACAAAGGCAAGGCAACTCGAGAAGACCGGATCATACACATTCCCCGTAAGGAGTGAGATCAAAGCCGACACCCCGTTGACCTAGATCTCATAACTTAACACTTGGCGCCGTCTGCGGGCTTCGGATAGAAAGCCTAACTATCACTAGCAAGATGGCAAGCGTATATGTCATCCATGGAGGGTATGGAGCTGGAGGAGAGTCAGCAAATGCCAGAGAAGCATATATGGCAGAGTTAGGGACTCCTAAGCCAAGAGAAGAACAACCAAAGGAAAAGAAAGAAGACATAATAGAATTTTCAAGAAGAGACATGGAGCATGTGTTACCAGACAACAAGGATGCCCTGGTCATAACAATGAAGATCACTGATATGGACATTGGGAGAATCCTAATAGACAGCGGAAGCTCACCCAACATCATTAGCAAGAAGGTCCTCAATATACTAGGAGTTAGGCCAAGTAGCATAAAACAGGTTTACTCCCCCTTGGTAGGATTTTCAGGAGAGCCAACATACCCACTGGGGGCAGTCACACTACCTGTGACACTGGGCACAGGGCAGAGGCAGCTAAAGATTGATGTCCCATTCTTCATTACAGAAGAAATGGAGGAGTACAATGGGGTCCTAGGTACCACTACAATCAACAAGTGGGGTATGGTACCATCAACGCTATATCAGAAAATGAAATTCCCCACAGACCAAGGGATAGGGGAAGTAAAGGGTAACCAGAAGGTAGCAAGGAAATGTGCAAGGATTGCACTAGGCAAAAGGAAGAAAACAAGAGAAGTCCTACTAGTAGACGAGGACCCAAGAGAAGATCATGGAAGACCAGCCCCCATGGAGGAACTAAAAGAGATACTCATAGAAGAACCCGATAGGAAGGCTAAAATTGGGACTGCCTTATCTCAGGAAGAGGAGAACCACTTAGTCGCTTTACTAAGGGAATACAAGGATTTGTTCGCCTGGTCACCGAGCGATATGCCAGGGATATCAGAAGATGTGATCTCACACAGGCTCAACATAGACGCGGCAACGCGGCCAACAACACAGAAGGTGAGACCAATGGGAGGAAATAAAAAGATAGCTATTCAAGAAGAAGTAGAAAAGCTACTAAAGGCAAAGTTCATCAAGGAAATCAGATTCCAGACATGGGTGGCAAACCCAGTACTGGTAAAGAAGCCGGGAGGAAGTTGGAGAATGTGTATTGACTATCGGGACCTAAACAAGGCATGCCCAAAGGACTCATATCCGCTACCAAGAATAGATCAATTAGTGGATGCAACATCAGGTCACCAACTAATGAGCTTCATGGATGCATACTCAGGATATAACCAGATAAAAATGGCCCCTGAGGACGCCCCCCACACAGCATTCTACGCTAATAGCGAGATATACCATTACACAGTGATGCCTTTCGGACTCATAAATGCTGGAGCAACATACCAAAGAATGGTCAACAAAATCTTTGGGGACATGATAGGAAAGACAATGGAGGCGTATGTGGACGACATGATAGTCAAATCTAAAGAGAAGAAGGACCATGTGGAAAACCTTCGCTCAACGTTTGAAAGGATGAGGCAATATCAAGTCCGTCTAAACCCGAAAAAGTGCGCATTTGGGGTGCAATCAGGAAAGTTCTTAGGCTTCATGGTAAGCCAGCGAGGCATAGAGGTAAACCCCGAAAAACTTCAAGCAATTGAAGAAATGCAATCACCTACGAAGCACAAAGAGGTTCAACGACTGAACGGGAGGTTGGCAGCCCTTAACAGATTCCTATCCAAAATAGGAGACAAGGCACTACCCTTCTTTGAGGTACTAAGGGCAAACAAGAAATTTGAATGGACACCGAGATGTGAGGAAGCCTTCCAGCAACTCAAACAACATCTAAAGACACTACCACCCCTAGCAAAGCCTACACCAGGGGAGCCCCTCTACCTCTACATCTCAGTGAGCAACGTGGCAGTTAGCTCAGTCCTAATCAAAGAGGAAAACGCTGCACAATTGCCAGTATACTTCGTAAGCAAAACATTGGCAAAGTATGAGATCAACTACTTGCCAATAGAAAAATACCTCTATGCACTGATCGTATCAGCAAGAAAGTTGAGACCGTATTTTCATGGGCATGAAGTAACAGTCCTCACAGACCAACCATTGAAACACCTCCTGCAGAGACCAGACACATCGGGAAGACTGACCAAATGGGCAATCGAGCTAAGTGAGTTTCGCATTCATTTCGCCCCAAGAACAGCCATAAAGGGTCAGGCTCTAGCAGATTTTATCGCCGAATTCACTGGAATTAATCCGGACGAAGACTTGGGAGAAATCAAAACTACATGCGAGGCAAGTAGTAGTCAGAAGACACAATCAGAAGAATTATGGGAGATGCATACTGATGGGTCATCCAACGGAGGAGGTTCAGGTGCAGGCCTCTTACTATACCCACCAAACAGCGATGCACCTATGCGCTATGCCATGGCACTTACCTTTAAGGCAACAAACAATGAGGCTGAGTACGAAGCACTAATAACTGGCCTGAGAATAGCCAAAGGAGTAGGGGCAAAGCATTTAAGGGTCAAGTGTGATTCTCAACTAGTTGTCAACCAAGTGAAAGGAATCTACACTGCAAAGTCCGAAAACATGCAGAGATACTTGCAGCAAGCCAAGGATCTGATAAAGAGCTTCCAAAGCTTCGACATTGAGTCTGTCCCAAGAGAACAAAACCAAGAGGCAGACGCCTTAAGTAAACTAGCCTTAGGGGCAGAAGCAGGCAAAGAGGTTCACTTCGTGGAGCAAAGAATGCAATCAGTGATAGAACAAATGGAGGTTCTAGCAATAGATGAAGCAGAAGTCTGGATGACACCAATGAGACAATACATCATGGAAGGAAAGCTCCCAAAAGATAAGGTGGAGGCAGTCAAGATTGAAAGGATGGCTAGGAATTACGCAGTGATGGACAATGAGCTCTACAAGAAAGGATACTCCACACCTTTCCTCAAATGCATAGCATACCCAGAAACAGAGAGGGTACTTGCAGAACTCCATGAAGGAGAGGCGGGGTGTCATGAAGGAGCACGGTCAATAAGCCGAAAGGTCTACAACCTAGGATACTATTGGCCATCATTGAGCAAAGAAGTAGCAGACTTGGTACAAAAATGTGATCACTGCCAAAGGTACTCCAGAAATATAACAGCCCCACCAGCAAAGCTAAGCTCCATCTCAGGAGCCTGGCCTTTCGCACAATGGGGGATTGATTTGATAGGCCCCCTACCAAAAACAAAAGGCCAGAAGACTTGCATAATTGTTGCAATAGACTACTTCTCCAAGTGGATAGAAGCAAAGGCAATGGGGAAGACAACAGACGACCAAGTCGTTAATTTCATCCAATCTCACATTGTCTCGAGGTACGGGGTGCCAAGAGCAATAATAAGTGACAATGGCCCACAATTCAAGAGCAAGAAATTGCAGTGGTATTGCGAAAGATTGAATATAGATCACCGTTTCGCATCAGTAAAGCACCCTCAGACAAACGGACAGGTAGAATCGGCAAACAAGATAGTGCTAGATGGCCTAAAGAAACGACTCCACGCCACCAAGGGAAGTTGGGTAGATGAGCTGGAGAATGTTCTATGGGCAGTGCGGACAACACCAAAGATATCCACAGGAGAAACGCCATTTGGTCTAGTGTACGGAACCGAGGCGGTGGCACCAGCAGAAATAGCTGTACAAACACTGAGGACCAAGTACTTTGAGGAGCATGAGAACAACAAGGCAAGACTTTTAGATTTAGACATGGTGGAGGACAAAAGGTGGAATTCAGAAGAAGCACAGACACGAATGCGCCTTGTCTCAGCAAGATACTACAACCGCCAAGTCAAGGAGAGACAATTCCACGTAGGAGAACTAGTACTAAGAAGGAATGAGTTCTCACACTTAGACCAAGTCAGAAAATTATCTCCAAAGTGGGAAGGACCATACAAGATAGCGTCAGTTCCCTACGTAAACGCGTACCGCCTCGAAGATGGGGAGGGGTATATCTCCACAAACACCTTCAGTGGAGAGCACCTAAAGAAGTACTACGTATAAGAAGAAAGCACAAGCAAAAGACCATATCCTTAGTTTCATATTACACATTTTACGCGCTTCAGCTTCACAAGCTTTTCAAAAAACAACTTTTGAGAAGGAGAACTCACGAAGTTACTCCAACTCTACAACTATCTTTTATTCCTACAAAGGATGTCTTGGTGCACCAAGGCATCCCAAGTGTACAAAAACATGAATGCTCCTAAGGGAGTAGTAGTTACTCAAGAGTATTTTCAAGTGAATGTAGTGGTATAATCACGAAGTTATCCTTACACAGATATGACTTCAAGTCAATGACAGGTTCGACGCCCCCAAGAGCGTATCTTGAGAGTAGTTTTCATACTACGACATTCGACGCCCCCAAGAGCGTATCTTGAGAGTAGTTTCCATACTACGATATTCGACGCCCCCAAGAGCGTATCTTGAGAGTAGTGTTCATACTACGACTTTCGACGCCCCCAAGAGCGTATCTTGAGAGTAGTTATTACACTACGAATTCGACGCACCAAGAGCGTATCTTGAGAGTGGTTTCCAAAAACTACGAACTTCGACGCCCCCAAGAGCGTATCTTGAGAGTAGTGTTCATACTACAACCTTCGACGCCCCCAAGAGCGTATCTTGAGAGTAGTTATTACACTACGAATTCGACGCACCAAGAGCGTATCTTGAGAGTGGTTTCCAAAAACTACGATTTCGACGCCCCCAGGAGCGTATCTTGAGGTAGATTTGCAACCTACCAGATTCGACGCCCCCAAGAGCGTATCTTGAGGTAGAAAAAACACTACCAGTTCGACGCCCCCAAGAGCGTATCTTGAGGTAGATTTCAAACTACCAGTTCGACGCCCACCAGGAGCGTATCTTTGGTCTAACCTAAGCCCTCCGGGAGCCTATCCTGTGAAACGTTAAGTGCCGTCCGAGAGCCTGTCTCGTGAACAGTTTGACACCCGTCAAGAAGGTATCGGTGGACTAACCCGTGCCCTCCGGGAGCCTATCCTGTGAAACGTTAAGTGCCGTCCGAGAGCCTGTCTCGCGAACAGTTTGACACCCGTCAAGAAGGTATCGGTTGACTAACCTGTGCCCTCCGGGAGCCTATCCTGTGAAACGTTAAGTGCCGTCCGAGAGCCTGTCTCGTGAACAGTTTGACACCCGTCAAGAAGGTATCGGTGGACTAACCTGTGCCCTCCGGGAGCCTATCCTGTGAAACGTTAAGTGCCGTCCGAGAGCCTGTCTCGTGAAAAGATTTCGACGCCCACCAAGAGCGTATCTTTGGTCTAACAGTACAACGTATACCGTGTAAGGGGTATCAGAAGAGATCATCATACCATGCTTAGAAGGATACCATGCTTAGAACGGTACCATGCTTAGAAGGATACCATGTTCAGAAGGATACCATGAGAAAGAAATTTCTAAGTAAAGTAATGTGAAGAACAAGTAATGTTTTTTCTTTATGAAATGGCAGGTAAGGCAAGAAGAAAAGCACGAAAGAAGGATAAGTAAAGGAAACACACCAATGAAAGGGTCCATACCCAAAGAGCCATACACAAGGCATAGGGAGACATCATGAGAAGAGATATAAGCACACGGCCATATATACAACGAGTATAAACAAGTGTATTAGACAAAGATGGCAACACTAAGAAAGGTGGAGTTTTAAACTCTAAAGACAACCACAACTCACAAGCACATGAGACTACCACAATAGATAGGGGTACTATTCCTTTATCTTCGCAATATGCTTAAGTGCAAAGTCTGACAAATCACCAAGACGAGAGAAAGGAAAGTCAGGAGCAGTCATGTGAATACGTTCAAGAATCTCCTTAAAGGAAATACGTTTAGCCACAGAGCAACGAACGTCCATAGCAGCCTGATAAGCGGAAGAGGCCTTATACTCAGCAATGGCACACTCTTTCGCCTCCATACGAAACATTTCCTCCAGAGAGACTAACTCAGCAGCACGAAATGTCTCATCACGATAAGACCTTTGTTTCAACGCCTCAACCTCTTCATTGAGAAGAGCAATGCGACCCTCCAAGTCTCGGCACCGCAAATCAGTAATACGACTATGCTCCAAATAGCTAATAAGACTGGAGTTAAGGGAGACACAAATGTCCTCGTACACCTTCCTCTCCTCAGCAAGATGAATAGCAAGGGTGGATAAATTAACAAGGTCGGCCATACCCTGCAACCAAAACAAAAGATGAGACGGATAACGCATGGAGAAGAAGTATGCCAAAGGATAAAACGGTTAATAACATTACAGGAGCATAACGAGCCAACACATCACGAGCCAACTCATAAGTTGCATCCGACCCTTTGGAGAGGGACACACGATCAGCAGGAGGAACAGCAGACTGCAGAACACGAACTCCAACCTCAGGAGTTTGCAAAGAAGATTGATTGTCAAAACGAGCCCCACGCCCATAATAAGGCGCCCACTCAGACCCAACAATTCCATCAACAGGTGGACGAGACAGCTCCTTCCGACTCAGACGCGGAAGACGAAGTCTACCTACAACAAAGCACAGAGTAAATACCAATATACACTAAGGAAACTCAGCTGCTCAAGAACTCACCAAACAGAGAGGAAGGAAAAGACGGCTCCCGGACCTTCGATTGGGGGGCATCAATATAGAAAGAAGATGGCACCCTAACGTCATCACCCTTACCTCCAGTTAGAGAACACCTCCCCGCACCATAGAAAACCGATCTTTTTGCAATCGAAGATCCGGTCCCGGAAGTAACCACTCCCACACGTACTGGCCTCTTACTCCTCATCAATCACCAGAAAGTTCTGCTAACCGGAAAAAACACAGGCTCAATCCGAGAAAAACAGAAAGCAAACAATGGACAAGAGACACGAACTCATTTCCATAAAGTGATAGATACAAAGTCAAAAGACAAGAATAGAAAGACGGCAAGAAAAACCCCACCAGCCAATAGGCAAAGGAGGGGGCAGGGGGAGATAGTCATAACCCCCAGCATAAGGAGACCCCATCAGCCAATAGGCAGAGGCAGGGGGCAGGGGGAGATAGTCATAACCCCCAGCATGGAGAGACCCCTCAGCCCAACAGGCAGAGGCAGGGGGCAGGGGGAGATAGTCATAACCCCCAACATGGAGAGACCCCTCAGCCCAACAGGCAGAGGCAGGGGGCAGGGGGAAATAGTCATAACCCCCAGCATGGAGAGACCCCTCAACCCAACAGGCAGAGGCAGGGGGCAGGGGGAGATAGTCATAACCCCCAGCATGGAAGAGACCCCTCAGCCCAACAGACAGAGGCAAGAAGGCAAACAGAGATAGTCATAACCCCCAGCATGGAAGAGACCCCTCAGCCCAACAGATAGAGGCAAGAGGGCAAACAGAGATAGCCATAATCCCGATGTAAAAAACCCCACACGCCAGTAAACGGAAGTACGAAAGCAAGAAGATGGAGGAAAGACAAATCAAGTAGAACTATATTATCATGAAGACACGTAAGTCGAAACGAGACAAGTAAGGAAACAACTGAAAGAAAAACAGGATCGAATTCCACAAGAACAATGCTTACACAAGAAGAAAAACGCATACCTCAATGCGACTCGTGCCTCGAGAAGTAAGCCCAACCAGAAATCCCACCGTCGAAAAGAAGAGAAAAGGACAACGAGAATGAGGTAATCACTCCCCCTTTTATAACACAAAGATTTAGGGTTTTTCCAAAATCGCCAAATCAACACCGTTGAATTTTAGAGAGGAAAATTTCAAGGGACAAGATTCAAAAACTAGTTCCTATTAACCACGGTTAAATCCACGCTCACCCTAGTTAACATCCCCTAAGGTTTACTTTCTAGTATTCCATATTTAGGAAAATTTTTGGCTAAAATTAATTTTTCCGCACTTAGATAAAATTCCTGCACGAATTTGAAGCATAAGTCATTTAGTTGCATTTGTATCACACCCCTGTGCAAGTTTGTATTTTTTGAGTATGCACCTGTAGCAAAGATAAGTTTATTACTCCCAACTCAGACGGACGTGTGCCTAGGCACACGTCCGTGCTACTCTGACGTTTACAATTCCTCTATCTCATTAGACAGGGGGCAAAGTCAGAGGCACACATCCATGGGTAAGCAGGCATTCAAACAAAGAAGGTAAAACCCCGGTTTCAAATTGCGCGTGTCATACCATCCTAAAATAGAGTCAATCAAGGGTTAGGCCATTGGTTGACTCGGGGGCATGTGATGGATATACGCCCAATTTGAACCCGTTGACTTCCAAACCGTTGTATTTTTATCGTCCCATCGCCAATTGTAAATCGAAACTTCAACCCGGACACTTCGCGAGAACATCGACGGCTCGGACGGGGCCGAAGCGCCCGTCCGATAGAGGCGAACTCACCTTGGTGAGGTTGGGTGGCCACACCCGACCTCCCCTAGGGGAGATCGGGTTGGCCAACCCGATCTCTCCTAGGAGAGATCGGGTTGGCCAACCCGATCTCCCCTAGGGGAGATCGGGTCGGCTGACCCGATCCCTCCTAGGAGGGATGGGGTTGGCCAACCCCACCCTCCCTAGGAGGGGTTGGGTGTCCTCACCCAACCCCTACCCTTGGGGGTCAGATTTCCCCCCCCCCAAGGGTCCCGGCACCCCTTTCAGACGCCCATGCTCGGTCCACTCCGCCTACCTCCTCCGAATCCTAAAGTCTTAATTATGTGCTTAAAGGTTAATTAATTGTGTTTAAAGGCTAATGATGTCATTAAGCCACCTTAATGACACCGTTGCCTATAAATACCCCACCTTCACAACTCATTTGATCATCTTGGCCATTTGAACAATTTAGCTCTGACATCTCTCTAGCTTTATCTCTCTAGAAATATAGTTCTGACTTAGGCATCGGAGAGGGTTCACCAGGCACCACCCCCCCCTCCTCCGTGTCTGGTATTGCCCCTTTTGCAGGGCAAAGGGAGAGAAGAAGAGAAGGAACCAAGGGAAAAAGGAAAGGAAGAAGGACATAGACAAAGGCAAGGCAACTCGAGAAGACCGGATCATACACATTCCCCGTAAGGAGTGAGATCAAAGCCGACACCCCGTTGACCTAGATCTCATAACTTAACAAATGTGATATATAGTGATGGACAAAGTCCAACTCGGCAATTTACAAAAACGAAGATTGAGTCATGTTGTTAAGCGTGACAATGTTATCATTTTGTTTAATCAGGTTTATCCCCCTGATTCTTAGCCAATCATGTTATGGTAGAGGTCCCTTTCTCCTAACAAGATGACCGTGCCTGTGTGACGAGGCAAGGTTCACATTCGACATAATTTTGGTGGAAGAATTTTACTTCTTCCTACGACTAAGTTTATAGACCGTAAAATCCGATGTTGCTAATCATTATGACGTCGATAAATCATAAACTCAAATTGCAATTCTTTTATTCAATTGAAATATCATTTCAAATGTCAAAATGTTATCACTTTTTACAAGCCACACAGTTTAAGCCCTTCGTAATCCAAGCAGTTTTACGTGTTTTTCAAAAATCTTCCTACGTAACGGCTTAGTTAAAGGTTCTGCGACCATATTGTCTGTAGACAAGTATTATAAAGCGGTTATGTTGTCTTCCAGAACCGACCTAGCATAATTGTATTTCACATCAATGTGTTTAGTCCTATTATGGTACTTTGGATTCTTAACTGCCGCAATGGCCGCCTGACTGTCGGAGTACACCTTCACAGGTTTACTCTTCTTGTCGGTGCCAATTAATGCAGTAAGAAGCCTTTTCAGCCAGACCGCTTCTTGTGCGTTTTTTGAGAGGGCAACGAATTCTGATTCCATAGTGGAAAGTGCGACACACAATTGCTTCTTGCTTACCCATGATATGGCAGCATTAGAAAGGAGGAAAACTCCTCCTGTGGTGGACTTACGATCATCCGGATCACCACCGTGGTCGGCGTCACTATAACCGGTCAATTCGAGGCGATCGCCCTCATAGCACAGAACGTAGTCGGCAGTACCTTTCAGATATATGATAGTTCGTTTTACGGCCTTTAGATGTTGATAACTAGGATCTGATTGGAATCTTGCTACAAGGCCCACAGCGTAACAGATGTCTGGCCGAGTACAGAGCATGGCGTACATTAGACTCCCTACCATGCTCAGATACTCTGCATTCTTTATCTGTTCACGCTCCTGCTGGTTTTTCGGGCCATCACGCTTCAATAGCGCGCACCCGAACATAACCGGCGTATCTACGGGTTTAGCATCCAGCATTCTGAATCTTTTCAACAGTTTGTTGATATATGATTCCTGAGATAGACATAATCTCTGGGCGGCACGATCTCGGGCAATTTTGATGCCTAAGATGTACGTGGCCTCTCCCATGTCTTTCATCTCGAATGCTGATGCTAACCCGGACTTTGATTTATTCATGAAACTCATATCGTTCGCAGCAATGAGTATATCATCCACGAATAGTGTTATGATGACATACTTAGACCCGGAGGTCTTAGTGTATACGCAGGGATCCTTGTGAAGATTCACGGATCCGTTTCCAACGATTTCCTCATGGAACCTGCGATACCGTTGCCGAGACGATTGTTTAAGACCTTATAGATCTTTGGAGTTTGCAAACTTTGCGTTCTTTGCCAGGAGTAATGAAACTCTCCGGTTTCTCTATATAGATCTTTTTCTCCAGTTTTACTTGGAGAGGTTTGGTCTTAATGTCTATTTGATGCATGCTCGAGTTAGAGACTTGCAATCATGGGCAAGGACGACCCTGACTATGGTGTAACGCATAGTCGGTGATTCCGTCTTTATCAAAGTTCACTCCGTGAATTTGGGTATATCCTTTCGCAATTATTCGAAATTTGCACCACTCGAAATTTCCACCAGAAGTGAATTCTAAGATTTCACTTTCTAGTTCTGTGGTTAACAGATAAATCAACTAAAGACCAAAACTGAATTAGTTCTTATTTAGCCAATTTCATCCTCCATTGTATTCCTCCATTCCCTCGTTTTGAGGTCTTTCCTTTGCTAGCTGAACCGTCATTAGTTCAAGAACGAACATCAAGATGTTTAACACATCTCGTTTGATGGGATACTTCTCGAAAGAAGTTTGTTGCCTTTGACCATGTCTAGGCACGTTAATCCCATGTTTTAGTCTGATCGTTGCTCCCACTCAGAATAATGCTTCTTATTGGGGCATTATTCCCACTGGGAACAATGGTGGTGGTTGAACTTACTTGGAATATCCTCTCGGTCTCGGGATTCTACCTCCGAGATGTATTCCTCGGTCACTAGGATCTGGAACCAAGTTGGTTGTTCCACTCCCACTAGGAAAAATGGGTAGTTGAAATAGTTCATTATCATGATTATCAGGTCTGACTTGATTCGCATTTTGAAATTTAGTGATGATTATGTGTGAGGGGGAGTGAGCCCTTTCACTGGATTTATTATGAAGACGTTTCCATCATCATTTACCAAATCAATCATCAATTCTCCCACTCGAAGTAAGTGGGACCTGAGAATCTCCATCAACCATCTGTTAACTTAATCAGTACTAGCTTGTTCGTTCTGCAAAGCGTTGGAAATCCATCCTCAAACCTTTATAATGTGTCATGTTTGACCATGAAACCATTGTTTCAAGCTAATTTTAAAACTCGTATTCTCTGAGAGTAGTGCGTACTCTTAATAAATACTCGTTTTAATGCACAGATTAATGCGTCTTTGTGATAAGGTTTTACCTGAATCATTCATTAGCTTTTATGGTAACGTGTTAACCGATTTTGTTAGAACATAGTGTTTTACATTAATGTGAGTTAAATTAATCTCATCCCGCAGGAACAATTAATGTGTAACTCTAACATTATGTAATTCTGAACTATGTTTCTTGAAGTGTTTAATGGATGCTTTTAGCCAAACTCTTCGTTCAAGGCTAATGGTGGGAGAGTCGATTTACCGACTACTTCTTTTCATTTATTTAACTCATCCATAGATTTATCTATCTTATGGACCATGCATATAAGCTGTCGCTTTTAATGCCATTGTTGATATTCTAATTAGATTGTAGTAGCTGGATAGCTTACATAAAATCTAAGTAGTTATCGATGAGTTATATCTGAAGGATTACAAACGAAAATTCCGCCTTCATAAAAATACTTGATTATTAAATTCGTATTCTAAAACGATGTGTCCCGTCTTTTGAGGTGACATGCGCCACGCGCATACCCGGTTAAAAACTGTGGTTTTGAGAATCGTTTTAGTCTCCAAATTTAAAAGCAAAATCAGTTTTAAACATGCACATTATCTGGGATACAAACTATAATGGAGTACTTTAACAAATAAGTGCAATACTTTGGTCGGTTTCTTTTTGAACTATGCAATCGATGGATGTTTGATTATGTGAATGTTTGTATGATTCATCCGTTTTATTGGAAGAACCCTGGATTAGTTGTTCGTTTCGGATTGGACCCATTTGACTGGGCCATTTAATTTTGATAAGTAGACCATTGAATGGTTACTACTTTATTCAATAATCCTAAATCACAATTAACTAATGTCAAATATTTATTGATGGTAGGAGAACTTATAGACATTGGTACGTTAATGAGATACATAACAAAGATCTTAGAGTTAAAGGAAAACAAAACTTGAAAGGAAAACTCAAGCCATCTTCACCGGGTACGCCTGAAATAAATTCACAAGTGAATTATATCAGTATACATAGTGATACAAACGTTTAACGGTTTCATAAAAGTGGCAAACGAGGCGTACCTTTTACAGTACGGAATCAGTAGCATTTTTCATACTATGATTCTCGTTTGAGGACCAAGTCGATCCCGTTTCCTCCGCTATTTCCTTTGTCCTCTTGCGATTGTTCACCGGGGAACATGTCAGTCTCCTTTGGTTGCTTTCCGTGAACAAGTACATAGAATACTTAATTGCTGTTATTAAGTATTCTAGTCCAAAGTCATCAGCAAACCAAGACATGGGATACCCCTGAGCGATATTGATTATCTTTCTCCAATTGGATCTTTCAATCCTCTGGTTCGACACAGGTTTCACGCTGTTGTCACTTGAAAGTAGATCATCATACTCCATTATCACATGTCTTTCTTCGGCTGCCTTTCCACCTCCGAAACGGAGTTTCAGGGCAGCCCAAAGCTGAGCAGCTGAATAGTTGAGTGTGAAGTCCTCTGCAACCTCTTTGTCCAAGGCAGCTAATATCACCTCGCAAGCTTTCTTATCTCCCCAACTTTAATTCTCAATTCTGGGAATTAGGTTGTTGTCTGGCGGTACCATCATCTTCTCTCTTATAGGAATGATGCACATGTGTGCTTCACATGCTATAAGCCGTTCTCTTACCATTTCACTCCATGCATCGTAATCAACACCATCCAGATTGCACGGTTTATAAAAGCGTACCGACCCATCCATTAAAACTAACACATAGGTTATTATGCAAAGTTAGGAAGACAACGACATTTTAATAGAATTGCAAACATCGGATTATCTATTATGATGGAATACGAAAAATAGTGATGCTTCAGTCACTAAACCAAACCAACCTTCAGTAAACCGAGGAAAGGGGTGTCGTGAAAGAATTCACACTATTGTCGTTTTCAATCTAATAGATCAGTCTTTTGAAAACGGTTATTCTATTGCAAATTACCGGAATGGGAATTTTCAAATAAGCATACCCGATCTTGGCTTTCCCAAGGCCCTTATGATTTTGTAAAATTATCCGATATTTTACTCATGCATATTTATAATTATACTACATCTAGCAAATCATCATACCATGCCATAAATATCGAACACAGCATGCTTACGCGTCATGCATCTAATGATCCTAGCATACATAATTCTACGTAAAGTATATTATCACATGCGTTCTATTGTGAACATCCTAGCATACGCGTCAAAACATGCAATATCCGCACACATCATGCATAATTGGCGACTGTAATTTTTGGTTTTTTAAAACGATTTGAAAATATTAGGGGTTGTTTTGCAATTCATGCTTACAATCAATCATGCGAATTTCTAGACATGGATTCTAGGCACTTTTAATCAGCATAGCATGTCTATCCTATTGCGCAAACCATATATTTAAATCCCAGAGCTCAATGCTCGCAATATAATATCCAGCTAGCTTGACTAAGTCAAGACGACAGTTCTAATTATATCAAAATATATGATGCAGAAAGTAAACAATTGCAAATCAGCCCACTAATTTAATCCATTCCCAAAAACATGCGAGTCCGAGATCCATCCCCATAATCGAAACCAGGCATTAGGGTTTTGATTGAAACCGTGTATTAAAACACAAACCCTAAGAGCACTGTTTAGGCTAATTTTAAATTTTGAAAACATTTTGGATTTAAAATTTGACATCCTATTTTATTGAACAATTTAAAATTTCCAAATTTTTTAAATAGGTTCGGTCCAAATTTTAAAATCCGGTTCAACTCGGTCTGTTTTTAAAAATTCCGGTTTGGTCCGAAACGGTTCAATAAAATAAGATAGTGGTTTGATTTATCACTCAAAACCGGTTAGGTTAGGTTCAATTTACTTACTATGGTCCGACCCGACCCGATTAAGAAAACCCGGATAGGTTTATCCCGATCCGGTTTAGCAATTGGACCGGCCCATGAACCCTATGGTTCGGCCGAAATAATTCTATGGGCTAAGTAGGGTTTTAAAATCCACCATAAAACTTAACTTAGCCATCAAGAATTATTAATTATATAAAATAATTTCCAATAATGCTTATATATATATAAAAATTATGTATATGTATATATATTTATATATAAATATATATATATATTGTCAAGATTCTATTTTTGAGATGTAAATCAATCAACAATATAAATATATATTAATATATAGTTTTGGCCGAATTATATATATATATATATATATATATATATTATCAAGATTCTATCTTTAAGATATAAATCAATCAACAATATTAATATATTTCAGCCGAATTATATATATATAAAATATTGTCGAATATATCTTTTAGGGATTAAAATATGTAGACAATATATCTTGTTAATTGTTTAATAGTAACTAAATCTATCAATATATATATTAACCCTATTTTAATCCATATATATTGATAGTTAATATCTTTTACAATATTATATTAGAACTTATTTCCAACTTCTAGATATAGTTACCTATTAATAAAATTTAAAAATTGCAACCTATATCTATTATAGATTGTGCCGAATTTTTAATTGCTTGGTGGCCAAGAAAATTAAAAAATTTACCTAAAACATCCCTAGGAATTTTCGGCACTAACAAGAAAATTGGAAAAGTTGTCAAATTTTAAGATCAAACTCTAGCTTGATCATGAATCCAAAACATGTTCTTGATAAAACTTACGGTGTTCTTGAAGATCATGAACATCAAACTTAAATTAATCATGAAAAATTCGGTTTTGATCTAGAAAAACATGTAAATTTGAAAGTTTTAAGTTTTTAAAGATCAAACACATGAAATCTACTTAAAAATTTTGGATTCTTCATGGTGTTCATGAACATAAAAAATTCGGTTTTGATGAACATCAAGAACATCAGTTTATCAAAATTCTAAGAACTCCTAACACAGGCTCTGATACCACTGTTGGATTACGGGGACATAATACTACGGAATGCTAAACGTGTACTTGCAAGAAATCTAATCTACGCAGCGGAATTAGTACACATACATTTTAGCTTTCCAGCCCAAGAACGAAGTGGACGGAGTCCTGATCCTCCGGTCGGAACCACGTGCAAGTTCTTCGTTAGAAGAAGTCCCACGCGATGTAGCTCCACAACAAGACCTCTGATCGATTCTTCAACAGAGATGGAACCTCGGGCTTGATGACGATGGTGCCGAAAATATAGACTAGGGGAGAACAAGTTTTCTCAATGGAGATCCTTGTTCTTAATTATGAGTGTATTAACCCTTAGGAGTCACCCTTATATATAGTATTGGTGGAGTTGCCAAAAGGCAACTCCAACCAATGTGGTACACCACATTCAGCCGAACTATGCATAATAAGGGGGGAGGCCCATTTTGAGCCTCCCTTGTCAATCACTAATTGGATTTGGCCCAATTAACCTTAATTGACAATTACCTATTTAAACTTAGGTAATTCCCTTAATTAACGGGCTCCTATTACGGTGCCACGTCACCATATGCTAACACACTTATCTTAGGACTTGAGCATATATGCCATCCTTCACATTTTGCGTTAAACCTGTCCAAAACATATTTAGACATCATGGTTATATAAATATGAGTAGTATTTCATAACCTTGTATTCATGCTTGCCCTATTGTTTTATGCTATGCTTGCTTGATTGTGCGAATTTCCACCACTTGTCATTTCCTCTTTTGTTCTTTGAGGTCATTATCATATTTTTCATGCCGGTTGTTTTCCGTTCATAACATTATTTCATTTTTCATTCAATAGTATCCGAGCGTTATGCGCGTCTGTGCCCCTCTTGGTTATTTTCAGGGCATAGTTAATGAAAAAGTGTTCGTCGTGAATTTTGACATTCAGCTGCTATTTTATGCCTCGACATAGCGTTATGGAAAGACACTACTTACAATATGTTGACGGGTTTTGTAATCGCATATCTGATGTCATAAGATAGCATTATTGGCAAGACGCTACTTGTTATTGGCTCGTTTTAACCGCTTTCCTGATGCCTCAGGGTAGGTTATGGCAAGACGTGACTTACGTAATTTTCTACGTTTTAATGTCGCTTACTCGATGCCTCGAGATAGCATTTTGGCAAGATGCGACTCGCGATATGCACTTTACCGCTTACTCGATAATTCGAGATAGCGTTGTAGCAAGACGTTACTTGCTTGATTTGGTACGTTTTAAAGCCGCTTACTTGATGCCTCAAGATAGCGTTTTGGTAAGACACATCTTGCAAAAGTTAGTGCGTTTTCCGCTGCTTAGTATTCCTAGGTATGGCGTTATGGAAAGACGTTACTTTCTTTGTTTGGTACGTTTTACAAACGCTTACCCGATGCCTCGAGATAGCATTTGGCAAGGCGCTACTTGCAAGTTCGTTTTTACGCCTCTTGGTTTTTCAAGATATGGCGTTGGTGCAAGACGCTACTGTCGGGCCTAAAATCTGACCTACGGCGAATTATGTTTTGAAAACGTGGATTTTGAAAAGAGTCGCCACTAGTTAATTATTAGGCTAACTAGAATCCTAAACTACCTAAGTGAATAACTAATTAAACACCTAGGTATTAAATCGGTCTACGGTCAGAAATACGAGTTCGGGGGTTCTATTACGAATTAAACTCATGGAATTAATCACGCCCTTTCGGTACTCAATTCACAAATTTGCCAATTTCACTATTTGAACACATGTCACAAATTAATCTAACGATGCCAAGATTTAATTAAATTTCTATCATGTGCAAAATATTATCTAAGTCTAAAAATAAATTATTATCTACAACTCTTATTTAGAATGAAATCTAAAATACTAAAATTATCTAACATGCTTAAATCAAAACATAACATAACATATACATACATAATTCACACAACTAAATTTAACCAATTACATCTAAATTACCTAATTAAATATAATAATAAAAAAATAATGACAGAAAAATATAATAAATAAATAATAAAAAAATAAAAAATAAAAATAAAAATAAAAAAAGAACTTCACACGGCTCACCTGGGGTGGATGGTGGTGGGCTGGCCAATCAGGTGGCCGGGGTCAGAATCGGGTGGCGGGTGCGGTCACCGAAAAAAAAAAAAAAAAAAAGACTTCCACCGGCGGAAGAAGAAAAAAACGGGAAAGAAAAGAAAAAAAAAAACCTTTTACACTACAGGACAAAAATGCACAGGTTACTAGAAAAGTATTATTATTATTGCTGAATTAATTTTCTGTGTGTTTTTACATTGACAAGGGGTCCTTTTATAGCTAGTCTAGACCCTAATATTAGGAAAACAACATATTTGCTCTAATATACACAATAAATCCGAAAATTACACAATATATATTTATGAATATTGCCATAAATATATATTATATATTTTCTGAATTTTACATAATATTTAGTGCATATTTATTATCCTAATTTGAGCTAAACCTATTTTTAGCAACCTCGTGACCTTCTATATCCAGATACTTCATTTTTAAAAACGCGTTACACATAACATTTTTAACGTGTTATATACGTGTCGCGCGTACCAAAATTAGGTGTTTACAGTTTACCCCTCTTTGGGCGGACTCCCGTAGAATGCATTCGAGGGGTTATTCCAAAGACGAGTAAACACTAATTTTGGTTAGTAAGTATATCTTCTTTCGTCTTCAAGTCTCCAAGGTAGCCTTTGGCTTTATTAACGATGCGAAAAAAATTTAGACTTCTGTCGGCGGTGTCCCTTTTGACAAAGCCTCCATTGGTAGCGCAGAAAAGTAAAGCCTCGGTCGGCGGTGTCCCTGTTGGCGGTGCCTCCGTTGGCGTGCGGAAAATAAAGCCTCCAGTGGCGTGCGGAAAAGTAAAATCTTGATCGATGATGCCTCTAGCGGCGAGCGACAAGGAAAAGCCTCCAGTGGCGTGCAATAAAATAAAACCTTTGGTGATGATTGGTAACAAAAGACCTCTACGTCAGACAGTACCAAAAACCTCTGGTGACGCCTCTAGTGGCGAGTGGTAACGGAAAAACCTCTACGTCAGACCGTACCGGAAAACCTCTGGTGATATCTCTGGTGGCGAAAGACCTCTACGTCAGACCGTACCGGAGAACCTTTGGTGATGCCTCTAGTGGCGAGTGGTAACGGAAGACCTCTACGTCAGGTCGTACCGGAAAACCTCTGGTGATATCTCTGGTGGCGGAAGACATCTACGTCAGATCGTACCGGAGACCCTTTGGCGATGCCTCTAGCGGCGTATGTCGGAGAAGAGCCTCTAGTGGCGTCCGTTGGAGAAGTGCCTCTAGTGGCGTGACTTGCGAAGGCTGAATACTAAGACTTCGTTCGTCGGGGGTGACTCTCAGAAAGCTGGAAAACTTCAGATCCTGATTTTCGGTTGTGACTTGTAATAACAGACTGTAACAGTCCTACTCATCCTTGAATGGTGACTCGCGAGAGCAGACTTCAACCGTTCCGCTTGCCCTGAAGTTGACTCGTAGGAACAGACTGTAACAGTCCTACTCATCCTTGGAATGCGACTTGCGAGAGCAGACTGTAACCGTCTCGCTTGCCGTGAAGTTGACTCTGGAAGATGCTGCTTGCGCATGAGTGTTTGTCCCTAATTTTTGCCTAAATTGTGCATTGTGCGACAACCTAGCGGGATCTTTTTTCTTTTTTCTCTCTTTTATTTTCTTTTTTCTTTTTTCTTCCTCTTTTTTTTTTTTTTTTTTGTTGAGAATTTCTTTTTTTTCTCTCCTTTTGCCACGGCCGATTGAGAGATTTTCGACCGTGCCCCTCGGTTTTTTATTTTCTCTCCTTTTGCCATGATTGCAATTTCTGAACTTGCAACCATGCGTCTCATTTCCTGATTTTGCCTAGGCTGCCCTTTCGGGTTTTCAACCTAGCGGAAGCACTCTTTATTTGATAGCCGATTAAACGGTTGCTGTGACCCGTACTTTATTTTCCGCCTCGATGCAGGAGTATTTGTTGCCCTTTGGAGGGTGACTGTGAACCTTTTCTCACCGTCTTCAATGTTGCGGGAGCTCTTTTGATTGTAGCCATTTGGAAGGTGGCTGTGACCCTTCATTCCTCGTATCTGATCCGGGAAACATTCTTTGTATGTAACCATTTTGAGGGTGGTTGTGGCCCTTTAACTTAATATCCGCCAGTGGTGTTTCGGGATCGCTCTTTTGACTGTAGCTGTTTGAGGGACAGCTGTGACCCTTTTTTTTATTTTCCCGCTCTCACCGGGTTTGCGAGATCACTCTTTTTGTGTAACCATTTTAAGGGTGGCTGTGGCCCTTTTTATTCTCCCGCCCTCACAGGGTTCGCGGGGTCTCTCTTTTATTTGTAGCCATTTGGAGGGTGGCTGTGGCCCTTTCATCTATTTCCCACTTTTGACGTTGCAGGAGCGCTCTTTATCTGTAGCCATTTGAAGGGTGGCTGTCGCCCTTTATTTATAGTCATTTTAGGGACGACTGAGGCCCTTTTTATATGTAGTTGATTTAGGGACAACTATGACCCTTTTATTTCTTCACTGCTCTCACAAAATATGCATGAGCACTGTCTTTATTTTTATCGGTAGCCAATTAAAGGGCGGCTGTGACCCTGAAGACAATGATTTTTTTGGCTTTTTTTTTTTGTTTTTGCTCTTTTGCTTCTTTTTTTTTTTTTTTGCCTTTTTTTTAAACGAAAATTTAACGAAAATAATCAACAACAATTATGTACATGCCCCTAGTGGCAAATTAAAATTTTTAGTTCAAAATATCGTCTAGAGAATGACTCAGTTGATTTAGTCAAAATATGTCGATCGTGTCGACGCCCTGGATGGACCCTACGACCAATGGATGACGTAGACAGTGATTTCTAATCTCGGCTTCTCAAGTGCCCCGGTTATTACTCAATCTTGTCTGGGGATACCCCATGGCTAGCATTTACCGGGTTAGGCTCGTCGCATGCAGGATGAATAGCCTGGTCAATGAACACACATGGATGACGTGGAGTAGTCCGCATTGGGGCATAGATATTGCGCACGATAAATTCGGCAACTGACACAAGAATGCTTGTCGAGCAAAGGGCCGTGCACGAGATGTGCTCTTCAGAGGCTTTTATTTGGATGATTATCCGAGCTGCACAATGAGTAAGGAAAAATTCAAATTTCGGGGAGAAAATTGATCATGTCTTCTCTTACCTGGGTGCCTGACATCTTTAATGGAAATTTGCTCCATATGTGAATGGATCTGTTGCATGTCCTGATTTTTCTGCTCCATCTAGAAATCACAACTTGTATATGAACACCTGCCGGAAAGTAAATGCCCATGGACCTCTGATGGAAGGCACCAACAAAAATGTTCATTGATCAGCACATTGAATCTTCACGAGACTCTCGATGATCTCTTGATATTTTCTCATCTCCGGACATGACCGATCTCAATAGGAGATGCCCCTGCGTAAAACAGATGTAAGTAGGAATTTTGGCAAGCAAGTTCTTTGGAGCAGTCACGTTTCACGTGGTTGCGACCTCGTCTGATCTGCAAAAAGAGTAGGGACACTCAAATCTCAAGGAAAAATCAAGTACAATTCATCGTACCTGAGCGTTGGATATCCCGAGTGCGCAATTTGTTCTTCGTGCAACTGGATGGCTGCACGTTCTTTTTTGTTGCCCCATTTGTCCGGCAGAACTTATATATACAGGATACCTAACCAAGGGTACCTGAAAAAACCAAATACGAAAGTTAGTATAAAGACTAAAAGAAGTCATGCATGAATTTTCGGAAAACTTCTAATATCATTCATTTCATAATTTTGATTACATTTCAGAAAGAATCAAAATTTATGATCAAAGGTGTTTTGCACTAACTTGGAGTTTACTGAGTGCACTATCTGGCTCGAACGCAGGACAGATGTTCAAAACAAAGTTTTTTCAAAAGATTTTATTGTCCTTTGTTTAAACTCGAATGGTCGCACTCAACTGTACATTTAAACTATTTTCTCAAAAATAAAATCAAATATCTATTTTAAAACGCTAACTCACGCGAAGTTTGAGACGATCTAGCCGAAAAAGTGCAATACACCTTGGATAAAAACGAATGACACTTTGATTTTTTAAAATGCTCATGCATGCTCGAAAGTTAAAGTTTTACTGATAAGAAACTTACAACTTACAACCGGTTTACCTGAATGACACATATGGAATGTATGTACAAAATGATAAATCCAGGTGCAATTTTTTTATATAAACAAATGCAAATGCAATGCATGTTTGGAATTAGAAGCTCAACAACTAAGAGAAGATTTACAATCTACCAAAAAAGAATCGTTTTTCCTAAAACAATGCCTATGAGATGTACATGAGGTGAAAATTGTACAGTTGAGAAAACTTACAAGTTACCTGAATTTTTTTTTTTTTTTTATGAGGGAAAAAAATCAATGCATCCTTGTTGCTCAAAATAAAAAAAATAATCAAGTGAAAAGTTTTTTTTTTTTTTTTAAAAAAAATGCATATGAGATGCACAATAAAAATAAATAAATACAATATGCAAACTTAAAAATGAAAGTTCTACAACTAAGAAAAATTACAATTTACCTGAAAGGTTTTTTCGAAAATAATACATATGAGATGCACATCTTTTAAAAAATCAGGTAAAATGTTTTTTTTTTTTAAACAAAGAGCCCTAAAACTAAGAGAGCTTACGATTTATCTAAATTTTTTTTTTAAAATTAATGCATATTTGATGCATTATTTAAAATAAAACAATTTAGGTAAAAAGTTTTTGAAATGATGCATATGGAATGCACGTTCGAAATTAGAAGCTCCAATAGCTAAAGGTGAATTAAAATTTCCAAAAATGGTTTTTTAACAACGCATGTATGATGCACTAAAAAATTACATCTTACTTGAAGAGATTTTTTTAAAATAATGTGTATGGAACGCAATGTTGAAATTATAAATTCAGGTAAGAGTTTTTTTTAAAAAAAAAAAAACAATGCATACGAAATGCATGTTTGAAAAAAATCTATACAACTAAATGACTAACAATTAGCTGGAAAAAAAATTTTAAAAAAAAAATGCAATGAGGTGCATGCTTGAAAATAAAGTTACAAGGTTTAAAACACAACATGTTAGGGGTATAAAAAAAAAATGTGTGGCTTTGCTCAACAAGGTAGGTTCCACTGATAGGTTCCCGACAAGGTGGTTTCCTCACCCCATCATAGGGATCATAAGACCTTCACAAGCGAGTAGAGTTTTTTCGAGCCGTACTGGCGGCCCAGCCGCTCCGGTCGTACCGTACTAAACCTCCGGGGTTCCTAGTCGCCCTGGGTTTTAGGCGTTTTGGACATTACACTAAAGTGGGTGTGTGCGAATTTACATAATACATACACAACAAAGAAAAATAGTTAGTCATAATAAAAACTTAACTACACACCTGAAATCACAAAAAAAAAACAAGTTAGATCTGTGAAATAAAAATAAAAATTACAAAATTCTAACATGGAAAAAAGTGAACATACTGAGCCCGAACCCTCTAAATCGTCCCCAGCAGAGTCGCCAAATTGTCGGGCCCAAAATCTGACCTACGGCGAATTACGTTTTGAAAACATGGATTTTGAAAAGAGTCGTCACTAGTTAATTATTAGGCTAACTAGAATCCTAAATTACCTAAGTGAAAAACTAATTAAACACCTAGGTATTAAATCGGTCTACGATCAGAAATACGAGTTCGGGGGTTCTATTACGAATTAAAACTCATGGAATTAATCACGCCCTTTCGGTACTCAATTCACAAATTTGCCAATTTCACTATTTGAACACATGTCACAAATTAATCTAACGATGCCAAGATTTAATTAAATTTCTATCATGTGCAAAATATTATCTAAGTCTAAAAATAAATTATTATCTACAACTCTTATTTAGAATGAAATCTAAAATACTAAAATTATCTAACATGCTTAAATCGAAACATAACCTAACATATACATACATAATTCACACAACTAAATTTAACCAATTACATCTAAATTACCTAATTAAATATAATAATAAAAAAAATAATGACAGAGAAATATAATAAATAAATAATACAAAAAATTAAAAATAAAAATAAAAAAAGAACTTCACACGGCTCACCTGGGGTGGATGGTGGTGGGCTGGCCAATCAGGTGGCCGGAGGTCAGAATCGGGTGGCGGGTGCGGTCACCGGAAAAAAAAAAAAAAAAAAAAAACCAGACTGCCACCGGCGGAAGAAGAAAAAAACGGGAAAGAAAAGAAAAAAAAAACTTTTACACTCTAGGACAAAAATGCACAGGTTACTAGAAAAGTATTATTATTATTGCTGAATTAATTTTATGTGTGTTTTTACATTGCAAGGGGTGCTTTTATAGCTACTCTAAACCCTAATATTAGGAAAACAACATATTTGCTCTAATATACACAATAAATCCGAAAATTACACAATATATATTTATGAATATTGCCATAAATATATATTATATATTTTTATGAATTTTACATAATATTTAGTGCATATATATTATCCTAATTTGAGCTAAACCTATTTTTAGCAACCTCGTGACCTTCTATATCCAGATACTTCCTTTTTAAAAACGTGTTACACATAACATTTTTAACGTGTTATATACGTGTCGCGCGTACCAAAATTAGGTGTTTACAGCTACTTGCAATTTTGATGCGTTTTTAAAGTATATGACCATTACTTGGCTTTTCCGAAGTAAGGTCGCGACATGGTCGGCTTTGCCTCTGTTCATTCGTGTTTTCTAACTGTTCTCTTGATATGTTTAAGGTGACGTTATGGCAAGACCCGACTTGCAAGATTTGGTTCGTTTTAGGCGTGTAGGCCAGAGTTCGCGATGCGACTTGTCTCTTCATCGGCTTAGTTCAGGGATCAGTACGATATGACTATCTGTGGTAGGTCGTTGCTATTTGGTATTTATACCGTAGTAGGCTAGACATAACGATATCAAATATCTACTCGGTGTTTGCTCCCGAGTTAATAGCAATCGTGCTGCTCGGTATTTGTTCCAACTATGCACGTCGCTCAATGGATAGCAATCGTGCTACTTGGTGTTGATTCCAAGTATGCACGTCGCTCTATGGATAGCAATCGTATTACTTGGTGTTGATTCCAAGTTATGCACGTCACTCTATGGATAACAATCATGTTACTTGGTGTCGATTCCAAGTTATGCACGTCACTCTATGGATGGCAATCGCGCTACTTGGTGTTGATTCCAAGCATGCACGTTGCTCTATGGAATTCGCTCGATGTTGGTTCCGAGGGTAATGTCGATCAACTGCCGGGTGATAAGCCCAGAGTAAGTTCAAGATTGTATGCAACCTGGTCTTCTAGACCCATTATATAATCGATGTAAGTTAGAGGTCGCTGATGGACAAGCTTAATCGATGTAAGTAGGGCATGAGTTGTATATGACCTGGTCGCATCAAAACACATTCATTACTTAGTCATTCAGAGTATTTGCATTACGGAGTCCGCAGATCTCCACTTAGGATCTGTTGGATATCTGTCCAATTCGGGTTCGTTTTTACGCTTCGGACCTCGCAAACACGCTAAAACCACAAAACGGACCATACCGCAGTCACCCTGGGTCAAAACGGTTCGGATACGCGTCGCACCCGAACCGGGGACCTCCGGATTGCTAAGGAAATCCGGACCGTGTCGAATATTGACACGGTCCGGGTTACCGACTTGTATTGCGCGTATACACCTATTTTTTCTATGTACGTGAAGTTAGCGCGCATATAGCCAATCTCGATGTCGGTAAGCATTTTCCTGTATACCGACATCAAACCGGGCAAAGTTCTCAGGTTTCCTATAAATAGGGGCCTAGATCTCCAATTTCAACAAGTTAACTTGAAACTCTGGAGAATTGGCTATTCGTGCTCTAACCTCTCTCTAGAACTTTCACTCTCTAAAATACTGACTTTAGCATCGGAGAGGGCACAACCAGCACCACCCCCCCCCTCTCCAAGCTGGTTATCGCCCGCTCTGCAGGACCTGGTGTTTAGAATATTGAGACAGAGATCGAAGATAGTTCGGGGTTCGAGATAGAAGCCAAATGTTAGTTCGTGGATCGAGGTTCGAGGTCCCTGAAAAACAGTTCGAGATATCCCAAGTGGAAACGATCTCAACATTTGGCACCGTCAGCGTGATTCAAACAAGAAGCTGTTCCATACCGCAAGCTATGACAGGCGGACGTATGAAGAAGGCGGAGGCAGACAAGCCAAAGCCGACGAGAAGCCAACAAGGACTTTCTCACATTCCAGATGCAGAGTCTTCCGCCTCCTCCATGTCAACCGCAAATGCACCTTCTGTGCAGCATGGCCCCGATGTCCAGAACGAGGTACCAGTGCATGAGCTCGAGCAAAAGACTGAAAGGAATGAAGAGTTCCCATACGGGATGCCAGCTGACGGAGTGCAGCAGCAAGCAAGAGACGCTGGCAACCTGCCACCAGTCACACCGGCCATGATGGATGCGCTTGAAGAACTTATCGCATTCAAGAAGATTCTAAAGAATCAAGGATACGCCGTATCCTCCATGCCAACAAGCAGTGTGCCTTCCGCACAGCATGGCCTTGAAGTCCAGAATACGATGTACATTGCATACCTTTCAGAAAAGATGGCAAGCGTGTACGAGATCCATGGAGACTTGGATGCTGGAGACGTGAAGTCGTACAAGCAAGCAGGGTACGCTACAAAGACAATGCACAAGTCCCAGGATGCCGACATGAAGTATGCCGACATAAAGGATGCTTTCATAAAAGATGTCATTGGACTCTCATCAAAGGACAAAGAGCACAATGTGCACCGTGACGCCTTGGTCATAACCACGCAGAATCTGACAAGAAGTCAACTTGGATCCTCCCACATGCCAGGTGCCACATCCAATGCCTTCTTCATGCCAACAAGAAGTACGCCCTTCGTACAGTATGACCAAAGAGTCCACAATGCAAAGCACGTTACACCCCCGCTGGGATTTGAGCCTAAGAAGCACATTAATGAAGAATTTCCTTACGGGATGCCAGAACAGGGAGTCCCCCGATATGAAGGTGTCAACCCGCCACTACATATCACTCCTATCATGATGGCCGCGCTCGAAGAGCTGCTTGCATTCCGAAGAATGCAAAGGAACCAAGGATATGCCCCGCCACCACCACCTCCACCTTTGAACAACGGACAAACCGAGGGGAAAAGAGCAATGTCCCGAAACACAAGTCATCAAGACATACCGCACCAAGGATTAGGGGGCAATTCACGGAAGGTACCTTCCAATACCGACAAACAAGGAACAACAAATGACTTAGGCCATAAAACACCCATATGTCTATTATCAACACCAAGCATCGCCCACAAAAGACGATATCTCCTACTTAAACAAGGTCCAGGTAACACAAGTTATTGACAAAGTTAAACTCAGGTATGAGATAACAATTTCACAACAGCACTACTATGAATAAAGTAGACCACTCAAGTAGTACAACTACTCAGGTAGCCTGGTTTAGTCAAAACAAAATCCAAGTTGAACGGAACAGACTAGTCGCGAATAGTCTGATCCATTCATATTGGCATTGCAGGCAATAGAGCCATATAAGAAGATTAATAACTCCATTCTATTCCTTAACCAATATATACCTTAAAGTATTGCGACTAATTTGAGACAGGTTATATGTACATCCAAGAGATATCTCAATGACACATCTTATCTGGAGAACAACACTAGGAGGAGCTGTATGCAACACTCTCTGGAATTCTCTATCTATGGACATTCTACTTAGGCATCTAAGCCAAGTAATGGTCGTGTATATATCATTTGCATCATCACAACAAGCCTCCAAGTTAATTATAACTCGCGACATCTCAGCGAATATTCTACTCAAACATCTGCTCTTCCCTTGGAAACAATACCAATCAACGATCATATATACATATGTGCATCACACTAAGGAAGCATCAACGCGTATCGATTAAAGCATGCATACACCAATGCATAGTCTCTCCTTGTACGTACATATTTATAAACACATACAGTGAGTGGTACTTGAAAAGCTCCGCTCCCGACATATCCGCACCTATCATATCTGCACTAAGGGAAGTTTCCTACACAACGAAGGGATCCTCGTATCAGATTCCTTTACTCTATCTATTATATGCATTACTTAAAAAGAAATCCATAACTCCATATTTTTACAAACTTGCAAACATTGCAATTATCTGGCAAAGCGTAACCTTGTTCGTAGGTACATACTACACTATGATTACTACATTGGAATTGCGCCAGGTAGCAACCTATGCGCATAATATCTACTTCAACAATACAAGCTAAGCATTATGTTCAAGGAAGGACTTATGGCTTACAACGCCAACATACCTATTATCTACATCAATAAGGAGTTTATTTCTCCATCTATAATGGCGTCTATATCAAGAAGATGTCGGCAACACAAAGCCATCGCACTATGTGCACAGTCAACTTATATGTGACGATGACAACTTGCGGGTTATCTACAAAAAGGGACTTATAAAATTCTCTACTCAAGACGACGACTATTCCAAAGGCGTCAACAACAAGCAATATCTTGGATAAACACCAAGATTTACTATCAAAAGTAGCATGTTGTGGTATCCTCTTTATAAGGGCAAACCCCATGTTTACTTCTAAAAAATGGCATGCTGCGAAATGCTCTTTGAAGCAAATCTTCATGTTCATAGCCATTCCCTGCATACAAACCAGGATGCGGCACTTAGGTGGGACTGATCACCCCATCGTGGCGGAAGTCCTCTTGTTAGACGACAACCCCACATATCTACAAAGTATGTATATCCCTCTTAAGGGTTCATACTCCATGAAGTTACATTCCTTGTTAGGATGGGTTCATGTACACTCAAACTATACATATCCTCTTAAGGATGCAGACATAAGGAAGACCCCCTTAAATGGGTAGGCTTCATTCAAAAACGCTAGCAGGAGCGCACCCTGTTTGAAAAACTCATTAAACTTAAAAGTTGAGTCTTGTACAACGTCGCCTTAGAGTGGAACGAAGAGACGGTATAAACTTAAATCTTGCTTCGTCAAGATTACTCTGCTACATGTCAAGTGCATGTGCCAAGTGCCCGTGCAGAGTACATTACTATCTACAATGATACAAGTACCAAGTGTACATATCATGCTATGCCTTGGAATCTAACCAAGAGGGGTGCTCATAACACTCAACAATGTACGACTTACATTTGCAACTACGGACATCATGCTCATCATCTAAGGATATATATCTTATTATGCAAGTCCAGTACATACGGACAATGAGGATAACTTAAGGGTTCAACATGCTGGAAGCAAACAACTTAATACCAACCAGGAGTGCGACATAACTCTTCAATATGGGCGCGACAAACAGCAATGCATGCATCAAAATAAGCCATCTTCAAGTTCAATCTTCAAGTGTGAAGACGTAAACAACGCTTACCTCAACGGGAGGAACGCTCCTCCTTGGGCCGGTCCCTCGACCGGGGGCAGAAGGCACCACTTCACGACCCTCAACTCTATTCCCTTTATTGCAAGAAGGAGTTGGCACGGTCGCACTCGGCATAGAGAACTAAGAATCGCTCAAGGAACGCGCCCCTGCGACGGATCTTTTGAATTGTGCTAAAGCTAGGAATTGTAACTACGCGTTCAGTCGCGTGTACGGAGCAACTTGCAAACTAAAGCAACATGAAAGCAACAACTAGGAAAATTAACAAGTTCAAAGAAGATACAAGGAGGTGCCTTACTCACAAGTTCTTTACTGCAACCATGTCTGGAGACTCCAGAATAGCGGGGGCAATGGGGCGGACATCTTTTCCAGTAAGTGGATTACCATGAACATCGGCTGTCTGCAAAGACGAGCTTTCTCCATCAGTCCGACCTACATTGGAGCATGATACAAGTTATAAAGATCATCAACATACCAAATCTTCAGAAGGAAGTATATGAATACCGACATCAATTAATCAAGCAAGGACGTCAACATCTACACTTGGTGTATTGTTTAGCTGCTCAACCATGTCGACATCCGGACATAGAGTTACTCGCAGAATGGGAATAATGGACTTACTCATAATAACAAGGACGAAATATTTTCTAAGTGTTTTACCATGACAGCCGACGACATGCACCATATCTCTACATCAAGTCTATGGATACAGCGCCCTTAGCAATGGATATAGAAAAGATTCTAAGTGTGGGGGCAAGTGCACGCATACAAGCATGTACATACGAGCACTTGCATACAGCTATCAACATATAGCAAGGTGTCGACTATCAAGTGATATGTTCTAAGTGTTCCACTATGTTAGCAATCGACACATAACAAGGTGTCGACCATCAAGGAATATTTTCTAAGTATTTTACTCAGGATGACAGTCAGCATATTACAAGCGGTCAGCATGCTACTAAGTGTGAACATGTTACTACGTGTCAACATACAACAAGCCGTCATCATACTATCAAATATCTATGTACGAAAAGGTGCCGGCATACAGCAAGATATGGCTGAAATATTTTCTAAATATTTCACTTACGACATGGGACTATATGCGACAAGAAATCAACCGTCAGAAAATATTGTCTAAGTATTTCCTCGATGTCAAGAATCAACAAGCGGCATTGAATCAACTATCTAGGAGCATACATTGCAGACAGGGACCAATGATCAATACATGATGCTCAACATACATTGCCTAAGCTATCATTTCCAACATACAACCATTGACGGCCATGTACATACAACTAACGATCATCAATATCGAGCATACTAAAACAACGGCTAAGGCATGGAGCAACATGTCGGCAATGAATTCTATGCATAAGGGAAGTATAACAATTCATTTGCACTTTTCTAAAATTTTCAGCACTTAGAAAATTTTTGGCCAATTTGAGGCTAAGTATCCTAATGCATTTCATCAAACACCTTGTATGCATGTTAAGGTGACCACTCCAAATTTACACCTCCATAGGCTCCTTCTTCAACAAACAATGAGAGCTTCTTGGAAAACTATCAAAGGGGGATGTAAGCTAATGACTACTCTCTCTCCTAATTTTCATTAATAGTGTCTACACCATGCGCTAAGGACTAAACTCATATCTATTTTCGCATAAGTTCCTAGCATCATGTATAAGTATGTTTACATCTCTCTTATGCTTGCATTACGTACATACTCCCTAATGTTGTATGACGTGCTACGTACGATCATTATCACATGTTGCGTACGTGTAGGCTATTATGCATGTTATTATTTTTATGTGTGCGTAATTTTAACTTATGATTGCTACATGATTATTTTTATGATCTAAGTATGAATTGCATGTTTACATCATATTACATGCTTGCATCATTTTATATGTTTACATCATGCTTCATGCTGACAAGCATGCTCTCCAATTGTATATTGCTCTAAGTATTTTGCTTATTGCACAATTACGTCATGCATGTGCTATGCTGTCATCTTTATGTTAACATCATACTACTCGTTCACGTCACGTACTTAGCTGGTACCACGTTGCATGATTACTTATTATCACAAGTATTTCGCTTATCGCATGTTATTATGAATAAGTCGTTAACTGCACATTGTTATATATATATACCATCTATTACACTAACCCTGTGAATAGATTATGTATGTACATCGGAAAAGTAGAAATGGACGAATCTGCGCTCCGTGCACTCGATTGACAAACAGGCCACCCCTGAGGTCAGTGCCGAACCTAAATTGGACGAATATCCTATCTTAAATAGAGTCAAGCATGGGTTTTGAACCGCAACTTGACTCGGGGGCAAGTGTTGGATATCTGTCCAATTCGGGTTCATTTTTACGCTTCGGACCTCGCAAACACGCTAAAACCACAAAATGGACCCTACCGCAGTCACCCTGGGTCAAAACGGTTCGAATGCGCGTCGCACCCGAACCGGGGACCTTCGGATTGCCAAAGCAATCCGAACAGTGTCGAATATCGACACGGTCCGGGTTACCGACATGTGTTGCGCGTATACACCTATTTTTTCTATGTACGTGAAGTTAGCGCGCATATAGCCAATCTCGATTGCGGTAAGCATTTTCCTGTATACCGACATCAAACCGGGCAAAGTTCTCAGGTTTCCTATAAATAGGGGCCTAGATCTCCCATTTCAAACTTCTGTCTAGAGCTATCTCTCTCTAAAATACTGACTTTAGCATCGGAGAAGGCACAACCAGCACCACCCCCCTCTCCAAGCTGGTTATCGCCCGCTCTGCAGGACCCGGTGTTTAGAAGATTCAGATAGAGATCGAAGATAGTTCGGGGTTCGAGATAGAAGTCAAAAGTTAGTTCGTGGATCGAGGTTCGAGGTCCCTGAAAAACAGTTCGAGATATCCCAAGTGGAAACGATCTCAACAGGATCATACTTTAAAATCATGAGAATTAAAAAATATGAAGTGCATGCTCCCCTTAAGGAGTTCATATTTATGTAATATATGTAATTAAGAGGATACGGCCGGAAGCATGTTGTCATTGCTTTTTCGGGTTATCGCTTCCTTTTCCGTGGTTGGCATGGTGCGATACTTTAGGCATGAAATTTCTTTAAATGCCCCCGCTGAAGGTGTTCATTGATATGTTCCCATTTGCGTCTTCTAGGCGGTTTGCGTTCAAATTTGGTATTGACGCTATCTTGTATGACCCCTCCCATTTTGGAGATAGTTTGTTCACTTGGTCAAGATGTGAGAATTCGTTTCTTCTCCACACCATTCCTCAAAAATAGAACTTACATGCCTTTACCCAGCGATTGTAATATTGCGCTGTTGCTTGACACATCCTTACTTGAGCTACCTCTGATTTCCACCTTTTCTCATCTACTAGATCCAGCTCTAAATGTATTGCATCATCGTTCACTAGATTGTTAAAATGGCCAATTTTATAGGATGCAACTACTATCTCTACGGGGGGCTACGACCTCCGTTCTATACACCTGGCAGAATGGAGTCTACCATGTTGTCTTTCTGGAATTGTTCGGACTGCCCTTAGTACGTTGTCGAGTTCATCGTCCTATTTCCCTTCCAAGGCATGTACTCTCTTTTTGAGTCCATCCAGGACGATTTTTTTCGCGGATTCCACTTGGCCATTTGTTTGTGCATGCTTGAGTGATCCGAAATAGTGTTCGATGTTAAACTGTTCGCAATAGTACGCGAGTTTTTTTCTTTTGAGATGTGGTCAGTTGTCTCTTATCAGGAATTTTAGGACGCCATATCTCACGAAAATGCATGTTTTGATGAACATGAGGACTTGGTCGTTAGTTTTCTTTACTAATATTTTTGCTTCTAATCCATTTGGAGAAGTAATCTATCGCGACCTGTATGCACGTCCTCTGCCTTTTGCCTTTTGGTAGGGGGTCGATTATGTCGATTCCCCATTGCGCGAACGACCATGCACTTGTGTTAGTCATTAAGTCTGTCGCTGACGCAGTTATGTTTCGTGAGTAATGTTGACAGGATTCACATGCTTGTACTCTTTCCTTTGTTTCTTTGTTCATGGTTGGCCAGTAATAACCTAAGCTCAAAGCTTTTCGTATTAGGGATCTTTCCCCCTCATGAAATGCCGCACACCCTTCATGGAGCTCCGTAAAGACTCTTTCAGTTTCGGGGTGCACAATGCATTATAAGTACGGGGTGGAGTAAGCTTTTTTTTATAGAGGTCGCCATCCACTATCGCATAATTTATTGCCAACTTTTGAATTTTGGTAGCCTCCGTCGTATCCTTAGGTAATACCCTGTTGGATATGTATTATTGAATCGGGGCCATCCAGGTGATTTCTGGATCAATGGTTACGACCTCCATTTTGTTGATGTCGAAGAAAATCCTTTGTTCCAAGAAATGGACCTTTTTTCTCTATTTTCGTGACTTGGCGAATTTGCTTAACTCGTCGGCTTTTTTTTTTTTTTTGCTCCCTTGGGATTGGGATAATTTCGAAAATATCGAAAGTCGGGAGTGTTAGATTACTGGGAGTAATCACTACAGATACTATAAACATGATGCATGCTAGTAATCGGTATTACGCAGCGGAAGATTCGCACATACCTCAGACGTAGTCCGTAGTCCCAAGATCCTACAGCAGGGAGTTCACGATCCCCCGGTCGGCACCCATAGAGGTTCTTGTTAAGGAAACCCTACGCGGTATATTCTCCACATCAAAGCCTCTGATCGATTCTTAACTGGGACGGATCTCCGGAGTGTTTGCATGAAAGCAAATTGGCACACCCTTTAGTGAAGTGAGGGAGTACTAACAATTAAGAAATACTAAATCTTTCGATCTAGCTACGCAATCGATGTGTATGTTCAGTTCATTTGTCCCGACTGAGATGACGGAGTACGTGAATCATTACGTTTTATTCGACAACTTTTACCTGGCCGAAAATTCGTTTCGGATCGATCCTATTTAACTGGGTCACATTTCGAATCGAACGGAAAATACTTTATTCAATAAATCTGAATCTTGAAATAACCAGAATTCTAGTAACTCAAACAATAAATGACAATGGTAGGGTTCTTGATCTGAAGTTCGCGTATTTGATCCATGATTGACACATAGATAGTTGAGAACTTAAAGCCATATTGAACATCACATCTGAGTAAATTCACGAGTGAATCACGTCAAATGAAATGTGTCTGTATAAAACATTTTACCGCTTCATACACATGACCTATGAGGCGTACTTGAGACGCACTTAATCAACATAGTTTAACCCACCGGATTATCGTATAAGACCTTTATAGGTCCAGTTCTCTCTATGATATGCAGATCATGGTTGACTTCTTTCGAATCCAGTATGGTGAGCAGAGAAGGTTTCCCTTTTACTGCTGTGGTTACTGTACTTGATTAGGCTCAAGGTCATTGAGTCCAGTTAAATCAGACAACCATATACATCTTTTCCATGTTGACCTTTCATTCTGAAGTTCTGATGCGGCTATTACGCCAACGTCCATGAAAAGAGAGAAGACCATCATGTTCAGTCGAAACATTTCTAGCTTTAGCATCCTTGCTTCCACCGAGGCGGATGCAAAGGGATACCAACCTGCAACATTGTTTCGTTGCAATTGAAGTCTTCTAAAACCCATTTTTATCAAGGTTGAATGTATCACCACATACGCGTTCAGATCATCAAAGAACCTACTCCCATGCTTGGTGAAACAGGTTATTACATTTTTCTCTCGTTGTCAAAATCATATAGACTACTATATTCATCCGTAGTTGTCCTCTCCACTTTTCAGAATCGTAGCAGAGAGTTCAATACGTACTCATTTTATTCATCATGATTCATACCATCGGGATTGCGAGGAATATTGAATCGCACCAATTCAACCAATTCATACTAACACATCGATGATTATGCAAAAATCAGGAGGCAATAACATTTTGAGAAAGAATGACATACATCAGATATATATTAAGATGGAATGCGACAAGTAACAATTCCTCAGTCATCTGAATCAACCGACCACCAGTAAACCAATGGAAGATGGCTGTGAAAGAGTTCACATTACTGTCGTCTTCAATCCAATAGATCAGTCTTTTAAAACGGTTTTAATCACAAATTACCGGAACGGGAATTTTAAAACAAGCATACCCGATCTTGGCTTTCCCAAGGCCCTTTTTATTTTGAAAAAATTATTCTGATGAACTTACTCATGCATATATAATTCTACTATCCGTGTAAATCATCATACGCAAGTAACATTCATCACACAAACCACACTCATGCTTACGCGTCATGCGTCTAATGTTCTGAGGAACTCATGCTAGCATACATAATTCGACTTCCAAGTAAATTATTAAATGCGGCTACATCCTCAACATTCTAGCATACGTGACAAAACATGAAACTTCCACGTTAATCATACACATTTGGTGACTGATTTTCGATTTTAAAATATTTTAAAACATTAGGGGTTGATTTGCAATTCATGGTTATATTCAATTACGCATCATTCTAGACATGAATCCTTGGCAATTTCAACCATCACAGCATGTGTATCCTAGTGTGCATACCATATATTTAACTAGGGCTCCGCCCCCAACATGCATTATTCAGCTAGCTTGACTCAGTCAACACGACAGTTCTAATCATGTATAAATATATATCGAATAATAAACAATTGCAATTCAGCCCACTAATTAATCCAATCCCAAAAACATTTATCTTCGAGATCCATCCCCATAATCGAAACAACGCATAAAGGTTTAATCGTTATATGTAAATAATAATAAACCCTTTAAGCACTGTGTAGGCCATTTAAGGTTCAAAACATTTGGATTTTAAAATTTTACCACCCTATTTTAATAGACTTGAATTCAGTTTTGAAAATTTGCTTCGGTTCAGTCAATTTTGGTCCGGTTTGGTCTAGAAAAAATCCGGTTCGGGTCCAGTTCAGTAAAATCCGGTTCAGTTGTCCGGTTTTATTTTCAAAATCTGGTTCAGTCCGAACAGGTCCAATAAAATAGGATTCGGTTCGGTTCAACACTCAAAACCGGTTCGGTTAGATCCACTTAGCCCCGGTCTGACCCGACTCGAGTAGGTCGAACCGATTAAGAAAACCCGGTTCGATTCAATACGTTCCGGTTTGATATATTGGACCGGCCCAATAATTAAATCAAAGGGTTTGGGCCGAAATGTTTACTTGTGGGACAAGTAGGGTTTTTTGAAGTCCACTAAAAAATTTAACTTAGCCACCAAGTAACATTAATTATATAAAATAATTTCCAATATTGCTAATATATATATATATATATCGGCCAAAACTAAACATATATATATTTATTGCCAATATTCTATCTTTATATGTAAAATTCGGCACATAATATACACATATATATTTTATTTATTGTCAATATCTAAAATAGGGAAACACATATACTGACAATATATTTTCTCAATTTTTTAGGTAACTAAATCTATCAATAATATATTTAACCCTATTAAATATTTAGATATATTGATAGTTATATATATTTCTATATATTAATGTGAATCTATCCTTATGTTTCCAATTTTAGATATATTGTTTGGTAGGTTACGGGGAGTAATCACTACGGACATTAAATCGTAGTACATGCTAGTAATTGAAATTGCGCAGCGGAAGATTCGCAAATACCTTAAACAATGTCAGTAGTCCCAATATCCTTCCTGCAGGGAGTTCACAATCCTCCGGTCGGCACCCGGAGGTTCTGGTTACGGAAGCCCTACGGTGTATGTTCTCCACAGAAAAGCCTCTGATTGATTGTTGGCAAGGGGACAGATCTCTGGAGTGTTTGCTAGAAAGCAAATTGGCACACCCTTTGGTGACTATAGGTTCAGCCGGCTATAGGTGTTTCTAGGGGAGGGTTTTCTCTCAAAACACCACTTAAAGGGAATTGTGATTATCCTCAATAAAACCCCTAACTCCCCATATATATAGGAGGAGTAAAGTGGACAAAAGTCCACTTTAACCCCCCCCCCCTAGGGTTTCGGCCGGCCACATGCATAGAGAGGCCCAAATTTTGGGCCTCCCATGTCAATTGGGATTAGGGTCTAGCCCAATTACCCTAATGTGACATGTACCTAATTTCCTTAGGTAAATTATACATATTATGGGCTCCCAATTACGACGCCCATCACCATATGCTTACAGCTCCCACTCGCCGGAATGGGAGGGTGCCTGTTAATGTATTGTCGTCTAAATCTGCATCAACATTTCACTCCTTCGATCTGGTCCTCGCTTCCGAACAGTTCATACGAGGTTTACCGTGCGACCGGCGGATACGACGGGCACCGTGCTACTCATCTGTTAGGAGTATTGTAGCGCCCACGGAGCGTTGATTCCATTTTCTCTAATCAACCTGTTATAAACAACATTTATATAGTACCGCGTTGTATCCTAGGTCAACTGATAATTCTCCTTCTTCCTAGTTTCCACATAGGAACACTTCTCCAAGGCATCCGTACAAGTATTCCCAACCTTCAACTAATATCCGGTTGGTTGCCACCTAGTGAATACAAGAGTTGGTGAATTATAGGTGAACTTGACCATCCCCATCGCTCATATACTCAGTCAAACCCAACCGGTTTCCAAAGAAATGGTCACTGTGCCTTTTTGTTTGGCACTACGCTCGTACGCCGGGAAGTGAGCATTGAGCCTGACCTTATATATGAGTTCTGAGTCTGTGAGGATAATTTAGGTGCCTCTTCATAAGGCTTCTGGGATCAATCACACGATCGAGGTGAAGAAGTTTGCACCCGCCAGAATCACGAGGATTCCTTCCTAGCACAACCGAGTTGTGACACCGTGGTCGAACGTGGCACGCGTAGTATGAAGCACGCGTTGATAGCATACCTGAACCTTTTGGGTTGACAGGAAAGGGATATGTCAATAATGATAGCACAGATTCTCATCTAGCCCAGAATGTGGAATAATGATGAACGAAGTTCATCACGACGATATGCAAAATGAAAATCATGTCGAGTTACTTCGAAACTAGATAACCATTTTTCTTAATCCGGTTTATCCCCCTGACTCTTAGAAGTATTGCTTGGTAGAGGCCTCCCTCTACCGCAAGACTACCGTACCTGTGTGACTAGGTAAGGCCCACATTCGACATAGTTTAGCAGAGGATTGCGTCCTCCTACGACTTTGTTTATAGACCGTAATTCTGATATAATCAAAACATTATGACGTCGATTGATCATAAACTTAGTTGCAATTCTTTCGCTTACAAAATGTAACTTTCTAATATCAAAATGTTATCACATATACTTACCAATTCTAAACCCTACGCAATCCAAGCAGTTTTACGTGCTTTTCGAATATCTCCATGCGTAGTGGTTTAGTTAATGGGTCCGCAATCATATTATCAGTGGACAAGTATTCCATAGTGATTATATTGTCTTTTACCATGGATTTAGCATAGAAATATTTTACATCAATGTGTTTGGTCCTACTATGATACTTCAGATTCTTAACTGCCGCAATGGCTGCTTGACTGTTAGAGAAGACCTTCATAGGTCTATTCTCAACATCACCACCAAGCAATGCAATTAGAAGCCTTTTGAGCCGGACTGCTTCTTGTGCATTCTTAGAGAGAGCTACGAATTCTGATTCAATCGTGGACAACGCAACACCGGTTTTATTCTTGCTCGTCCATGAAATGGCGGCATTAGCAAGGAGGAACTGTTAGATTACGGGGAGTAATCACTACGGATACTAAAACAAGGTACATGCTAGTAATCGGAATTACGCAGCGGAAGATTCACACATACATTTAGCATGATCCATAGACCCAAGATCTTCTCTAGAGGGAGTTCGCGATCCTCCAGTCGGGACCCGTAGAGGTTCTAGTTAGAGAAGCCCTACATGGTGCAAGCTCCACAGCAAAGCCTCTGATCGATTCTTGGCACGGGGACAGATCTCTGGAGAGCTTGCTCGAAGGCAATTTGGCACACCCTTGGTGAGGGATATGGTTCGGCCGAACTAGGTGATAAGGGGGGAGGGTTTTTCTCACTAAAACACTCTGATGAGGTAATTGTGACTATCCCTAAAAATTCCCTAACACCTCTTATTTATAGGAGGAGTAAAGTGGACAAAAGTCCACTTTACCCCACCATAAAATTTCGGCCGGCCTATGTATTTTGGGAGGCCCAATTTTGGGCCTCTCATGTCAATTGGGATTTGGGTCTAGCCCAATTACCCTAATGTGACATTTACCCAAGTTCGTTAGGTAAACTATACATATTATGGGCTACCAATTACGGCGCCCATTACCATATGCTTACAGCTCCCACTCGTCGGAATGGGAGGGTGCATGTTAATGTATTTTCGTCCAAATCTGCATCATCATTTCTCTCCTTTGATCTGCTCCTTGCTTCCGAATATTTCATACGAGGTTTTTCGTGCGACCGGCGGATAAGACGGGCATCGTGCTACTCATCTGTTAGGAGTGTTGTAGCGCCTGTGGAACGTTGATTCCCTTTTTTTCAATCAACTTGTTATAAACAACATTTATATTGTACCGCGCTGTATCCTAGGTCAACTGTTAATTCTCATTCTGCCTAGTTTCCACATAGGAAAACTTCTTCAAGGCATCCGTACAAGTATTCACAACCTTCAACTAATATCCAGTTGGTGGCCACCGAGTGAATACAAGATTCGGTGAATTACAGATGAACTTGACCATCCCCATTGCTCATATCCTTAGTCAGACCCAACCGGTTTCCAAAGATGTGGTCACTGGACCTTTTTGTTCAGCACTACGCTCGTACGCCGGGAAGCGAGAATTGAGCCTGACCTTAGATATGAGTTCTGAGTCTGTGAGGATACTTTAGGTGCCTCTTCATAAGGCTCCTGGTATCAATCACACGCTCGAGGTGAAGAAGTTTGCGCCCGCCAAAATCACAAGGATTCCTTCCTAGCACAACCGAGTTGTGACCCCGTGGTGGAACGTGGCACGCGTACTATGAAGCACGCGTTGATAGCATACCTGAACCTTTTGGGTTGACAGGAAAGGGATATGTCAATCATGCTATCACAGATTCTCATCTGGCCCAGAATGTGGTTAAATGACGAACGAAGTTCTTCAAGGCGATATGTAAAACGAAGATCACGTCGAGTTACTTCGAAACTAGATAATCGTCTAGCTTAATCAGGTTTATCCCCCTGACTCTTAGCCAATCTTGTTTTGTAGAGGCCTCCCTCCATCGTAAGACGACTGTACCTGTGTGACTAGGTAAGGCCCACATTCGACATAGTTTGGCAGAGGATTGCGTCCTCCTACGACTTAGTTTATAGACCGTAAATCTGATGTAATTAAAACATTATGTCGATTGATTATAAACTCAGTTTCAATTCTATCCCTTACAAAATGTAACTTTCTAATATCAAAATGCTATCACAGATTCATTCCATTTTTTTAGACCCTACGCAATCCAAGCAGTTTTACATGATTTTCGAATATGTCCCTGCGTAGTGGTTTAGTTAATGGGTCTGTTACCAAGTTATTGGTGGACAAGTATTCCATAGTGATTATATTGTCTACTACTATTAAAATTTAGCATGAAATTATTTCACATCAATGTGTCTGGTCCTACTATGGTACTTCAGATTCTTAATTGCCGCAATGGCTGCTTGATTGTCAGAGAAGACCTCCACAGGTTTATTCTTGACATCTCCACCAAGCAGCGCAGTTAGAATCCTTTTAAGCCATACCGCTTTATGTGCATTCTTAGAGGGAGTTACGAATTTCGATTCCATCGTAGACAGCGCGACTCATATTTGCTTCTTGCTCATCCATGAAATGGCGGCATTAGCAAAGAGGATCTCTCCTCCTGTGGTGGACTTACGATCATCTGGATTGCCACCACGGTTGGCGTCAATGTAATCGGTCAATTCTAACTTTCTGCCCTCATAGCACAATTCGTAGTCGGCAGTACCTTTTCGGATAACGAGTTCCTCTTTTTATAGTCTTTAAATGTTGATGACCAGGATCTGATAGGAAACGTGTTACTAGGCTACGGCGTAACAGATATCTCGAAGGGTGCATTACATGGCGTAGAACAAACTACCGACCATGCTAAAATATCCTGCACCCTTTATCTATTCATGCTATTCCAGGTTCTTTGGGCCGTCACTTCTGACAGTGCGCACCCAAACAACATTGGCGTTTCCACAGATTTTGGCATCCTGTAATCTGAATCCTTTTCAACAGTTTGTTGATATAGGCTTCTTGAGACAGACACAATTTTTGGGTAGCCCGATCTCTACCTATTTTAATGCCCAAGACGTACGTAGCCTCTCCCATGTCTTTCATCTCAAATACAGATGCCAACCAGGACTTTGACACATTCATTAATCTCATGTCGTTTACAACAATAAGTATGTCGTCCACGCGTAAGGTTAAGATGACATACTTAGACTCGGAGGTCTTATAATACAAGCATGGATCCTCATGAAAATTCACAAATTCGTTTCCTACGATTTCCTCGTGTAATTTGCGGTACAATTGCCGAGACGATCGTTCAAGACCGTAGATGGACCTATGGAGTTTACACCTTTTACGTTCGTTACCAGGAGTAATAAAACCCTCTGGTTGCTCCATGTAGATCTCTTCATCCAAGTTTTCGAGGAGGAATGCGGTCTTTATAATCATTTGGTGAGGTGTGTAATCGAAACCTGCAACCAGGACCATGAATGGCCATACACCGTGGTTTTACGCACAGGTGTTGAGTATATTTTGTCAAAGTCCACTCTGTGAAGTTAGGTATATCCTTTCGCAACGAGTCGAGCTGCGTATCGCTCGACCTTTTACATAAGTGGTGAGCCTTCTTTCAGGACTCACCTTATCCTTATGCCCCTGTGGTTAGCAGGTAAATCAACTTATTGACTTTAATGGCTTTCATTCGGACGATCTCTCTCATTTATTATTTTCTTCCATTTCTCCACTTGAGGTCTTTCCAATGCATGTCGAATGTTGAATGGGATACTTCTTTGGAGAAGTTTGATGTCTTTGACTTTCGTCTAGGCTTGATCATCCCGTCTTTGAGTCTTAATATTTCTCCCACTCGGAATAATGCCTCTTATCGGAGCATTTCTTCCAATTGGGATCTATTCTCCCACTCAAGATGATGCTTCTCATCGGAGCATCACTTCTATTGGGTACAAGAGGAGTGCTTTAACCATAACCGACAACTTTCCTTGTATGACTTCTATGAATTCCTTGATCAGTAGGATCTGGAACCAAGTTTGTCGGATCACTCCCACTGGGAACAATTGGTAGTATAGGTAGTTGTGGTATCCTTGGTTTAGCATTACGATAATCAGGTTCTACTTGAGTCGTCCAAACAGTAACAGTGATCACTCGTGGTAGGTGTTTAGACCTCCCACTGGATTTATTATGAAAATGTTCCCATTATCATTTACCATGTCATTCACTTGAGTTGATGGTTAAAATCTCTCCCACTCGAATTAAGTGGGACCTGATGTCAGTAATATCCTCTTCTCTCTGATTAAGACTCATGTTAATGCATCGGAAAATTCGTCCTCAAGTGTGTAATGTCACATGTTCGACCACGGTACCCTGTATTTTAAGCTTTAAACACGTATTTTCAAAGAGTAGTTATATAATCTCATCCTAAATACGTGTTTAATGCGCAAATTAATGCCGCATGATGATATGAGTAGCTCATTATCATTCTTCAGCTTTTATGGCGGCGTGTCTTACCGATTATAATGGAACATAGATTTACATTAATGTGAATCATTTTCTCATCAATCCTTAAGGAACGTGTGAAGAAATGACTACAACATTTATGTTTACAAACTATGCTTATAGAAGTGTGTCATTTGATTTGAATGCTTAGCATGACTTATTGTTCACGGCGTACGGAAGGAAAATCGTGTAACCGACTTCATCCTTCTTCATTTGCTAACTTATTTCAGAGATTTTATCCTATCTCCGATCTGAGCATTTTAGGTTTTCACATTATGCGTCAGTTGATACTTTTACAAGGTCGTAGTAACTTTCGAAGCCTACTTCCTACTGAAGTAAATGTTATCAATAAGTTATTTCCGAAGGAATGCAAACGAAAATTCAGCACATTATAATTTTAAACACTTCTATATTAAACTCATACTTTGAAACGTTGTGTTCCTTTTTCAAGGTCCAGTTGCGTGAGGCGCAATTTACCCCAGTTTAACCTTTGGTTAAATCGTTTCATTTCTGAATCTAATATAATTTAATCCTATCAGTTTCGCATATGATTATCATTAAAATTTATTTCATTCAATGGAGTAATAAAGAAAGATATAAGCAATATACTTATAAGCAATGCATCAAACAACTAATTAAAAGGATCGAAAAGCTTGAGAAACGGTAATTAATACTTTCTCTGAGCATGGTCACATGCTCAAAATAATATGTTTCCTGTATTTCAAGGAACATCATCAAGTATCCTTTAAACTGAAGAATTTAGAAGATGTTTATTAAGCAAAGCAAATAAAGATAAAGTATTTCATTCAATCTTTATATCTTCGGGGTAAGTTCCTCAGGTTTATGCTTGTTCTCCTTCTCGGTTCTGTAATCCAAAAGAATGAATTGAATTACTCTCGAGTAAGAGGAGTCCTAGAAGAACTTATGAGTTTATCGCTATTCTTCAGCACGTACCCTTGGAGGATTGGTACATGCATTAGCAAGGTGTTCTTTCACGCCACACCTAAAACACGTTCGAGTTTCCTCTTTACGTGTCTGTTTTGCTTTGCCTTTCTTACCACCGAATTGCTTTCGCTTGAACTTCTTCTGAGGTTTCGGAGCTAGAAGCTTATCAGCCTTGACCTGGAGATTCTTTCCCTTCCTCTTGCGCTTACCCTTTTGCTCAGCTGGAAATGAGGATGCGATATGCATTTCCGCCCTAGGCTTTTCAGCCCTAAGACGATCCTCTTCCAGCTCGAGATGAACTCGTACTTTCTCGAGGTTATCGAGTTGAGTGGCATGGCTAAGGTGAATTTTCATGCTACTCCAAGAGTCAGGTAAGGATCGGATAACGCATTGGACATTCTGTTCCTCCGCAATGATTTCTCCTGCTTCCTTGAGTTTAGCAAGCATGTTAGAGATGTGTCTGATATGCTCTTTCATTGTATGCTTTGGATTCATTTTATGAGTCTAAAGCGATGTTTAACGACTGCTTCTGGGCAGTGGTGTAAACACCAAACCCTTCCTTAAGACCATCCCATAGATCCTTGTCAGACTTATAGTGATCATATTAGAGTATGTCATCCTAAGCAATGACAGCAAGGCGGAACGGATCGCTTGGTCCTTTTGCATCCCATTCATCATGGGTTTTCTCCAGTTCAGCCGTGAGGTCTCCCTCTGGCCTGACTTTCTTCGTTGTCAGATGCTCCAAACCTCTCATTACAGTAATTAGCATTTTCGCTCGCTTATTCCAGATCTTATCATTGTTGCTGTTCAATCTCACTCCCTTGTTCATTTGGGAGATTACATTGCTGATCGCAGCCATTGCTAACACTTTGATAATCACGCAAAAATTAGGTAGACAATAACATTTTGAGAAAGAATTGCATACATCAGATATCTATTAAGATTGAATCCGACAAATAATGATTCCTCAGTCATCTAAACCAACCAACCACCAGTAAACCAATGGAAGATGGTTGTGAAAGAGTTCACATTACCGCCATTTTCAATCCAATAGATCAGTCTTTTAAAACGGTTTTAATCGCAAATTACCGGAATAGGAATTTTAAAACAAGCATACCCGATCTTGGCTTTCCCAAGGCCATTTGTATTTTGGAAAATATTCCGATGAATTTACTCATGCATATATAATTCTACTACCCATGTAAAGTATCATACGCAAGTAACATTCATCAAACAAATCACACTCATGCTTACGCGTCATGCGTCTAATGTTCCGAGGAACTCATGCTTGCATATATAATTCTACTTCCATGTAAATTATCAAATGCAACTACATCCTCAACAGTCTAGCATACGTGTCAAACATGAAAATTCCACAACAATCATACATATTTGGCGACTGGTTTTCGGTTTTAAATTAATTTTAAACATTATGGGCTAATTTGCAATTCATGCTTATATTCAATCACGCAACTTTCTAGACATGAATCCTAGGCATTTTCAACCATCACGACATGTCTATCCTAGTGCGCATTCCATATATTTAACCAGGGCCCAGCCCACAATATGCAATATCCAGCTAGCTTGACTCAGTCAAGACAACATTTCTAATCGTGGATTAATATATATATTGAATAATAAACAATTTCAATTCGGCCCTCTAATTATACCAGTCCCAAAAACATGTATCTCTGAGATCCATCCCCAAAATTGAAACAAGGCATAAAGGTTAGCAAACCTAGAGCACTGTGTAGGCCTATTAAGGTTCAAAACATTTGGATTTTAAAAGTTGACCTCCCTATTTTAATTGACTTGAATTCGGTTTTAAAAATATGGTTCGGTTCAATCAATTTCAGTCTGATTTGGTTCGGTTAGGTCCAGAAAATCTGGTTCGGGTCCGGTTCGGTCCGAATATAAAAATTCGGTTCGGTCCGGTTTTAATTTTAAAATCTTGTTAGGTCCTAACCGGTCCAATAAAATAGGCTTCGGTTTGGTTCAACACACAAAACCGGTTTAGTTAGATCCTCTTAGTTACCCCGGTCCAACCCGACCCGATTAGGTCGAACCGAGTGAGAAAACCCGATTCGATTTAAATTCGTCCCGATTTGACATATTAGACCGGTTTAATAATTAAAATCTAAAAGGTTCGGCTGAAATGTTTTCTTGTGGCCCAGTAGGATTTTAAAGTCCAAAAAACGAAGTAACATTAACTATAAAATAATTTCAGATATTAAATATATATATATATATAGTTATTCCGAAGCGAACGTCTTCGAGAGTCGAGGCAGAATCGACAACCGCGGTATATATATATTTATTTCCAAGATTCTATCTTTAAGATTAAATCAATCAACAATATATATATAATATAATATATGTAAAATTCGGCACTTAGATAAATATATATATTTTATTTATTGTCAATATCTTAAATAGGGAAACAAATATAATGACAATATTTTCTCAATCTTTTAGGTAACTAAATCTATCAATAATATCTTTAACCCTATTAAATATTTAGATATATTGATAGTTTTATATATTTATATATATTAATGTGAATCTATCCTAATGTTCCCAATTATAGATATATTGTTACCTAGTTTAAAAATTAAAATATGGTAAACAATATTATTTAAATATGTGGCCAAAAATCTTGTTGCTTGGGTACCAAGAAATTAAAAAAAATTACCTAAAATTTTCGGTACTAACAAGTAATTGGGAACAAGTTGTCAAATTTTAAGATCAAATTTTAATAAGATCTACAATCCAATGTTTGATTTTGATAAATATCACATTTTTCTTGAAGATCATGAACATCAAATTAACCAAGAACATCATGAAAATTTCGGACCACCCTAACCATAAAAATTCGAAATTTTAAAACCCTTCCTTTTAAAATTTCGGTCCGAAAATTTTAAAACTTTCAAGAACACCAATTTATCAAAATCATGAACTCCTAACACAGGCTATGATACCACTGTTAGATTACGGGGAGTAATTACTACGGACATTAAATCGTAGTACATGCTAGTAATCGAAATTACGCAGCGGAAGATTCGCACATACCTCAAACAATGTCAGTAGTCCCAAGACCCTTCATGCAGGGAGTTCACGATCCTCCGGTTGGAACCTGTAGAGGTTCTGGTTAAGGAAGCCCTGCGCTGTATGTTCTACACAGCAAAGCCTCTGATCGATTCTTGGCAAGGGGATAGATCTTTGGAGTGTTTGCTAGAAAGCAAATTGGCACACCCTTTGGTGACTATAGGTTCAGCCGGCTATAGGTGTTTCTAGGGGAGGGTTTTCTCTCAAAACACCACTTAAAGGGAATTGTGATTAACCTCAATAAAACCCCTAACTCCCCATATATATAAGAGGAGTAAAGTGGACAAAAGTCCACTTTAACCCCTCCCAGGGTTTCGGCCGGCCCCATGCATAGGGAGACCCAAATTTTGGGCTTCTCATGTCAATTGGGATGTGATTTTAGCCCAATTACCCTAATGTGACATGTACCTAATTTCCTTAGGTAAACTATACATATTATGGGTTACCAATTACGGCACCCATCACTATATGCTAACAATTGTTACCCATAGTAAAAACTAAAATATGGTAAACAATGTACCTTAAAATTTCGGCCGAATTTTATTACTTGGTGCCTAAGAAATTAAAAACTTTACCTTGTAATTTAGCTTAGGGTTCGGCCAAAAACATGAAATTGGAAACAAGTGGTCAAATTTCAAGATCAAATATCACTAAGATCTACAATTCAATGTTTGATTTTGATTAAGGTCACCTTTTTCTTGAAGATCATGAACATCAAATTTACTAAGAACATCATAAAAATTTCGGCACTACCCAATTAAAATAATTTCGAAAATTTTAATTTTTTTTCACCTTAAAATTTCGGCCAAAATCATATTTTCAAGAACACCAATTTATCAAAAATCATGAACTCCTAACACTAGCTTTGATACCACTGTTATATTGCGGGGAGTAATCACTACGGATACTATAAACATGGTATATGCTAGCAATCGATATTACGCAGCGGAAGATTTGCACATACCTCAGACGCAGTCCGTAGTCCCAAGATCCTGCAACAGGGAGTTCATGGTCCTCCGGTCGGCACCCGTAGAGGTTCTTGTTAAGGAAGCCCTACGCGTTATATTCTCCATAGCAAAGCCTCTGATCGATTCTTGACAGGGACGGATCTCCGGAGTATTTGCTCGAAAGCAAATTGGCACACCCTTTGGTGAAGTGAGGTTCGGCCGATATATGTGTTATGGGGAGTAGGGTTTTTATCTCTAAAACACTCCAAGGAGGGATTAAGGATTAACCTAATAAAACCCCTAACACCTCTTCTTTATAGGGGGAGTAAAGTGGACAAAAGTCCACTTTACCCCCACTAATAAGTTCGGCCGGCCTATGCATAAGGGAGGCCCATATTTTGGGCATCTCATGTCAATTGGGATTTGGGTCTTGCCCAATGTCCTAATGTGACATTTACCCAATTGTCTTAGGTAACATATACATATAATGGGCTTCCATTTACGGCGCCCATCACCATATACATACAGTGAGTAAGTCGTTTTCCTGTTCCAAGTACTTCTGCATTGCCCCTGACTTTGCGCCACAGTCACCCTTTACCTGGTTAACAACCAGTTGGGAGACACATTTCGCCCTTAGGTACTTAAAACCGACTCCTTTGTCTATTCGTAAGCATGTAATCAAGGCTACGTATTCTGCATCGTTGTTTGTTGCTCTAAACGTCAAGGCTAGAGCGTATCGTAGGGGTGCTGCTTTGTCGAGTGGGATTAATAGTTACCCTACCCCGACCCCTTGGACGACCCATCGGTATAAATTTCCCATATTTCATTGGGATCTATTTACTTTGGGGTGTCTTCTTTAGCTGTTTTGTGCACTTGTTCATTTGCTTGGCCGGGATCAAGTCATGTGGATTCCGTCATGAAGTCTACTAGGGCATGTCCTTTGATTGTTGTTCTTGGTTCAAAATAAATACGGAATTCGCTTAGCTCAGTCGCCCAATTGATTAGCCTTCCCGACGCACCGGATTTGTGTAAGAAATGCTTCAAGGGCTGGTCTGTTAGCATTGTTATCTCATGTGCATGGATATATGGCCTTAGCTTCCGCGCCGCTACCACTAAGGGGTAGAGGTATTTTTCAATTGGCATGTAATTTACCTCATACTTTGTCAGTGTTTTGCTTACGAAGTATACCGGTAGTTGGGCGTTTCCCTCGTTCTTTATGAGTACTGAGCTTATTGCTACGTTGCTTACTGATATATACAAGAAACATTGCTCGCCCTTGTTGGGTTACGATTGATAGGGATAGGCTCAAGGAAAATTGAGAATGTCTGAGTTGAAACCCAATAGAAAAACCTCGACGACCAATTTTGATCAGAAGAAGAAAACAAAGATGAATGGTCGACACTAATATTAAGAGGTGTTGACCACTAATGTGATAATCGAAGAACGGTGACAGGTCCGCTAAAAACTCTCTCTCACAAGGTACGAGTCGAGTCGGCAGCCAAGCACTATTGAAGAAACCTTCCTCTTAAGGAAAGGACAACTGGCAACCTGCTTGCCACCTCAGAGAAAACCTTTACTCCTAAGGAAGAGGCACCAGCTGGCGACATACTTGTCACCTAGTTGGAGAAACCTTCAACACTAAGTACTGATGAGGTGGCGACCTACTTGTCACGTACTGACATTTAACCGCCTCCCTTCAGTCAATCAGAGAAAGGTGCCCACCGCCACTGAGCAGCCAATCACAAGCAAGCTGCCGCCACAGAGAAAGTCGGTACTTTCCCCCTATAAATAGGGGAACACTTTCATTATTTATCTTAATCTTGAATTTTTTATATACTTTACAGTATTCTCTCTCAAATTCCATTACCTACTTAAGCTTGGAGTGGAATCAGGGGCGAATCCCCAACCCCTTTTCAGGTTCTCGCCTGCTATACGCTCAAAAGGAGACTAATCACCCCCACAAGGTCGAGAATGATACTAGAAGAGCAAGTCGAAGGTGAAACCTTGAAGTCCACTACCAGAAGCTTCAGACCACATCATTTTTATACAAACATTTGGCGCCGTCTGTGGGAAACAGTGATCAAAAAGTCATGGCTCCCAACAAGAACCTAAAGAAGATAGCAGTTGTTGTAGGAGAGATGGAAAAATCTCAAGCAAACCCTTCCAGCTAAGACAAGTTAGCGAAGAAGAAAGGAGAGACCCTCCCCACCAAAATAATGGTGAGCATGAAGAAGAACAGCATTTCCACCCTGTTCCACCTCTAAATACGACGGATCTAGAGGAAGGAGCTGGGACGACACCCATCGTCGTCCCCCAAGAAGTAATGGCGGCGTTCATAGCTTTCTGGAATCAATCCCTTGAGGGAACCATCCCAAAAGCTAAGGAGCCAGCACTCTAGACTTCCCAAAAGGATAAAGTGGTCTCCATCATAAAGACTGTTGAAACCAATCTTCCAGAGGTGAGGGAGATTCAAAAGGCCCCTGAGGTCGACGCTCCTACTAAAGAACCTGACTTGTTCACCATAGGACAGGTAGAAGAATTGATGGAAAATAAGATAAGAGGGGCAAGCGACATGCTCACAGTATGCGACTATACCTCCCATTCCTTTTCCAATAGGCTCTTCGACACTCGAGTTCCTCCGCAAGTTTTCGCAAGGAATATCGACGATTATGCCGGTGAGGGAGATCCTATTTGACACATCAATGCCCAAAACTCTTCTCTGCTAGGGAGAGAGGCGACGCCAGACCATTATGTGGCTCTCTTCCCCACTACTCTCAAAGAAGAAGCCTCTACCTGTTTCTATGGCCCCCCCGACAATTCAATAGATTCATGGGAGGAGCTGAAGGCCAAGTTCATACGAGGGAACATAGGCCAAAGACAGCGCCTCAAGAGCATGGACTTTCTGGATAAAATTGAACAACGTCCCGATGAAACCTTGGCCAGTTATTATACCAGATACCATAAAATACTCCAACAACTGAGTGAGGATGCCACCGATGGCGAGCTTATAAGAACCTTTTGGAGAGGTTTAAGAGCGCAGATTCAAACCTTGAAGGACAATATGGTGATGAAGCCAGTCTGGAAGATTGAAGCTCTCGCCACCAAAGTCAAAAATATATTGACTTGTAAAGATCGCACCAAAAGGCACGGAGCTCAGAAAGCAAGCCACCCCCTCTAGAGCCGGAGAGGCCTCCGCCTCTCGACCTCAGAAAAAAGAAGAAAGGTGATATTGAAGCTTCCGACAGGAGAATCGTCAAGGCCCCAAAAGAGATTTTAATCCCTACCGGGCGAGGTACACCTCTCTCACGCATAACATCTTTGTAGTGCTTCAGGAGATGGAGAAACTCTGATTGGACGATCCACCGCCAACAAGAAAAAACCTCATGGGTGATCAAATAAATGACTGTTGCCGATATCATCGTGCCAAGGGGCACGATGCAGATAATTGTATGATTCTAAAGCAGGACTTTGAAAATCTTATCCAAAGAGGTAAGCTGCTAAAGTTTCTGGAAAAAGACGACAAAGCCCTAAAAAAGAGAAATAGAAGTCCGCGACGAGGTTCTCGCTCTCCCCCACACGACAACCTTGCCCCCTTTCGACGAGGTACCGTGAACTTTATCGCAAGAGGATTTGCATCGAAAGGCGGAACAAATTCTGCTCGTGTACGCTGCTCAAATATCCACGACAGCAATCATGGGAAAAAGGCCTCGAGAACCCGACCCAGAGACTATCAGTTTTTCAACGAACGATTTTCTAACGGTAGTTCAGCCTCACCAAGATGCCCTAGTAATTACGGTCACTATGTCGTAATATGAGGTCAAGATAATCCTTTTCGATAGTGGAAGCTCAACAGACATCCTCTTCTACGAAGCCTTCTTGAAGATGGGGTTTACTAAGAAAGACTTAAAAAAAATTATATTTCCCTCTAATAGGCTTCGTCGGAGAGACGATATACCCCATGGGCTCCATCCGGTTACCCATAACTTTGGGAAGAAAGGAGAAGATTTTGAAGATCGACATACTCTTTGTGGTCATCGACACAGCTTCTGCTTACAATGCCATCATTGGCAGAATAACCCTCAACCCTCATCGAATTATCCCCTAGACGGCTCATCAAGTCATGAAGTTTTTGACGCCTTAGAGGATAGGGGAATTCAAGAGGGATCAAACCATGTCACGACGATGTTACTACACGTCGACACGAAGCCAAGAGAAGTCATAAAATTCCCTAATTAGATGTTTTTATATTTCTCTTAAAACTAATGTCACAAAGCTTTCTTTTGATGTAAATGTTTAGGAAACGATGAATAAATATGGCCCCCCGAAGCTCTTTTTCACGTAATCATCTGAGCTTACCATCAGTAAAGGCATCAACATTCAACTCCTACAAATCGATTGCCGACACTATATGCCCAAGATGGCAATAAAGCCTAGGTACGTCGACAACTAAATAAGCAGCTCAACATCTACAAATCGATTGTCGACACTATGTTCCCAAGATGACAACAAAACCTAGGTACTTCAACAACTCAATAAGCAGCTCAACGTCTACAAATAAATTGTCAACACTATGTGCCAAAGATGGCAACAAAGCGAAGGTACGTCGACAACTAGATAAGCGGCTTAACGTCTACAAATCGATTGTTTACACTATGTGCCCAAGTTTGCAACAAAACCTAGGTACGTCGACAACTCGATAAGCAACTCAACGTCTACAAATCAATTGCCGCCACTATGATCCCAAGATGGCAACAAAGCCTAAGTACGTCGACAACTCGATAAGCAGCTCAACATCTACAAATCGATTGTCGACACTATGTGCCAAAGATGGCAACAAAGCCTAGGTACGTGGACAACTCGATAAGCAGTTCAACGTCTACAAATCGATTGTCGGCACTATGTGCCCAAGATGGCAACAAAGCCTAGGTATGTCGACAACTCGATAAGCAGCTCAACATCTACAAATCGATTGTCGACACTATGTGCCCAACATGGCAACAAAGCCTAGGTACGTCGACAACTTCTACAAATCAATTTTCGACACTATGTGCCCAAGATGGCAACAAAGCCTAGGTAGGTCGACAACTCGATAAGCAGCTAAACGTCTACAAATCGATTGTCGACACAATGTACCCAAGATGGCAACAAAGCCTAGGTACATTGATAACTCGATAAGTGGTTCAACGTCTACAAATCGATTGTCGACACTATGTGACCAAGATGGCAACAAAGCCTAGGTACGTCGACAACTCGATAAGCGGCTCAACGTCTACAAATCGATTGTCGACACTATGTTCCCAAGATGGCGACAAAGCCTAGGTATGTCGGCAGCTTGATGAAAAGATCGACGTCTACAAATAAATCATCGATACTATGTGCCCAATATGGAGACAAAGCCTAGGTATGTCGGCAACTTGATGAAAAGATCGACGTCTACAAGTCAATCATCGACACTATGTGCTCAAGACGGTCACAAAGCCAATCATCGGATGTCGACATGGTCCGGACTGCTGACGGGCACTGCGCGTTTACCCATATTTTTATTAAGTATGAGAAGTGAGTGCGCACATAGCCAATCTCGATGACAGTATGTGTTTTCCTTTAAACCGGCGTCGAACCGCATAAAACCGGGCACGGTTCTTTGGTTTCCTATAAATAGGGACCTTGGCCTCCCATTTTGAACAACTCTCTCAATTTGGCTTTTTGGACTCTGACCTCTCTCTACATACTTTCTCTCTCTAGATCGGAGAGGGCTCAACCAGCACCACCCCCCACCCCTCTCCATGCTGGTTATTGCCCATTTTGCAGGAACCGACGCGTGAGGAGTCGAGACCAGAGCCGAAGCCGAATACAGGGACAGACGATTGTGACGTGCTGATAGGAGTCCGTACCTGTGTGCACATCCAATCCGCCCGAAGAGAACAACTCGAGGAGTCCCAGGTGGAACCGACCTCAACACTTGGCGCCGTCAGCGTGATTCGAGCAAGAAGCAGTTCCATACCGCAAGCTATGACAGGCAGACGTACGAAGAAGGCGGGTGCAGACAAGCCGAAGCTGACGAGAAGCCAACCAGGACCTTCTCACATTCCAGATGCAGAATCTACCGCCTCCTCCGTGCCAACCACAAATGTGCCTTCCGCACAGCACGATCCAGAAGTTCAGAACAATGCACTAGCGCACGAGTTCGAGCGATGGACAGAGATGAATGAAGAATTCCCATACGGGATGCCAGCTGACGAAGTGCAGCAGCAAGCAAGAAGTGAAAGCAACCTGCCACCAGTCACACCAGCCATGATGGATGCGCTTGAAGAGCTTATCGAATTATGGGAGACTCTAAGGAATCAAGGATACGCCGTATCCTTCATGCCAACAAACAGTGTGCCCTCCACACAGCATGGTCTCGAAGTCCAGCATATAGCATACATTGCATCCCTTTCAGAAAAGATGGAAAACGTGCACGTGATCCATGGAGGCTTTGGAGCCGGAGGAGAGACGTCGTACGAACGAGAAGTATACGCTGCCCAGACAAAGCGCATATGCCAGAATGCTGACATAAAGGGCGTCGTCATGGAAAGTGCCGTCATGAAAGATGATCCCATAGAAGACGTCATTGGCTTTTCATCAAAAGACAAAAAGCACATTGTGTACCCACACACCGACGCCTTTGTCATAACAATGACAATTGACGGTGTGGACGTCAAGCGCATGATGATAGACGGTGGAAGTTCGCCCAACATCATTACGAAGGCCATCATCCTAGCCCTTGAAAGAAAGAAGCACGTCAAAAGAATGGACTCACCTTAGTGGGATTCATGGGAGATGCAAGCTATCCGCTAGGAGTCATAACCCTGCCAGTCATCATGGAGAAAGGAGAACAACAAATCCAAATAGACGTTCCGTTCGTGATCGTAGAGAAGCTTGACGCATATAACGGAATCCTAGGATATACAACCATGAACAAGTGGGGCATGATAGCATCAACATCACACCAGAAGATCAAATTTCCAACAAAAGCGGGAATCGGTGAAGTAAAGGGAGACCAGCAACTATCAAAAGATTGTTACAAGGTTGCACTCCAACGTGCGTAATGTCAAGACGGACAATAGCGGAGTTCCCATCATTGATGAAGACCCAAGGATGGATCATGCACGTTTTGCTCCTGTTGAAGCATTGCAATAAATCAAGATAGATGAGCAAGAAAGTATGGTCCGAGTAGGCGCATCACTGTCAGAAGATGAAGTGATAGAAATCAAGGCACTCCTAGTAGAATACAAGGAGCCGTTCGCGTGGTCACCAAGCGACATGCCGGGAATAAGCCCAATCGTGATCTCTCACAAACTCAACATCAAGCCAGGATCCAGAGGGCTAGCACAAAAACTACGACCGCTGGGAGGTGACAAGAAGTTGGCAATACGAGAGGAAGTTGGTAAGTTGCTGAACGCAGACTTTATCGAAGAATCGCGATACCAAACATGGGTGGAAAACCCAGTCTTGATGCCCAAGCCTAACGGCAAGATGAGAATGTGCATCGATTACAGAGATCTCAACAATGCATGTCCAAAAGATTCATATCCTCTTTCAATAATCGACCAAGTAGTTGATGCTACCGCAGGCCACGAGTTGATGTCAGTAATGGATGCATATTCAGGATACAACCAAATTCCAATGGCAGAAGAAGATGCACCTCATACCGCGTTCTACGCAGATAACGAGATCTGGTCATGCCATTCAGACTAATCAATGCAGGGGCAACATACCAGCGTATGGTCAACATAATCTTCGGAGATATGATCGGGAAGACTATGGAAGCATATGTTGATGACATGGTCGTGAAATCGACGAAAAGACGTAACCATGCTGACAACCTCCGCACGGTGTTCAAAAGAATGCGAGAATTCCAAGTCAGGCTAAATCCAACAAAGTGTGCCTTTGGCGTGCAGTCAGGAAAAGTTCTTGGATTCATGGTCAGCGAGAGGGGAATCGAAGCAAACCCAGAAAAAGTAAAGGTAATAGAAGAAATGGAGTCCCCCAAGAAGCACAAGGAGGTCCAGGAACTAAATGGCCGTTTAGCAGCTCTTAACAGATTCCTGGCAAGGGTAGGAGACAAAGCCCTTCCCTTTTTCCAAGTGCTTCGTGCAAATAAGAAGTTCGAGTGGACGCCGGTATGTGAAGAAGCATTCCAACAATTGAAGCAACACTTTCGAACACTCCCAGCGTTAGCAAAACCAATACAAGGCGGACCACTCTAACTATACATATCCGTGAGCAACACTGCAGTCAGCTCGGTGCTTGTCAAACAAAAAGGAACTACACAGCTCCCAGTATACTACGTGAGCAAGATCCTGGCAAAGTACGAAGTGAATTACATGTCGATCGAAAAGTACCTGTACGCTCTCATAGTGGCAGCAAGGAAGCTTAGGCCAGACTTCCATGCGCACGAAATAACAGTCCTAACGGACCAACCCTTGAAGCACATCCTGTCAAAGCCAAACATGTCAGGAAAGCTAACAAAGTGGTCAGTTGAGTTAAGTGAATTCCGCATTCACTTCACACCGTGAACAGCAATCAAGGGACAAGCATTGGAAGACTTCATCGCAGAGTTCACAGGAATAACCCCAGAAATCGACACTCAAGATGGAACACAGCAAAATGAGGAGCATACCAAAGTATGGCAGATGTATACCGACGGTTCCTCAAATGTAGGAGGATCAGGCGCTGGCTTCCTCCTAATTCCACCTGACGGGTCGGAACCATTGAAGTATGCTCAAAACCTGACGTTCCGAGCAACAAACAACGAAGCAGAATATGAAGCCCTGATAACAGGACTGAGGATTGCAAAAGGCCTGGGAGTTAAACACCTAAGATTCAAGTGCGATTCACAATTAGTCGTCAACCAAGTCAAGGGCGACTACGTAGCCAAGTCAGAGAACATGCAGAAATACTTGAGACAAGCTATGGAACTCATAACGAGCTTTGAAACCTTCAACATAACATCTGTTCCAAGGGAAGAAAATCAGGAAGCCGACGCTTTGAGCAAGTTCGCGCAACGAAGGGAGCAAGGCAAGGAAACGCACTTTGTCGAAAATAGGATAATGTCCGTAATCGACAGACTAGAAGTGTTAAACATCAACTCGGAGCCAACATGGATGACTCAAATCCTAGCATACCTAACAGACCACGTACTCCCGGAGGACAAAGTTAAAGCACAAAATTAAAAGAATCGCTGTCAACTACACGTTGATCGAAGGCCAGCTGTACAAGATAGGATTCTCAACTCCATACCTAAAGTGCATAACCTTCCCAGAAGGCCAAACGGTGTTGAAAGAATTACACGAAGGCCAAGCAGCTTGTCACGAGGGGGCAAGATCCTTAATCCGCAAGGCGCTAAATCTGAGATACTATTGGCCAACAATGAAGAACCAAGCACCATGTTGGATCACGGGCGAAGCTTCGTAACGTCCTTGACGGAAAGCTTGGACTCCTGGGCTCCGTGTAATCCTGCAAAAGGGGATGACCTGGGTGGTGACCCAGAATCCCTCTCCGATGCTTAAATGAGTATGTGATCAATGGGGTGGTAAGCAATAGTCTAAGTTCGTATTAGATGATGTGTTTTCTGAGGTAACTTCCTCCCTTATATAGGAAGGGAAGTTACTCAGTTACCTGAGACTGCGCCTGGCAGTTTTACCCACGATTCCGCATATCTCGCTACGATTCCGTATATCTCGTTCGGGATTCCATATATCTCGCCCCACGCTCCGCGTATCTTGCCCACTCTCCGAGTATCTCGGGCATGCCTTGCGTATCTCGGGGGCGTCTATCTATATCTTTAACCGTCTCCCCACTACTCTATCTAGTAGGCGGGTTTCTCGGTCTTATCCTCTGATCACAAGTCCCAACTCCTGTTGGGGACTCCAGAGTTATCTCATTCTAGGTCATCACCCAGGACCCTTTGTCTCACGAGACAGGTCCAGCCTCTGCGGGGCTTTCATCATCGGGGCCTTTACTAAGGCATATCGGGGCCTACTCAGAGGCTTCTTGTCGGGAGCATTCAGCTCATATATCGGGACCGCTAAAGCCGGGACCCTTCATGTTGGGCCTCTGAGCCTTCCAGGCTTTTCATGAGGCCCACTGGACCTATTCGCCGTCCATTGGCTGTTTAACGGGGCTAACGATTACATTGGAATCCATCATTTGCCCCCAAGACATGGGGGACTTTTAGTCCGTCGTGTCTTCCAGTTCCAGATCTTCTGACCTCGCTGTCGGAGGCTTTTTCGTTCATACCCCCCGATATTGCCCTCGGAGGTTCTTGCCTTCAGGCCTCTTGATACCTCAATCGGAAGCTTTTGCCTTGCGCGTGATTGTCGTATGGCAGAGTTTCTTACTTATGATTATCTTGGGCCCACTAGACTCTATGGGCAGTTGCCAAATCCGAGGAGACTCCTTGGTTACCGTAGTATTAAATGCTAGGGATTGTGAAACGACGCTTAAATCGGCGTGACTGTTGCTTTCTGAAAAGGCACTTATTACGTCACCACGTCTCTTCTGTACCGTCCCTCAGTCTTCGACGATCAAGATTAAATCGTTTCATCTTCAACGGTCCAGATAAAGTCCGTCCAGTTTGTCCTTTTGCTTATAAAAGCCAGAACCCTGGCATTATTCACTTCTTCTCCATCCTCTTAATTTTTGCCATTCTCACACTCGAAGCTTCTCCTCCAAGTTCCCTCTGCTGTTCAAGTGATTCAAGGCCTTCAATCTTCCGATCTTTCTTCGTCTTCTTTCAGCAATCATCCATCATGTCTGGTAAGGATTTTCTTCTCTGTTTTCATGGTTTGCTGATGTTTGCTCTTCTTTTCTCAAATCTTTCTTGTTTGTAGCCGTTTTTAGACGAGGCTAGTTCTGAGGCTAGGACTCCTTTCACCTTTGAACTTGCTGTTAATGAGATTTCTGAGACCTCGTATGAGGTTGCTCTCCGAGAGGGCTGCATTACCTCGGATTGGGAACCTCGTTTCCCTTATGAGTCTCAGCCTGCTGTTAAGAGGAAGCATATCGTCACCCGTCCTCGAGAGGGAGAAGTGTTTGTCTCCGCTGGACAAATAAGCGCGGGGATTCGATTCCCCTTCTGCGGGAACCTGGTGGAGATGTGCAACTTCTACAAGACGCACCCTTGTACCTTCTCTCCACACGCTATCCGCGTGTGGAATGCCTTCCAACTTCTGTGCCTCCGCCAGCAGTGGACGTACAGTCTGCTGCTTTTCCGCACTTTCTACGGAATGAAGTGCAATAGGTCTGGTGTGTGCTCCTTCTCCCCCCGACTCCCCAAGTGGACAAAGGAGCAACTTTCACGTTTCGGCTGGGATAGCGAAACCTGGAAGTTCCACAAGGATCGGGTGCTGATTCGCGACTCAGGGTCCGACAACAGCGGATGGAAGAAGTATTACTTCTTTGTCCAAAACAGCTCTGTCCCATGGCCCCGATGGGAGGTCGTGGCAGACCCAGCCCCCAAGCTCGAGGTCTACACTGAGGATGACCTCAACACTCTTCAAATGGTCCAGCTCTACCATTGGGGGGACTATTTCATACCCCTCGACGCCAACAAGCTTATGGAGAAGGACTTGATTCACATCGGAGTCCGGCTCCTCGATTCTGTTTCCAAAGATTTAGTCGTCTGGGTAATTCTTCTAATCACTTTGTCTTTTTATTTTTGCAGCCAAGAAGGCTTCTCTGCTGACTCATCTCATTATGAATCAGGGCGAGACTGATGCCGTCCCAGGTGGCTCCAAGAGGAAGCGAAAGTCGTTGAAGAAGGGCGCTTCCTCTTCCGCCACTCCTTCTGCTGCCCCTCCGACCGAGGAGCAGGTCGTGGCCAAGCGTGCCAGGAGGGAGGAAATTGACAAAGCCTTCGGGGTCAATACCGCCGAGGAAGGTAAGCGTGTCCGTCGTGCTATTAAAAGATATATGAAACTGGTTCCCAAGGAGTTTATCCCCGCTGATCGTGAATCGCGGGTTCGAGAAATCAAGTACATCCTTCGAGGAGAAACCCCCCGCGTTCTCAAGGTGGGATATTACAACATCTTTGGAAAGAACCAACACCTCGATCGTCAAATCATCTGGTGCCCTAAGGATACTCTTCCGGACTTTATTCATCCCGCCACCGCAGGTCCATTGGAGGCTGTCACTCCGGGGCGAGCTGCTACTCCAGCCCGGGCCACGACTCCACCGGCGCCGGTGTCGGAGGAAACCCCGACGGAAACTCAGTTCCGTCAGGTGACTGATCTGGAGGCTTCTCCTTCCTCCGAGGAGCCCGCTGAAGGTGGCCTGCTCCGCCGCAGGCCAGGTCGGAGCACCTTGAGGCCCGTCGTGGAGGATGTGTCCCGGAGTCCTCCTCCCGAGCTCCGCATTCCAACTCCCGAGCCACCGACCGAGGTGGCTCCTCCGGCTGAAAGTTCTGGGGTCATCCCCCCTCTCCCCGTGGATGAAAATCTTTACAAGATTTTCACCTTTGACCAGGAGACGGTTCCCTGGAACCCGATCGAGTCTCTCCGAGGGGTTCCACTCCGGCGGGGAAACCTTGAGCCTGAATTGGCCCTGCATCTGCTGGCGGGGTCAATTCCTCCAGCCTTGAGGCGGCCCATATCCTTGGTGCGGGAGGACATCGAGGAGGAGCTCCGTGTTATGGCCATCCGTCGGATGGAGGTAAAACTTTTACCTTTGCTGTATTTTCGTCATTGTTCTTTGCTTTCGACCATCGGATTCTAATGCTTTTTTCTTTCCATCTTAGGAAACTGCGGACCAGCAGCGCTGCTTCGGCTTCATCCTGGCTCTCCAGGGTGCTTTGGAGGAAGCTCGAGCTAAGTCGGACCCCGACGCGTTAGCCAAGCTCCAAGTGGACCTCGACGAGGCGGTGGCGGCCAGGAATAAGATGGCCAAGGAGAAAACTCTCCTTGACGAGATGGTTCGGGCCTGCTCAAGCAGGTTCAGGATCACGAAGCTGTTATGCGTCGGGAGCGGAAGGTGGTCCAGGCGGATCATCAGCGGCATGAGTCGGAGAGGAGGCAGCTCATCCACGAGAAGGGTGTTCTCGCGGAGGCTCTTGCAGAGGCCAAGGCGGGGCTCGAGGCCAAGCTGGCTGAGGCCAAGGCCCAAGGCCACGAGGAAGGTCGCCGGCAGGGTCACGAGGAAGGCCTTCTGCAGGGTCGCGAGGAGTATCGGAATTCTGAAGAATTCAAGGTGGATGCTGTAGGGTTCTGCAAGTCCGAGGTGGAGAACGTCATGTTCAATGCCGTCGAAGAACTCTACACAGCCTACGAGGATTCCATCGACTTCAAGAAGTCCGAGACCCTCGCTCCTTTCGCGAAGAAGTACTTCAACCTCCCAGCGGAGAGTGAAGAGACTGCTGCCGTGGACCCGACTCCGCGGGCTGCGGAGCCTTCGGCCCAGGCCCCTCCGAACCTTGCTCCCTCCGACACTGCTGAGGATCCATCTTCCAACAAGGACCAAGCTTAATGCTATATCTTTTAGTCCTTGTAGTTTTTCTCCTTTATCTCTTTGTATCGGAACCTTCAGGCCTTTGAGCCTTTATATAAGAAATTTCTTCCATCTATTTTGGTCCCGATAATTGTTGGTGCTATTTAAAGCGACTTTGGACTCGTTACTCAGAACGTTCCGATGCACCATTTAAGATGACTTCATACGTCCTTCCGACGCTTTACTCGAGACTTTACCACTTAAGGTCTCTCGTCCTATCGGGATTTCACCACTTAAGGTTTCTCATCCAATCGGGACTTCACCACTTAAGGTTTCTCATCCAATCGGGATTTCACCACTTAAGGTTTCTCATCCAATCGGGACTTCACCACTTAAGGTTTCTCATCCAATCGGGATTTCACCACTTAAGGTTTCTCATCCAATCGGGATTTCACCACTTAAGGTTTCTCATCCAATTGGGACTTCACCACTTAAGGTTTCTCGTCCTTGCCTTTCGAGGCCATTTTTACATGATTTTTCACACCCTTAGGGCTTTTTCCGCGCCGAATCAGACGACTTTAATTGTACCCCTTAAGGGCTTTTATCGCGTCCTTCTAGACGACTTAATCGTACATGTTAAGGCTTTCGGCCACATCATATAGACGACTTACGCGGACCCGTTAGGGTTCTTTCGTACCTGTTAAGGCTTTTGGCCGCATCATATAGACGACTTACGCGGACCCGTTAGGGTTCTTTCGTACCTGTTAAGGCTTTTGGCCGCATCATATAGACGACTTACGCGGACCCGTTAGGGTTCTTTCGTACCTGTTAAGGCTTTTGGCCGCATCATATAGACGACTTACGCGGACCCGTTAGGGTTCTTTCGTACCTGTTAAGGCTTTTGGCCGCATCATATAGACGACTTACGCGGACCCGTTAGGGTTCTTTCGTACCTAGGATTTTGGTTGCATCATAAAGACGACTTACGCATACCCCGTAGGGCTTTTGTCCGTACCTCGGAAGGCTTTTTGTCGCGCCATAAAGGCGACTTACTCGTACCTCGTAAGGCTTTTGTCGCGTCCTTCGGGACGTCTTGCTAACAGTTAGAGTAAATCTAAAAGCAATTTGATCGGAAGCAACTTCTTTTATTAATAAATAATTCAAAACTTCGCTTACATCGGATTGATAGATAACTTGCGCCTTTCACGGCGACTTAATATCAAACATGATACTTCTTCAAGTGTTCGCCACTGAAGGAATGCTTCAAAGTCTTGCCGTCAAAGTCCTCTAGCTTGTATGCATTGGGGGCTGGCATTCCTACGATCTTGTATGGTCCCTCCCATTTTGGCGATAGCTTGTTGATCCGATCTTGATGAACGAACTCGTTCCTCCGCCAGACAAGTTCTCCAACGAAGAATTGTCGGGACCTGACACGTCGATTGTAATATCGGGCTGTTGCCAGACGCATCCGAGCCTGGACTTCGTCAGCCTTCCATCTCTTCTCCTCGAGCAAGTCCAAGTCTAGACGTCTCATTTCCTCGTTTGTCATAGGCTCGTAATATTTCGCCCGATGAGAGGCCACCGCTATCTCCACGGGAGCGACTGCCTCCGTGCCATAGACCAGGCCAAACGGAGTCTCCCCCGTCGATTGCTTGGGTGTTGTTCTAACAGCCCACAGCACATTTTCAAGCTCATCCAGCCAATGGCCCTGCAAGGCGTAGACTCTCTTCTTCAAGCCATCCATCACGATCTTGTTGGCCGATTCTACCAGGCCGTTGGTCTGAGCATGGCGGACTGAAGCGGTCTGATGCTCAATGTTCAGTTCCTCCAGGTACTCCTTCAACTGAGCCCCATTGAACGGAGGGCCATTGTCGCTGACCAACACTCGAGGAACCCCATACCGGGATATGATCTGAGTTTGAATGAACTTGAGGATCTGCTGTCCCGTCGTCTTGGCCAATGCTTTAGCCTCTATCCACTTTGAGAAGTAATCGATAGCCACGAGTAAATACTTGCACTGACCTTTCGCTTGGGGAAGAGGTCCCACCAAATCAATGCCCCATTGCGCGAAGGGCCAAGCACTCCTGATGGGCATCAAGTCCGCGGCGGGAGCCACGATATTTGGAGCGTACCTCTGGCATGCATCACAGGATTGGACCATCGCTGTCGCTTCCTTGTTAATCGAAGGCCAATAGTAGCCTAGGTTCAATGCCTTCCTCACGATAGATCGGGCCCCTTCATGACAGGCTGCGACTCCTTCGTGTAGCTCTCTCAGGATCCGATTCGTATCAGGCTCCGCCACACATTTCAGAAAAGGCTTCACATGCCCCCTCTTGTATAATTGGTTGTCCACCATCACGTAGTCGTTCGCAATTCAACGCAGCCTGTCAGCTGCCACATCATCAACGGGGAGCGCCCCCGTAGTCAGGTATGTGACCATCGGGGCCATCCAGGTGGGTTTCTCTTCTTCCTCCGATCCTGTTTCCACAGCGCATACCTCCGATGGATCGATGGTTGAGATAATCACTCTCTCTAGGAAATGCACCTTCCGATTCTCCTCATGGGCCACTCCTAGAGCAAACTTGCTTAAGGTGTCTGCCTCCGTGTTTTCTTCCATTGGGATTGCCTCGATATCGAAGCTTTTGAAGCTTCCCTTCAAAGTCTGCACCTCGTGCAAATACTTCCTCATTATCGGGCTCTTGGCTTCATAGTTCCCCTGGACCTGATTCATGATCAAGCTGGCATCGCACTTTACTTTCAAATGGTCGACCCCCGTACCCTTGGCAATCTTAAGGCCCGTGATAAGAGCCTCGTACTCCGCTTCATTGTTGGTGGCCTTGAATGTCAAGGCCAAAGCATATCGCAGGGGCTCGCCTCCACCGGGCGGTATCAATACGAATCCTGCCCCCGATCCTTCTACACTTGATGAACCATCAGTGTACATCTCCCAAGTGTTCTCCTCATTTGGCTGTTCTGTTATCGGGACCTGTTCTTCTATCAGGACCTCTATGGTTGCCCCCTCTGCGGGACCCGTTACTTCCAGATCGGGTGCCGTAGACTCAGCTATAAAATCAGCCAATGCCTGGCCCTTAATAGCAGTTCGCGGAGCAAAATGTATTCGGAACTCCGTAAGCTCGATGGCCCATTTCACCAATCTCCCCGACGCCTCCGGTCGGTTCAAAAAGTGCTTCAAGGGCTGATTTGTCAACACTGTAACCTCGTGTGGATGGAAGTAAGGTCGGAGCTTTCGAGCGGCAACAATTAACGCAAAGAGATACTTCTCAATGGCGGGATAGTTCATTTCTGATTTGGCAAATGCCTTGCTTACATAATAGAAAGGCACTTGGTTGCCCTTGACAATCTTAATCAAAACAGAACTAACAGCAACATCAGAAACAGCCAAATAGAGATAAAGCGGCTCGCTTGGAGCCGGTTTCGCCAACGGCGGGAGGGTACGGAGATGCTGCTTGAGTGCTTGGAATGCTTCCTCGCACTTGTTGGACCATTCGAAATTCTTGTGAGCCCTTAGCACATCAAAAAATGGCATGGCTCTGTCACTCGCCTTGGATAAGAATCGATTCATCGCGGCCAACCGGCCATTCAACACTTGAACCTCCCGATGAGTCTTCGGGGACTGCATCTCTTCGATTGCTCGCAGTTTCTCGGGATTCACCTCGATCCCTCTCTGGCTCACCATGAACCCTAGGAATTTTCTCGAGTTTACCCCAAAAGCACACTTGTCGGGGTTCAAATGAACCTGATGAAGCCTCATCCGCTCGAACGCCGCCGCCAAGTTTTGGACATGGTCTCCTGCCTGTCGGGACTTCACGAGCATGTCGTCCACATAAGCCTCCATGGTCTTCCCAAAAATGTCTCCGAACAACTTGTTTACCATCCGCTGGTAAGTTGCTCCGGCGTTGATCAATCCGAAGGGCATCACGTCGTAGTGGTAGACGTCACTGTCAGCATAGAAGGCCGTATGGGGTGCATCCTCCTTAGCCATCTTGATCTGGTTGTATCCGGAGTAGGCATCCATGAAGCTCAGCAGCTCATGTCCCGACGTGGCATCCACCAACTGGTCGATCCTCGGGAGCGGGTAGCAATCCTTCGGGCAGGCCTTGTTTAAGTCGCAGAAATCGACACACATCCGCCACTTCCCATTACTCTTTCGCACCAGGACCGGGTTAGCGACCCATGTCTGGAATCGGAGCTCCTTGATGAATCCAGCATCGAGCAGTCTGCCCACCTCCTGCTGGATCGCGATCCTCTTGTCCGCGCCCATCGGACGCCTCCTCTGCGTGATAGGCTTGATCGCGGGGTCAATCTTCAGCTCGTGCACAATCACGTCGGGGCTGATTCCTGGCATATCACTCGGGGACCAGGCAAACAGCTCCTTGAACTCCTTCAGAAGCTCGATCAACTCTTGGGCTCTCTCCTCCGACAAAGCAGACCCGATCTTTACTTTCCTTCGAGGTCCATCAATCTCAACCTCCTTCAGATCCTCCATGGGGGCGGACCGCCCAAACTCCTCTCGAGGATCGGCATCGGTTTGCAGGACAGCCATGGCTTCCCTCCTTCTCCTTCGAGTGGCATTAACATAGCACTTTCGTGACGCCACCTGGTCGCCTTTAACCTCTCCGACACCATGGTCAGTCGGGAACTTCATCTTTTGGTGGACGGTTGAAGCAACTGCCATGAGAGGGTTGATGGTGGTCCTCCCGATAATAGCGTTGTATGTTCCCGCGGACTCTACTACAACGAAGTCCACGTTCCGCCGTTCCATCTTCCAACCACTACCGAACTCCACCGGTAAGGTAATCATCCCCAATGGATAGGAAGTCGATCCATAGAATCCCACCATCGGGAAGTTTACCTGCGTCAAGTCCTTCTTTGTCTTTCCCATGGCCTCCAAGGCATCCATAAAAAGAATATCGGAGGAGCTCCCTCCGTATATCAGGATCCGCTTCATCTCGAATCTGTCCACATCCAAGGTCACGACCAAGGCGTCATCGTGGGGGCTCTCCACGCCTATCAAATCCTCCGCCGAGAAAGAAATCACCATTTCCTCCTTTAGAGTCCACGACCGGGACCTCTTGCCTAGCACCACAGCAGCGGATATGCGAGAGGCATAATTCTCCCGAGAGGCGGTGGTGTCACCTCCCGCTGCCATTCCTCCGTGGATGACGTTAATGGTCCCCCGTCTCTCCTTACGGGCATCAGAACCAGAGGGCTCCGAGTCGACCTTCTTCTTCTTCGGGGATCGATCACGGGACTTGGAACGGGACCGCGACCGACTTTTGAAACGTGATCGGCACCTTCCCCTTCCGACGAACTCCTTAAGCTTCACCTTCTAGATCAGCTTCTCTATCTCCTTCTTCAGCTCCCGACAGTTATCCGTGTCGTGACCATTGGCTCGATGGTACCGACAATAAAGATCCGAGCGGCCTCCCAAGAACTCTCCTTCCTTCCTCGGGGGGTATCGGGCGAGACCTTGCCGATCCATTACAGCTAGTACGGAGGTCATCGAGCTGTTGATGGGAACACTACAACCTTCGCGGTTATCCTTCTTCGGAGGACGCCTATCCTCCCTTCTCTCGGGGCGACCACGGTTCTTACTCCCCTCCGATTTGTCGCTCCCTTTGCGATCATCCGACAGCTTGGACGATGTCTTTCCTCTTCCCGACTTCGGAGGATCAAGCTCTCCGGCAGCAATCTTCGACTCCTGGACGTCGATTTGCTGTTTCACCCTCGCTTGCAGGGCCTCCATACTCCACACAGCCTTCGCGGCTACACTTTGCATCAGGTCGGAGCCGTAAGGAGCAGTTAAGTTCCGAAGGAATGTGCGGATAGTCTCTCCCTCCGATATCTCCTCATCAATCTCCGCGGCACTGGCAGTGAATCATTGGTAGTAGTATGCCAACGATTCATCGGATCTTTGCACCACCTGGGTCAAGGACCTTACACTCTTCAGGAGGCGCCTACGGCCTTGATATTGCTTGATAAACCGATCGTGCATGTCCGCCCAGCACGTAATGCTTGCTGGCGGGAGGCTAAAAAACCAGGTCATGGCCCTTTCTCCCAGGGTGATCGGGAACAGCGAACATACGAGGTCATCATTCGAGGTCCTTCCCATGCAAGCCTGGACATGTCTCTGAACATGGCGGACCGGGTCTCCTTCACCATCGTACTCCTTGATGGTCGGAATGCCTAGCCCTGGCGGGGCGACAGTATCTAGCAGCCGCGGAACGAAAGGATGGCTGGATCGATCCCTCAACTCCGATGTCATGTGCTTCTGATCGCCCATGCAGATGCTGACGATCTTCACCACCTGATCGGGGGTGATGGGGCCATTCAGGGGAATGGTCCTGTTTTGCACTGGTCCCGGGCCGTCGACCACGAAATTCTCCAAGTGCGCGGGTTCCTTACCCCTATTCCTGGGCTGAACCTCCTGAACCTCCTGTTCTTCTGGAACCACCCTCGGAGGGGGTGGAGGCAGCTCTTCTCGCGGAGGCAACTCCTCCGCCCTCCTGGCAGCCTCTCTTTTGTCTAACAGAGCCTCCATGGCTGCCAAGAACATAGGCATAGCATCTGGTACCGCCTTGGCCAACTCCGAGTTTGAACAAGAGCCTACTTCCCTTCGCGGGACCTCCTCTCTGTGCCCCACCGGGTTTGGGGGAGCATCCACCTCCCTTTGCGGGATTTCTTGCATGTTCAGCGTCGTGTCTCGGACTGAGACCTCCTCATCACCGTGCCCCCTCGTCTGAGAAACAGCAGGGTACTCACCTTGTTCAGCAACATGTTCCGGCAACGGGGAATTTACAGTTCCCACGGGGCGAGAACTACCGGCCTGAACTTGCTTCTTCTTGCCACCACCGGCCATTGATCTGGTAGGAACTATTTTGGCTTTTTGTTAGGTTCCCACAGACGGCGCCAATGTTGGATCACGGGCGAAGCTTCGTTACGTCCTTGACGGAAAGCTTGGACTCCTGGGCTCCGCGTAATCCTGCAAAAGGGGATGACCTGGGTGGTGACCCTGAATCCCTCTCCGATGCTTAAATGAGTATGTGATCAATGGGGTGGTAAGCAATAGTCTAAGTTCATATTAGATGATGTGTTTTCTGAGGTAACTTCCTCCCTTATATAGGAAGGGAAGATACTCAGTTTCCTGATACTGCGCCTGGCAGTTTTACCCACGATTCCGCATATCTCGCTACGATTCCGTATGTCTCGTTCGGGATTCCATATATCTCGCCCCACGCTCCGCGTATCTTGCCCACTCTCCGAGTATCTCGGGCACGCCCTGCGTATCTCGGGGGCGTCTATCTCTATCTTTAACCGTCTCCCCACTACTCTATCTAGTAGGCGGGTTTCTCGGTCTTATCCTCTGATCACAAGTCCCAACTCCTGTCGGGGACTCCAGAGTTATCCCATTCTAGGTCATCATCCAGGACCCTTTGTCTCACGAGACAGGTCCAGCCTCTGCGGGGCTTTCATCATCGGGGCCTTTACTAAGGCATATCGGGGCCTACTCAGAGGCTTCTTGTCGGGAGCATTCAGCTCATATATCGGGACCGCTAAAGCCGGGACCCTTCATGCTGAGCCTCTGAGCCTTCCAGGCTTTTCATGAAGCCCACTGGACCTACTCGCCGTCCATTGGCTGTTTAACGGGGCTAACTATTACATCGGAACCCATCACACCACACTTGGTCGCAGAGTGCGAATCTTGTCAACTATACTCAAGGAACATAACGGCACCCGCAACAGCGTTGTGTCCAATCGCAAGTTCATGGCCCTTTGCACAATGGGCATCGACCTGTTGGGCCCACTTCCAAGATCAAAGGGTCAAACAAAGTACATCGTGGTAGCCATCGACTACTTCTCCAAGTGGATCGAGGCTAAGGCATTAGCACAAACATCGGATGCGCAAATAATGGATTTCATCCGAAACCATATCATTGCACGTTATGGCGTCCCTAAAGTACTTATCAACGATAATGGACCACAATTCAGGAGCTCCAGACTCCAGACATTCTGCGAAAGACTCAACATAGACCACCGCTTTGCATCAGTGCGTCATGCCCAAAAAAATGGACAAGTCAAATCCGCTAACAAGATTGTCTTGGATGGTCTTAAGAAGAGAATCCACGCCTTGAAGGGAGGATGGGCAGAAGAGCTTAGCAGCGTCTTATGGGCTGTGCGCACAACTCCAAAGGAGTCAACAGGTGAAACACCATTCAGCCTGGTATATGGAACAGAGGCAGTAGCACCAATCGAAATTGTTGTCTCATGATACCGCACAACCCACTTTGATCCCCAAGCTAACGAAGCAAAAATGCGTCTAGATTTGGACCTGGCAGACGAAAGAACGCGAAACGCGGAGCAAACCCAAGCACGTATGCGCCTAATGACTGCAAGATATTATAACAGAAAGGTGAAAGAAAGACAATTCCATGTGGGCGAAATGGTGTGGAGAATGAACGAATTCTCACACTTGGATCAAATCAACAAACTATCTCTAAAGTGGGAAGGTCCATACAAGATTGTTTCAATCCCCTATGTCAGCGCATACCGCCTTCAAGATGCGGAAGGCAACATCCTTTCAAACACATTCAATGGGGGGGCACTTGAAGAAATTCCATGGATAAAGGAAGAATACTATGTTACAAAGGAGCTATTGTATCAAGCTTTTTTGTTTTAATTCCTATATGCAAATAAAGGAGATTTATAACACCAAGTATGTTTACAATCATGTAACTACATCGATGATCTAATGAAGTCAATTTACTCTTGTAGCTACCTCTCTACAATATGCACTCTACTTTGGATTAACACCAAGTAACAAACAACGTGCATACTACTCATATCAACAACTCAAGTCATTATACTATGCAACTTATATTATGCGGCATCAACAAAACTATCATCAACAACTATGAACTCATAAAAGTTCTCTATCAAAAAGGCGTTCACTCAGAGCAACGTTAACAACATGCAATGCCTTGGATAAAAACCAAGACTTATTCTAAAAAGTGACATGCTGCGACATCCTCCTTGCGAGGGCAAACCCCATGTTCACATCTATCAAAGTAGCATGCTGCGACATCCTCCTTGCGAGGGCAAACCCCATGTTTACTTCTAAAAAATGGCATGCTGCGAAATCCTCATGTTCATAGCCATTCCCTGAATAAAAACAGGATGCGGCAAACACACTATGGGACTGATCACCCTACCGTGGAGGAAGTCCTCTTAATAGACGACAACCCCACACACTAAAAGTATGCATACTCTCTTAAGAGTTCATACACCATGAAGACTTATGCATTAAGTGGACAGCTTCGTGTTATACGCTTGAAGGAGCGCACCCTGTTTACAAAACTCATCAAATTTACAAGTCGAGTCTTGTACAACGTTATCTTGCTTTTTAGCATATAACGGATAAAAACATCAAATTCAGCAAAAAGTTTCTTGCAACAACGTCGCCTTAGAGTGGAACTAAGAGACGGTATAAACTAACATTTTGCTTCGTCAAGATCACACTGCTACATGTCAAGTGCCCATGCCAAGTGCCAAGGGCCAGTGCCGAGTACATTACTATCTATAATGCTACAAGTACCAAGTGTACATATCATGACATGCCTTGGAAATGTTTTCAAGAGGGGCGCTGATAACACCCTGCAATGCGCAAGTCGCAACATTGGATGTTTATCCATTATAACAAGGAGATCAATCTTATCATGCAAGTCCAATACATAAGGACAACGAAAGATAACACAAGGTGTGAAATATTACTAACAAGTTATCACGATGTTATTCTGCGATCAAAACAGGTTTAGACGGCAAAACCCCAAGCAACGGAAATATAAAAAAAAAATGTCTAAAGACAACGGCCATACCAACATAAACTCAAACAATAGAAGCAAAAGCTATGTACAAAGAACTCAATGCACTCTCTACGATCAACCCGATGCCACATGAGAAGTACCACTATCTCCAGAAAGCTGAGAAGCAACCTCCATAAACTCAGGGGGAGGTAACAACAACATCAACGCCTCCTTCACCATCATCAATCACATCATAGTTGGCTACATGCATGCTTTAAGATAGTTAACGGCATATTCAGAACAAGGCCCAAGCTTACCAAAAGGAAAATTGGGGGCAAGTGCGCTCACACGACGGAAATAGTCTTCAGCGCTTTTTCCCATCATGTTGTCAGACTTCTCCTTAACTGCAAGACTAAAGGCAGGAGTATCCAAATACTTAACAAAACCTGCTTCAACTCCGAGTACATGATGCTCTTCACGCGCAACAATCAAGGCGGCTTCTCGGACTGTGATGTCGTCAGAAATCTGCTTCTCAAGCGCAATCATCTCAGCTTCAAGATCAGAAATTTGAGTCTCTTGCACCTGATACTTGGTCTCAGAATCAATAATCTTCAAACCAAGTGCACACACCTTTTCCTTAGAACGTGCAAGTTCAAGACTGGCGGTATTGCATTTGCTAACAGCAACCCTTTTAGCACTTACGAGCTCCACAACATGATACGACATGTTAACCATCTGAGACACAGCCTGAGAACCATACAAATAGACAAGTGCATAAGCATTACACAACAAAAGCATGCGACACATGAGCAATCAAGAAACAGAACCTGTTAACTTACAGGGGCAAAGCCGGCCAAAGCATGTTCAAATCATTCCTCGGCTTCTTCATCAGTTCTCGGACAGGCGCGTCGATCGCCTGGGGGCACACTCCTGTGCAATACACGAACTCCAACTTCCGGCATACTAAGCTTCACATCCTTAGGAAAGCGAAGACCGCCCTTGCCAAGCGGTTTCCATGCATTACCAGATACATCACCCTCTAAGGGACGAAGTAGGTGATCACTTCAAAACAAAAAACAAAAAAAAAAACTAAGTGTTAAACATCCAGACAAGGTAAAAAGTAGAAGTTTATCTCATACCTCAAGGAGAAGGGCGATCCTCCGCGGGTTGATCTCTCGACCGGGGGGCAGAAGATACCGTCGAGCATCCAACAACTCCCTTTCCCTTGTCGCAAGCCGAAGTTGGAATGGTAGCACTTGTCTTAGAGCGCTTAGGGTCGCTCGAGACATGCACCGCCGCTTCGGATCGCCTTGTGGGAAGTTGGGAATCAGCCACGGGAACGTCAAATGCAGGAGAACGAGCAAAATGATCAAAAAGACAAGACAATGAGAATGATAAGTCAAAGAAGTAAAAAAGTAAGAAAGAGTTACAAAGGAAATATCTTACTCATAAGACCCTTCCTGCGACCATATCCGGAAGTCACGGGGGCAGCAAGAACAACTGATGAAGCGGACTTGTCGGAAGGAGGGGTGCTACGTGTAGACGCCACGTGCAAGGAAGAGCTCTTCCCAATAAACCAATCTACAAGTGTGATACAAACAAGATTACAAAGGCTATCAATGTCTAACTTGTCATTAGCATTCGAACATGGTGTCACTCACAGAATGGGGATAGAAGACTTACTCATGATAGTAGCTGCAAAAAGACTAACTCCGTAAAGAAGACAGCAAGATTTGATATCCTGAAATATGCAGTCAACAGTCCCATCAGTGCGCAAGCATGCATCAAACACTTATACAAACATTATGCAATGAACGCTCCATATGGAACAACTATGTACGTATAAGACTTGTTAGTCTTCGCACAACAAGTAACAAGCATCATGCAAGGAGGCCAACCCCTTCAACACATCAACTTTCATGTCGACATCGAGCTCATACTCGCAACATACATGACAACAAGGGTGAAATATTTTCTAAGTGTTTTGCTCAAGATGACAGTTAGCATACTACAAGCTGTCAGCATGTTACTAAGTGTCAGCATACAACAAGCTGTCAGCATATTACCAAGTGTTAGCATACGACAAGGTGTTGACATACAACGAAATATTACTGAAATATTGTCTAAGTATTTCACTGATATCAACAATCCACAAGTGGCACGGAATCAATTATCAAGGAACATTCTCAAAGTATTCTAGCATGATGGCGGATAGCACGCATCAAGTAGCAAACATCAACTTTTACAAAATATTTTCTAAGTGTTTCTATGCCGGCGATCGACAAAAATCCTATGACAACATCAATGGTAACAAGTATTAGATATTATCAAAATATTTTCTAAGTGTTTTAGCATGTTTGCAGACAGTGGCCAATGATCAATACACGATGCTCAACGCACATCGCCTAACCTATCACTATCAACATACAACAATTGACGATCATGACCGAACAACTATCAATCTTCAACACCAAACATTCTAAGATAATGGATAAAGCATGGAACAACATGTCAGCAATGAATACTATGCATAAGGGAAGTGTAACAATTCATTTATACTCTTCTAAAATTTTCAGCACTTAGAAAAATTTTGGTCGATTTTGGAAGCTAATTATCCTAATGCATTTTATCAAACACCATATGTGCATATTAAGATGACTAAATATATGATGATTTCAAGATCAAATCAAGGCCAAACGAAGTCACAAAATGTCCAGCCATGTACGGAATTGGACTCACCAACACGAAGCGAGTCCGAATTGCTACTCGCCGTCACCGGAGATCCACGCGCCGCCCCGGAAATCACACCCACCGCTGCAGCAAAATCAACGTGCCGCCCCTCCCTTCACACACGCCGCCGTGGATTACTCCTTGCTTGGCCGGACCTTGATCGGTGTCGAATATGGTATGACTACTCCAAATTTACAACTCTAAAAGCTCCTTCTTCATCAAGAAATGAGAGCTTCTTGGAAAACTATCAATGGAGGATGTAAGTTAATGAGTATTCTCTCTCCTAATTTCCACTAATAGTGTCTACACCATGTGATAAGGATTAAACTCCTATCTATTTTCATATATCTCGAGCATCATGTACAAGCATGTTTACATCTCTCCTATGTTAACATTACGTACATACTCCACAATACTTCATGACACACCACGTATGATTATTGTTACATGTTACGTTCATATAGTCTATTATACATGGTTCTTATTTATGATTGTCATATGATTATTTTTATAATCTAAATACGAATTTCATGTTTACATCATGTTTCATACGGACACCATGCTTCATGTTGACAACATGTTCTCCAATTTTGTATTGCTATAAGTATTTTGCTTATTGCATGATTACCTCATCCATATAGTACATTGTCATCTCCATATTAACATCATGCTACACGTTCACATCATGCACCATGATAACACCACGTTGCATGATTATTTATTACTACAAGTATTTTGCTTATTGCATGTCATTATGACTACATCATTAATTGCATGCCGTTATATACATGTACCGTCTGTTACGCTAACCCCGTGTACAGATTACACACATCCATCGGAAAATTAAAGATGGACGAATTTGTGTCCCGCGCACTCGATTGACAAACAGGCCACCCCTGAGGTCAGTGGCAAACCTAAATTGGACGAATATCATCTTAAATAGAGTCAAGCATGGGTTCTGAACCGCTACTTGACTCGGGGGCAAGTGATGGATATCTATCCAATTCGGGTTCGTATTTACGTTTCGGACTTCACAAGCATATCAGAACCACAAATGAATTTCACTGCGGAACATCACCGGGTCAAAATGGTCCGGATGCGCGCTGCGCCCGGACCGGATTTCCAGATTGCCTTGACAGTCCGGACTGGTCCGTTTTTCCAGGCAATCCGGACCATGACGGATGTCGACATGGTCCGGACTACTGACGGGCACTGCACGTTTACCCCTATTTTTGTTAAGTATGAGAAATCAGTGCGCACATAGCCAATCTCGATGACGGTATGTGTTTTCCTTTAAACCGACGTCGAACCGCATAAAACCGGGCACGGTTCTTTGGTTGCCTATAAATAAGGACCTAGGCCTCCCATTTTGAACAACTCTCTCAATTTGGCTTTTTGGGCTCTGACCTCTCTCTATATACTTTATCTCTCTAGATTGTGAGTTAAGCATCGGAGAGGGCTGAACTAGCACCACCCCCCCCCTCTCCATGCTGGTTATTGCCCATTTTGCAGGACCCGACGCGTGAGGAGTCGAGACCAGAGCCGAAGCCGGATCCGGGGACAGACGATTGCGACGTGCTGATAGGAGTCCGTACCTGTGTGCACATCCAATTCGCCCGAAGAGAACAACCCGAGGAGTCCCAGGTGGAACCGACCTCAACAGAAAAGATACACCCTCAATATCTACAAATCTTTATTATCGGCATGACATATCAAAGAAAGATTTGTAGACGATCAAATTTAAGGCGTATTTGTCAAAACTAACTAAAGAAAGTTTATAACTCTCGAAATCAATCGCCGGCGTGATGAACCCCATATGGCAATAAGGCCTAGGTTTGTCGACAATTAGATAAGAAGGATAAGCATTAACAAAATACTTTTCTATGGAGAAAACACACTTAATACAGGGAAGAAAATCCAAGCAATTCTTTTATTAAGAAACAAGCAAGTTACAGAGACGCAAGTACAAAAAAAATGCTTCGCTTTCTAAGATAACTTGGTAGAATTCCCCCTTCTTTTCGAAGAATAAGTAGCGAGGCCCTCATCCTTCTCAGTAGGAGTGTCCAAATATTGTTGAAGAAGAGGAACTCGAGAAAAAGGGAAGTCGGGTTGATACTCCCTTAAATTCGCCAAAATCTCCTTTAAAGAGATGAAGAGAAAATCAAATGAAGCCATGTAAGCATATGGTGATGAGCGTCGTAATTGGTAGCCCATAATATGTATAGTTTACCTAATGAACTTGGGTAAATTTCACATTAGGGTAATTGGGTTAGACCCAAATCTCAATTGACATGGGAGGCCCAAAATTAGGCCTCCCCAATTACATAGGCCGGCCAAAACTAATAGTAGGGGTAAAGTGGACTTTTTTCCTCTTTACTCCTATAAATAAGAGGTTTTAGAAAATTTTTAGGGTTAATCATTATTCCCTCACAAGAGTTTTTTAGAGAGAAAAACCCTCCTCCCATACCAAGTGTTTCGGCCGAACCATTCCTATCACCGAATGTGTGCCAAGTTGCTTTCGAGCAAACTCTCCAGAGATCTGTCCCCGTGCCGAGAATCGATCAGAGGCTTTGCTGTGGAGCTGCACCACGTAGGACTTCTCTTACAAGAATCTCTACGGGTCCCGTCCGGAGGATCGCGAACTTCCTCGAGCAAGGATCTTGTACTACGGTTACTCTTGAGGTATGTGTAAATTTTCCGCTGCGTAATTGATATTACTAGCACATACCATGTTTAAGTTTCCGTAGTGATTACTCCCTGTAATCTAACAGTGGTATCAGAGCCTGTGTTAGGAGTTCATGATTTTGATAAATTTGTGTTCTTGAAAATTATAATTTTGGACCGAAACTTTAAAAGAAAATTTTAAAAGTTTCGAATTTTAGGGTTTATATTGATGGGTCCGAAATTTTCATGTTCTTAATTAAATTGATGTTCATGATCTTCAAGAAAAAAGTGATATTGATCAAAATCAAACAGTGGATTGTAGATGTTATTAAAATTTGATCTTAAAATTTGACCACTTGTTCCCAATTAGTGTTTGTGCTGAAAATTTTAATTATTTTTCAAAGTAAAATTTTTAATTTCTTGGTCAACAAGTTAGATATTCTCATACATATAAAACTGTTTAAAATTATATTGTTTACCATGTTTTAATTTTTAATTAAGGTAACAATATATCTATAATTGTGATAGATTCACAATAATATATAAAAAATATATATCACTATCAATATATCTAAATAATTAAATAGGGTTAAAGATATTATTGACAGATTTAGTTACCTAAAAGATTGAGAAAATATATTGTAAGTTATTTGTTTCCCTATTAAAGATATTGACAATAAATAAAATATATAATATATATTGTGCCGATTTTTACATATATATATATATATATTGTTGATTGGTTTAATCTTAGAGATAGAATCTTAGCAATAAATATATATATGTTAGATAAGTTCCGAAATATATATATATATTAAATATTGGAAATTATTTTATATAGTTAATGTTACTTGGTGGCTAAGTTTAATATTTTTTAATGGGTTTAAAACCCTACTTGGGCCACAAGTAAACATTTCGGCCCAATCTTTAAAATTTTAATTATTGGGCCACTCCAATATGTTAAACCGGGACGAAACAAAACCGAACCGGATTTTCTCAATCGGTTCGACCTATTCGGGTCGGGTCGGACCGGGGTAATTAAGTGGATCTAACCGAAACGGTTTTGATTGTTGAACTGAACCCTATTTTCTTGGACCGGTTCAGACAGAACCAGATTTAAAAATTAAAAAACCGAACCAAACCGGATTTTGCCGGACCAAACCGGATTTTCTGAACCGAACCGGACCAAAACGGACTGAAATGGACTGAACTGAACAATGTTTTCCAAACCGAATTCAAGTCAATTAAAATAGGAAGGTGAATTTTTAAAATCCAAATGTTTTGAACCTTAAAAGGCCTACACAGTGCTCAAGGTTTTCTAACCTTTAAGCCTTATTTCGATTATGGGGATGGATCTCGGAGATACATGTTTTGGGACTAGATTAATTAGAGGGCTGAATTAAAATTGTTTATTATTCAAATATATATTTATGAATGATTAGAACTGTTGTCTTGACTAAGTCAAGCTAGCTGGATATTGCATGTTGTGGGCAGAGCCCTGGTTAAATATATGGAATGCGCACTAGGATAGACATGCTGTGATGGTTGGAAATGCCTAGGATTCATGTCTAGAAGTTTGCGTAATTGAATATAAGCATGAATTGCAAATCAGCCCCTAATGTTTAAAATTATTTTAAAACCGAAAACCAGTCGCCAAATATGTATGATTGATGTGAATGTTACATATTTGACACGTATGCTAGAATGTTGAGGATGAAGTTACATTTGATAATTTCCTTGTAAGTAGAATTATGAATGCAAGCATGAGTTCCTCGAACATTAGACGCATGACGCGTAAACATGTGTGTGGTGTATGTGATGAATGTTACTGGCATATGATAATTTACATGGATAGTAGAATTATGTGTGCATGAGTGAATTCATCGGAATGATTTTCCAAAACAAAAAGGGCCTTGGGAAAGCCACAATAGGGTATGCTTATTTTAAAATTTCTGTTCCGGTAATTTGCGATTAAAACCGTTTTAAGAGACTAGTATATTAGATAGAAGAAGGTGATAGCGTGAACTCTTTCACAGCCATCTTCCATTGGTTTACTGGTGGTCGGTTGGTTAAGATGACTGGGGAATCATTATTTGTCGGATTCCATCTTAATAGGTATTTGATGTATGCAATTCTTTCTCAAAATTTTATTGTCTTCCTGATTCTTGCATAATCATCGATGTGTTAGTCATGGTTGCAATAAGCAATGTCATCTCCCAAATGAATAAGGGGGTGAGGTTGAACAACAACAATTATAAGATCTGGAATAAGCGCACAATGATGGTAATCACAGAAATAAGAGGTTTGGAGCATCTGACTACAAATAAAGTCAGACCGGAGGGAGACATCACAGACGAACTGAAGAAGTTCCATGATGAATGGGATGCAAAGGACCAGGAAATTCGTTCCGCTTTATTGTCACTGCTTGAGGATGATATACTCTATGGATATGATCACTATGAGTCTGTCATGGACTTGTGGAACGGTCTTAAGGCAGGGTTTTGTGTTTACACCACAGCTCAGAAGCGATTGTTAAACATCGCTTTAGACTCATACAAGAGGAATCCCAAGAACACAATGAAGGAGCATATATGACATATGTCTAACATGCTTGTTGAACTCAAGGAGGCAGGAGAAATCCTGACCGACGAACAAAAGGTCCAATGCGTAATTCGATCTTTGCCTGACTCCTGGAATAGCATGAAATGCACCTTACCCATGCCACTCAACTCGATAACCTCGAGAAAGTGCGAGTTCATCTCGAGCTGGAAGAGGATCGCCTCAAGGCTGAAAAGCCAGGAGCCGAAATGCATCTTGCATCCTCGAACCCAGCTGAGCAAAAGGGTAAGCGCAAGAATAACGGCAAGGGACTTCAGTTTTAGGCTAATAAACCTTTAGCTCCAAAACCTCAGAAGAATTTCAAGCGAAAGCAATTCAGAGGCAAGAAAAGGCAGGCAAAACAGACACGTAAAGAGGAAACTCGAACGTGTTTCAGGTTTGGCGTGAAAGAACACCTTGTTATTGCCTGCACAAACCCTCCCAAGGTACTTGCTGAAGAATAATGATAACCTCATAAGTTCTTCTAGGACTCTTCTTACTCGAGAGTAATTCAATTTATCTTTATTGATTACAAAACCGAGAAGGAGAACAAGCACAAACCTGAGGAACTTGCCTCGGAGATATAAAGATTGATGAAAGACTATCTTTATTTTCTTTGCTAAATGAACTTATTCTTGATTTTCAGAATAAAATACATGATGTTCCTTGAAATAAAGGAAACGTTTTTATGAGCATATGAAAAATGCTCGGATATAGTATTGATTATCATTCTTCAAGCTATTCGATCCTTTTTAATTAGTTGTTTGACGCATTGGTTATAAATCTTATTTTATTATTACTCCATTGAATGAAATAAACTGTAATGATGATCATGTTTGAAATCGATTGGATTAAATTGAATTAAATTTAGGAATGAAACGATTTAACCAAGGGTTTAAACCCCAGGGTAAATTGCGCCTTGCGCAAATGGACCTTGATAGACGGAACACATCATTTTGATAAAACGAATTTAAAGAAGAAGTGTTTGAATAATGATGTGCTGAATTTTCGTTTGCATTCCCTCGGAAACAACTTATTGATAACATTTACATCGGTAGAGGCTTCGAAAGCTACCACGACCTTGTAAAAGTATCAGCTGACGCATGAGGTGAAAACCTAAAACGCTCAGTTCAGAGATGGGATAAAATCTCTGAGATAAGTTAGCAAACGAAGAATGGTGAAGTCGGTTAAACGATTTTCCTTCCATAAGCCTTGAACGATAAGTCAGGCTAGGCATTCAAGTTAAAAGATGCACTTCAAGCAGCACAGTTTGTGTAATGTTGGAGTCATTCTATAAAGGTTCCATATGGGATGATGAAGATGTTCACATAAACGTAAAATTGTGTTCCATTAATATCGGTAAGGTACGTCACCATTATATCTGAAAGGTGATAATGAGTTAAATCATATCACCATACGACATCAATTTGCACAATAAACACGTATTTAGGACAAGTGTTCGTCGATTACTCTTAGAAAATATCTGTTTACAGCTCTATTATAAAATGGTGTCCAGGTCAAACATGAAACGTTACATCACTAAGAGGGCGAATTTTCCAAATGCATGAACTGTTTCAATCAACGAAATCATGATCAAAACAGAGCATAATAACAATGACATTCAGGTCCCACTTAATTCGAGTAGGAGAGATTTGAACCAGCAACTCAAGTGAATGACATCCTAAACGAGACTGGGAACATTTTCATAGTAAATCCAGTGGAAGGAATAAACCCTACCAAACGTAATCAATGTTGCTGTTGAGACGAATCAAGTTGAACCTGATGGTCATATAGCTAAACCAGGAATGACACAACGAATCAAGTGTTTAGGCCTCGGGTGTCCGTGGGTCTGACCCGGGCGACCCTAGCCAGGGTCCGACCAAGCCGTGGGTCGGACCCTGGCCCGATCAATTTGAACTAGGTCCGATTTCTAAACTTTGAGGGTTAAATTGTAAAAATTAAAAGTGAGGAATATTAATTGGATGACTAAATTGAACAGAATAAAAGTATTTAACGGTCAAACTTAACTGTTGACTAACGGATGCACCAAAAACCTACAAACTGCAAACATATGACACCAAAAGCCTACAAAAAAAACATACGATACCAAAAGTCAACATTGGCCAAACTTATGGCACCAGAAGACCCTTTGTAATAACTTGGACGTATATTCAACACTTATAATTTAAGAAAACTCACTCTCAAATCTCTTTTTTTTTTTTTTTTTTTTAATGTTGGTACTGTAATAATTTTTCAACATTAAAGTCTTTTTTTTTAATCGTTAATCACGTCGATTTTATTGAAATATGAACAACTATTAGCTACAAATTAGAAAATAACCGCTCTGGAGGGATTGGTTAACATCCAAATCCCGAACAAGTAGAGCAAGTACTAACATAACAACGAAAACAAAGATACTATAGGAAGAAACATAAATACAACCGATGGTAAATAAACTAGAACACGAGATCGGCTAAACGGTAAAGACAACCCCAGGCAAAGAATAGAAGCTTGGTGGGGAGGAATCCAACTGATACAACAACATACTCAGCCCTTCGAAGAAGAAAATGATCTCCCTCAAGGCTGACATAGCTAACAGAGGACCTGCACAACAAGCGATACCATACAGGACCCACAGTAAATCTGAAACACAAACAACTCCATTAACAAACAAAGATGACCGCATGACCGGTGTAGAGATTTCTAATTGGTAGCAGTTGGATGAAACCAGACTACCTAAGCGCCCATGTATGTGGAATGTTAAGACGTGTCCCTCGGGTTGATGATTTTCTGACCCAAGTGGCACTTCTCACGGGTTATTCGCTCTCTTCCTTGATCCATCTAGCTTGTCTGTCTGATCCGTTCCTTCGCCTCCTGTCGACCTGCACAAGGGGCAGTACCGAGCACGGAGAGTAGGGGTGGTGCTCGGTGAACCCTCTCCGATGCTTAAGTAAGTCTGAGTTTTCTAGAGAGATAAAATCCTAGAGAGAAGGCAGAGCTAAACTTGCAAATATGTAAACTAGTCCGAATGAATGGAACTTATGGAGTATATATATATACAGGCAACAGTGTCATTATGGTGGCTTAATGACATTGTTAATCCCTAAATGTACTCAGTTAACACATAATAACAAGATTAAGCCCTTAATAGCACGGAGAGGTGAGTGGAAAAGTTCAAGTCTGTGTTAGGTAAAAAAGGACGCCGGGGCCTTGGGGGTCGGACGAGAAATCCGACTCCCAAGGCTTGGGATCGGGTGGACTTGCCCAACCTCTCATAGAAGGGGTGGGGCAGCCCACCCGATCTCTCCTAGGAGAGATCGGGTTGGCCCACCCAATCTCACCTAGGTGAGACTATTGGATGGGCGGACGAGTACTTTGGTCCGTCAGGGCCGTTCGTTCTATTGGTGGAGTGTTCGGGTTGAAGTTTCGATTTACAATCGTAACCGGGGCGGTCAAAATAATACAATCCGAAGGGAGACGGGTTCAAATTGGGCGTATATCCATCACGTGCCCCCGAGTCAACCAATGGCTTAACCCTTGATTGACTCTATTTTACGATGAGATGACACGCACAATTTGAAACCGTGTTATTACCTCTTGACGAATCCTTTGCTTGTCGGCAGTCGCTTTTCTTGGGCCTTATCCTCCATTTCTCAAAATAGAGGAAGAGTAAACGTTAGAGCAAAAGGGGACGTGCTTAGACACGCGCCCGAAAAATATGGATGTATAGAAGTCAAATCTTTTCCCTTATGCAATTTTAAAATATGTACATATACGAGGATGCAACATGATCGTGAATATGAACTGATGCAATATAATTTCATGTCATTGTATCAATACGTGATCATGTGGGGTGGATCCTGTTTGTGAAAAAAATATTTAAACCGGGTCCAAAAAAATTCTAAGTATGGGAAATTGAGATATATGCCTATGGAGTGTTAACTTGAGTAAAAATATGCCTAACCATAGTTAAAAGGGGGATAAAGATGATAGTTTTCTATCTAACCCTTAGATCTCCTTTAATTCAAATTGATAGTGGTGATTATGTCTTCTCTAAAAACCCTACACACCTTTACTTATAAAATAAGGGAGTAGAATTACCTCACTTAGAGCCTCCATCATCTTTTTTCTTCACTTCATATTCTTGGGGACCAAGAAAAAAATCCAAGCCCTAACTTAGGGATGGCCGGCGCAGCTCTTCACGGCGGAGGGGGAGGATTCCGGCACGGCGGCTCATCCCAGGCGAAGGACAACTAGCACGGCGGAGGCGAAGAAAAGGGGAGCTCCTCTGGTGGGTAGCGTGAGGCGAGGCAGGCGAGTCGGACGGCGACGAAGCGTGACAGCGCCACCTCTCGCGACAGCGAGGCCGGCCACTGCTCTGGCTGACGAAGGCGAGGCAGGCGGGGACTGTTCATGGCGCAGCTCCGGTGATCGACGGGCAGCAATTGTGTGTCTTTACCTCCGGCGGCGGTGGAATTTAAATTCCGAGCCCATATTTCAAATCAGTTCGGGATTTCCTAAGGTTCGATCTATTTTCTGTCTTTTGAACATATTAAATGCTCGTATTTGGATTGCCTATGCTTGATTGGTGATGATTCCCCGAATGCTTGAGTTGTGATGGTTGTATTGAGTAGATAGTCGTTTGCTCGGAAATGATTTTTGCCCGTTGGATTTTCCTTTTTTGATTTTGATGTCGCGGAATTGCTTGTATGTCGGGTGTTTTGAGGGGTATAATTGTCTTTTTCTTGAGAGATGGTTTTTTGCCCGAGTGAAATTGCCCGATATTGTCGTCGTGAAATTGCTCTTGCTCTGATACTTAGCTTGAGATGGCAGGTATTATACTCGTGGTGGTGCCGTAAAACTCAGACTTTGCAACGGCGCTACATTCTTCGCAGGATGAGTAAGTTTTTCATCCCCTCTATTCGTCGCGTTACTTTCTTTCCCAATGTTAGCTCAGAGTCAAGTTCTGAGTCAGATGCTGAGTTTGAATATTGGTATGAGTCGGAGTCTATCTCATGTTTGGAATTTCCTACTGCTTTCGAGTTAGGTCTTGCACCATTATCGGGAACCATTTGGGTCGGAGTGACTATAACGAGCATGTTGAGTTAGGTGACGTTAGTCCCTTAGATGAATCCTTATACCCCTTCCTTCCATCTCTGAAGAATACTAAAGAGACTGTGACAGTGCCCCCGGAGGGGAAGGTTGTAGTGTACACTTTCCAGATTCGATACGGGTTACGCTTCCCCTATTGTGATGATCTCATCGAACTTTGCCGGTTTTTCCGGATTTCTCCCGTGAATCTTGCCCCCAGTGCTATCCGTGTCTGTGTGGGATTTTGGGTATTATGTCAGTGGTACTCCTGGAAGTGCTCCTTGGTTCTATTCCGGTGTTTTTATCGCTTCCAATATCAGAGGAAGATTGGTTTCGCGAGTTTGGTGACTCGTTATCCTCTTCTTAAGGACACCCAATTTAAGGATTAGGGGTTGGGTGAGGTTGATTGGAACAGTGACCTTTGCTTTGTGGCTCCTCTTGATAATTCGACGAGTCATTGGTCTAAGAATTATTTCTTCATCACCGATCGCTATGTGACTTGGTCGTTCTTCATGAGAATCGGCGGATAGCTGGCCTTCCTTTGGGGAGTTCTCTTCCTCAGACATAAAGACCATGAAGGTTATTTATCAGAGCCATCAGACCAAGTCTTATTGTGCTGTGTCTGTGGTGACCGAGCTGGATTTGTATGAGGCGGGGATTCGCTTGACCCCTCCCTTCGAGGGTTTGGTATGTCACTTAGTATTCTTGCTTTCATTAATCTTTTGTTTTTTCTTTGTAGGTTGGTTTCACGGAAAAATCTATACTGTGCAGGCGGAGCCCATTGATTTGAGCAAGAGGAAGGGACCCTCCAGTTCTGCTCCCAAGAAATCTCCTAAGTCAGGGAGGGTTGCAGAGGCTTCCAGTATGTTCTTCTTTCTCTTCTTTTTCCTTTTATGATATACTTGTAACCATTCTTATGTTCCTTTCTTTGTGTTATTAGGGCACTCGTTGTTGGTTACCGAGCGCGTTGTTCCTGTGAGCAAGAGTTCAAGCCAATCAAAGTCTAAGGCACGGAAACCTGACTCTTAGGTCGGGCCCTCGACTGTCAAGAAGAAGAAGGCTATGAGAGATTCTCCCTTGGGTGTTCGTTTGCCATCACCTTCTCGTGATAAGGAGATAGTGGTCGAGGAGGCGCCCTCTCTGCTTGACAAAGGGAAGCGGCATGCCGATGGTGGTGGGGTGACTATAGGTGCTGATGCGTCTTCTCCATCCCTTGCGCCCAGCCGAGGGAGCGAGACTCAGGTTTGTTTCTACTTTATAACTTGTATATATATTGTCACTTGTTGCTTATGTTCACTTTCTATATTGTTCATATAGTCCGACTCCTTGCCTTGAGTCGAAAGGACTTGTCTCGTTTGACTAACGAAGAAATCGTTGGAGCTGAGTGGACTCCTTTTGCTGGATTAAAGGAGTATCATTTTGACAGACATTCTTCCTTGCACACCTCTGAGGTTGGTGTTCGCGTCCTACGGAGTGCTGTTGCTCCTGGAGATCGCCTTTCCCTCCCCAAATCTCCTAAGGAAACTAGGCGTTTTGTTCAAGGGGTTCTATCTCGATATGCCCCGGCAAGTGATATTTTTCTTTTATCTTCCATTCTGAGTAATTGTTTGCTATGTTACTTGACGTTTATTCATTGTTTCAGGGCATGTCTGACATGGTTAATCTATCGTCCGTTGCCCTTGAGCTATCTGAGGAGAACAAGGTACTTGAGGATAAATAAGTATCCTTGAAGGCTGAGCTTAGTAGTGCCATGGAGAAGACTCGCCTTTCTGATTTGAAGATGCAGGAACTTCGGGATCAGGTTGCCTCCCTTGAGACTACCATTGCAGATTTGCGCCGACAGGCTGATGTTGATTCTTCACTCCATGCTGCGGAGTTGAAGAATATTGAGGAGAAATGTCGCAAGGAGGAGAGAGTTACTGCAGTGGCTGAGTATAAGTCTTTTCCTGCCTATGCTGCTGACTTTCAGGTTCGGTGCACCAAGGATGAACCAGTTTGGAGAGTATCTGACAGATCAGATATTCAAGATTGATCCTCACTTTCCTGTTAACGACTTGGGTGACTTTGGTCCTTACGCTAGTGGGTATGTTGCTGTTCTTAGGGGGCATGCTGCTGTTGCTGAGAACGTGCCTGACGCCCTTGTGCAGGAGGATACTACTCATATCGATGTGTTGACTCAGGTTCCTCTTCATCTTCTTCAAGTTCCATCAGTGGCTCTTCTTCTGAGCATCAGGGCCGTGAGGACTTCCCAGTGGCGTCCGGTTGAATATCTGATTTCTCTATTCTTGTATATGTTCATTTGCTTTTCCTCCCCTTGATAGGTTGAGTGGTTATGTTTTGAAGGCCTCATACTTAGGAACTTTTTGGTGTTGCTACTAAACTTGGTTGTGTCTTCTTTCTTTATGATGTATGCATTGGTTTGTGGTATGGATAGTAGGATAACTCGTTACTTGGCTGTGGTAGCCTTTTGTGGTTGGTTCTTTACGTATTCCTTTCTTGTGTTTGCATTTAAATTTATTGATATCTCTTTAGCTTCCTTTTGCGCCGGGATACCTATAATATCATCATGAACAAGCTCGTGTGTTTCTCATATCATGTATCCTTACTTTAAAAAGTAATGTTTTTCAAAATATGTTGTTGTAGTCCAAAAGTATTTGCGAGATAGGCTCTCGGAGGGAACAAAATGTGTTCGCGAGATAGGCTCCCGGAAGGAGCTGAATATGTTCGCGAGATAGGCTCTCGGAAGGCACAGAGTTAGTTCGCGAGATAGGCTCTTGGAAGGCACAAAATTAGTTCACGAGATAGGCTCTCGGAGGGCACATAATTAGTTTGCAAGATAGGTTCTCGGAAGGCGCAGAATTAGTTCGCGAGATAGGCTCTCAGAGGGCACATAATTAGTTCACGAGATAGGCTCTCGGAAGGCGCATAATTAGTTTGCGAGATAGGCTCTCGGAGGGTACATAATTTTTCACGAGATGGGCTCTCAGAGGGCGCAGAGTTTTTCAAGAGATAGGCACTCGGAGGGCACATAATTTTTCACGAGATAGGCTCTCGGAGGGCGCAGAGTTTTTCACGAGATAGGCTTTCGGAAGGCACATAATTTTTCACGAGATGGGCTCTCGGAGGGCGCCAGAGTTTTTCACGAGATAGGCTCTCGGAAGGCACGGAATTTTTCACGAGATAGGCTCTCGGAGGGCACAGAATTTTTCACGAGATGGACTCTCGAAGGGCGCAGAAAATGTCATGCACTTGGTTGTCATATCTAAGTAAGGAACTTGTGGAGATATTGTTACCCCATGCTTAGTAAATATTTTGATAAACTTCTACTTCATTGAAAGCATTCATGCCTTATATACAGGAGGGGAGTCGTGGGTTGTCCAGGACATCCTTTAAGGGAACAAAAGATAGTTGAAAAGTTGGAGAAACTTCATGAGTTTTCCGTCTCCACAGTTGTTTTAGAAAACTAAACATGCATTATATAAAAGATAAAACTAAGGATATGGTGTTCTGTTGGTGTGATTTCCTTATTGGTGGTGGGTGGCACTGGTGCTATGTATTCTTTTAGTCCTCCCTTGTAGATCATCTCTTCAATCTCTATTTTCAACACCATGCAATCGTTTGTCTTATGCCCCCACGTTCCATGGTATTCACACCATCCTCTTGTGTCTTTTCCCAGGAAGGCCTTACCTTTCTCCTTGCATTCAGGCAACTCCTTGCGCAGGTGTTTCTTGAAAAATTCTTCGACTTGCATATTAAGAGGTGTAAATTTGAAATTTACACCCCTTCCATGTATGTGGGTCTCTTCTTCTTTGAACTCTTCATTTTGCTGTCTCGTTTCTTCTTCGAATGCCTTGTCCAACATCTCTTTAAGTTCGCGCATCATTCTTGTCATCACTACCTCATAATGACCTCCAAAAGCGTCGAAGGAGGTTGGATGCATGTTTCTAAGGAAAGCTCTTACAGCCTCCCCTCTTGTTACCTCCATCCTGGCCCCGTATTCCACGAATCTTTGGAAGTAACTTATAAGGGGTTCTTCTGGCATTTACTTCACATCCCCTATGTACCTGAAGCCTCTTTCAATTGATCTTTTAACTCTCCTTCCATTTTCATTGTCTGGCTGCCAGGGTATGCTTGTTACCCTTATAACCTTTCCATTTCCTGTTCTCTTGGCCAGCTTCCCAATATCTGCTTGCTAAGGCGGAGTGTGACTCCTACCCTTTTCTTTCCTTGCCTTAGCTGTTTTTTCTTCTCTTTCTGAGAGCTCATTCTCTGTTTGCCCCCTATCGTCACCATTGCTACCGTGTCTGATTGTTGTGGCCTACGTCTCATGGAATTGACTAACACTGCCTCGCAGTGCGCTGATAACCCAAGACTTCTTCTATTCCATTCTCAATGATGTACTTCAATTTCTGGTGGACTGTTGAGGGTACAATCTCATATGGGTTTATTGTGGTTCTCCCTAGGATCCCGTTGTAAACTCCCAAGTTTTCCACTACCAAAAAGTTCACGTTGATCTTCAGCTGTGTCCACCCTTGTCCCAGTGTTACAGGTAGAGTTATCATGCCTAGAGGGTGACTTGCCGCCCCTAAGAATCCGACTAGAGAAAGGTTCACCGGTTTGATATCTACATTTTTTCTCCCTATCTCTTCAAGCACGCACATTTGCAGTATATCTGCCGAACTTCCTCCATCGACGAGTATTCTTTTCACATCGAAGTTGTCAATGTCCATTGTTATCACTAAGGCATCGTCATGTGGGAAGACGATATGACTCTTGTCCATCTCAGAGAATTCAATTACCATTTCCTTTTCCTCCATTGGCCTCTTTCTCCACGTTGTTGTTGCATTTATTCTGGAGGCATACACCTCTCTTGCGTTTGCTGCTGATCCGCCCGCCCCGATCCCACCGTGAATCATGTTGATTTTCCCCCTTTTTGTGGGTAAAGGATGGTAATCGACTTTCTCTTTTCCTTTGTCCTTTTGCATTGGCCTTGCGGGTGCACTGCTGCCCCCGTGATCCACGAATTGCTTCAATTCTCCCATTTGCAGTGCATTGTTTATGCTCAACTTTAGGCTGAAGCATTCGTTTGTGTCATGGCCATGTGCTTCATGGTTATCGCACCATTTTTCCTTTTCAGTCCCAACCATTGGGGCTCTCCACCTTGCTGGGGGTGTCCATATCTTCAAACTCATCATTTCTCTTAATACAACTGCCGGGGTTGTATTCAACGATATGAACTTGATGACGTTGATTTATCTTGCTCTCAACTGCTCCCCTGTATGATTTCTTGGTTGGGGCGGACGCCAGTCTTGTTGCCTAATGGGCTGGGGGACCTGAGGTGGTTTTCCTCTGTTTGGCTTTGCATTTTCTTCCTTGGTGGCATGAATCTTTGCTCTCTTGCTCATTATGTGCCTTTCCAGGTCAATATGGGTTTTTACCCTCGCCGCGAGCTCCTCCAGTATGCCGACGGGTTTTTTAGCCATCTTTTCTACCAAGGTTGAACCAAAGCGTCCGAGGTTTCTTATGAAAGCCCTTATGATCTCCCCCTCAGTTATGTCCCCTTGTATATCAGGTAGGTTCTGGTTGAACCTAGTGTAATAGTTTGCTAAAATCTCTTCATGCTCTTGCTTCACGTCATCAAGTGAACTTGTTCCCTTAAGTAGCTTCCTTTCTCCTAGGTACCTTTGGAGGAACTTAGCTTTCAGTTGTGCCCATGAATGGATGCTCTCAGTTGGTAGGTTGAAGAACCAGTGAGATGCTACCCCTGATAACGTATTAGGGAACAACAGCGTCTTGTAGCGGTCATCCGTAGTCCTACCCAAGAGGGAGGCATCATGCTGTTAGATGTGCTCCAAGGGGTCAGTCTTGCCATTATACTTTTCTATCTTTATCAAGTGCAACGCATCAGGCACTTTGTTGTTTTCCAGTTCCCTAGTGAAGGGGTGATTCGTGCTATCACTCAGCCAGTGCAATCCATTCGTTTTGGATTCATTCATCTTCTTCGCAATCATTGCCTCTATGTCCTCCTGAATTAGCATCACTGGTGATGGACTATAGTTCCTTTGGGGTCCATCATAGCTTACCACCGGGCTCGCCGGGACTCCATGTCCGTGATGATAAGGACTGTACGTGTAATGTGGGTATCCCTGTGGGGGCGGATGCTGGAACTCTTGCCTCATTGGGTGTTGTGGCTGTGCATTGTCCCTCAATGGGGTGTATGTCCATGCCCCTTGGGGTGCTTGAGGTTGCACTAGAGGGACAAAATGCTGTCTATCTCTCGGAGGTGGTACTTGCTCGTTTCTGCCTTGACTTTCACGCTGCCCAGTTGGAGGGTGCGTGTGTTGTTCTTCCTCTGGGATATGTTCTTCATGCTGATACTGCTCTCATTGTGGGTGTTCATTCGCCTGCGAGTGTTTCTCCGCTTGTGCATACTGTCTTTCATGCCTGTTTCTCACAGCCTCTCTATATGCCAAAAGCTCATCTAGTGCGTTCATGAATCCTGGGGTCACTGATGATGCTCCCTGCGAATGCACTGGCCTCGTGTTAGTGGTATGAGCCCGGTTATTGTTTCCTTGTGCTGGCATGTCATAAGGATACTCTTGAGGACGCTCGTCATAGTGATACCCCTGTGGGGGTGCCGTATATTGATATCCTTGAGACGGTACCCCCTGTTTTGCCCCCTGCTCTTGTGGTCGCCGACTTATAGGAGTCGAGGCAGTGGAGGACTCAGCCCTAGCTAGGCGTGATGGTCCCCCTTGATTGTTTACTTGTGGAGCTTGGGGTGTTGCTTGATGCGCGGGGGTACAGGTTGCCCTTTAGGAGTGGGTTGTCTAGCCGGGGGTGATGGATATACGCCCAATTTGAACCCGTTGACCTCCGAACCGTTGTATTTTTATCATCCCATTAACGATTGTAAATCGAAACTTCAACCCGGACACTTCGCGAGAACATCAACGGCTCGGACGAGGCCGAAGCGCTCGTCCGACCAAGGTAAACTCACCTAGGTGATGTTGGGTGGCCGCACCCGACCTCCCCTAGGGGAGATCGGGTGGACCAACCCGATCTCTCCTAGGAGGGATGGGGTTGGCCAACCCCATCCTCCCTAGGAGGGGTTGGGTGCCCTCACCCAACCCCTACCCTTGGGGGTTGGATTTCTCCTCCCCCCCAAGGGCCCCGGCACCATTTTTGGACTCCCACACTCGGTTCACTCCGCCTACCTTCTCCGTATCCTAAGGTCTTAATTATGCGCTTAAAGGTTAATTAATTGTGTTTAAAGGTTAACGATGTCATTAAGCCACCTTAATGACATCGTTGCCTATAAATACCCCACCTTCACAATTCATTTGGACATCTGGGCAATTTGGATTATTTTGCTCTGACATCTCTCTAGCTTTATCTCTCTAAAAACGACACTGACTTAGGCATCGGAGAGGGTTCACCAGGCACCACCCCCCCCCCCCCTCTCTGTGTCTGGTACTGCCCCTTTTGCAGGGCGCAAGGAGAAGAGAAGTGACAGAAGGAAGGACGTAAACTAAGACCGAGCAACCCGAGAGGACCGGATCATCCACCCCTTCAGTGAGGAACGAGATTTGAGCCGACCACCCGTTGACCCAAATCCCAGAACCTAACACTTGGCGCCGTCTGCGGGCTTCGGACATAAAGCCTGGCTATTACACGAGCAATGACGAACAGCAGGGTGTCTAGGCACCACCGCCCACCAGGGGGCAATGGGAGAAGGAGAGAGCCTATACCCCCAGGAAGGCAGCCTAACCCTGGGAAGCAGCCAATGCAACCAGAACCACAAGAAATACCACAGCCTCCTCAACAGAACAACCAGGAGGGAGGACCCTCACGCCCAGCTGGGGCTGAGTCCTCCACAGCCTCCACACCTCGGGCAAGAAGGCCACGGAGAGAAAGAGAACAACAGGGAGTGCCGTCCCAGCACACGGCACCCCCTGAGGGGTATTATTATGAGGCGCAACCCCAAGGGTACCCGTATGGGATGCCGGCCCAAAGAGATGGCAACCGCGCCCACACAACATATGCAAGGCCGGCATACACCCAGGGGACACACACTGAAGCTCATGAAGAGGAACAGATCCCAACAGAAGGGCACCACTCGCACCCTCGAGCAGGGCAGCGAGAGGAGCAAAGAAGATACTACCAGGAGCCACCCCCAGAGGAAAGGCAACAATTCGTGCCTCCTAGGCAACAGCAGAACGCAAGGGCTTACACCCAACTGGGGGAGGACAGACAAGCAAGACCTCCAAGGAGGCAAGAATTCTATGAAGCACCCCAGCAGGGACACCAAGGATACACCTACAGTCCGTATCAATACGGACAAGGGATCTCGGCGAGTCCTATCTACAACCATGGAGGCTATCAGAGGAATTACACCCCAACACCGATATTGATCACTCCGGAGGAAATAGAAGCAATGATAACCCGGAAGATGAATGAGTCAAAGAAAACAAGCTTGCATTGTCTAAGTGACAAGACAAACCACCCTTTCACAAGGGAACTGGAGATGAACAGGGTGCCAGACTCCCTGCACACAGTGCAAATTGCAAAGTACAATGGGAAGGGAGACCCCCTAGAGCATATCCAACAACATGAGGCCTCCCTATTTGGGAGGACCACTGATGAAAGATACAAGGCACTCCTGTTCCCAAACACCCTATCAGGGGTGGCTTCACACTGGTTCTTCAGTCTACCCTCTGAAAGCATCCACTCATGGGAGCAGCTAAAGGCGAAGTTCCTACAGAGATATCTAGGGGAGAGGAAACTCCTAAAAGGCACAGGCTCCATCGATGATGTGAAACAAGAATATGATGAATCTCTGGCCAGTTACTACACTAGGTTCAATCAAAATATCGCAGACATCCAAGGCGACATCACTGAGGGTGAGATAATACGAGCCTTTATCAGAAACCTAGGTCGCTTCGGGTCCACACTGGCAGAAAAGATGGCCAAGAAGCCACTAAGCACCTTAGAGGAGCTTGCAGGAAGAGTCAAAACTCATATAGACCTGGAGAGGCACAGGGCAAGTAAGAAAGCCAAGATTCAAGCAGCCAAGGAAGACAATGCAAAGCCAAACAAAGGCAAACCACCCCAGGCACCTCAGCACACAAGGCAGCAGGAATGGCGTCCGCCCCAGCAAAGAAACCAAATGGGCGAACCACTAAAGCCCAGAGAAATAAACGTCATCAAGTTCGTCCCATTGAACGCCACTCCAGCTACTGTCCTCAAAGAGATGCGGAACCAGAAGCTGTGGTCACCCCCTGCAAGGTGGAGAGCCCCAATGGTGGGGAATCACAAGGATAGATGGTGCGACAACCATGAAGCTTACGGGCACGACACGAACGAATGCTTCAGCCTAAAGCTAAGCATCAACAATGCCATCCAAAGGGGAGACCTAAAGCAGTTCGTAGATCATGGGGGCAACAGCATGCAGCTAGGGCCATCACACAGAGACAAGGGCAAAGGCAAAGTAGACTACAATCCTCCACCCAACTAGAAAGGAACCATAAACATGATACACGGGGGAGTAGCCTCAGGTGGCCCAACTGCTAATGCAAGGGAGGTCTACGCATCAAAGCTGGGTTCAGTGTCGAGGTGGAGAAAAAGGCCAAGAGAAGGAGAAGAAATCAAGATCGAATTCTCAGAGAAGGACAAGAGCCACATCGTCTTCCCACATGACGATGCTCTAGTTATCACAATAGACATTGATAATTTTGATGTAAAGAGAATTTTGGTGGATGGGGGCAGCTCAGCTGACCTCCTAAGCTTGAGAGTCCTAGAAGAGATAGGGAAAACCAAGGCAGACATCAAACCAGTCAACTTCCCTCTAGTTGGATTCTTAGGGGCAACAAGCTACCCCCTGGGAATGATAACCCTGCCGGTGACCATGGGCCAAGGATGGACACAGCTGAAGGTAAATGTTAAATTCCTGGTGGTTGAAAGCCTGGGAGCCTACAATGGGATCCTAGGAAGTACAACCATAAACCCATATGAAATCGTGCCATCCACTGTACACCAGAAGCTGAAGTACATCACTGAGAATGGAGTCGGAGAAGTCCTGGGTGATCAGCGCACCGCAAGACAGTGCTACGTCAACTCCATGAGACGTGGATCACACGGGACAGACACAGTGGCTGTGGTCATGGTTGGAGCCAACCAAGATAGAAAGAAGAGGAGAAGGAGACAAAGGCAGGGAAAGATGAAGAATGGAGTGGTACTCCGTTTGAGCAGGCAGTTTTTTCAAACAGTGCCTAAGAGGAGACACAGGAGCAAGGCTGTGAAGGTGACAGCCATACCTTGGCAGCCAGACACCAAAGAGGGGAAGAGAACAAGGAACTCCATCTTAAGAGGCTTCCGTCACATCGATGATATCAAGCAAATGCCGCAGGAGTCAATATCAAGCTATTTCCAGAGATTCTCCAGTTATGGTGCCAACATGGACATCACAAGAGGAGAAACCGTCAGAGCATTTATTAGAAACATGCATCAAAACTCATTCGAGGCCTATGGGGGGCTCTATGAGATGGTCATGACGAGCACGATGAGGGAGCTCAAGGAAAAGCTCGACAAAGCATTTGCAAAAGAAGTGGAGCAGCTGGATGAAGTTTTGGAGAAAAGAAGAAAAACTGACACACTGGCAGGAGGTGTAAACTTCACATTCACGCCCCTTACAGTGAGCATAGAAGAAATTTTCCACAAGCACCTCAAGCAGGAGCTACCCACATGCAGGGAGGAGGGCAAGGCCTTCCTAGGAAGGGATGCACAGGGATGGTGTGAGTACCATGGGACCTGGGGGCATCAAACCAACAACTGCATGGTGCTGAAGATAGAAGTGGAGGAAATGATCCACAATGGAGGCCTGAAGGAGTACGTGGCAACAGACAAAGTGACCACCCCATATCCTTAGTTTCATATCTAGCACTTTACATGTTCAAGCTTTCCAAGTTTTTAAAACAACTTTTGAGAAGGAGAACTCACTAAGTCCCTCCAACTCTACAACTATCTTTATTTTCCTCCAAAGGGTGTCTTGACCCACCCAAGGCACCCCACATGTACAGAAAACATGAGCACTCTTAAAAGAGTAGGTTTTCCTTCAAAGGCATTTTCCAATGAATGTGGAGATATAATCATGATGTTATCCTTACACAGATATGACTTCAAGTCAACAACAGTTTCGACGCCCCCAAGAGCGTATCTTGAGAGTAGTATTCATACTACGACCTTCGACGCCCCCAAGAGCGTATCTTGAGAGTAGTATCCATACTACGACCTTCGACGCCCCCAAGAGCGTATCTTGAGAGTAGTATTCATACTACGACCCTCGACGCCCCCAAGAGCGTATCTTGAGAGTGGTTTCCAAAAACCACGAACTTCGACGCCCCCAAGAGCGTATCTTGAGAGTAGTGTTCATACTACGAACATCGACGCCCCCAAGAGCGTATCTTGAGAGTAGTTATTACACTACGACCTTCGACGCACCAAGAGCGTATCTTGAGAGTGGTTTCCAAAAACTACGAATTTCGACGCCCCCAGGAGCGTATCTTGAGGTAGAAAAAACACTACCAGATTCGACGCCCCCAAGAGCGTATCTTGAGGTAGATTTAAAACTACCAGCTTCGACGCCCACCAGGAGCGTATCTTTGGTCTAACCTGAGCCCTCCGGGAGCCTATCCTGTGAAACGTTAAGCGCCCTCCGAGAGCCTGTCTCGTGAACAGTTTTCGACGCCAACCAGGAGCGTATCTTTGGTCTAATCTGCGCCCTCCAGGAGCCTATCCTGTGAAACGTTAAGCGCCCTCCGGGAGCCTGTCTCGTGAACAGTTATCGACACCAACCAAGAGTATATCTCTGGCCTAACCTGTGCCCTCCGGGAGCCTATCCTGTGAAACGTTAAGTGCCCTCCGAGAGCCTGTCTCGCGAATTGTTTCGACGCCAACCAAGAGCGTATCTTTGGTTTAACCTGTGCCCTCCGGGAGCCTATCCTGTGAAACGTTAAGTGCCCTCCGAGAGCCTGTCTCGTGATCATATTCGACGCCCACCAAGAGCGTATCTTTGGTCTAACAGTACCATGTATACCATTTAAAGGGTATCAGAAGAGATCATCGCACCATGCTCAGAAGGATCCAATGAGAAAATAATCTCAAAGTAAAGTGATATGAGGAACACATAATGTTTTTTCTTGATGAAATAGCAGGTATGGCATGAGGGAAAACACGAAAGAAGGATAAGTAAAGGAAACACATCAAGAGAAGAGTCCATAACCAAAGGGATATATACAAAAGCATGAGAAGCACTAATGTAAAGGCAAGTGAACCACGTAGTCAACAACACAATACGGCAAAGGAAAGTAACAACAAACACCACCACAATCTCAAAAGACAATCAACCCATCAAAGGGGAGAAGGAGTATAGTCAAATATACAAAGATAGCATGATGTAAACACATCAATCAGAACCTTCGGGAGAGTCACCCTCACCCCCTGAAGCTGAACCACCGGCAGAGATGGATGAAGAGGAGGAGTCAGAGGTACCAATCTCCACTGGTGTAGCATCCACCTGGGCAGGAGCAGGCTCGTCGGCAACAGCAGCCTGACCCCTCAGAACAGCCATGTAGCCAGTGGCGTATGGCCCGAAGTCACCAAGGTCACCAACTGGGAACTGAGGATCAATGCGGAAAATGTGATCAACCAGATACTCACCAAACTGGTTCATCTCCTGAGTGAGACGCGCGCTATAATCGGCAGTGAAGGCAGAGGAAGCCTTGTACTCAGACACTGCGACGGTCCTCTCCTCTGCCCGACACTTAGCCTCCAACTTCCGCAACTCCTCAGAATGGAGCAACGCTGCAACCTCAGCTTCCCGGCGTAAACTGCCCACAGTAGTCTCAAGCAAGGACACTTGGTCCCGGAGATCCTGCATCCTCAAATCAGATAAACGCGCCTTCTCAGCAGCAGTGGCGAGCTCCACCTTGAGAGAGACCTGGCTGTCCTCAAGGGTCTTCTTCTCGTCAGATAACTCGAGCACGAGCGAGGACATGTTCACCATGTCAGACATACCCTAACAATTCAAACAAGGGATGAGTAACCGAAAGACAGTCATTATGAAAGTAATAAAAGGAAAGCAAGGAACAACTCACAGGTGCATAACGAGAAAGTACACCCTGAACAAAGCGCCGAGTCTCACCAGGAGACTTGGGCGGAGCAACACGATCGCCAGGGGGGATGGCGCCGCAGAGTACGCGGACGCCAACCTCAGGAGTCCGCAAAGAGGAGGTGCTATCGAGGTGGAACTCCTTCAGACCAGCGAAAGGAGTCCACTCAGACCCAATAACATCTTCATCAGTAAGACGCGCGAAATCCTTCCGACTTAAAGTCGGAGGCCCACCTACACAAGCGAAGCAAGTCAAAGGAAAATATAAACATAGAAGGATCAGTAACAAGGTAGAGATCATACCTGAGGACCGTGCCCTCGGCTGGGGGGCAGGGGAACCACCGCCAACAGGTCGCTTCCCTTTGTCAGCCAGGGAAGGCACCTCTTCGACCACCATCTCCTTATCACGAGATAGGGTCGGAGGACGAGCAGTAGGCGAAGCAGGATCCGCAGCTTTCTTCCTCTTAGCAGCCGAGGCCCCGGCCTCAGAATCAGATCTCCGCGGCTTGGACTTGGAAGGTCCAGAGTCTCTGCCTACGGAGACGACCCTCTCGGTCACCAAAGGGGAGCGCCCTAGCAATATAAGAAAAACAAGATAAGGAAAACACAAGCTATACCATAAAGAAGCAAATAGGAGGAAGCATACCAGAGGCCCCAGCCTTCTTCCCAGGCATGGGGGATTTCTTCAGAGTGGAACTAGAAGGAGCCTTCCTCTTGCTCAGATCAACAGGGGCTCCCTGCACGTTATAGGTTTTTCCATGAAACCAACCTACAAAGGAAGAGCAAAAGGTAAATAAAGATGGGAAGACCAAGTGACATACCGAACCCCCGGAGTCAGGAGTCAAACTGATCCCGGCCTCGTAAAGATCCGTCTCAGTCACTAAGGACACGGGGCAGTATGACCGAGTCCTGTTGCTCTCATGAATGATCTTCATAGTCTCTAAATCAACTGAAGAGAACTCCCCGAAAGCAGGCCAACCATCGGACCGATCCTCATTCAAGACCGACCAAGTGACGTATCGATCCGTAATGAAGAAGTAATGCTTAGCCCAGTGACTGGCCGAGTTGTCACTCCGGGCCACGAAGCGGAGAGAGGTATCCCACTCGACCCCACTCAACCCGAAATCAGCAAATCGGGGATCCTTGAAGGTCGGATGGCGAGTTACAAAACTCGCAAACCCCACCTTCGTCTGGTATTGGAACCGGTAGAAACATCGGAACAGAACGAGGGAGTACTTCCAGGAGTACCAATGGCACAACACCCGGAAGCCCACCCAGACACGGAGGGCACTGGGGGCAAGGTTCACAGGAGAAATCCTGAAGAACCTGCTCAACTCTATGAGGTCATCACAGTAAGGCAACCTCAACCCAAATCGAATCTGGGAGGGGTATACGGCGACCTTCCCTCTAGGAGGCTCCGTCACCGTCTCGCGAGCATTCCCCAAGGAGGGGAGAAAAGGATACAGAGGCTCATCTAGGGGACAGATATCTCCTAAGGTAACGTGCTCATTGTAATCGGACCTAGTGAGATGGTTCTCCGACAGGGTAGCGAAACCTAAGGCAAAGGTAGCAGGAAATCCCAAAGTTCGAATCAAGTTTCGACTAACACCCCAACGAATATCACGACACTAAGCTAGCAATAGGAAAGGAACTAATGCGACCAAAAAGGAAGAGAAAAGGAACTCACTCATCCTTCGGAGGATGCGACGCCTCTGTAGATTCTGTGTGCACGGACACCACCAGGAATACAGTACCTGCCACGACACGACAAATATCAAGACAAGAAAAATTTCCGAAGAACCGGAAATACTCCGACACTTGACCGACAACAACAACCAAAGATTTGAAGACACCCAGCAAAGATAGTCAACATAAGCCAAGGACACCACGACAACCAAATTGAATAATTTTATCCGAGCCTAAGGTCGGGTTTTGGGAAAAATTACCATTATGCCCTCCAACGAAGATTAACACACCAACGGCGGTACGACATCAAATTCAAGACCGGGATAGTCCAATCGGACAAGAAACTATATCCGGACAACCGGCAAAAAATTTTCCCAAATCCACAACTATCGACGGTTATCCACGGCAATCCCACTTTCAATCAAATTTCGGCAATCAAGCATCCGCAATCAAGTATCAACGATTCAAAAATCAACGTTTTATGCGGTAACGGAAAGGAAAAGAGCGGACCTTCGGAAAACCCGACCCGATGTGATAAACGGGTCCGGAATTCGAATTTCGAAGTCGGTCGGAATCAGCCCCTCGCCGGAGCCCCAATTCTGTCATCGCCGGAGTCGCTCCCAGCCGTCCTTTCGTCGCCGGAGTCCGCCCCAGATCACGCCGGAGCTCCCTGGTCCCGCCGTCGACAGTTCTGGCCGGACCTGGCGCTGCCGTCGTCGGAGGTGAACCCGCCGTTGAAGCCTCCCGACGCCGCGGCTCGTCTGGTCACCGCCCTCCGCCGGCCAAGCTCGTGCCGCGTCGCCTTCGTCCGTCAGCCGCCGGAAGTCACGCCGCCGTCTCGAGCTGCCGATCCACTAGCTGTCTTCGTCCCGCGCTGGTGGCCACCTCCCGCCGGAGCTGCTGGCCGGAATTTCGGGTCTCTCGCCGGAATTTTGGCCGGCCCTTACCTTGGGGGTGCTCTCAATTTTTTCTTGCTCTCCAAGGGTGAGTAAAGAGGGAAGATGGTGGCTATGGTGACTCACTAAGGTATTTTTCTAACTCCCTCTATATTGAAAGGATGATAGGGTTTTTTAAAAAGAGTTTTAATCACCACCCTCCATCTATCTTTAAATGAGATCTAAGGGCCAGGGAAAAACCATCATTTTTATCCCTTTCAACTATGGCTAAGTATATCTCCATACTTAGAAAAACTATCAAGTTAGGTTTATCCTTGAGCATTCCATACTTAGAAAAAATTTTGGCCAAAATTAATTTTTTCCTCACTCAGATAGAATCCCGGCACGAATTTGAAGCGTAAGTTACTTAGTTGCATTTGTATTGCGCCCCTGTGCGAGTGTGAATTTTTTAAGTATACGCCGGTAGCAAAGATAGACTTATTACTCCCACCTCAGACGGACGCGTACTTAGGCACACGTCCGCGCTACTCTAACGTTTACAACTCCTCTATCTCATAAGGCAGGGGGCAGGGTCGGAGACACGCATCCACGGGTAAGCAAACACTCAGACGAAAGGTAAAAACCCCGGTTTCAAATTGCGCGTATCATACCATCCTGAAATAGAGTCAATCAAGGGTTAAGCCATTGGTTGACTCGGGGGCATGTGATGGATATACGCCCAATTTGAACCCGTTGACCTCCGAACCGTTGTATTTTTATCATCCCATTAACGATTGTAAATCGAAACTTCAACCCGGACACTTCGCGAGAACATCAACGGCTCGGACGAGGCCGAAGCGCTCGTCTGACAAAGGTAAACTCACCTAGGTGAGGTTGGGTGGCCACACCCGACCTCCCCTAGGGGAGATCGGGTCAGCCAACCCGATCTCCCCTAGGGGAGATCGGGTGGACCAACCCGATCTCTCCTAGGAGGGATGGGGTTGGCCAACCCCATCCTCCCTAGGAGGGGTTGGCCAACCCCATCCTCCCTAGGAGGGGTTGGGTGCCCTCACCCAACCCCTACCCTTGGGGGTCGGATTTCTCCTCCCCCCAAGGGCCCCGGCACCATTTTTGGACTCCCACACTCGGTTCACTCCGCCTACCTTCTCCGTATCCTAAGGTCTTAATTATGCGCTTAAAGGTTAATTAATTGTGTTTAAAGGTTAACGATGTCATTAAGCCACCTTAATGACATCGTTGCCTATAAATACCCCACCTTCACAATTCATTTGGACATCTGGGCAATTTGGATTATTTTGCTCTGACATCTCTCTAGCTTTATCTCTCTAAAAACGACACTGACTTAGGCATCGGAGAGGGTTCACCAGGCACCACCCCCCCCCCCCTCTCTGTGTCTGGTACTGCCCCTTTTGCAGGGCGCAAGGAGAAGAGAAGTGACAGAAGGAAGGACGTAAACTAAGACCGAGCAACCCGAGAGGACCGGATCATCCACCCCTTCAGTGAGGAACGAGATTTGAGCCGACCACCCGTTGACCCAAATCCCAGAACCTAACAGGGGGTACAGGCTGTCTTCTCTGATTATTATTGCCTACCGTCCCCCGGTGGACGGTCGTCTCTTGATGGCAGGCTGTTAGCCATAGATCGTATGATTGCCAGACTTTTTCTATTCGAAGCCCACGGACGGCGCCAAGTGTTAAGACGTGTCCCTCGGGTTGATGATTTTCTGACCCAAGTGGCTCTTCTCACGGGTTATTCGCTCTCTTTCTTGATCCGTCTAGCTTGTCTGTCTGATCCGTTCATTCGCCTCATGTCAACCTGCACAAGGGGCAGTACCAAGCACAGAGAGAGGGGGTGGTGCTCGATGAACCCTCTCTGATGCTTAAGTAAGTCTGAGTTCTCTAGAGAGATAAAATCCTAGAGAGAAGGCAAAGCTAAACGTGCAAAGATGTAAACTTGTCCGAATGAGTGGAACTTATGGAGTATATATAGGCAACGGTGTCATGAAGGTGGCTTAATGACACTGTTAATCCCTAAATGTACTCAGTTAACACATAATAACAGGATTAAGCCCTTAATAGCACGGAGAGGTGAGTGGAAAAGTTCAAGTCTGTGTCGGGTAAAAAAGGACGCCGGGGCCCTGTGGGTCGGACGGGAAATCCGACTCCCAAGGTTTGGGATCGGGTGGACTTGCCCAACACCTCATAGGAGGGGTGGGGCGGCCCACCCGATCCTTCCTAGGTAAGACTATTGGATGGGCCGGACGAGTACTTTGGTCCGTCCGGGCCGTTCGTACTATTGGTGGAGTGTTCGGGTTAAAGTTTCGATTTACAATCGTAACAGGGGCAGTCAGAATAAGACAATCCGAAGGGATACGGGTTCAAATTAGGCGTATATCCATCACGGAACATCCACGAAGGACAAGTGCACGTAGGGGGTGCCAAAGAAATATTATGTTTCTCCGTTAGGAGAAGGGTTTGAGAATGGGATGCGACCGCAGTCGTATCTTGGGTAACCCGAAGGGTAAATATCATGTATTGGTTTGTGTGATGAACGAGCATTTGTTCTGACGAACTATGGATTCAAATGGAAGGGGTAGGTGGAAGAGATTAGTGGGTTGTGCCGCCAAAATATAGTTGAGTTTGAGCTTAAAGCGGTGGACAGCATCGACGACTACGCGTGGAGAAGTGAGGACGACCGTTGTTGGGGTCCAAGGCGGAGCGTGGCGGCGCGTGACGGCGCGTGACGGCGCGTGACGGCGCGTGACGGCGAGTGGCGGCGCGTGACGGCGGTGCATGGGTGGCACGTGGTGGAGGGTGTGGCGCGTGGGTGGCGTGTAGGTGGCGCGTGAGGGTGCGTGGGCGCGTATGGAGGCACGATTTCTATTTTTGGAGTGGGTTGTGGTGGTATTCGGCAGTCTTTGTGCGGGCTCAGGGGCGGTGGTGGTGTTGAGGGCGGTGATGGTGGTGAGGGCGGTGTGCGCACTTCCGTGAGGTAGCTCTCGTCTCTCCATGGTGGTGGTGGCGATGGAGGGATCGTGAGAGGGATGGGTGAAATGCGGACTCCGCGATTTGGCGAGGTGAATGTAAAAATGGCTGAAGGCGATGTTGGATCACGGGCGAAGCTCCGTTACTTCCTTGACGAAAAGCTTTGGACTCCTGGGCTCCGCGTAATCCTGCAAAGGGGATGACCTGGGTGGTGACCCAAAATCCCTCTCCGATGCTTAAATGAGTATGTAATCAATGGGGTGGCAGCAGTAATCTAAGTGCGTATTAGATGATCTGTTTTCTGAGGTAACTTCCTCCTTTATATAGGGGGGGAAGTTACTCAGTTACCTGTGGCCGTGATTGGCCGTTTTGCCCATGATTCCGCATATCTCGCCACGATTCCGTATATCTCGTTCGGGATTCCGTAGATTTCGCCCCACGCTCCGCGTATCTTACCCATACTCCGCGTATCTCGGGCACGCCCTGCGTATCTCGGGGAAGTTTATCTGTATCTTTAACCGTCTCCCCACTACTCTATCTAGTAGGCGGGTTTCTCGGTCTTATCCTCTGATCACAAGTCCCAACTTCTGTCGGGGACTCCAGAGTTATCTCATTCTAGGTCACCACCCAGGACCCTTTGTCTCACGAGACAGGTCCGGCCTCTACGGGGCTTTACTATCGGGGCCTTTATTAAGGCATATCGGGGCCTTTACTAAGGCATATCGGGGCCTACTCAGAGGCTTATTGTCGGGAGCATTCAGCTCATATATCGGGACCGCTAAAGTCGGGACCCTTTATACTGGGCTTCTGGGCCTTCCAGGCCTTTCACGAGGCCCACTGGACCTACTCGCCGTCCATTGGTTGTTAACGGGGCTAACGATTACATCGGAACCCATCATTTGCCCCCAAGACATGGGGGACTTTTAGTCCGTCGTGTCTTCCAATTTCAGACCTCCTGACCTCATCGTTGGAGGCTTTTGTCTCCATACCTCCCGATACTGTCGTCGGAGGCTTTTGTCTTCATACCTCCCGATACCGCCGTCGGAGGCTTTCGTCTTCATACCTCCCGATACCGCCGTCGGAGGCTTTTGTCTTCATACCTCCCGCTGCCGCCGTCGGAGGCTTTCGTCTTCATACCTCCCGATGCCGCCGTCGGAGGCTTTTGTCTTCATACCTCCCGATACCGCCGTCGGAGGCTTTTACCTTGGGTACAATTCTTGAATATGACTCTCCTAATTCTTCGGACCATCACTTAAGATGACTTCATACACCCTTCCGATGCTTCACAAGGACTTACCACTTAAGGTTTCTCATCCATACCATTTAAGGTGATTTCATACGTCCTTCGCGATGTTTTTCTCGGGACCTCACCACTTAAGGTTTCTCGTCCCTGCCGTTCAAGGCAATTTCGCACATCACTTAAGATGATTTTATCGTACCCTTTAAGGCTTTCATCGCGCCATTCTAGATGATTGAATCGTACCCCTTAGGGCTTTTATCGCGTCATTCCAGACGACTGAATCGTACCCCTTAGGGCTTTTATCGCGTCATTCCAGACGACTTAATCATACCCCTTAGGGCTTTTATCGCGTCATTCCAGACGACTTAATCGTACCCCTTAGGGCTTTTTATCGCGTCATTCCAGACGACTTAATCGTACCCCTTAGGGCTTTTTATCGCGTCATTCCTGACGACTTAATCGTACCCCTTAGGGCTTTTTGCTGCATCATATAGACGACTTATGCGGACCCGTTAGGGCTTTTTCATACCCTTTAAGGCTTTTTGCCGCATCATATAGACGACTTACGCGGACCCGTTAGGGCTTTTTCGTACCTAGGCTTTTGGTTGCATCATATAGACGACTTACTCATACCCCGTAGGGCTTTTGTCCGTACCTCGAAAGGCTTTTTGTCGCGCCATAAAGGCGACTTACCCGTACCTCGTAAGGCTTTCATCGTACCTCGGAAGGCTTTTATCGCGTCCTTCAGGACGTCTTAATCAGATCGATAGATAACTTGCGCCATTCGCGGCGGCTTAACATCACGCACCTCTAAAGGCGACTTAATATCAAACATGATACTTCTTCAAGTGTGCGCCACTGAAGGGATGTTTCAACGTCTTGCCATCAAGGTCTTCTAGCTTGTATGCATTCGGGGCTGGCATCCCTACGATCTTGTAAGGTCCCTCCCATTTCGGCGACAGCTTGTTTATTCGATCTTGATGAACAAACTCGTTCCTCCGCCAGACAAGCTCTCCAACGAAGAATTTTCGGGACTTGACACGCCGATTATAATATCGGGCTGTTGCCAGACGCATCTGAGCCTGAACTTCATCAGCCTTCCACCTTTTCTCCTCGAGCAAGTCTAAGTCTAGACGTCTCATTTCCTCGTTCGTTAGGGGCTCATAATATCTCCTGCAATGGGACGCCACCGCTATTTTTACGGGGGCAACTGCCTCCGTGCCATAAACAAGGCCAAACGGAGTCTCCCCTGTCGACTGCTTGGGTGTTGTTCTAACAGCCCACAGCACGTTTTCAGGCTCATCCAGCCAATGACCTTGCAAAGCATAAACTCTCTTCTTCAAGCCATCCATCACGATCTTGTTGGCTGATTCGACTTGGCCATTAGTCTGAGCGTGGTGAAAGGAAGTTGTCCGATGCTCGATGTTCAATTCCTCTAAGTACTCCTTCAACTGAGCCCCATTGAACGGAGGACCATTATCGCTGATCAACACTTGAGGAACCCCATACCGGGATATAATCTGAGTTTGAAGGAACTTGAGGATCTGCTGCCCCGTTGTCTTGGCCAACGCCTTAGCCTCTATCCATTTCGAGAAGTAATCGATGGCCACGAGTAAATACTTACACTGACCTTTTGCTTGTGGAAGAGGTCCCACCAAGTCAATGCCCCACTGCGCGAAGGGCCAAGCACTCCTGATGGACATCAAGTCCGCGGCAGGAGCCACGATATTCGGGGCATAACTCTGGCATGCATCACAGGATCGGACCATCGTTGTCGCCTCTTTGTTCATCGAAGGCCAATAGTAGCCTAGGTTCAACGCCTTCCTCACGATGGATCGGGCCCCTTCATGACAGGCCGCGACTCCTTCGTGCAGTTCTCTCAGGATCCGATTCGTATCAGGCTCCGCCACACATTTCAGAAAAGGATTTACATGCCCCCTCTTGTATAATTGGTTGTCCACCATAACGTAGTTGCTCGCGATTCGACGCAGCCTAACAGCTGCCACTTCATCATCGGGGAGTGCCCCCGTAGTCAGGTATGTGACCATCGGGGTCATCCAGGTGGATTTCTCTTCTTCCTCCGATCTTGCTTTAATGGCGCAAACTTCCGTCGGATCGATGGTTGAGATAATCACTCTCTCTAGAAAGTGCACCCTCCGATTCTCCTCGGGGGCCACTCCCAGAGCAAACTTGCTCAAGGCATCTGCCTCCGCATTTTCTTCCCTTGGGATTGCCTCGATATCGAAGCTTTTGAAGCTTCCCTTCAGAGTCTGTACCTCGTGCAAATACTTCCTCATTGTCGGGCTCTTGGCTTCATAGTTCCCCTGGACTTGATTCACAATCAAGCTGGCATCGCACTTCACTTTTAAATGGTCGATTCCTGTACCCTTAGCGATTTTAAGGCCCGTGATGAGAGCCTCATACTCCGCTTCATTGTTGGTGGCCCTAAACGTTAAGGCCAAGGCATATCGCGGGGGCTCGCCTCCACCGGGCGGTATCAATACGAATCCTGCCCCCGATCCTTCTACACTTGATGAACCATCAGTGTACATCTCCCAAGTGTTCTCCTCATTCGGCTGTTCTGGCTGTTCTGCTATCGGGACTTCCATGTTTGCCCCCTCTGCGGGACCCGCTTCTTCCAGATCGGGTGCCGTAGACTCAGCTATAAAATCCGCCAATGCCTGGCCCTTAATAGCAGTTCTCGGAGCAAAATGAATACGGAACTCCGTAAGCTCGATGGCCCATTTCACCAATCTCCCCAACGCCTCTGGTCGGTTCAAAAAGTGCTTCAAGGGCTGATTAGTTAACACCGTAACCTCGTGGGCATGGAAGTAGGGTCGTAGCTTTCGAGCGGCAACAATCAACGCAAAGAGATACTTCTCAATAGCGGGATAATTGATTTCTGATTTGGCAAATGTCTTGCTTACATAATAGACAGGCACTTGGTTGCCCTTGACAATCTTAATCAAAACAGAACTAACAGCAACTTCAGAAACAGCCAAATAGAGATAAAGCGGCTCGCCTGGAACCGGTTTCGCCAACGGCGGGAGGGTACGGAGGTGTTGCTTGAGTGCCTGGAATGCCTCCTCGCACTTGTCGGACCATTCAAACTTCTTGTGGGCCCTTAGCACATCAAAAAATTGCATGGCTCTGTCACTCGCCTTGGATAGGAATCGATTCATCGCGGCCAACCGGCCATTCAACACTTGAACCTCCCGATGAGTCTTCGGGGACTGCATCTCTTCAGTTGCTCGCAGCTTCTCAGGATTCACCTCGATTCCTCTCTGGCTCACCATGAACCCTAGGAACTTCCCCGAGTTCACCTCAAAGGCGCACTTGTCTGGGTTCAACCGAACCTGATGAAACTTCATCCGCTCTAATGCTGCCGCCAAGTTCTGGACATGGTCTCCTGCCTGTCGGGACTTCACTAGCATGTCATCCACATACGCCTCCATGGTCTTTCCCAGCATGTCCCCGAACAACTTGTTCACCATCCGCTGGTAAGTTGCTCCGGCATTGATCAATCCGAAGGGCATTACGTCGTAGTGATAGACGTCAGTATCAGCATAGAAGGCCGTATGGGGGGCATCCTCCTTCGCCATCTTGATCTGGTTATACCCGGAATAAGCATCCATGAAGCTCAACAGCTCGTGTCCCGATGTGGCATCCACTAACTGATCAATCCTCAGGAGCGGGTAGCAGTCCTTCGGGCAGGCCTTGTTCAAGTCGCGGAAGTCGACACACATCCGCCACTTCCCGTTACTCTTTCTCACCAGGACCGGGTTAGCGACCCAAGTCTGGAATCGGAGCTCCTTGATGAATCCAGCGTCGAGCAGTTTGCCCACCTCCTGCTGGATCGCGACCCTCTTATCCGCGCCCATCGGACGCCTTCTCTGCGCGATAGGCTTGATCGCGGGATCAATCTTCAATTCGTGCACAATCACGTCGGGGCTGATTCCTAGCATATCACTCGGGGACCAGGCAAACAGCTCCTTGAACTCCTTCAGGAGCTCGATCAACTCTCGGGCTCTTTCCTCCGACAAAGCAGACCCGATCTTCACCTTCCTCCTAGGTCCGTCAATCTCGACCTCTTTCAGGTCCTCCATGGGGGCGGGACGCCCAAACTCTTCTTGAGGATCGGCATCAGTCTGTAAGACACCCATGGCCTCCCTCCTTCTCCTTCGAGTGGCGTTGACATAACACCTTCGTGACGCCACTTGGTCACCCTTAACCTCTCCGACCCCATTATCAGTCGGGAACTTCATCTTCTGGTGGACTGTCGAGGCGACTGCCATGAGGGGGTTGATGGTGGTCCTCCCGATAATAGCGTTGTACGCCCCCGCAGACTCTACTACGACGAAATCCACGTTCCGCCGTTCCATCTTCCAGCCACTACCAAACTCCACCGGTAAGGTAATCATTCCCAACGGGTAGGAAGTGGAACAAGAGAATCCCACCATCGGGAAGTCCACCTGCGTTAGGTCCTTCTTCGTCTTGCCCATGGCTTCTAAGGCATCCATGAATAGAATGTCGGAAGAGCTTCCTCCATCTATCAGGATTCGCTTCATCTCGAATCCATCCACGTCCAGGGTCACGACCAAGGCGTCGTTTGAGGGCTCTCCACGCCTACCAGATCTTCCGCCGAGAAAGAAATCACCATCTCTTCCTTCGGAGTCCACGACCGGGACCTTTTGCCTAGCACCACAGCAGCAGAGATGCGGGAAGCGTAATTCTCCCGAGAAGCGGAGGTGTCACCTCCCGCTGCCATTCCTCCGTGAATGACGTTAATGGTCCCCCGTCTCTCCTTACGGGCACCAGAACCAGAGGCTTCCGGCTCAACCTTCTTCTTCTTCGGGGATCGATCACGGGACTTGGAACGGGACCGCGACCGACTTTTGGAGCGGGATCGGCACCGTCCCCTTCCGACAAACTCCTTCAGCTTCCCCTTCTGGATCAGCTTCTCTATCTCCTTCTTCAGCTCCCGACAGTTATCTGTGTCGTGACCATTTGCTCGATGGTACCGACAATAACGATCAGAGCGGCCTCCTAAGAACTCTCCTTCCTTCCTCGGGGGGTATCGAGCGAGGCCTTGCCGATCCATCACAGCTAGCACGGAGGTCATCGAGCTGTTGATGGGAACACTACGACTTTCGCGGTTGTCCTTCTTCGGAGGACGTCTATCTTCCCTTCTCTCGGGGCGACCACGATTCCTACTCCCTTCCGACTTGTCACCCCCCTTGCGATCATCCGACAGCTTGGACGATGGCTTTCCTCTTCCCGACTTTGGAGGGTCAAGCTCTCCGGCAGCAATCTTCGACTCCTGGACGTCAATTTGCTGTTTCACCCTCGCTTGCAGGGCCTCCATACTCCACACAGCCTTCGCAGCTACACTGTGCATCAGGTCGGAACCATACGGAGCAGTAAGGTTCCGAAGGAAAGTGCGGATGGTCTCACCCTCCGATATCTTTTCATCGATCTCCGCGGCACTTGCAGTGAACCGTTGGTAGTAATATGCCAACGATTCGTCGGGTCTCTGCACCACCTGGGTCAGGGACCTTACACTCTTCAGAAGACGCCTCCGACCTTGATACTGGCGGTAGGCTGAAAAACCAAGTCATGGCTCTTTCTCCCAGGGTGATCGGGAACAGCGAACACACGAGGTCATCGTTCGAGGTTCTTCCCATGCAAGCCTGGACATGTCTCTGAACATGGCGGACCGGGTCTCCTTCACCATCCTACTCCTTGATGGTCGGGATGCCTAGCCCTGGCGGGGCGACAGTATCCAGCAGCCGCGGAATGAAAGGATGGCTGGATCTATCCCTCATTTCCGATGTCATCTGCTTCTGGTCACCCATGCAGATGCTGGCGATTTTCACCACCTGATCGGGGGTAATGGGGCCATTCAGGGGAATGATCCTGTTTTGCACCGGTCCCGGGCCGTCGACCACGAACTTCTCCAAGTGTACGGGTTCCTTACCCCTATTCCTGGGCTGAACCTCCTGAACTTCCTATTCTTCTGGAACCACCCTTGGAGGCGGCGGAGGTAACTCTTCTCGCGGGGGTAACTCCTCTGCCCTCCTGGCAGCTTCTCTCCTATCTAACAGAGCCTCCATGGCTGCCAAGAACATAGGCATAGCATCTGCTACTGCCTTGGCCAACTCCGAGTTCGAAGAAGAGCCTACTTCCCTTCGCGGGACCTCCTCTCTGTGCACCACCGGATTTCGAGGGGCATCCACATCCCTTCGCGGAATGTCTTGCATGTTCACCGTCGTGTCTCGGACTGAGACCTCATCATCACCATGCCCCCCTGTCTGAGAAACAGCAGGGTGCTCACCTTGTTCAGCAACATGTTCCAGCAACGGGGAATCGACAGTTCCAGCGGGGCGAGAACTGCCGGCCTGAACTTGCTTCTTCTTGCCACCACCGGCCATCGATCTGGTAGAAACTATTTTGGCTTTTTGTTCAGGTTCCCACAGACGGCGCCAATGTTGGATCACGGGCGAAGCTCCGTTACGTCCTTGACGAAAAGCTTTGGACTCCTGGGCTCCGCGTAATCCTGCAAAAGGGGATGACCTGGGTGGTGACCCAGAATCCCTCTCCGATGCTGAAATGAGTATGTAATCAATGGGGTGGCAGCAGTAATCTAAGTGCGTATTAGATGATCTGTTTTCTGAGGTAACTTCCTCCTTTATATAGGGGGGAAGTTACTCAGTTACCTGTGGTCGTGATTGGCCGTTTTGCCCATGATTCCGCATATCTCGCCACGATTCCGTATATCTCGTTCGGGATTCCGTAGATTTCGCCCCACGCTCCGCGTATCTTACCCATACTCCGCGTATCTCGGGCACGCCCTGCGTATCTCGGGGAAGTTTATCTGTATCTTTAACCGTCTCCCCACTACTCTATCTAGTAGGCGGGTTTCTCGGTCTTATCCTCTGATCACAAGTCCCAACTTCTGTCGGGGACTCCAGAGTTATCTCATTCTAGGTCACCACCCAGGACCCTTTGTCTCACGAGACAGGTCCGGCCTCTACGGGGCTTTACTATTGGGGCCTTTACTAAGGCATATCGGGGCCTACTCAGAGGCTTATTGTCGGGAGCATTCAGCTCATATATCGGGACCGCTAAAGTCGGGACCCTTTATACTGGGCTTCTGGGCCTTTCAGGCCTTTCACGAAGCCAACTGGACCTACTTGCCGTCCATTGGCTGTTAACGGGGCTAACGATTACATCGGAACCCATCAGGCGAGAATGAATAAGACGATCCGCTGTAGTAGGGCTTTCAACTTTTGACTTAGGCTGTGGTGGGAGAAAGAGCTTCATACTCAAGAAGTAAAAGAGGCGGGGCTTAGTTAGGGACTACTGTACTGACTCTTCTCTCTGTGTCCTTCTCCTCCTCCTCCCGACTCTGCATCTATGTCGTCTACCCACAGTTCAGTCGATCAGATGAGCCACCACTAAATTCAATTCCTCTGTTCAGTTTCTTAGGGTTAGGGCTCGTCTGCCTCCTACCCTCCACCGCAAGAGGAAACCTTAGGCGGGTAGAATGTACGCTGATCGCGAGGAGGCCGAGGCGACTAGGTCCGTCAAGGAACGTCTCAACGGAAGCACCGCAGTCGACTCCTCTCGCCGCCGCACAGTTACTGGAAAGAGGTCTCTTTTCGTTACCCTCTCTCTCTCTTGGAATATTGTGGTGGAAATAGCTGAAGCTCGGTCCAACTTAAGTCCTTCCGGCGATTTTAGGGTTACAAGTGTGAACTGTGTGCTTGCTATAGCTCAATAGCTTCATGGTCTAGTGTGATTGTCATGTATATTAACTGATGCCTTTGTCTTCTGCAGGCAGAGGCAAGACGATAAGTGGGAACACGATCTTTTTGATGACGAACCTCAGAATTCAAGTAAGTAGAATTTTAATATGATGTGTTTCTATTCTATTGGGTGTAGCTGATTGATGTTGTACATTAATTCTATTCTAGAATAAAATTCACTTTCGTTTTTTTTAGGGTTAATAACTAAAAAACTGTCCAAAGTTTACCCTATGTTAAAATTAGGTGTCTGAAGTTTGAAATGTTAAAATGAAGTGTCTCAAGTTTCATTTTTGTTGAAATTTGGTGTCTCGGTGTGATTACTTTAGAGAAGTCAATTCCGACGAAACCGTTTGTCAAATTCGAGCTCTCATACACATTCCATTCTCGTCATCTTTCCGGGACTGTCACCTAAAAAGTTGGTCACATCCGGACAAGTAAATCTCGCTCTATTGTCCTTGGAAAATGGCTCCATACCACTCTTCTAGAAACTTTTTTTTTAATATTCAATTTTTAGGTGAAATTTGACGATTTTGTGAAAATAAAGAGTGATGGATTATGATTGGGTTGGTGGGTTGATGAAAATGATTGAATGGAGATGAAAAGACGCACAAAGACACCAAATTTCAACAAAAATGAAACTTGGGACAGTTCATTTTAACATTTCAATCTTCAGACACCTAATTTTAACATAGGGTAAACCTTGGACAGTTTTTTAGTTATTAACCCTTTTTTTTATTTTGTTTCCACTTGCTAAGACAGCAAAGTTGGTACCCGTGATCTTGGACTGAAGCTATAAAAGAAGAAGGGGCTACAGTCGGGTATGAGGGATCTAAGAGAAAGGCTTTCTGGCGCACCATCATCAGCAACAAGTTCAGAGGCCAAAACAAGTATTAGAGGCACCTAGAAGTGGTGCTATTTCTGTACCAGCAACCAAATCTAGTGCCAGATCAACTCAAAGGAGGAAAACTCAGAAGGTAATTGTTTCTCTAGCTTAGTTAGGTATTGTTTTTTAGCTTTTAAAGTTTAGGATTGTATTATTCAATGAGGAAGAGTTGTTAAATGACAGTTGAGTAGATTCATCAAATATAATCTGAATTCTTGGTGTTTTGTTGTTGATCTGCAAGTTGAAATGAGAGAGGCATGAATAGTATTCCTTGTTTCATTCAGGATGGGATGGAGAGGTTTGTGGAGTCATTAGGGCTAGAGAAGTACTCCATTACCTTTCAAGCTGAGGAGGTATGCCCCGCCCCATTGGTTAAGTTGTTTATCCGCTTCTGTAGGTGGATATGGCTGCACTTAAGCTATGGGAATCCCCATGGTAAACTCTACCTCTCAATTCTAAACTTAGGAACATGCTTAAATATCAACCCAATATTCTTCAGCTGTTGATTTTTTGTCAATTTAGGGTCCACGGAAGAAGATAATCTTGGGATTGGAGTCCAAACACTAAAGAAGAAAAAGAAGAAAGAGTTAGTTGTTTCTGTGTGGCTTTCTTTAATTATAATAAATATATGTAATCTTTCTAATTTTCTTCAGGGTGCAGATTGTAATGCATGCAGTGTAGAGATCCAATTTAACATAGGGTACTGTACTGCTTTATTATCTTTGCTTCTGTTCTGCTGCTAGGTGTGGTGTTCCCTTTTGGTTAATCATTGGAGAAACCAAAACGTGTATGTATGTATGTATGTATGTAACCTCGGTGGAATCAACATCAACCTCTTCAACACAATAACAAGAATCTCAGTTGCTGGTGGCTTGTATCTTTTTACTTCCCTCAAAGCGGCAACAAGAACCTGTACATCCATACACATATATAAATGGCTAATGGGGGTAAACTCAGTTCAAAACCTTCAACCGATGTTCATTATTGTAAATAAGTTTTGATGGATATACGCCCAATTTGAACCCGTTGACTTCCGAACCGTTGTATTTTTATCATCCCATTATTGATTGTAAATCGAAACTTCAACCCGAACACTTCGCGAGAACACCAACGGCACGGACGAGGCCGAAGCGCTCGTCCGGCCGAGTCAAACTTACCTAGGTGAGGTTGGGTGGCCACACCCGACCTCCCCTAGGGGAGATCGGGTCAGCCAACCCGATCTCCCCTAGGGGAGATCGGGTGGACCAACCCGATCTCTCCTAGGAGAGATCGGGTCGGCCAACCCGATCTCTCCTAGGAGGGATGGGGTTGGCCAACCCCATCCTCCCTAGGAGGGGTTGGCCAACCCCATCCTCCCTAGGAGGGGTTGGGTACCCTCACCCAACCCCTACCCTTGGGGGTCGGATTTCCCTTCCCCCTCAAGGGCCCCGGCACCACCATTGGACTCCCACAGTCGGTTTATTCCGCCTACCTTCTCCGTGTCCTAAAGTCTTAATTATGCGTTTAAAGGTTAATTAACTGTGTTTAAAGGTTAACGATGTCATTAAGCCACCTTAATGACACCGTTGCCTATAAATACCCCACATTCACAATTCATTTGATCATCTTGGCAATTTGGATTATTTTGCTCTGACATCTCTCTAGCTTTATCTCTCTAAAAACGATACTGACTTAGGCATCGGAGAGGGTTCATCAGGCACCACCCCCCCTCTGTGCCTGGTACTGCCCATTTTGCAGGGCAAAAGGAGGAAAGAAGGAAGGAAGGAAGGACGCAAGCTAAGACAGTACAACTCGAGAGAACCGGATCACCCACATCTCCAGTGAGGAACGAGATTTGAGCCGACCACCCGTTGACCCTGATCTCGGAACCTAACACTTGGCGCCGTCAGTGGGCTTCGGACATAAAGCCTGGCTATAACACGAGCAATGACGAACAGCAGGGTGTCTAGGCACCACCGCCCACATGGGGGCAACAGGCGAAGGAGAGAGCCTATACCCCCAGGAAGGCAGCCTAACCCGGGAAAGCAGCCAATGCAACCAGAACCACAAGAAATACCACAGGCTCCTCAACAGAACAACCAGGAGGGAGGACCCTCACGCCCAGCTGGGGCTGAGTCCTCCACAGCCTCCACACCCCTGGCAAGGAGGCCACAGAGAGAAAGAGAACAAGGAGTGCCGTCCCAGCACACGGCACCCCCTGATGGATATTATTATGAGGCACAACCCCAAAGGTACCCGTATGGAATGCCGACCCAAAGGAATGGCAACCGCGCCCATACAACATACGCAAGGCCGGCATACACCCAGGGGACACACACTGAAGCTCATGAAGAGGAACAGATCCCAATGGAAGGGCACCACTCGCACCCTCAGGCAGGGCAGCGAGAGGAGCAAAGAAGAAATTACCAGGAGCCACCCCCAGAGGGAAGGCAACAATTCGTGCCCCCTAGGCAACAGCAGAGCGCAAGGGCTTACACCCCACTGGGGGAGGAAAGACAAGCAAGACCTCCAAGGAGGCAGGAATTCTATGAAGCACCCCAGCAGGGACACCAAGGATACACCTATAGTCCGTATCAATACGGACAAGGGATCCCGGCAAGCCCTATCTATAACTACGGAGGCTATCAGAGGAATTACACTCCGACACCGATATTGATCACTCCGGAAGAAATAGAGGCAATGATAACCCGGAAAATGAATGAGTCAAAGAAGCACAGCTTGCATTGTCTAAGTGACAAAACGAACCACCCTTTCACAAGGGAATTGGAGATGAATAGAGTGCTAGACTCCCTGCACACAGTGCAAATTGCAAAGTACAATGGCAAGCGAGACCCCCTATAGCATATTCAACAGCATGAGGCCTCTCTATTTGGGAGGACCACTGATGAAAGATACAAAGCACTCTTGTTCCCAAACACCCTATCAGGGGTGGCCTCACACTGGTTCTTCAGCCTACCCTCTGAAAGCATCCACTCATGGGAGCAGCTAAAGGCAAAGTTTCCGCAAAGATATATAGGGGAGAGGAAACTCCTCAAAGGCACAGGCTCCATCGATGATGTGAAACAAGAATATGATGAATCTCTGGCCAGTTACTATACTAGGTTCAATCAAAATATCGCAGACATCCAGGGCGACATCACTGAGGGTGAGATAATACGAGCCTTCATCAGAAACCTAGGCCGCTTCGGGTCCACACTGGCAGAAAAGATGGCCAAGAAGCCAGCAAGCACCTTAGAGGAGCTTGCAGGAAGAGTCAAAACTCATATAGACCTGGAGAGGCACAGGGCAAGTAAGAAAGCCAAGATTCAAGCAGCCAAGGAAGACAATGCAAAGCCGAACAAAGGAAAGCCACCACAGGCACCTCAGCACACAAGGCAGCAGGAATGGCGTCCGCCCCAGCAAAGAAACCAAATGGGCGAACCACTAAAGCCCAGAGAAATAAATGTCATCAAGTTCGTTCCATTGAACGCCACTCCAGCTACTGTCCTCAAAGAAATGCGGAATCAGAAGCTCTGGTCACCCCCTGCAAGGTGGAGAGCCCCAATGGTGGGGAATCACAAGGATAGATGGTGCGACAACCATGAAGCTTACGGGCATGACACGAACGAATGCTTCAGCCTAAAGCTAAGCATCAACAATGCCATCCAAAGGGGAGACCTAAAGCAGTTCGTGGATCATGGGGGCAACAGCATGCAGCTAGGGCCATCACACAAAGACAACGGCAAAGGCAAAGTAGACTACAATCCTCCATCCAACAAGAGAGGGACCATAAACATGATACACGGGGGAGTAGCGTCAGGTGGCCCAACTGCTAATGCAAGGGAGGTTTATGCATCAAAACTGAGTTCAGTGCCGAGGTGGAGGAAAAGGCCACGAGAAGGAGAGGAGATGAAGATTGAATTCTCTGAGAAGGACAAGAGCCACATTGTCTTCCCACATGATGATGCGTTAGTCATCACAATAGATATTGACAATTTTGATGTAAAGCGAATATTGGTGGATGGGGGCAGCTCAGCTGACCTCCTAAGCTTGAGAGTTCTAGAAGAAATAGGGAAAACCAAGGCAGACATCAAACCAGTCAACTTCCCTCTAGTTGGCTTCTCAGGGGCAACAAGTTACCCCCTGGGAATGATAACCCTGCCGGTGACCATGGGCCAAGGATGGACACAGCTGAAGGTGAATGTTAACTTCTTGGTGGTTGAAAGCCTGGGAGCCTACAATGGGATCCTAGGAAGGACAATCATAAACCCATATGAAATCGTGCCATCCACCGTACACCAGAAGTTGAAGTACATCACTGAGAATGGAGTCGGAGAAGTCCTGGGTGATCAACGCACTGCAAGGCAGTGCTACGTCAACTCCATGAGACGTGGATCACATGGGACAGACACAGTGGCAGTGGTCATGGTAGGAGCCAACCAAGTAAGAAAGAAGAGGGGAAGAAGACAAAGGCAAGAAAAGATGAAGAAGGGAATGGCACTTCGTTTGAGCAAGCGATTTTTTCAAACAGTGCCTACAAGGAGACACATGAGCAAGGCCGTGAAGGGGACAGCCATACCTTGGCAGCCAGACACCATAGAGGGGAAAAGAACGAAGGACTCCATCATAAGAGGCTTTCGGTACATTGATGATATCAAGCAAATGCCGCAGGAGCCAATATCAAGCTATTTCCAGAGATTCTCCAGTTATGGTGCCAATATGGACATCACAAGAGGAGAAGCCGTCAAAGCATTCATTAGAAACATGCATCCAAACTCATTTGAGGCCTATGGAGGGCTTTATGAGATGGTCATGACGAGCACGATGAGAGAGCTCAAGGAAAAGCTAGACAACGCGTTTGCAAAGGAGATGGAGCAACTGGATGAAATCCCGGAGAAGGAACGAGAAACTGATACACTGGGAGGAGGTGTAAACTTCACATTCACACCCCTTACAGTAAGCATAGAAGAAATCTTTCACAAGGACCTCAAGGAGGAGCTACCCACATGCAGGGAGGAGGGCAAGGCCTTCCTAGGAAGAGATGCACAGGGATGGTGTGAATACCATGGGACCTGGGGGCATCAAACCAACAATTGCATGGTGCTGAAGATAGAAGTGGAGGAAATGATTCACAATGGAGGCCTGAAGGAGTACGTGGCAATAGACAAATTGACCACCCCATATCCTTAGTTTCGTATTTAGTACTTAGCATGTTCAAGCTTTCCAAGTTTTTCAAAAACAACTTTTGAGAAGGAGAACTCAAGAAGTTACTCCAACTCTACAACTATCTTTGATTTCCTCCAAAGGGTGTCTTGACCCATCCAAGGCACCCCATCTGTACAAAAAACACGAATGCTCTTAAGGGAGTAGGATTTCCTTCAAAGGTATTTTCCAATGAATGTGATGATATAATCATGAAGTTATCCTTACACAGATATGACGTCAAGTCAACGACAGGTTCGACGCCCCCAAGAGCGTATCTTGAGAAGTAGTTCTTATACTACGACACTCGACGCCCCCAAGAGCGTATCTTGAGAGTAGTTTTTATACTACGACACTCGACGCCCCCAAGAGCGTATCTTGAGAGTAGTGTTCATACTACGACCATTCGACGCACCAAGAGCGTATCTTGAGAGTGGTTTCCAAAAACTACGAATTTCGACGCCCCCAGGAGCGTATCTTGAGGTAGATTTGCAACCTACCAGATTCGACGCCACCAAGAGCGTATCTTGAGGTAGAAAAAAACACTACCAGATTCGACGCCCCCAAGAGCGTATCTTGAGGTAGATTTCAAACTACCAGCTTCGACGCCCACCAGTAGCGTATCTTTGGTCTAACCTGTGCCCTCCAGGAGCCTATCCTGTGAAACGTTAAGCGCCCTCCGAGAGCCTGTCTCGTGAACAGTTTTCGACGCCAACCAAGAGCGTATCTTTGGTCTAACCAGTGCCCTCCAGGAGCCTATTCTGTGAAACGTTAAGTGCCCTCCGAGAGCCTGTCTCGTGAACAGTTTTCGACGCCAACCAAGAGCGTATCTTTGGTCTAACCTGTGCCCTCCAGGAGCCTATCCTGTGAAACGTTAAGTGCCCTCCGAGAGCCTGTCTCGTGATCAGATTCGACGCCTACCAAGAGCGTATCTTTGGTCTAACAGTACCACATATACCATTTAAAGGGTATCAGAAGAGAACATTACACCATTATTGAGAAGGATCCCATGAGAAGGTAATTTCAAAGTAAAGTGTTATGAAGAACACATAATGTTTTTTCTTGATGAAATAGCAGGTATGGTATGAAGGAAAACACGAAAGAAGGATAAGTAAAGAAAACACACCAAGAGAAGAGTCCATAATCAAAGGAATATATACAAAAGCATGAGAAGCATTAATGTAAAGCCAAGTGAACCACATAGTCGACAGCAGAATACGACAAAGGAAAGCAACACCAAACACCATAACAATCCTAAAAGATACTCAACCCATTAAAGGGGAGAAGGAGTATAGTTATATATACAAGGATAGCACGATGTAAGCACATCAATCAGAACCTTCGGGAGAGTCACCCTCACCCCCTGAAGCTGAACCACCGGCAGAGATGGATGAAGAGGAGGAGTCTGAAGTACCGATCTCCACAGGTGTAGCATCCACCTGTGTAGGGGCAGGCTCGTCTGCAACAGCAGCCTGACCCCTCAGAACAGCCATGTAGCCAGTGGCGTATGGTCCGAAGTCACCAAGGTCACCAACTGGAAACTGAGGATCAATGCGGAAAATATGATCAACCAGATACTCACCAAACTGGTTCATCTCCTGAGTGAGACGCGCGCTATAATAAGCAGTGAAGGCAGAGGAGGCCTTGTACTCAGACACTGCGACAGTCCTCTCCTCTGCCCGGCACCTAGCCTCCAACTTCCGCAACTCCTCAGAGTGGAGTGAAGATGCAACCTCAGCCTCCCGGCGTAAACTACCTACGGTAGTCTCAAGCAAGGACACTTGGTCCCTGAGCTCCTGCATCTTTAAATCAGATAAGCGCGCCTTCTCAGCAGCAGTGGCGAGCTCCGCCTTCAGAGAGACCTGGCTGTCCACAAGGGTCTTCTTTTCGTCAGATAACTCGAGCACGAGTGATGACATGTTCACCATGTCAGACATACCCTAACAATTCAAACAAGGGATGAGTAACCGAAAGACAACCAATATGAAATTATAAAGAAGAAAGCAAGGAACAACTCACAGGTGCATAACGAGAGAGTACACCCTGAACAAAGCGCCGAGTCTCTCCAGGAGACTTGGGCTGAGCGACACGATCGCCAGGGGGGATGGCACCGCGAAGTACGCGGATGCCAACCTCAGGAGTCCGCAAAGAGGAGCTGCTATCAAGGTGGAACTCCTTCAAACCAGCGAAAGGAGTCCACTCAGACCCAATAACATCTTCATCAGTAAGACGTGCGAAATCCTTCCGACTTAAAGTCGGAGGCCCACCTATACAAGCGAAGCAAGTCAAAGGAAAATATAAACATAGAAGGATCAGTAACAAGATAGAGATCAAACCTGAGGACCGCGCCCTCGGCTGGGGGGCAGGGGAACCACCACCAACAGGTCGCTTCCCTTTTTCAGCCAGGGAAGGCACCTCTTCGACCACCATCTCCTTATCACGAGATAGGGTCGGGGGACGAGCAACAGGCGAAGCAGGATCCGCAGCTTTCTTCCTCTTAGCAGCCGAGGCCCCGGCCTCAGAATCAGATCTCCGCGGCTTAGATTTGGAAGGTCCAGAGTCTCTGCCTACGGAGACAACCCTCTCGGTCACCAAGGGGGAGCGCCCTAGCAATGTAAGAAAAACAAGATAAGGAAAACACAAAGTATACCATAAAGAAGCAAACAGGAGGAAGCATACCAGAGGCCCCAGCCTTTTTCCCAGGCATGGGGGATTTCTTCAGAGTGGAGCTAGAAGGAGCCTTCCTCTTGCTCAGGTCAACAGGTGCCCCCTGCACGTTATAGGTTTTTCCATGAAACCAACCTACAAAGGAAGAGCAGAAGGTAAATAAAGATGAGAAGACCAAGTAACATACCGAACCCCCGGAGTCAGGAGTCAAACTGATCCCGGCCTCGTAAAGATCTGTCTCAGTCACTAAGGACACGGGACAGTACGATCGAGTCCTGTTGCTCTCATGAATGATCTTCATAGTCTCCAAATCAACGGAGGAGAACTCCCCAAAAGCAGGCCAACCATCCGACCGATCCTCATTCAAGACCGACCAAGTGACGTATCGATCCGTAATGAAGAAGTAATGCTTGGCCCAGTGACTGGCCGAGTTGTCACTCCGGGCCACGAAGCGAAGAGAGGTATGCCACTCGACCCCACTCAACCCGAAGTCAGAAAATCGGGAATCCTTGAAGGTCAGGTGGCGAGTTACAAAACTCGCAAAGCCCACCTTCTTCTGGTATTGGAACCGGTAGAAGCATCGGAACAGAACTAGGGAATACTTCCAGGAGTACCAATGGCACAACACCCGGAAGCCCACCCAGACACGGAGGGCACTGGGGGCAAGGTTCACAGGAGAAATCCTGAAGAACCTGCTCAACTCTATGAGGTCATCGCAGTAAGGCAACCTCAACCCAAATCGAATTTGGGAGGGGTAAACGATGACCTTCCCCCTAGGAGGCTCCGTCACCGTCTCGCGGGTATTCCCCAAATAGGGGAGGAAAGGATATAGAGGCTCATCTAAGGGGAAGATATCTCCTAAGGTAACGTGCTCATTGTAATCGGACCTAGTGAGGTGGTTCTCCGACAGGGCAGCGAGACCTAAGGCAAAGGTAGCAGGAAATCCCAAAGTTCGAATCAAGCTTCGACTAACACCCCAGCTTAGACCGCGACACTAAGCTAATGATAGGAAAGGAAGTAGTGCGACAAAAAGAAGAGAAAAGGAACTCACTCATCCTTCGGAGGATATAACGCCTCTGAAGAGTCTGTGTGCGCGGACACCACCAGGAATACAATACCTGCCACGACACGACGGATATCAAGACAAGAAAATTTCCGAAAAACCGGAAATACTCCGACACTCGACCAACGACAACAATCAAAGATTCGAAGACGCCCAACGAAGATAGCCAACATGAGTCAAGGACACCACGACAATCAAATCGAATAATTTTACCCGAACCTAAAGTCGGTTTTCGGGCAAAATTACCGTTACGCCCTCCCACGAAAATCAACACACCAACGGCGATACAATATCAAATTTAAAACCGGGATAGTTTAACCGGACAAGAAACTATCTCCGGACGACCGGCAAAATTTTTCCAAATCCACAACTATCAACGACTATCCACGGCAATCCCACATTCAATCAAATTTCGGCAACCAAGCATCGGCAATCAAGTATCGACAATCCAAAAATCAACATTTTACGCGGTAACGGAAAGGAAAAGAACGGACCTTAGGAAAACCCGACCCGATGTGATAAACGGGTCCGAAATTCGAATTTTGAATTTGGCCGGAATCAGCCCCTCGCCGGAGCCCCAATTCTGTCGTCGCCGGAGTCGATCTCAGCCGTCCCTCCGTCGCCGGAAGCCGCCCCAGGTCGCGCCGGAGCTGCTTGGCCTCGCTGTCGACAGCCCTTGCCGGACCTGACCCTGTCGTCGTCGAGGATAAACTCGCCGTCAACCACCGCCGTCCGCCCGGTGCTACGCCGACGTCACCAATCAAGCCTCCCGACGCCGCCGCTCGTCCAGCCACCACCCTCAACAGGCCGAGCTCGTGCCGCGTCGTCTCCGTCCGTCAGCTGCTGGAGGTTGCACCGCCGTCTTGAGCTGCCGACCCACTCGCCGTCTCCGTTCCATGCTGGTGGTCACCTCCCGCCGGAGCTGCTGGCCGGAATTTCGGGTTTCTCGCCGGAATTTTGGCCGGCCCTTACCTTGGGTGTGCTCTCAATTTTTCTTGCTCTCCAAGGGTGAGTAAAGAGGGAAGATGGTGGCTATGGTGACTAACTAAGGTATTTTATTAACTCTCCTCTATATTTGAAAAATGGTAGGGTTTTTTAAAGAGTTTTTATCACCACCCTCCATTTATCTTTAAATGAGATCCAAGGGCCAATGAAAAACCACCACTTTTATCCCTTTTAACTATGGCTAAGTATATCTCTATACTTAGAAAAACTATCAAGTTAGGCTCATTCTTGGGCATTCCACACTTAGAAAAAAATTTGGCCAAAATTAAATTTTTTCTCACTTAGGCAAAATACCGACACGAAATTGAAGCATGAGTCACTTAGTTGCATTCGTATTACATCCTTATGTGAGTATGCGTTTTTTGAATACATGTCTGTAGCAAAGGTAGATTTATTACTCCCACCTCAGACGGACGCGTGCTTAGGCACACGTCCGCGCTACTCTAACGTTTACAACTCCTCTATCTCATAAGGCAGGAGGCAAAGTCGGAGACGCGCATCCATGGGTAAGCAAGCATTCAGACGAAAGGTAAAACCCCGGTTTCAAATTGCGCGTATCATACCATCCTGAAATAGAGTCAATCAAGGGTTAGGCCATTGGTTGACTCGGGGGCATGTGATGGATATACGCCCAATTTGAACCCGTTGACTTCCGAACCGTTGTATTTTTATCATCCCATTATTGATTGTAAATCGAAACTTCAACCCGAACACTTCGCGAGAACACCAACGGCACGGACGAGGCCGAAGCGCTCGTCCGGCCGAGTCAAACTCACCTAGGTGAGGTTGGGTGGCCACACCCGACCTCCCCTAGGGGAGATCGGGTCAGCCAACCCGATCTCTCCTAGGAGAGATCGGGTCGGCCAACCCGATCTCTCCTAGGAGGGATGGGGTTGGCCAACCCCATCCTCCCTAGGAGGGGTTGGGTACCCTCACCCAACCCCTACCCTTGGGGGTCGGATTTCCCTTCCTCCCCAAGGGCCCCGGCACCACCCTTGGACTCCCACACTCGGTTTATTCCGCCTACCTTCTCCGTGTCCTAAAGTCTTAATTATGCGTTTAAAGGTTAATTAACTGTGTTTAAAGGTTAACGATGTCATTAAGCCACCTTAATGACACCGTTGCCTATAAATACCCCACATTCACAATTCATTTGATCATCTTGGCAAATTGGATTATTTTGCTCTGACATCTCTCTAGCTTTATCTCTCTAAAAACGATACTGACTTAGGCATCGGAGAGGGTTCATCAGGCACCACCCCCCCTCTGTGCCTGGTACTGCCCATTTTGCAGGGCAAAAGGAGGAAAGAAGGAAGGAAGGAAGGACGCAAGCTAAGACAGTACAACTCGAGAGAACCGGATCACCCACATCTCCAGTGAGGAACGAGATTTGAGCCGACCACCCGTTGACCCTGATCTCGGAACCTAACAAGTTTGTTCAGACTCCATTAACAAACTTACCGAGTAGACAGCAAAATAGTGTGCACCAGCAGACAAAAATCAAACCGATGCATCCTCAGCTAATCATCTTTTATGCCTTTAAGAAACTATAAGCAATAATTTTTTTTTTTTTTTTTTTTTTCAGCTGGGTGATCCTAGGTGGGCCCCCATCAGGAGAGAGCATCCTGGATGGTTAAGAGATGAGGCGCTGAAACGTTACACCATATTACATATAAGCAATAATAATTGATATAAGGTTAAATGGTTTTTGGTGTCATTTGTTTGACCAAAATTAGATTTTGGTGCTAGATCATTTTTTTATATACCTTTGGTGTCATACGTTTGCGTTTTGTAGACTTTTGATGCATCAGTTAAATATTTCTATTAAGTAGCATGTGCAAGACACGTGACTCCCCTAAACTTTTTTATTTTGTTTAATTTAAATACATCTTTTTTTTTTTTTGCAATTTGACCTAGGTCCGACCTAGTTGAGGTCACCTAACCCAAGGGACCCTGACTAGGGTTAGACCTAGCTCTAGGATAGGGTTAGACTTAGACCTAGCCTAGGTCTACCGAATTGTGTGGTTCAATGTCAAAACTTTAGGATTAAATTAAACAAAAAAAAAGTTAAGGATATATTATAGTGACTAAATCGAACAAAATAAAAAATTTAGGGGTTACGTGTCATGCACATGCTACTTAATGGAGATATATAATGGAAAGTTAACAGATGGACCAAAAGTTTACAAAGCAGTTAACAGATGGACCAAAAGTTTACAAAGCGCAAATTTAAGACACCAAAAAGTTTATTAAAAAAAAACATGGTATCAAAAGTCAACTTTGACAAAAAATAAAAAAATAAAAAAGTATAACACTAAAATCCCTTTAACCCTTGATATAATAATTATCAAGAGAAGTGGTAATACGACAACTTACTTAATTTCTCCTGGTAATACGACAACTTACTTAATTGCTAAAATCACAGTAGTAAGGATTTACGAGCTGGCGAATTAAAATCCCTTAGAGATGTATCGGTTTCTTCACTTTTTTCCTCATTTATAGATAGTTGTACCTGATGGGCTCCGATGTAATCGTTAGCCCCGTTAACAGCCAGTGGACGGCGAATAGGTCCAGTGGGCCTCGTGAAAGGCCTGGGGGGCCCAAAGGCCCAATATGAAGGGTCCCGATGATGGCGGCCCCGACACATGAGCTAGATGCTCCCGACAAGAAGCCTCTGAGGAGGCCCCGATATGCCTTAGTAAAGGCCCCGATAATAAAGCCCCGCAGAGGCTGGACCTGTCCCGTAGATACTGAAGGTCCTGGGTGGTGAGCTAGAATGAGACAACTCTGGAGTCCCCGACAGGAGTCGTGACTTGTGATCAGAGGACAAAGACCGAGAAACCCGCCTACTAGATAGAGTAGTGGGAGACGGTTAAAGATATAGATAAGCTCCCCGAGATACGCAGGGCGTGCCCGAGATACGCGGAGTATGGGTAAGATACGCGGAGCGTGGGGCGAAATCTACGGAATCCCTAACGAGATATACGGAATCGTGGCGAGATACACAGAATCATGGGCAAAACGGCCAATCACGGCCCCAGGTAACTGAGTAACTTCCCCTCCTATATAAAGGAGGAAGTTACCTCAGAAAACCCTAATCATCTAATACGAACTTAGACTTTTTGCTTACAACCCCATTGATCACATACTCATTTAAGCATCGGAGAGGGATTCTGGGTCACCACCCAGGTCATCCCCTTTTGCAGGATTACGCGGAGCCCAGGAGTCCAAAGCTTTCCGTCAAGGACGTAACGGAGCTTCGCCCGTGATCCAACATTGGCGCCGTCTGTGGGAAGCTTACGAAAAGTCAAGATAGCTTCTACCAGATCAATGGCCGGTAGTGGCAAGAAGAAGCAAGTTCAGGCTGGCAGTTCCCGTCCCGCAGGAACTATGAATTCCTAGTTGCCAGAACGTGTTGCTGAACAAGGTGAGAACCCCGCTCTTTCCCAGACAGGGGGGCAGGGTGACGGTTATGAGGTCTCAGTCCGAGACACGGAGATGAATAGGCAGGATATCCCGCGTAGGGATGAAGATGAGGCTCCCCCAAACCCGGTGGGCCACAGAGGAGAAAGAGTCCCGCGAAGGGAAGAAGGGTCGTCTTCGAACTCGGAATTGGCCAAGGCAGTAGCAGATGCTATGCCCATGTTCTTGGCTGCCATGGAGGCCTTGCTGGACAAGAGAGAAGCCGCCAGGAGGGCGGAGGAGTTGCCTCCGCGAGAAGAATTACCTCCACCCCCCCCCCCCCCCCCCCGAGGGTGGTCCCAGAAGAACAAGAGGTTCAGGAGGTTCCGCCCAGGAGTAAGTGTAAAGAACCGGCGCACCTGGAGAAATTCGTGGTCGACGGCCCAGGACCGGTGCAAAACAGGACCATTCCCCTGAATGGCCCCATCACCCCCGATCAGGTGGTGAAGATCGCCAACATCTGCATGGGTGACCAGAAGCAGATGACATCGGAGTTGAGGGATCGATCCAGCCATCCTTTCATTCCGCGGCTGTTGGATACGGTCGCCCCGCCAGGGCTAGGCATCCCGACCATCAAGGAGTACGATGGTGAAGGAGACCCGGTTCGCCATGTTCAGAGACATGTCCAGGCTTGCATGGGAAGGACCTCGAACGACGACCTCGTGTGTTCGCTGTTCCCGATTACTTTGGGAGAAAGGGCCATGACTTGGTTTTTCAGCCTCCCACCAGGATGCATTACGTGCTGGGCGGACATGCACGATCGGTTTATCAAACAGTATCAAGATCGGAGGCGCCTTCTGAAGAGTGTAAGGTCCCTGACCCAGGTGGTGCAGAGGCCCGACGAATCGTTGGCATATTACTACCAACGATTCACTGCCAGTGCCGCAGAGATCGATGAAGAGATATCGGAGGGAGAGACCATCCGTACTTTCCTGCGGAACTTGAGCGCTCCGTACGGTTCCGACCTGATGCACAGTGTAGCCGCGAAAGCTGTGTGGAGTATGGAGGCCCTGCAAGCGAGGGTGAAACAGCAAATCGACGTCCAGGAGTCGAAGATTGCTGCCGGAGAGCTCGATCCCCCGAGGACGGGAAGGGGAAAACCATCGTCCAATCTTTCGGATGAGCGCAAAGGGAGCGACAAGTCGGAGGGAAGTAGAAACCGTGGTCGCCCCGAGAAAAGAGAAGATAAACGTCCCCCTAGGAAGGACAATTGAGAAGGTCGGGCCGTTCCCATCAATAGCTCGATGACTTCTGTGTTAGCTGTGATGGATCGGCAGGGTCTCGCCCGATACCCTCCGAGAAAAGAAGGCGAATTCCTAGGAGGCCGCCCTGACCGTTACTGTCGCTACCATCGAGCCAATATTCACGACACTGAAAACTGTCGGGAGCTGAAGAAGGAAATTGAGAAGCTGATCCAAAAAGGGAAGTTAAAAGAGTTCGTCGGAAGGGGAAGGTGCCGATCTCGCTCCAAAAGTCGGTCGCGGTCCCGTTCCAAGTCTCGCGACCGATCCCCGAAGAAGAAGAAGGTTGAGCAAGAAGCCTCAGGATCGGGTGCCCGCAAGGAGAGGCGGGGAACTATCAACGTCATCCACGGAGGAATGGCGGCGGGAGGTGATACCTCTGCTTCTCGGGAGAACTACGCTTCCCGCATATCTGCCGCGGTGGTGTTAGGCAAAAGGTCCCGGTCGTGGACTCTGAAGGAGGAAATGGTGATTTCTTTCTCGCCGGAAGATCTAGTAGGTGTGGAGAGCCCTCACGACAACGCCTTGGTCGTGACCCTGGACGTAGATGGATTCGAGATGAAGCGGATCCTGATAGACGGAGGGAGCTCTTCCGACATCCTTTTCATGGACGCTCTGGAAGCCATGGGAAAGACGAAAAAGGACCTGACACAGGTGGACTTCCCGATGGTGGGATTCTCTGGTTCCACTTCTTACCCGTTGGGAATGATTACCTTACCAGTAGAGTTTGGTAGTGGCTGGAAGATGGAGAAGCGAGACGTAGATTTCGTCGTAGTGGAGTCTGCGGGGGCATACAACGCATTATCGGGAGGACCACTATCAAACCTCTCATGGCAGTCGCCTCGACGGTCCACCAAAAGATGAAGTTCCCGACTGACAACGGAGTTGGAGAGGTCAAGGGTGATCAAGTGGCGTCGCGAAAATGCTATGTTAATGCTACCCGAAGGAGAAGAAGGGAAGCCATGACTGTCCTTCAGACTGATGCCGATCCTCGAGAGGAGTATGGGCGTCCCGCCCCCATGGAGGACCTGAAGGAGGTTGAGATTGATGGACCGCAGAGGAAGGTGAAGATCGGGTCTGCTCTGTCGGAAGAAAGAGCCCGAGAACTGATCGAGCTCCTGAAGGAGTTTAAGGAGCTGTTTGCCTGGTCCCCGAGTGATATGCCAGGAATCAGCCCCGACGTGATAGTGCACGAGCTGAAGATAGACCCCGCGATCAAGCCTGTCGCGCAGAGAAGGCGTCCGATGGGCGCGGATAAGAAGATCGCGATCCAGCAAGAGGTGGGCAGACTTCTTGACGCTGGATTCATCAAGGAGCTCCGATTCCAGACTTGGGTTGCTAATCCAGTCCTGGTGCGAAAGAGTAACGGGAAGTGGCGGATGTGTGTCGATTTCCGCGACTTGAACAAGGCCTGCCCGAAGGATTGCTACCCGCTTCCGAGGATTGACCAGCTGGTGGATGCCACATCGGGACATGAACTACTGAGCTTCATGGATGCCTATTCCGGATACAACCAGATCAAGAAGGCGAAGGAAGATGCCCCCCATACGGCTTTCTATGCCGACAGTGACGTCTACCACTACGACGTGATGCCCTTCAGATTGATCAATGCCGGAGCAACTTACCAGCAGATGGTGAACAAGTTGTTTGGAGACATGCTGGGGAAAACCATGGAGGCGTATGTGGATGACATGCTGGTGAAGTCCCGACAGGCAGGAGACCATGTCCAGAACTTGGCGGCGGTGTTTGAGCGGATGAAGTTCTATCAGGTTCGGCTGAACCCCGACAAATGTGCTTTCGGGGTGAACTCGGGGAAGTTCCTAGGGTTCATGGTGAGCCAGAGAGGAATCGAGGTAAACCCTGAGAAGCTGCGAGCAATCGAGGAGATGCAGTCCCCGAAGACTCATCGGGAGGTTCAGGTGCTGAATGGCCGGTTGGCCGCGATGAATCGCTTCCTATCCAAGGCGAGTGACCGAGCCATGCCATTTTTTGATGTGCTGAGGGCCCACAAGAAGTTCGAATGGACCGACAAGTGCGAGGAGGCGTTCCAGCCACTCAAGCAGTACCTCCGTACCCTTCCGCCGTTGGCAAAACCAGTTCCAGGCGAGCCGCTTTATCTCTATTTGGCTGTTTCTGATGTGGCTGTTAGTTCTGTTTTGATTGAAATTGTCAAGGGCAACCAAGTGCCTATCTATTTTGTAAGCAAGGCGTTTGCCAAGTCTGAAATAAACTATCCCGCTATTGAGAAGTATCTCTTCGTGTTGATTATTGCCGCTCGAAAACTACGACCTTACTTCCATGCCCATGAAGTCACGGTATTGACTAATCAGCCCCTGAAGCACTTTTGAACCGACCGGAGGCGTCGGGAAGACTGGTGAAATGGGCCATCGAGCTGACGGAGTTTCGTATTCATTTCGCTCCGAGAACCGCTATTAAGGGCCAGGCGTTGGCAGATTTTATAGCCGAGTCTACGGCACCCGATCTGGATGTAACGGGTCTCGCAGAGGGGGCAACCATGGAGGAAGTCCCGACAACAGAACAGCAGCCAGAACAGCCAAATGAGGAGATCACTTGGGAGATGTATACTGATGGTTCATCGAGTGTAGAAGGCTCGGGGGCAGGATTCGTATTGGTACCGCCCGGCGGAGGCGAGCCCCTACGATATGCCTTGGTGTTGACGTTCAAAGCCACCAACAATGAAGCAGAATACGAGGCTCTCATCACGGGTCTCAAGATTGCTAAGGGTACGGGGGTCGATCATTTAAAAGTGAAGTGCGACGCCAGCTTGGTTGTAAATCAAGTCCAGGGGAATTACGAAGCCAGGAGCCCGACAATGAAGAAGTATTTGCACGAGGTGCAGACTTTGAAGGGAAGCTTCAAAAGCTTCGATATCGAGACGATCCCGAGGGAAGAAAATGCGGAAGCAGATGCCTTAAGCAAGTTTGCTCTGGGAGTGGCCCTCGAGGAGAATCAGAAGGTGCATTTCCTAGAGAAGGTGATTATCTCGAACATAGATCCAGCGGAGATCTGCACTATTGAGACAGGATCGGAGGAATAAGAGAAGCCCACTTGGATGACCCCGATGGTCACATACCTGACTACGGGGGCACTCCCCGATGATAAGGTGGCAGCTGTCAGGTTGCGTCGGATTGCGGACAACTACGCTGATGGGTTCGACTACAGCCGTCAGGCCCTTTAACGGCGAGGAAATGGCAAACAGGCCCACCGGGCCCCAAATGAAGGTCAAGATGATCCAGGAGAAGGGTCTCTGCGAAGAGAGTCCCGATGATGAAAGGTCCCGACAGAGTCGGTCCCGACAGAGTCGGTCCCGACAGATGAGCAGGAAGCTCCCGATGAGAAGCCTTTAAGTAGGCCCCGATAACGAATCCCTGAGAACGATTGGCCCTGTCACGATGAGGAGGGGCCCCGAGCGGTGACATAATGAGATAACTCTGGAGTCCCCGACGGGAGTCGGGACTCGTTATCAGAGGATAAGGCCAAGATACGCGGGGCGTGGCCGAGATACGCGGAAGGTGGTTAAGATACACGGAGCGTGGCCGAGATACGCGGGGCGTGGCCGAGATAAGCGAGATCATGGCCTAGATAGGCGGGATCACATCCGAGATACGCGGGATACGGGCTAACCACCCCCAACGGTTCACCAGGTACCTGAGGCATCTCTTCGTCTATAAAAGGGCAAGAGGTCACCTCAGATCACTTACGTTGAATTACATACTCTGAGATTATTGCTTTCCAGTTCGTATTGGGCACTCATTTAAGCATCGGAGAGGGATTATGGGTCACCGCCCGGTCTATCCCCTCTTGCAGGATTGCGTGGAGCGAAGGAGCTAGGATCGCCGTCAAAGTCCGTACCGGAGTTCCACCGTGATCCAACATTGGCGCCGTCTGTGGGAATCAAACAAAAAGCTGATATGCCTTCTACTCGATCGATGGCGGCTGGCAAGCATAGAAGACAGGGACAATCCGGTGGTTCCCGTCACCCCGCTGCAACAAATCTGGATTCAGTACCAGAACAGGAGGAATAGGGGGCCTTAGATTTAGTCTGCCCCCAGGCTGCATCACTTGCTGGGCAGATATGCACGACCGATTCATTCAGCAGTACCAGGGTCGGAGACGTTTATTGAAGAGCGTGAGATCCCTGACCTAGGTGGTGCAAAGGCCCGACGAATCGCTGGCTCATTATTACCAGCGGTACACTGCCAGTGTGGCAGAGATCGACGAAGAGATCTCGGAAGGTGAGACCATACGTACCTTCATTCGGAACATAACGGCCCCCTATGGTTCCGATCTGATGCACAGCGTGGCTGAGAAAGCTGTGTGGAATATGGAGGCACTGCAGAAGAGGGTGAAACGGCAAATCGATGTCCAGGAGTCGAAGATAGCCGCGAGAGAGATGGAGCCCCCTAAATCGAATAAAGGGAAGCAGTCGGTTAAACCTTTCGATGATCGCAAGTCAAAAGGTAAAACCGAAAGCAGTCGGAATCGAGGCCGACCTGATCGAAGGGACGATAGGCGTTCTTCAAGGAAGGATAAGCGGGAGGATCTCGACATTCCTCTCAACTGCTCCATGGAGGAAGTACTGACGGTCATGGAACGACAAGGTATCTCCAGGTACCCCCCAAAGAAGGATGGAGAATTCTTGGGATCTCGCACGGATCGCTACTGCCGATTTCACCGCGCAAATCACGACACCAACCACTGTCGGGAACTGAAGAAGGAGATCGAAAAGTTGATCCAGAAGGGGAAGCTCAAGGAATTTGTCGGGGATAAGCGGTGTCGATCCCACTCTCGGTCCCGATCGCGGTACCGTTCCCGATCTCACGATCGGTCCCCAAAGAAGAAGAGAACCGACCCAGAGTCATCCGGTGCTCGCAAGGAGAGACGGGGCACTATCAATGTGATTCACGGAGGGTTTGCTGCCGGAGGTGATACCTCATCCGCCCGAGAGGTCTATGCCTCTAGATTCCCTACGGCGGTGGTGCTGGGTAAGAGGTCTCGATCCTGGACCTTGAAAGAAGAGATGGTAATCTCCTTTTCGTCGGAAGATCTCATAGGCGTGGAGACTCCGCACGACGACGCCTTGGTGGTAACCTTGGATGTAGACGGGTTCGAAATGAAGAGAATTCTAATCGACGGAGGGAGCTCCTCCGACATTCTATTCATGAACGCGCTGGAGGCTAAGGGGAAAACAAAGAAAGATCTAAAGGAGGCAAACTTCCCGATGGTCGGGTTCTCTGGCTCAACCTCCTATCCGCTAGGAGTAATCACCTTACCAGTGGAGTTTGGTAGCGGGTGGAAATCAGAAAGGAGGAACGTGGAATTTGTCGTGGTTGATTCCGCGGGGACCTACAACGCGATTATTGGGAGAACCACCATTAATCCCCTGATGGCGGTTGCCTCGACAGTGCACCAGAAGATGAAGTTCCCGACCGACTATGGAGTCGGAGAGGTTAAGGGCGACCAGGTTGCTTCTCGAAAATGCTATGTTAACGCCACCCGAAGGAGGAGACGAGAGGCTATGACTGTCCTTCAGACAGATACAGACCCCAGAGAGGAATTTGGACGTCCCGCCCCCGTAGAAGATCTGAAAGAAGTCGAGATCGATGGACCCCAGAGGAAGGTGAAAATCGGGTCCGCTCTAACGGAAGAGACAGCTCAAAAACTGGTGGAGTTGCTGAAAGAGTTCAAGGAACTGTTTGCCTGGTCCCCGAGCGATATGCCAGGAATCAGTCCCGATGTGATCGTACACGAGCTGAAGATAGACCCCGCGATCAAGCCTATCACACAGAAAAGGCGTCCAATGGGCACGGACAAGAAGATCGCGATCCAGCAGGAGGTGGGCAGGTTGCTCGATGCTGGGTTTATCAAAGAGCTCCGATTCCAAACCTGGGTTGCTAATCCGGTGCCGGTGAAGAAAGCTAACGGGAAATGGCGAATGTGTGTGGATTTCCGCGACCTAAATAAGGCTTGCCCAAAGGACTGTTATCCACTCCCGAGAATCGACCAGCTGGTGGATGCCACGTCGGGACATGAGCTGTTGAGTTTCATGGACGCGTATTCAGGCTACAACCAGATCAAGATGGCCAAGGAAGACGCTCCCCACACAGCGTTCTACGCAGACAGTGACATATATCACTACGATGTCATGCCTTTCGGATTGATCAATGCTGGGGCAACCTACCAGCGGATGGTAAACAAGCTGTTCGGAGATATGTTGGGGAAGACCATGGAGGCTTACGTGGATGATATGCTGGTGAAGTCCCGACAAGCCGAGGATCATGTGCACAACCTAACCATGGCGTTTGAACGGATGAGGCTTCATCAAGTTCGCTTAAACCCGACGAAATGCGCTTTCGGAGTCCACTCAGGAAAATTTTTGGGCTTTATGGTGAGCCAGAGAGGAATTGAGGTGAATCCCGAGAAGCTGAAGGCAATTGAGGAGATGCAGTCTCCGATAAATCATCGGGAGGTACAAGTGCTGAATGGCCGACTAGCTGCAATGAATCGCTTCTTGTCCAAAGCCAGCGACCGATCAATGCCGTTTTTTGAAGTCCTGAGGGCCAATAAGAAATTTGAATGGACCACCAAGTGTGAATAGGCGTTCCAAGCACTCAAGCAGCACCTTCGCACCCTCCCGCCGTTGGCGAAACCGGTTCCAGGCGAGCCGCTCTACCTTTATTTGGCTGTTTCTGAATTTGCCATTAGCTCTGTGTTAGTAAAGGTTGTCGAGGGTAATCAAGTCCCCGTCTATTATGTAAGCAAGGTGTTTGCCAAGTCTGAATTGAACTATCCTACCGTTGAGAAGTACCTCTTTGCGTTGATTATTACTGCTCGGAAGCTAAGGCCTTATTTCCACGCACATGAGATCACTGTGCTGACGAACCAGCCTTTGAAACATTTCTTGAACCGACCGGATGCGTCGGGAAGATTAGTGAAATGGGCAGTAGAGCTTAGTGAGTTTCGCATACACTTCGCTCCAAGAACGGCTATCAAGGGCCATGCATTGGCGGATTTCATAGCAGAATCTACAGCTCCCGATCTAGAAGAAGCGGGCCCTGTAGAGGGGGCAACTATGGAGGTCCCGATAGAAGAACAACCAGAGAGGGCAGAGAAATCAGAACAGCCAAACGAAGAAAATACCTGGGAAATGTACACGGATGGCTCCTCGAGTTCAGACGGATCAGGTGCGGGCTTTTTGTTGATACCACCAGGTGAAGGAGAACCGCTCCGATACGCCTTGGCTTTAACATTCAAGGCCACAAACAACGAAGCGGAGTATGAAGCTCTTATCACGGGCCTGAAAATTGCTAAAGGCACGGGAGTCGATCACTTGAGAGTGAAGTGTGACGCAGCTTTAATCGTAAACCAGGTTCAAGGGCGATACGAAGCGAGGAGTCCGATAATGAAGAAATACCTACGCGAGGTGCAAGCACTGAAGGAGAGCTTTAAAAGCTTCGATATCGAGGCAATCCCAAGGGAGGAAAACGTAGAGGCAGACGCCCTGAGCAAATTTGCCCTGGGGGCACCCTTAGAGGAAAATCGGAAGGTGCACTTCTTGGAGAAGGTGATCTTATCGACCTTCGAACCGACGCAGGTGTGTACCGTTGAGGCAAAATCAGAGGAGGAGCCCACTTGGATGACCCCGATAGTCGCGTATCTGACTACGGGGGCAGTCCCCGATGATAAGGTAGCAGCAGACAGGATATGTCGGATCGCGTTTAATTATGTGATGCTGGACAATCAGCTATACAAGAAGGGCTGGTTCTCCACTCCGTACTTAAAGTGTGTGGCAGAAGCCGACACCAATCGAATCCTGAAGGAAATGCATGAAGGGGTCGCGGCTTGTCACGAAGGGGCCCGATCCATTATGAGGAAGGTGTTGAACTTGGGCTACTATTGGCCCACGATGAACAAGGAAGCAACGGCGTTGGTCCGATTCTGCGACGCGTGCCAGAGGTACGCCCCGAGTATCGTGGCTCCGGCCGCTAATCTGACATCCATCAAGAGCGCTTGGCCCTTCGCGCAGTGGGGCATCGACTTGGTGGGACCTCTTCCACAAGCACAAGGTCAATGTAAGTATTTACTTGTAGCGATCGATTATTTTTCGAAATGGATAGAGGCAAAGGCATTGGCCAGAACGACGGGGAACCAGATCGTCAAGTTCCTCCAAACCCACATCGTGTCCAGATACGGGATTCCTAAGGTGGTGATCAGCGACAATGGTCGACCGTTTAACGGCTCTCAGGTGAGGGAGTATCTGGAGGAATTGAACATTGAGCATCGGACCGCCTCCGTACGCCATGCTCAGACTAATGGCCAGGTGGAGTCAGCCAACAAAATCGTGATGGATGGCCTGAAGAAGAGGGTCTATGCCTTGAAGGGCAAGTGGCTGAACGAACTGGAAAACGTGCTTTGGGCTGTTAGAACGACACCCAAACGATCAACGGGGGAGACTCCGTTTGGCCTCGTTTATGGCACGGAAGCTGTCGCCCCTGTGGAGGTAGCTGTGGCGTCCCATCGGATTAGATATTACGAGCCCCTGACGAACGATGAAATGAGACATCTGGACTTGGACTTACTCGAAGAGAAGAGGTGGGAAGCCGATGAAGTCCAAGCTCGAATGCGTTTGGCGACGGCCAGGTACTACAATCGGCGAGTGAAATCCAGACAGTTCTTCGTCGGGGAGCTGGTTTGGCGTCGCAACGAGTTCACCCTTTTGGATCGAGTCAACAAGATGTCACCAAAATGGGAAGGACCTTATAAGGTCGTGGGGATGCCAGCTCCAAATGCGTACAAGTTGGAAGACCTCGATGGCAGAACGTTAAAGCATTCTTTTAGTGGCGAACACTTGAAGAAACACCATGCTTGAAGAAAGTCGCCTTAAGTGGTGCCCGATAAAGTCGCCTTAAGTGGTGCCCGATGTAAAATCGCCTTAAGTGGTGTATGCTGTTTATCGTTTAATTCGATGTAAGCCAATTTTGTGCCGTCAATAAATAAAGAGGTTGCTTCCAATCAGAGTTATCCTTAGATTTATGCTAAGTGCCTAAGTCGCCTTGAGTGGTGCACGAGAAAAGTCGCCTTGAGTGGTACACGAGAAAAGTCGCCTTGAGTGGTGCACGAGAAAGTCGCCTTGAGTGGTGCACGAGAAAAGTCGCCTTGAGTGGTGCGCGATCCTTAGATTTATTATAAGTATCAAAAAGTCGCCTTGAGTGGTGCACGATATTAAGTCGTCTTAAGTGATGCGTGATCCTTAGATTTACTCTAAGTAATAATTAAGTCGTCTTAAGTGATGCACGGAACTAAGTCGTCTTGAGTGGTGCGCGGAACTAAGTCGCCTTGAATGGTGCACGATATTAAGTCGTCTTAAGTGATGCGTGATCCTTAGACTTACTCTAAGTAATATTTAAGTCGTCTTAAGTGATGCACGGAACTAAGTCGCCTTAAGTGGTGCAAATTATTAAGTCGCCTTAAGTGGTGCAAATTATTAAATCGTCGGGAAGGACGTACGAAAATGTCGAAGTATCGACCCAGGCAAGTATAAAGCCACTCGAAGAAATGTATCAAGAAAATCGGAACTGAGAAAGTCTGATAGTTGATAAGGGCTCGAAGGCCCGACAATGACAAAAAAAGAGAAGATACAAGGACTCTAAAGATAAACGTTCAAGCTTGGTCCTTATCGGCAGCATCGGCAGCAGCTGGGTCCGCGGAGTCGGTAGCAGAAGGATCCACAGGGTTGGCCTCGGGAAGATCGACTATCGGGGCGTCTGCACTTGGAAGCTCAGAGACGTCTTCGACAATTACGGGGGTACTCCCCCCATCACTCTCCTCGGAAAGATCAAAAAACTTCTTCGCAAAAGGAGCGAGGGAAGGAGACTTGTCAAAGTTGATGGCGTCCCCGTACTCCAGGTGAAGCTCTTCAACCGCATTGAAAAGAGTGTTCTCCACCTCCGCGCCGAAGAACTTCATAGCGTCGGCCTGGAAGTCCCCGGACCTCCGATAGTCCTCCCGACCCTTTGCCTCCGCTTCAACCAGCTGCGCAGGAAACCCCGCGATTTGCTCCTCCAGAGCCTTCTTCTCGAGGACCAGTTTGTCCTCAGCCGCCTTCTTCTCCTGGACAAGCTTGTCCACAGCCGCCTACCGCTCCTGCCGCTCTTGCCTCAAGAGCCCCTCGAAGTCCCCGACCTGCTTCTGGAGGTCCCGAACCTTCTGATCGAGGACGGCCTGTTCCTTGACAAGCTTTCCCCGCGAAGACTGGGAGGCCTTAAGATCCTACTGGAGCTGCTCGAGGGTCCCTCGGTCCCGCTCCCGGGACCCATCGTAGGCGATGACGTACCCGATAAGACGGTTGAAGTCCCCGAGCTCCTACAATAAGAAGAAAAAGTGTTAATAGACAAACAACCCGATTTATCATAAAAAAGAAAGAAGCGAAGTCTTACCTCTATACGGCGCATGGACATCTCCCTAATATCCCGTTGCATGGGCGTCCGATTAAGGGAAATCGGATACCGCATAGTAGGCAGGATCGAGCCCGCCAGCAGATGCAGGGCCAGATCCTGGTCCTGCTCCCCTTGTGTAAGCGGGACTCCTTGCAGCGTCTGGATAGGAGTCCAGGGGGCATTCGCTTGTGAAGGGTTGAAGGGCCTGTAGAAATTCCTATCAAGAGCAAGAGGGGGAGGACGACGATAAGTGGAGGGGCACGCCTCCGTCTCGGCCCGAACGGGGGAAGGAGTGAAGTCATGGATGGGCGATGGCTGCCGCTGCTGCAGAGAAGATGAAGGAGGCGGCCCCTGAGGGGTTGGTTTCAAGGGGGATTGCCCCGTCCTCCGGCGATGACGAAGGGAGCCACCCTCGTCAGTCTCCTCGGAGGAGTCCAAGGTTTCCACCTGGCGAAACTGTTCGCCAGTCAGAGCCTTCTCCCCAGCTGAGGGAGGCACCTCCGCTGAAGATGGTGCATCCGCGGAAGCTGCGGCACCCGATGGAGCTCCCGAGCGACCTGCACCTGGAGGATGAGAAGCTTCAGAAATGTAATCAGGAAGTTCATCAGGATTCTTACACCAAATGATACGTCGGGAGACGTATTGATCCTTCCCCTGATAATGGTAGTAGCCCGCCTTCAGAACGCGTGGAGTTTCGCCTCGAAGGATCCGATTAACGTCAGCAATGCGTGCCTCTTTGGTTGAAGGTATCAAATCCCTCGGGACCATCCTCCTGTATGATTTTATAGCAAGTCGGAGCATTTTACCTTCTTCAGCATTCTGGACATCGAAGAGATGGTCCAGATCCACCCGCTTCCGTTTGGGCTGCCCCGCGGAAGGAGACCCCGACTGAGCAACGGCCTTCTTTGCGGATTTCCTCTTCCGCGAGGGACGGACAACATCAGTCTCCCCCTGCTTAAGGAATAGATCGGTCAGCACAGATACCTTCTTGGCTGCAAACAAGTAAACGAAGAAGAGTTAGAAGTTTACCCAAGGATCCATATTAGAAGGGCCGTTGAAGAGCTGCCCACCAGAGACAATATCAAGGAGTCGGATCCCGGCGTGCACCAGGTCCCGCTCCACGAGTGAATTGGCATTGAGGGGAGTGTAGGACTCCCCCCATCGGTAAAGCTGGATAAGTTGAAGAGTTTCAAAATCCTCGTCGGCATAAGTGTGGAAGGCAGGCGGAGGGTCTGCTGCCACCTCCCACCGAGGCCAGGGAATCGAAGAATGTCGGATAAAGAAGTAGCTCCTCTTCCAGCTACTATTGTCGGACCCCGTGTCAACCAAGAGTCCCCGACCCTTGACCACCTTCCAGGTGTCATTGGTCCAGCCACACCGGGCAAGCTGCTGCTTACTCCAATTGGGCATCCGAGGGTAGAAGGCGCAAACCCCCGCCTCGTTGCACTTCATCCCATAGAAGGTTCTGAAGAGCTGAAGGCTGTAGACCCACTTCTGTCGGAAGCAGAGAACTTGAAAGGCGTTCCATAAGCGGATGGCATGGGGAGAAAAGGTAGTAGGGTGTGTTTTGTAATGCTGGCACATCTCGACCAGATTACCACAAAAGGGGAATCTGATCCCCGCTGATACTTGTCCCGTGGAGACAAATACCTCCCCTTTTTGGGGACGAGTAACCTCAGGGTTACTCGAGGGGCGAGGCCAAGGATATGGGAAACGGGGTTCCCAGTTAATAGTGATACAACCCTCTCGGAGGGCTGCATCATAAGCAGTATTGGAGATCTCATTCAGAGCATAATCAAAATTAAAAGGTTTTCTCCCCTCAGAGCTGGACCCGCTGTCTGAAAAGCAACCATTGCAAGAAAAACACAGTGGGACTCTCGGAAAGCTATAAACAAGGAAAACACGAACAAGCAACAAAAGGGAGAACCCTTACCAGACATGATGAAGTAGAAGTTGAGGAGATGAACGGGGCGTCGCCGGAAAGATGATCGGAGAAACTCCGAGACCTTCGGAATTACAGAGCTTGAATTCGCAGAGAAATTGCAGAGAGCTTTTGAGAATTCGGAAACGGTAAAAGTTAAATTGTGACCAAGACTAGGGTTTTATAGGCGAAGAAGACAGTTGAAGGGACACCTTGATCCGAGTCGTCGAATTCGAAGAGTCTTAATCTGGACCGTTGAGATGAAACGTGCAGAAGGACAACAGACGTAATGATGAAACGGCCTGAAAAGCACTTTTCAGAAAAGGACAGGCGCGAGAAATCAGGCACGAGGGCCGAAAACGTCGTTTCACTATCTACTGCATTTAATGAACTGGGGAACCGAGGAGACCCCTGGGATTTGGCAGTTACCTACAAAACGCTGAGGATACGTGAAGAAGAAGACTGATAAGTGAATAACTAAACCAAGGGAAAGATCCCCAATTCCAATATCGGGAGGTCGGGAGTTGGAAGACACGACGAACTAGAAGTCCCTCATGTCTTGGGGGCAAATGATGGGTTCGACTACAGCCGTCAGGCCCTTTAACGGCGAGGAAACGGCAAACAGGCCCACCAGTCCCCAAATGAAGGTCAAGATTATCCAGGAGAAGGGTCTCTGCGAAGAGAGTCCCGATGATGAAAGGTCCCGACAGAGTCGGTCCCGACAGATGAGCTGGAAGCTCCCGATGAGAAGCCTTTAAGTAGGCCCCGATAACGAATCTCTGAGAACGATTGGCCCTGTCACGATTGTTGGATCACGGGCGAAGCTCCGTTACGTCCTTGACGGAAAGCTCTGGACTCCTGGGCTCCGCGTAATCCTGCAAAAGGGGATGACCTGGGTGGTGACCCAGAATCCCTCTCCGATGCTTAAATGAGTATGGTGATCAATGGGGTGGTAAGCAAAAGTCTAAGTTCGTATTAGATGATGGCTTTCTGAGGTAACTTCCTCCTTTATATAGGAGGGGAAGTTACTCAGTTACCTGTTACTGCGCCTGGCAGTTTTGCCCATGATTCCGTGTATCTCGCCACGATTCCGTATATCTCGGTTGGGATTTCCATATATCTCGCCCCACGCTCCGCGTATCTTACCCGTACTCCGCGTATCTCGGGCACGCCCTGCGTATCTCGGGGGATTTATCTTCACCTCTAACCGTCTCCCACTACTCTATCTAGTAGGCGGGTTTCTCGGTCTTTATCCTCTGATCACAAGTCCCGACTCCTGTCGGAGACTCCAGAGTTGTCTCATTCTAGATCACCACCCAGGACCTTCAGTCTCTGCGGGACAGGTCCAGCCTCTGCGGGGCTTTACTATCGGGGCCTTTACTAAGGCATATCGGGGCCTACTCAAAGGCTTCTTATCGGGAGCATTCAGCTCATACATCGGGACCGCTAAAGTCGGGGCCCTTCGTGTTGGGCCTCTGGGCCTTCCAGGCTCTTCACGAGGCCCACTGGACCTACTTGCCGTCCATTGGCCGTTAACGGGGCTAACGATTACATCGGAACCCATCATTTTCCCCCAAGACATGGGGGACTTTCAGTTCGTCATGTCTTCTAATTCAGCTTTTCGCCTTGTGTGTGATTGTTGTATAACAGAGTCTCTTACTCATGATTGCCTTGGGCCCACTAGTCCCCATGGGCAGTTGCCAAATCCGAGGGGACTCCTCGGTTACTGTAGCATTAAATGCCTAGGGATAAGGAAACGACGTTTAAACCAGCGTGACTGCTGTTTTCTGAAAAAGCAACTGTGACGTCACACACGTCCCTTCCGTGCCTATGATCTCGGCGATTAAGATCGTGTCGTTTCTTCTTCAACGGTACAGATCATGCCCATCCAGCTGTCTCTTCCGTACCGTCTCCACCATTTCAACGATCGAGATCAAGTCGTTTTGTCTTCAACGGTCAAGATTAAGCTCCCTCAGCTCCCCTTTTGCTTATAAAGGCTAAAACCCTGGCATTATTCACTTCTTCTGCACTCTCACTTCTTCTGCACTCTCTTCGATCATCCTTGCATTCGAGGCTTCCTCTCCAAGCTCCTCCTGCTGTTCAAGTGATCCAAGGCCTTCCACCCTTCCGATCTTCCTTCGCTTTACCTTTGTGACCACCGATCATGTCTGGTAAGGGCTTTCTTCTGAGTTTTCGTAATTTACTTGCTGTTTGATCTTGTTTTCTCAAATCCCTTCGTTTGCAATCGTTTTAGACGAAGCTAGTTCTAAGGTTAGGGCTCATTTCGTTTTTGAGTTTGCTGTCAATGAGATATCTGAGGGCTCGTATGAGGCTGCTATTAGAGAAGGGTGTATTACCTCGGATTGGGAGCCTCGCTTCCCATATGAGTCTCAGCCTGCTGTTAGAAGGAAGCACATCATTACGCCTCCTCGGGCAGGGGAAGTGTTTGTCTCCGCCGGACAAATAAGCGCGGGGATTCGGTTCCCCTTCTGTGGAAACATGGTGGAGATGTGCAACTTCTACAAAACGCACCCCTGTACCTTCTCTCCACACGCCATCCGCGTGTGGAATGCCTTCCAACTCTTATGCCACTGCCAGCAGTGGATGTACAGTCTTCTGCTGTTCCGCACTTTCTACGGGATGAAGTGCAACAAAGCCGGTGTCTGCTCCTTCTCCCCCCGACTCCCCAAGTGGACAAAGGAGCAACTTTCACGTTTCGGCTGGGATAGCGAAACTTGGAAGTTCCACAAGGATCGGGTGCTAATCCGTGACTCAGGATCCGACAACAGCGGATGGAAGAAGTACTACTTCTTCGTCCAGCATAGCTCTGTCCCCTGGCCTCGATGGGAGGTCGTGGCGGACCCTGCCCCCAAGCTCCAGGACTACACCGAGGATGATCTCAACACCCTCCAGATGGTTCAACTTTATCGCTGGGGAGACACTTCATACCCCTCGATGCCAACAAGCTCCAGGAGAGGAACCTGATTACTATCGGAGTCCGACTCCTTGACTCTGTTTCCAAAGATTTAGTCATCTGGGTAATATTTCTAACTATCTTATTTTTACCTTTGCAGCTAAGAAGGCTTATCTGTTGACTCATCACATTCTGAAGCAGGGCGAGACTGATGCCGTCCAGAGTGGCTCTAAGCGGAAGCGCAAGCTGGTGAAGAAGGGTGCTTCCTCCTCCACTCCCTTATCTGCTGCTCCTCCTACCGACGAGCAAGTCGGGGCCAAGAAGGCCAGGCGGGAGGAGATAGATCGGGCCTTCGGGGCCACCACCGTCGAGGAAGGTAAGCGCGTTCTTCGTGCAATTAAACAATATAAAAAATTAATCCCCAAGGAGTTTATCCCCGCTGATCGGAAAACACGGGTTCAAGAGATCAAGTACATCCTTCGAGGAGAAATTCCCCACGTTCTTGAGGCGGGATACTACAACGTCCTTGGGAAGAATAGACATTTCGATCGTCAAATCATCTGGTGCCCTAAAGGTACTCTTCCTAACTTTATTCGTCCCGCCACCGCAGGTCCATCAGAGGCTGTCACTCCGGGGCATGCTGATACTCCAGCCCGGGCCGTGACTCCACCGGCGCCGGAGACAGAAGAAACCCCGACGGAAGCTCAGTTCCGTCAGGTGACTGATTTGGAGGCTTCTCCCTCCTCTGAGGAGCCTGCTGAAGGTGGCCTGCTCCCTCGTAGGCGTGGTAAGAGCACTTTGAGGCCCGTCGTGGAGGATGTGTCCCGGAGTCCTCCTCCCGAGTTCCGCACTCCGAATCCTGAGCCACCAGCTGAGGTGGCTCCTCCGGCTGAAAGTTCTGGGGTCATCCCCCCTCTCCCCGTGGATGAAAACCTTTACAAGGTTTTTACTCCCGACCTGGGGATGATGCCTTGGAACCCGATCGAGTCTCTCCGAGGGGTTCCACTCCGGCGGGGAAACCTTGATCCTGGGTTGGCCCTGCATCTGCTGGCGGGGTCAATCCCTCCAGCCTTGAGGCGACCCTTGTCCTTGGCCCGGGAGGACCTTGAAGAGGAGATCCGCGACATGGCTATTCGTCGGATGGAGGTGAAACTTCCATCTTTGATTTATTTTCTTCGTCCCTCTTATCTTTGATTGCTGTATCTTGATCTTCTCCTTCCTTCTTTCAGGACACCGCGAACCAACAGCGCTGCTTCGGCCTTATCCTGGCCTTGAAGGGTGCTTTGGAGGCGGCGGAGGCCCAGTCGAACCCTGATGCTTTAGCCAAGCTTCAGGTGGAGCTCGACGAGGCTGTAGCGGCCAAGAACAAGGTGGCCAAGGAGAAGGCTCTCCTCGATGATTTGTCCTCAAACCTGCTCAAGAAGGTCCACGACCATGAGGCCGTCATGCGTCGGGAGCGGAAGATGGTCCAGGTGGAGCAGCAGCGGAATGAGGCGGAGAAGAAGCAGCTCATTCATGAGAAAAACGTCTTCGCGGATCTTCTCGCGGAGGCCAAGGCAAAGTTTGAGGCAGAGAGGGCTGAGTTCTCTGCCAAGCTGGCTGAGGCCAAGGCTCAGGGCCTCGAGGAAGGCCGCCTGCAGGGCCGCGAGGAAGGTCTTCAGCAAAGTCGCGAGGAGGGTCGCGGGGAGTATTGGAACTCTGAAGAATTCAAGCTGGCTGCTGTGGAGTTCTGCAAGTCCGAGGTGGAGGACGTTTTGTTCAACGCTGTCGAGGAACTGTACACAGCCTATGCGGATTCCATTGACTTCACGAAGTCCGAGACTCTTGCCCCTGTTGCGGAGAAGTACTTCAACCTCCCCGCGGAGAGTGAAGAGGCTGCTGCCGTGGACCCGACTCCACCAGCTGTGGAGCCTTCTGCCCAGGCCCCTCCTGACCCTGCTCCCACCGACGCTGCTGAGGATCCATCTTCCAACAAGGACCAAGTTTAATGCTTACATCTTTTAGTCCTTGTGATCTTTCTCCTTGGTTTCTTGTAACGAACTCCTTTGGCCTTCTGGCCTTTATCTATTTTGGCACCGATACTCGTTTGCACTTTATCTAAAGCGGCTTTAAATTCGTTACTCAGAACTTTCCGATGCGCCATTTAAGATGACTCCATACGTCCTTCCGACGTTTTTACTCGAGATTTTACCACTTAAGGTTTCTTTATCCAATCGGGACTTCACCACTTAAGGTTTCTCGTCCAATCGGGACTTCACCACTTAAGGCTTCTTGTCCAATCGGGACTTCACCACTTAAGGCTTCTCGTCCAAAATCGGGACTTCACCACTTGAGGCTTCTCGTCCAAAATCGGGACCTCACCACTTAAGGCTTCTTATCCCTGCCTTTCGAGGCCATTTTCACACCCCTTGGGGCTTTTGCTGCGTCTCTACCGGACGGCTTCATCGTACCCTTTAAGGCTTTTTGCCGCGTCATATAGACGACTTACGCGGACCCATCAGGGCCTTTTCATACCCGTTAAGGCTTTTGTCCGCATCATATAGACGACTTACGCGGACCCATCAGGGCCTTTTCATACCCGTTAAGGCTTTTGGCCGCATCATATAGACGACTTACGCGGACCCATCAGGGCCTTTTCATACCTAGGCTTTTGGTTGCATCATATAGACGACTTACGTGTACCCCGTAGGGCTTTTGTCCATACCCGTTAAGGCTTTTGGCCGCATCATATAGACGACTTACGCATACCTCGGAAGGCTTTTATCATACCTCGGAAGGCTTTTGTCGCGTCCTTCAGGACGTCTTACTAACAGTTTAGAATAAATCTAAAAGTAATTTGATCGGAAGCAACTTCTTTTATTCATAGATAACTCAAAATAGGCTTACATCGAATTTTATTGATAGACAATTTGCGCCCTTCGCGGCGGCTTAATATCAAACATGATACTTCTTCAAGTGTTCGCCACTGAAGGAATGCTTCAATGTCTTGCCATCGAGGTCCTCTAGCCTGTATGCATTGGGTGCTGGCATCCCTACGATCTTGTAAGGTCCCTCCCATTTTGGCGATAATTTGTTGATCCGATCTTGATGAACGAACTCGTTCCTCCGCCAGACAAGTTCTCCCACGAAGAATTGTCGGGACCTGACACGCCGATTGTAATATCGGGCTGTTTCCAGACGCATTCGGGCCTGGACTTCATCAGCCTTCCACCTCTTTTCCTCGAGTAGGTCTAAGTCCAGACGTCTCATTTCCTCGTTTGTCAGAGGCTCGTAATATTTCGCGCGATGGGACGCCACCGCTATTTTCACGGGAGCGACCGCCTCCGTTCCATAGACCAGGCCGAATAGAGTTTCTCCTGTTGATTGCTTGGGTGTTGTTCTCATAGCCCACAGCACGTTCTCGAGCTCATCCAGCCAATGGCCCTGCAAGGCATAGACTCTCTTCTTCAGGCCATCCATCACGATCTTGTTGGCTGACTCTACCTGGCCATTGGTCTGAGCGTGGCGAACTGAAGCGGTCCGATGCTCGATGTTTAGTTCCTCCAGGTACTCCTTTAACTGAGCCCCATTGAACGGAGGGCCGTTGTCGCTGATCAACACTCGAGGAACCCCGTACCGGGATACGATCTGAGTTTGGAGGAACTTGAGGATCTGCTGCCCCGTCGTCCTGGCCAATGCCTTAGCCTCTATTCACTTTGAGAAGTAGTCGATGGCCACGAGCAAGTACTTGCACTGACCTTTCGCTTGGGGAAGAGGTCCCACCAAGTCAATCCCCCATTGCGCGAAGGGCCATGCACTTCTGATGGGCATTAAGTCCGCAGCGGGAGCCACGATATTTGGAGCGTACCTCTGGCATGCATCACAGGATCGGACCATCGCGGTCGCTTCCTTGTTCATCGAGGGCCAATAGTAGCCTAAGTTCAATGCCTTCCTCACTAGAGATCGGGCCCCTTCATGGCAGGCCGCGACTCCTTCGTGTAGCTCCCTCAGGATCCGATTTGTGTCAGGCTCTGCTACGCATTTTAGAAAAGGCTTTACATACCCTTTTTTGTACAACTGGTTGTCCACCATCGCATAGTTGTCCGCGATCCGCCGCAACCTGACGGCTGCCACCTTATCATCGGGGAGTATCCCTGTAGTCAGATACGTGACCATCGGGGTCATCCACGTGGGCTTTTCTTCCTCCTCCGATCCTGTCTCAATAGCGCAGACCTCCGCCGGATCGATGTTTGAGATAATCACCTTCTCTAGGAAATGCACCTTCCGATTCTCCTCGGGGGCCACTCCCAGAGCGAACTTGCTCAAGGCATCTGCTTCCGCGTTCTCTTCCCTCGGGATCGCCTCGATGTCAAAGATTTTGAAGCTTCCCTTCAAAGTCTGCACCTCGTGCAAATACTTCTTCATTGTCGGGCTCTTAGCTTCATAGTTCCCCTGGACTTGGTTTACAACCAAGCTGGCATCACACTTCACTTTTAAATGATCGACCCCCGTACCCTTGGCAATCTTGAGGCCCGTGATGAGAGCCTCGTACTCCGCTTCGTTGTTGGTGGCTTTGAATGTCAACGCCAAGGCATATCGCAGGGGCTCGCCTCCACCGCGCGGTATCAATACGAATCCTGCCCCCGAGCCTTCTACACTCGATGAACCATCAGTGTACATCTCCCAAGTATTCTCGTCATTTGGCTGTTCTGGCTGCTGTTCTGTTGTCGGGACTTCCTCCATGGTTGCCCCCTCTACGGGACCCGTTACTTCCAGATCGGGTGCCGTAGACTCAGCTATAAAATCTGCCAATGCCTGGCCCTTAATAGCGGATCTCGGAGCGAAATGAATGCGGAATTCTGTCAGCTCGATGGCCCATTTCACCAATCTCCCCGACGCCTCCGGTCGGTTCAAAAAGTGTTTCAAGGGCTGATTAGTCAATACCGTGACTTCATGGGCATGGAAGTGTTGGATCACGGTGGAACTCCGGCACGGACCTTGACGGCAATCCTAGCTCCTTTGCTCCACGCAATCCTGCAAGAGGGGATAGACCGGGCGGTGACCCAGAATCCCTCTCCGATGCTTAAATGAGTGCCTCGTCTGACTGGCAAGCAACAGATATCAAAAGTATTCAATTTCAACGTAAGTGATCTGAGGTGACCTCCTGCCCTTTTATAGGCAAGGAGGTGCCTCAGGTACCTGGCGAACCGTTAGGGGTGGTTAGCCCGTATCCCGCTTATCTCGTACATGATCTCGCGTATCTTAGCCATGCCCCGCGTATCTCGGCCACGATCCGTGTATCTTAACCACGTTCCGTATATCTCGGCCACGCCCCGCATATCTTGGCTTTATCCTCTGGTAACGAGTCCCGACTCCCGTCGGGGACTCTAGAGTTATCTTATTGCATCACCGCTCGGGGCCCCTCGTCATCGTGACAGGGCCAATCATTCTCAGGGATTCATCATCGGGGCCTACTTAAAGGCTTCTCGTTGGGAGCTTTTAGCTCCACTGTCGGGACCGACTCTGTCGGGACCCTGCTTCGTCGGGACTCCCTTCATCGGGACCCTTCTCCTAGGTCATCGTGACCTTTACTCTGGGCCTGGTGGGCCTGTTTGCCGTTTCCTCGCCGTTAAAGGGCTTGACGGCTATAATCGGACCCATCAGGAAGTAAGGTCGCATTTTTCGAGCGGCAATAATCAACGCGAAGAGATACTTCTCAATAGCGGGATAGTTTATTTCAGACTTGGCAAACGCCTTGCTTACATAATAGATAGGCACTTGGTTGCCCTTGAAAATTTTAATCAAAACAGAACTAACAGCCACATCAGAAACAGCCAAATAGAGATAGAGCGGCTCGCCTGGAACTGGTTTCGCCAACGGCGGGAGGGTACGGAGGTGCAGCTTGAGTGCCTGGAACGCCTCCTCACACTTGTCGGTCCATTCGAACTTCTTGTTAGCCCTCAGCACATCAAAAAATGGCATAGCTTGGTCACTCGCCTTGGATAGGAAGCGATTCATCGCGGCCAACCGGCCATTCAGCACCTGGACCTCCCGATGAGTCCTCGGGGATTGCATCTCCTCGATTGCTCGCAGCTTCTCGGGGTTCACCTCAATTCCTCTCTGGCTCACCATGAACCCAAGGAACTTCCCCGAGTTCACCCCAAAGGCACATTTGTCGGGGTTCAGCCGAACCTGATGGAACTTCATCCGCTCAAATGCCGCCGCCAAGTTCTCGACATGGTCTCCTGCCTGTCGGGACTTCACCAGCATGTCATCCACATACGCCTCCATGGTTTTCCCCAGCATTTCTCCAAACAATTTGTTCACCATCCGCTGGTAAGTTGCTCCGGCATTGATCAATCCGAAGGGCATCACGTCGTAATGGTAGACGTCACTGTCGGCATAGAAGGCTGTATGGGGGGCATCCTCCTTCGCCATCTTGATCTTATTGTACCCGGAGTAGGCATCCATGAAGCTTATCAGTTCATGTCCTGATGTGTCATCCACCAACTGGTCAATCCTCGGGAGCGGGTAGCAGTCCTTCGGGCAGGCTTTGTTCAAGTCGCGGAAGTCGACACACATCCGCCACTTTCCGTTACTCTTTCGCACCAGCACTGGGTTAGCCACCCAAGTCTGGAATCGGAGCTCCTTGATGAATCCAGCATCGAGCATTCTGCCCACCTCTTGCTGGATCGCTATCCTCTTGTCCGCGCCCACCGGACGCCTCCTCTGCGCGATAGGCTTGATCGCGGGGTCTATCTTCAGCTCGTGCACTATCACGTCGGGACTGATTCCTGGCATATCACTCGGGGACCAGGCAAACAGCTCCTTAAACTCCTTCAGGAGCTCGATCAACTCTTTGGCTCTTTCCTCCAACAGAGCAGACCCGATCTTTACCTTCCTCTGAGGCCCATCGATCTCAACTTCCTTCAAATCCTCCATGGGGGCGGGACGCCCATACTCCTCTCGAGGATCAGCATCAGTCTGAAGGACAGTCATGGCCTCCCTCCTTCTCCGTCGGGTGGCGTTAACGTAGCATTTCCGCGATGCTACTTGGTCACCTTTGACCTCTCCAACCCCATTGTCAGTCGGGAACTTCATCTTCTAGTGGACCGTCGAGGCGACTGCCATAAGAGGGTTGATAGTGGTCCTTCCGATAATGGCGTTGTATGCCCCCGCCGACTCCACGACAACGAAATCCACGTTTCGTTTCTCCATCTTCCAGCCACTACCAAACTCCACTGGTAGGGTAATCATTCCCAGCGGGTAAGAGGTGGAACCAGAGAATCCCACCATCGGGAAGTCCACCTGGGCGAGGTCCTTCTTCGTCTTTCCCATGGCTTCTAGAGCGTCCATGAAAAGAATATCGGAGGAACTCCCTCCGTCTATCAGGATCCGCTTCATCTCGAATCCGTCCACGTCCAGGGTCACGACCAAGGCGTCGTCGTGAGGGCTCTCCACGCCTACTAGATCCTCCGCCGAGAAAGAAATCACCATTTCCTCCTTCAGGGTCCACGACCGGGACCTTTTGCCTAGCACCACCGCGGCAGATATGCGAGAAGCGTAGTTCTCCCGGGAAGCAGAGGTATCTCCTCCCGCCGCCATTCCTCCATGGACGACGTTGATAGTTCCCCGCCTCTCCTTGCGGGCACCTGAACCTGAGGCTTCTGGCTCGACCTTCTTCCTCTTCGGGGATCGGTCGCGGGACTTGGAACGGGATCGTGATCGATTTCTGGAACGGGATCGGCACCGCCCCCTTCCGACAAACTCTTTTAGCTTCCCCTTCTGGATCAGCTTCTCAATTTCCTTCTTCAACTCCCGACAGTTTTCGGTGTCGTGACCATTGGCTCGATGGTAGCGACAGTAACGGTCAAGGCGACCTCCTCGGTTGTCCTTCCTCGGGGGGTATCGAGCGAGACCCTGTCTGTCCATCACAGCTAACACAGAGGTCATCGAGCTATTGATGGAAACAGCCCGACCCTCTCGGTTGTCCTTCCTCGGAGGACGCTTGTCCTCTCTTTTATCGGGACGACCACGGTTCCTACTTCCTTCCGACTTGTCGCTCCCTTTGCGATCATCCGACAGTTTGGACGATGGCTTTCCTCTCCCCGAATTTGGGGGGTCGAGCTCTCCAGCAGCAATCTTCGACTCCTGGACGTCGATTTGCTGTTTCACCCTCGCTTGCAGGGCCTCCATGCTCCATACGGCCTTCGCGGCTACGCTGTGCATCAGGTCGGAGCCGTACGGAGCGCTCAAGTTCCGTAGGAAAGTACGGATTGTCTCTCCCTCCGAGATTTCTTCATCTATCTCCGCCGCACTAGCAGTGAATCGTTGGTAGTAGTATGCCAACGATTCATCAGGTCTCTGCACCACCTGGGTCAAAGACCTCACACTCTTCAAAAGACGCCTTCGACCCTGGTACTGCTTGATGAAGCGATCGTGCATATCAGCCCAGCACGTGATGCATCCTGGCGGGAGGCTGAAGAACCAAGTCATGGCCCTTTCTCCCAGGGTTATCGGGAACAATGAGCATATGAGGTCATCGTTCAATGTTCGTCTCATACAGGCTTGGACATGCCTCTGCACATGGCGAACTGGGTCCCCTTCACCATCGTACTCCTTGATGGTCGGAATGCCTAGCCCGGGCGGGGCTACGGTATCTATCAGTCGTGGAACGAAAGGATGGCTGGACCGATCCCTCAGCTCCGATGTCATCTGCTTCTGATCACCCATGCAGATGCTAACGATCTTCACCACCTGATCGGGGGTGATAGGACCATTCAGGGGAATTGTCCTATTTTGCACCGGTCCTGGGCCGTCGACCACGAACTTCTCCGGGTGTACCGGCTCCTTACCCTTGCTCCTGGGCGGAACCTCCTGAAACTCTGGGTCCACCCTTGGCGGGGGTGGTGGTAATTCTTCTCGCGGAGGCAACTCCTCCGCCCTCCTGGCGGCCTCTCTCTTGTCCAGCAAGGCCTCCATGGCAGCCAAGAACATGGGCATAGCATCCGCTACTGCCTTGGCCAACTCCGAGTTCGAAGACGACCCTTCTTCCCTTCGCGGGACTCTTTCTCCTCCGTGGCCCACCGGGTTTGGGGGAGCCTCATCTTCCTCCCTACGCGGGACATCCTGCCTGTTCCTCTCTGTGTCTCGGACTGAGACTTCATAGCCATAACCCTGCCCCCCTGTCTGGGAAAGAGCGGGGTTCTCTCCTTGTTCAGCAACACGTTCCGGCAACGGGGAATTCACAGTTCCTGCGGGACGAGAACTGCCAGCCTGAACTTGCTTCTTCTTGCCACCACCGGCCATTGATCTGGTAGAAACTATCTTGACTTTTTGTAAGTTCCCACAGACGGCGCCAATGTTGGATCACGGGCGAAGCTCCGTTACGTCCTTGACGGAAAGCTCTGGACTCCTGGGCTCCGCGTAATCCTGCAAAAGGGGATGACCTGGGTGGTGACCCAGAATCCCTCTCCGATGCTTAAATGAGTATGGTGATCAATGGGGTGGTAAGCAAAAGTCTAAGTTCGTATTAGATGATGGCTTTCTGAGGTAACTTCCTCCTTTATATAGGAGGGGAAGTTACTCAGTTACCTGTTACTGCGCCTGGCAGTTTTGCCCATGATTCCGTGTATCTCGCCACGATTCCGTATATCTCGGTTGGGATTCCATATATCTCGCCCCACGCTCCGCGTATCTTACCCGTACTCCGCGTATCTCGGGCACGCCCTGCGTATCTCGGGGGATTTATCTTCATCTCTAACCGTCTCCCACTACTCTATCTAGTAGGCGGGTTTCTCGGTCTTTATCCTCTGATCACAAGTCCCGACTCCTGTCGGAGACTCCAGAGTTGTCTCATTCTAGATCACCACCCAGGACCTTCAGTCTCTGCGGGACAGGTCCAGCCTCTGCGGGGCTTTACTATCAGGGCCTTTACTAAGGCATATCGGGGCCTACTCAGAGGCTTCTTATCGGGAGCATTCAGCTCATACATCGGGACCGCTAAAGTCGGGGCCCTTCGTGTTGGGCCTCTGGGCCTTCCAGGCTCTTCACGAGGCCCACTGGACCTACTTGCCGTCCATTGGCTGTTAACGGGGCTAACGATTACATCGGAACCCATCAACGATGACGAGGGGCCCCGAGCGGTGACATAATGAGATAACTCTGGAGTCCCCGACGGGAGTCGGGACTCGTTATCAGAGGATAAGGCCAAGATACGCGGGGCGTGGCCGAGATACGCGGAACGTGGTTAAGATACACGGAGCGTGGCCGAGATACGCGGGGCGTGGCCGAGATAAGCGAGATCATGGCCTAGATAGGCGGGATCACATCCGAGATACGCGGGATACGGGCTAACCACCCCCAACGGTTCACCAGGTACCTGAGGCATCTCTTCGTCTATAAAAGGGCAAGAGGTCACCTCAGATCACTTACGTTGAATAACATACTCTGAGATTATTGCTTGTCAGTTCGTATTGGGCACTCATTTAAGCATCGGAGAGGGATTCTGGGTCACCGCCCGGTCTATCCCCACTTGCAGGATTGCGTGGAGCGAAGGAGCTAGGATCGCCGTCAAAGTCCGTACCGGAGTTCCACCGTGATCCAACATACGCGATGGTGGATAACCAATTGTACAAAAAAGGGTATGTAAAGCCTTTTCTAAAATGCGTGGCGGAACCTGACACGAATCGGATCCTGAGGGAGCTACACGAGGGAGTCGCGGCCTGTCATGAGGGGGCCCGATCTCTTGTGAGGAAGGCGCTGAACTTGGGCTATTATTGGCCCTCGATGAACAAGAAAGCGACAGCAATGGTCTGATCCTGTGATGCATGCCAGAGGTACACTCCAAACATCGTGGCTCCCGCCGCGGACTTAATGCCCATCAGGAGTGCATGGCCCTTCGCACAATGGGGGATTGACTTGGTGGGACCTCTTCCCCAAGCGAAAGGTCAGTGCAAGTATTTGCTTGTGGCCATCGATTACTTCTCAAAATGGATAGAGGCTAAGGCATTGGCCAGGACGACGGGGCAGCAGATCCTCAAGTTCCTTCAAACTCAGATCATATCCCGGTATGGGGTCCCTCGAGTGTTGATCAGCGAACATCGGACCGCTTCAGTCCGCCACGCTCAAACCAATGGCCAGGTGGAATCAGCCAACAAGATCGTGATGGATGGCTTGAAGAAGAGAGTCTATGCCTTGCAGGGCCATTGGCTGGATGAGCTCGAAAACGTGCTGTGGGCTGTGAGAACAACACCCAAGCAATCGACAGGAGAAACTCCGTTTGGCCTGGTCTATGGCACGGAGGCAGTCGCTCCCGTGGAAATAGCGGTGGCGTCCCATCGCGCGAAATATTACGAGCCTCTGACAAATGAGGAAATGAGGCGTCTAGACTTAGACTTGCTCGAGGAGAAAAGATGGAAGGCTGATGAAGTTTAGGCCCGAATGCGTTTGGCAACAGCCCGATATTACAATCGGCGTGTCAGGTCCCGACAATTCTTCGTGGGAGAACTTCTCTGGCGGAGGAACGAGTTCGTTCATCAAGATCGGATCAACAAGCTATCGCCAAAATGGGAGGGACCTTACAAGATCGTAGGGATGCCAGCACCCAATGCATACAAGCTAGAGGACCTTGATGGCAAGGCGTTGAAGCATTCCTTCAGTGGCGAACACTTGAAGAAGTATCATGTTTGATATTAAGACGCCGCGAAGGGCGCAAATTGTCTATCAATAAGATCCGATGTAAGCCTATTTTGAGTTATTTATGAATAAAAGAAGTTGCTTCCGATCAAATTGCTTTTAGATTTATTCTAACTGTTAGTAAGACGTCCTGAAGGACGCGACAAAAGCCTTCCGAGGTACGATAAAAGCCTTCCGAGGTATGCGTAAGTCGTCTATATGATGCGGCCAAAAGCCTTAACGGGTACGGACAAAAGCCCTACAGGGTACATGTAAGTCGTCTATATGATGCAACCAAAAGCCTTGGTACGAAAAAGCCCTGATGGGTCCGCGTAAGTCGTCTATATGATGCGGCCAAAAGCCTTAACGGGTATGAAAAAGCCCTGATGGGTCCGCGTAAGTCGTCTATATGATGCGGCCAAAAGCCTTAACGGGTACGAAAAAGCCCTGATGGGTCCGCGTAAGTCGTCTATATGATGCGGCCAAAAGCCTTAACGGGTACGAAAAAGCCTTAACAGGTCCGCGAAAGTCGTCTGGCAAAGACACGATAAAAACCCTTAAAGGGTATGATTAAAGTCATCTGATTTGGCAAGATAAGAGCCCTAAGGGGTGTTGAAAATGGCCTTGAAAGGCAGGGACGAGAAACCTTAAGTGGTGAAGTCCCGATAGGACGAGAAGCCTTAAGTGGTGAAGTCCCGATTGGACGAGAAGCCTTAAGTGGTGAAGTCCCGATTGGACGAGAAGCCTTAAGTGGTGAAGTCCCGATTGGACGAGAAGCCTTAAGTGGTGAAGTCCCGATTGGACAAGAAACCTTAAGTGGTGAAGTCCCGATTGGATGAGAAACCCTAAATTGTGAGGTCCCGAGTCAAGCGTCGGAAGGACGTATGGAGTCATCTCAAGTGGTGCATCGGAACATTATGAGTAACGAGTTTAAAGCCGCTTTAAATAGGTACAAACGATTATTGAGACCAAAACAGAAAAGAAATTCCTTATATAAAGGCTCGAAGACCTAGGAGTTCTGATACAAAAGACGAAGGAGAAAAAACTACAAGGACTAAAAAGATGTAACACTAGACTTGGTCCTTGTTGGAAGATGGATCCTCAGCAGTATCGGAGGGAACAAGGTTCGGAGGGGCCTGGGCAGAAGGCTCCGCAGCTGGCGGAGTCGGGTCCACGGTAGCGGCCTCTTCACTCTCCGCTGGAAGGTTGAAATACTTCTCCGCGACAGGCGCGAGAGTCTCGGACTTCGTGAAGTCAATGGAATCCGGGTAGGCTGTATAGAGCTCTTCAACGGCGTTGTATAAGACATCCTCCATCTCGGACTTGCAGAACTCTACAGCACCCACCTTAAATTCTTCGGAGTTCCGATACTCCCCGCGGCCCTGTAGGCGGCCCTCCTCGAGGCCTTGAGCCTTTGCCTCAGCCAGCTTGGCAGAGAACTCAGCCCTCTCCACCTCAGACCTCGCCTTGGCCTCCGCGAGAAGACCCGCAAAGACGTCCTTCTCGTGAATGAGTTGCTTCTTCTCCGCCTCATTCCGCTGCTGCTCCACCTGGACCATATTCCGCTCCCGACGCATGACAGCCTCATGATCGTGGACTTTCTTGAGCAGGCTCGAGGTCATCTCGTCTAGGAGAGCTTTCTCCTTGGCCATCTTGTTCTTGGCCGCCACTGCCTCGTCGAGTTCTACCTGAAGCTTGGTTAAGGCATCACGGTTCGACTTGGCTTCCGCCTCCTCCAAAGCACTCTTCAGAGCTAAGGCGATGGCGAAACAACGCTGCTGGTCCGCAGTTTCCTAAGGCAAAGGGAAAAAAGTTAAGAATTCAATACTCGAAAGCAGAGATGAAGGAAACAAACAAAGGTAAAGTGTTACCTCCATCCGACGGACGGCCATAGCGTGGAATTCCTCTTCGATGTCCTCCCGCGACAAGCAAAGCGGCAGCCTCAAAGCGGGAGGAATTGACCCTGCCAGCAGATGCAGGGCCAAGTCAGGCTGAAGATTATTCCGTCGGATCGAAAACCCGTGGAGGGATTCGATCGGACGCCAGGGAACCGTCGCCTGGTCGGGGGTGTAGATCTTGTAAACATCATCCATCGGAAGACGATGGATAACCTCGGCATCATCTACGGGAGGAGCTACCTCGGTCGGAGGAAGCTCAGGAGTAGGAGTACGGAAAGCAGGAGGAGGACTCCGGGACACGTCCCTCACAGCGGGCCTCATGCTCCTTGACCCCGACCTTCCGCGGGGAAGCAGGCCCCCCTCGTCAGGCTCCTCGGAAGAAGGAGAGGCCTCCAAATCAGTCACCCGACGGAACTGAGCTTCCGCCGGGACGTCCTCCCGCATCAGTTCTTGCGGAGCTGCAGTCTCCGCTGGAATGACAGCCTCCGTCGGGACAGGAGTGTCCGAGGGACCTGCGGTGGCAGGACGAACATGATCAGGAATAATTCCGCCAGGACACCAGAGAATTTGACGTTCGACATGCTGGTCTTTCCCATGGAAGTTATAATATCCCGCCTTGAGAACGCGGGGGACTTCTCCTCGAAGGATATATTTAATTTCCCGAACCCGCGACTCCCGATCAGCGGGGATAAATTCCTTGGGAACTAATTTCTTATATCGTTTAATTGCACGACGAACGCGCTTACCTTCCTCGACAGTAGTGGCCCCGAAGGCCCGATCTATCTCCCCCCTCTTGGCCTTCTTGGCCCCGACCTGCTCTTCGGTGGGAGGAGCAGCAGACATAGGAGTGGAAGAAGAAGCACCTTTCTTCACCAGCTTTCGCTTCCGCTTGGAGCCACTCTGGACGGCATCAGTCTCGCCCTGCTTCATAATGAGATGGGTCAGCAGAGAAGCCTTCTTGGCTGCAAAGGTAAAAAATAAGATAGTTAGAAATATTACCCAGATGACCAAATCCTTGGAAACAGAGTCAAGGAGTCGGACTCCGATAATGATCAGGTCCTTCTTCCGGAGCTTGTTGGCGTCGAGGGGTATGAAGTTGTCTCCCCAACGGTAGAGCTGAACCATTTGGAGGGTGTTGAGGTCATCTTCAGTGTAGTCTAAGAGCTTGGGGGCAGGGTCCGCCACGACCTCCCATTGAGGCCATGGGACAGAGCTGTGCTGGACGAAGAAGTAGTACTTCTTCCATCCGCTATTGTCAGACCCCGAGTCGCGTATCAGTATCCGATCCTTGTGGAACTTCCAAGTCTCGCTGTCCCAGCCAAAACGTGAAAGTTGTTCCTTTGTCCACTTGGGGAGTCGGGGGGAGAAGGAGCAGACACCAGCTTTGTTGCACTTCATGCCGTAGAAAGTGCGATTAGCAGTAGACTGTACGTCCACTGCTGGCGGTGGCATAAGAATTGGAAGGCATTCCACACGCGGATGGCGTGTGGAGAGAAGGTACAAGGATGCGTTTTGTAGAAGTTGCACATCTCCACCATATTTCCGCAGAAGGGGAACCGAATCCCCGCGCTTATTTGACCGGTGGAGATGAACACTTCCCCTGCCCGAGGAGGCGTAATGAGGTGCTTCCTTCTGACAGCAGGTTGAGACTCATACGGGAAACGAGGTTCCCAATCTGAGGTAATACACCCCTCTCTAAGGGAAACCTCATATGAAGCCTCAGAAATCTCATTGACAGCAAATTCGAAAGTGAAAGGAGCCCTAGCCTTAGAACTAGCTTCGTCTAAAACGGTTGCAAATAAGAAGATCTGAGAAAAGGAGAACAAACAGCAAGTAAATCACGAAAACATAGAAGAGAGTCCTTACCAGACATGATTGGTGATCGAAAAGGGAGAATGAAGGAAGATCGGAAGGGTTGAAGGCAGGAGGAGCTTGGAGAAGAAGCTATGCAAGAATGGCTGAAATCGAGAGAGTGCAGAAGAAGTGAATAAAGCCAGGGTTTTAGCTTTTATAAGCAAAAGGACAAAGGGAGGACCCTAATCTTGACCGTTGAAGATGAAACGATTCGATCATAATCGTTGAAATCATGGGGACGGTACGGAAAAGACAGCTGGACGGGTTTGATCTGCACCGTTGAAGAGGAAACGACACGATCTTAATCGCAAAGATTATAGGTACGGAAGAGACGCGAGTGACGTCACAGCTGCTTTTTCAGAAAGCAACAGTCACGCCGATGTAAACGTCATTTGCTTATCCCCAGGCATTTAATGCTACAGTAGCCGAGGAGTCTCCTCGGATTTGGCAACTGCCCATGGGGTCTGGTGGGCCCAAGGTAATCATGAGTAAGAGACTCTGTTATACAACAATTACACGCAAGGAAAAAACCTCCGACGGTGGTATCGGGGGGTATGAAGACAAAAGCCTCTGACAGCAAGATCAGAGGATCGGAACTGAAAGACACGGCGAACTAAAAGTACCCCATGTCTTGGGGGCAAATGATGGGCTCCGATGTAATCGTTAGCCCCGTTAACAGCCAGTGGACGGCGAATAGGTCCAGTGGGCCTCGTGAAAGGCCTGGGGGGCCCAAAGGCCCAATATGAAGGGTCCCGATGATGGCGGCCCCGACACATGAGCTAGATGCTCCCGACAAGAAGCCTCTGAGGAGGCCCCGATATGCCTTAGTAAAGGCCCCGATAATAAAGCCCCGCAGAGGCTGGACCTGTCCCGTAGAGGCTGAAGGTCCTGGGTGGTGACCTAGAATGAGACAACTCTGGAGTCCCCGACAGGAGTCGTGACTTGTGATCAGAGGACAAAGACCGAGAAACCCGCCTACTAGATAGAATAGTGGGAGACGTTTAAAGATATAGATAAGCTCCCCGAGATACGCGGAGTATGGGTAAGATACGCGGAGCGTGGGGCGAAATCTACGGAATCCCTAACGAGATATACGGAATCGTGGCGAGATACACGGAATCATGCGCAAAACGGCCAATCACGGCCCCAGGTAACTGAGTAACTTCCCCTCCTATATAAAGGAGGAAGTTACCTCAGAAAACCCTAATCATCTAATACGAACTTAGACTTTTTGCTTACCACCCCATTGATCACATACTCATTTAAGTATCGGAGAGGGATTCTGGGTCACCACCCAGGTCATCCCCTTTTGCAGGATTACGCGGAGCCCAGGAGTCCAAAGCTTTCCGTCAAGGACGTAACGGAGCTTCGCCCGTGATCCAACAGTACCTAAATGAACAATTTTTTTATCAACAAAGTTTAAGCATTGACATATGAATAAAGATTAAAAAAAAATTACGTTGTTCATGTCAAGTAAATGCAGCAGTTTTGCCAATTCAATTAAAAGTTAAAAAGAAAAATGAAAAATTTGAAGGTGTTTGTTTTGCGGACCTGTTTCCTTGTGTCATCCTTAATAGCGATGCTCGGACAATATGTCATCGCGTTTTATTATTTCAACCCTAAATTCAGATTTTTGATGTTGAATGAACAATCATAATGTATACCGATTTGCACATGTTTAAAACATGCATGTCTACGGAAGTGCAGAAAGATACATGATATGCAAATTTATCCAGTTATGGTAATTTTCAACAACTTTAGGCAAAATAGAACAAAATTTTAGTTATCATGTTTCGACCATTACAAATCCTCACAATACAAACTGAAATAAGGCAGATTGACAAGCCTTAGTGTTTCAAGGTTGAAAGAGGCGGTGGAGGAGTTATGGCTGTTACTTATTGTGTTTCCGGGTATGTTCAGTTTTTCTATGCAATGCAGATTATTGCATTTTTAGCTAAGTGTTCTCATACTTATGAATCACTCTAGCTAGGTCGTTCGTTTGAATTTTACTCTGTCTAGCGGGATGTGAAGGTCCCGTTCCTCGGGGCTCGGGTGGCTCCAAATTTCATTTCTCCTTCAATATTGGACAATCACGATTTAACTATATAATTTAATGCCCTTCATGTTCCTTTTCCATGTAAGGTATGCATTTCCTTTTGTGCATGATTGAACTATATTTATTTTTGGGTTAACATGTCTTTTAGTCCATGATGTTTGACAACTTTTGGGTTTTGGTCAATGATGTTTTTTTTTTACCTAGTTTTGGTACCATATGTTTGCAGATTTTTTCTAGTTTTGGTCTAACCGTTACATTCCGTCCACTTTTTGACATGTACAAGTCACGTGATTCACCCTAAACTTACAATTTTGTTCAATTTAGTCCCTCTAATACTTTTCTAACCTTTTTTTGGTTCAATTTAGTCCCGAAGTTTCAAAAATTAAATTGGACCTATTGTCCAATTGGGGTCAATTTTGAAACTTCGGGACTAAATTGAACAAAAAAAAGGTTAAGAAAGTATTAGAAGGACTAAATTTAAAGTTTAGAGTGGATCACGTGACTTGAACATGTCAAAAAATGGATGGAATGTAACGGTTAGACCAAAACTAGAAAAAATCTGCAAACATATGGTACCAAAACTAGGTTAAAAAAACATCATTGACCAAAACCCAAAAGTTGTAAAATATCATGGACTAAAATACATGTTAACCCTTTATTTTTTTAAATGCATGAATGGTCACAAACCCGTTATTAATTTATAACTGGGTGAGTGAGTCCAAATGTATTTTTAAGTTTTCAAATATAGAAGCTGAACATAGTAGTAATTGGAGATGACTGTCCTTTTCATTTCATTGATTAAGTCTCTTTAATTTGATATGTGTTTTGAAATTGAATATTGGTCATGCAATTACAAAGCACAAGGTTTACTTTTAGGTCAACAATTAACAAAAAGAGGTATCATTGTGGCATGTATCCATTAAATGTAATTTTCTTAACTGCCAATATCTTTTGATTTTGTTTAACATATTTTAATTCTAAGCTGTATGAAGTTTAAAATTAAATTGCATCTGATTTTCATGGATCTCAATTGTTTGTAATAACATAGTGTCCATCATAAGAAGTCGGGTCAATAACCTGGGAGAGGTCTGAAGTTTGGCCCTTGTTAATTTGAGAGGTCTGAAGATTGAAATGGTGATAACTGAGGTCTGAAGTTTGGACTTGTAGATAATAGAGGTCTCCGTTAGTTTTTTCCGTTAAATCTGACGGAAATTGGTCATGTGCATTGCATGTGACCAGAAATAAAATAAAATTCCAAAAATACCTGATGGGTCCGACTATAGCCGTCAGGCCCTTTAACAGCGAGGAAACGGTAAACAGGCCCACCAGGCCCAGAGTAAGGGTCAAGATGACCTAGGAGAAGGGTCCCGATGAAGGGAGTCCCGACGAAGCAGGGTCCCGACAGAGTCGGTCCCGACAGTGGAGCTAGAAGCTCCCGATGAGAAGCCTTTAAGTAGGCCCCGATGATGAATCCCTGATAATGATTGGCCCTGTCACGATGACGAGGGGCCCCGAGCGGTGACACAACGAGATAACTCTGGAGTCCCCGACGGGAGTCGGGACTCGTTACCAGAGGATAAAGCCAAGATATGCGGGGCGTGGCCGAAATATACGGAACGTGGTTAAGATACACGGATCGTGGCCGAGATACGCGGGGCATGGCTAAGATACGCGAGATCGTGTACGAGATAAGCGGGATACGGGCTAACCACCCCTAACGGTTCGCCAGGTACCTGAGGCACCTCTTTGCCTATAAAAAGGCAGGAGGTCACCTCAGATCACTTACGTTGAGTTCAATATACTTTTGAGATTATTGCTTGCCAGTCATACGAGAGACTCATTTAAGCATCGGAGAGGGATTCTGGGTCACCGCCCGGTCTATCCCCTCCTGCAGGATTGCGTGGAGCAAAGGAGCTAGGATTGCCGTCAAGATCCGTACCGGAGTTCCACCGTGATCCAACATTGGCGCCGTCTGTGGGAATCAAACAAAAAGCTGATATGCCTTCTACTCGATCGATGGCGGCTGGCAAGAACAAGAGAGGACAATCTGGTGGTTCCCGTCACCCCACTGCAACGAACCTGAATTCAGTACCAGAACAAGGGGAAAACCAGAACCATCCCCCGGCTGAGCTCTCCCAGACAGGAGGACACAATTGATCGCATCCCGAAGACGTTGCCCCTCAACACCAGGATAACAGGGGGCAGGAGGCTCCCCCAGCTGCAGATTTGACGAGGGCCGTGGCCGAAGCCATGCCCATGTTTTTAGCGGCTGTCGAGGCCCTTTTGGACCGAAGGGAGGCTGCGAGGAGGCAGGAGGAGATGCCCCCGCTGGAGGAAGCAACCCTACCAACAGAGGGCCAGAATGCGCAGGAAGCCCCGCCCCGAGGCCAGGACAGAGGTAGGGCAACTGGTCAGCCAGAAAAGTTCGTGGTTGATGGGCCAGGACCAGTACAGAACAGGACCATTCCCCTGAATGGTCCCATTACTCCCGATCAGGTGGTAAAGATCGTGAACATTTGTATGGGAGAACAGAAGCCGCTGGTGTCGGAACTGAGGGATCGATCTACTCATCCCTTCGTTCCCCGACTAATAGACACCCTCGCCCCACCTGGGCTGGGTATCCCCGAGATTAAGGAATATGATGGCGAAGGAGATCCAATCCGTCACGTCCAGAAGCATCTTATGGCGTGTCTGGGTAGAGCCCCGAATGAAGATATAGTGTGTACACTGTTCCCAAACACACTCGGAGAAAGAGCCCTGACCTGGTTCTTCAGCCTTCCCCCAGGCTGCATTACCTGTTGGGCGGACATGCACGACCGTTTCATTCGACAATATCAGGGCCGCAGACGATTGTTGAAGAGCATGAGGTCTCTAACCCAGGTGGTGCAGAGGCCCGACGAGTCGCTGGCACATTATTACCAGCGGTACACAGCCAGCGTAGCAGAGATAGACGAGGAAATCTCGGAGGGCGAGACCATCCGCACCTTTATTCGGAACCTGACAGCCCCTTATGGCTCCGACTTGATGCACAGCGTGGCTGAGAAGGCTGTGTGGAATATGGAGGCTTTGCAGAAGAGGGTGAAGCGACAGATTGATGTCCAGGAGTCCAAGATAGCTGCGGGAGAACTGGAGCCCCCAAAGTCAAATAAAGGGAAGCAATCGAGTAAACCTTTCGACGATCGTAAGTCGAAGGGTAAACCCGACAGCAGCAAGAATCGAGGTCGTCCGGATCGGAGGGACGACAGACGTTCTTCAAGGAAGGATAAGAGGGAAGATCTCGACATTCCCCTCAATTGCTCCATGGCGGAAGTGCTGACAGTCATGGAACGACAAGGTATCTCCAGATACCCCCCGAAGAAAGACGGAGAATTCCTCGGGTCCCGCACAGATTGCTATTGCCGATTCCACCGCGCAAATGGCCACGACACCAATCACTGTCGGGAGCTGAAAAAGGAAATTGAAAAGCTAATCCAGAAGGGAAAGCTCAAGGAATTTGTCGGGGACAAACGCTGTAGGTCCCGCTCTCGGTCTCGGTCGCGGTCCCGTTCCCGATCCCGCGATCGGTCTCCGAAGAAGAAGAAAACTGACCCAGAATCATCTGGTGTTCGCAAGGAAAGACGAGTCATCAACGTGATTCACGGAGGATTTGCTGCTGGAGGATTTACCTCATCCGCTCGAGAGGTCTATGCCTCTAGAATCCCTACGGCGGTGGTGCTGGGTAAGAGGTCCCGATCCTGGACCCTGAAGGAAGAGATGGTGATCTCCTTCTCATCGGAGGACCTCATAGGCGTGGAGACTCCGCACGACGATGCCCTGGTGGTAACCCTGGACGTAGATGGGTTCGAGATGAAGAGAATCCTAATCGACGGAGGGAGCTCCTCCGACATTTTGTTCATGGACGCGCTGGAAGCCATGGGGAAGACGAAGAAGGATCTAAAGGAAGCAAACTTCCCGATGGTCGGGTTTTCTGGCTCAACTTCTTACCCACTGGGAGTAATCACCTTACCAGTGGAGTTTGGTAGTGGGTGGAAGTCGGAAAGGAGGAATGTGGAATTTGTCGTGGTTGATTCTGCGGGGACCTACAACGCAATTATCGGGAGAACCACCATCAACCCCCTAATGGCGGTCGCCTCGACTGTGCACCAGAAGATGAAGTTCCCGACCGACCACGGGGTCGGAGAAGTCAAGGGCGACCATGTGGCTTCTCGAAAATGCTATGTTAATGCCACCCGGAGGAGGAGGCGAGAGGCCATGACTATCCTCCAGACAGACACAGATCCTAGAGAAGAGTTTGGGCGTCCCGCCCCGGTAGAGGATCTGAAGGAAGTCGAGATCGACGGACCCCAGAGGAAGGTGAAGATCGGGTCCGCTCTAACTGAGGAGACAGTCCAAAAATTGGTGGAATTGCTGAAAGAGTTCAAGGAGCTGTTTGCCTGGTCCCCCAGCGATATGCCAGGAATCAGCCCCGACGTGATCGTACACGAGCTGAAAATAGACCCCGCGATCAAGCCTATCACGCAGAAGAGGCGTCCGATGGGCACGGATAAGAAGATCGCGATCCAACAAGAAGTGGGCAGGTTGCTCGATGCTGGTTTCATTAAGGAGCTCTGATTCCAGACTTGGGTTGCCAACCCAGTGCTGGTGAAGAAGACTAACGGGAAGTGGCGAATGTGCGTGGACTTCCGCGACTTGAACAAGGCTTGTCCAAAGGATTGCTATCCACTCCCGAGGATTGACCAGCTGGTGGATGCCACGTCGGGACATGAGTTGCTGAGCTTCATGGATGCGTATTCAGGCTACAACCAGATCAAGATGGCCAAGGAAGACGCCCCCCACACTGCGTTTTACGCAGACAACGACATCTATCACTATGATGTCATGCCTTTCGGGTTAATCAACGCCGGGGCAACCTACCAGCGGATGGTGAACAAGCTGTTTGGGGATATGCTGGGAGAAACCATGGAAGCTTACGTGGACGACATGCTGGTGAAGTCCCGACAATCCGAGAATCACGTGCACAACCTTACCATGGCGTTTGAGCGGATGAGGCTTCATCAAGTTCGCTTGAACCCGACGAAATGCGCCTTCGGAGTCCACTCAGGGAAGTTTTTGGGCTTCATGGTGAGCCAAAGAGGAATTGAAGTGAACCCTGAGAAGCTGAGGGCAATCGAGGAGATGCAGTCTCCGACAAACCATCGGGAGGTGCAAGTACTAAATGGCCGACTAGCTGCAATGAACCGCTTCTTGTCCAAAGCCAGCGACCGATCAATGCCGTTTTTTGAAGTCTTGAGGGCTAACAAAAAATTCGAATGGACCACTAAATGTGAAGAGGCGTTCCAAGCACTCAAGCAGCATCTTCGCACACTCCCGCCGCTGGCGAAACCGGTTCCAGGCGAGCCGCTCTTCCTTTATTTGGCTGTTTCTGAATTTGCTATTAGCTCTGTGTTAGTGAAGGTTGTCGAGGGTAATCAAGTCCCCGTCTATTATGTAAGCAAGGCATTTGCCAAATCTGAATTGAACTATCCCGCCGTTGAGAAGTACCTCTTTGCGTTGATAATTACTGCCCGGAAGCTAAGGCCATATTTCCACGCACACGAGATCACTGTGCTAACGAACCAGCCTTTGAAGCATTTTTTGAATCGACCGGATGCGTCGGGGAGATTGGTAAAATGGGCAGTAGAGCTCAGTGAGTTTCGAATACACTTTGCTCCAAGAACGGCAATCAAGGGCCAGGCATTGGCGGACTTTATAGCATCCACAGCCCCCGATCTAGAAGAAACGGGCCCTGTAGAGGGGGCAACCATGGAGGTCCCGACAGAAGAACAACCAGAGAAGGCAGAGCAATCAGAACAGCCAAACAAGGAAAATATCTGGGAGATGTACACCGATGGCTCCGCGAGTTCAGACGGATCAGGAGCGGGTTTCTTGTTGATACCACCGGGTGAAGGTGAACCGCTCCGATATGCCTTGGCTTTAACATTCAAGGCCACAAACAACGAAGCGGAGTATGAAGCTCTTATCACGGGCCTAAAAATCGCTAAAGGCACTGGAATCGATCACTTAAGAGTGAAGTACGACGCGGCATTAATCGTGAACCAGGTTCAAGGGCGATACGAAGCAAGGAGCCCGATAATGAAGAAGTATCTGCGAGAGGTACAAACCCTAAGAGAGAGCTACAAACCATGGAGGTGATACCACCGGGTGAAGGTGAACCGCTCCGATATGCCTTGGCTTTAACATTCAAGGCCACAAACAACGAAGCGGAGTATGAAGCTCTTATCACGGGCCTAAAAATCGCTAAAGGCACTGGAATCGATCACTTAAGAGTGAAGTGCGACGCGGCATTAATCGCGAACCAGGTTCAAGGGCGATACGAAGCAAGGAGCCCGATAATGAAGAAGTATCTGCGAGAGGTACAAACCCTAAGAGAGAGCTTCAAAAGCTTCGATATCGAGGCTATTCCGAGGGAGGAAAACGTAGAGGCAGACGCCTTGAGCAAATTTGCCCTGGGGGCACCCTTAGAAGAAAATCGGAAGGTGCACTTCATGGAGAAGGTGATCTTGTCAAACATCGACCCCACGCAGGTGTGCACCGTTGAAGCGAAATCGGAGGAGGAGCCCACTTGGATGACCCCGATAGTCGCGTATCTGACTACGGGGGCAGTCCCCGAGGATAAGGTAGCAGCAGACAGGATATGTCGGATCGCGTCTAATTATGTGATGCTGGACAATCAGCTGTACAAGAAGGGCTGGTTCTCGACTCCGTACCTGAAGTGTGTAGCAGAACCCGACACCAATCGAATCCTGAAGGAAATGCACGAGGGGATCGCGGCTTGTCACGAAGGGGCCCGATCCATTCTGAGGAAGGTGTTAAACTTAGGCTACTACTGGCCCACGATGAACAAAGAAGCAACGGCGTTGGTCCGATCATGCGACGCGTGCCAGAGGTACGCCCCGAGTATTGTGGCTCCGGCTGCTAACTTGACATCCATCAAGAGCGCTTTGCCCTTCGCGCAGTGGGGCATCGACTTGGTGGGACCTCTTCCACAAGCACAAGGACAATGTAAGTATTTACTTATAGCTATCGATTATTTTTCGAAATGGATAGAGGCGAAGGCATTGGCCAGAACAACGGGGAACCAGATCGTCAAGTTCCTCCAAACCCACATCGTGTCCAGATACGGGGTTCCTAAGGTGGTGATCAGCGACAATGGCCCACCATTTAACGGCTCTCAGGTGAGGGAGTATCTGGAAGAACTGAACGTTGAACATCGGACCGCCTCCGTACGCCATGCTCAGACTAATGGCCAGGTGGAATCAGCCAACAAAACCGTGATGGATGGCCTGAAGAAAAGGGTCTATGCCTTGAAGGGCAAATGGCTGAACGAACTGGAAAACGTACTTTGGGCTGTTAGAACGACACCCAAACGATCAACAGGAGATACTCCGTTTGGCCTTGTTTATGGCACGGAAGCTGTCGCCCCTGTGGAGGTAGCCGTGGCATCCCATCAGACGAGATATTACGAGCCCCTGACAAACTAGGAAGTGAGACGCCTGGACTTGGACCTGCTCGAAGAGAAAAGGCGGGAAGCCGATGAAGTCCAAGCACGAATGCGCTTAGCGACGGCCAGGTACTATAATCGGCGAGTGAAGTCCCGACAGTTCTTCGTCGGGGAGCTGGTTTGGCGTCGCAACGAGTTCACCCTTTTGGATCGAGTCAACAAGATGTCACCAAAATGGGAAGGACCTTATAAGGTCGTGGGGATGCCAGCCCCAAACGCATACAAACTGGAAGACCTCGATGGCAGAACGTTAAAACATTCTTTCAGTGGCGAACACTTGAAGAAACACCATGCTTGAAGAAAGTCGCCTTAAGTGGTGCCCGAGAAAGTCGCCTTAAGTGGTGCCCGATAAAGTCGCCTTAAGTGGTGCCCGATGTAAAATCGCCTTAAGTGGTGTATGCCGTTTATAGTTTAATTCGATGTAAGCTTATCTTATGCCAATTAATAAAGAGGTTGCTTCCAAATAAGATTTGTCCTTAGATTTATGCTAAGTGTAAAATTCGCCTTCAGTGGTGCACGATGAAAGTCGCCTTCAGTGGTGCACGATACTTAGGTCTATTCTAAGTATCCAAAAGTCGCCTTCAGTGGTGCACGATGAAAGTCGCCTTCAGTGGTGCACGACGAAAGTCGCCTTCAGTGGTGCACGATGAAAGTCGCCTTCAGTGGTGCACAATACTTAGGTTTATTCTAAGTATCCAAAAGTCGCCTTCAGTGGTGCACAATACTTAGGTTTATTCTAAGTATCCAAAAGTCGCCTTCAGTGGTGCACGATGAAAGTCGCCTTCAGTGGTGCACGATACTTAGGTCTATTCTAAGTATCCAAAAGTCGCCTTCAGTGGTGCACAATACTTAGGTTTATTCTAAGTATCCAAAAGTCGCCTTCAGTGGTGCACGATGAAAGTCGCCTTCAGTGGTGCACGATACTTAGGTCTATTCTAAGTATCCAAAAGTCGCCTTCAGTGGTGCACGATAAAAGTCGCCTTCAGCGGTGCACGATGAAAGTCGCCTTCAGTGGTGCACGATGAAAGTCACCTTCAGTGGTGCGCAATGTTAAGTCACCTTAAGTGGTGCGCGACCTTTAGGTTTATCCTAAGCCACGATTAAAGTCGTCTTAAGTGATGCGCTCGACATTAAGTCACCTTAAGTGGTGCAAGTTATTAAATCGTCAGGAAGGACGTATGAGAAATTCATAAGTATCGAAGTTTCGACTGCTAAGAATTAAGTCGTCTTAAGTGATGCACTCGATGCTAAGTCGCCTTAAGTGGTGCGGGTTGTTAAATAGTCGGGAAAGACGAAAGACAACAAGAGATCAGAATTAAAGGAGTCTAATATTGATAAAGGGCTCGAAGGCCCGACGATGACACAAGAAGAAGAAAATACAAGGACTCTGAAGAGATAAAAGCATTCAAGCTTGGTCCTTGTCAGCAGCAGCAGAGGGGTCCACAGGATTGACTTCGGGAGGATTGACTTCGGGAGGATTGGCTGTCGGGGCGTCCGCACTTGGAAGCTCAGAGGCGTCTTCGACAATTATGGGGGGACTCCCCCCATCACTCTCCTCGGAAAGAGAAAAGTACTTCTTCGCAAAAGGAGCAAGGGAAGGAGACTTGTCGAAGTTGATGGCGTCCCCGTACTCCAGGTGGAGCTCCTCAACGGCGTTGAAGAGAGTGTTCTCCACCTCCGCGCCAAAGAACTTCAGGGCATCAGCTTGGAAGCCCTCCGACCTCCGATAGTCCTCCCGACCCTTGGCCTTCGCTTCGGCCAGCTGTGCCGGGAACCCCGCGATCAGCTCCTCCAGAGCCTTTTTCTCGAGGACCAGCTGGTCCTCAGCGGCCTTCTTCTCCTGGGTCAGCCGATCCACGAGAGCCCCCCGCTCTTGCCGCTCTTGCCTCAAGAGCCCCTCGAAGTCCGCGATCTGCTGTAGAAGGCCCCGAATCTTCTCATTAAGGGCAGCCAGCTTCCCCCGCGAAGACTGGGAGGCCTTGAGATCCGCCAGAAGCTGCTCGCGGACTCCTCGGTCCCGCTCCCGGGCCTCATCATAGGCAATGACGTACCCGATGAGGCGGTTGTAATCCCCGAGCTCCTGCAATCAAAAGGAAAAAGTGTTAGAACGACAAAAGACTCGATTTATTGATCAACATGGAAAAAGCGAAGTTTCACCTCGATACGGCGCACAGCCATATCCCTGACGTCCCGCTGCATATGCGTCCGATTGAGATGGATCGGATGTCGCATGGAGGGCAGGATAGAACCCGCCAGCAGATGCAGGGCCAGTTCTTGGTCATGTTCCCCTTGCGTAAGCGGGACTCCCTGGAGCGTCTGGATCGGAGCCCAGGGGGCATCGGCCTGTGAAGAGTTGAAGGGCCTGTAGAAGTCCCCATCAAGAGCCAGGGGAGAAATGGGACGGGGAAGAGAAGGGCACATCCCCGTCTCGGCCCGGACGGGGGAGGGAGAAAAATCATGGATAGGAGAGAGCTCCCGCTGCTGCGGAGGAGACGAAGGAGGTGGCCCCTGAGGGGTTGGTTTCAAGGGGGATTGCCCCGCCTTCCGACGCTGTTGAGGGGGGTCAACCCCGCCGGTCTCTTCGGAGGAGTCCAGAGTCTCCACCTGGCGAAACTGTTCACCAGATGGTGCCTTCTCTCCAGCTGAGGAAGGCACCCCCGCTGAAGGCGGTGCATCTGTAGAAGCTGCAGCACCCGAGGAAGCTCCCGAGCGACCTGCACCTGGAAGATGAAGAGCTTCAGATAGGTAGTCAGGAAGTTCATCGGGATTCTTACACCAAATGATACGTCGGGAGACGTATTGATCCTTCCCACGGTAGTGATAATAGCCCGCCTTCAAAACTCGGGGAGTTTCGCCTCGAAGGATCTTTTTGACATCAGCAATTCTGCCCTCCTTGGTCGAGGAAATCAAGTCCGACAGAACCATCCTTTTATACGATTTAATAGCGAGTCGAAGTTGTTTACCTTCTTCAGCATTCTGGACCTCGAAGAGTTGGTCCAGATCCACCCGTGGCCGCTTGGGCTGCTCTGTTGAAGGAGACCCCGACCTGGCAGCAGCAGCCTTCTTGGCAGACTTCCTCTTCCGCGAGGGGCGGACAGCATCGGTCTCCCCCTTCTTAAGGAAGAAATCGGTCAGCACAGACACCTTCTTGGCTGCAAACGATAAACGAAGAAAAAGTTAGAAATTTTACCCAAGGGACCACGCTAGAAGGGCCGTCGAAGAGCTGCCCCTCAGAGACAATACTGAGGAGTCGGACCCCGGTATGCACCAGGTCCCGCTCCACCAGAGAGTTAGCATTAAGGGGAGTGTAAGACTCCCCCCAACGATAAAGATGGATCAATTGAAGAGTCTCGAAGTCCTCATCAGCATAGGAGTGGAAAGCAGGCGGAGGGTCTGCTGCCACCTCCCACCGAGGCCAAGGGATAGAAGAATGTTGGATGAAGAAGTAGCTCCTCTTCCAGCTACTGTTGTCAGACCCTGTATCGATCAAGAGTCCCCGACCCTTGACCACCTTCCAGGTGTCACTGGTCCAACCGTGCCGGGCAAGCTGCTGCTTACTCCACTTGGGCATCCGAGGGTAGAAAGCGCAAACCCCCGCCTCGTTGCATTTCAGCCCATAGAAGGTCCTGAAGAGTTGGAGGCTGTAGACCCACTTCTGTCGGAGACAGAGGACTTGAAAGGCGTTCCAGATGCGGATGGCATGAGGAGAGAAGGTAGTGGGGTGTGTTTGGTAATGTTGGCACAGCTCGACCAGGTTACCACAGAAGGGGAACCTGATCCCCGCTGATATTTGTCCCGTAGAGACAAATACCTCCCCTTTCTGGGGACGAGTAACCTCAGGGTCACTCGAGGGACGATGTCGATCATACGGGAAGCGAGGTTCCCAGGTGAGGGTGATGCAACCCTCTCGGAGAGCTGCATCGTAAGCAGTGGTGGAAATTTCATTCGGAGCATAGTCAAATTTAAAAGGTTTTCTCCCCTCGGAGCTGGAACCGCTGTCTGAAAAGCAACCAGGGCAAGAAAATACAGTGGGATTCTGGAAGAAATTAAAAAGGAAAAGACGAACAAGCAACGGAGAGTGTTTCCTTACCAGACATGGTGGAGTAGAGGCTGAAAGAGATGAACGAAGTGTCGCCGGAAAGATGATCGGAGAAGATTCCAAGGATCTTCGAAAGCACAGAGCTGGGAATTGCAGAAGAATCGCGGAGAGCTTTTGAGAATTCGAAGACGGTAAAAGTTAAATTGTGACTGTGGCTAGGGTTTTATAGTCGAAGAAGACAGTCGAAAGGACACTTCGATCCGAGTCGTCAAATTCGAAAGGTCTTAATCTGGACCGTCGAGATGAAACGTGCAGAAGGACAACGGGCGTAATGATGAAACGGCCTGAAAAAGCACTTTGCAGAAAAGGACAGGCGCGAAAAATCAGGCACGTGGGTCGAAAACGTCACTCCATCATCTGTTGCATTTAATGCACTAGAGATCCGAAGAGACCTTTGGGATATAGCAGTTATCTACAAAAATCTGAGGAAACGTGGAGGAGAAGATTAAATAACTGAACCAAGGAACAGATCCCCGACTCTAAACCTTGGAAAATCGGGAGTTAGAAGACACGACGAACTAAAAGTCTCTCATGTCTTGGGGGCAAATGATGGGTCCGACTATAGCCGTCAGGCCCTTTAACAGCGAGGAAACGGTAAACAGGCCCACCAGGCCCAGAGTAAGGGTCAAGATGACCTAGGAGAAGGGTCCCGATGAAGGGAGTCCCGACGAAGCAGGGTCCCGACAGAGTCGGTCCCGACAGTGGAGCCAGAAGCTCCCGATGAGAAGCCTTTAAGTAGGCCCCGATGATGAATCCCTGATAATGATTGGCCCTGTCACGATGACGAGGGGCCCCGAGCGGTGACACAACGAGATAACTCTGGAGTCCCCGACGGGAGTCGGGACTCGTTACCAGAGGATAAAGCCAAGATATGCGGGGCGTGGCCGAAATATACGGAACGTGGTTAAGATACACGGATCGTGGCCGAGATACGCGGGGCATGGCTAAGATACGCGAGATCGTGTACGAGATAAGCGGGATACGGGCTAACCACCCCTAACGGTTCGCCAGGTACCTGAGGCACCTCTTTGCCTATAAAAAGGCAGGAGGTCACCTCAGATCACTTACGTTGAGTTCAATATACTTTTGAGATTGTTGCTTGCCAGTCATACGAGAGACTCATTTAAGCATCGGAGAGGGATTCTGGGTCACCGCCCGGTCTATCCCCTCTTGCAGGATTGCGTGGAGCAAAGGAGCTAGGATTGCCGTCAAGATCCGTACCGGAGTTCCACCATGATCCAACAATACCCTTCTTGCATCTCACATGATTGAATGAAAAGACGAAAATGTCCTTAAGGCCACCACCCAACTCCAGCCACCACCACGGCTCCGGCCGGCCACCACCCAACTCCGGCGACCACCACTCACAATTCCGACGACCGCCACCCAACACCGACGACCGCCACCACGGCTCAAATCGGAGCCACCGGCCCCGATTGGGCCCAAATCGGAGCCATCGGCCCCGATTGGGCCCAAATCGGAGCCACAAAGCTCCGATCGGAGCTCGGTGGCTCCGATCGGAGCTCTGTGGCCCCAGATCGGAGCCATAGAGCTCCGATTTGGGCCCAATCGGGGCCGGTGGCTCCGATTTGGGCCCAATTGGGTCCGTGGTGGCGGTCGTCGGAGTTGGGTGGCGGTCGTCGGAGTTGTGAGTGGTGGTCGCTGGAGTGGGTGGTGGCCGGAGTCGTGGTGGTGGCCGGAGTTGGATTAGGTTTAAATTATGGATAGGGGTATTTTTGTCATTTCATCTTTATATTAATTAAACTTTTTATTAATTCAAATATTACAAAATGGTATTTTTGACATTTCACACGGTTCTGTTAAATTTGACAGAAAATTTGGACGGAAAACCTAAAAATCACAAAGTCCAAACGTCAGACCTCAGTTATAACCATTTCAATCTTCAGACCTCTCAAATTAACAAGGGCCAAACTTCAGACCTCTCCCAGGTTATTGACCCTAAGAAGTCAAATATTTGATTGCTTCTTCCTCTTCTTCTTCAGTTCTCTTTTTTACCATTTGACAAAGAGTTTGGCTTTGGCTTCAGTCTTCTTCACTAACTTTTAGCTCGTGAACCACTTAATTTTTGCAAAAAAAAAGCTTACATTCCTTTTGTAAGAATTTACAATATGTTTGGATCGTGTCTTATTTGCTTGTGTTATGTTTACTGTAGAATTTCCTTTTGTGTATATTGAAATGCATCTTTGATTATCACAACTTAGTATTATGAATGTTTCATATTTTTTTGTTTTAAATTTAACTTTTAGAACTAACTCACCAGTAAAAACTGCTCTTTCTCCTGTCAAAATTTATCGCCAGTAAAAATGGTTTTACCTATTGCCGGTAAGAGACACTCTTTTTACTGGTCAAATTTCTCGCCGGTAAAAATGTATTTACTTGTCGTCGGTAAAAGTTACTATTTTCACTGGCCAATTTTTTTTACCAATAAAATCAACTTTGACTGGCGAATATTGTTGTCAATAATTTTTTTTATTTTTTATCGGTCAATTTTCTTGCTGTTAAATTTTTTTATTCTTTAACCGGCGAAACTAGTCGCCAATAATAATTATTATTTTATTAATTTTTAGTAAGTTTTTATCGGTGATGTATCTCGCAGATACTAATTAAAACATTTATCCCTATCTTGCCGGTAAAACATTTTCTAACTGAACTTTTGCGGCGAACTTTACCGGCAAAAAAACCGCTGGCATGAGTTTTACCGACGAAAATAGGTTTTTACCGGCCACTTATCCTCGCCAGTTGTAAACACATAATTTTGGACCACGCGTGACGTTTGGCGCGCCTAAATGAGAAAACGTGCAAATATGGAAAGTCGCGATGCTTCCAAGATTGCTCCAACGTATATTAGGATAATATATATGTATTTATTGTAGAAAATATTTACCGAATATTTAGTATTAAATTTCAGCATATTTAGCATTTAATATAGAGAATAAATCAGTAGAATTTTATTACCTAATTAAACTAAGCCCTATGTATTATAAATTGTGGTCTATGTTTACATTGTAAGGGAGAAAAAAATCGAACAGGAAACGAAAAATAAGAAAGGCTTCATGCCAATGGTTTGTATATCTATCCATATATATGTATGTATTATTATATTGTATGAAAATTATTTATTTGTACAACAAAGGAAAAGCTCATGGCCATCGTCATCTTCCCATTGGAAATCCCTCATCCTCACCAGAGCTTCATCATCGATCCTCTCCTCCTCGAAGCATCGTTCACACGGCCTCTATCCAGCAATTAGCAGGACCTTCGATGTCGACCACATACCGGAGCCATCACCTCCACATCGACACCCGACAAGTCCCCGACCTCGCCAGCTGCTCTCCGCCCGGTCACTCCTGACCGTGTCCACTCCACTGGTTGCGCCGACGGCAACCCTTCTCCACCCATCTTCTACCTCGCTCCTCGTCGTTCATCCACGACTGTATTCGACCGTCGTCCTTTCCTGATAGTTTTCCACAGAGCAGTTCTGACGGAGCCGTCCTCGTTCCACCACGGCTCCAGGCTCCAGGCTCCAGGCTCCGACCGCCTAGCAAGGCCATCCCGTGGCAATCTTCGGCAAGCCATCCATGGCACAGCTGTTAGATTACGAGGAGTAATCACTACGGATAATAAATCATGGTACATGCTAGTAATCAAAATTACGCAGCGGAAGATTCGCACATACCTCAAACGTGATCTGTAGTCCCTAGATCCTTCTGCAGGGAGTTCACGATCCACCGGACGGCACCCGTAGAGGTTCTGATTAAGGAAACCATACGTTGTATATTCTCCACAGCAAAGCCTTTGATTGATTCTTGGCACGGGGACAGATCTCTGGAGTGTTTGCTAAGAAAGCAAATTGACACACCTTAGGTGAGGAGTAAGATTCGGCCGAAACACTTGGTGAAGGGGGGAGGGTTTTCCTCTCTAAAACACTATAATGAGGGAAATGTGATTAACCCTAAAAATCCCCTAACATCATGCATTTCTAAGAGGAGCAAAGTGGACAAAAGTCCACTTTGCCCACACCATTATTTCGGCCGGCCACTATGCATAGGGAGGCCCAATTTTGGGCCTCTAATGTCAATTGGGATTTGGGTCTAGCCCAATTACCCTACTGTGACATATACCTAATTTCCTTAGGTAAACTATATATATTATGGGCTACCAATTACGGCGCCCATCACCATATGCTTACAGCTCCCACTCGCCGGAATGGGAGGGTGCCTGTTAATGTATTGTTGTCCAAATCTGCATCAACATTTCACTCCTTCGATCTGGTCCTTGCTTCCGAATAGTTCATACGAGGTTTGCCGTGCGACCGGCGAATACGACGGGCATCGTGCTACTCATCTGTTAGGAGTATTGTAGCGCCTGCGGAACGTTGATTCCCTTTTCTCTAATCAACATGTTATAAACATCATTTATATTGTACCGCGTTGTATCCTAGGTCAACTAGTAATTCTCCTTTTGCCTAGTTTCCATATAAGAACACTTCTCCAAGGAATCCGTACAAGTATTCACAACCTTCAACTAATATCCGGTTGGTGGCCACCTAGTGAATATAAGAGTCGGTGAATTACAGGTGAACTTTGTTGGATCACGGTTGGAACTCCGGTACGTTCTTGACGGAAGTCTGAACTCCTTTGCGCCAAGTAATCCTGCAAGAAGGGGATAGACCGGGCGGTGACCCAGAATCCCTCTCCGATGCTTAAATGAGTATCTTGATGCAGGCAAGCAAGTATGAGTATATGAATATTCCACGTATTAATCCTGGGGTAACTCCTTCCTTTATATAGGGGAGGGGTCACCTCAGTTACCTGTTGGGATAACTGCCACGTTCCGTTTAATTCGGCCAGTAGCCCACGTTCCGTCTATCTCGGCCACCAGCCCACTATGTTGATAGTGGGCGTGTTTCTCGGCCTCACTCTCTGGTGGCAAGTCCCGACGAGTGTCAGGGACTCCAGAGTTATCTCCTTTGGTCACCGCTCGGGGCCCCTCGTCATCGGGATAGGGCCAGCATTCTTAGGGATTCAATATCGGGGCCTACTTAAAGGCATATCGTCGGGGCCTACTCAAAGGCGTATCATCGGGGCCTACTTAAAGGCATATCATCGGGAGCGTTCAGCTCATATGTCGGGACCGACTTTGTCTGGACCCCTCGTATTGGTCTTCTAAGCCTCTTTTGGGGCCCAGTGGGCCTACTTCGCCGTTTAGTCGTCGTTAATGGGCCTAACGGCTATATCGAAACCCATCATTTGCCCCAAAGACATGAGGGACTTATAGTTCGTCGTGTCTTCCAACTCCGGGCCTCTCGATATTCCGAGGATAATCACCGAATCCGAAAAGATTTCTCGATTACTCAACTATTAAATGCGATGGGTGATGAAGTGACGGCTTGGGTGCCCGTGCCTGCTTTTTTGAAAAAGCGCTTTCTAGCCGTTTTGTCCCTAGTGTTTCGACGATTCAGGTTGAGGCGTTTCATTTTCAACGGTCCAGATCGCAACGTCTCTTTGGCTATCCTCTCTCCTATAAAACCTCAAATCTTAGCACTATTCAGTTCTCCTCTACCGTTTCATTCTCTGTGTTTTCAAAAGCTCAAGCTCTCCTTTCTATCTCTGATCAACACTCCAGCGACCAGGATCTCCGATCATCAAGATCATCCTTTCTTCTCCGATTCAACATGTCTGGTAAGATTTCCTCCTCTGATTCTGAAGAAAACTTGTTAGCATAGTTTTCCTTTTATCTCTATCAACTTACCCGTACTTTTGCGGAAATCATCCGTGCCTTTTCTTGCCATGATTACTTTCCAGATGGTGAGTCCAGTTCCGGGGGGAGGAAGCCCTTCAAGTTCGATTATGCTTGTAATGAGATTTCAGACACCGCCTATGATGCAGCTCTCCGGGAGGGGTGTATTACTTCCACCTGGGAGCCTCGCTTCCCTTTTCCTTGGCCTCGCGTCCCGGGTGACCCTGTGGTCACTCGTCCCCGGGAAGGGGAGGTATATGTCTCCACCGGGCAAATATCGGCAGGAATCCGATTCCCCTTCTGTTGGAATTTAGTCGAGATGTGTGAATATTATAAAACACATCCGACTACTTTTTCCCCCCATGCCATCCGTGTGTGGAATGCCTTCCTTGTTCTCTGCCTTCGCCAACAGTGGACCTACAGCCTCCGACTCTTCCAGACCTTCTACGGGATGAAATGCAATGATGCCGGGGTATGCGCCTTCTACCCGCGGATGCCTAAATGGAGCAAGGCGCAGCTCTCTCTGTACAGCTGGAATGGTGACACCTGGAAGGTCGCCAAGGGTCGGTGGCTCATTACTGGCTCGGGGCCCGATAACAGTGGCTGGAAGAGGAATTATTTCTTCATCCGAAACAGCTCTATTCCGTGGCCCTGATGGGAGGTTGAAGCGGACCCTGCTCCCGCTTTCCACACTTACTCCGAGGAGGATTTCCAGATTCTCCATTGCATCCAGCTTTATCGTTGGGGGACTCTTTCGCTCCCCTCGACGCCAACTCCATCGGGGAGCGGGACCTGGTTCTGACCGGGATCCGACTCCTTGATGTCGCCTCCGGGGGTCAACTCTTCGATGGCCCTTCCAACCTCGTTCCTTGGGTAATATCCTAATTGCATTTTCGTTTTTGCAGCTAAGAAGGTATCATTGCTGACCAATCTCATGCTTAAGCAGGCGGAGACCGATGCTGTCCAACGTCCCGGGAGGAAGAGGAACTCTTCAAAGAAGGCCGCCTCCTCATCGGCACCTCCCACCTCGGAGCAGGTCAAGCGGGCCCGGGTGGAAAAGATGGAGCAGATCTTCAACACCAAGACTCCCGAGGAAGGTAAACAGCTCCGCCTAGCAATTCGATTATACAGGAAGCGTATTTCCAAGGAGTTAATCCCCTCCGATAAGGGAGCCATGATCGAAGGGATCAAACGCATCCTGCAAGGAGAAACTCCCCGCATTCTCAAAGCGGGTTACTACAATTATTACGGGAAGGACCAGTATCTCTCCCGTCGCGTCATCTGGTGTAAGGATCCTGATCAACTTCCTGATTTTCTTTCTGAAGCTTCTCGTCCTCCAGCTGCAGGTCGATCGGGAGCTGGAGCTTCGGCGGAGGTGCCACCCTCTGACGCACAGGTCGGAGAGCCCCTCCTTTCTCTTCCAGCCCCAGGAGGATCGGGGACTGAAGACGCCCCGACGGACGACCAGTTCCGTCGGGTGATGGACCTGGATGTCTCTCATTCTTCTGAGGAGGCGAGCGAGGGTCAGCCCCTGGTTCATCATCGGGGGGCGAGGCAGACCCCGCTGGAGCCGACTCCCGAAGGGCTGCCTCCATCTTCTCCGGCGCAGCAGCTTTCACCGGTCCTGAGCCTGACTCCTGAGGGGGCGACGGGTTCTCATGGCGGCTCGGAGGCCCGCACCTCCGACATTCAAGGCGTCGTTCCCCCTCTCCTCTTAGACGGGAGCTTCTACCAGGTCTACACCCCCGACCTGGCGGCGGCTCCTTGGACTCCGATCGAGTCATTGCGGGGGGTCCCGCTTCGTCGGGATGATGTATCCTCGGAACTGGGTCTGCACCTGCTGGCAGGTTCAGTTCCGCCCTCTATGAAGCTTCCGCTCTCCATGGCTCGAGAGGACATCCACACGGACATTCGCGCCATGGCCGTCGCCGTGTGGAGGTAAGGTTTCCTGTTTTTACACTTAAATACGTATAAGGCAGAATATTCTCGGGTACTGACCTCTTCCTTTTTTCTTCACAGGAAATAGCGGACCAACACCGCTGTTTTGGGTACGTCCTGGCCTTGGAGGAGGCCCTGGAGCAGGAGCGAGCCAAGGCGGCCCCCGAGGTCTTGGCCAAGCTCAAGGAGCATCTGGCCGCCTCCGAATCGTCGAGGGGTAAGTTGGTTAAGGAGCAGGCCCTCCTTAACCAGAAGACTCGGGACCTCCTGAGGCAGGTCCACAATTTTGAGAGGTTGCTGAAGCAGGACCGACAAATGCTCCAGGAAGAGCAGCAGGGGCGCGCGGAGGATCGGGACGGGTTTGTCCTTGAGAAGAAGGCCCTCGAGGACGCCAAGGCGGGGCTGGAGGCTGAGAAGGTCCTTCTCATCAACCGGTCCCAACAGCTGGAGCAGGAGGTCGCCGAGTTCTGTACGGCTGAGGTGGAGATCACCTTGCTTAATGCTGTCGAGGAGCTCCATCTGGAGTATGGTGGTGCCATCAACTTCACCAAGTCTCAGACTCTCGCCCCCTTCGCGGAGAGGTATTTTAGCCTTTCTGAGGAGAGCGACGGGGCAACACCCCCAAGGGGACTGCGGGTGCTGAAGGCATGGTGGAGCCTTCAAGTGCAAAACTCCCGACAACCGATCCTCCCGGGGCCAATCTTCCAGGCTCCGATCCTCCGACCATGGAGCCTTCTGCCACAGACCTCGTGGACCCTGCTCCTCTCGACGCTGTTAGGTTATAAAGTCTAGGTCAACGGGTCGTCAATCTAGAATTTATCTCCCACTAACGAAATGTCGGGTTCAGTGCTCCTAGGACTAGTCGTTCTGATCTGTGCCCTTATACTCTCTTGGGGTAGTCGTTCTGATATGTGTCCTTCTCTTCTCTCCTTCTGACCTCCTTTCCTTCTCTCCTTCTGACCTCCTTTCCTTCTCTCCTTCTGACCTCCTTTCCTTCTCTCCTTCTGACCTCCTTTCCTTCTCTCCTTCTGACCTCCTTTCCTTCTCTCCTTCTGACCTCCTTTCCTTCTCTCCTTCTGACCTCCTTTCCTTCTCTCCTTCTGAGGCTTGTACTTCTTACCCCTGGGGCTTGTCCTACTGCTCTATGCTCTTCTGCTTCCTTGGTTCTCTTCTCCTTGCCACCCTGCAAGAGGGGCAATACCAGGCACAGAGGGGGGGGTGGTGCCTGATGAACCCTCTCCGATGCCTAAGTCAGTACGGTTTTAGAGAGATAAAGCTAGAGAGATGTCAGAGCAAAATTGTGCAACTTGCCAAGATGTTCAAATGAGTTGTGAAGGTGGGGTATTTATAGGCAACGGTGTCATTAAGGTGGCTTAATGACATCGTTAGCCTTTAAACACAATTAATTAACCTTTAAGCGTATAATTAAGACTTTAGGATTCGGATGAGGCAGGCGGAGTGGACCGAGCATGGGCGTCTGAAAGGGGTGTCGGGACCCTTGGGGGGGGAGAAATCCGACCCCCAAGGGTAGGGGTTGGGTGAGGACACCCAACCCCTCCTAGGGAGGGTGGGGTTGGCCAACCCCATCCCTCCTAGGAGGGATCGGGTTGGCCGACCCGATCTCTCCTAGGAGAGATCGGGTTGGCCAACCCGATCTCTCCTAGGAGAGATCGGGTTGGCTGACCCGATCTCTCCTAGGAGAGATCGGGTTGGCCAACCCGATCTCCCCTAGGGGAGATCGGGTCGGCTGACCCGATCTCCCCTAGGGGAGGTCGGGTGTGGCCACCCAACCTCACCTAGGTGAGTTCGCCTCTTGTCGGACGGGCGCTTCGGCCCCGTCCGAGCCGTCGATGTTCTCGCGAAGTGTCCGGGTTGAAGTTTCGATTTGCAATCATAAATGGGACGATAAAAATACAACGGTTCGGAAGTCAACAGGTTCAAATTGGGCGTATATCCATCACATGCCCCCGAGTCAACCAATGGCCTGACCCTTGATTGACTCTATTTTAGGATGGTATGACACGCGCAATTTGAAACCGGGGTTTTACCTTTCGTCTGAATGCTTACTTACCCATGGATGCGTGCCTCTGACTCTGCCCCCTGCCTTATGAGATAGAGGAAATGTAAACGTCAGAGTAATACGGACGTGTGCCTAGGCACGTGTCCGTCTGAGGTGGGAGTAATAAACCTATCTTTGCCGCAGGCGTATACTCAGAGAATACATGTTCACATAGGAATGCAATATGAATGCAACTAAGTGACTTATGCTTCAATTTCATGCCGGGATAAGTCTAAGTGAAGAAAAATTTCAATTTTGGTCCGAAATTTTTTCTAAGTATGGGATACTAGAAAATATGCCTATAGGACGTTAACTAGGAGTGAACATGGACATATCATGAACATGAGGATGTGTACTAGCATACATGCAAGTAGGAACATAAGGATGGGAGTGAGTAGAGACATGCTGCGATTGTAGTCATGAATGTATGCATGAATATGTATGTATGGATGGGTTGTGAGTATAAGCATGAGTGATGACATTGACGTACCCGTAGATGTTATCATGAATATGAGCATAAATGCAAAGGTGAGAGCATAGACCTCTCCTTTACCTGAGGGTGGGGACTCTGCCACTCAATGGGACATAACGTTCCGCCTCCCTTGTACTAGCATGAGCATTGTCCATTAACCTCGACCTTCGGCATGTGTATCATTTTTCCTTCATTCGTTGGGGCGTGTGTATAGCTCTTGACCTTTACCCTGCAATTTGTTCCCCATAAAAGTGAGGGTGAAAAAGCTTACAAGCTTTCTTCTTACCGCCGCGAGCGAAGGGGTCTATTGACATGTGTTAAGGGTTGACCCTTCCTTCGGATGTGCTGGAGTGTTGCTCCATTTGGGGAAACTAAAAGTTCGCCCTCTTCCCTTGGTGTTAAGGTTGCCCCCGTAGTAGGCGTATCTCGCCCCTCCATGAGTAAGGGTTGATCTTGGTGTTGGTTGCTTGTATAGATGACTCACTTTTGGGAAGCTTTCTTCTTCAGACAGGGAGACCGTTGAATCAGATGAGAGGGAAGGACCCTCTAGTTCTGCTTATCAGACCAAGAAATTTTCTAAGTCAGGGGTGACTGCTAATGCTTCCAGTACGTTCTTTTTCCCTTCTTTTTTCTTTGTGATATACTTATGATTGTTCTCATGCTGCTTCCTTTTTGTTGTTAGAGCGTTCTTCCTTGGTTACCGAATGGTTCTTGTGGTGGGTGAGAGTTCAAGTCAATCTAAATCTAAGGCGCGGAAACCTGACTCTGAGGTCGGGCCCTCGGCTGCCGAGGAGAAAGAAACCGCGAGAGGCTCTCCATCAAGTGCCCCCTTGCTGACTCCCTCCCATGGTAAGGAGGTAGTGGTTGAAGAGGCACCCCCTTTGTTTGACAAAAAGAAACAACCTGTGGCTGGCGATGGGGTGATCATAGGTCTTGATGTCTCTTCTATATCCCCTGCCCCCCAGCCGAGGGGCCGAGCCTCAAGTTTATTTCATCTTTCATTGAGGTTCCTTTCTCTTGCCATGGCTCTGATTAAGATAGCGAATTCTTGCTTTGGAGTTTGGTGGAGACTGCTCTTTAGTTAGTCTCTACTAGTATCGTAGTTGTGATCGTTGTGGGGATCGTTTTGTTATATGCCCTCAATAGTGCTTGTCGTGATTCTTTGCTTCATGATTGATTTCGTGAGATATGGAGGTTATCTTCATAATGAGGACGTCTCCTTCCTGGTATCACCCAGTGGGTTGAAATATAAGTGTCTCCCTTTGATGAGCGTACGAAGGGTGTTGTTTTTCCCTTTTTCTTGAACCTCCTCCTAGGGCTAGGCGTAGCCTTTTGATGTTCGTGGTCGGGGTGGTGTCTTTACAATTCATGTCTTTGACAGATGTTTTATGATGTGCTGCCATGATAATCACTTCGAGATATGTGGACATGATAGCCACTTCCTGATGTGTGGGAGTGATAGCCCTTTTGTAGTGTGCGGACATGATAGCCACTTCAGGGTATGTGGACGTGATAGCCACTTCAAGGTATGTGGACATGATAGCCACTTCAAGGTATGTGGACATGATAGCCACTTCAGTGTATGTGGACATGATAGCCACTTCAGTGTATGTGGACATGATAGCCACTTCAGTGTATGTGGACATGATAGCCACTTCAGTGTATATGGACATGATAGCCACTTCAGTGTATGTGGACATGATAGCCACCTCAAGGTATGTGGACATGATAGCCACTTCAAGGTATGTGGACATGATAGCCACATCACGATGTATGGAGTTGTGCTTTAGTATTCCTTTCTCCTTGGAGAGCCTTCATTGCTATAGTTGCCTTTTGTGTAGGCTATGTTTGTTGGGTTAGGTCCCGATGTCTCGTCTTGTCGGATGTTGTATCTTTTACGCTCTTTAAATGTCTCCTTCATGAGTTGTGCTTGACGATGTTCAAGTCTGATACGAGCATAGGTCACGCGAGGGCGACATGTATGACAATAATATTTGTCGGAGGTTGATTTGTGTGACTTGTAAGGCAATTCTCTTCTTGATGGGTCGAGCTTATTTTGAGAGCTTTGACTTCGGATTTCATGTCTTTGCTATCCTTCTTGGTGGTGTTGGGTTCCTTTGAGATACTTCTCTTGACTTGTGATATGGGTGGTAGTATAACTCGTTACTTTTCATGATAACCTCTTGTGCTTCTGTATATGATCCTTTGGTCATGGACTTCTCCTTTGAATATGCTTTCCTTTCTTTTTCTTTCTTTTGTGCTTTCCTTCACATCATACCTGCTATCTCATCAAGAAAAAACATTACTTGTTCTTCACATTACTTTACTTAGAAATTTCTTTCTTATGGTATCCTTCTGAGCATGGTGTCCTTCTAAGAATGGTATCCTTCTAAGCATGGTACCCTCTTAAACATAGTATGATGATCTCTTCTGATACCCCTTACACGGTATACGATGTACTGTTAGACCAAAGATACGCTCTTGGTGGGCGTCGAAATCTTTTCACGAGACAGGCTCTCGGACGGCACTTAACGTTTCACAGGATAGGCTCCCGGAGGGCACAGGTTAGTCCACCGATACCTTCTTGACGGGTGTCAAACTGTTCACGAGACAGGCTCTCGGACGGCACTTAACGTTTCACAGGATAGGCTCCCGGAGGGCGCAGGTTAGTCCACCGATACCTTCTTGACGGGTGTCAAACTGTTCACGAGACAGGCTCTCGGACGGCACTTAACGTTTCACAGGATAGGCTCCCGGAGGGCTCAGGTTAGACCAAAGATACGCTCCTGGTGGGCGTCGAACTGGTAGTTTGAAATCTACCTCAAGATACGCTCTTGGGGGCGTCGAACTGGTAGTGTTTTTTCTACCTCAAGATACGCTCTTGGGGGCGTCGAATCTGGTAGGTTGCAAATCTACCTCAAGATACGCTCCTGGGGGCGTCGAAATCGTAGTTTTTGGAAACCACTCTCAAGATACGCTCTTGGTGCGTCGAATTCGTAGTGTAATAACTACTCTCAAGATACGCTCTTGGGGGCGTCGAAGGTCGTAGTATGAACACTACTCTCAAGATACGCTCTTGGGGGCGTCGAAGTTCGTAGTTTTTGGAAACCACTCTCAAGATACGCTCTTGGTGCGTCGAAGGTCGTAGTGTAATAACTACTCTCAAGATACGCTCTTGGGGGCGTCGAAAGTCGTAGTATGAACACTACTCTCAAGATACGCTCTTGGGGGCGTCGAAGATCGTAGTATAAAAACTACTCTCAAGATACGCTCTTGGGGGCGTCGAATCTGTTCGCGGGATAGGCTCCCGGAGGGCACAGGGTTCGTAGTTTTAGAACTACTCTCAAGATACGCTCTTGGGGGCGTCGAATGTGTTCGCGGGATTGGCTCCCGGAGGGCTCATAATATTACCTTATCTTGTGTCCCTTCTCATGTATGGTGCATTTTTGGTATGCTTTTCGAGTCTTTACTTGACTTCTCCTTCTACGATATTGCCTGTTACCACGCTTTTTCTTCAATGTGGGAGATCACCTTTCGAGGGCGATGTTTGTGTGTTGCCAACTTAGGACGAGTTCGTATAGGGAGTTGAGGATGCTTTCCTCTATGTGACCTCTTCTAGGAGAAGTGGTATCGCATGTTATTGTGATCTTCTGCCTCTAATCTCTTCTTTTATACTTAGGTGGACTACCAAGCACTTATTCGTTTGGTGCCCCCCAAGTTGCTTGGTGGTCACACCGCCTTTCATATTTGGCCGTTGAAGGTCCCTCGTTCATTTTCTTGGTTGGGTACCCCTTATGCTCGGGGCTCCCTTGTCTGCTTCTTTGAATGCGATGAGTGTCCCTTGTAAGATTTACTCTTTCTCATGCTTTCTTGTTTCAGTCATAGGCATGTTTTGAATGATGCCTTTGTCGGATGTGTCTTTGGAGGTTGGGTGGAAGAGCTTTTGCTTTGGGTGGGTGGGGGTGGATTTCATTCTCTTGATAACTAGGATGTGGCAGTGTCTGTATCCTAGGGGTGCTTGTGAATTTTTCCCCCCTTTCCTTGTGTAGGTTGAAGAGCTCTCTCATAGAATGGTGTCTTGAGTTGTTAATCTCGTAGGCGTGTTTCAGACTATTCAATCTGATCCATGCTCTTTGCTCGTGCATGGGGGTGTGGGGGTCTGACCGGGCTGTATCTTCTTGGAGTGTTGTGGTACTTAGAGTGCCTTGCCTTTTCCTTCACATTGGAGTATTCTTCAATGCCTTTGGGGAGTGTCACATTGGTCATGCTCCTCCCACCTTGAATCTTGGTTATAGATTTCCTTTGAATTAGGACTTGAACCTAAAAATGATGTTTTTCTTTAGGTTTGCAAGTGATGCTCCATGATTTTCTATGGGTTTGTCCCCGTATTGGCTATTCCTTGCTGGATAGCTTCATTAGAGGCTGCATTTGTGTTGCGTACGTATACGTGTTTGAGGTGTGTTGAGCTGACAAGTCCCTCCTTTTTTGTTTTATCATAACCTTCATTCGTCATGTATTCGGCGTATGGCTTTAAAGGCGGGATATTTTTCTAGTGCCCCTTTTATCGGGGTTTTCCTCTTGATGGGATGCCAGAGTCAAATGTCTTATCATTTGCAGACAAGGTGGTTGATCGGGATGTGCGTCTAGTGTGAGGGTCGATCTTGAAACCTTACTCCCCAAGCTTTAGAGCTCTTCTTTGGTTGATCTTGTAGAACTATTATCCTGCCCTAAGGCTCTTGGTAGGAGATGTATCTCCTTTTTCACACTCTAGTTCTTGCACTATCTCTTTTGCTAAACTTGCATCTTTAGAGTTTCTCTCTTGGTGCATGACTTCAATGACAGGATTTTCTACCGATGTTTATTCTATTAGGACTTGTATCCTTGGTTGCCTTCCTTTCTTGTGAGATGGCGAAGGAGTGTTTGTGAACACTCCAATGTGTCGTACTTGGTAGAGGTATGCGCCTAATCTTTATGGCGCTGTCTTGAATCTTCGTGTACCTATCTCTGATGAACATGTTATTCATTACATACATGGTACGGAGTCCAAGGATCTCCGGGTTAGGATCATATTTTGAGAACAGAGACATAGTCATCTATCAGATGACCTCTTTTCTATGGAGTTAATTTTTGCAAGGATAAATGCAAGGAAACTTGTAAGGATACTTGTAAGGATATGTGTTCCATCCTTTTCCTGGTTCATTTGTAGTGCCGTGTCCCTAATGGGTGTGTTGATGTTCTGACCACCTTTACTAGTAGGGGGTCCTTTGGTATTAGGTATGCCTGACTCTTCTCTAGTATCATCAATGGTTGGTCATGGGAGATGTCTGACGGACTCCCCTCATGTACTATGATTCTCTTCATGTCAAAGTTGGTGATTTCCTCTCTTATGACTAACATATCATTGTGTGGAAATACTATGTTTTCCATATCCCTTTTTAAAATCTTGATGATGGTGTCACCGTTCTTCCTTTGCTAGGCTTGGTGTCCTTGAGGGTTTTTGATGGAAGTGTATTCCATTACCTTGGATGAGCTTTCTAAGTGTAGTTGTGTCTCCTGGCTATTTTGTGAAATCATAAAGATCCGCTGGAGGTGTTTGCCTTTGATGGTGGGTGTTGCCCATGTGATATGGTTTCCTCCATTTCTGGAGGGATGTGTTCGCGGCTACCCCCTCTTGTGCTAATGGGCGTTTGTGGGGAGGGCATGTTGTGACTGGTGCCCCCCTTGCATACCAATGCCAGATGGGATTCTTTGACGGGCTTGGCCCTAGGATGCTTGGTGGAAGGTTGTAGTAGGGGTAATCCTTTGTGACCTTCATGGTAGTTCCTCTATAGGATGTTGGGAGTGTTCAACTTATTTTTGTAAGTGAGCCTTCCATCTTGTGATCTTTCCCAGAAACTTGACCTTATAGGTGGTCTTTGGGATTGAGGAATCTGTTGCTTGTGCATCTCTTGATTGGCGACGGCCTTTTACTGATTCTTCTAGTGGTTCACCTGTGTACATATATATCACGGAGCCCGGAGGCGTCCGGTATGGTCATTCTTGGAAAACATGTTGATATCAAGTATCAAAATCTACCCCTTTTAGGGAGTTGACTTGTTATGCAGTTAAATTAAATAAGAGGATATGGGAAGGATATGGGAGTGGGGGTGTTGATATCCCCTGTTTCCTTGGTAATGTAACTGTCTTCCTCCATTAGTCTGTGTGTATTCCTTCCACTTGAGGAATATGAGGTCGCATCCTTGCAAGGCGGACTAGGTGGAGGTGTATCCTTCATGTATGCTATGTGCGGTCTCACTCTACTATGTCTCTCCATGAGACTTCCCATTGTAGTAGCTATGTGCTGACGTGGTGTGGTACTCTATTAGTTCCCTGTTCAAATCCTTGTCTTTTCAACTCCTCCTCTGTCCTAGGAGGACGTGTGCCAAGGGTTGTCATGCACAAGGGGTTTGGACCTGTCGTGCTGTATCATGGGTAGGTGGTTGCTTTATTGTGTTGTTGGGACTATGTCCCTCCCTTTGAGCTTTCCTTGGTATGTCCCTTAGGCATGTCTGTGGTGATACGGACTGTATGTGTACATTGCCATGGTTGATGTTGGAACTCCTATATCCTTGTTGGTCTGGCATGTATGTCCTCCCTTAGTGCGGTATATGTCCCTGTTGGGGTACTTGGTTGAATCCATGCCTCCTTGGAGGTCTTGCCTGTCTATCTGCCCCCAGAGGTGTGTATGCCCTGGCATCCTGCTGTGTCTGTTGCTGCCTTGGAGGCACAGACTGCTGCCTTCCCTCTGGGGGTGGCCTTTGGCTGTCTCTCCTTTGTTCTTCTCACTGCCCTGTTCGAGGGTGCAAGTGGTGTTCTTCTTCTGGGACTTGTTCTTCTTCATGCTGGTGTATTGGGATGGCACTCCTTGTTGCCCCCTGTCCCTGTGGCTTCCTAGTCAATGGAGTTGGAGCTGTGGAAACCTCCTCCCTGCTTGTTAGGCTGGGGTGCCTGTGGGGCTACCTGAGGCTCTGGTGTGCAGGCTGTTTCTCTGGGTTAGGCTGCCTTGCTGGAGGTATAGGCTGTCTCCCTCGCCTATTGCCCCCAGGTGGGCGGTGATGCCTAGATACTAAGCTGTTCGTAATAGTATCCCAGGTGGGCGGTGATGCCTATTGTCTCATAATAGTATCCCTCAGGGGGTGCCGTGTTGTGGGAAGGCACTCCCTGTTGTCCTCTTGCTCTCTGTGGCCTTTTTGTCCGGGGGGTGGAGGCTGTGGAGGACTCAGCCCCAGCTGGGCGTGAAGGTCCTCCCTCCTGGTTGTTCTGTTGTTGAGGAGGCTGTGGTATTTCTTGGGGCTCTGGATGCATTGGTTGCTTCCCAGGGTTAGGCTGCCTCCCTGGGGGTATGGGTTCTCTCCTCCGCCCATTGCCCCCGGGTGGGCGTTGGTGCCTAGACACCCTACTGTTCGTCATAGCTCGTGTAATTGCCAGGCTTTCTGTCCGAAGCCTACAGACGGCGCCAAGTGTTAGGTTATAAAGTCTAGGTCAACGGGTCGTCAATCTAGAATTTATCTCCCACTAACGAAATGTCGGGTTCAGTGCTCCTAGGACTAGTCGTTCTGATCTGTGCCCTTATACTCTCTTGGGGTAGTCGTTCTGATATGTGTCCTTCTCTTCTCTCCTTCTGACCTCCTTTCCTTCTCTCCTTCTGACCTCCTTTCCTTCTCTCCTTCTGACCTCCTTTCCTTCTCTCCTTCTGACCTCCTTTCCTTCTCTCCTTCTGACCTCCTTTCCTTCTCTCCTTCTGACCTCCTTTCCTTCTCTCCTTCTGACCTCCTTTCCTTCTCTCCTTCTGAGGCTTGTACTTCTTACCCCTGGGGCTTGTCCTACTGCTCTATGCTCTTCTGCTTCCTTGGTTCTCTTCTCCTTGCCACCCTGCAAGAGGGGCAATACCAGGCACAGAGGGGGGGGTGGTGCCTGATGAACCCTCTCCGATGCCTAAGTCAGTACGGTTTTAGAGAGATAAAGCTAGAGAGATGTCAGAGCAAAATTGTGCAACTTGCCAAGATGTTCAAATGAGTTGTGAAGGTGGGGTATTTATAGGCAACGGTGTCATTAAGGTGGCTTAATGACATCGTTAGCCTTTAAACACAATTAATTAACCTTTAAGCGTATAATTAAGACTTTAGGATTCGGATGAGGCAGGCGGAGTGGACCGAGCATGGGCGTCTGAAAGGGGTGTCGGGACCCTTGGGGGGGGAGAAATCCGACCCCCAAGGGTAGGGGTTGGGTGAGGACACCCAACCCCTCCTAGGGAGGGTGGGGTTGGCCAACCCCATCCCTCCTAGGAGGGATCGGGTTGGCCGACCCGATCTCTCCTAGGAGAGATCGGGTTGGCCAACCCGATCTCTCCTAGGAGAGATCGGGTTGGCTGACCCGATCTCTCCTAGGAGAGATCGGGTTGGCCAACCCGATCTCCCCTAGGGGAGATCGGGTCGGCTGACCCGATCTCCCCTAGGGGAGGTCGGGTGTGGCCACCCAACCTCACCTAGGTGAGTTCGCCTCTTGTCGGACGGGCGCTTCGGCCCCGTCCGAGCCGTCGATGTTCTCGCGAAGTGTCCGGGTTGAAGTTTCGATTTGCAATCATAAATGGGACGATAAAAATACAACGGTTCGGAAGTCAACAGGTTCAAATTGGGCGTATATCCATCAGACGCTGCCAAGGATCAAGCTTAATCGCTTTATTTTCGAATCCTTGTAATTTCCTTCTTTTTTCGTGAACCTTTTAGATCTTTATAATATCAATCACTTTTGGTTCCAATTACTGCTGCACCACCTAAGGTGAATTAACTCCGCCATTTAAGGCAATTCGATCATACCACTTAGAGTGATTTCGACGCGTCACTTAAGACATTTTTCCCCACGCCACTTAAGGCGATTTAATCGTACCACTTAAGGAGAAACCACGCCACTTAAGGCGATTTAATCATACTTAGAATGATAAGTCTAAGCACAATCTGGTCGGAAGCAACCTCTTTATTCATTAATGGCTCAAAAACTTGTTTATATCGACTCGAAACGATAAACAACTTGCACCACTGAAGGCGACTTCGATAAACAACTTGCACCACTGAAGGCGACTTAATAAACAACTTGCACCACTGAAGGCGACTTAATAAACAACTTGCACCACTGAAGGCCACTTAATAAACAACTTGCACCACTGAAGGTGACTTAATATCAAGCATGACATTTCATCAAGTGTTCGCCACTAAAAGAATGCTTCAACACATTGTCATCGAGGTCTTCCAACTTATACGCATTTCGAGCTGGCATTCCCACGACCTTATAAGGCCCTTCCCATTTTGGTGACATCTTGTTGATCCGATCCAAAAGGGTGAATTCGTTCCGACGCCAGACCAGTTCCCCGACAAAGAACTGTCGAGACTTGACTCGTCGATTATAATATCAGGCCGTTACCAAGCGCATCCGAGCATGGGCCTCCTCGGCACTCCGCCTCTTCTCTTCGACCAAGTCCAAGTCCAGACGCCTCATTTCATCATTTGACAGAGGTTCGTAATACCTCGTCCGATGGGATGCCACAGCTACTTCAATGGGAGCAACTGCTTCCGTGCCATAAACAAGGCCAAACGGAGTCTCCCCAGTCGATCGTTTGGGTGTTGTTCTAACAGCCCAAAGCACATTTTCCAGCTCATCCAGCCATTTGCCCTTCAAGGCATGGACCCTGTTCTTCAAGCCATCCATCACGATCTTGTTGGCTGACTCCACCTGTCCATTGGTTTGAGCATGACGGACAGAGGCTGTCCGATTCTCAATTTTCAGTTCCTCCAGGTATTCCTTCCATTGGGCCCCGTTAAACGGGGGGCCGTTATCGCTGATCAATACCTTGGGAATCCTGTATCGGGATATGATGTGGGTCTGGAGGAATTTGAGGATATGATTCCCCGTTGTCTTGGCCAACGCCTTAGCTTCTATCCACTTCGAGAAATAATCAATAGCCACGACTAAATATCGGCACTGACCTTTTGCAACTGGAAGGGGTCCCACCAAATCGATTCCCCATTGGGCGAAGGGCCAAGCACTCTTGATGGACGTCAGATCGGCAGCTGGAGCCACGATATTCGGGGCGTACCTTTGGCAAGCGTCACAGGATCGGACTAGCATCGTTGCTTCCTCGTTAATCGAGGGCCAGTAATAGCCCAGATTCAGCTCTTTCCTCACGATGGATCGGGCAGCTTCATGACAAGCCAACTTTCCTTCGTGCACCTCCCTAAGGATCCAATCTGTGTCGGGCCCAGCCGCACATTTCAAGTAGGGTGTTACATATCCCTTTTTGTACAGTTGATCGTCCACCATCACATAATTGGGCGCGATTCGGCGTATTTTGCCGGCTGCCACTTCATCATCGGGGATTGTCCCCGTAGTCAGATACGCGACTATCGGGGTCATCCACGTGGGCTCCTCCGATCCGATCTCGATGGCGCATACCTCCGATTGATCGGTGGTTGACAGGATTACCTTCTCCAAGAAATGCACCTTCCGACTTTCGTCGAGGGGTACCTCCAAGGAGAAATTGCTCAAGGCATCTGCTTCCGCATTATCCTCCCTCGGGATCGCCTCAATATCGAAGCTCTTTAAACTCTCCTTCATGGTTTGCACCTCGCGAAGATACTTTTTCATCATCAGGCTCTTTGCTTCGTATCGCCCCTGGACTTGGTTCACGATCAGGCTAGCATCACACTTCACCTTTAAGTGACCCACTCCCGTTCCCTTAGCAATCCTGAGGCCAGTGATGAGAGCCTCATATTCAGCTTCATTGTTGGTAGCCCTAAATGTCAGGGCCAAAGCATATCGGAGGGGCTCGCCTCCGTCTGGTGGTATCAGTACGAAACCTGCTCCCGATCCTTCTGAATTTGAGAAGCCATCGGTGTACATCTCCCAAGTATTTTCGGCGTCGGGCTGTTCTGACTGCTCTGTTATCGCGACTTCCATAGTTGCCCCCTCGACAGGGCCCGCTTCTTCTAGATCGGGGGCTGTAGACTCTGCTATGAAATCCGCCAACGCCTGGCCCTTAATAGCTGTTCTCGGAGCAAAGTGAATGCGGCACTCACTAAGCTTGACTCCCCATTTCACTAATCTCCCCAACGTATCAGGTCGGTTCAAAAAATGTTTCAAGGGCTGATTCGTCAAAACGGTAATCTTATGCGCATGGAAGTAAGGTCTCAGCTTCTGAGCAGTAACAATCAACGCATAAAGATACTTCTCAACGGCGGGATAATTCATTTCAGACTTGGCGAGTGCCTTGCTTACATAATAGACGGGGACTTGGCTGCCCTCTACAACTTTTACTAAGACAGAGCTAACAGCAAATTCAGAAACAGCCAAATACAGATAGTGGCTCGCCTGGGATGGGCTTCGCCAATGGCGGGAGGGTGCGGAGGTGCTGCTTGAGTGCCTGGAACGCCTCCTCGCACTAAGCAGTCCACTCAAACTTCTTGTTGGCCCTCAGCACTTCAAAGAACGGTATGGATCGATCACTTGCCTTGGACAGGAAACGATTCATCGCGACCAATCGACCATTCAGCACTTGCACCTCCCGATGGTTCGTCGGGGATTTCATCTCCTCGATTGCCTTTAGCTTCTCAGGGTTCACCTCGATTCCTCTCTGGCTTACCATGAAGCCCAGAAACTTCCCTGAGTGCACTCCGAAGGCACACTTGGTCGGGTTCAAGCGAACTTGATGAAGCCTCATTCGCTCAAACGCTGGGGCTAAGTTGCGAACATGATCCTCGGCCTGTCGGGACTTCACCAACATATCGTCCACATAGGCCTCCATTATTTTCCCCAACATGTCCCCGAACTGCTTGTTCACCATCCTCTGATAAGTTGCACCTGCGTTGATCAATCCAAAGGGCATAACATCATAATGATAGATGTCACTATCAGCATAAAAGGCGGTGTGGGGGGCATCCTCCTTGGACTTCTTGATCTGATTGTAGCCGGAGTAGGCGTCCATAAAGTTTAGCAGCTCATGTCCCGATGTGGCATCCACCAGCTGGTCAATCCTCGGGAGCGGGTAGCAATCCTTCGGGCACGCCTTGTTCAAGTCGCGGAAATCCACGCACATCCGCCACTTGCCATTGCTCTTCTTCACCAGGACTGGGTTGGCGACCAAGGTCTGGAATTAGAGTTCTTTAATAAATCCCGCATCGAGCAACCTGCCCACCTCCTGCTGGATCGCGATCTTCTTGTCGGCACCCATCGGGCGCCTTCTTTGTGTGATCGGTTTGATTGCGGGATCAATCTTCAGCTCGTGAGTAATTACATCGGGGCTGATTCCTGGCATGTCGCTCGGGGACCAGGCAAACAGCTCCTTGAACTCCTTCAGCAAATCAATCAGTTCTCGGGCTGTCTCCTCCGACAGGGCAGACCCGATTTTCACCTTTCTTTGAGATCCATCGATCTCGACCTCCTTCAAATCCTCCATCGGGGCGGGACGCCCAAACTCCTCTCGAGGATCCGCATCAGTCTGGAAAACGGTCAAAGCCTCCCTATTCCTCCTCCGAGTGGCATTGACGTAGCACTTCCTAGAGGCTATCTGATCGCCCTTGACTTCCCCGATTCCGTGGTCAGTCGGGAACTTCAGCTTCTGATGGACAGTTGAAGCGATTGCCCCCAGCGGGTTGATGGTGGTTCTCCCGATAATCGCATTATAAGTCCCCGCAGACTCGACCACCACAAACTCCACGTTCCTCTTCTCCGACTTCCAGCCGCTACCGAATTCAAACGGTAAAGTAATCATCCCCACCGGGTAAGAGGTAGAGCTAGAAAATCCGACCATCGGGAAGTCCGCCGGCTTCAAGTCCTTCTTGGTTTTCCCCATGGCCTGCAGTGCATCCATGAACAAAATACCGGAGGAGCTCCCTCCATCTATAAGGATTTGCTTCATCGTACCCATCCACGTTCAGGGTCACGACCAAAGCATCATCGTGCGGGGTCTCCACACATATCAGGTCCTCCGCTGAGAAGGGAATCACCATTTCTTCTTTCGGAGTCCAAGTTCGGGCCCTCTTGCCCTTCACCACAGCAATGGGAATCCGAGAAGCATAGACCTCCCGAGATGCCGTGGTATCTCCTCCCGCAGGAAGTCCTCGTTAATGGTCCCCCGCTTCTCCTTGCGGGCTTTGGAAGACTCAGGCTTATCCTTCTTCGGGGATCGACCACGGGATTGGGAACAGGACCGCGATCGAGACCGGGAACGGGATCGGCCCCGTTGCCCAGCCACAAATTCCTTAAGCTTTCCCCTCTGGATCAGCTTCTCAATCTCCTTCTTCAACTCCCGACAATGGTTAGTGTTGTGACCGTTGGCACGATGGAAACGGCAAAAACGATCGGTGCGAGCTCCCATGAACTCTCCATCCTTCTTCGGGGGGGGGGGGGGGGGGTACCTGGCGATACCCTGTCGGTCCATCACCGCCAACACAGCACCCATGGAACAAATGATGGGAGTGTAATGGTCCTCCCGCTTATCCGACTTCGGGGGACGCTTGTCTTCCCTCCGATCGAGACGGCCTCGACCCCGACTGTTCTCGGGTTTATCTTTCCTCCTGCGATCGTCCGAGGGTTTGGACGACTGCTTCCCCTTGTTTGATTTCGGAGGGTCAAGGTCTCCGGCAGCTATCTTCGACTCCTATACGTCGATTTGTTGCTTTACCCTTTTCTGCAAACGCCTCGATGTTCCACACAGCCTTCTCAGCCACGCTGTGCATCAGGTCGGAACCATATGGTGCTGTCAGGTTCCGAATGAAGGTGCGGATGGTCTCTCCCTCCGACATTTCGTCATCAATCTCGGCCACGCTGGCAGTGTACCTCTGGTAGTAATGCGCCAGAGATTCGTCAGGCCTCTGTACCACCTCAGCCAGGGACCTCGCACTTTTCAGGAGACGCCGACGGCCCTGGTATTGCTGAATGAAGAGATCATGCATCTGGGTCCAGTTAGAGATGCACCCTGGGGGAAGGCTGAAGAACCACGTCAGGGCCCTCTCATCATGTGTGCTTGGGAACAAAACGCACACTATATCATCATTCGGGGCTCTGCCTAGACAAGCAATGACATGCTTCTGGACATGACGAACTGGATCTCCCTCGCCATCATACTCCTTGATTGTCGGGATACCCAGCCCTGGCGGGGCAGTAGTGTTCACCAATCGGGGGACGAAGGGATGAGTGGATTGATCCCTCAGCTCCGACGTCATCTTCTTCTGTTCTCCCATGCAGATGTTCACAATCTTCACCCCCTGGTCGGGGGTGATAGGACCACTAAGAGGGATGGTCCTATGTTGCACCGGTCCAGGCCCAACAATCACGTATTGCTCCGACTGAGCGGGCTCCTTGCCCTTGTCCTAGTGCTCGGGTTGGGCCTCCTGCCCGTTCCGATTCTCCATCAGCGGAGGCAACTCCTCCTCCTTCTTCTTGGCGGCCTCCCTTCGGTCCAGAAGAGCCTCAATAGCTTCCAAAAATACTGGCATGGCATCTATCACAGCCTTGGCCAAGTCCGGATTTGCAGGTGCATCCTGGTCCCTCCTCGGGATATCTTCCCGCTCTCTGAAGAGTTTCGAATGGAGTCTTCGTGGTCGTCATGATGCCCCCTTGTCTGGGAAACAGCAGGGGGAGGATCATCCGATCAACAGTGCGCTCCAGCGGCCCTGAATTCAGAGTTCCAGCAGGGTGACGGGAACCGCCGGATTGTCCTTGTCTCTTCTTTTGCTTGCCAGCCATCGATCGGGTAGAAGTCATTTTTTCTTTTTGTTACGATTCCCACAGACGGCGCCAATGTTGGATCACGGTTGGAACTCCGGTACGTTCTTGACGGAAGTCTGAACTCCTTTGCTCCAAGTAATCCTGCAAGAAGGGGATAGACCGGGCGGTGACCCAGAATCCCTCTCCGATGCTTAAATGAGTATCTTGATGCAGGCAAGCAAGTATGAGTATATGAATATTCCACGTATTAATCATGAGGTAACTCCTTCCTTTATATAGGGGAGGGGTCACCTCAGTTACCTGTTGGGATAACTGCCACGTTCCGTTTAATTCGGCCAGTAGCCCACATTCCGTCTATCTCGGCCACCAGCCCACTATGTTGATAGTGGGCGTGTTTCTCGGCCTCACTCTCTGGTGGCAAATCTCGACGAGTGTCGGGGACTCCAGAGTTATCTCCTTTGGTCACCGCTCGGGGCCCCTCGTCATCGGGACAGGGCCAGTATTCTCAGGGATTCAATATCGGGGCCTACTTAAAGGCATATCGTCGGGGCCTACTCAAAGGCGTATCATCGGGGCCTACTTAAAGGCATATCATCGGGAGCGTTCAGCTCATATGTTGGGACCGACTTTGTCAGGACCCCTCGTATTGGTCTTCTAAGCCTCTTTTGGGGCCCAGTGGGCCTACTTTGCCGTTTAGTCATCGTTAAAGGGCCTAACGGCTATATCGAAACCCATCAAACTTGACCATCCCCATCGCTCATATCCTTATTCAGACACAACCGGTTTCCAAAGATGTGGTCATTGGGCCTTTTTGTTCAGCACTACGCTCGTATGCCGGGAAGCGAGCATTGGGCCTGACCTTAGATATGAGTTCCGAGTCCGTGAGGATACTTTAAGTGCCTCTTCATAAGGCTCCTGTGATCAATCACACGCTCGAGGTGAAGAAGTTTGCGCCTGCCAGAAACATGAGGATTCCTTCCTAGCACAACCGAGCTGTGACCCCGTGGTCGTACGTGGCACACGTAGTATGAAACACGCGTTGACAGCATACCTGAACCTTTTGGGTTGACAGGAAATGGATATGTCAATTATGCTATCAAAGATTCTCATCTGGCCCAGAATGTGGTTAAATGATGAACGAAGTTCATCACGACGATATGCAAAACGAAGATCATATCGAGTTACTTCGAGACTAGATAATCGTCTTGCTTAATCAGGTTTATCCCCCTGACTCTTAGCTAGTCTTGCTTGGTAGAGGCCTCCCTCCACCGCAAGACGACCGTACCCGTGTGACGAGGTAAGGCCTGTTGGATCACGGTTGGAACTCCGGTATGTTCTTGACGGAAGTCTGAACTCCTTTGCTCCAAGTAATCCTGCAAAAAGGGATAGACCGGGCGGTGACCCAGAATCCCTCTCTGATGCTTAAATGAGTATCTCTATATAGGCAAGTATCAGTGTATATGAGTATGTGTGTGTCTATCCTGAGGTAATTCCTTCCTTTATATAGAAGAGGAGTTACCCCAGTTACCTGTTGAGATAACTGCCAGGGGCAGTTAGCCCACTTGCCCAAGTTCCGTCTTTTCAGGCCACTTCCCCACTACGCTGATAGTGGGCGTGTTTCTCGGCCTCATCCTCTGGTGGCAAGTCCCGACGGATGTCGGGAACTCCAAAGTTATCTCCTTTGGTCACCGCTCGGGGCCCCTCGTCATCGGGACAGGGCCAACATCCTCAGGGATTCAACATCGGGGCCTACTCAAAGGCATTTCATCGGGGCCTACTCAAAGGCATTTCCTCGGGGCCTACTCAAAGGCATTTCATCGCGAGCGTCCAGCTCATATGTCGGGACCGACCTTGTCGGGACCCCTCATATTGGCCCTCTAGGCCTCTTTTGGGGCCCAGTGGGCCTACTTCACCGTTTACTCGTCGTTAATGGGCTTAACGGCTATATCGAAACCCATCAAGGCCCATATTCGACATAGTTTTGGCAGAGGATTGCATCCTCCTACGACTTAGTTTATAGATCGTAAATCTGATGTAACCAAAACATTATGACATTGATTGATCATAAACTTAGTTGCAATTCTTTCGCTTATAAAATGTAACTTTCTAATATCAAAATGTTATCACAGATACATGCCATTTCAAAACCCTACACAATCCAAGCAGTTTTACATGCTTTTCGAATATGTCCCTACGTGGTTTTGTTAATGGGTCCGCTACCATGTTATTGGTGGACAAGTATTCCATAGTGATTATATTGTCTACTACCATTAAAATTGAGCATGAAACTATTTCTCATCAATGTGTTTGATCTTACTACGGTACTTCGGATTCTTAACTGCCGCAATGGCTGCTTAACTTTCAGAGAAGACCTTTACAGGTTTATTCTCGACGCAACGCAGTTAGAAGCCTTTTGAGCCAGACCGCTTCATGTGCATTCTTAGAGAGAGCTATGAATTCTGATTCCATCGTGGACAGCGCGACACAGGTTTGCTTCTTGCTCGTCCATGAAATGGCGGCATTAGCAAGGAGGAATGCTCTTCCTGTGGTGGACTTACAATCATCTGGATCGCCACCACGGTCGGCGTCAATGTAATCGGTCAATTTTAGCTTCCTGCCCTCATAGCACAGTTCGTAGTCGGTAGTACCTTTTCAGATAACGAGTTATTCGTTTTATAGTCTTTAAATTTTGATGACCAGGATCTAATAGGAAACGTGCTACTAAGCCTACGGCGTAACAGATATCCGGACGGGTGCATTGCATGGCGTAGAACAAACTACCGACCATGCTAAAATATCATGCACCCTTTATCTATCTATGCTCTGCCAGGTTCTTGAGGCCGTCACGTTTTGATAGTGCGCACCCAAACAACATCAGCGTTTCTACGGATTTTGGCATCCTGTAATCTGAATCTTTTCAACAATTTGTTGATATAAGATTCTTGAGATAGACATGATTTCCGGGTAGCCCGATATCTGGCAGTCTCAATGCCTAAGATATACGTGGCCTCTTTCATGTCCTTCATCTCAAATACAGATGCCAACCAGGACTTTGACTTATTCATAAAACTCATGTCGTTTACAGCAATAAGTATGTCGTCAATGAATAAGGTTAAGATGACATACTTAGACTTGGAGGTCTTATAATACACGCATGGTCCTTGTGATAAACTCACAGATCCGTTTCCTACGATTTCCTCGTGGAATCTACGGTACCATTGCCGTGACGACCATTGGAGACCGTAGATGGATCTTTGGAGTTTACAAACTTTACGTTCGTCACTAGGGTTAATGAAACCCTTCGGCTTCTCCATGTAGATCTCTTCCTCCGGTTTCCGAGGAGGGATGCGTTCTTAATACCTACTCGGTGCAGTTCGAAATCGAGATCTGCGACCAGGACCATAAATGGCCCTCCACCGTGTTTTTACGCACAGGTGGTGACTATGTTTTGTCAAAGTCCATTCCGTGAAGTTAGGTATAGTCTTTCGCAACAAGTCGAGCTACGTATCGCTCGACCTTTTCCATCAGTGGTGAGCCTTCTTTCAAGACTTAACTTATCCTTATGCCCCTGTGGTTAGCAGGTAAATCAACTATAGACTTTAATGGCTTTCATTTAGGCGATCTCTCTCATTTATTATTTTCCTCAATTTCTTCACTTGAGGTCTTTCCAATGCATGTTGACAGTCGATGGAGTGAGGTTATCACTCTTCCAGATGGGATACTTCTTTGGAGAAATTCGACGCCTTTGACTTTTGTCTAGGCTTGATTCCCGTCTTTGAGTCTTAACGTCTCTCCCACTCAGAATAATGCCTCTTATCGGAGCATTTCTTCCAATTGGGATCAATTCTCCCACTCGGGATGATGCTTCTTATCGGACCATCACTTCTATTGAGTACAAGAGGAGTGCTTTAACCATAACCGACAACTTTCCTTATACGACTTCTCGGTCACAGAATTTTACTTCCATGATGAATTTTACTTCCATGATGAATTCCTTGATCACTAGGATCACTCCCACTAGGAACAATGGGTAGTATAGGTAGTTGTGGCATCCCCGGTTTAGCATTACGATAATCAGGTTCAACTTGATTCGTCTCCAAAGCAACAGTGATTTCGTGTGGAAGAAGTTTATTCCTCCCACTGGATTTATAATGAAAAATTTTCCATTATCATTTACCATGTCATTTACCATGTCTCCACAGCAACAGTCATTTACCATCTCTCCCACTCGAATTAAGTGAGACCTGATGTCAGTAATATCCTCTTCTGTCTGATCAAGACTCATTGTACTGAAACCGTCAATGCATCGGAAAATTCGTCCTCAAGTATGTAATGTCTCATGTTCGACCATGGCACCATTTTTCTAGCTGTAAACATGTACTTTCGAAGAGTAGTTCGCATACTCTTGTCCTAGATACGTGTTTAATGCGCAAATTAATGCCGCATGGTGATATGATTTAATTAATTATCATTCTTCAGCTTTTATGGCGACATGTTTTACTGATTATAATGGAACATGGTTTTACATTAATTTGAATCACTTTATCATCATCCCATAGGGAAATTTTGGCGAAATGAATACAACACTATGTTTACAAACTATGCCTTTAGAAGTGTGTCATTTGATTTGAATGCTTAGCCTGACTTATCGTTAAAGGCGTACGGAAGGAAAATCGTTTAACCGACTTCATCCTTTTTGATTTCAGAGATTTTATCCCATCTCCGATCTGAGAATTTCAGGTTTTCACCTTATGCGTCAGTCAATACTTTTACAAGGTTGTAGTAGCTTTCGAAGCCTACTTCCTGCCGATGTAAACGTTATCAATAAGTTATTTCCGAAGGAATGCAAACGAAAATTCAGCACATCATCATTTAAACACTTCATTATTAAACTCGTACTTCGAAACGATGTGTTCCGTCTTTCGAGGTCCACTTGCGCATAGCGCAATTTTACCGAGGTTCCAACCCTTGGTTAAATCGTTTCATTTATGAATTTAATCCAATCGGTTTCGAACATGATTATCATCACAAATTATTTCATTCAATGGAGTAATAATAATAAAGAAAGAGTTTAAATTGGTTAATTCTTAGAGCTACGCAATCGATGGATTTTCATGGCATGATCTAGTCCATAGATTTAGATGTAGGAGAAAATGTATGGATTTGCTTGATCCTGCCATTTATAATGGCATTTTTAGTTTGGTTATTTACTTATTTCGGATCGATCCCGTTTTCAACCGAGTCGATTAATCTTAATAAGCAGAACTCTTTTCGAATCGAAAGGTAACTACTTTATTCAATGAAACCGAAACAATGTAATCCAAAAACATAAATTAAACAAGTAGATAAACCAACACTGAACAATATTGGGGTCTCAGACCTCAAACTCGAAGCAATCGTGAAGATGTTTGATGGACTAGTTGTCTTAACCGAAATGTACCTAAAAGGTACTGATATCATGGTGAGTAAAGCACCAGATCATCGTTTAGACTTCCTTTTGCTGGGGGTTGCCAAGCATTTCAGCATACCGATGAATCTTTCATCTAATACCTCGGGCTCCTTTGGAAAATTTCCTTCTTTATCATCTGTTTCGAATAGGTCTATCGTCGTCTTAATCGATTTGATCAAACGCGTTAGTCCTTTCTCGTTAAAAAACCATGAAAGAGGAAACATTCTCATTACCTTCTGAGCCCGTGTCCATACGTCCAACTCATCAGCGGGATCATGATAGGATATTATGCTATCATCACTGCATAGAATACTGAAGTATTCCGCCATCAAGGCTCTAGCTTCAGCGGCCTTACCCTTACCGTAGCGAAGGTATATGGCACACCAAAGATGCAATGCGCTGAGGTGTACGAATTCTCCTTCTACTTCAGTTGACAGCTGCGAGAGAATCAACGCTCGTGCATTACGATCCTTCCTCAACCTTTTCTTGCCGTTGCTTTCATGTGGGTTTTTGTATTAGTCCAAACTCAACCTATCCGCCGTCGGATTGACCTGATCCTCAAGATCCGCAGCGATCAGAAGATCCATAACATTAACTCTCCATGCATCGTAATCCATGCCGTCCAGATTGCGTGGTTCGTAGAACTGTACCGGGTCAGCCATGAAAACTAACACATTGATGGTTATGCAAAATTAGGTAGACAATAACATTTTGAGAAAGAATTGCATACATCATAATCTATTAAGATTGAATCCGACAAATAACGATTCCTCAGTCATCTAAACCAGCCGACCACCAGTAAACCAATGGAAGATGGCTGTGAAAGAGTTCACATTACCGCCGTTTTCAATCCAATAGATCAGTCTTTAAAACGGTTTTAATTGCAAATTACCGGAACGGGAATTTTAAAACAAGCATACCCGATCTTGGCTTTCACAAGGCCCTTTTTATTTTGGAAAATATTCCGATGAATTCACTCATGCATATTTAATTCTACTAACCACGTAAATTATCATACGCAAGTAACATTCATCAAACAAACCACACATATGCTTACGCGTCATGCGTCTAATGTTCCGAGGAACTCATGCTTGCATACATAATTCTACTTCCAAGTAAATTATCAAATGCGGCTACATCTTCAACATTCTAGCATATGTGTCAACCATGAATCATTCACATCCATCATACATATTTGGCGACTGGTTTTCGATTTTAAAATAATTTTAAACATTAGGGGTTGATTTGCAATTTATGCTTATATTCAATCACGCAACATTCTAGACATGAATCCTAGGCATTACCAATCATCACATCATGCATATCCTAGTGCGCATTCCATATATTTAACCAGGGCTCCGTCCACAACATACAGTATCCAGCTAGCTTGACTCAGTCAAGACAACAGTTCTAATCATGCATATATATATATATATATTGAATGATAAACAATTTTAATTCAGCCCTCTAATTAATCCAGTCCCAAAAACATGTATCTCCGAGATCCATCCCCATAATCGAAACAAGGCATAAAGGTCTTACCGTTATGTAAATAACATCAAACCCTTGAGCACTGTGTAAGCCATTTTAGGTTCGGGATTAAGTACCTTTTCATACAACTTCTTTGCACATAATCCACTTTTGGTACCACTTCTATTTTTTTGTATACTTTTGGTACCAATGTTTTCAACTTTGTATCCTTTTGGTACCACCGTTAACTTTCTGCCCAAATTGGCCGTTAAGTGTCATGTGCCATGCACGTGACCGCCCTAAACTTTTGAATTTGTTTCAATTTAGTCCATCTAATGCATCCCTAACTTTTAATTTGTTCAATTTAGCCCTAAAATTTCCAAATCGAACCCATGACCCAAATTGACCTAGCCCCAATTGGGTTCAATTGGGGCTAGGTCCCAATTGACCCAGCCGGACCTAGCCTAGGGCTAGGTCCGACCCTGGGTCGGGTTCGCCGGACCCAGGCGACCCCGGGTTGGGTTCGCCGGACCCAGGCGACCCCGGCCCAGGGTCGGACCTAGCCCTAGGCTAGGTCCGGCTGGGTCAATTGGGACCTAGCCCCAATTGAACCCAATTGGGGCTAGGTCACAATTGGCCCAGCCGGACCTAGCATAGGGCTAGGTCCGACCCTGGGCCAGGGTCGCCTGACCCAGGCGAACCCGACCCAGGGTCGGACCTAGCCTAGGTCAATTTGGGTCAATTTGGGTCCAAGGGTTAGATTTTGAAATTTTAGGGCTAAATTGAACAAATTAAAAGTTAGGGATGCATTAGATGGACTAAATTGAAACAAATTCAAAAGTTTAGGGCGGTCACGTGCATGACACATGCCACTTAACGGCCAATTTGGACGGAAAGTTAACGGTGGTACCAAAAGGATACAAAGTTGAAAACATTGGTACCAAAAGTATACAAAAAAATAGAAGTGGTACCAAAAGTGGATTCTGTGCAAAGAAGTGGTATGAAAAGGTACTTAATCCCTTTAGGTTCTAATCATTTGGATTTTAAAGTTTGACCACCCTATTTAATTTAATTGACTTGAATTCAGTTTTGAAAATTCAGTTTGGTTCAGTCAATTTCGGTCCGGTTTGGTCCGGTTCGGTTCAGAAAAATACGGTACGGTTCTAATTTTAAAATCTGATTCGGTTCGAACCGGTCAATTAAAATAGGGTTTGGTTTGGTTCAACACACAAAACCGGTTTGGTTAGATCCACTTAGTTACCCCGGTCCGACCCGACCCGACTAGGTCGAACCGATTGAGAAAATTCGGTTCGGTTTTATTTCGTCTCGGTTTGACATATTGGACCGGCCCAATAATTAAAATATTAAAGGTTAGGCCTGATGGATATACGCCCAATTTGAACCCGTTGACTTCCGAATCGTTTTATTTTGATCACCCCGTCAATGATTGTAAATCGAAACTTCGACCCAAACACCCCGCGAAAACACCAACGGTCCGGACGAGGCTAAATACTCGTCCGGAACGAGGTAGACTCACCTAAGTGAGGTCGGGTGGCCACACCCGACCTCCCCTAGAGGAGATCGGGTCAGCCAACCCGATCTCCCCTAGGAGAGATCGGGTGGACCAACCCGATCTCCCCTAGGGGAGATAGGGTTGGCCATACCCAACCCCTACCCTTGGGGGTCGGATTTTCTCCCCCCAAGGGCCCCGGCACCATTTCCCGACTCCGATACTCAGTTTATTTCCGCCATCCTCTCCGTGCTTCAAGGTCTTAATTACGTGATTAAGGGATAATTAATTGTGCTTAAAGGTTAACGATGTCATTAAGCCACCTTAATGACACCGTTGCCTATAAATACAACCTTTCTACCATTCATTTGGACATCTTGGCTAAGTGTACAATTTAGCTCTGACATCTCTCTAGCTTTATCTCTCTAAAAGTATCGTACTGACTTAGGCATCGGAGAGGGTACATCAAGCACCACCCCCCCCCCCCCTCCGTGCTTGATATTGCCCCTCTTGCAGGGCACGTGGAGAAGAGAAGGCGAAGGAAAGAAAGACACGGATCAGGACGACAAGACTTAGGAGCACCGAACCCGCAATTTCTCCAGTGAGGAATAAGGCTTAGGTCGACCGCCCGTTGACCTGAAACTTAGAACCTAACACTTGGCGCCGTTCGTGGGCTTCGAACAGAAAGCCTGGCAATAACGAGAGCGATGACGAACAGCTTAGCATCTAGGCATCACCGCCCACCTGGGGGCAATAGGCGAGGGAGACAGCCTATACCTCCAGCAAGGCAGCCTAACCCAGAAAAACAGGCTGTACACCTAGAGCCTCAAGTAACCCCACAGGCACCCCAGCCTAACAACCAGGAAGGAGGACCCTCACACCCAGCTGGGGCTGAGTCTTCCACAGCCTCAACTCCATTGGCAAGGAGGCCACAAAGAGAGGGGGAGCAACAGGGAGTGCCATCCCAATACACGGCACCTCCTCAGGGATACTAATATGAGGCGCAACCTCAAGGATATCCATATGGGATGCCAGCTCAAAGGAACGACAATCGCGCCTACACAACCAACACAAGGCCAGCATACACACAAGGAGCACATACAGTGACTCCGAGGTTGATGAGCGCATTAGATGAGCTGCAAGCCTATAGAGAGACTCTGAGGAACAGGCAGGGAAGGTACCACCAGCATGAAGAAGAAGAAGTTCATGACCAAGAACAAGTCCCAGAAGAAGAAACACCACTCGCACCCTCGAACAGGGCAGCGAGAAGAACAAAGGAGAGATAACCAAAGGCCACCCCCAGAGGGAAGGCAGCAGTTTGTGCCTCCAAGGCAGCAACAAACACAGCAGGACGCCAGGGCTTACACCCCGCTGGGGGCAGACAGACAGGCAAGACCTCCAAGGAGGCAGGAATTCCACCAAGTACCCCAGCAGGGATATCAAGGATACGCCTAAAGTCCGTACCAGCAAGGACAAGGAATCCAAGCAAGCCCAATGTATAACTATGGAAGATATCAGAGAGACTATACTCCATCGCCGGTGATGATTACCCCTGAGGAGATAGAAGCCATGATAGTGAGAAAGATGAACGAGTCAAAGAGAAATGGACTGCATTGCCTGAGTGACAACACGAACCACCCCTTCACGAGGGAGTTGGAAATGAACAAAGTGCCAGACTCCTTGCATACAATACAGATAGCAAAGTACAATGGCAAGGGAGACCCTTTGGAACACATTCAACAGCATGAAGCCTCTCTATTCGGGAGAACTACTGACGACCGATACAAGGCACTCCTATTTCCAAACACCCTATCAGGGGTGGCGTCACATTGGTTCTTTAGCCTACCTACCGAGAGCATCCACTCATGGGCGCAGCTAAAGGCGAAATTTCTTCAGAGATATCTAGAAGAAAGGAAGCTACTTAAAGGAACAGGCTCCCTAGATGATGTGAAGCAAGAAAATGATGAATCCTTGGCTGATTACTACACTAGGTTCAACCAGAACATAGCAAACATACAGGGCGATATCACCGAGGGTGAAATAATAAGAGCCTTTATAAGAAACCTAGGCCGCTTCGGGTCCACACTGGCAGAGAAGATGGCCAAGAAACCGGCAAGCACCTTAGAGGAGCTAGCAGGGAGAGTAAAAACTCATATAGACCTGGAGAGGCACGGGGTGAGTAAGAAAGCCAAGATTCAAGCAGCTAAGGAGGACAACACAAAGCAAAATAAGGGAAAGCCACCTCAGGCACCTCAACCCACAAGGCAACAGGAATGGCGTCCACCTCAACAAAGAAATCAGATGGGTGAGCCACTGAAGGCTAGGGAAATAAATGTCATCAAGTTCATACCATTGAATACCACCCCAGCAGTGGTCCTAAGAGAGATGAGAAATCAGAAACTATGGTCGCCCCCCGGAAGATGGAGAGCGCCAATGGTAGGGACACACAAGGATAGATGGTGTGATAACCATGAGGCATACGGGCATGATACGTACGAATGCTTTAGCCTGAAGCTAAGAATAAACAATATCATCCAGAGGGGGGAGCTAAAACAGTTTGTTGATCACGGTGGAAACAGCATACAGCTAGGGCTATCATACAAGGACAAAGGCAAAAACAAGGTAGATTATAATCCCCCACCTAACAAGAGGGGGACTATAAACATGATACACGGAGGAGTGGCATCAGGTGGCCCAACAGCTAATGCAAGGGAGGTTTATGCATCCAAACTGAGCTCAGTACCAAGGTGGAGAAAGAGACCACGAGAAGGAGAGGAGATGAAGATTGAATTCTCGGAGAAGGACAAGAGTCACATTGTCTTCCCGCATGACGATGCTTTAGTCGTCACAATGGACATTGATAATTTCGATGTAAAGAGAATACTGATAGATGGGGGCAGCTCTGCAGACCTCCTAAGCCTAAGGGTCCTGGAAGAAATAGGAAAAACAAAGGCAGACATCAAACCAGTCAACTTCCCTCTGTTTGGCTTCTCGGGTGCAACAAGCTACCCACTGGGAATGATAACCCTGCCAGTGACCATGGGCCAAGGATGGACACAGCTGAGAATGAACGTTAACTTCTAGGTTGTTGAAAGCCTGGGGGCCTACAACGGGATCTTAGGAAGAACAACCATAAATCCATACAAAATTGTGCCATCTACCGTGCACCAGAAGCTGAAATACATCACTCAAACGGAATTGGAGAAGTCTTGGGTGATCAACGCACTGCAAGGCAGTGCTACGTCAACTCCATGAGACATAGATCACACAAGTCAGACACAGTGACTATGGTCATGATGGGGGCCAACCAAGACAAAGAGAAGGTGATGAAGAGAAAAAGGCAAAGAAAGATGAAGAACGGAGTTGCACTCCGCCTGAGTAGGCATCTTTTTCAAGGACTGGCTAAGAAGAGACAAAGGGGTAAGGCTGTAAAGGTAACAAGCATACCTTGGCAGCCAGAGAGTGTAGAAGGAAAGAGAACAAGGGACTCCATCATAAGAGGTTTCCGATACATAGATGACATCAAGCAAATGCCGAGGGAGTCCATGTCAAGCTACTTTGAGAGATTCTTCAGTTATGGTGCCAACATGGACATCACAAGAAGAGAGGCCGTCAGAGCCTTCCTTAGAAACATGCATCCGACCTCATTTGAAGCATATGAAGGGCTTTATGAGATGGTCATGACGAGCACAATGAGGGAGCTCAAAGAAAAGCTGGACAAGGCGTTCATAAAAAGAGATAGGGCAACTGGAAGAAGTCCAGGAAGAAGGAAGAGAAACTGACACACTGGAAGGAGGTGTAAACTTCAAATTCACACCCCTTACAGTGAAGATAGAAGAAATTTTTCAGAAGTACCTCAAGGAAGAGCTATCCACATGCAAAGAGGAGGGCAAGGCCTTCCTAGGAAGAGATGCACAGGGTTGGTGTGAGTACCATGGGACCTGGGGGCATCAAACCAATGATTGCATGGTGTTGAAGATAGAAGTGGAGGAGATGAGTTACAAAGGAGGCCTAAGGGAGTACGTGGCAACAGACAAACTCACCACCCCATATCCTTAGTTTCATATTCAGCACTTAGCATGTTCAAGTATTTTAAGTTTTCCAAAAACAACTTTTGAGAAGGAGAACTCAAGAAGTTACTCCAACTCTACAACTATCTTTGATTTCCTCCAAAGGGTATCTTGATCCACCCAAGACACCCCAAGTGTACATAAAGCATGAATGCTCCTAATGAAGTAGAAGTTACTCAAAAATATTTTTCAAAGAAGGTGGTGACACAATCATTATGTTATCCTTACACAGATATGACTTCCAAGTCAGCAACACCCTCGACGCCCCCAAGAGCGTATCTTGAGAGTAGTTTTCATACTACGACCTACGACGCCCCCAAGAGCGTATCTTGAGAGTAGTTTTCATACTACGACCTTCGACGCCCCCAAGAGCGTATCTTGAGAGTAGTTTTCATACTACGACCTTCGACGCCCCCAAGAGCGTATCTTGAGAGTAGTTTTCATACTACGACCTTCGACGCCCCCAAGAGCGTATCTTGAGAGTGGTTTCCAAAAACTACGAACTTCGACGCCCCCAAGAGCGTATCTTGAGAGTGGTTTCAAAAAACTACGAATTTCGACGCCCCCAAGAGCGTATCTTGAGAGTGGTTTCTAAAAACTACGACCTTCGACGCCCCCAAGAGCGTATCTTGAGGTAGATTTCAAACTACCAGATTCGACGCCCCCAAGAGCGTATCTTGAGGTAGATTTCAAACTACCAGATTCGACGCCCACCAGGAGCGTATCTTTGGTCTAACTTGTGCCCTCCGGGTGCCTATCCTGTGAAACATTAAGTGCCCTCCGAGAGCCTGTCTCGCGAACAGATTTGACGCCCAGCAAGAGCGTATCTTTGGTCTAACGGTATCATACACACCATTCAAAGGATATCAGAAGAGATCATTGCACCATACTAAGAAGGATCCCATGAGAAAATAATGGCAAAGTAAAGTTGTATAAAGAACACATAATTTTTTTTCTTGATGAGATAGCAGGTATAACATGAAGGAAAACACAAAAGAAGGATAAGTAAAGGAAAACACACCAAAGGAAGAGTCCATGATCAAAGGAATACATACAAAAGCATACGAAGTACCCATCAAAAGGCAAGTGATCCACACTGCCAACAACACATACGAAAAAGGAAAGCAACACAAAATCCTACAGCAATCCCAAAAGATACTCAACCCATCAAAGGGGAGGAAAAGTATGGTCGTATATACAAAGATAGAAAGATGTCAATACATCAACCAGAGCCCTCTAGGGAGTCCCCCTGACCCCCTGAGGACGAACCACCAGCAGAGATAGAGGAAGAGGAAGAAGAGTCCGAAGTGTCAATATCCACAAGCGTAGCATCCACCTGTGCAGGGGCAGGCTCGTCAGCAACAGCAGCCTGACCCCTAAGGACAGCCATGTAACCAGTAGCGTACGGTCCAAAATCACCCAGATCGCCAACCGGAAACTGAGGATCAATACGAAAAATATGGTCAACAAGATACTCGCCAAACTGGTTCATCTCCTGAGTAAGCCGCACACAGTAATCAGCAGTAAAGGCAGAGGAAGCCTTGTACTCAGACACTGCAACAGCCCTCTCCTCTGCCCGGCACCTTGCCTCAAGTTTCCTCAACTCCTCATAATGGAGTGAAGATGCGACCTCAGCCTCACGGCGTAAGCTACCTACGGTAGTCTCAAGTAAAGACACTTGGTCCCTGAGCTCCTGCATCTTCAGATCGGACAGGCGAGCCTTCTCAGTAGCAGTGGCAAGCTCCGCCTTCAGGGAAACCTGGCTATCCTCAAGAGCCTTCTTCTCATCGGATAGCTCAAGCACAAGGGACGACATGTTCACCATGTCAGACATACCCTTCAAATTTAACAAGAGATGAGTAACTGGAAAAGCAACAACATGAAAGTAAAAAGGGAAAGTGAGACACCACTCACAGGCACATAACGGGATAATACACCCTGAACGAAACGCCGGGTCTCCCTAGGAGACTTAGGCTGAGCAGCACGATCACCAGGAGGGATGGCACCGCGAAGCACACGGATGCCAACCTCCGGAGTACGCAAGGAAGATCCGCTATCAAGGTGGAACTCCTTCAACCCGGCAAAAGGAGTCCACTCAGACCCAACGATATCCTCGTCGGTAAGGCGCGTAAAATCCTTCCGACTCAAAGCCGGAGGCCCACCTATACAAACAAAGCAAGATAAAGAAAAATACAAACATAGAAGCATCAGTGACATGGAGAAGATCGAACCTGACGACCGTGCCCTCGGCTGGGGGGCAGGGGATGGAGAACCAGTGACCACTCCACCATCACCAACAGGTCGCTTCCCTTTATCAGCTCGGGAAGGCGCCTCTTCGACCACTATCTCTTTGTCGCGAGACAGGGTCGGGGGACGAACACCAGGGGGAGGAGGATCTGCAGCCTTCTTCTTCTTGACAGCCGAGGCCCCGGCCTCAGAGTCGGACCTCCGTGACTTGGACTTAGAGGGTCCAGAGCCCTTGCCCACAGAGACAACTCTCTCGGTCACCAAAGGAGAGTGCCCTAACAATACAAGGAAAACAACGTAAGAAAAAACACAAGTATACCATAAGAGGAAAAGAGAAGGAAGCATACCAGAGGCCCCAGCAGTCTTCCCAAGCATAGGGAAAAGTAGAGCTGGAGGGAGCCCTCCTCTTGCTCAGATCGACCGGAGCTGCCTGCACGTTATACGTTTTCCCGTGAAACCAACCTACAAGGGAAGAACAGAAAGTAAATGTAGATGAGAAGACTAAAGTAACATACCGAACCCCCGGAGTCAGGAATCAAACTAATCCCTGCCTCATAAAGATCTGTCTCAGTCACCAAGGACACGGGGCAGTATGACTGGGTCCTGTGGCTCTCATAGATGGTCTTCATAGTCTCTAAGTCCACAGAAGAGAATTCCCCAAAGGCAGGCCAGCCGTCTGACCGATCCTCATTCAAAACCGGCCAAGTAACATATCGATCCGTAATAAAGAAATAATGTTTGGCCCAGTGGCTCGCCGAGTTATCGCTCCGGGCCACGAAACGAAAAGAAGTATCCCACTCAACCCCACTCAACCCTGTTAGGTTCCGAGTCTAGGGTCAACGGGCGATCGACCTAAGTCTCGTTCCTCACTGGAGATATCGCGGATTCGGTGCTCTCGGGTTGTGTTGTCCTAGCTTGTGTCCTTCCGTCCTTTGCTTCGCTTCTCTTCTCGCCCTGCAAGAGGGGCAATACCAGGCACAAAGGGGGGGGGGTGCCTAATGAACCCTCTCCGATGCCTAAGTCAGTACGGTTTTTGTAGAGAGATAAAGCTAGAGAGATGTCAGAGCAAAATTATGTAACTTGCCAAGATGATCAAATAAATAGTGGAAGTGTTGTATTTATAGGCAACGGTGTCATTAAGGTGGCTTAATGACATCGTTAACCTTTAAACACAATTAATTATCCTTTAAACACGTAATTAAGACCTTAGGGTACGGAGAAGGTTGGCGGAAATAAACCGAGTATGGGAGTCCAAGAATGGTGCCGGGGCCCTTGGGGGGGGGGGGGGAATCCAACCCCCAAGGGTAGGGGTTGGGTGAGGCCACCCAAATAGGGTTGGCCAACCCTATCTCCCCTAGGGGTGATCGGGTTGGCTGACCCGATCTCCCCTAGGGGAGGTCGGGTGTGGCCACCCGACCTCACCTAGGTGAGTCTAACTTGGCCGGACGAGTGCTTCGGCCTCGTCCGGACCGTTGGTGTTTTCGCGAGGTGTTCGGGTTGAAGTTTCGATTTACAATCATTAACGGGATGACTAAAATGAAACGATTCGGAAGTCAACGGGTTCAAATTAGGCGTATATCCATCACATGCCCCCGAGTCAACCAATGGCCTGACCCTTGATTGACTCTATTTTAGGATGGTATGACACGCGCAATTTGAAGCCGGGATTTTACCTTTTGTCTGAATGCTTACTTACCCATGGATGTGTGCCCCTGACTCTGCCCCCTGTCTTATAATATAGAGGAATTGTAAACGTCAGAGTAGCACGGACACGTATCCAAGCACGCGTCCGTCTGAGGTGGAAATAATAAATCTATCCTTGCTATGGGTGTATACTCGAAAAATACACGCTCGCATAGGGATGCAATACGAATACAGCTAAGCGATTCATACTTCAATTTCATGCCGGGATTTGTCTAAGTGGAGAAAAATTTAATTTTGGTCTAAAATTTTTCTAAGTATGGGATGCTTAAAAATAAACCCATGGGATGTTAACTTGAGTGGAGATAAGCCTAACCATAGTCTAAGGGAGGTAAAGATGATAGTTTTCCTTTAACCCTTAGATCTCATCTAATTTTAAATGGAGGGTTGTGATTATGTCACTTTAAAAAACCCTACACCTTTTCAAATATATAGAGGAGTAAAGAAATTACCTCACTTAGCCACCATTGTCATCTTTTTCCTTTTTCCTCACACTTGGAGACCAAGGGAGGCATTCTTGCACACCAAGGGAGGGGGGCCGGCCAAAATTCTGGTGGGGGACCAGGAATTCCGGCCAGCACGGACACGGCGGCACGATCCTAAGGCGACGGCAGCAGCTCCCGGCGACGCGGCGGCAGCTGATCGGGACGGCGACTCAGCCAGCGGCGGCGTGGAGGGCGACTGAGACGACGGCGGAGGCTCCTGTGACTTCGACGGACGGCCACGGCGGCGGGACAGGTGGGAATAGGCGCAGCTCGGCTCCGGCGACGACGAGATCGAAGCTCCGGCGAGGGGCTGATTTCCGGCAACCCCAAAATTTGAATTCCGGACCCGTTTATCACATCGGGTCGGGTTTTCCTAAGGTCCACTCTTTTCCTTTCCGTTACCGTGTAAAATGTTGATTTTTGAATTGCCGATATTCGATTGCCGATACTTGATTGGATACGTGATTGCCGTGGATAACCGTAGCTAGTCCTGGATTTGGGGAAAAAAATTTTGGCCAGTCGTCCGGAGATAGGTTTTTGTCCGATTAGACTATTCCCGTTTTGAATTTGATGTCGAGGCGCCATTTGTGTGTTGATTTCCGTTGGAGGGCGTAATTGTAATTTTGCCCGGGAACTGACTTTTGGTTCGGACAAAATGGTCCGATTTGATTGTCGTGGTGTCCTTGGCGCATGTTCGTTACCTTTGTTGGATGTCTTCGAATCTTTGGTTGTTGTTGTTGGTTGAGTACCGGGGTATTCCCGTTTTTTCGGAAATTTTCTTGTTTTGACGTCTATCATGCCGTGGCAGGTACTGTATTCCTGGTGGTGTCCCCGTACGCAAACTCTGCAAAGGCGTTACATCCTTCGAAGGATGAGTAAGTCCTTCTTTCTCTTCTACTTGTCGCATTACTTCCTTTCCTGTCATTAGCTTAGTGTCGCAATCTGAGCCGGGATGTTAGTCGAAACTTGATTCGAATTTTGGGATTTCGTGCTACCTTTGACTTAGGTCTCGCTGCTTTGTCGGAGAACCACCTGACTAGGTCTGATTATAACGAGCACGTTACTTTAGGTGATATCTGCCCCTTAGATGAGCCTCTATATCCCTTCCTCCCCTCCTTGGGGAATACCCGCCAGACGGTGACAGAGCCTCCCAGGGGAAAGGTCGTTGTTTACCCTTCCCAGATTCGATTTGGATTGCGGCTGCCTTATTGCGATGATCTGGTAGAATTGAGTAGGTTTTTTAGGATTTCCCCTGTGAACCTTGCTCCTAGTGCTATCCGTGTCTGGGTGGGCTTCCGGGTGTTATGCCACTGGTACTCCTGGAAGTACTCACTGGTTTTGTTCCGATGCTTCTATCGATTCCAATATCAGAGGAAGGTAGGCTTTGCGAGTTTTGTAACTCGCCATCCATCCCTCAAAGACTCCAGATTTGCTGACTTCGGGTTGAGTGGGATCGAGTGGAATACCTCTCTTCGCTTCGTGGCCCGGTGTGATAATTCGGCGAGCCACTGGGCCAAACATTATTTCTTCATTACGGATCGATATGTCACTTGGTCGGTCTTGAATGAGGATCGGTCAGACGGCTGGCCTGCCTTCGGGGAGTTCTCTTATGCGGATTTAGAGACTATGAAGGCCATCTATGAGAGCAACAGGACCCAGTCATACTGCCCCGTATCCCTAGTGACTGAGACGGATCTTTATGAGGCAGGGATCAGTTTGACTCCTGATTCCGAGGGTATGTTACTTAGTCTTCTCATCTGCATTTACTTTCTGCTTTTCCCTTGTAGGTTGGTTTCACGGGAAAACATATAACGTGCAGGCGGCACCGGTCGATCTGAGCAAGAGGAAGGCTCCATCTGGCTCTACCCTGAAGAAGTCCCCTATGCTTGGGAAAGTTGCTGGGGCCTCTGGTATACTTCCTTCCCTTTGCCCCTTTATGGTGTACTTGTGTTTTTCTTACCTTGTTTTTCTTGTATTGCTAGGGCATTCTTCTCTGGTGACCGAGAGGGTTGTCTCCGTAGGCAAAGGCTCTGGACCTTCTAAGTCCAAGTCGCGGAGGTCTGACTCTGAGGCCGGGGCCTCGGCTGTCAAGAGGAAGAAAGCTGCTGATCCTCTTCCGTCTGTTGTTCGTCCCCCGATCCTGTCTCGCGACAAAGAGATGGTGGTCGAAGAGGCGCCTTCCCGAGCTGACAAAGGGAAGCGACCTGTTGGTGATGGTGGAGTGGTCACTGGTTCTCCATCCCCTGCCCCCCAGCCGAGGGCACGGCCGTCAGGTTCGATCTCCTTTCCTGTCGTGGATGCTTCTATGTTTGTATGTTTCTTTATTTTGCTTTGTTTGTATAGGTGGGCCTCCGGCTTTGAGTCGGAAGGATTTCACGCGCCTTACCGACGCGGATATCGTTGGGTCTGAGTGGACTCCTTTTGCTGGGTTGAAGGAGTTCCACCTTGATAGCGGGTCTTCCTTACGCACTCCTGAGGTTGGTATCCGTGTGCTTCGCGGTGCCATCCCTCCTGGTGACCGTGCTGCTCAGCCTAAGTCTCCTGGGGAGACCCGGCGTTTCGTTCAGGGTGTACTGTCCCGTTATGTGCCCGTGAGTGGTGTCTTGCTTTCTCCTTTTTACTTTCATGTTGTTGCTTTTCCAGTTACTCATCTGTTGTTAAATTGCTAGGGTATGTCTGACATGGTGAACCTGTCATCCCTTGTGCTCGAGCTATCCGACGAGAAGAAGGCGCTTGAGGACAGCCAAGCATCCCTCAAGGCGGAGCTTGCCAGTGCCACTGAGAAGGCGCGGCTGTCCGATCTGAAGATTGAGGAGCTCAGGGACCAAGTGTCATTACTTGAGACTACCGTAGGTAGCTTACGCCGGGAGGCTGAGGTCGCATCTTCGCTCCACTCTGAGGAGTTGCGGAAATTAGAGGCAAGGTGCCGGGTAGAGGAGAAGACTGTTGCAGTGTCTGAGTACAAGGCTTCCTCTGCCTTTACTGCTGACTACAGTGTGCGGCTTACTCAAGAGATGAACCAGTTTGGTGAGTATCTTGTTGACCATATTTTTCGCATTGATCCTCAGTTTCCGGTTGGCGATCTTGGTGATTTTGGACCGTACGCTACTGGTTATATGGCTGTCCTTAGGGGTCAGGCTGCTGTTGCAGACGAGCCTGCCCCTACACAGGTGGATGCTACGCCTGTGGATATTGACACTTCGGACTCTTCCTCCTCTTCCTCCAACTCTGCTGGTGGTTCGGCCTCAGGGGGTCAGGGTGACTCCCCAGAGGGCTCTGGTTGATGTATTGACATCTTTCTATCTTTGTACATACGACCCTACTCTTTCTCCCCTTTGATGGGTTGAGTATCTTTTGGGATTGCTGTTGGATTTTGTGTTGCTTTCCTTTTCCGTATTGTGTTATTGGTAGTGTGGTTCACTTGCCTTTTGATGGGGACTTCGTATGCTTTTGTATGTATCCCTTTGATTATGGACTTTTCCTTTGGTGTGTCTCCTTTGCTTATCCTTCTTTTGTATTTTCCTTCATGCCATGCCTGCTATCTCATCAAGAAAAAACGTTATATGTTCTTCATAGCACTTTACTTTTAAGTTACTTTCTCATGGGATCCTTCTTAGTATGGTGTAATGATCTTCTGATACCCTTTGAATGGTATGTATGGTGTTGTTAGACCAAAGATACGCTCTTGGTGGGCGTTGAATACTGTTCACGAGATACGCTCCCGGAGGGCACCAGTAGTTAGACCAAAGATACGCTCTTGGTGGGCGTCGAAATTGTTCGCGAGATACGCTCCCGGAGGGCACCAGTAGTTAGACCAAAGATACGCTCTAGGTGGGCGTTGAAACTGTTCACGAGATACGCTCCCGGAGGGCACCGAAACTGTTCACGAGATACGCTCCCGGAGGGCACCAGTAGTTAGACCAAAGATACGCTCTAGGTGGGCATTGAAACTGTTCACGAGATACGCTCCCGGAGGGCGTCAAAACTGTTCACGAGATACGCTCCCGGAGGGCACCAGTAGTTAGACCAAAGATACGCTCCAGGTGGGCGTCGAAGCTGGTAGTTTGAAATCTACCTCAAGATACGCTCTTGGGGGCGTCGAATCTGGTAGTGTTTTTTCTACCTCAAGATACGCTCTTGGGGGCGTCGAATCTGGTAGGTTGCAAATCTACCTCAAGATACGCTCCTGGGGGCGTCGAAGGTCGTAGTTTTAGAAACTACTCTCAAGATACGCTCTTGGGGGCGTCGAAATTCGTAGTTTTTGGAAACCACTCTCAAGATACGCTCTTGGTGCGTCGAAGGTCGTAGTATGAATACTACTCTCAAGATACGCTCTTGGGGGCGTCGAGGGTCGTAGTATAAAAACTACTCTCAAGATACGCTCTTGGGGGCGTCGAAGGTCGTAGTATAAAAACTACTCTCAAGATACGCTCTTGGGGGCGTCGAAGGTCGTAGTATAAAAATTACTCTCAAGATACGCTCTTGGGGGCGTCGAATCTGTTCGCCGGATAGGCTCCCGGAGAGCACAGGGTTCGTAGTTTTTGGAACTACTCTCAAGATACGCTCTTGGTGGCGTTGAAGGTGTTGTTGACTTGACGTCATATCTGTGTAAGGATAACTCAATGATTATATCATCTCCTTCTTTTTAAAAAAATACTTTTGAGTAACTTCTACTTCATTAGGAGCATTCAAGGCTTTATGTACACATGGGATGCCTTGGGTGGATCAAGGCACCCTTTGGAGAAAATCAAAGATAGTTGTAGAGTTGGAGTAACTTCGTGAGTTCTCCTTCTCAAAAGTTGTTTTTGGAAAACTTAGGAAGCTTGAAGATGCAAAGTGCTAAATATGAAACTAAGGATATGGGGTGGTCAGTTTGCCTATTGCCACGTACTCCTTTAGGCCTCCATTGTAAATCATCTCCTCCACTTCTATCTTTAGCACCATGCAGTTGTTAGTTTGATGCCCCCAGGTCCCATGGTATTCACACCATCCCTGTGCATCTCTTCCTAGGAAGGCCTTGCCTTCTTCTCTGCATGTGGGTAGCTCTTCCTTGAGGTGTTTCTGAAAAAGTTCTTCTATGCTCACTGTAAGGGGTGTGAATTTGAAATTTACACCTCCTTGCAGTGTATCAGTCTTTCTTTCTTTCTCCTGGACTTCCTCCGGTTGCTCTATCTCCTTTGCAAATGCCTTGTCTAGCTTTTCCTTGAGCTCTCTCATCGTGCTTGTCATGACCATCTCATAAAGGCCTCCATACGCTTCAAATGAGTTTGGATGCATGTTTCTAGTGAAGGCTCTGACGGCTTCCCTTCTTGGGATGTCCATGTTGGCACCATAACTGGAGAACCTTTCGAAGTAGCTTGACATTGGCTCCCTCGGCATTTGCTTGATGTCATCGATGTGTCAGAAGCCTCTTATGATGGAGTCCCTTGTTCTTTTTCCTTGTGCGCTTTCTGGTTGCCAAGGTATGCTTGTTACCTTTACAGCCTTGCTCATGTGACTCTTCTTAGCCATTCTTTGAAAAAACTGCCTGCTCAGGCGGAGTGCAACTCCGTTCTTCATCTTTCTTTGCCTTTGTCTCTTCATCACCTTCTTGTTGTCTTGGTCGGTCCCTACCATGACCATTGCCACTGTGTCTGTCCTGTGTGATCCGCGTCTCATGGAATTGACGTAGCACTGCCTTGCAGTGCGCTGGTCACCCAGGTCTTCTCCAACTCCATTCTCAGTGATGTACTTCAATTTCTGGTGTACGGTAGATGGTACGATTTCGTATGGATTTATGGTTGTTCTTCCTAGGATCCCATTGTAGGCTCCCAGGCTTTCAACCACCAAGAAGTTAACGTTTACCTTCAGCTGTGTCCATCCTTGGCCCATGGTCACTGGCAATGTTATCATTCCCAGGGGGTAACTTGTTGCTCTTGAGAAGCCAAGCAGAGGGAAGTTGACTGGTTTGATGTCTGCCTTCGTTTTCCCTATTTCCTCTAGGACCCTTAGGCTTAGGAGGTCTGCTGAGCTGCCCCCATCTACCAGTATTCTCTTTACATCAAAATTATCAATGTCTATTGTGATGACTAACGCATCGTCATGTGGGAAGACAATGTGGCTCTTGTCCTTCTCCGAGAATTCAATCTTCATCTCCTCTCCTCTCCTTCTCGTGGTCTTTTCCTCCACCTTGGCACTGAACTCAGTTTGGATGCGTAAACCTCCCTTGCATTAGCAGTTGGGCCACCTGATGCCACTCCTCCGTGTATCATGTTTATGGTTCCCCTCTTGTTGGGTGGAGGATTGTAGTCTACCTTGCTTTTGCCTTTGTGCCTGTATGATGGCCCTAACTGTATGTTGTTGCCCCCATGATCCACGAACTGCTTTAGTTCTCCCCTTTGGATGACATTGTTGATGCTTAGCTTTAGGCTGAAGCATTCGTTCGTGTCATGCCCGTATGCTTCATGGTTATCACACCATCTGTCCTTGTGGGTCCCCACCATTGGGGCTCTCCACCTTGCAGGGGGTGACCAGAGTTTCTGATATCGCATCTCTTTTAGGACAGTAGCTGGGGTGGCGTTCAATGGGATGAACTTGATGACGTTGATTTCCCTAGCCTTCAGTGGTTCGCCCATCTGATTTCTTTGCTGGGGCGGACGCCATTCCAGCTGCCTTGTGTGTTGAGGTGCCTGAGGTGGCTTTCCTCTGTTTGGCTTTGCGTTGTCTTCCTTAGCTGCTTGAATCTTGGCTTTCTTACTTGCCCTGTGCCTCTCCAGGTCTATATGAGTTTTTACTCTCCCTGCTAGCTCCTCTAAGGTGCTTCCTGGTTTCTTGGCCATCTTTTCTGCCAGCGTGGACCCGAAGCGGCCTAGGTTTCTAATAAAGGCTCGTATTATTTCACCCTCAGTGATGTCGCCCTGGATGTCTGCTATGTTTTGGTTAAACCTAGTGTAGTAATTTGCGAGAGATTCATCATTTTCTTGCTTCACGTCATCGATGGAGCCTGTTCCTTTGAGGAGCTTCCTTTCTCCTAGATATCTCTGAAGAAATTTCGCCTTTAGTTGCTCCCATGAGTGGATGCTCTCTGAAGGTAGGCTAAAGAACCAATGTGAAGCCACCCCTGATAGGGTGTTTGGAAATAGGAGTGCCTTGTATCTTTCATCAGTAGTTCTCCCAAATAGGGAGGCTTCATGTTGTTGAATATGCTCCAGAGGGTCTCCCTTGCCATTGTACTTTGCAATCTGGATTGTATGCAGGGAGTCCGGCACCTTGCTCATCTCCAATTCCGTCGTGAAGGGGTGGTTCGTTTTATCAATTAGACAATGTAAGCCATGTTTCTTTGACTCATTCATTTTCCTTGTTATCATTGCCTCTATCTCTTTTGGAGTGATCAACGCCGGTGTCGGAGTGTAATCTCTTTGATAGCCTCCGTAGTTATAGATTGGGCTTGCCGGGATCCCTTGTCCGTGTTGGTACGGACTGTAGGTGTATCCTTGGTGTCCCTGCTGGGGTACTTCATAGAATTCTTGCCTCCTTGGAGGTCTTGCTTGTCTGTCCGCCCCCAGCGGGGTGTAAGCCCTGGCGTTCTGTTGTTGCCTAGGAGGCACGAATTGCTTCCTTCCCTCTGGGGGTGGCTCTTGGTAATTTCCTCTTTGCTCTTCTCGCTGCCCTGCTCGAGGGTGCGAGTGGCGTTCTTCCGTTGGGATCTGTTCCTCTTCATGAGTCACTGTATGTGCCCCCTGTGTGTATGCCGGCCTTGTGTATGTTGTGTGGGCGCGGTTGTCATTCCTTTGGGCCGTATGGATATCCTTGGGGTTGCGCCTCATAGTAATATCCCTCGGGAGGTGCCGTGTATTTGGATGGCACTCCCTGTTGCTCCCTCTCTCTCTGTGGCCTCCTTGCCAAAGGGGTTGAGGCTGTGGAAGACTCAGCCCCAGCTGGGCGTGAGGGTCCTCCTTCCTGGTTGTTGGGCTGGGGAGCATGTGGGGTTACTTGAGGCTCTGGGTGCACAGGCTGTTTCCCTGGGTTAGGCTGCCTTGCTGGAGGTATAGGCTGTCTCCCTCGCCTATTGCCTCAAGGTGGGCGGTGATGCTTAGACACCATGTTGTTCGTCATTGCTCTTGTTATTGCCAGGCTTTCTGTTCGAAGCCCACAGACGGCGCCAAATGTTAGGTTCCGAGTCTAGGGTCAATGGGCGATCGACCTAAGTCTCGTTCCTCACTGGAGATATCGCGGATTCGGTGCTCTCGGGTTGTGTTGTCCTAGCTTGTGTCCTTCCGTCCTTTGCTTCGCTTCTCTTCTCGCCCTGCAAGAGGGGCAATACCAGGCACAGAGGGGGGGGGGTGCCTAATGAACCCTCTCCGATGCCTAAGTCAGTACGGTTTTTGTAGAGAGATAAAGCTAGAGAGATGTCAGAACAAAATTATGTAACTTGCCAAGATGATCAAATGAATAGTGGAAGTGTTGTATTTATAGGCAAAGGTGTCATTAAGGTGGCTTAATGACATCGTTAACCTTTAAACACAATTAATTATCCTTTAAACACGTAATTAAGACCTTAGGGTATGGAGAAGGTTGGCGGAAATAAACCGAGTATGGGAGTCCAAGAATGGTGCCGGGGCCCTTGGGGGGGGGGGGGAATCCAACCCCCAAGGGTAGGGGTTGGGTGAGGCCACCCAACCCCTCCTAGGGGAGATCGGGTTGGCTGACCCGATCTCCCCTAGGGGAGGTCGGGTGTGGCCACCCGACCTCACCTAGGTGAGTCTAACTTGGCCGGACGAGTGCTTCAGCCTCGTCCGGACCGTTGGTGTTTTCGCGAGGTGTTCGGGATGAAGTTTCGATTTACAATCATTAACGGGATGACTAAAATGAAACGATTCGCAAGTCAACGGGTTCAAATTGGGCGTATATCCATCAAACCTGAATACAGCAAATCGGGAATCTTTGAGGGATGGATGGCGAGTTACAAAACTCGCGAAGCCTACCTTCCTCTGATACTGGAATCGATAGAAGCACCGGAACAAGACCAATGAATACTTCCAGGAGTACCAGTGGCATAACACCCGGAAGCCCACCCAGACGCGGATAGCACTAGGGTCAAGGTTCACAGGGGAGATCCTAAAGAACCTACTCAATTCTACAAGATCATCGCAATAAGGCAGCCGCAATCCAAACCGAATCTGGGAAGGATAAACAACAACCTTCCCCCTGGGGGGCTCTGTCACTGTCTGGCGGGTATTCCCCAAAGAAGGAAGGAAGGGATATAAAGGCTCATCTAAGGGGAAAATGTCACCTAAAGTAACATGCTCGTTATAGTCAGACCTAGTCAGGTAGTTATCCGACAAAGCAGCGAGACCTAAATCAAAGGCAGTGAGAAATTCCAAGCTTGAATCAGGCTCCGACTAACACCCCGGCTCAGTATACGGCTCAGAATTTGACACCAAACTAATGGCAGGAAAGTGATGGATATACGCCCAATTTGAACCCGTTGACCTCCGAACCGTTGTATTTTTATCGTCCCATTTATGATTGCAAATCGAAACTTCAACCCGGACACTTCGCGAGAACACCAACGGCTCGGACGGGGCCGAAGCGCCCGTCCGACAACGAAGGACTCACCTAGGTGAGGTTGGGTGGCCACACCCGACCTCCCCTAGGGGAGATCGGGTCAGCCAACCCGATCTCCCCTAGGGGAGATCGGGTGGACCAACCCGATCTCTCCTAGGAGAGATCGGGTCAGCCGACCCGATCTCTCCTAGGAGAGATCGGGTCGGCCAACCCGATCTCTCCTAGGAGAGATCGGGTTGGCCAACCCGATCTCTCCTAGGAGAGATCGGGTCGGCTGACCCGATCCCTCCTAGGAGGGATGGGGTTGGCCAACCCCACCCTCCCTAGGAGGGGTTGGGTGCCCTCACCCAACCCCTACCCTTGGGGGTCGGATTCCTCCCCCCCCAAGGGTCCCGACACCCCTCTCAGACGCCCATGCTCGGTCCAGTCTGCCTACCTCCTCCGAATCCTAAGGTCTTAATTATATACTTAAAGGTTAATTAATTGTGTTTAGAGGTTAACGATGTCATTAAGTCACCTTAATGACACCGTTGCCTATAAATACCCCACCTTCACAACTCATTTGGGCATCTTGGCTATTTGGATAATTTAGCTCTGACATCTCTCTAGCTTTATCTCTCTAGAAGTATAGTTCTGACTTAGGCATCGGAGAGGGTTCACCAGACACCACCCCCCCCTCCTCCGTGTCTGGTATTGCCCCTTTTGCAGGGCAAAGAGAGAGAAGAAGAGAAGGAACCAAGGGAAGAAGGAACGGAAGAAGGACATAGGAAAAGACAAGGCGACTTGAGAAGACCGGATCACACACACCCCCCTACAAGGAGTGGGATTAAAGCCGACACCCCGTTGACTGAGATCCCATAACTTAACAGAAAGAAAGCAATGCGACGAATAGAAAGAAAGAGAAACTTACTCATCCTTCGAAGGATGTAACGCCTTTGCATTGTTTGCGTACGGGGACACCACCACGAATACAGTACCTGCCACGGAATGACAGATGTCAAAACAAGAAGATTTTCGGAAAGACCGAGCATACCCCGGCACCCGACAAACAACAAACAAAAATTCAGAGGCATCCAACAAAGGTAACAAACGCACGTCAAGGACACCCCAACGATAAAATCGGACAATTTTGCTCAAATCAAAAATCAATTCCCGGGTAAAATTACGATTACGCCCCCCAACGGGAATCAACGCACAAATGGCGCTCCAACGTCAAATTCAAACGGGAATAGTTTAAACGGACAAAACACTATCTCCGGACGACCGGCCAAAAAATTTTCCCCCAAATCGGCGGTTATCTACGGCAATCACATATTCAATCAAGCATCGGCAATCGAATATCGGCAATTCAAGTATCAACATTTTACACGATAACGAAAAGGAAAAGATTGGACCTTTGGAAAACCCGACCCGATTTGATAAACGGTTCCGGAAATCGAGCTTTGATGTTGACCGGAACCAGCCCCTCGCCGGAAATTCGATTTCGTCGTCGCCGGAGCCGAGCTACGCCTGGTCCCGTCTGCCCCGCCGCCGTGGCCGTCCGCCGTAGTCGCAGGAGTCCTTGCTGTCGCGAACTGCCGTCTCCGCCCCAGCCGTCCTCCACGCCGCCACGAGATGGGTTTCTCTTCCGATCAACAGCCGTCGCGCCACCGCCCTCCACCGGTCTTCTCCTCGCCCGAGCTGCTGGTCGGAATTTCTGGTTCTCCACCGGAATTTCGGCCGGCCCCCCTCCCTTGGTGTGCAAGAATTCCTCCCTTGGTCTCCAAGTGTGAGAAAAAAGGAAAAAGATGACAATGGTGGCTAAGTGAGGTAATTTCTTTACTCCTCTATATATTTGAAAAGGTGTAGGGTTTTTTTAAAGTGACATAATCACAACCCTTTATTTAAAATTAGAAGAGATCTAAGGGTTAAGGGAAAACTATCATCTTTACCTCCCTTAGACTATGGTTAGGCATATTTCCACTCAAGTTAACACCCCATGGGTTTATTTTTAAGTACCCCATACTTAGAAAAATTTTAGACCAAAATTAAAAAATTTCTCCACTTAGACTTATCCCGGCATGAAATTGAAGCATGGACTCGTTTAGCTGTATTCATATTGCATCCCCACGCGAGCGTATATTTTCCAAGTATACGCCCATGGCGGGGATAGATTTATTATTTCCATCTCAGACAGACACGTGCTTGGACACGTGTCCGTGCTATTCTAACATTTACAATCCCTCTATCTTATAAGACAGGGGGCAGAGTCAGAGACACATATCCATGGGTGAGTAAGGATTCCGACAAAAGGTAAAATCCCGGCTTCAAATTGCGCGTGTCATACCATCCTAAAATAGAGTCAATCAAGGGTCAGGCCAGTGGTTGACTCGGGGGCATGTGATGGATATACGCCCAATTTGAACCCGTTGACTTCCGAATCGTTTTGTTTTGATCACCCTGTCAATGATTGTAAATCGAAACTTCGACCCAAACACCCCGCGAAAACGCCAACGGTCCGGACGAGGCCAAATACTCGTCCGAACCGAGGTAGACTCACCTAGGTGAGGTCGGGTGGCCACACCCGACCTCCCCTAGAGGAGATCGGGTCAGCCAACCCGATCTCCCCTAGGAGAGATCGGGTGGACCAACCCGATCTCCCCTAGGGGAGATCGGGTTGGCCCACTCGATCCCCCCTAGGGGAGATAGGGTTGGCCAACCCTATCTCCCCTAGGGAGGGGTTGGGTGGCCATACCCAACCCCTACCCTTGGGGGTCGGATTTTCTCCCCCCAAGGGCCCCGACACCATTTCCCGACTCCGATACTCAGTTTATTTCCGCCATCCTCTCTGTGCTTCAAGGTCTTAATTACGTGATTAAGGGCTAATTAATTGTGCTTAAATGTTAACGATGTCATTAAGCCAACTTAATGACACCGTTGCCTATAAATACAACATTTCCACCATTCATTTGGACATCTTGGCTAAGTGTACAATTTAGCTCTGACATCTCTCTAGCTTTATCTCTCTAAAAGTATCGTACTGACTTAGGCATCAGAGAGGGTACATCAAGCACCACCACCCCCCCCCCCTCCGTGCTTGATATTGCCCCTCTTGCAGGGCACGTGGAGAAGAGAAGGCGAAGGACAGAAAGACACGGATCAGGACAACAAGACTTAGGAGCACCGAACCCGCAATTTCTCCAGTGAGGAATAAGTCTTAGGTCGACCGCCCGTTGACCTGAAACTTAGAACCTAACAAGGCCGAAATGTTTACTTGTGGCCCAAGTAATTTTTAAAGCCCAAAAATATTTAACTTAGCCACCAAGTGATATTTATTATATAAAATAATTTCCAATATATATATATATATACTATATATGTTTAATTTAGATCTTTTTCTGATTTTATTTAAAGAATTTAACAGTAAATTAAGTGTTCAGGCTCATTATATTCGTTTATTTCCATGTATTGTTGAGTTTTTATATTTTATTATCTTCACCATTCTAACTTTGTTTTTTTTGTGTGACAGGTACATATTTTTAGAGTTATTAACTAAGTTTTTTTTGTCATTGTTTTAATTCGCACACACTCCACTTTAGAATAATCTCCAAAACGCCTAAAATCCAGGGAGACTAGGAACCCCGGAAGTTTAATACGTTAAGACCGGAGCGGCTGGGCCGTCGGTACGACTCCGAAAAACTCCACTCGCTTGTGAAGGTCATGTGATCCCTATGATGGGGAGAGAAAACCACATTGTCGGGAGCCTATCAGTGGAACCTCACTTGTAGAGCAAAGCCACACATTTTTTTACCCCTAACATGTTGTGTTTTATCCGTGTTTTTTTGTTGTAAAAAAATGTTGTCAGAAACACTGTAAGTTTTTTTTAATTGTGTAACTTTATTCTCATGCATTCATCTTATTGCATTTTTTTAAAAAAAAAAAAAAAAAACTTTTCAGCCAAGTAGTTAGTCATTTTATTGTAAACTTTACAGTTCATCGTGTCTTCCAACTCCGGACCTCCCGATATTGGCATCGGAGGCTTTTAACTTTACAAACAATCTTCTGAGGCGGATCTCCTCATCCAAGATTCTCCGATATTCCGAGGATAACCACCAAATCCGAAAAGATTTCTCGATTACTCAACTATTAAATGCAATGGGTGATGAAGCGACGGCTTGGGTACCCGTGTCTACTTTTTCTGAAAAAGCACTTTTTAGCCGTTTTGTCGCTAGCGCCTCAACGACTCAGGTTGAAGCGTTTCATCTTCAACGGTCCAGATTGCAACGTCTCTTCGGCTATCTTCTCTCCTATAAAACCCCCAAATCCTGGCTCTATCTCCTCCACTGCTTCATCCTCTGCAATTTCAAAAGCTCGAGCTCTCCTTCCTGATTCCTGATCAACGCTCCAGCAACCAGGATCTCCGACCATCAAGATCATCTTTTCTTCCCCAATTCATCATGTCTGGTAAGATTCCTCCTCCGATTCTGAAAAAACTGTTAGCATAGTTTTCTTTTATTTCAATCAGTCTTACCCGGACTTTTCCAAAAACCAACTGTTCCTTTTCTTGCCGTGGTCATTTTCCAGACGGTGAATCCAGTTCTTGGGGAAGAAAACCCTTCAAGTTTGATTATGGTTGTAATGAGATTTCGGAAAATACCTACGACGAAGCTCTCCGGGAGGGATGTATCACTTCCACCTGGGAGCCTCGCTACCCTATCCTCGCCCTCGTCCCCGGGAAGGTGAGGTATTTGTCTCCACCGGGCAAGTATCAGCGGGGATCCGATTCCCTTTCTGCGGGGATCTAGTTGAGATGTGTGAGTATTACAAAACACATTCGACTACTTTTTCCCCCCACGCCATCCGTGTGTGGAATGCCTTCCATGTCCTTTGCCTCCGCCAACAGTGGACCTATAGCCTCCGACTTTTCCGGAACTTCTATGGAATGAAGTGCAATGATGTCGGGGTCTGTGCCTTCTATCCCCGGATGCCCAAATGGAGCAAGACGCAGCTTTCTCGATATAGCTGGAACGGCGACACCTGGAAGGTCACCAAAGGTCGGGGGCTCATCACTGACTCGGGGCCTGACAACAGTGGCTGGAAGAAGAATTACTTCTTCATCCGGAACAGCTCCATCCCGTGGCCCCGATGGGAGGTTGAAGCAGACCCTCCTCCCGCTTATCACACTTACTCCGTGGAGGATTTTCAGATTCTCCACTACATCCAACTCTATCGTTGGGGGGATTCCTTCGCTCCCCTCGATGCCAACTCCATCGTGGAGCGGGATCTGGTTTTGGCCGGGATCCGTCTCCTTGATGTTGCCTCCGGGGGTCAACTCTACGACGGCCCCTCCAATGTCGTTCATTGGGTAATATCCTAATCGCACCTTTGCTTTCGTCTTTGCAGCTAAGAAGGTATCAATGCTGACCAATATCATGCTTAAGCAGTCGGAGACCGATGCCGTCCAACGCCCCGCAAGGAAGAGGAAGTTCTCGAAGAGGGCCGCCTCCTCATCGGCACCTCCATCTGCGGAGGAGGCCAAGCGGGCCCAGGTGGAGAAGATGGAGAGGATCTTCAACACCCAGACTCCCGACAAAGGTAAGCAGCTCCGATTAGCCATCTGATTATACAAAAAGCGTATTCCCGAGGAGTTGATCCCCTCCGATAAGAAAGCCATAATCGAAGGGATCAACTGCATCCTGCAAGGAGAAACTCCCCGCATCCTCAAAGCGGGTTATTACAACTATTACTGGAAAGACCAGTATCTCTCCCGTCGCGTCATTTGGTATAAGGATCCCGATCAACTTCCTGATTATCTTTCTGAAGCTTCTCGTCCTCCAGCTGCAGGTCAATCGGGAGCTAGAGCTTCAGCGGGGTCGCCACCCTCCGACGCTCGTGTCGGGGAGCCCCTCTTTCCACTTCCTGCCCCGAGAGGATCGGGGGCTGAAGATGACCCGACGGACGGTCAGTTCCGTCGGGTGGTTGACCTGGACATTTCTCACTCTTCTGAGGAGACGAGCGAAGGTCAAGCCCTGATTCGTCGTCGGGGGGTGAGGCAGACCCCATTAGAGCCAACTCCCGAGGGGCTGCATCCATCTTCCCCAGCACAACAGTATTCGCCAATTTTGAGCCTGACTCCTGAAGGGACGATCGGGTCCCACGGCGGCTCGGAGGCACGCACCTCCGACACTCGGGTCGTCCTTCCCCCTCTCCCCTTAGACGGGAGTTTCTATCAGCTTTACACTCCCGACCAGGCGGCGGCTCCCTGGACCCCGATCGAGTCAGTGCGAGGGGACCCGCTCCGTCAGGGCGATGCGCCACCGGAACTGGGTCTGCACCTACTGGCAGGTTCAGTTCCGCCATCTCTGAAGCTTCCGCTCTCCTTAGCTCGGGAGGACATCCACACGGACATTCGCAAAATGGCCGTTTGCCGCGTGAAGGTAAGGCTTCCTGTTTTTACACTTAATATATAAGGTAAAATATTCTCATGTACTAACTTCTTCCTTTCTTTTTCACAGGAAATGGCGGACCAACACCGCTGTTTCGGGTACATCCTGGCCCTGGAGGAGGCCCTTGAGCAGGAGCGAGCCAAGGTGGCCCCCGAGGTCTTGGCCAAGCTCGAGGAGGATTTGGCTGCCCCCTTGAGCAGGAGCGAGCCAAGGCGGCCCCCGAGGTTAAGGAGCAGGCCCTCCATAGACAGAAGACTCGGGACCTCCTGAGGCAGGTCCACGACTTCGAGCGGTTGCTGAAGCAGGAGCAGCAAAAGCTCAAGGAAGAGCAGTAGAGGCACGCGGAGGATCGGGACAGGCTCGTCCTGGAGAAGAAGGCTCTTGAGGATGCCAAGGCGGGACTGGAGGCTGAGAAGGTCCTTCTCGCCAATCGGTCCCAACAGATGGAGCGGGAAATCGCAGAGTTTCCCACCAAGCTGGCTGAGGCTGAGGCCAAGGGTTGGGAAGATTACTGGGGCTCCGAGGATTTCAAGGTGGACGCGGTGAGGTTCTGTAACGCGGAGATGGAGACTACCTTGCTCAATGCTGTCGAGGAGCTCCATCTGGAGTATGGCAGTGCCATTGACTTCACCAAGTCTCAGACTCTCGCCCCCTTCGCGGAGAGGTATTTCAGCCTTTCAGAGGAGAGTGACGGGGCCAACACCCCCGAGGAGACTGCGGGTGCTGAAGGCACGGTGGAGCCTCCAAGTACAGACCTCCCGACAATCGACCCTTCACTGGCTGACCTCTAAGGGTCCGATCCTCCCGCGGCCAATCTTCCAGGATCCGATCCTCCGATCGCGGAGCCTTCTGCCACGGACCTCGTGGACTCTGCTCCCCTCGATGCTGCCAAGGATCAAGCTTAACGCTTTATTTTAGAATCCTTGTAATTTCCTTCCCTTGTCGTGAACCTTTCAGGCCTTTATAATATCAATCTATTTTGGTTCCGATTATCGCTGCACCACTAGGTGAATTAACCACGCCACTTAAGGCGATTTGACCATACCACTTGAAGTGATTCAACACGTCACTTAAGACGTTTTAACCACACCACTTAAGGCGTTTTAATTACGCCGCTTAAGGCTATTTAACTACACCACTTAAGGCGATTTAGCCATGCCACTTAAGGCAATTTAACCACACCACTTAAGGCGATTTAACCACTCCACTTAAGGCGATTTAACCACACCACTTAAGGCGATTTATCCACACTACTTAAGGCGATTTATCCACACCACTTAAGGCGATTTATCCACACCACTTAAGGCGATTTAACCACACCACTTAAGGCGATTTAATCGCAAGCAACCTCTTTATTCATTGATGGCTCGAAACCTGTTTATATCAAATCACAACGATAAACAACTTGCACCACTAAAGGCGACTAATATCAGGCATGACATTTCTTCAAGTGTTCACCACTAAAAGAATGCTTCAACACATTGCCATCGAGGTCTTCCAACTTATACGCATTTCGAGCTGGCATCCCCAAGACCTTATAAGGTCCTTCCCATTTTGGTGACATCTTGTTGATCCAATCCAAAAGGGTAAATTTGTTCCGACGCCAGACCAGTTCCCCGACAAAGAACTGTCGAGACTTGACTCGCCGATTGTAATATCGGGTCGTTGCCAAGCGCATCCGAGCCTGGGCCTCCTCGGCATTCCGCCCTTTCTCTTCGACCAAGTCCAAGTCCAGACGCCTCATTTCATCATTCGACAGAGGTTTATAATACCTCGTCCGATGGGATGCCACAGCTATTTCAACGGGAGCAACTGCTTCCGTGCCATAAACAAGGCCAAACATAGTCTCCCCAGTCGATCGTTTGGGTGTTGTTCTAACAGCCCAATGCACATTTTCCAGCTCATCCAGCCATTTGCCCTTCAAGGCATGGACCCTCTTCTTCAGGCCATCCATCACGATCTTGTTGGCTGACTCCACCTGTCCATTGGTTTGAGCATGATGGACAGAGGCTGTCCGATGCTCAATTTTCAATTCCTCCAGGTACTCCTTCCACTGGACCCTTTTGCAACTGGAAGGGGTCCCACCAAATCGATTCCTCATTGCACTCTTGATGGACGTCAGATCGGCAGCTGGAGCCACGATATTCGGGGCGTACCTCTGGCAAGCGTCACAGGATCGGACTAGCATCGTTGCCTCATTGTTCATCGAGGGCTAGTAATAGCCCAGGTTCAGCACTTTCCTCACGACGGATCGGGCACCTTCATGACAAGCCGAGTATCCTTCGTGAACCTCCCTAAGGATCCGATCTGTATCGGGCTCAGCCACACATTTCAAGTAAGGAGTTGAAGGAGTTGAATACCCCTTTTTATACAACTGATTGTCCACCATCCCATAATTGACCGCGATTCGGCATAATTTGCCTGCTGCTACTTCATCATCGGGGACTGCCCCCGTAGTCAGGTACGCGGCTATCGAGGTCATCCAAGTGGGCTCCTCCGATCCGGTCTCGATGGCACATACCTCCGATTGATCGCCGGCTGACAGGATCACCTTCTCCAAGAATTGCACCTTCCGACTTTCATCGAGGGGTGCCCCCAAGGCGAACTTGCTCAAGGCATCTGCTTCCACATTATCCTCCCTCGGGATCGCCTCAATATCGAAGCTCTTGAAAATCTCCTTCAAGGTTTGCACCTCACGAAGGTACTTTTTCATCATCGGGCTCTTTGCTTCGTATCGCCCCTGGACTTGGTTCACAACCAGGCTAGCATCACACTTCACCTTTAAGTGACCAACTCCCGTTCCTTTGGCAATCTTGAGGCCGGTGATGAGAGCCTCATATTCAGCTTCATTGTTGGTGGCCCTAAACGTCAAGGCCAAGGCATATCGAAGGGGCTCGCCTCCACCTGGCGGTATTAGCACGAACCCTGCTCCCGATCCTTCTGAGTTTGAGGAGCCATCGGTATACATCTCCCATGTGTCTTCGTCATCGGGCTGTTCTGACTGCTCTGCCATCGGGACTTCCATGGTTGCCCCCTCTACAGGGCCCGCTTCTTCTAGATCGGGGGCTGTAGACTCCGCTATGAAATCCTCCAACGCCTGGCCCTTAATAGCAGTTCTCGGAGCAAAGTGAATGCGGAACTCACTAAGCTCGACTGCCCATTTCACTAATCTCCCCGACGCATCAGGTCGGTTCAAAAAATGTTTCAAGGGCTGATTCGTCAAAACAGTAATCTCATTCGCATGGAAGTAAGGTCTCAGCTTCCGAGCAGTAACAATCAACGCATAAAGATACTTCTCAACGGCGGGATAATTCATTTCAGACTTGGCGAGTGCCTTGCTTACATAATAGACGGGGACTTGGTTACCCTCTACGACTTTCACTAAGACAGAGCTAACAACAAATTCAGAAATAGCCAAATACAGATAGAGTGGCTCGCCTGGAATGGGCTTCGCCAACGGCGGGAGGGTGCGGAGGTGCTGCTTGAGTGCCTGGAATGCCTCTTCGCACTTGGCAGTCCACTCAAACTTCTTGTTGGTCCTCAGCACTTCAAAGAACGGCATGGATTGGTCGCTTGCCTTGGACAGGAAGCGATTCATCGCGGCCAATCGGCCATTCAGCACCTGCACCTCCCGATGGTTCGTCGGGGACTTCATCTCCTCGATCGCCTTCAGCTTCTCAGGGTTCACCTCGATTCCCCTCTGGCTTACCATGAAGCCCAGAAACTTCCCTGAGTGCACTCCGAAGGCACACTTGGTCGGGTTCAAGCGAACTTGATGAAGCCTCATCTGCTCAAACGCCGTGGCCAAGTTATGAACATGATCCTCGGCCTGTCGGGACTTTTCCCCAGCATATCCCCGAACAGTTTGTTCACCATCCTCTGATAAGTTGCACCGGCATTGATAAGCCCAAAGGGCATGACATCGTAGTGATAGATGTCCCTATCAGCATAAAAAGCGGTATGGGGGGCATCCTCCTTGGACATCTTGATCTGACTGTAGCCGGAGTAGGCATCCATAAAGCTCAGCAACTCATGTCCCGATGTGGCGTCCACCAGCTGATCGATCATCGGGAGTGGATAGCAATCCTTCGGGCATGCTTTGTTCAGGTCGCGGAAATCAACACACATCCGCCACTTGCCATTGCTCTTCTTCACCAGGACTGGATTGGCGACCCAAGTCTGGAATCGGAGTTCCTTAATAAATCCAGCATCGAGCAACCTGCCCACTTATTGCTGGATCGCGATCTTCTTGTCGACACCCATCGGGCGCCTTCTCTGTGCAATCGGCTTGATCGCGGGGTCAATCTTCAGCTCATGAGTAATCACATCGGGGCTGATTCCTGGCATGTCACTCGGGGACCAGGAAAACAGCTCCTTGAACTCCTTCAACAAATCAATCAGTTTTTGGGCCTTTTCCTCAGACAGAGCGGACCCGATCTTCACCTTCCTCTGAGGTCCATCGATCTCGACCTCCTTGAAATCCTCCATCGGGGCGGGACGCCCAAACACCTCTCGGGGATCACATCAGTCTGGAAAATATTCATAGCCTCCCGATTCCTCCTTCGAGTGGAATTGACATAGCACTTCCTGGAGGCCACCTGATCGCCCTTGACCTCCCCGACTCCGTGGTCGGGGCCCATTGGGTTGATGGTGGTCCTCCCGATAATTGCATTGTAAGTCCCCACAGACTCGACCACCACAAACTCCACGTCCCTCTTCTCTGACTTCCAACCACTACCGAACTCAACCGGTAAGGTAATCATCCCCACCGGGTAAGAGGTAGAGCCAGAAAATCCGACCATCGGGAAGTCCGCATGCTTCAGATCCTTCTTGGTTTTTCCCATGGCCTCCAGAGCATCCATGAACAAAATATCGGAGGAGCTTCCTCCATCAATCAAGATTCGCTTCATCTCGTACCCATTCACGTTCAGGGTCACGACCAAAGCATCATCGTGCGTGGTCTCCACACCTATCAGGTCCTCCGCTGAGAAGGGAATCACCATTTCTTCCTTCGGAGTCCAAGATCGGGTTCTCTTGCCTAGCACCACAGCAATAGGAATTCGAGAAGCATAGACCTCTCGAGATTCCGTGGTATCACCTCTTGCAGCAAATCCCCCATGGATCACATTAATGGTCCCCCGCTTTTCTTTGCGAGCATTTGAAGCCTCGGGCTTCTCCTTCTTCGGGGACTGATCGTGGGATCGGTAACGGGACCGCAATCGGGACCGGAAACGGGATCGGCTCCGTTGCACAGCCACAAATTCCTTGAGCTTCCCCTTCTGGATCAGCTTCTCAATCTCCTTCTTCAAATCCCGACAGTGGTTAGTGTCGTGACCGCTGGCGCGATGGAATCGACAATAACGATCGGTGCGGGCTCGCATGAACTCTCCATCCTTCTTCGGGGGGTACCTGGCGATACCCTGTCGGTCCATCACCGCCAACACCGCCCCCATGGAGCAAATGAGAGGAGTGTAACGGTCCTCACGCTTGTCCGACTTCGGGGAACGCTTGTCTTCCCTCCGATCGGAGCGGCCTCGACCCCGACTGCTGAGAAGGGAATCACCATTTCTTCTTTCGGAGTCCAAGTTCGGGCCCTCTTGCCCAGCACCACAGCAATGGGAATCCGAGAAGCATAGACCTCCTGAGATGCCGTGGTATCTCCTCCCGCAACAAGTCCTCCATGAATCACGTTAATTGTCCCCCGCTTCTCCTTGCGGGCATTGGAAGACTCAGGCTTATCCTTCTTCGGGGATCGACCACGGGATCGGGAACGGGACCGCGATCGAGACCGGGAACGGGATCGGCCCCGTTGTCCAGCCACAAATTCCTTAAGCTTCCCCCTCTGGATCAGCTTCTCAATCTCCTTCTTCAACTCCCGACAATGGTTAGTGTCGTGACCGTTGGCACGATTGAAATGGCAAAAACGATCGGTGTGAGCTCCCATGAACTCTCCATCCTTCTTCAGGGGGTACCTGGCGATACCCTGTCGGTCCATCACCTCCAAAACAGCACCCATGGAACAAATGAGGGGAGTGTAATGGTCCTCCCGCTTGTCCGACTTCGGGGGACGCTTGTCTTCCCTCCGATCGGGACGGCCTCGACCCCGACTGTTCTCGGGTTTATCTTTCCTCCTCAATCGTCCGAGTGTTTGAACGACTGCTTCCCCTTGTTTGATTTCGGAGGGTCAAGGTCTCCGGCAGCTATCTTTGACTCCTGTACGTCGATTTGTTGCTTTACCCTTTTCTGCAACGCCTCCAAGTTCCACACAGCCTTCTCAGCCACGCTGTGCATCAGGTCGGAACCATATGTTGCTGTTAGGTTCCGAATGAAGGTGCGGATGGTCTCTCCCTCCGACATTTCCTCATCAATCTCGGCCACGCTGGCAGTGTACCTCTGGTAGTAATGGGCCAGAGATTCGTCGGGCCTCTGTACCACCTCAGCCAGGGACCTCGCACTTTTCAGGAGACGCCGACGGCCCTGGTATTGCTGAATGAAGCGATCATGCATCTGGGTCAATTAGAGATGCACCCTGGGGGAAGGCTGAAGAACCACGTCAGGGCCCTCTCACCAAGTGTGCCTGGGAACTAAACACACACTATATCATCATTCGAGGCTCTGCCTAGACAAGCCATGACATGCTTCTGGACATGACGAACTGGATCTCCCTCGCCATCATACTCCTTGATTGTCGGGATACCCAGCCCTGGCGGGGCAGTAGTGTTCACCAATCGGGGGACGAATGGATGAGTGGATCGATCCCTCAGCTCCGACATCAACTTCTTCTGGTCTTCCATGCAGATGTTCACAATCTTCACCACCTGGTCGGGGGTGATAGGACCACTAAGAGGGATGGTCCTATGTTGCACCGGTCCAGGCCCATCAATCACGAACTGCTCCGACTGAGCGGGCTCCTTGCCCTTGTCCTGGTGCTCGAGTTGGGCCTCCTGCCCGTCCCGATTCTCCATCAGCGGAGGCGGAGGCAACTCCTCCTCCTTCTTCTTGGCGGCCTCCCTTCGGTCCAGAAGAGCCTCCATAGCTTCCAAAAATACTGGCATGGCATCCATCACAGCCTTGGCCAAGTCCGGCTTTGCAGGTGCATCCTGGTCCCTCCTCGGGATCTCTTCCCGGCTCTCCGACGAGTTTCGAATGGAGTCTTCGCGGTCGTCATGATGCCCCCTTGTCTGGGAAACAGCAGGGGGAGGATCATTCCGATCAACAGTGCGCTCCGGCGGCCCTGAATTCAGAGTTCCAGCAGGGTGACAGGAACCGCCAGATTGTCCTTGTCTCTTTTTTTGCTTGCCAGCCATCGATCGGGTAGAAGTCATTTTTTATTTTTGTTACGACCCCACAGACGGCGCCAATGTTGGATCACAGTTGGAACTCCGGTACGTTCTTGACGGAAGTCTGAACTCCTTTGCTCCAAGTAATCCTGCAAGAAGGGGATAGACCGGGCGGTGACCCAGAATCCCTCTCCGATGCATAAATGAGTATCTTGATGCAGGCAAGCAAGTATGAGTATATGAATATTCCACGTATTAATCCTGAGGTAACTCCTTCCTTTATATAGGGGAGGGGTCACCTCAGTTACCTGTTGGGATAACTGCCACGTTCCGTTTAATTCGGCCAGTAGCCCACGTTCCGTCTATCTCGGCCACCAGCCCACTATGTTGATAGTGGGCGTGTTTCTCGGCCTCACTTCTGGTGGCAAGTCCCGACGAGTGTCGGGGACTCCAGAGTTATCTCCTTTGGTCACCGCTCGGGGCCCCTCGTCATCGGGACAGGGCCAGCATTCTCAGGGATTCAATATCGGGGCCTACTTAAAGGCATATCGGCGGGGCCTACTCAAAGGCGTATCATCAGGGCCTACTTAAAGGCATATCATCGGGAGCATTCAGCTCATATGTTGGGACCGACTTTGTCGGGACCCCTCGTATTGGTCTTCTAAGCCTCTTTTGGGGCCCAGTGGGCCTACTTTGCCGTATAGTCGTCGTTAATGGGCCTAACGGCTATATCGAAACCCATCAAACTTGACCATCCCCATCGCTCATATCCTTATTCAGACACAACCGGTTTCCAAAGATGTGGTCACTGGGCCTTTTTGTTCAGCACTACGCTCGTACGCCGGGAAGCGAGCATTGGGCCTGACTTTAGATGTGAGTTCCGAGTCCGTGAGGATACTTTAAGTGCCTCTTCATAAGGCTCCTTGGATCAATCACACGCTCGAGGTGAAGAAGTTTGCGCCTGCCAGAAGCATGAGGATTCCTTCCTAGCACAACCGAGCTGTGACCCCGTGGTCGTACGTGGCACACGTAGTATGAAGCACACGTTGACAGCATACCTAAACCTTTTGGGTTGACAGGAAATGGATATGTCAATTATGCTATGAAAGATTCTCATCTGGCCCAGAATGTGGTTAAATGATGAACGAAGTTCATCACGGCGATATGCAAAACGAAGATCATATCGAGTTACTTCGAGACTAGATAATCATCTTGCTTAATCAGGTTTATCCCCCTGACTCTTAGCCAGTCTTGCTTGGTAGAGGCCTCCCTCCACCGCAAGACGACCGTACCCGTGTGACGAGGTAAGGCCGGTTGGATCACGGTTGGAACTCCGGTACGTTTTTTACGGAAGTCTGAACTCCTTTGCTCCAAGTAATCCTGCAAAAAGGGATAGACCGAGCGGTGACCGAGAATCCCTCTCCGATGCTTAAATGAGTATCTCGATGTAGGCAAGTATCAGTGTATATGAGTATGTATGTGTCTATCCTGAGGTAATTCCTTCCTTTATATAGGAGAGGAGTTACCCCAGTTACCTGTTGTGATAACTGCCAGGGGCAGTTAGCCCACGCTCCCTTTATCTCGGCCACTTGCCCACGTTCCGTCTTTTTAGGCCACTTCCCCACTACGCTGATAGTGGGCGTGTTTCTCGGCCTCATCCTCTGGTGGCAAGTCCCGACGGATGTCGGGGACTCCAGAGTTATCTCCTTTGGTCACCGCTCGGGGCCCCTCGTCATCGGGACAGGGCCAACATCCTCAGGGATTCAACATCGGGGCCTACTCAAAGGCATTTCATCAGGGCCTACTCAAAGGCATTTCCTCGGGGCCTACTCAAAGGCATTTCATCGTGAGCGTCCAGCTCATATGTCGGGACCGACCTTGTCGGGACCCCTCATATTGGCCATCTAGGCCTCTTTTGGGGCCCAGTGGGCCTACATCACCGTTTACTCGTCGTTAATGGGCCTAACGGCTATATCGAAACCCATCAAGGCCCATATTCGACATAGTTTTGGCAGAGGATTGCATCCTCCTACGACTTAGTTTATAGATCGTAAATCTGATGTAACCAAAACATTATGACATCGATTGATCATAAACTTAGTTGCAATTCTTTCGCTTATAAAATGTAACTTTCTAATATCAAAATGTTATCACAGATACATGCCATTTCAAAACCCTACGCAATCCAAGCAGTTTTACATGCTTTTCGAATATGTCCCTACGTGGTTTTGTTAATGGGTCCGCTACCATGTTATTGGTGGACAAGTATTCCATAGTGATTATATTGTCTACTACCATTAAAATTGAGCATGAAACTATTTCTCATCAATGTGTTTGGTCTTACTACGGTACTTCGGATTCTTAACTGCCGCAATGACTGCTTAAATTTCAGAGAAGACCTTTACAGGTTTATTCTCGACAATTCCACAACGCAACGCAGTTAGAAGCCTTTTGAGCCAGACCGCTTCATGTGCATTCTTAGAGAGAGCTATGAATTATGATTCAATCGTGGACAGCGCGACACAGGTTTGCTTTTTGCTCGTCCATGAAATGGCGGCATTAGCAAGGAGGAATGCTCTTCCTGTGGTGGACTTACAATCATCTGGATCGCCACCACGGTCGGCGTCAATGTAATCGGTCAATTTTAGCTTCCTGCCCTCATAGCACAGTTCGTAGTCGGTAGTACCTTTTCAGACAACGAGTTATTCGTTTTATAGTCTTTAAATTTTGATGACCAGGATCTAATAGGAAACGTGCTACTAAGCCTACGGCGTAACAGATATCCGGACGGGTGCATTGCATGGCGTAGAACAAACTACCGACCATGCTAAAATATCATGCACCCTTTATCTATCTATGCTCTGCCAGGTTCTTGAGGCCGTCACGTTTTGACAGTGCGCACCCAAACAACATCAGCGTTTCCACAGATTTTGGCATCCTGTAATCTGAATCTTTACAACAATTTGTTGATATAAGATTCTTGAGATAGGCATGATTTCCGGGTAGCCCGATATCTGGCAGTCTCAATGCCTAAGATATACGTGGCCTCTCTCATGTCCTTCATCTCAAATACAGATGCCAACCAGGACTTTGACTTATTCATAAAACTCATGTCGTTTACAGCAATAAGTATGTCGTCCATGAATAAGGTTAAGATGACATACTTAGACTTGGAGGTCTTATAATACACGCATGGTCCTTGTGATAAACTCACAGATCCGTTTCCTACGATTTCCTCGTGAATCTACGCTACCATTGCCGTGACGACCATTGGAGACCGTAGATGGATCTTTGAAGTTTACAAACTTTACGTTCGTCACCAGGGTTAATGAAACCCTTCGGCTTCTCCATGTAGATCTCTTCCTCCGGTTTCCGAGGAGGGATACGTTCTTAATACCTACTCGGTGCAGTTCGAAATCGAGATCTGCGACCAGGACCAGAAATGGCCCTCCACCGTGTTTTTACGCACAGGTGGTGACTATGTTTTGTCAAAGTCCATTCCGTGAAGTTAGGTATAGTCTTTCGCAACAAGTCGAGCTACGTATCGCTCGACCTTTTCCATCAGTGGTGAGCCTTCTTTCAGGACTTACCTTATCCTTATGCCCCTGTGGTTAGCAGGTAAATCAACTATAGACTTTAATGGCTTTCATTTAGGCGATCTCTCTCATTTATTATTTTCCTCAATTTCTTCACTTGAGGTCTTTCCAATGCATGTTGACAGTCGATGGAGTGAGGTTATCACTCTTCCAGATGGGATACTTCTTTGGAGAAATTCGACGCCTTTGACTTTTGTCTAGGCTTGATTCCCGTCTTTGAGTCTTAACGTCTCTCCCACTCAGAATAATGCCTCTTATCGGAGCATTTCTTCCAATTGGGATCAATTCTCCCACTCGGGATGATGCTTCTTATCGGACCATCACTTCTATTGGGTACAAGAGGAGTGCTTTAACCATAACCGACAACTTTCCTTATACGACTTCTCGGTCTCAGAATTTTACTTCCATGATGAATTCCTTGATCACTAGGATCACTCCCACTGGGAACAATAGGTAGTATAGGTAGTTGTGGCATCCCCGGTTTAGCATTACGATAAGCAGGTTCAACTTGATTCGTCTCCACAGCAACAGTGATTTCGTGTGGAAGAAGTTTATTCCTCCCACTGGATTTATAATGAAAATTTTTCCATTATCATTTACCATGTCATTCACTTGAGTTGCTGGTTCAAATCTCTCCCACTCGAATTAAGTGAGACCTGATGTCAGTAATATCCTCTTCTGTCTGATCAAGACTCATTGTACTGAAACCGTCAATGCATCGGAAAATTTGTCCTCAAGTATGTAATGTCTCATGTTCGACCACGACACCATTTTTCTAGCATGTACTTTCGAAGAGTAGTTCACATACTCTTGTCCTAGATACGTGTTTAATGCGCAAATTAAACACGTATCTAGTTCACGTAGTAGCTTTCGAAGCCTACTTCCTACCGATGTAAACGTTATCAATAAGTTATTTCCGAAGGAATGCAAATGAAAATTCAGCACATCATCATTTAAACACTTCATTATTAAACTCGTACTTCGAAACGATGTGTTCCGTCTTTCGAGGTCCACTTGCGCATAGCGCAATTTTACCGAGGTTCCAACCCTTGGTTAAATCGTTTCATTTATGAATTTAATCCAATCGGTTTCGAACATGATTATCATCACAAATTATTTCATTCAATGGAGTAATAATAATAAAGAAAGAGTTCAAATTGGTTAATTCTTAGAGCTACACAATCGATGGATTTTAATGGCGTGATCTAGTCCATAAATTTAGATGTAGGAGAAAATGTATGGATTTGCTTGATCCTGCCATTTATAATGGCATTTTTAGTTTGGTTATTTACTTATTTCGGATCAATCCCGTTTTTAACCGAGTCGATTAATCTTAATAAGCAGAACTCTTTTCGATTCGAAAGGTAACTACTTTATTCAATGAAACCGAAACAATGTAATCCAAAAACATAAATTAAACAAGTAGAAAAACCAACACTGAACAATATTGGGGTCTCAGACCTCAAACTCGAAGCAATCATGAAGATGTTTGATGGACTAATTGTCTTAACCGAAATTTACCTAAAAGGTACTGATATCATGGTGAGTAAAGCACCAGATCATCGTTTAGACTTCCTTTTGCTGGGGGTTGCCAAGCATTTCAGCATACCGATGAATCTTTCATCGAATGCCTCGGGCTCCTTTGGAAAATTTCCTTCTTTATCATCTATTTCGAATAGGTCTATCGTCGTCTTAATCGATTTGATCAAACGCGTTAGGCCTTTCTTGTTAAAAAACCATGAAAGAGGAAACATTCTCATTACGTTCTGAGCCCGTGTCCATACGTCCAACTCATCAGCGGAATCATGATAGGATATTATGTTGTCATCACTGCATAGAATACTGAAGTATTCCGCCATCAAGGCTCTAGCTTCAGCGGCCTTACCCATACCGTAGCGAAGGTATATGGCACACCAAAGATGCAATGCGCTGAGATGTACGAATTCTCCTTCTACTTCAGTTGACAGCTGCGAGAGAATCAACTCTCGTGCATTACGATCCTTCCTCAACCTTTTCTTGCCGTTGCTTTCATGTGGGTTTTTGTATTCGTCCAAACTCAACCTATCCGCTGTCGGATTGACCTGATCCTCAAGATCGCAGCGATTAGAAGATCCATAACATTATCTCTCCATGCATCGTAATCCATGCCGTCCAGATTGCGTGGTTCGTAGAACTGTACCGGGTCAGCCATGAAACCTAACACATTGATGGTTATGCAAAATTAGGTAGACAATAACATTTTGAGAAAGAATTGCATACATCATATATCTATTAAGAATTGCATAACGAGAGAGTACACCCTGAACGAAGCGCCGAGTCTCCCCAGGAGACTTAGGCTGAGCAGCACGATCGCCAGGAGGGATGGCACCGCGAAGTACACGGATGCCAACCTCAGGAGTCCGCAAAGAGGAGCCGCTATCAAGATGGAACTCCTTCAAACCAGCGAAAGGAGTCCACTCAGACCCAACGACATCTTCGTCAGTAAGACGTGCGAAATCCTTCCGACTCAAAGCCGGAGGCCCACCTATACAAACAAAGCGAGTCAAAGGAAAGTATAAACATAGAAGCATCAGCGACAAGGAAGAGATCAAACCTGACGACCGTGCCCTCGGCTGGGGGGCAGGAGAACCATCACCAACAGGTCGCTTCCCTTTATCAGCTCGGGAAGGCGCCTCTTCGACCACCATCTCTTTATCGCGAGACAGGGTCGGGGGACGAACAACAGGCGAAGGAGGATCCGCAGCCTTCTTCCTCTTGACAGCCGAGGCCCCGGCCTCAGAGTCAGATCTCCGCGACTTGGACTTAGAAGGTCCAGAGCCCTTGCCTACGGAGACAACCCTCTCGGTCACCAAGGGAGAGTGCCCTAGCAATATAAGAAAAACAAGATAAGGAAAACACAAGTATACCATAAAGAAGCAAAAAGGAGGAAGTATACCAGAGGCCCCAGCCTTCTTCCCAAGCATGGGGGACTTCTTCATAGTAGAGCTAGATGGAGCCTTCCTCTTGCTCAGATCGACCGGTGCTGCCTGCACGTTATAGGTTTTTCCGTGAAACCAACCTACAAAGGAAAAGCGGAAAGTAAATAAAGATGAGAAGACTAAGTAACATACCGAACCCCCGGAGTCAGGAGTCAAACTGATCCCTGCCTCATAAAGATCCGTCTCTGTCACTAAGGACACATGGCAGTATGATCCGGTCCTGTTACTCTCGTAGATCGTCTTCATAGTCTCTAAATCCACAGGAGAGAACTCCCCGAAGGCAGGCCAGCCATCTGACCGATCCTCATTCAAGACCGACCAAGTGACATATCGATCCGTGATGAAGAAATAATGCTTGGCCCAGTGACTCGCCGAGTTGTCACTCCGGGCCACGAAGCGAAGAGAGGTATCCCACTCGACCCCACTCAACCCGAAATCAGCAAATCGGGAATCCCTGAGGGACGGATGGCGAGTTACAAAACTCGCAAAGCCTACCTTCCTCTGATATTGGAACCGGTAGAAGCATCGGAACAGAACCAGTGAATACTTCCAGGAGTACCAGTGGCATAACACCCGGAAGCCCACCCAGACGCGGAGGGCACTAGGAGCAAGGTTCACAGGAGAAATCCTAAAGAACCTACTCAACTCTACGAGATCATCGCAGTAAGGCAGCCTCAATCCAAAGCGAATCTGGGAGGGGTAAACGACGACCTTCCCCCTAGGGGGCTCTGTCACCGTCTCGCGGGTATTCCCCAAGGAAGGGAGGAAAGGATATAGAGGCTCATCTAAGGGACAGATATCACCTAAGGTAACGTGCTCATTATAATCAGACCTAGTCAGGTGGTTCTCCGACAGAGCAGCGAGACCTAAGTCAAAGGTAGCAGGAAATCCCAGAGTTCGAATCAAGTTTCGACTAACACCCCAGCTCAGATCGCAACACTAAGCTAATGATAGGAAAGGAAGTAATGCGACGAAAAGAAGAGAAAAGGAACTCACTCATCCTTCGAAGGATGTAGCGCCTCTGCAGAGTCTGTGTGCGGGGACACCACCAAGAATACAGTACCTGCCACGGTATGACAAATGTCAAAACAAGAAAATTTCCGAAAAACCGAGAGTACCCCGGCACTCGACCAATGATAACATCCAAAGATTCGAAGACACCCGACGAAGATAACAAACATGAGTCAAGGACACCACGACAACCAAATCGAACAATTTTGTCCGAACCTAAAGTCGGTTTTCGGGCAAAATTACCATTACGCCCTCCAACGGAAATCAACACACAAATGGCGACTCGACATCAAATTCAAAATGGGGATAGTTTAATCGGACAAAAAACTATCTCCGGACGACCGGCCAAAGTTTCTTCCCCAAATCCACGACTATCTACGGCTATCCACGGCAATCCCACATTCAATCAAGTATCGGCAATTCAAAATTCAACATTTTACGCAATAACGAGAAGGAAAAGAGTGGACCTTCGGAAAACCCGACCCGATATGATAAACAGGTCCGGAAATCGAACTTCGACGTTGGCCGGAATTAGCCCCTCACCGGAGCCGCAATTTTATCGTCGCCGGAGTTGATTTCAGTCGCCCCACCGTCGCCGGAGAACGCCTCACGCCGCGCCGGAGCCGTTCCACCTCGCCGTCGCTCGCCCCCGCTGGACCAGACGTCGTCCCCGCCAGCAACGACCTCGCCGTCGTCCCGCTGCTCCTCCGCGCCGCCGCTAGCTGGGCTGTTGTCCCAGTCAGCCGCCGCCGTTCAGCCGGAAGCCCTCGCCGCCGCCTTCGCCCGGTGACTCCCCTTTGTCCGTGCTGGTCGAAATTTCTGGTCCACCACCAGAATTTCGGCCGGCCTCCTCCTTGGGTGTGCTCCAAATTCTTCCTTGCTCTCCAAGTGTGAGAAAAGAGGGAAAAGGATGACTATGGTGGCCAAGTAAGGTATTTTCTTAACTCTCCTATATATTTGAAAAGCTATAGGGTTTTTTAAAGTGGCCTAATCACAACCCTCCATTTGAAGTTAGATGAGATCTAAGGGTTAAAGAAAAACTATCACCTTTACCTCCCTTAAACCATGGTTAAGTATATCTCCACTCAAGTTAACATCCCATAGGTTTATTCTTGAGCACCCCATACTTAGAAAAAAATTTAGACCAAAATTAAATTTTTCTCCACTTAGGCAAAATCCCGGCATGAAATTGAAGCATAAGTCACTTATTTGTATTCATATTGCATCCTTATGCAAGCGTGTATTTTTCGAGTATACGCCTGTAACAAGGATAAATTTATTACTCCCACCTCAGACGGACGCGTGCTTAGGCACGTGTCCGTGCTATTCTGACGTTTACAATTCCTCTATCTCATAAGGCAGGGGGCAGAGTCAGAGGCACACATCCATGGGTAAGTAAGCATTTAGATGAAAGGTAAAACCCCGGTTTCAAATTGCGCGTGTCATACCATCCTAAAATAGAGTCAATCGAGGGTTAGGCCATTGGTTGACTCGGGGGCATGTGATGGATATACGCCCAATTTGAACCCGTCGACTTCCGAATCGTTTTATTTTTATTACCCCGTTAATGATTGAAAATCGAAACTTCAACCCGAACACTTCGCGAAAACACCAACGGTCCGGACGAGGCCGAAGCGCTCGTCCGACCGAGTTAGACTCACCTAGGTGAGGTCGGGTGGCCACACCCGACCTCCCCTAGGGGAGATCGGGTCAGCCAACCCGATCTCCCCTAGGGGAGATCGGGTCCACCAACCCGATCTCCCCTAGGGGAGATCGGGTGGGCCAACCCTATCTCCCCTAGGAGGGGTTGGGTGGCCTCACCCAACCCCTACCCTTGGGGGTCGGATTTTCCTTCCCCCCAAGGGCCCCGGCACCATTCTTGGACTCCCATACTCGGTCTATTTCCTCCAACCTTCTCCGTATTCTAAGGTCTTAATTATGTGTTTAAAGGTTAATTAACTGTGTTTAAAGGTTAACGATGTCATTAAGCCACTATTCTTTGGAGGATCTGGGCAAGTTGGATAATTTTGCCCTGACATCTCTCTAGCTTTATCTCTCTAAAACCGTACTGACTTAGGCATCGGAGAGGGTTCATCAGGCACCACCCCCCCCCCCCTCTGTGCCTGGTATTGCCCCTTCTGCAGGGCGAAAGGAGAAGAGAAGCTAAGGACGGAAGGACACGAGCTAGGACAGCGTAATCCGAGAGTATCGAATCCACAACATCTCCAGTGAGGAACGAGACTTGAGTCGACTGCCCGTTGACCCTAGACTCGGAACCTAACAAAAACTAACACAAAAACCCTAAAATTAGGTAGACAATAACATTTTGAGAAAGAATTGCATACATCATATATCTATTAAGATTGAATCCGACAAATAACGATTCCTCTATCATCTAAACCAGCCGACCACCAGTAAACCAATGGAAGATGGCTGTGAAAGAGTTCACATTACCGCTGTTTTCAATCCAATAGATCAGTCCCTAAAACGGTTTTAATCGCCAATTACTGGAACGGGAATTTTAAAACAAGCATACCCGATCTTGGCTTTCCCAAGGCCCTTTTTATTTTGGAAAATATTCCGACGAATTTACTCATGCATATTTAATTCTACTAACCACGTAAATTATCATACGCAAGTAACATTCATCAAACAAACCACACACATGCTTACGCGTCATGCGTCTAATGTTCCGAGGAACTCATGCTTGCATACATAATTCTACTTCCAAGTAAATTATCAAATGCGGCTACATCTTCAACATTCTAGCATATGTGTTAACCATGAATCATTCACATCCATCATACATATTTGGCGACTGGTTTTCGATTTTAAAATAATTTTAAACATTAGGGGTTGATTTGCAATTTATGCTTATATTCAATCACGCAACATTCTAGACATGAATCCTAGGCATTACCAATCATCACATCATGCATATCCTACTGCGCATTCCATATATTTAACCAGGGCTCCGTCCACAACATACAGTATCCAGCTAGCTTGACTCAGTCAAGACAACATTTCTAATCATGCATAAATATATATATATTGAATAATAAACAATTTTAATTCAGCCCTCTAATTAATCCAGTCCCAAAAACATGTATCTCTGAGATCCATCCCCATAATCGAAACAAGGCATAAAGGTCTTACCGTTATGTAAATAACATCAAACCCTTGAGCACTGTGTAAGCCATTTTAGGTTCTAAACATTTGGATTTTAAAATTTGACCACCCTATTTAATTTAATTGACTTGAATTCAGTTTTGAAAATTCAGTTCGGTTCAGTCAATTTCGGTCCGGTTTGGTCCGGTTCGGTTCAGAAAAATACGGTTCGGTACGGTTCTAATTTTAAAATCTGGTTCGGTTCGAACCGGTCAATTAAAATAGGGTTTGGTTTGGTTCAACACACAAAACCGGTTTGGTTAGATCCACTTAGTTACCCCGGTCCGACCCGACCCGACTAGGTCGAACCGATTGAGAAAATTCGGTTCGGTTTTATTTCGTCTCGGTTTGACATATTGGACCGGCCCAATAATTAAAATATTAAAGGTTAGGCCGAAATGTTTACTTGTGGCCGAAGTAAGGTTTTAAAGCCCAAAAATATTTAACTTAGCCACCAAGTGACATTTATTATATAAAATAATTTCCAATATATATTATATATGTTTACTTTAGGTCTTTTTCTGATTTTATTTAAAGAATTTAACAGTAAATTAAGTGTTCAGTCTCATTATATTCATTTATTTCCATGTATTTTTGAGTTTTTATATTTTATTATCTTCACCATTCTAACTTTGTTTTTTTTTTTTGTGACAGTTACATATTTTTAGAGTTATTAACTAAGTTTTTTTTTTGTCATTGTTTGAATTCGCACACACTCCACTTTAGAATAATCTTTAAAACGCCTAAAATCCAGGGCGACTAGGAACCCCGGAGGTTTAATACGGTAAGACCGGAGCGGCTGGGCCCTCGCTTGTGAAGGTCATGTGATCCCTATGATGGGGAGAGAAAACCACCTTGTCGGGAGCCTATCAGTGGAACCTACCTTGTAGAGCAAAGCCACACATTTTTTACCCCATAACATGTTGTGTTTTATTCGTGTTTTTTTTGTTGTAAAAAAATGTTGTCAGAAACACTGTAAGTTTTTTTTTAATTGTGTAACTTTTATTCTCATGAATTCATCTTATTGCATTTAAAAAAAAAAAAAAAACTTTTCAGCCAAGTAGTTAGTCATTTTATTGTAAAAAATTTATCTTAACATGCATTTGATATGCATTTTTTTTAAACCTCTTACCTGAATTTTTTATTTTAAACCTGCGTTTCATACGCATTATTAAAAAAAAAAAAACTCTTCAGGTAAGTTGTAATTTTGGTTAGCGCGTCGCGTATGCAAAAAAAACATTTTAGGAAAAATTGTAATTCCTCTTTAGCTATTAGAGCTTCTAATTTCCAACGTGCATTCCATATGCATCATTTCAAAAACTTTTACATAAAATGTTTTATTTTAAATAATGTATCCAATGTGCATTAATTTAAAAAAATATTTTAGATAAATCGTAAGCTCTCTTAGTTTTAGGGCTCTTTGTTAAAAAAAAAATTACCTGAATTTTTAATAAAAAAAACTTGCATCTCGTATGCATTATTTTCGGAAAAAAAAAATTATTTCAGGTAAATTGTAATTTTTCTTAGTTGTAGAACTTTTATTTTTAAGTTTGCATCTTGTATTTATTTTTGTGCATCTCATATGCATTCTTAAAAAAAAATCAGGTATTTTTTTTTTTTTTTTTGAGCAACCAAGGTGCAATGATTTTTTAAAAAAAAAAATTCAGGTAATTTTTAAGTTTTCTTAACTGTATAACTTTCATTTCAAGTATGCATCTCATGTACATCCCATATGCATTGTTTAGGAAAAAAAACGATATTTTTAGATAGATTGTAAATATTCTCTTAGTTGTTGAGCTTTTAATTTCAAACATGCATTGCATTTGCATTTCTTTTTATAAAAAAATTTACTTAGATTTTTCATTTCGTACATGCATTCCATATGTACCCTTCAGGTAAAATGTTGTAAATTGGAAAAAAAAAAAATTAACAGTAGAATTTTAAATTTTGAGCATGCATGAGCATTTTAAAAAAATTCAAAGTGTCATTCATTTTTATCCAAGGTGTATTACACTTTTCGGCAAGATAGTCATTTCAACATTCGCATGAGCAGGCATTTGAAAAATGGGATATTTTATTCTAATTTTTGGAAAAATAGTTTAACTGTTCAGTTGAGTGCGACTATTCGAGTTAACACAAAGGACGAGAAAACCTTTTTGAATAAACTTTGTTTTGAGCATCTGTCATACGTTAGAGCCAGATACTCAATGAGCTCATTGAATGCCATAATTGTGCAAAACACCTCAGATCGTAAATTTTGATTCTTTTAAAAACGTAATCAAAATTATGAAATGAATGACATTAGAGTTTAAAAAAAAAAAATCATGCATGATTTCTCATATTATTTACACTGATTTTTCATTCACTCTCCCCAGGTACCCTTGGTTAGGTATCCGGTACATACAAGTTCTGCCGGCCAAATGGGGCAACAAAAAAGAACATGCGGCCATCGGGTTGTACAGAGAAAAAATTTTGCACTCGGTATACCCAACACTCAGGTATGATAAATTATAATCGATTTTTCCTTCAAATTTGAGTGTCCCTATTCTTTTTGCGGGATGTCATCAGCCAAGGACGCAACGTGTGAAAGTGAGCGCTTCGAAGAGTCTCCATGACAAATTTCACCTACCATGTGTGAAACTCATACGCTTTCCAAGCCGAGGTATACAACCGTTATATGGCCAGGTTTAAACCGTTCAGCGGTAACCATGGGGCATCCCCATTGAGATCGGGCATGTCTGGAAATGGAAAACTGTCAAGAGATCATCAAGAATTTCGTGAAGATTCAATGTGCTGATCAATATAGCTTGACCTGATCATCGGAGTCCTTTTCGGAAAAAGTTCTGAAAATTTGAAATTTTCAGTCCGCCACTAGGGGCATGTACTTTCCAGCAGGTGTACATATACAAGTAGTGGAGTAGGAGAATCAGGACATGCAATAGATCCATTCACATATGGAGCAAATTTTCATTAAAGATGTCGGGCACCCAGGTAAGAGAAGTTGTGATCAAATTTCTCCCCGAAATTTGAGTTTTTCCTTACTCATTGTGTAGCTCGGATGATCATCCAAATAAAAGACTTTCAAGAGCACATCTCGTGCACGACCCTTTGCTCGCCGACCATTCTTGTGTCAGCTTCCAAATTTATCCCAGTTTCCTCGGGCAATATCTGTGCCCCAATGCGGACTACTCCACGTCATCCATGTGTGATCCTCAACCAAGTCATACATTCGTTATGCGGCGAAGTCTAAACTCGTCAGTGCTAACCGTGGGGCATCCCCATATGAGATTGAGTAATAGTCAGGGCACTTGAGAAGCCGAGAGAAGAAATCATTGCATATTCCATCCATTGGTCGTAGGGTCAATCCAGGGCGTCAACACGACCGACGTATTTTGACTCAATCAACTGTGTCCTTCTCTAGAAGATGCTTTAAATTAAAAATTTCCAATCTGCCACTAGGGGCATGTACATAATTGTTGTTGATTATTTTCGTTAAATTTTCTTTTTCAAAAAAAAAATCATTTTTCTTTAGGGTCACAGCCGCCCTTTAATCGGCTACCGAGAAAAATAAAGAGAGTGCTCATGCAAATTGTGAGAGTACTGAAGAAATAAAAGGTCATAGTTGTCCCTAAATCAACTACATATAAAAAGGGTCATAGTCGTCCCTAAAACGACTAAAAAAAAGGGTCACAGCCATCCTTCAAATTGCTACAAATAAAGAGCGCACCCGCAACATCAAAAGCGGGAAATAAGTGAACGGGCCACAGCCACCCTCCAAAGGGCTACAAATACTCCCGCATCGAGGCGGAAAACAAAGTACGGGTCACAGCCACCGTTTAATCGACTACAAAATAAATAGTGCTTCCACTAGGTTGAAACCTGAAAGGGCTGCCTAGTCAAAATTTGAAAATTAGGGGCATGGTTGCAAATTCAGAAATTGCAATCATGGCAAAAGGAGAAAAAAAAACTGATGGGCACGGTCGGAAATCTCTCAATCGATCGTGGCAAAAGGAGAGAATAAGAGAGAAATTCTCAAAAAAAAAAAAAAAATCCTGCTAAGTTATCGCACCCTGCGCAATTTAGGCAAAAATTAGGGACAAACGTTCTTGCGCATGTTCTGCGACTCAACGTCTTCCAAATCAACTTCACGGCAAGCGGGACGGTTACAGTCTGCTCTCGCAAGTCACCATTCAAAGATGAGTAGGACTGTTACAGTCTGTTCCTACAAGTCACAACCGGCATTTAGGATCTGTAGTTTTCCAGCTTTCCGAGAGTCACAACCGATGATCAGGATCTGTAGAGTTCCATCTTTCTGAGAGTCACCCTCGACGAACGAAGCCTTAGTATTCAGCATTCGCAAGTCACCCCACTGGAGGCTTTTCCTTATCGCTCGCCACTTGAGGCATCATCGATTAAGGTTTTTTTTTATTGCACGCCACTGGAGGCTTTTCCTTATCACTCGCCACTGGAGGAATCATCGATTGAGATTTTTCTTCACTGCACGCCAGTGGAGGCTATACTTTTACGCACCGCCAACGGAAGCACTGTCAACAGGGGCACCGCCGACCGAGGCTTTTCTTTCTGCTAGCCACTGGAGACTTTTCGTTACTGCACGCTACTGGAGGCTTTACTTTTACGCACCGCCAACGAAAGCACCGTAAACAGGGGCACCGCCGATCGAGGCTTTTCTTTTCGCACGCCACTGGAGGATTTTCGTTACTACACGCTGATGGGCTTCGCTATGGCCGTTAGGCCCTTTAACGGCGAGGAAACGGTGAATAGGCCCACTGGGCCCTGAAATGAAGGTCAAGAAGACCAAGGTGAAGGGTCCCGACAGAGGGAGTCCCGATGATGAATGGTCCCGACAGAGTCGGTCCCGATAGATGAGCTGGAAGCTCCCGATGAAATGCCTTTAAGTAGGCCCCGATGATGAATCCCTGAGAATGATTGGCCCTGTCACGATGACGAGGGGCCCCGAGCGGTGACACAATGAGATAACTCTGGAGTCCCCGACATTAATCGGAGCTTGCTATCAGAGGTTGAGGCCGAGATACGCGGGGCGTGGCCGAGATACGCGGAGCGTAGCTGAGATACGCGGAGCGTGGCCGAGATACGCGGGGCGTGGCCGAGATAAGCGAGATCATGGCCTAGATAGGCGGGATCGTGCCCGAGATACGCGGAATACGGGCTAACCACCCCAACGGTTCACCAGGTAACTGAGGTACCTCTCCGCCTATAAAAGGGCAGAGGTTACCTCAGGTCACGGTACGTTTTGAGATACACACTTTGAGTTTACTGCTTGCCAGTCCATACGAGATACTCATTTAAGCATCGGAGAGGGATTCTGGGTCACCGCCCGGTCTATCCCCTCTTGCAGGATTACGTGGAGCGAAGGAGCTAGGATCGCCGTCAAAGATCGTGCCGGAGTTCCACCGTGATCCAACACACGCCACTAGAGGCTTTACTTTTATGCAACGCCAACGGAAGCACCGTCAACAGAGGTATCGCCGACCGAGGCTTTTCGTTACTGCACGCCACTGGAGGCTTTAGTTTTACGCACCGTCAACGGAAGCACCGTCAACAGGGACACCGCCGACCGAGGCTCTACTTTTCCGCACCATAAATAAGCCAGGAGCTCCATTGAAGGCTCGAACACTCAAAGGAAAGAAAGACTTCTCAGCCAAAATTCGGTGTTTCCTTATCTTTGGACGAATCCCCTCGAACATGTTCTACGGGAATCCGCCCAAAGAGGGGCAATCTGTAAACACCTAATTTTGGACCACGCGTAACAAGCGTGACGTGTGGCGCGCCTAAATAAGAAAATGTTCAAATATGGCAAGTCGCGAAGCTTCCAAGATTGCTCCAGCATATATTAGGATAATATATATGTATTTATTGTAGAAAATATTTACCGAATATTTAGTGTTAAATTTCAGCATATTTAGCATTTAATAAAGAGAATAAATAAGTAGGATTTTATTACCTAATTAAACTAAGCTCTATGTATTATAAATAGTGGTCTATATTTACATTGTAAGGGAGAAAAAAATCGGACAGGAAACGGAAAATAAGAAAGGCTTCATGCCAATGGTTTGTATATCTATCCATATATGTATGTATTATTATATAGTATGAAAATTATTTATTTGTACAGCAAAGGAAAAGCTCATGGCCATCGTCTTCTTCCCTTTGGAAATCCCTCATCATTACCAGAGCTTCATTATCGATCGTCTCCTCCTTGAAGCATCGTTCACACGACCTCTATGCAACAATTAGCAGGACCTTTGATGTCGACCACACACCGGAGCCATCACCTCCACATCGACACCCGACAAGTCCCCGGCCTCGCCAGCTGCTCTCCGCCCGGTCATTCCTGACCTTGTCCACTCCACCGGTTGCGCCGACGGCAACCCTTCTCCACCCATCTTCTACCTCGCTCCTCGTCGTTCATCCACGACCGTATCGACCGTCGTCCTTTCCTGATCGTTTTCCACGGAGCAGCTCTGACGGAGCCGTCCTCGTTCCACCCCGGCTCCACGCTCCGACCGCCTAGCAAGGCCATCCCGCGGAAATCTCCGGCAAGCCATCCATGGCACAACATCGTCCATCTTCCGACCATCCACTCCGACCGTTGCAAACCATCCTTCCCCGTCGGTGACCTTCTCTTGGCCCTCTCTCTCTCTCTCTCTCTCTCTCTCTCTCTCTTCTTAAATTCCACATTGGGCCGAGTCAAACCCAACGGGCCAACATAGAGCAACCATTTCCACAAGTGGGGTTCCATCCTAAAACCAATTGGTGATAGGAGGAGGTAGCCCACTTGTTTATCTTATGCTAAGAGATTGCAGGTTTCAGATAAGTTTGGTGCTAGGGCAATTGTTTCCATTTTCATGGGCTATTCTGAGACCAAAAAGGGTTATAGGCTTTATGATTTTCACAACAAAATTTTTTTTGTTAGCAGAGATGTAAAGTTTGTGGAAAACGTTTTCCCTTTTGCAAGCACCAACACAAATCTGTTACCCTTTTTCAATGATGATTGGCAACCAACCAGTGTTACAAATGATGATTATTTAACTGATATATCTGAGAGTAGGGTTCTTTCTAATGACCCTCCCCCATCTGAACCTGATATAGATGATAAACTGAATGATGAAGACAATGGTACATTGAATTCTGACAGTTTCAGTGATAATGATATCAATCTTGATATTGATAGTATACATGATGTTCCCTTGCCAATCCCCATAAGGTCAGGCAGAGATAGAAGGCCCCCTGTCAGATTGGATGACTATGTGGCAACTACCTCTACCACCTCTACTCCTTATCCTCTTAGCAATTATCTCAGTTATGATCATATCAGTTCTGATTATAAATGCTATCTGACAAATATTTCTAGATTGGTAGAACCAACATCTTTTGCAGAGGCTAAGGAGGATCCTAACTGGGTGAAGGCAATGCAAGAGGAGATATCTGCTCTAGAACAGAATGGCACATGGGAGCTCATGCATCTCCCTGTTGGTAAGAAAGCTATAGACTGTAAGTGGGTTTTCAAATTGAAATATAATTCTGATGGCTCTCTTGAACGTTATAAAGCTAGGTTGGTAGCTAAGGGGTACAAACAGAAACATGGAATTGACTATTTTGAGACTTTTTCCCCTGTGGTAAAAATGAATACTGTTCGTACAATTCTTTCCCTTGCTGCCATTCATAGCTGGCCCCTTTATCAGATGGATGTTTTTAATGCTTTCTTACAAGGTGATCTTTCTGAAGAAGTTTATATGTTTTTGCCTGAGGGTTTTCGTAATCAGGGGGAGAATAGTGGTAAATTAGTATGCAGATTGTGGAAATCTCTTTATGGCCTTAAACAAGCCTCCAGGCAGTGGAATATTAAACTAACTGAATCCTTGTCTCTTGCTGGTTATGAACAATCTTTATATGACTATTCTCTTTTCACAAAAAGGGATGGGGATCGGTTAGTAGTTTTATTGGTTTATGTTGATGATCTCCTCATCACTGGTAACAGTGAGAAGTTAATCAGTGAATTGAAATATGTTCTGCAGTCTAGTTTCAAAATGAAGGATTTGGGAGAGTTACAATATTTCTTAGGCATTGAAATTGCTAGGTCTGAGAAGGGTCTAGTTTTATGTCAGAGAAAGTATTCACTGGATTTAATTTCAGAGGCTGGATTAGGTGGTGCTAAACCATCCAAAACCCCTATGGAATTTAAATTACAGTTGACTACTAAGAATTATGATGACCATCTCAATATCAATCAGCATGATCATGTCCTAGATGATGAGTCTTCTTTTAGAAGACTGATAGGCAAACTGTTATATCTTACCTTAACACGTCCTGATATCTCCTTTGCTGTGCAGCATTTAAGTCAGTTTCTGAATAAGCCAAAACAATCTCATATGGATGCTGCAATTCGTGTTATTAGGTACTTGAAAGGTGAGCCTGGTAAGGGTATTTTGTTAAGACAGGTACTTGATAGGCAACCTAGTTTCAAGATCTCTCTTGGTTGCCTATGGGGATTCTGATTGGGGCAACTGTCTTGAAACTAGGAGATCTCTAACAGGGTATTGTGTTAAGATGGGTGATTCTTTGATCTCTTGGAAAGTAAAAAAGCATGATACTGTATCTAAGTCATCAGCTGAGGCAGAGTATAGGGCAATAGGCCATACTATTTCTGAAATTGTATGGCTTAGGGGTTTGCTGGCAGAACTAGGTTTTGCTCAAACTGTCCCTTCTTTGCTTCACTGTGACAATAAGGCTGCTATTTAGATTTCTAATAATCTTATTTTTCATGAGAGAACCAAGCATGGTGAGCAGGTTGCTGATATTTTCACTAAGGCTTTGGGTACAAAAGAGCATCGTTATTTAAAGGCCAAGTTGGGAATGCATAATATTTTTCCTGGGGATATTGTGGTTAATGATCTGCCCTAAGAGATTATATTTGCTGTTTTTGTTTGTTTGTGTTTGCTTTGAATTGTTTTCAGGGTTGATAGGTCCAGTTTGAGGGGGAGTGTGAAGATATTGGGCCAAACTGGACAATGATGAAGTTGGGCTCGTGTGACCGAAGTGGGCTGGATTAACTTCTGTCTTGGGTTTTTTGTTTTTCAGTTGTTATTTCGGTTTGGACCGATCTGTTGTTCTTTGTTTTATTCATGGACTCAGTTCCTTCATTGTATGAATTGTGGGGTAAAACCGAGATTAACTTCTTGGTTTCCCTTAGTGTTATTAAGGTGAGGTATGGCCAGATGAAGGAACCCATACCAATGATCCGCAAGTCTGTTTGTCTCCTTCTCTCTTTCTCTCTCAACAAAGATTAGGGTTTCACTTCTAGGGTTAGAGTTTATCATCTCTCTCTCTCTCGCAGTCGGCCTTTTTCTCTCTCGCAGAATCGCAGATCAACCTGACCAGATCGGAGCTCCGTCCACCTCGTCCTAGCTCGATCTCCAGCACCTGCCTTCGGCTCGCCTCACGCCGCTCATCCCTTCCGGTCCAAAGTTCGCTACCGCCGTCCTCCGCGCCGCCTTACTTCGCCACCAGCGCTTCGTCTCGTCCGGCCACATTCCCCACCGACTGACCTTTACCAAGCTCGACCTTGACCCTCTCTGCTCTCCGATCGCACCTCCAATCGACCACGCCTCCGTCCTGCCGCTCTTCCTGTCGCACTCACCACACCGATTTTCTCCGATCTGCTTCGTCTTCCGTTCGTCATTGCCAGGTTGTCCTTCCCCGAAGCTTTCCTACGGTTTGCATAGTTTTTTATTTAATAATTATTATTTCTTAACCCTTTTATCTTGATTTATTTTAATTTTTACTTATTTTAGTTTATATATCATTATGGGTTGTCCTTTTGTCAAGGAGTTAATGTCAGACTTTAATACGTTTTTGGAGAAGATACTAACAGTGCGTTAACCGTCATGTATATATATATATAATGTATGCATCATTTTATTAATTTTGTTTGTTTAACCCAGTTGTTGGATCACGGGCGAAGCTCCGTTACGTCCTTAACGGAATGCTTGGACTCCTGGGCTCCGCGTGGTCCTGCAAAAGGGGATGGCCTGGGTGGTGACCCAGGATCCCTCTCCGATGCTTAAATGAGTACGGTAATCAATGGGTGGTAAGCAAGAGTATATGTTCGTATCAGTGTAGGGTTTTTCTGAGGTAACTTCCTCCTTTATATAGGAGGGGAAGTTACTCAGTTACCTGTTACTGCGCCTGGCAGTTTTGCCCATGATTCCGTGTATCTCGCCACGATTCCGTATATCTCGGCTGGGATTCCATATTTCTCTCCCCACGCTCTGCGTATCTTACCCGTACCTCCGCGTATCTCGGGCACGCCCTGCGTATCTCGGGGGGATTATCTATATCTTAACCGTCTTCCCACTACTCTCCTCCAGTAGGCGGGTTTCTCGGTCTTATCCTCTGGTTACAAGTCTCGACTACTGTCGGGGACTCCAGAATTGCCTCATTCTAGATCACCGCCCAGGACCTTCAGTCTCTACGGGACAGGTCCAGCCTCTGCGGGGCTTTATTATTGGGGCCTTTACTAAGGCATATCGGGGCCTACTCAGAGGCTTCTTATCGGGAGCGTTCAGCTCATACGTCGGGAACGCTGAAGTCGGGACCCTTCGTGCTGGTCTCTGGGCCTTCAAGGCTTTTCGCGAGGCCCACTGGACCTACTCGCCGTCCAGTGGCTGTTAACGGGGCCCACTGGACCTACTCGCTGGCCCATTTTACCAATCTCCCCGACGCATCAGGTCGGTTCAAAAAGTGTTTCAAGGGCTGATTAGTCAATACCGTGACTTCATGGGCATGGAAGTAAGGTCGCAGTTTTCGAGCGGCAATAATCAACGCGAAGAGATACTTCTCAATAGCGGGATAGTTTATTTCAGACTTGGCAAACGCCTTGCTTACATAACAGATCGGCACTTGATTGCCCTTGACAATTTTAATCAGAACAGAACTAACAGCCACATCAGAAACAGCCAAATAGAGATAGAGCGGCTCGCCTGAACTGGTTTTGCCAACGGCGGAAGGGTACGGAGATGCTGCTTGAGTGCCTGGAACGCCTCCTCGCACTTGTCGGTCCATTCGAACTTCTTGTTGGCCCTCAACACCTCAAAAAATGGCATGGCGCGGTCACTCGCCTTGGATAGGAAGCGATTCATCGCGGCCAACCGGCCATTCAGCACCTGGACCTCCCGATGAGTCTTTGGGGACTGCATCTCCTCGATTGCTCGCAGCTTCTCGGGGTTCACCTCGATTCCTCTCTGACTCACCATGAACCCTAGGAACTTCCCCGAGTTCACCCCGAAAGCGCATTTGTCGTGGTTCAGCCGAACCTGATGGAACTTCATCCGCTCAAATGCCGCCGCCAAATTCTGGACATGGTCTCCTGCCTGTCGGGACTTCACCAGCATGTCGTCCACATATGCCTCCATGGTTTTCCCCAACATGTCCCCGAACAACTTGTTCACCATCCGCTGGTAAGTTGCTCCGGCATTGATCAATCCGAAGGGCATCACGTCGTAATGGTAGACGTCACTGTCAGCGTAAAAAGCTGTGTGAGGGGCATCCTCCTTCGCCATCTTGATCTGGTTGTACCCGGAATAAGCGTCCATGAAGCTCAGCAGCTCATGTCCCGATGTGGCATCCACCAGCTGGTCGATCCTCGGCAGCGGGTAGCAGTCCTTCGGACAGGCTTTGTTCAAGTCGCGGAAGTCGACACACATCCGCCACTTTCCGTTACTCTTTCGCACCAGCACTGGGTTAGCCACCCAAGTCTGGAATCGGAGTTCTTTGATGAATCCAGCATCGAGCAGTCTGCCCACCTCCTGCTGGATCGCGATCCTCTTGTCCGCGCCCATCGGACGCCTTCTCTGCGCGATAGGCTTGATCGCGGGGTCTATCTTCAGCTCGTGCACTATCACGTCGGGGCTGATTCCTGGCATATCACTCGGGGACCTGGCAAACAACTCCTTAAACTCCTTCAAGAGGTCGATCAACTCTCGGGCTCTTTCCTCCGACAAAGCAGAGCCGATCTTCACCTTCCGCTGAGGCCCATCAATCTCGACCTCCTTCAGATCCTCCATGGGGGCGGGACGCCCATACTCCTCTCGAGGATCGGTATCGGTTTGAAGGACGGTCATGGCCTCCCTTCTTCTTCGTCGGGTGGCGTTAACATAGCATTTTCGCGATGCCACCTGGTCGCCCTTGACCTCTCCGACCCCGTTGTCAGTCGGGAACTTCATCTTCTGGTGGACCGTCGAGGCGACTGCCATGAGAAGGTTAATGGTGGTCCTCCCGATGATCGCGTTGTATGCCCCCGCAGATTCCACTACAACGAAATCCACGCTTCGCCTCTCCATCTTCCAGCCACTACCAAACTCTACTGGTAAGGTAATCATTCCCAATGGGTAGGAAGTGTAGCCAGAGAATCCCACCATCGGGAAGTCCACCTGCGTCAAGTCCTTCTTCGTCTTTCCCATGGCTTCCAGAGCATCCATGAAAAGAATATCGGAGGAGCTCCCTCCATCTATCAGGATCCGCTTCATCTCGAATCCATCCACGTCCAAGGTCACGACCAAGGCATCGTCGTGAGGGCTCTCCACGCCTATTAGATCCTCCTTCGAGAACGAAATTTCCATTTCCTCCTTCAGGGTCCACGACCGGGACCGTTTGCCTAGCACCACCGCGGCAGATATGCGGGAAGCGTAATTCTCCCGAGAGGCAGAGGTATCTCCTCCCGCCGCCATTCCACCGTGGATGACGTTGATAGTTCCGCGCCTCTCCTTGCGGGCACCTGAACCCGAGGCCTCATGCTCGACCTTCTTTTTCTTCGGGGATCGGTCGCGGGACTTGGAACGGGAACGGGACCTACTTCTGGAACGGGATCGGCACCGTCCCTTCCCGACGAACTCCTTCAGCTTCCCCTTCTGGATCAGCTTTTCAATCTCCTTCTTCAGCTCCCGACAGTTCTCAGTGTCGTGACCATTGGCACGATGGTAGCGACAGTAACGGTCAGGACGGCCTCCTAGGAATTCGCCTTCTTTCCTCGGGGGGTATCGAGCTAGACCTTGCCGATCCATCACAGCTAGCACGGAGGTCATCGAGCTGTTGATGGGGACATTTCGACCTTCGCGATTATCCTTCTTCGGAGGACGCCTGTCCTCCCTTTTCTCGGGACGACCACGGTTCCTACTTCCCTCCGTTTTGTCACTTCCCTTGCGATCATCCGACAGCTTGGACGACGGCTTTCCTCTTCCCGACCTTGGTGGATCGAGCTCTCCAGCAGCAATCTTCGACTCCTGGACATCGATTTGCTGTTTCACCCTTGCTTGCAGGGCCTCCATGCTCCACACAGCCTTCGCGGCTACGCTATGCATCAGGTCAGAACCGTACGGAGCGCTCAAGTTCCTCAGGAAAGTACGAATCATCTCTCCCTCCGAGATTTCTTCGTCAATCTCCGCAGCACTAGCAGTGAACCGCTGGTAATAGTATGCCAACGATTCATCGGACCTCTGCACCACCTGGGTTAAAGTCCTCACGCTCTTCAGCAGACGCCTTCAACCTTGATACTGCTTGATGAAGCGGTCATGCATATCGGCCCAGCAGGTGATGCTTCCTGGAGGGAGACTGAAGAACCAAGTCATGGCCCTTTCTCCCAGGGTTATCGGGAACAATGAGCATATGAGGTCATCGTTCGATGTTCGTCCCATACAGGCCTGGACATGCCTCTGCACATGGCGAACTGGGTCCCCCTCACCGTTGTACTCCTTGATGGTCGGAATACCTAGCCCAGGCGGGGCTACGGTATCAATCAGCCGCGGCACGAAAGGATGGCTGGACCGATCCCTCAGCTCCGATGTCATCTGCTTCTGATCTCCCATGCAGATGCTCACGATCTTCACCACCTGATCGGGGGTGATGGGGCCATTCAGGGGAATTGTCCTGTTTTGCACCGGTCCTGGGCCGTCGACCACAAACTTCTCCGGGTGTGCCGGCTCCTTGCCCTTGCTCCTGGGCAAAACCTCCTGAACCTCTGGGTCCACCCTCGGCGGGGGTGGTGGTAATTCTTCTCGCGGAGGCAACTCCTCCGCCCTTCTGGCGGCCTCTCTTTTGTCCAGCAAGGCCTCCATGGCGGCCAGGAACATGGGCATAGCCTCCGCTATTGCCTTGGCCAACTCCGAGTTCGAAGACGACCCTTCTTCCCTTCGCGGGACTCCTTCTCTGCCATGGCCCACCGGGTTTGGGGGAGCCTCATCTTCCTCCCTACGCGGGACATCCTGCCTGTTCGTCTCAGCGTCTCGGACTGAGACCTCATAGCCATCACCTCGCCCCCCCTGTCTGGGAGAGAGCAGGGTTCTCACCTTGTTCAGCAACGCGTTCTGGCAACGGGGAGTTCACAGTTCCTGCGGGACGAGAACTGCCAGCCTGAACTTGCTTCTTCTTGCCACCACCAGCCATTGATCTGGTAGAAGCTATCTTGGCTTTTCGTAAGTTTCCCACAGACGGCGCCAATGTTGGATCACGGGCGAAGCTCCGTTACGTCCTTGACGGAATGCTTGGACTCCTGGGCTCCGCGTGGTCCTGCAAAAGGGGATGGCCTGGGTGGTGACCCAGGATCCCTCTCCGATGCTTAAATGAGTACGGTAATCAATGGGTGGTAAGCAAGAGTATATGTTCGTATCAGTGTAGGGTTTTTCTGAGGTAACTTCCTCCTTTATATAGGAGGGGAAGTTACTCAGTTACTTGTTACTGCGCCTGGCAGTTTTGCCCATGATTCCGTGTATCTCGCCACGATTCCGTATATCTCGGTTGGGATTCCATATTTCTCTCCCCACGCTCCGCGTATCTTACCCGTACCTCCGCGTATCTCGGGCACGCCCTGCGTATCTCGGGGGGGGGGGGGATTATCTATATCTTAACCGTCTTCCCACTACTCTCCTCCAGTAGGCGGGTTTCTCGGTCTTATCCTCTGGTTACAAGTCTCGACTACTGTCGGGGACTCCAGAGTTGCCTCATTCTAGATCACCGCCCAGGACCTTCAGTCTCTACGGGACAGGTCCAGCCTCTGCGGGGCTTTATTATCGGGGCCTTTACTAAGGCATATCGGGGCCTACTCAGAGGCTTCTTATTGGGAGCGTTCAGCTCATACGTCGGGACCGCTGAAGTCGGGACCCTTCGTGTTGGGCCTCTGGGCCTTCAAGGCTTTTCGCGAGGCCCACTGGACCTACTCGCCGTCCAGTGGCTGTTAACGGGGCTAACGATTACATCGGAACCCATCACCAGTGTTATCAGAACTGGAGCGGACCGGCGGTTGGACCGGATCAAATCGGAAACCGAAGCCTTAGACGGTCTGATTTGCTCAAAAGACCGGAAAGGAAGCGGACCCGATCCGATGACCGGTTTTTCTAGAGAACCGGCCGGTTCTTATCGGACCGGGCGGTTCTCCGGTCCGCCGGTTTAACTGGAAAAAAAAAAATCAAACCAAATCTGAGTTTGGAGTTGGCCAAAAAAAAAATTCTTAGATAGAAAACCCTAATTCCAAGTAGGAGCCGCCGCCAAACATGGATGCCAAGCAACATTGATCTCCATCCATCACTGCAACTCTGTTTTTTTCTGCGCCACCCCTATTTTTCCAACTCCCTCAATCATTGCAAGTCTGCAACTCCTTTCTTTTTTCCATCGTTCCTAGACCCAGATTGCTCCGACAATCTATTGGATCTGAGGATTACCAGACAATAGAAAATTTATTTCGGCCTTAATTTCTCTCGTGTAGGAAAATAAACCAAGCTTCCTCTTTTCACTTTCTATATTTTCTTGATCAAATTGCTTGAATTCGAATCGGAGTGGTCGGAAGTTGAATGACTGCCTTGTAAAAATATGTTGTGGAAGTCGCAAGCGGCACACTTGAGGAACTCCGGTGTGCCTTCCCCTCCAAAAGGCATAAACTCGCTTCAGTCGTCCAAACGTGACTGTCAATAGCGACTCCATGATTCTTTAGGCATTCTGGTACCGCGGAAAGGGTCCAGGCAGTTGAGGATTTGTTGACGGATTGTGTGTGGATTCTGCAGATAACTGATTTGGATCTAGGGTTAAGGCCAACTTCAGAAGTTCTATTTATCCTTTCAGAAAATGAAGGGATAGCTATCGGACAGGGTTCGAACCTTCCGAACCAGAAACAGGAAACCTCACCGGTTCGGTGTCTTGTCCGGTTCTGATAACACTGGTTTAACCTTGTACATGTATGTCATGTTTTTAATTTATATTTTTAGGCATTGTAAAGTTTCAGACATAGTGAATAAACGGCGCAAACCCTAGCAGAGAAAATAGAGAGAGCAATCAAGGATTCATTAGGTCATTTCATTCAAATGGTGACCTTCACCCTTAAATATCCAACCGAAACCAAACAATTACAAATTGTTCCAAAGTATTAAAAGAAGGAACAAAAAGACCACAAACTCAGTACGAAGTTCAGAATGAAACAGGCCAGCTGAAACGGGCCAAAACACTGGGCCTAACACAAACCGACCCAACAATAGTGGACACTAAGGTTTAGAGCCATTTATGGGCATCAATACTCCTCCTCAGGCTGAACTTTGTGAAAAAAGATCCACCATCTTCCATTTTCCCAACAAGTTGTGATGCTGAGCCTTTGGAAGGGCCTTCGTAAAAAATTCCGCCAGCTGACTTGTTGTCTTCAAGTACTTGAGTTTAATAAAACCTGCAGTGACCTGATCCTGACAAAATGACAATCAACTTCTATGTGTTTAGTTCGTTCGTGAAAAATTGGGTTATTTGCAATATGAATTGCCTCCTTATTATCACAATGTACCAAAGCAGGATTTCTAGAATAAAAACCGAACTCGGAAAGTAAACCTCTTAACCAAATCAATTCACCAAAAGTATCCCGCATACTTCTATACTCAGCTTCTGCTGATGAACAAGAAACAATGGGCTGCTTTTTAACTTTCCAAGAAACTAAAGATTTACCAACGAAAACACAAAACTCTGTCACAGATTTCCTGGACTCTATACATCTTGCATGATCAGAATCACAATAGGCAATAATATCTAAATTACCACTTTAAGACAACAAAATATCTAAACCAGGTTGCTGTTTCAAATATCTCAAAATACGAATCACAGCATCAAAATGAGACTTTTTGGGATTTTGCATATACTGACTAAGATAATGGACAAAATATGCAATATCAGGACGAGTAATCCCTAAATACAAAAATTTTCCAATTAATTTCCTATAGGAAGTTGGATTAGAAAGAACCTTATCATCCTTGTTCAGATTGAGGCTTTCATCATATCCTATAGAGGTAAACCTAGCATTTTGCTCCATAGGAGTACTAATAGGCTTACAACCTAACATACCAGCCTCAGCCAACATTTCCAACACATATTTCCTTTGACAGAGCTCAAGTCCATTAGAGGACCTTGCTACCTCAATGCCTAAGAAATATTTAAGATCACCTAAATCCTTCATCTTAAAATTGGTTTGTAAAACATATTTTAACTCATCAACTAAGACAGAACTGTTGCCAGTTATTAGCAAATCATCTACATAAACAAGCAGAATTACGATTTCCTTACCAATTCTCTTTGTAAAAAGAGAGTAATCAAGATGATTTTGCTTATAACCAGTTCGAATAAGAGCCTCAGTAAGCTTCAGATTCCATTGCCTGGAAGCCTGTTTCAAACCATAAAGAGATTTGTGCAATCGACAAACAAGGTTAGAAGATACATGACACAACTCCCCCTGATTGCCAAATCCAGGAGGCAGATTCATATAAACTTCCTCAAAAAGGTCACCTTGCAAAAAAGCATTGTAAACATCTATTTGGTACAAATGCCAGTTATATAAAGCAGCAATGGACATAACAACTCTGACGGTTCCAATCTTGGCAACAGGAGAAAAGGTCTCAGCATAGTCAATGCCTTCTTTTTGTTTAAAACTTTTAGCTACAAGTCTAGCTTTATATCTTTCCAAAGAACTATCGGAGTTATATTTGACTTTATAGACCCATTTACATCCAATAGATTTTCTGTTTGAAGGTAAAGTTTCCAGTGACCAAGTCTTATTATCATCTAGAGCAGCAATTTCTTCCTTCATGGCCTTAATCCAGTTAATATCTTTGCAAGCATCAAAAAAATTTGTAGGCTCAGGAATCTTATCAACAGAACTCAAAAAAGATTTGTATTCACTGGTGACTCTATTATAGCCCAAATATTTAGAAATCAGATGTAGAGTAGAAAAATGGGAAGTCATATCATAATCATGAGTCGAAGCTGGAGGTTTAATTACCCTAACAGGCCTTTTAACAGGTTCAGATACAGGTATAATATTGTCAGTTAAACTATCAGCATTACTGCCATCATCACTACCTGAACTACCAACATCACTTACAGAGTTATTGGGAGAATTCCCCATATCTAAATCATCAATACTAACTGGAGGATTTGTTAGAGTCTGGCTGCTGTTAGGTTATAAAGTCTAGGTCAACGGGTCATCAATCTAGAATTTATCTCCCACTAATGAAATGTCGGGTTCAGTGTTCCTAGGACTAGTCGTTCTGATCCATGCCCTTCTGCTCCCTTGGGGTAGTCGTTCTGATATATGTCCTTCTCTTCTCTCCTTCTGACCTCCTTTCCTTCTCTCCTTCTGACCTCCTTTCCTTCTCTCCTTCTGACCTCCTGAGGCTTGTACTTCTTACCCCTGGGCTTGTCCTACTGCTCTATGCTCTTCTGCTTCCTTGGCTCTCTTCTCCTCGCTACCCTGCAAGAGGGGCAATACCAGGCACAGAGGGGGTGGTGCCTGATGAACCCTCTCCGATGCCTAAGTCAGTACGGTTTTAGAGAGATAAAGCTAGAGAGATGTCAGAGCAAAATTGTGCAACTTGCCAAGATGATCAAATGAATAGTGGAGGTGGGGTATTTATAGGCAACGGTGTCATTAAGGTAGCTTAATGACATCGTTAACCTTTAAACACAGTTAATTAACCTTTAAACGCATAATTAGGACCTTAGGATACGGAGAAGGTAGGCGGAATAAACCGAGTGTGGGAGTCCAAGGGTGGTGCCGGGGCCCTTGGGGGGAGGGAAATCCGACCCCCAAGGATAGGGGTTGGGTGAGGGCACCCAACCCTTCCTAGGGAGGATGGGGTTGGCCAACCCCATCCCCCCTAGGGGAGATCGGGTTGGCCAACCCCATCCCCCCTAGGGGAGATCGGGTTGGCTGACCCGATCTCTCCTAGGAGAGATCGGGTTGGCCGACCCGATCTCTCCTAGGAGAGATCGGGTTGGTCCACCCGATCTCCCCTAGGGGAGATCGGGTTGGCTGACCCGATCTCCCCTAGGGGAGGTCGGGTGTGGCCACCCAACCTCACCTAGGCGAGTTTGACTCGGCCGGACGAGCGCTTCGGCCTCGTCCGAGCCGTTGGTGTTCTCGCGAAGTGTTCGGGTTGAAGTTTCGATTTACAATCATTAATGGGATGATAAAAATACAACGATTCGGGAGTCAACGGGTTCAAATTGGGCGTATATCCATCACATGCCCCCGAGTCAACCAATGGCCTAACCCTTGATTGACTCTATTTTAGGATGGTATGACACGCGCAATTTGAAACCGGGGTTTTACCTTTCGTCTGAGTGCTTACTTACCCATGGATGCCTGCCTCTGACTCTACCCCCTGCCTTATGAGATAGAGGAATTGCAAATGTCAGAGTAGCACGGACGTATGCCTAAGCACGCGTCCGTCTGAGATGGGAGTAATAAACCTATCTTTGCTACAGGTGTATATTCAAAAAATACATGCTCGCATAGGGATGCAATATGAATGCCACTAAGTGACTTATGCTTCAATTTCGTGCTGGGATTTTGCCTAAGTGAAGAAAAATTTCAATTTTGGTCCGAAATTTTTCTAAGTATGGGATACTAGAAAATATGCCTATAGGATGTTAACTAGGAGTGAACATGGATACATCATGAACATGAGGCTGTGTACTAGCATACATGCAAGTAGGAACATAAGGATGGGAGTGAGTAGAGACATGCTGCGATTGTAGTCATGAATGTATGCATAAATATATGGCGGCCATGTGCATGGACGTCTAAATGTTTGAACACACGGGAGTGTGTATGTGGGCATGCATATGAGTGCAAGCATGAACATGTATGTATGTATGGACGGGTTGTGAGTATAAGCATGAGTGATGACATTGATGTACCTGCAGATGTTAATCATGAATATGAGCATAAGTGCAAAGGTGAGAGCATAGACCTCTCCTTTACCTGAGGGTGGGAACTCTGCCACTCAATGGGACACAACGTTCCGCCTCCCTTGTATTAGCGTGAGCATTGTCCATTAACCTCGACCTTCGGCATGTGTAACATTTTTCCTTCATTCGTTGGAGCGTGTGTATAGCTCTTGACCTTTACCCTGCAATTTGTTCCCCATAAAAGTGAGGGTGAAAAAGCTTACAAGCTTTTTTCTTACCGCCGCGAGCGAAGGGGTCTATTGACATGTGTTAAGGGTTGACCCTTCCTTCGGATGTGCTGGAGCGTTGCTCCATTTGGGGAAACTAAAAATTCGCCCTCTTCCCTTGGTGTTAAGGTTGCCCCCGTAGTAGGCGTATCTCGCCCCTCCATGAGTAAGGGTCGATCTTTGTGTTGGTTGCTCGTATAGATAACTCACTTTTGGGAAGCTTTCTTCTTCAGACAGGGAGACCTTGAAGATCGTTTTCCAAGGTAGTCAGACCAAATCTGACTGTCCTGTGTCTTGGGTGTCCGAGGCGGACTTGTATAAGGCAGGGACTCGTATGACCCCTTGTAGGTTGATTTTATGGAGAAACATACAAGGTGTAGGCAGAGCGTTCCGAACGTACCGTTGAATCAGATGAGAGGGAAGAACCCTCTAGTTCTGCTTATCAGGCCTAGAAATTTTCTAAGTCAAGGATGGCTGCTAATGCTTCCAGTATGTTCTTTTTCCCTTCTCTTTTCTTTGTGATAAACTTATGATTGTTCTCATGCTGCTTCCTTCTTGTTGTTAGAGCGTTCTTCTCTGGTTACCGAATGGTTCTTGTGGTGGGTGAGAGTTCAAGTCAATCTAAATCCGAGGCGCGGAAACCTGACTCTGAGGTCGGGCCCTCGGCTGCCAAGGAGAAGGAAACCGCGAGAGGCTCTCCTTCAAGTGCCCCCTTGCTGACTCTCTCCCATGATAAGGAGATAGTGGTTGAAGAGGCGACCTCTTTGCTAGATAAAAGGAAACAACCTGTGGCTGGCGATGGGGTGATCATAGGTCTTGATGTCTCTTCTCTATCCCCTGCCCCCCAGCCGAGGGGCCGAGTCTCAAGTTTATTTCGTCTTTATGTAGATTTGACGACTTTTGAAGGTGTTTTTGTCTTTCCTATGGGTTATGTTATTAACCCCCGCATTGAAGATTTTTCTTTTGGTGATGGGTGTGATCATCACCTTTCATTGAGGTTCCTTTCTCTTGCCCTGGCTCTGATTAAGATAGCAAATTGTTCCTTTGGAGTTTGGTGGAGACTGCTCCTGAGTTAGCCTCTACTAGTATTGTAGTTGTGATCGTTGTAGTTGTGATCGTTGCTCCTGAGTTTGCCCTTCTGTATTGTGTGGACATGATAGTCACTTCAGGGTATGTGGACATGATAGCCACTTCAAGGTGTGTGGACATGATAGCCACCTCAAGGTATGTGGACATGATAGCCACTTCAAGGTGTGTGGACATGATAGCCACCTCAAGGTATGTGGACATGATAGCCACTTCAGTGTATGTGGACATGATAGCCACCTCAAGGTTTGTGGACATGATAGCCACATCACGATGTATGGAGTTGTGCTTTAGTATTCCTTTCTAATTGGAGAGCCTTCATTGCTATATTTGCCTTTTGTGTAGGCTATGTTTGTTGGGTTAGGTTCCGATGTCTCGTCTTGTCGGATGTTGTATCCTTTATGCTCTTTAGATGTCTCCTTCATGAGTTGTGCTTGACGATGTTCAAGTCTGATACGAGCATAGGTCACGCGAGGGCGACATGCATGACAATAACATTTGTCGGAGGTTGATTTGTGTGACTTGTAAGGCAATTCTCTTCTTGATGGGTCGAGCTTATTTTGAGGGCCTTGAACTTTGGATTTCATGTCTTTGCTATCCTTCTTGGTGGTGTTGGGTTCCTTTGAGATACTTCTCTTGACTTGTGATATGGGTGGTAGGATAACTCGTTACTTTTCATGATAACCTCTTGTGCTTCTGTATATGATCCTTTGGTCATGGACTCTTCTCTTGGTGTGTTTCCTTTACTTGTCTTTCTTTCGTGCTTTCCTTCATGTCATACCTGCCATTTCATAAAGAAAAAACATTACTTGTTCTTCACATTACTTTACTTAGAAATTTCTTTCTCATGGTATCCTTCTGAGCATGGTGTGATGATCTCTTCTGATACCCCTTACACGGTATACGTTGTACTGTTAGACCAAAGATACGCTCTTGGTGGGCGTCGAAAACTGTTCTTCTCTGGTTACCGAATGGTTCTTGTGGTGGGTGAGAGTTCAAGTCAATCTAAATCCGAGGCGCGGAAACCTGACTCTGAGGTCGGGCCCTCGGCTGCCAAGGAGAAGGAAACCGCGAGAGGCTCTCCTTTAAGTGCCCCCTTGCTGACTCTCTCCCATGATAAGGAGATAGTGGTTGAAGAGGCGACCTCTTTGCTAGATAAAAGGAAACAACCTGTGGCTGGTGATGGGGTGATCATAGGTCTTGATGTCTCTTCTCTATCCCCTGCCCCCCAGCCGAGGGGCCGAGTCTCAAGTTTATTTCGTCTTTATGTAGATTTGACGACTTTTGAAGGTGTTTTTGTCTTTCCTATGGGTTATGTTATTAACCCCTGCATTGAAGATTTTTCTTTTGGTGATGGGTGTGATCATCACCTTTCATTGAGGTTCCTTTCTCTTGCCCTGGCTCTGATTAAGATAGCAAATTGTTCCTTTGGAGTTTGGTGGAGACTGCTCCTGAGTTAGCCTCTACTAGTATTGTAGTTGTGATCGTTGTAGTTGTGATCGTTGCTCCTGAGTTTGCCCTTCTGTATTGTGTGGACATGATAGTCACTTCAGGGTATGTGGACATGATAGCCACTTCAAGGTGTGTGGACATGATAGCCACCTCAAGGTATGTGGACATGATAGCCACTTCAAGGTGTGTGGACATGATAGCCACCTCAAGGTATGTGGACATGATAGCCACTTCAGTGTATGTGGACATGATAGCCACCTCAAGGTTTGTGGACATGATAGCCACATCACGATGTATGGAGTTGTGCTTTAGTATTCCTTTCTAATTGGAGAGCCTTCATTGCTATATTTGCCTTTTGTGTAGGCTATGTTTGTTGGGTTAGGTTCCGATGTCTCGTCTTGTTGGATGTTGTATCCTTTATGCTCTTTAGATGTCTCCTTCATGAGTTGTGCTTGACGATGTTCAAGTCTGATACGAGCATAGGTCACGCGAGGGCGACATGCATGACAATAACATTTGTCGGAGGTTGATTTGTGTGACTTGTAAGGCAATTCTCTTCTTGATGGGTCGAGCTTATTTTGAGGGCCTTGAACTTTGGATTTCATGTCTTTGCTATCCTTCTTGGTGGTGTTGGGTTCCTTTGAGATACTTCTCTTGACTTGTGATATGGGTGGTAGGATAACTCGTTACTTTTCATGATAACCTCTTGTGCTTCTGTATATGATCCTTTGGTCATGGACTCTTCTCTTGGTGTGTTTCCTTTACTTGTCTTTCTTTCGTGCTTTCCTTCATGTCATACCTGCCATTTCATAAAGAAAAAACATTACTTGTTCTTCACATTACTTTACTTAGAAATTTCTTTCTCATGGTATCCTTCTGAGCATGGTGTGATGATCTCTTCTGATACCCCTTACACGGTATACGTTGTACTGTTAGACCAAAGATACGCTCTTGGTGGGCGTCGAAATCTGTTCTTCTCTGGTTACCGAATGGTTCTTGTGGTGGGTGAGAGTTCAAGTCAATCTAAATCCGAGGCGCGGAAACCTGACTCTGAGGTCGGGCCCTCGGCTGCCAAGGAGAAGGAAACCGCGAGAGGCTCTCCTTCAAGTGCCCCCTTGCTGACTCTCTCCCATGATAAGGAGTTAGTGGTTGAAGAGGCGACCTCTTTGCTAGATAAAAGGAAACAACCTGTTGCTGGTGATGGGGTGATCATAGGTCTTGATGTCTCTTCTCTATCCCCTGCCCCCCAGCCGAGGGGCCGAGTCTCAAGTTTATTTCGTCTTTATGTAGATTTGACGACTTTTGAAGGTGTTTTTGTCTTTCCTATGGGTTATGTTATTAACCCCTGCATTGAAGATTTTTCTTTTGGTGATGGGTGTGATCATCACCTTTCATTGAGGTTCCTTTCTCTTGCCCTGGCTCTGATTAAGATAGCAAATTGTCCCTTTGGAGTTTGGTGGAGACTGCTCCTGAGTTAGCCTCTACTAGTATTGTAGTTGTGATCGTTGTAGTTGTGATCGTTGCTCCTGAGTTTGCCCTTCTGTATTGTGTGGACATGATAGTCACTTCAGGGTATGTGGACATGATAGCCACTTCAAGGTGTGTGGACATGATAGCCACCTCAAGGTATGTGGACATGATAGCCACTTCAAGGTGTGTGGACATGATAGCCACCTCAAGGTATGTGGACATGATAGCCACTTCAGTGTATGTGGACATGATAGCCACCTCAAGGTTTGTGGACATGATAGCCACATCACGATGTATGGAGTTGTGCTTTAGTATTCCTTTCTAATTGGAGAGCCTTCATTGCTATATTTGCCTTTTGTGTAGGCTATGTTTGTTGGGTTAGGTTCCGATGTCTCGACTTGTCGGATGTTGTATCCTTTATGCTCTTTAGATGTCTCCTTCATGAGTTGTGCTTGACGATGTTCAAGTCTGATACGAGCATAGGTCACGCGAGGGCGACATGCATGACAATAACATTTGTCGGAGGTTGATTTGTGTGACTTGTAAGGCAATTCTCTTCTTGATGGGTCGAGCTTATTTTGAGGGCCTTGAACTTTGGATTTCATGTCTTTGCTATCCTTCTTGGTGGTGTTGGGTTCCTTTGAGATACTTCTCTTGACTTGTGATATGGGTGGTAGGATAACTCGTTACTTTTCATGATAACCTCTTGTGCTTCTGTATATGATCCTTTGGTCATGGACTCTTCTCTTGGTGTGTTTCCTTTACTTGTCTTTCTTTCGTGCTTTCCTTCATGTCATACCTGCCATTTCATAAAGAAAAAACATTACTTGTTCTTCACATTACTTTACTTAGAAATTTCTTTCTCATGGTATCCTTCTGAGCATGGTGTGATGATCTCTTCTGATACCCCTTACACGGTATACGTTGTACTGTTAGACCAAAGATACGCTCTTGGTGGGCGTCGAAATCTGTTCTTCTCTGGTTACCGAATGGTTCTTGTGGTGGGTGAGAGTTCAAGTCAATCTAAATCCGAGGCGCGGAAACCTGACTCTGAGGTCGGGCCCTCGGCTGCCAAGGAGAAGGAAACCGCGAGAGGCTCTCCTTCAAGTGCCCCCTTGCTGACTCTCTCCCATGATAAGGAGTTAGTGGTTGAAGAGGCGACCTCTTTGCTAGATAAAAGGAAACAACCTGTGGCTGGTGATGGGGTGATCATAGGTCTTGATGTCTCTTCTCTATCCCCTGCCCCCCAGCCGAGGGGCCGAGTCTCAAGTTTATTTCGTCTTTATGTAGATTTGACGACTTTTGAAGGTGTTTTTGTCTTTCCTATGGGTTATGTTATTAACCCCTGCATTGAAGATTTTTCTTTTGGTGATGGGTGTGATCATCACCTTTCATTGAGGTTCCTTTCTCTTGCCCTGGCTCTGATTAAGATAGCAAATTGTCCCTTTGGAGTTTGGTGGAGACTGCTCCTGAGTTAGCCTCTACTAGTATTGTAGTTGTGATCGTTGTAGTTGTGATCGTTGCTCCTGAGTTTGCCCTTCTGTATTGTGTGGACATGATAGTCACTTCAGGGTATGTGGACATGATAGCCACTTCAAGGTGTGTGGACATGATAGCCACCTCAAGGTATGTGGACATGATAGCCACTTCAAGGTGTGTGGACATGATAGCCACCTCAAGGTATGTGGACATGATAGCCACTTCAGTGTATGTGGACATGATAGCCACCTCAAGGTTTGTGGACATGATAGCCACATCACGATGTATGGAGTTGTGCTTTAGTATTCCTTTCTAATTGGAGAGCCTTCATTGCTATATTTGCCTTTTGTGTAGGCTATGTTTGTTGGGTTAGGTTCCGATGTCTCGACTTGTCGGATGTTGTATCCTTTATGCTCTTTAGATGTCTCCTTCATGAGTTGTGCTTGACGATGTTCAAGTCTGATACGAGCATAGGTCACGCGAGGGCGACATGCATGACAATAACATTTGTCGGAGGTTGATTTGTGTGACTTGTAAGGCAATTCTCTTCTTGATGGGTCGAGCTTATTTTGAGGGCCTTGAACTTTGGATTTCATGTCTTTGCTATCCTTCTTGGTGGTGTTGGGTTCCTTTGAGATACTTCTCTTGACTTGTGATATGGGTGGTAGGATAACTCGTTACTTTTCATGATAACCTCTTGTGCTTCTGTATATGATCCTTTGGTCATGGACTCTTCTCTTGGTGTGTTTCCTTTACTTGTCTTTCTTTCGTGCTTTCCTTCATGTCATACCTGCCATTTCATAAAGAAAAAACATTACTTGTTCTTCACATTACTTTACTTAGAAATTTCTTTCTCATGGTATCCTTCTGAGCATGGTGTGATGATCTCTTCTGATACCCCTTACACGGTATACGTTGTACTGTTAGACCAAAGATACGCTCTTGGTGGGCGTCGAAAACTGTTCACGAGACAGGCTCTCGGATGGCACTTAACGTTTCACAGGATAGGCTGCCGGAGGGCTCAGGTTAGTCCAAAGATACGTTCCTGATTGGCGTCGAAATCTGTTCACGAGACAGGCTCTCGGACGGCACTTAACGTTTCACAGGATAGGCTCCCGGAGGGCTCAGGTTAGACCAAAGATACGCTCCTGGTGGGCGTCGAACTGGTAGTTTGAAATCTACCTCAAGATACGCTCTTGGGGGCGTCGAACTGGTAGTGTTTTTTCTACCTCAAGATACGCTCTTGGGGGCGTCGAATCTGGTAGGTTGCAAATCTACCTCAAGATACGCTCCTGGGGGCGTCGAATTCGTAGTTTTTGGAAACCACTCTCAAGATACGCTCTTGGTGCGTCGAAGTTCGTAGTGTAATAACTACTCTCAAGATACGCTCTTGGGGGCGTCGAAGGTCGTAGTATGAACACTACTCTCAAGATACGCTCCTGGGGGCGTCGAAGTTCGTAGTTTTTGGAAACCACTCTCAAGATACGCTCTTGGTGCGTCGAAGGTCGTAGTGTAATAACTACTCTCAAGATACGCTCTTGGGGGCGTCGAAGGTCGTAGTATGAACACTACTCTCAAGATACGCTCTTGGGGGCGTCGAAGGTCGTAGTATAAAAACTACTCTCAAGATATGCTCTTGGGGGCGTCGAATCTGTTCGCGGGATAGGCTCCCGGAGGGCACAGGGTTCGTAGTTTTAGAGCTACTCTCAAGATACGCTCTTGGGGGCGTCGAATGTGTTCGCGGGATAGGCTCCCGGAGGGCTCATAATATTACCTTATCTTGTGTCCTTACTCATGTAGTGTGCGTCTTTGGTATGCTTTTCGAGTCTTTACTTGACTTTTCCTTCTATGATATTGCATGCTACCACGCTTTTCCTTCAATATGGGAGATCACCTCTCGAGGGCGATGTTTGTGTGTTGCCAACTTAGGACGAGTTCGTATAGAGAGTTGATGATGTTTTCCTCTTATGTGACCTCTTCTAGAAGAAGTGGTATTGCATGTTCTTGTGATCTTCTGCCTCTAATCTCTTATTTTACACTTAGGTGGACTACCAAGCACTTATTCGTTTGGTGTCCCACAAGTTGCTTGGTGGTTACACCGCCTTTCATATTTGGCCGTTGAAGGCCCCTCGTTCATTTTCTTGGTTGGGTACCCCTTATGCTCGGGGCTCCCTTGTCTGCTTCTTTGAATGCGATGAGTGTCCCTTGTAGGATTTACTCTTTCTCATGCTTGCTTGTTTCAGTCATAGGCATGGTTTGGATGATGCCTTTGTCGGATGTGTCTTTGGAGGTTGGGTGGAAGAGCTTTTGCTTTGGGTGGGTGGGGGTGGATTTCATTCTCTTGATAACTAGGATGTGGCAATGTTTGTATCCTAGGGGTGCTTGTAAATTCTTTCCCCCCTTCCTTGTGTTTTAGGTTGAAAAGCTCTCTCATAGAATGGCGTCTTGAGTTGTTAATCTCGTAGGTGTGTTTCAGACTAGTCAATCTGATCCATGCTCTTTGCTCGTGCATGGGGGGGGGGGGGGGTCTGACCGGGCTGTGATAATCTTGGAGTGTTGTGGCACTTAGTGTGCTTTGCCTTTTCCTTTACATTGGAGTATTCTTCAATTCCTTTAGGGAGTGTCACATTGGTCATGCTCCTCCCACCTTGAATCTTGATTATAGACTTCCTTTGAATTAGGACTTGAACCTAAAAAGGATGTTTTCCTTTAGGTTTGCAAGTGATGCTCCATGGGTTTCCATGGGTTTGCCCCCGTATTGGCTGTTCCTTGTTGGATAGCTTCATTAGAGACTGCATTTGTATTGCGTACGTATACGTGTTTGAGGTGTGTTGAACTGACAAGTCCCTCCTTTTTCATTTTGTCATAACCTTCATTCATCATGTATTCGGCGTATGGCCTTAAAGGCGGGATATTTTTCTAGTGCCCCTTTTATCGTGGTTCTCCTCTTGATGGGATGCCAGAGTCAAATGTCTTATCATTTGCAGACAAGGTGGTTGATCGGGATGTGCGTCTAGTGTGAGGGTCGATCTTGAAACCTTACTCCCCAAGCTTTAGAGCTCTACTTTGGTTGATCTTGTAGAACTATTATCCTGCCCTAAGGCTCTTGGTAGGAGATGTATCTCCTTTTTCATACTCTAGTTGTTGCACTATCTCTTTTGCTAATCTTGCATCTTTAGAGTTTCTCTCTTGGTGCATGACTTCAATGACCGGATTTTCTACCAATGTTTGTTTTGTTAGGACTTGTATCCTTGGCTGCCTTTCTTTCTTGTGCGATGGGATGGAGTGTTTATGAACACTCAAACGTGTCGTACTTGGTAGAGGTATGCGCCTAATCTTTATGGCGCTGTCTTGAGTCTTCGTGTACCTATCTTTGATGAACATGTTATTCATTGCATATATGATACGGAGTCCAAGGATCTCCGGGTTAGGATCATATTTTGGGAACAGAGACATAGTCATCTATTAGATGACCTCTTTATCTACGGAGTTTAATTTTGCAAGGATAAATGCAAGGATACTTGTAAGGATACTTGTAAGGATATGTGTTCCATCCTTTTCCTGGTTCATTTGCAGTGTCGTGTCCCTAATGGGTGTGTTGATGTTCTGACCACCTTTACTAGTAGGGGGTCCCTTGGTATTAGGTATGCCTGACTCTTCTCTAGTATCATCAATGGTTGGTCATGGGAGATGTCTGACGGACTCCCTTCCTGTACTATGGTTCTCTTCATGTCAAAGTTGGTGATTCCCTCTCTTATGACTAACATATCATTGTGTGGAAATACTATGTTTTCCATATCCCTTTTTAAAAGCTTGATGATGGTGTCACCGTTCTTCCTTTGCTAGGCTTGGTGTCCTTGAGGGTTTTTGATGGAAGTGTATTCCATTACCTGGGATGAGCTTTCTAAGTGTAGTTGTATCTCCTGCCTACTTTGTGAAATCATAAAGATCCGCTGGAGGTGTTTGCCTCTGATGGTGGGCGTTACCCATGTGATATGGTTTCCTCTATTTTTGGAGGGATGTGTTCGCGGCTACCCTCTCTTGTGCTAATGGGCGTTTGTGGGGAGGGCATGTTGTGACTGGTGCCCCCTTGCATACCAATGCCAGATGGGATCCTTTGACGGGCTTGGCCCTAGGATGCTTAGTGGAAGGTTGTAGTAGGGGTAATCCTTTGTGACCTTCATGGTAGTTCCTCTATAGGATGTTGGGAGTGCTCAACTTATTTTTGTAAGTGAGCCTTCCATCTTGTGATCTTTCCCAGAAACTTGACCTTATAGGTGTTCTTTGGGATTGAGGAATATGTTGCTTGTGCATCTCTTGATTGGCGACGGCCTTTTACTGATTCTTCTAGTGGTCCACCTGTGTATATATATATCACGGAGCCCGAAGGCGTCCGGTATGGTCATTCTTGGAAAACATGTTGATATCAAGTATCAAAATCTACCCCTTTTAGGGAGTTGACTTGTTATGCCGTTAAATTAAATAAGAGGATATGGGGAGGATATGGGTGTGGGGTGTTGATATCCCCTGTTTCCTTGGTAATGTAACTGTTTTCCTCCGTTAGTCTGTGTGTATTTCTTCCACTTGAGGAAATATAAGGTCGCATCCTTGCAAGGTGGACTATGTGGAGGTGTATCCTTCATGTATGCTATGTGCGATCTCACTCTACTATGTCTCTCCATGAGACTTCCCATTGTAGTAGCTATGTGCTGACGTGGTGTGGTACTCTATGAGTCCTCTGTTCAAATCCTTGTCTTTTCAACTCCTCCCCTGTCCTAGGGGGATGTGTGCCAAGGGTTGTCGTGCACAAGGGGTTTGGATCTGTCGTGCTGTATCATGGGTAGGTGGTTGCCTTATTGTGTTGTTGGGACTATGTCCTTCCCTTTGAGCTTTCCTTGGTGTGTCCCTTAGGCATGTCTGTGGTGATACGGACTGTATGTGTACATTGCCATGGTGGATGTTGGAACTCCTATATCCTTGTTGGTCTTGCATGTATGTCTTCCCTTAGTGCGGTGTATGTCCTTGTTGGGGTACTTGGTTGAACTCCTGCCTCCTTGGAGGTCTTGCCTGTCTATCTGCCCCCAGGGGGGTGTATGCCTTGGCATCCTGCTGTGTCTGTTGCTGCCTTGGAGGCACAAATTGCTGCCTTCCCTCTGGGAGTGGCCCTTGGTTATCTCTCATTTGTTCTTCTCGCTGCCTTGTTCGAGGGTGCGAGTGGTGTTCTTCTTCTGGGTCTTGTTCTTCCTCATGAACTTCTTCTTCTTCATGCTGGTGTTGCCTTCTCTGCCTGTTCCTCAGAGTCTCTGTATGGGCTAGCAGCTCATCCAATGCGTTCATCAACCTCGGAGTCACTGTCTATGCTCCTTGCGAGTATGCGGGCATTATGTTGGTTGTGTGGGCGCGATTGTCGTTCCTTTGAGTTAGTATTCCATATGGATACCCTTGAGGTTGTGCCTCATAGTAGTACCCCTGTGGAGGTGCCGTGTATTGGGATGGCACTCCTTGTTGCCCCCCTGTCCCTGTGGCTTCCTAGTCAATGGAGTTGGAGCTGTGGAAGCCTCCTCCCTGCTTGTTAGGCTGGGGTGCCTGTGGGGCTACCTGAGGCTCTGGTGTGCAGGCTGTTTCTCTGGGTTAGGCTGCCTTGCTGGAGGTATAGGCTGTCTCCCTCGCCTATTGCCCCCATGTGGGCGGTGATGCCTAGATACTAAGCTGTTCGTCATCGCTCTTGTTATTGCCAGGCTTTCTGTTCGAAGCCCACAGACGGCGCCAAGTGTTAGGTTATAAAGTCTAGGTCAACGGGTCGTCAATCTAGAATTTATCTCCCACTAATGAAATTTCGGGTTCAGTGTTCCTAGGACTAGTCGTTCTGATCCATGCCCTTCTGCTCCCTTGGGGTAGTCGTTCTGATATATGTCCTTCTCTTCTCTCCTTCTGACCTCCTTTCCTTCTCTCCTTCTGACCTCCTTTCCTTCTCTCCTTCTGACCTCCTGAGGCTTGTACTTCTTACCCCTGGGCTTGTCCTACTGCTCTATGCTCTTCTGCTTCCTTGGCTCTCTTCTCCTCGCTACCCTGCAAGAGGGGCAATACCAGGCACAGAGGGGGTGGTGCCTGATGAACCCTCTCCGATGCCTAAGTCAGTACGGTTTTAGAGAGATAAAGCTAGAGAGATGTCAGAGCAAAATTGTGCAACTTGCCAAGATGATCAAATGAATAGTGGAGGTGGGGTATTTATAGGCAACGGTGTCATTAAGGTAGCTTAATGACATCGTTAACCTTTAAACACAATTAATTAACCTTTAAACGCATAATTAGGACCTTAGGATACGGAGAAGGTAGGCGGAATAAACCGAGTGTGGGAGTCCAAGGGTGGTGCCGGGGCCCTTGGGGGGAGGGAAATCCGACCCCCAAGGGTAGGGGTTGGGTGAGGGCACCCAACCCCTCCTAGGGAGGATGGGGTTGGCCAACCCCATCCCCCCTAGGGGAGATCGGGTTGGCTGACCCGATCTCTCCTAGGAGAGATCGGGTTGGCCGACCCAATCTCTCCTAGGAGAGATCGGGTTGGTCCACCCGATCTCCCCTAGGGGAGATCGGGTTGGCTGACCCGATCTCCCCTAGGGGAGGTCGGGTGTGGCCACCCAACCTCACCTAGGCGAGTTTGACTCGGCCGGACGAGCGCTTCGGCCTCGTCCGAGCCGTTGGTGTTCTCGCGAAGTGTTCGGGTTGAAGTTTCGATTTACAATCATTAATGGGATGATAAAAATACAACGATTCGGGAGTCAACGGGTTCAAATTGGGCGTATATCCATCAGCTGCCATCAAGTCCAACAGTATGGTCTGTATTTGCCAAGGAACCATTAAGAAAGTTAGTGGGAAATACAGGTAACTCAGAATTATTATTCATTCTAAAAGGAAAAGAGTGTTCAAGAAACATAACATCACGGCTGACAAAGAATGTCTTGGTAGTCAGATTAAAAAGCTTGTATCCCTTTTAGGTTAAGGAATATCCCATCATTTCACAGGCAATCGCCCTTGGAGCAAATTTATCAATAGAGGGCAGAACTTTGGCGTAACAGAGACATCCAAAAGTTCTGAGATGATCAAGTGTCAGACCTAAAATCTGACCTACGGCGATTAACGTTTTGAAAACGTATATTTTGAAAGAGTCGCCACTAGTTAATTATTAGGCTAACTAGAATCCTAAATTACCTAAGAAAATAACAAATTAAATACTTGGGTATTAAATTGGTCTACGATCAGAAATTCGAGTTCGGGGGTTCTATTACGAATTAAAAATATGATTTTTAACTACGCCATTTCGGTACTCCATTCACTTAATTTGCCAGATTTATTATTAATCAATCATAAATCAATTCTAAACATTAATGACAATAAAATCTAATAATACTAACGGTTATCACCTACAGTTAAATCGACACGAACTAACATGACAAATATACACAATTATCATTTAATTAATCTAAACTAATCAAATTTAAAACTATTTATGTTAAATTAATTCATACTAATATAACATGTACTTAGAAATAATAAAATAGACAATATTGCAACATGTGATATTATTTGTCAATACTTAACCTAATTATTCTAATAATAATAATAAATTAAACAAATACTAATAATAAAAACAATCAGATAATAATAAATAATAAAGAATATTAAAATAATAATAAAACATAAAAAAAAAAAACAGAAGAATGAATAACAGGGAAGGGCTCACCTGCGGCCGGCCAGAAGTAACCTGCGGTGGAGGAACGGCAGGGATGGAGTCAACCGGAGCAGCAGAAGGGAAGACGTCACCGCAGAGGGGTCGACAGCAGCGCACAGTGAGGGCGATGGTCTGGCAGCAGCAGGAAGGAGCAGCGACGGACGACGAGGGCAGCAGGGAAAGCTCTGGTCCGGATTGGCAACAGTGATGGCAACGGGCGAGGAAGAGCAAGGAGGCGCGTCTCCGGCGAGGACTTGAGCAGGGCGGACGGGTGATGGCTGCGCAGAGGACGCGGGCGTGGGTCGGAGGAGCTTGGAGGTCGCCGGCGGGAGGGAAGCCACGAGAGAGAGAGAGATGTGAGAAACAAAGAGAGAGAGCGACGGTGAGATGACAACCTCCGACGGACGGGCAGGGGTCTGGCGGGCAGGCGAGCAACAGGGACGGGTCGGGCTTCTGGGCGGTGACAGGCGGCACAGGGTGATCGTCGGAAGGCGGCGCAGACAGCTTCTCTGGCGGGGAAGAGATCAGACGGGAGGAAGGAATAAAAATAAAAAATAAAAAATAAACTTTACACTAAAAGACAAATTATGCACAGATTTCAAAAACTGATGTATTATTATTGATATTGTGTCTTTTTTACATTGACAATGGGTCATTTTATAGCTAACCTAGACTCTAATATTAGGAAAACAATATATTTGCTCCAATATACACAATAAATCCAAAAATTACATAATATATATTTATGAACATTGCCATAAATATATATTATATATTTTCAGAATTTTACATAATATTTAGTGCATATATATTATCCTAATTTGAGCTAAACCTATTTTTAGCAACCTCGTGACCTTCTATATCCAGATACTTCCTTTTTAAAGCGCGTTACACATAACATTTTTAACGTGTTATATACTTGTCGCGCGTACCAAAATTAAGTGTTTACAGCTTGCCCCTCTTTGGACGGACTCCCGTAGAATGCATTCGAGGGGGTTTGTCCAAAGACGAGTAAACACTAATTTTGGCTAGGAAGTATATCTTCTTTCTGGTCTTCAAGTCTCCAGGGTGGCCTTTGGCTTTATTGACGGACATTACTAAAGAAAACCTTATTGGTAGTGCGGAATGTAGAGCCTCCAGCGGCAGTGCGGAAAATAAGAGCCTCCAGTGGCGGTGCGGAAAAGTAAAGCCTCGGTCGGCGGTGCCATTGTTGACGGTGCTTCCTTTGGCGATGCGTAAAAGTAAAGCCTCCAGTGGCATGAAGTAACGAAAAGCATCCAATGGCGTGTAGAAAAGAAAAGCCTCCAGTGGCGTGCAGTAACGAAAAACCTTGATCGACGATGCCTCCAGTGGCGAGCGACAAGGAAAAAACTCCAGTGGCGTGCAATAAATTAAAACCTTAATCAACGATGCCTCCAGTGGCGAGCGATAAGGAAAAGCCTCCAGTGGCGTGACTTGCGAAGGCTGAATACTACGGCTTCGTTCGTCGGGGGTGACTCTCAAAAAGCTGGAAAACTTCAGATCCTGTTTGTCGGCTGTGACTTGTAGGAACAGACTGTAACAGTCCTACTCATCATTTGAGTGTTGACTTGCGAGAACAGACTGTAACCGTCCCATTTGCCGTGAATTTGACTCGTAGGAACAGACTGTAACAGTCCTACTCATCCTTGAATGGTGACTCGCGAGAGCAGACTGTAACCGTCCCGCTTGCCATGAAGTTGACTCGTAGGAACAGACTGTAACAGCCCTACTCATCATTGGAATGGTGACTCGCGAGAACAGACTGTAACCGTCCCGCTTGCCATGAAGTTGAATCGTAGGAACAGACTGTAACAGTCCTAAACTGGGGGTCTATTGAACACATACCTGAGCCTAAACAATAGATATGTGTCGATTGAACCCAGACCCGAGCCTAAAATGTTAGATTTGGGTCGAGTGAACCCAAATATGAGATTTCGCCTCTGCTCGCCACTTTTCAAGTGTCCAGGTCATGCAAAAGTTTTGGAAATCCAAGGTACCATTTTTGAACTCGGTAGATTTGATTTGGATACAAACTTTCTTCCATTTCCTTTTCCAGTCCGTCTTCTATGGTTTTAATTTCTCTGATCTGGTCTTCTAGAGGATTCAGTACGTCATGTTAAATGCATGTGGTTTTAATCTTCTCAATGTTGGTTTGCTTGTGATTTGGATGTTGCTGATGCATTTGTGATGATGAAAATCAAAAAGTGCCGAGGGAGCTGAACATTTATAGTTGCTTCGTGTCTGCAATTTAATTGCTACGTTTCAATTTCAATTTAATTGTTACGTTTCAACTTCAGTTTATTTGCTGCAATTGAAATGATTTGTTTCAACTTCTATTTATTTACTGCAATTTAATAGTCTCGTTCACTGACATTTATGTGGAGCGGCGTCGTTTTTGTTAGTGCGGAGCGACGTCATTTTTTGTTGTGCGGAGCGGTGTCGTTTTTTTATTGTCGTTGTTGCAGAGCAAAGCGACCTCGTTTGAGGAGATGACGTGTGAAGCTCAGATTGAACGGAGACCATCCGTATTAGAAATAAAAATGGGGAAAGCGTTGTCGTTTACTGCTTTGGAGACTTCCAACTGCAGCGACGTTGTTTACTACTATGGAGCCCACTGTCGTTTTCTACTCCAACTGAAGAGAGATGTGTCGTTTGAGATCTTATATAGATCTGAAATAAAGAAAACATACTCAAAACTATAGAGAGTTCTGTCGTTTTGGATCTTATATAGATCTAGGAATTTAATAAACAAAAAAAAAGCCTTACGTGGCAAGTTTATGTGTCAACGTTTAATAGTCTTGTTCACTGACATCTATGTGGAGCGGCGTCGTTTTTGTTAGTGCGGAGCGACGTCATTTTTTGTTGTGCAGAGCGGTGTCGTTTTTTATTGTCGTTGTTGCAGAGCAAAGCGACCTCGTTTGAGGAGATGACGTGTGAAGCTCAGATTGAACGGAGACCATCCGTATTAGAAATAAAAATGGGGAAAGCGTTGTCGTTTACTGCTTTGGAGACTTCCAGCTGCAGCGACGTTGTTTACTACGATGGAGCCCACTGTCGTTTTCTACTCCAACTGAAGAGAGATGTGTCGTTTGAGATCTTATATAGATCTGAAATAAAAAAAACATACTCAAAACTATAGAGAGTTCTGTCGTTTTGGATCTTATATAGATCTAGGAATTTAATAAACAAAAAAAAGCCTTACGTGGCAAGTTTATGTGTCAACGTTTAATTGGTCTGATGAATTTATGTGGCAGGCTGTGATTAATCCTCCTAGCTAATCCACCCGGATTAGTATAGTATTTAGATAAGTAGGAAAAACTATCATAAATTTTATAGTTTAAATGAGTATTTATATATATATATCTTTATACCAATATAAAATGTGAGAGTTGTCCTCACCCCTGTTAAGTTATGAGATCTAGGTCAACGGGGTGTCAGCTTTGATCTCACTCCTTATGGGGGATGTGTATGATCCGGTCTTCTCGAGTCGCCTTGCCTTTGTCTATACCCTTCTTCCTTTCCTTCTTCCCTTGGTTCCTTCTCTTCTTCTCTCCCTTTGCCCTGCAAAAGGGGCAGTACCAGACACGGAGGAGGGGGGGTGGTGCCTGGTGAACCCTCTCCGATGCCTAAGTCAGAACTATATTTCTAGAGAGATAAAGCTAGAGAGATGTCAGAGCTAAATTGTTCAAATGGCCAAGATGATCAAATGAGTTGTGAAGGTGGGGTATTTATAGGCAACGGTGTCATTAAGGTGGCTTAATGACATCGTTAGCCTTTAAACACAATTAATTAACCTTTAAGTACATAATTAAGACCTTAGGATTCGGAGGAGGTAGGCGGAGTGGACCGAGCATGGGAGTCCGAATGTGGTGTCGGGACCCTTGGGGGGGGAAGAAACCCGACCCCCAAGGGTAGGGGTTGGGTGAGGACACCCAACCCCTCCTAGGGAGGGTGGGGTTGGCCAACCCCATCCCTCCTAGGAGGGATCGGGTTGGCCGACCCGATCTCTCCTAGGAGAGATCGGGTTGGCCAACCCGATCTCCCCTAGGGGAGATCGGGTCGGCTGACCCGATCTCCCCTAGGGGAGGTCGGGTGTGGCCACCCAACCTCACCTAGGTGAGTTCTCCTCTGTCGGACGGGCGCTTCGGCCCCGTCCGAGCCGTCGATGTTCTCGCGAAGTGTCCGGGTTGAAGTTTCGATTTATAATCATAAATGGGACGATAAAAATACAACGGTTTGGAAGTCAACGGGTTCAAATTGGGCGTATATCCATCACATGCCCCCGAGTCAACCAATGGCCTAACCCTTGATTGACTCTATTTTAGGATGGTATGACACGCGCAATTTGAAACCGGGATTTTACCTTCTTGTCTGAATGCCTGCTTACCCATGGATGCGTGCCTCTGACTCTGCCCCCCTGTCTAATGAGATAGAGGAATTGTAAACGTCAAAGTAGCACGGACGTGTGCCTAGGCACGCGTCCGTCTGAGGCGGGAGTAATAAACTTATCTCTACTACAGGTATATACTCAAAAAATACGAACTTGCACAGGGGTGTGATACGAATGCAACTAAATAACTTACGCTTCAATTTCGTGCCGGGATTCCATCTAAGTGCGGGAAAATTTTAATTTTGGCCAAAAATTTTTCTAAGTATGGAATGCTCAAAAATAAAACTATCTTGATAATTTTTCTAAGTATGGGAATATACTTAGCTATAGGTGAGAGGGATAAAAATAATGGTTTTTCCTTGGCCCTTAGATTTTATTTAAAGCTAGATGGATGGTGGTGATTAAAAACCCTCTAAAAAAAAAACCCTACCATCTTTTAATATAGAAAGGAGTTAGAAAAATACCTCCAAAAGTCACCTTAGCCACCATCTTCCTTCTTCACTTACCCTTGGAGAGCAAGAAAGGTTGGAGAGCACCCCCAAGGTAAGGGCCGGCCGGAATTTCCACCAAGGGACAGAAATCCGACCAGCAATTCAGCCGGGACCAGTGACGGGAGGGAGTTTGGCCGGAGGGGACGACACAGCTCCAGGCGGGAGGCAGCCCACGGCGACGCGGAGGCGGCCAGGGGCTTGATCGACGACGACGACGGCGGCGTGGCTCTGGACGGACGGCCGTGGTTGACGACAGGCTCGCCTCTGACGACGACGACACCAAATCCGGCGGGGGTTGTCGACGGCGAAGGGAGACGACTCCGGTGTGGCGTGCAGGGCTCTCCGGCGACGGTGGGGCGGGCGAGATCACCTCCGGCGACGGCAAGGCCCAAATTCCGGCGAGGGACTGATTTTCGGGCGTCTTCAAATTCGAAATCCGGACCCGTTTACCATATCGGGTCGGGTTTTCCGAAGGTCCGCTCTTTTCCTTTCCATTACCGCGTAAAACGTCGATTTTCGAATCGTTGATATTTGATTGCCGATGCTTGATTGCCGATGCTTGATTGCCGAAATTTAATTAAATGTGGGATTGCCGTAGATAGCCGTTGGTAGTTGTGGATTTTGGGGAAAAATGTTTGCCGGTCGTCCGGATATGGTTTCTTGTCCGATTGGGTTATCTCGGTCTTGAATTTGATGTCGTGCCGCCGTTGGTGTGTTAATCTTTGTTGGAGGGTGTAATGGTAATTTTTTCCAAAACCCGACCTTAGGCTCGGATAAAATTATTCAACTTGGTTGTCGTGGTGTGCTTGACTCATGTTGACTATCTTTGCTGGGTGTCTTTGGATCTTTGGTTGTTGTCGTTGGTTGGGTGTCGGAGTATTTCCGGTTCTTCGGAAATTTTCCTTTTCTTGATATTTGTCGTGTCGTGGCAGGTACTATACTCCTGGTGGTGTCCACGTACGCAGACTCTTCAGAGACGCCGTATTCTCCGAAGGATGAGTGAGTTCCTCTTTCTCTTCCTCTTCGGTCGCGTTACTTTCTTTCCTATTGCTAGCTTAGTATTGTGACCTTCATTGGGGTGTTAGTCGAAATTTGATTCGTGCTTTGGGGTTTCTTGCTATCTTTGCCTTAGGTTTTGCTATTCTGTCAGAGAACCATATCACTAAGTCCGATTACAACGAACATGTCACCCTAGGAGATATCAGTCCCCTAGATGAGCCTCTGTATCCTTTTCTCCCCTCCTTGGGGAATACTCGCGGGACGGCGACGGAGCCTCCTATAGGGAAGGTCGCCGTGTACCCCTCTCAGATCCGATTCGGGCTGAGGCTACCTTACTGTGACGAGCTTATAGAGTTGAGCAGGTTCTTCAGGATTTCTCCTGTGAACCTTGCCCCCAGTGCCCTCCGCGTCTGGGTGGGCTTCCGGGTATTGTGCCATTGGTACTCCTGGAAGTACTCTCTCGTTCTATTCCGATGTTTCTATCGGTTCCAGTACCGGACGAGGGTGGGGTTTGCGAGTTTCGTAACTCGCCATCCGACCTTCAAAGATCCCCGATTTTCTGACTTCGGGTTGAGTGGGATCGAGTGGGATACCTCCCTCCGTTTCGTGACCCAGATTGACAATTCGGCCAGTCACTGGGCTAAGCATTACTTCTTCATTACGGACCGATACGTCACTTGGTCGGTCTTGAATGAGGATCGGTCCGATGGTTGGCCTGCTTTTGGAGAGTTCTCTTCGGATGATTTGAAGACTATGAAGATCATTCATGAGAGCAACAGGACCCGGTCTTACTGCCCCGTGTCTTTAATAACTGAGACGGATCTTTACGAGGCCGGGATCAGTCTGACTCCTGACTCCGGGGGTTCGGTATGTCACTTGGTCTTTCCATCTTTATTTACCTTCAGCTCTTCCTTTGTAGGTTGGTTTCATGGAAAAACCTATAACATGCAGGGAGCCCCTGTTGATCTGAGCAAGAGGAAGGCTCCTTCTAGTTCTGCTTTGAAGAAATCCCCCCTGCCTGGGAAGAAGGCTGGGGCCTCTGGTATGCTTTCTCCTATTTGCTTCTTTATGATGTAACTTATGTTTTCCTTATCTTGTTTTTCTTACCTTGCTAGTGCGCTCCCCCTCGGTGACTGAGAGGGTCGTCTCCGTTGGCAGAGATTCTGGACCTTCCAAGTCCAAGCCGCGGCGATCTGATTCTGAGGCCGGGGCCTCGGCTGCTAAGAGAAAGAAGGCTTTGGATCCTGCTTCGCCTACTGCTCGTCCTCCGACTCTATCTCGTGATAAGGAGATGGTGGTCGAAGAGGTGCCTTCCCTGGCTGACAAAGGGAAGCGACCTGCTGGTGGTGGTTCCCCTGCCCCCCAGCCGAGGGCACGGTCCTCAGGTATGATCTTTACCTTGTGCTGATCCTTGTATGTTTATACTCTCCTTTGACTTGCTTTGCTTGTGTAGGTGGGCTTCCGACTTTAAGTCGGAAGGATTTCGCCCGTCTCACTGATGAAGATGTTATTGGGTCCGAGTGGACTCCTTTCGCTGGTCTGAAGGAGTTCCACTTCGATAGCACCTCCTCTTTGCGGACTCCTGAGGTTGGTGTCCGCGTACTCCGCGGTGCCGTTCCCCCTGGGGATCGTGTTGTTCCGCCCAAGTCTCCTGGGGAGACTCGGCGCTTTGTTCAAGGGGTACTTTCTCGTTATGCACCTGTAAGTTGTTCTTTGCTTTCCTCTTATTTCTTTCATAATGTCTATCTTTCGGTTATTCATCCCTTGTTTGAATTGTTAGGGCATATCTGACATGGTGAACATGTCCTCGCTCGTGCTCGAGTTATCTGACGAGAGGAAGACCCTTGAGGACAGCCAGGTTTCTCTCAAGGCGGAGGTCGCCACTGCTGCCGAGAAGGCGCGTATATCTGATTTGAGGCTGCAGGAGCTCCAGGACCAGGTGTCCTTGCTTGAGACCACTGTGGGCAGTTTGCGCCGGGAAGCTGAGGTTGCTGCGTCGCTTCATTCTGAGGAGCTGCGGAGGTTGGAGACTAAGTGTCGGGCGGAGGAGAGGGCTGTCGCGGTATCTGAGTACAAGGCCTCCTCTGCCTTCACCGCCGATTATAGCACGCGTCTCACCCAGGAGATGAACCAGTTCGGTGAGTATCTGGTTGATCACATATACCGGATTGATCCTCAATTCCCCTTTGGTGACCTTGGTGACTTTGGGCCATATGCCACTGGCTACGCGACTGTTCTGATGGGTCAGGCTGCCGTTGCAGACGAGCCTGCCCCTGCCCAGGTGGATGCTACACCTGTGGAGATTGGTACCTCTGACTCCTCCTCTTCATCCATTTCCGCTGGCGGTTCAGCTTCAGGGGGTGAGGGTGACTCCCCCGAAGGTTCTGACTGACGTGTTTATCTCATGCTATCCTTGTATATAATTACACTCCTTCTCCCCTTGTATGGGTTGAGTGTCCTTTGAGATTGTGATGGTGTTTGTTGTTACTTTCCTTTGCCACATTGTGTTGTTGACTACGTGGTTCGTTTGCCTTTACATTAGTGCTTCTCATGCTTTTGTATATATCTCTTCTCATGATGGTTCCCTATGCCTTGTGTATGGCTCTTTGGGTATGGACCCTTTACTTGGTGTGTCTCCTTTACTTATCTTTCTTTCGTGCTTTTCTTCATGTCTTACCTGCCATTTCATAAAGAAAAACATTACTTGTTCTTCACATTACTTTACTTAGAAATTTCTTTCCCATGGTATCCTTCTGAGCATGGTATCCTTCTAAGAATGGTATCCTTCTAAACATGGTATGATGATCTCTTCTGATACCCATTACACGGTATACGTTGTACTGTTAGACCAAAGATACGCTCTTGGTGGGCGTCGAAATCTTTTCACGAGACAGGCTCTCGGACGGCACTTAACGTTTCACAGGATAGGCTCCCGGAGGGCACAGGTTAGTCCACCGATACCTTCTTGACGGGTGTCAAATCTGTTCACGAGACAGGCTCTCGGACGGCACTTAACGTTTCACAGGATAGGCTCCCGGAGGGCTCAGGTTAGACCAAAGATACCTTCTTGACGGGTGTCAAATCTGATCACGAGACAGGCTCTCGGACGGCACTTAACGTTTCACAGGATAGGCTCCCGGAGGGCTCAGGTTAGACCAAAGATACGCTCTTGGTGGGCGTCGAACTGGTAGTTTGAAATCTACCTCAAGATACGCTCTTGGGGGCGTCGAACTGGTAGTGTTTTTTCTACCTCAAGATACGCACTTGGGGGCGTCGAATCTGGTAGGTTGCAAATCTACCTCAAGATACGCTCCTGGGGGCGTCGAAATCGTAGTTTTTGGAAACCACTCTCAAGATACGCTCTTGGTGCGTCGAATTCGTAGTGTAATAACTACTCTCAAGATACGCTCTTGGGGGCGTCGAAGGTCGTAGTATGAACACTACTCTCAAGATACGCTCCTGGGGGCGTCGAAGTTCGTAGTTTTTGGAAACCACTCTCAAGATACGCTCTTGGTGCGTCGAAGGTCGTAGTGTAATAACTACTCTCAAGATACGCTCTTGGGGGCGTCGAAGGTCGTAGTATGAACACTACTCTCAAGATACGCTCTTGGGGGCGTCGAATGTCGTAGTATGAAAACTACTCTCAAGATACGCTCTTGGGGGCGTCGAATGTCGTAGTATGAAAACTACTCTCAAGATACGCTCTTGGGGGCGTCGAACCTGTCATTGACTTGAAGTCATATCTGTGTAAGGATAACTTCGTGGTTATACCACTGCATTCATTGGAAAATACTTTTGAGTAACTACTACTCCCTTAGGAGCATTCATGTTTTTGTACACTTGGGATGCCTTGGTGCACCAAGACATCCTTTGTAGGAATGAAAGATAGTTGTAGAGTTGGAGGAACTTCGTGAGTTCTCCTTCTCCAAAGTTGTTTTTGAAAAGCTTGTAGAGGTGAAACATGCAAAGTGCTAGATATGAAAACTAAGGATATGGGGTGGCCATTGTGTCTGTTGCCACGTACTCCTTGAAGCCTCCATTGTGAATTATTTCTTCCACTTCCACCTTCAACACCATGCAGTCATTGGTTTGATGCCCCCAGGTCCCATGGTATTCACACCAACCCTGTGCATCTCTTCCTAGGAAGGCCTTGCCTTCCTCCCTCCTCCCAATGTGTCTGTTTCTCTTCCTCTTTCTGGAACTTCATCCAACTGTTCCGCCTCTTGTTCAAATGCCTTGTCCAGCTTTGCCTTGAGCTCTCTCATTGTGCTCGTCATGACCATCTCATAGAGCCCTCCATAGGCCTCGAATGAACTTGGATGCATGTTTCTGATGAATGCTCTGACTGCTTCTCTCCTTGTGATGTCCATGTTGGCACCATAATCAGAGAATCTCTGGAAATAGCTTGATATAGACTCCTGCGGCATTTGCTTGATATCATCTATGTAGCAGAAGCCTTTTAGGATGGAATTCCTTGTCCTGTTCCCTATTATGGTGTCTGGCTGCCAGGGTATGGATGTCACCTTCACAGCCTTGCTCCTGTGTCTCCTTGTAGGCACTGTTTGAAAAAACTGCCTGCTCAAACGGAGTGTTACTCCACTCCTCCTCCTTCTTTGCTTTTGTCTCCTTCTCCTCCTTCTTCTGTCCTGGTTGGCCCCTACCATGACTACAGCCACTGTATCTGTCCCGTGTGATCCACGTCTCATTGAGTTGACGTAGCATTGCCTTGCGGTGCGTTGATCACCCAGGACCTCTCCAACCCCGTTCTCCGTGATGTACTTCAACTTCTGGTGAACAGTGGATGGCACTATTTCATATGGGTTTATGGTTGTCCTTCCTAGGATCCCATTGTAGGCTCCCAGGGTTTCAACCACCAAGAAATTGACATTTACCTTCAGCTGGGTCCATCCTTGGCCCATGGTCACTGGTAGGGTTATCATTCCCAGGGGGTAACTTGTTGCCCCTGAGAAGCCAACTAGAGGGAAGTTGACCGGTTTGATGTCTGCTTTGGTTTTTCCTATCTCTTCCAACACTCTCAGGCTTAGGAGGTCAGCTGAGCTGCCCCCATCCACCAAAATTCTCTTTACATCAAAATTATCAATATCTAAAGTAATAACTAGAGCATCGTCATGTGGAAAGACGATGTGGCTCTTGTCCTTCTCCGAGAACTCGATCTTCACTTCTTCTCCTTCTCTTGGCCTTTTTCTCCACCTTGGCACTGAGCTTAGCTTGGATGCATAGACCTCTCTTGCGTTAGCCGTTGGGCCACCTGATGCTGCTCCTCCATGTATCATATTGATGACTCCTCTTTTGTTGGGTGGAGGGTTATAGTCTACCTTTCCCTTGCCCTTGTCTTTCTGTGGTGGCCCCAGTTGCATACTATTGCCCCCATGGTCTACGAACTGTTTCAGTTCTCCCCTCTGGACGATGTTGTTTATGCTTAGCTTTAGGCTAAAGCATTCATTTGTGTCGTGACCATAAGCCTCATGGTTGTCACACCATCTATCTTTATGATTTCCCACCATTGGGGCTCTCCACCTTGCAGGGGGTGACCATAGCTTTTGGTTCCGCATCTCTCTAAGTACGGTGGCTGGAGTGGCGTTCAGTGGGATGAACTTAATGACATTGATTTCTCTAGCCTTTAAAGGTTCACCCATTTGGTTTCTTTGCTGTGGCGGACGCCATTCCTGCTGCCTTGCATGCTGTGGTGCCTGGGGTGGCTTTCCTTTGTTTGGCCTTTGAGTATCCTCCTTGGCTGCCTGAATTTTGGCCTTCTTGCTTGCCCTGTGCCTCTCAAGGTCAATATGCGTTTTAACTCTCCCTGCAAGCTCCTCCAAGGTGCTTGCTGGCTTTTTGGCCATCTTTTCAGCCAATGTTGACCCAAAGCGACCTAAGTTTCTGATAAAGGCTCGGATTATCTCCCCTTCAGTGATGTCTCCCTGGATGTCTGCAATATTCTGGTTGAACCTAGTATAGTAGCTGGCCAGGGATTCATCATATTCTTGTTTTACGTCATCAATGGAGCCTGTTCCCTTGAGGAGTTTCCTCTCCCCTAGGTATCTCTGCAGAAACTTAGCTTTTAGCTGCTCCCATGAGTGGATGCTCTCAGAGGGCAGGCTGAAGAACCAATGTGAGGCCACCCCTGATAGGGTGTTTGGGAAAAGGAGTGCCTTGTATCTTTCGTCAGTTGTCCTCCCGAATAGAGAGGCCTCATGCTGTTGGATATGCTCTAGGGGGTCTCCCTTCCCATTGTACTTTGCAATTTGCACAGTGTGCAGGGAGTCTGGCACCCTGTTCATCTCCAGCTCCCTTGTGAAAGGGTGGTTCGTCTTGTCACTTAGACAATGCAGGCTGGGTTTCTTTGACTCATTCAATTTCCGGGTTATCATGGCTTCTATCTCCTCCGGGGTAATCATCATCTGTGCCGGAGTATAATCCCTCTGATATCCATTGTAGTTGTAGACTGGGCTTACTGGGTTCCCTTGTCCCTGCTGGTATGGACTGTAGGTGTACTCTTGATACGCCTGCTGGGGTGCTTCATAGAAGTCCTGCCTCCTTGGAGGTCTTGCTTGTCTTTCCTCCCCAAGCGGGGTGTAAGCCCTGTTGTTCTGCTGTTGCCTAGGAGGCACGAATTGTTGCCTTCCCTCTGGGGGTGGCTCCTGGTAATATCTTCTTTGTTCCTCTCGCTGCCCTGCTCGAGGGTGCGGGTAGTGCTCTTCTGTCGGGATCTGCTCCTCCTCATGAGCTTCAGTGTAAGTCCCTTGGGTGTATGCCGGCCTTGCATATGCTGTGTGGGCGCGGTTATCATCTCTTTGTTCCGGCATCCCATATGGGTACCTTTGTGGTTGTTCCTCATAATAGTATCCCTCAGGGGGTGCCGTGTTGTGGGAAGGCACTCCCTGTTGTCTTCTTGTTCTCTGTGGCCTTCTTGCCCGGGGGGTGGAGGCTGTGGAGGACTCAGCCCCAGCTGGGCGTGAAGGTCCTCCCTCCTGGTTGTTCTGTTGCTGAGGAGGTTGTGGTATTTCTTGGGGCTCTGGATGCATTGGCTGCTTCCCAGGGTCAGGCCGCCTCCCTGGAGGTATGGGTTCTCTTCTCCGCCCATTGCCCCCGGGTGGGTGTTGGGGCCTGGACACCCTACTGTTCGTCATAGCTCGTGTAATAGCCAGGCTTTCTGTTCGAAGCCTACAGACGGCGCCAAGTGTTAAGTTATGAGATCTAGGTCAACGGGGTGTCAGCTTTGATCTCACTCCTTATGAGGGATGTGTATGATCCAGTCTTCTCGAGTCGCCTTGCCTTTGTCTATACCCTTCTTCCTTTCCTTATTCCCTTGGTTCCTTCTCTTCTTCTCTCCCTTTGCCCTGCAAAAGGGGCAGTACCAGACACGGAGGAGGGGGGGTGGTGCCTGGTGAACCCTCTCCGATGCCTATGTCAGAACTATATTTCTAGAGAGATAAAGCTAGAGAGATGTCAGAGCTAAATTGTTCAAATGGCCAAGATGATCAAATGAGTTGTGAAGGTGGGGTATTTATAGGCAACGGTGTCATTAAGGTGGCTTAATGACATCGTTAGCCTTTAAACACAATTAATTAACCTTTAAGTACATAATTAAGACCTTAGGATTCGGAGGAGGTAGGCGGAGTGGACCGAGCATGGGAGTCCGAATGTGGTGTCGGGACCCTTGGGGGGGGAAGAAACCCGACCCCCAAGGGTAGGGGTTGGGTGAGGACACCCAACCCCTCCTAGGGAGGGTGGGGTTGGCCAACCCCATCCCTCCTAGGAGGGATCGGGTTGGCCGACCCGATCTCTCCTAGGAGAGATCGGGTTGGCCAACCCGATCTCCCCTAGGGGAGATCGGGTCGGCTGACCCGATCTCCCCTAGGGGAGGTCGGGTGTGGCCACCCAACCTCACCTAGGTGAGTTCTCCTCTGTCGGACGGGCGCTTCGGCCCCGTCCGAGCCGTCGATGTTCTCGCGAAGTGTCCGGGTTGAAGTTTCGATTTATAATCATAAATGGGACGATAAAAATACAACGGTTTGGAAGTCAACGGGTTCAAATTGGGCGTATATCCATCAACCCCCAAAAGGTACCTCTTGGACATTTTTTTTTTTTAATTTATTATATATATATATACTATATTTAGTTCCCATATATTTTTATTTTATTATATACATATATATATACATGTTATATTTAGCTCCCCTATTTTTATAAAATTGGCGATTTAGTCTTTTTATCTTTGAGATCCATCTATTTATCTTTAATATTACTAAAAAAACCATTTAGTTACATTTTTTTTATTTTTAGTTTTTTAGGTCGCTTAATTGGTAGGTCACCGTAGTTATTATTAATTTCACCATCAAATATACTTATCAATTAGAGTCAACATGCATTCAATAGGTGCAAATGTCATGTAGATGCATTTTTCCATTCATTATATCACCGATTTAGGGATGTTCCGCTTTTTGACATTTTTGTATCAAATAAATTAGTCACTTGCTAACTCATATAACATATCAAATATGGATCAAACGTGGTTCTTGAAGTTTGACTTTACATATAACATGTTACTCAATGTTTAATACTTATTGACTCGAACTATCGATTTAGTTCTTGCGTTTGTAAATTCAATCATATTAGGTATCTCCTAATTGGTAGTTGAATAAATAGTTAAGTTGAATTCAAGTATAAACTTTAGACATTAGTGTTTTAAAAATTGATAATTTAGTCTGTACAATATTTGAGTATTACTAAAAATTTCATTAGATAATTGCATTAACTTTTTTTGTTAAGGTCGCTTAACTGACATCTTACATTAATTATCATTAGCTTATTAATACAATATACCTATAAATTTGAGCCAAACATAAAATAAGATATGTACTCAACTCGTGCAAACTTCGAGTACATGTTGAGATTTTTTTCGTATTACATAGATCAGTCACTTGTCAAATCATATCAATTGTTAAAATATGAGTCAATCACGGTTCTTGAATTTTGATCTTTTACGGATAACCTGGTACTCATCGTCCAACATTTAGGGTCTCGAATCATTAATTTAGTTCTTCAGTCTGTCAATTAAATCAAATTGTCTACAACATAATTAGTTAAATAAGTAATTGACATAAAATCAAGCATAAACTTTAGATTTTAATGAATTGAAATTTCATTTAGCGTTAAATCAATTTTTGTTGGTATTATGATATAAAATTGCATGAAACGTGTATAGTTACGTTTGTATAGGTCAAACTGCTCCACCGATGACTCTAAGTGGTTAATTACTGTTTACATTCTTCACTACTCAAGTTGATAAATTAGATACAACTTTGTCATTAATAACTCACATCATGCTCAATCCAACTCATTATTAGTTATAACAGTAATTTAGTGTCGTAATTTAAAAAAATAGTTAATTTTTTTACTTAATTATCCTCTTCTATTTTTCCCGTTTTGAATTACTTTGTGTCGTTCTTTTCGATCACAGATTCATTTCTCGCAACCCCTAATCTTGGTCATGTATTAATTACATGTTAAAATATTAGAAAACTGAAGATAAATTATGTATTTTAAAACATAGACGATTAATACGCGTGCAACGCACGCGTTAATAACTAGTATATATATATATATATATATATATATATATATATATATATATATAAATTATATATTTGACTTGTGGTTTGCACGGGCAATAATAATTGCATGTAATTAATACATTATTTTGCTAAACAGAAATGTAAGAATGATGAATCGATATATATATTAGGCATTTGCCCGCGCAATGTGCGGTGTTCGATGTTTTCTGTAATAATTATTTTGAGATTATTTTAAATATTTAAATACTTAAAAGAAGACTATATTGTTAATAGTTTTATAAAAATTATTGAAATAATATATTATCTAAATAACTATTCTATTATATAGGTAGTTACTTCTTTTTTTTCACTAATTGATGATAGTTTATCTTTTTGCCCATAGATTAATTTCTAAAAAAATGACTATTCAAGTTGTACAAAAAAAAAGCACTAATCACACTTATAAAAGAGTTACATCCACAAATAGAAATAACAATAATGAAAAATTATAGTACTCAAAGCAGAAAAGAACTGTCGTAGTTAGATATACTTATGACAATGCAATTTCATCAAAATTAAAGTGGAAATTAATAAATAAAACGTCCAACATGTCGATTGAGTTGGAGAGGGACTATTAGAGTCAGCTCAATCAACTGTAACACTAAAGTAGGTCCCCACGTAGCGCGCGGGGTGACTTCTTATATTAATAATACTATTATTTTATTTGATAAATTATATGATTAATTTATTATGTAATATTATGTTGACATATTAATTAGTTCATGTATGTATATATTGAAAATTTCGTATGTGAAAGTTCATACATAAGAATATAATATATGTAACACTCTAACTATAAACAAATAATATCCCAATTAATTCATCCCGACCTGATTGAGTTTCTCATTTTTAGTTGAACTAGTAAAATCTGCACGCGCGTTGCACGTGCGGTGATCGGTAATAACTTTATATATATTTTGTTATGTTGTCCAAGATCAGGCGATCTCTTGATCTATGTAAATTAGGGCTGGCAATTCGTGCTCGACACGATGGGCCGACACGAACACGACACGAAAATATACGGGTTTGGATCAATCATTTTCGTGTCGTGCCAAAATTGGGCCGTGCCAAATCTTGTCAAAAAAATTCGTGTCGTGTTCGTGTTCGTATTTGATATTGGTGACACGGCCCGACACGATAACACGATAGTTATATGTATATATGAAATAATTTCTACTAATATAAACCTATCTAAAGCTAGCATGAACTCTTTTTGCAATGGTACTTTATGAAGTTTGGATTAAACTCTCTCTATATTGAGTAATTTTAGAATTTTAGCTTAAAAAATTGTTACGTGTGAATTTTGTATTCAATTTACTATAGATTTTTCGTGCCGATTTTTCGTGTCGGGCCTTGTCATTTTTTTCTCGTGTCATTTTCGTGCTGAACCAAATTGGCACGCCTTAAAGTTGGGCTGTGTTTGGACTGACCCCTCAGAACATGACACGAACCTAGCACGACACGAGCCTGCACGACCCGCAGAAATTTCCAGCCCTAATGTAAATACAGATTCAATCTAAATCCTACAGCCTTTTTCGTATTTTTTTAAAATCAAAATTCTGTCATCATTAGCTTTCAGTTTTCCTGTAGATGCTTATTGAACAAAGTAACTATTAATCTCCAGAACCATGTTTCCTGATGGTACTTCGTTTTTGCTCTATTTATTTTACACATTTCCTCATGTCTAATTTCGTCTCTTATATAACTCTAATGTGTTCCCAATGTTAGATGGCATTGCATTGCAATCAATCTAATATTCATGGTATTGTGTTTGCCTCTAGATGATGGAACTAATAGCTACATGGATGATGTAATTCATGAAAATAGGAAACTAAAAGACATGAAAAAAAAAATGGTTTTAAGTGTGAACACCATTACTTTCAATAATAATCGATTAATTATATAAACAACTTTAGCTCACTTGAATTTCTTTGAAGTAATTCATAGAATGCATATAGAGTGAATATGATATTTAACAATTTAATCATTTTAATAATACATACAATATTACGTGGTCACTTCGTACAAAACCTAAATAGAACATGTGGAAAGTTTAATTTTCTGAAAGGTATTTGCAAATTACAAGTAATAAATTTTAAAGGGTATATATGTTGCGTTCTGGATGAACTGGGTCATGGGGACGCGTCTGTTTGAATGGTTGAGCGGGTTTTCGGGCTGTAACCCTTCGTTTGAAAGAGGTTTGTGCCCCTGACGAGTGTTCGGTTGGGTCTCGGAAAGGTCTGTGTCTCAAAAGGCGGTTGTGTCTCAGGAGGCGTCTGTGTCTCAAAAGGCGGTGGTCTATGCACAAGTCCAAACGTCCTGGGCGCCGGTTCCTGCACGAAGGGCCAGTACTAGCACGGAGAGGGGGGGGGGGGGTGCTAGTGGAGCCCTCTCCGATGCTTAAGTCACTATAGGGGTAAAAAGGTAATTCTAGAGAGAGAAAGTATTTCTAGAGAGAAGTCAGAGCTCAAAATACCAAAGTTGGGCAAATGAGAGAATGTGTGAAAATGGGTGGCCAAGGCCTCCTATTTATAGGCTTCCTTGGGACCGGACCCGGTTTTCAAACGGTTTGATGACGGTTCAAAAGCAAGCAGTAACCGTTATCAACATTGGCAATGCGCGAACTTGAGTTCTCTACACGTAACGGTAATCGCATAAACGGTAATTGCGCAATACCCGAAGTGCAATCCGGAGGTCCGGGTTGCAAGGCAATCCGGAGGTCCGGGTTGCAAGGCAATCCGGAGGTCCGGGTTACAAGGCAATCCGGAGGTCCGGTCCGGACGCGTGTAACGCGCTTCCGGACCGTTTTGACCCTTTGGGAGACGTTTTTCAAGTCGTGATGTAATTTTCGGCGTGTTTACGAGGCCCGAAATATAAATACGAACCCGAATTGGACACATATCCATCACTTGCCCCCGAGTCAAGTAACGGTTTAAAACCTTTCTTGACTCTATTTTTAAGTTAGGATACGCGTCCAATTTGAGCTTGACGCTAACCTTCCGGTTTTGGTCATTAGTTTGACGTAGAAGTCTTGATTTCGTCCGTCCTTTGATTTTCCGACCGAATGACTTTGTTTCCTGTCATCACGGTTAGTGCAATAGAGAATGCGTATATGTAGCGTGCAAGTATGGTTACCGTTAGGGATATAAGCAATTAATGATACGTCATGCGGACATGCTTTTATCAACATGTATGTACAAGTAACGGACATGGCAAGATCGTAATTACGCGATGCAAGAAATATAATCCGTATACTTCTAAACCGACTTAGTGATGATCAAATCATGAATCATGCGATATGAAAACATACGTGTAGAATGACGGGTTTGATACGCGCAATACCAAAATAATCATGTATGTAGTAGTAAATACTTAGGATAGGGTGGAGTATACCGTAAGTACTTAGGCGTGAGTGTAGATGAATCACTCCTTTAATCCTTATCACCAATGAATCTTTTGGGATATGTAATTACACAAATCCCCAATCATTCTTCCAGCTCTTTGGGAATTCATTATTCCTTCTTCTTTGCAGGTAATTCCTTCACCATTTCCTGAAATCATTTGTGTGTTCATAGTTTCTTCACCGTCGTAAAGCTTAGGTGCATCCCGAAAGTTTCGTATTTGATCCTTGACTTGTTTTCAGAAATTGACACCACCAATCGACTCAGATTGTCACGAGGCTTCCAGCGCCGCCTTCGGAATCACCAGACGACGCTGGACGCGCCCTCATGCGCCGCCGCCTGAGCTTCGCCCTGCCGGCGTGTGTAACCCACGTGCCGCCTTCCCGTGCTCCGTTCGCCGCGGTCCTTACCATTCTGAAATCGTCTCGACGAGGGGAGTCCATTGTGATACTTTTCGTCACGTTTTGAGTTAATCTGAAAACTCGATTTTACAAGACAGCTTCGACTTGACTTTGAATGTCGCCGTATTGTTGTTCGTTTGAGCTATTTGTCGTTGTTGTCGTATGGAACTGCTCATTGGTGTTTGTGTGTTGAATAATTGCTGGTTGATTGTTGTTGCTATCGTCGTTAGTTCATGCCTTAGACGATTTTTCACTTCCGTGATTAGTTGAGGTAGAATTCCCCGATTGGACATATTGCCCCCGTGTCTTTGCGTAGAGGCTTTTGGTCGGTATGCGTAGTTTTTTCCCTTGACGGGTTTGTTGGTTAACGGGAGTTGCGAAACGTCTTTAGGAATAACCGTTTGTTGTCTTTGAAGCCTTGGAAAAATATTTTTCCTAAGTGTCGCCGTATTTGATCCTTGCGGTTCGTCACGTTAGATTCACCGTTTGCATGATAGCTTCTTAAGATGTTGGTCCTTTTTACTGCACGTACCAACTTTACTATGCGTGTTCACTTTGGCTATGCGCGTGGACTTGGCTATGCGCGTTGACTTTTGCTATGCGCGTTGACTTTTGCTACGCGCGTTGTCTTTTGCTACGCGCGTTGACTTTTGCTACGCGCGTTGACTTTTGCTATGCGCGTTGACTTTTGCTCCGCGCGTTGTTTTGCTTGGTTCTTGCAGATTGTGAAGCCGTAGTAACCTCTTGCGGAACTCCTTTCTTTTGGATCAAACTGTCGCTATGAGTAAGTCCTTCATTCTTACTTTGAAAATTTTTGAGCATCTTGACACTCATGATGGATAGCCTTTTAAACGGCTATATGTCTTTTGTGAATTCACCTTGCAGGTTGGTTTGCCGGAAAGAGTTCGTCTCTCCATGCAGCGGCTTCGCGTATTGCTTCTCGCACCGATCAGGCTTTGGTGGCCTCTGCCCCCATCACTCCTGCCAATTCGGGGCGTGATCCTGGCAAAGGGTCTTCTGCTCATGTGACCGGGGATACTCCCCCAGTGTCTTATTCTCGCGTTTCTTCAAGCGGACTGACACAGTGGCGCGTGGCTCGACTGATCCCAAGCGCTTGAAGCCAAATGCGGCTACTTCCACTCGTAAAGGCAAGGAAGTCGCGAGTCGCAATGTGGCGCCATCTGCCCCCAGTCAGGAAACCGACTTGTGGAAGTCCGCGGACTCTGTTAGTATACTTTTGTTGAATGTATTCCATGGTTTTGTTATTTGTTTTTAACCGCTTTCCTTCTTTGTTGTAGCGGTTCCTCCTCTTAGGCGTGACCATCTGGTCTGCCCGGTTGGATTGGACATTACTGGGGACACTTGGGCACCTTTTGGTAATGGTGGAGTTTATTTTCCCAAGGAGTCCTCACTTCGCACTCCAGAGGTTGGAGTTCGCGTATTGCGCAGATGTGTTCCACCAGGTGATAGGCATTCTTGTCCATCGACTGATGAGGAGGCTGAGGCTTATGCGCAGAGTGCTTTATCCCAGTTTGCTCCCGTAATTATCTTGATTCTTTTACCAAGTTTGTTGTTCTTGCGATTTATGTTTGGCTTATCGCATTGATGTGTGCAGGTTGTTGCTGACATGGTAAACATGTCGTCTTTTGTTATGGAGCTGGTAAGCGCGAAGCAGGCAGCTATGGATAAGTGTGATGCTCTATGTCAAGAGTTGTCACGAACCAAGGAGGAGGCTCGCGTGATGAGTTCGAAGGTCACTGCTTCTGAGAGCCGTTATGAGGCGCGCCATACTCGCTTATCAAAGCTTGAGTCTGAGATGATCGCTCTTGAGAAGAAGGTTACAGATGATCTTCATTCTCAAGGAGCGGAATTGCTTGCTCTCGGTAAGGAGAGTCGGGAGAAAGGCGTACAAGTGGGTTATACCAAGTACTTGGGAACTTCTGATTTTGAAGCTGCTGTTGAAGAGAAAGTGAACCACTTGATGAGCGAGCGTTCCGAAGATTACTTCACCCGTGTGAAGGATCTTGACCCTGGGTTCCCTTTTGGCGAGTTAGGGCCATATGCGAGTTATGCCCTTTCTCACATTGAGGCGTTGAGCTTTTTGGAGTGTGGCCTTCCCAACTACGAGATGCTGGTTGATGATAGCGGAGATGTAAACGTCATTGTTACGTCTCCTGAGTTTATGGAGGTTTCCCCCGGGCCTTATGGAGGTTTCCCCCGGGCCTTCTGGAGGTGGTGCCGCTATTTGAACTGCTCGTTTTATTTTGAACATGTTGGGCACGTTTCCACTTTGCTTCTGTTTGTGTTTGGAACTTTGTTGGAGTTGTTCCCTGGTTGTTGTTTGTGACTTGTTCGCTTTGAACTACGTCGTTTGAACCTGTTTTATACATAGCAGCTTGCATGATAACTTGTTAGTAATATTTCATACCGTTATCACTGACTTTGTTTATTGAATATTGATGACTAGTAACGTAGACATAGTCCCTGCAGTCGTGACCGATAGCCACTTTTGATTCAAGATTGCTTGCATGATGCGTTATGCATGTTGCCCGTCTTTCCTGAATAGCTTGCTGCTATATATGTTGTGACCTGTCAAGTGGTTCGCGTATAGCGACTTAACAAGTAATATATTTGAAAGGTGTTATCTTGGTTAAGCAAGATACTAGTTTATACCGTCTCTTAGTTCCACTCTAAGGCGACGTTGTACAAGACTCGACTTGTAAATTTTATGAGTTTTTGAACAGGGTGCGCACCTGCCAGCGTGTATCAACCCGCGTTGGGGAAGCATACGTAAAAACATTTTGGTTTTTGAAGAAGTATTTTGTGAACCTTTAAAAGTTCGTGATACACGCAAAAACCGTGTTGATAAAATATTTGGAAAGGTGTTTGATACATAAAATATTTAATAAAATATTTAACAAAGTATTTGATAAAATATTTGTGATACATGATTCCTGCGTCCAGGGACCATGTAACACTTTTGAAAATATGAATTGTGATGCATGCTTTCTGCGTCCAGGAACCATGCAACACGGTTTGAAAATTTGTAGTACGGAATTGTCCTTAAACAAGAGGACTTTTGCCGTATAGAGTGAACCCTTAACAGGAATTCATAGTATGGGATTGTCATCTAACAAGATGACATTCTCCGTATAGAGTGAATCCTTAATAGGAATTCCTAGTATTGGATTGTCGTCTAAAAAGAGGACGTTCGTCATAAAGGTGAACCCTAAACAGGATATACACACTTATTGTGGAGTGGGGTTGTTGTCTAACAATAGAACTTCCGCCATTTGTAGTATGGGGTGATCAGTCCCGTATTGTAATTGCCCGTCCTGTTCTGAATCCAGGGAATGGCTATGAACATGAGGATTTGCCTCTAACAAAAGATGTCACAGCATGTCATTTTTTAGAAGTAAACATGGGGTTGTCTTTACAAAGAAGATGCCTCAACATGCTACTTTTGATAGTAGATCTTGGTGTTAATCCAAGATATTGTTTGTAGTTGACGCCTTTGGAATAGTCGTCATTTTGATAGTAGACCTTGATGTTATTCCAAGGTATTGCTTGTAGATGACGCCTTTGGAATAGTCGTCATTTTGAGTAGAGAATTTCTATAAGTCCCTTTTTTTGTAGATAATCCGCAAGTTGTCATTGCGTCATATAAGTTGACCGTGTACATAGCGCAATGGCTTTGTGTTGCCGGCACCTTCTTGAGATAGATGCTAATTTATGAATGGAGAAATAAACTCCTTATTGGTGTAGATAATAGTTGTTGTAGTTACTTTGTTTTGCTTCCAAGTAACGTACATAGAGTAGTGATGTTCCTACGAAGATAGAACAACTTTATTAGGTTCATGATATTACAAAGATGCCACTTTATATGAGAGAGTGGTCTTTTCAACAAGTAGATGCGTTATGGAAATAAGAGCAAAAGGGCTTGATACAACAGCTCCTTTTGTGATAGAAGATTATCCTTTCATCCGTGGAATTTCTTCAAGTGTCCTCCACTAAACGTGTTTGTAGAGGTATTGCCATTTGCATCTTCAAGGCGATATGCGTTGATGTACGGGATGGATATGACCTTGTAAGGGCCTTCCCATTTTGGAGACATCTTGTTGATTTGATCGAGATGTGAGAACTCATTCCTTCTCCACACCATTTCTCCGACATGGAATTGTCTTTCTTTCACCTTCCTGTTGTAATATCTTGCAGTTATCAAACGCATGCGTGCCTGATTATGTTCGGAGTTACGCCTTTTTTCCCCTGCCAAGTCTAAGTCTAGACGCATGTCTACTTCGTTGGCTTGGGCGTTGAAATGGGTTTTGCGGTAGGATGAGACAGCAATTTCGATGGGAGCGACTGCTTCCGTTCCATACACCAAACTGAATGGTGTTTCTCCAGTTGACTCCTTTGGAGTTGTTCGTAGTGCCCACAGCACACTGCTAAGCTCTTCTGCCCATCCTCCTTTTAATGCATGCACTCTTTTCTTGAGACCGTCTAGGACGGTCTTGTTGGCGGCTTCGACTTGTCCGTTGGTTTGAGCATGGTGGACTGATGCGAAACGGTGGTTAATGTTGAGTCTTTCGCAAAATTTTTGAAGCCTTGAGCTCTTGAACTGTGGTCCGTTGTCGCTGATTAGCACCTTCGGAACTCCGTATTGTGCGATGATGTGATTTCGGATGAAATCCATTATTTGTGCATCGGTTGTTCGTGCCAATGCCTTTGCCTCGATCCACTTTGAAAAATAGTCGATTTCCACGACAATGTACTTGGTTTGGCCTTTTGATTTTGGAAGTGGGCCCACCAAATCGATCCCCCATTGTGCGAATGGCCAGGAACTTGCAATTGGGCTTAGCTCCGCGGCTGGTGCCGTGATACTTCTTGAATAAAATTGGCAAGATTCGCATTCTGCGACCAAGTGTGTAGCTTGGTTCTTCATGGTTGGCAAGTAGTATCCCAAGCTCAATGTCTTGCGTATTAGCGATCTCGCACCTTCATGACAGGCTGCTTGGCCTTTATGCAAATCTTCTAGCACTTTCTGGCCTTCCCGGAATGTGATGCACTTTAGGTATGGGGTTGAAAATCCTCTCTTGTAGAGCTCGTCATCTATCAACGCGTAATTTACAGCTTGTCTCTGGATTTTTTGGGCTTGAACTTTGTCTTCGGGGAGCTTGTGGTCTTTGAGATATGCCAATATTGGGGTCCTCCAATCTGGGTCTGGATTGATGCACAAGACCTCGAATTTGTCAATTACTGACAAGATTCTGTTTTCCACGAAATGTGTTTCTTTGCCTTGTTCATTGCCTTGTGCGAATTTGCTCAAGGCATCAGCTTCTTGATTTTCTTCTCTGGGCACCGCGATGATGTCAAAGGTATCGAAGCTTGTGATGAGGTCTTTTGCTTGCCCTAGGTATTTTTGCATATTTTCTGACTTTGCCGCGTATTCCCCTTTGACTTGATTGACGACTAACTGCGAATCGCACTTCACTCTTAGATGTTTAACTCCAACACCTTTTGCAATTCTTAAGCCAGTTATCAATGCCTCGTACTCCACCTCGTTGTTTGTTGCTCTAAATGTTAAGTTTAGAGCATACTTCAACGGATTAGATCCATCGGGTGGTATTAGGAGGAATCCGGCACCTGATCCTCCTACGTTTGAAGATCCGTCGGTGTACATTTTCCATACTTCGGTATGTTCTTCAATTTGTTGAGGTCCGACTTGGGCATCTGTGTTGGGTGTTATCTGAATTCTACAATGAAGTCTGCCAATGCTTGCCCCTTGATCGCCGTTCGAGGAGCAAAGTGAATGCGGAATTCACTTAACTCCACCAACCACTTTGTTAGCTTTCCTGACATGTTTGGCTTTGACAGGATGTGCTTCAGGGGTTGGTCTGTTAAGACTGTTACTTCGTGTGCGTGGAAGTATGGCCTCAGTTTCCTTGCTGCTATTATAAGCGCGTACATGTATTTCTCGATTGGCATGTAGTTTATCTCGTACTTTGCGAGTATCTTGCTTACGTAGTATACTGGGAGTTGGGTAGTCCCTTTTTGTTTGACAAGAACTGAGCTGACTGCCGTGTTGCTCACCGATATGTACAGGAAGAGGGGCTCGCCTTGTATCGGTTTTGCCAATGCTGGCAATGTGCGCAAGTGTTGTTTTAATTGCTGAAAGGCCTCTTCGCACACTGGTGTCCATTCAAACTTCTTGTTTGCACACAAGACTTCAAAGAAAGGGAGTGCCTTGTCGCCTATCCTGGCAAGGAATCTGTTTAAGGCTGCTAGGCGGCCATTTAGTTGTTGGACTTCCTTATGTTTCCTTGGGGACTCCATTTCTTCAATTGCCCTCACCTTCTCTGGGTTAGCCTCTATCCCCCTCTAGCTCACCATGAATCCCAGGATTTTTCCTGATTGTACGCCGAAAGCGCATTTTGTTGGATTTAGGCGGACTTGATATTCGCGCATTCTTTTGAAGATTGCTCGCAGGTTGTCAACATAGTTGCGCCTTTTGGTTGACTTCACGACCATGTCGTCCACGTATGCCTCCATTTTGGTTCCGATTAGATCGCCAAAGATGGTATTGACCATTCGCTGGTATGTTGCTCCCGCATTTATTAGGCCGAATGGCATCACCGTGTAGTTGTATATTTCGCTATCTGCATAGAATGCAGTATGCGGTGCATCATCTTTGAACATCGGGATCTGGTTGTATCCTGAGTATGCATCCATTACGAACATTAATTCATGGCCGGCGGTGGCATCGACTAGTTGGTCGATTCTTGGGAGAGGATATGAATCCTTGGGGCATGCGTTGTTGAGATCTCTGTAATCGATGCACATTCTTAACTTGCCACTCTATTTAGGGACCAACACCAGGTTTGCTACCCATGTTTGGTATCTTGATTCTTCGATGAATCCTGCGTCAAGCAGTTTTCCCACTTCTTCTCTGATTGCCAGTTTCTTGTTGCCCCCGAGGGGTCGAAGTTTCTGGGCTATTGCTCGAGTTCCCGGCTTGATGTTGAGCTTATGGGAAATGACATCTGCACTTATTCCGGGCATGTCGCTTGGTGACCATGCGAATAACTCTTTGTACTCTTTGAGGAGTGCTGTGATTTCTATCACTTCATCTTTTGACAGGGATGCTCCGATTTGGACCATTCTGTCTGGCTCTTCGATCTTTATTTTTTTTAATTCTTCTACTGGGGCTGGTCGGGCACGGCCTTCTCTTGGATCATCATCAATGATGGGCATGTCATCTTTGTCTGGCTTGACGTTATTTTGGATTGCCACATTGTAGCAATCCTTTGATAACAGTTGGTCTCCTTTGACTTCACCGATTCCGGCTGCAGTTGGGAATTTGATCTTCTGGTGTGCCGTGGATGGCACCATTCCCCACACATTCATGGTTGCGTATCCTAAGATACCGTTGTATGCGTCCAGCTTTTGTACTACCACAAATGGTACTACTATTTGGAGACGTGAGTTGCCTTCTCCAAGTATAACAGGCAGTGTTATGGATCCCAATGGGTAACTTGCATCTTCCATGAATCCCACTAAGGGTGAATTCATTCTGTTGACATCCTTCTTTCTCCCCAGAGCTAGGATGACGTCTTTTGTGATGATATTGGGCGAACTTCCTCCATCGACCAAGATACGCTTGATGTCCATGCCGTCGATTGTAATGGTTATGACTAAGGCGTACATTATGGGGAAATGTTATGTGCGTTTTGTCTTCTGAAGAAAAGCCAATGGCGTCTTCTAGGATAACGTCTCCTTGCTGACTGCCTCTGGGCTCATGGATCATTAGGGAAGCGTATATTTCTCTTTCGTATGACGTTTCGCCTCCTGCTCCAAAGCCTCCATGTATCACGTGGATGCCTGGAAATTTTGGGCCGTGCTGTGCGGATGGCACACTGCTTGCTGGCACGGGAGACATTATAGACTTTTTACGTCGTCTAAAGCGCTTCCTGGTTTCTGACGGATTGGCCTTATTGAGAGCGTTGTGATCACTCGTCATGACTTTGCGGTATGATAGCTTTTGTTCGAATCACGTAGACGGCGCCAATGTTGCGTCCTGGATGAACTGGGTCGTGGGGACGCGTCTGTTTGAATGGTTGAGCGGGTTTTCGGGCTGTAACCCTTCGTCTGAAAGAGGTTTGTGCCCCTGACGAGTGTTCGGTTGAGTCTCGGAAAGGTCTGTGTCTCAAAAGGCGGTTGTGTCTCAAAAGGCGGTGGTCTATGCACAAGTCCAAACGTCCGGGGCGCCGGTTCCTGCACGAAAGGACAGTACTAGCACGGAGAGGGGGGGTGGTGCTAGTGGAGCCCTCTCCGATGCTTAAGTCACTATAGGGGTAAAAAGGTAATTCTAGAGAGAGAAAGTATTTCTAGAGAGAAGTCAGAGCTCAAAATACCAAAGTTGGGCAAATGAGAGAATGTGTGAAAATGGGTGGCAAGGCCTCCTATTTATAGGCTTCCTTGGGACCGGACCCGGTTTTAAAGCGGTTTGATGACGGTTCAAAAGCAAGCGGTAACCGTTATCAACACTGGCAATGCGCGAACTTGACTTCTCTACACGTAACGGTAATCGCGTAAACGGTAATTGCGCAATACCCGAAGTGCAATTCGGACCTCGTCGAATTTGGGCAATTCGGCGAGGTCCGGATTGCTGCAATCCGGAGGTCCGGTCCGGACGCGCGTAACGCGCTTCCGGACCGTTTTGACCCTTTGGGAGACGTTTTTCAAGTCGTGATGTAATTTTCGGCGTGTTTACGAGGCCCGAAATATAAATACGAACCCGAATTGGACACATATCCATCAATATATAAATATTTTGAAATGCTATTAAATCTTTAAACTCTATATTCAAAATTAATGACTACAAGTAATAATTGAGAATGCATTATATAATCCCGACCTTCCATCGCAAAATAAACATAGAAAATCAATTAATTAACTTTTCTATATTAATAATACCGAATTTGGGACAATCAATCATGCAGTATTAAGTAGAATGATATAATAACCAAGTTTCTCGTATTCATTAAATATCTGCTTCTCTAAAGCTCCACACTTCATAAACATATCAAACATGGCATTAACCATAATTAGTGTTACACTTCAAATCCTTACCTTCAATGTAACCACGAACCCTAAATGGAAAACCCTGCACGATGGAGCATGCCAAGATAAACAGTCCATTGTGATTGAATTGAGTTGAACACCTACATCGACTCTATCAAAAAAACAATGAAATAGTCTCTCTTAAATGATCCATTCTTGCAGACCAAAAAATTAAAATTGTCAAGGATAGAACATATTTCTTCGGAATTTTATCGAACATGTTATGGGCGTGCTCTACATAACCAAAGCACTTGGATACTAAAAAATCAACTCAAAATCAGACAAAACACGATAGAGCCATATAATGAAGGTCAATACCTTGAACGGAATTATTGAACCTAACGAAATGAATGCGGGCAGGTGCGGGGCTCCTGTGAAAGAGAGCGTAGTTAATGCAGGCGGAGGATCAGGCGAGTGTCGGATGCGAAGTGTAAGTTCCGATGGAGGCGGATGTATCGGCACCGATTGGTCACTGGCCCTAAGAAAACGTTGGGCGCGACGGAACAGTCGGTGTGGGGTAACGGTTAGAGAGCGGAGTGCATGAGTTCGGACTTGGGAGGATCAGGAAATTGTTGGGCGAGCGTCGGAGGAGGCGTGTGATGTCCGATGGAGAAGGGCGAGAGCGAGAGTTAGTTGTAGATTGGGAGTAGTAGTAAATTCTACCGGCGGATCCAAACAGTTTTTTATTTTGGCAGCATATTAATTTCTAACCGGCGGATCCAAACAGTTATTTATTTTGTGAGTAATCTATATCTATATATCTATATATATATATATAATACTAATTCTGATTGTAGAACAATATAACACTGACACATCAGCATTATTAGTATTATTGACCAATTAAAATATAACACTTCAGCTCTCTCCACAGAACGTTTCTTTTTTCTTATGAGGAAATTCAATGCTGGAAAGTAACCCCAACTCAATGAATCAAGGCTGGAAAGTAACTTCAAATCAATTAATTCGGTAATTTTAATAGGAACACTAAGAGCCATTGCATTCAAATATGTGATTCATATATAGATGCTTAAGTCCCTCGTGATGGATATACGCCCAATTTGAACCCGTTGACTTCCGAACCGTTGTATTTTTATCGTCCCATTTATGATTGCAAATCGAAACTTCAACCCGGACACTTCGCGAGAACATCGACGGCTCGGACGGGGCCGAAGCGCCCGTCCGGCAGAGACGAACTCACCTAGGTGAGGTTGGGTGGCCACACCCGACCTCCCCTAGGGGAGATCGGGTCAGCCGACCCGATCTCCCCTAGGGGAGATCGGGTGGACCAACCCGATCTCTCCTAGGAGAGATCGGGTCGGCCAACCCGATCTCTCCTAGGAGAGATCGGGTCGGCCAACCCGATCCCTCCTAGGAGGGATGGGGTTGGCCAACCCCACCCTCCCTAGGAGGGGTTGGGTGCCCTCACCCAACCCCTACCCTTGGAGGTCGGATTTCTCCCCCCCAAGGGTCCCGACACCACCTTCGGACTCCCATGCTCGGTCCACTCCGCCTACCTCCTCCGAATCCTAAGGTCTTAATTATGTGCTTAAAGGTTAATTAATTGTGTTTAAAGGCTAACGATGTCATTAAGCCACCTTAATGACACCGTTGCCTATAAATACCCCACCTTCACAACTCATTTGATCATCTTGGCCATTTGGACATTTTAGCTCTGACATCTCTCTAGCTTTATCTCTCTAGAAAAGTACTGACTTAGGCATCGGAGAGGGTTCACCAGGCACCACCCCCCCCCCCCCCCCCCCTCCGTGTCTGGTATTGCCCCTTCTGCAAGGTAGAAGGAGAGAAGAAGCAAAGGAAGGAAGGAAGGAAAGAAGAAGATAGGCTAAGGTAGAGCAACTCAGGAACACCGGATCGCACACATCCCCCGTAAGGAGTGAGATCAAAGCCGACCCCCCGTTGACCTAGATCTCATAACTTAACACTTGGCGCCGTCTGTGGGCTTCGAACAGAAAGCCTGGCTATTACACGAGCTATGACGAACAGTAGGGTGTCCAGGCCCCAACACCTACCCGGGGGCAATGGGCGGAGAAGAGAACCCATACCCCCAGGGAGGCGGCCTAACCCTGGGAAGCAGCCAATGCATCCAGAGCCCCAAGAAATACCACAACCTCCTCAGCAACAGAACAACCAGGAGGGAGGACCTTCACGCCCAGCTGGGGCTAAGTCCTCCACAGCCTCCACCCCCCGGGCAAGAAGGCCACAGAGAGCAAGAGGACAACAGGGAGTGCCTTCCCACAACACGGCACCCCCTGAGGGATACTATTATGAGGAGCAACCCCAAAGGTACCCATATGGGATGCCGGCACAAAGAGATGATAACCGCGCCCACACAGCATATGCAAGGCCGGCATACACTCAAGGGACTTACACTGAAGCTCATGAGGAGGAGCAGATCCCGACAGAAGAACACTACTCGCACCCTCGAGCAGGGCAGCGAGAGGAGCAAAGAAGATATTACCAGGAGCCACCCCCAGAGGGAAGGCAACAATTCGTGCCTCCCAGGCAACAGCAGAACAACAGGGCTTACACCCCGCTTGGGGAGGAAAGACAAGCAAGACCTCCAAGGAGGCAGGACTTCTATGAAGCACCCCAGCAGGCGTATCAAGAGTACACCTACAGTCCATACCAGCAGGGACAAGGGAACCCAGTAAGCCCAGTCTACAACTACAATGGATATCAGAGGGATTATACTCCGGCACAGGTGATGATCACCCCGGAGGAGATAGAAGCCATGATAACCCGGAAATTGAATGAGTCAAAGAAACCCAGCCTGCATTGTCTAAGTGACAAGACGAACCACCCTTTCACAAGGGAGCTGGAGATGAACAGGGTGCCAGACTCCCTACACACTGTGCAAATTGCAAAGTACAATGGGAAGGGAGACCCCCTAGAGCATATCCAACAACATGAGGCCTCTCTATTCGGGAGGACAACTGATGAAAGATACAAGGCACTCCTTTTCCCAAACACCCTATCAGGGGTGGCCTCACATTGGTTCTTCAGCCTGCCCTCTGAGAGCATCCACTCATGGGAGCAGCTAAAAGCTAAGTTTCTGCAGAGATACCTAGGGGAGAGGAAACTCCTCAAGGGAACAGGCTCCATTGATGACGTAAAACAAGAATACGATGAATCCCTGGCCAGCTACTATACTAGGTTCAACCAGAATATTGCAGACATCCAGGGAGACATCACTGAAGGGGAGATAATCCGAGCCTTTATCAGAAACTTAGGTCGCTTTGGGTCAACATTGGCTGAAAAGATGGCCAAAAAGCCAGCAAGCACCTTGGAGGAGCTTGCAGGGAGAGTTAAAACGCATATTGACCTTGAGAGGCACAGGGCAAGCAAGAAGGCCAAAATTCAGGCAGCCAAGGAGGATACTCAAAGGCCAAACAAAGGAAAGCCACCCCAGGCACCACAGCATGCAAGGCAGCAGGAATGGCGTCCGCCACAGCAAAGAAACCAAATGGGTGAACCCTTAAAGGCTAGAGAAATAAACGTCATTAAGTTCATCCCACTAAACGCCACTCCAGCCACCGTACTTAGAGAGATGCGGAACCAAAAGCTTTGGTCACCCCCTGCAAGGTGGAGAGCCCCAATGGTAGGAAATCACAAGGATAGATGGTGTGACAACCATGAGGCTTATGGTCACGACACAAATGAATGCTTTAGCCTAAAGCTAAGCATAAACAACATCGTCCAGAGGGGAGAACTGAAGCAATTCGTAGACCATGGGGGCAACAGTATGCAACTAGGGCCATCACAGAAGGACAAGGACAAGGGCAAGGGAAAGATAGACTACAACCCTCCACCCAACAAAAGAGGAGTCATAAATATGATACATGGGGGAGTAGCATCGGGTGGCCCAACTGCTAACGCAAGAGAGGTCTATGCATCCAAGCTAAGCTCAGTGCCAAGGTGGAGAAAAAGGCCAAGAGAAGGAGAAGAAGTGAAGATCGAGTTCTCGGAGAAGGACAAGAGCCACATCGTCTTTCCACATGACGATGCTCTAGTTATTACTTTAGATATTGACAATTTTGATGTAAAGAGAATTTTGGTGGATGGGGGCAGCTCAGCTGACCTCCTAAGCCTGAGGGTGTTGGAAGAGATAGGGAAAACCAAAGCAGACATCAAACCGGTCAACTTCCCTCTAGTTGGCTTCTCAGGGGCAACAAGTTACCCCCTGGGAATGATAACCCTACCAGTGACCATGGGCCAAGGATGGACCCAGCTGAAGGTAAATGTCAATTTCTTGGTGGTTGAAACCCTAGGAGCCTACAATGGGATCCTAGGAAGGACAACCATAAACCCATATGAAATAGTGCCATCCACTGTTCACCAGAAGTTGAAGTATATCACGGAGAACGGGGTTGGAGAGGTCCTGGGTGATCAACGCACCGCAAGGCAATGCTACGTCAACTCAATGAGACGTGGATCACACGGGACAGATACAGTGGCTGTAGTCATGGTAGGGGCCAACCAGGACAGAAGAAGGAGGGGAAGGAGACAAAGGCAAAGAAGGAGGAGGAGTGGAGTGACACTCCGTTTGAGCAGGCAGTTTTTTCAAACAGTGCCTACAAGGAGACACAGGAGCAAGGCTGTGAAGGCGACATCCATACCTTGGCAGCCAGACACCATAATAGGGAACAGGACAAGGAACTCCATCCTAAAAGGCTTCCGCTACATAGATGATATCAAGCAAATGCCGCAGGAGTCTATATCAAGCTATTTCCAGAGATTCTTTGATTATGGTGCCAACATGGACATCACAAGGGGAGAAGCAGTCAGAGCATTCATCAGAAACATGCATCCAAGTTCATTCGAGGCCTATGGAGGGCTCTATGAGATGGTCATGACGAGCACAATGAGAGAGCTCAAGACGAAGCTGGACAGGGCATTTGAACAAGAGGCGGAACAGTTGGATGAAGTTCCAGAAAGAGGAAGAGAAACAGACACATTGGGAGGAGGTGTCAATTTCACATTCACACCCCTCACACTCAGCATAGAAGAAATTTTCCACAAGCACCTCAAGCAAGAGCTACCAACATGCAGGGAGGAAGGCAAGGCCTTCCTAGGAAGAGATGCACAGGGTTGGTGTGAATACCATGGGACCTGGGGTCATCAAACCAATGACTGCATGGTGTTGAAGGTGGAAGTGGAAGAAATAATTTACAATGGAGGCTTCAAGGAGTACGTGGCAACAGACACAATGGCCACCCCATATCCTTAGTTTCATATCTAGCATTTTGCATGTTTCAGCTTTACAAGCTTTTCAAAAAACAACTTTGGAGAAGGAGAACTCACGAAGTTACTCCAACTCTACAACTATCTTTCATTCCTACAAAGGATGTCTTGGTGCACCAAGGCATCCCAAGTGTACAAAAACATGAATGCTCCTAAGGGAGTAGTAGTTACTCAAAAGTATTTTCCAGTGAATGCAGTGGTAGAACCACGAAGTTATCCTTACACAGATATGACTTCAAGTCAATGACAGGTTCGACGCCCCCAAGAGCGTATCTTGAGAGTAGTTTTCATACTACGACATTCGACGCCCCCAAGAGCGTATCTTGAGAGTAGTTTTCATACTACGACATTCGACGCCCCCAAGAGCGTATCTTGAGAGTAGTGTTCATACTACGACCTTCGACGCCCCCAAGAGCGTATCTTGAGAGTAGTTATTACACTACGACCTTCGACGCACCAAGAGCGTATCTTGAGAGTGGTTTCCAAAAACTACGAATTTCGACGCCCCCAGGAGCGTATCTTGAGAGTAGTGTTCATACTACGACCTTCGACGCCCCCAAGAGCGTATCTTGAGAGTAGTTATTACACTACGAATTCGACGCACCAAGAGCGTATCTTGAGAGTGGTTTCCAAAAACTACGATTTCGACGCCCCCAGGAGCGTATCTTGAGGTAGATTTGCAACCTACCAGATTCGACGCCCCCAAGAGCGTATCTTGAGGTAGAAAAAACACTACCAGTTCGACGCCCCCAAGAGCGTATCTTGAGGTAGATTTCAAACTACCAGTTCGACGCCTACCAGGAGCGTATCTTTGGTCTAACCTGAGCCCTCCGGGAGCCTATCCTGTGAAACGTTAAGTGCCGTCCGAGAGCCTGTCTCGTGAACAGATTTTGACACCCGTCAAGAACGTATCGGTGGACTAACCTGTGCCCTCCGGGAGCCTATCCTGTGAAACGTTAAGTGCCGTCCGAGAGCCTGTCTCGTGAAAAGATTTCGACGCCCACCAAGAGCGTATCTTTGGTCTAACAGTACAACGTATACCGTGTAAGGGGTATCAGAAGAGATCATCACACCATGCTTAGAAGGATACCATTCTTAGAAGGATACCATGCTCAGAAGGATACCATGAGAAAGAAATTTCTAAGTAAAGTAATGTGAAGAACAAGTAATGTTTTTTCTTTATGAAATGGCAGGTAAGACATGAAGGAAAGCACGAAAGAAGGATAAGTAAAGGAAACACACCAAGGAAAGGGTCCATACCCAAAGAGCCATACACAAGGCATAGGGAGACATCATGAGAAGAGATATATACAAAAAGATGAGAAATACTAATGTAAAGGCAAACGAACCACGTAGTCAACAACACAATGCGGCAAAGGAAAGTAACAACAAACACCATCACAATCTCAAAAGACACTCATCCCATACAAGGGGAGAAGGAGTGTAGTTATATACACAAGGATAGCATGAGATAAACACGTCAGTCAGAACCTTCGGGGGAGTCACCCTCACGCCCTGAAGCTGAACCGCCAGCGGAAATGGATGAAGAGGAGGAGTCTAAGGTACCAATCTCCACAGGTGTAGCATCCACCTGGGCAGGGGCAGGCTCGTCTGCAACGGCAGCCTGACCCATCAGAACAGTCGCGTAGCCAGTGGCATATGGCCCAAAGTCACCAAGGTCACCAAACGGGAACTGAGGATCAATTCGGTAAATGTGATCAACCAGATACTCACCGAACTGGTTCATCTCCTGAGTGAGACGCACGCTATAATCGGCAGCGAAGGCAGATGAGGCCTTGTACTCAGAAACCGCAACAGTCCTCTCCTCAGCACGACACTTAGCCTCCAACTTCCGTAACTCCTCGGAATGGAGCGACGCTGCAACCTCAGCTTCCCGACGCAAACTGCCCACAGTGGTTTCAAGCAAGGACACCTGGTCCTGGAGCTCCTGCATCCTCAAATCAGATAATCGTGCCTTCTCAGCAGCAGTAGTGACCTCCGCCTTGAGAGAGACCTGGCTGTCCTCAAGGGTCTTCCTCTCGTCAGATAACTCGAGCACGAGCGAGGACATGTTCACCATGTCAGATATACCCTAACAATTCAAACAAGGGATGAGTAACCGAAAGATAGCCATTATGAAAGAAATAAGAGGAAAGCAAAGAACAACTTACAGGTGCATAACGAGAAAGTACCCCTTGAACAAAGCGCCGAGTCTCCCCAGGAGACTTGGGCGGAGCAACACGATCGCCAGGGGGAACGGCACCACGGAGTACGCGGACACCAACCTCAGGAGTCCGCAAAGAGGAGGTGCTATCGAAGTGGAACTCCTTTAGACCAGCGAAAGGAGTCCACTCAGACCCAATAACATCTTCATCAGTGAGACGGGCGAAATCCTTCCGACTTAAAGTCGGAGGCCCACCTACACAAGCAAATCAAGTCAACGGAGAATATAAACATAGAAAGATCAGCAACAAGGTAGAGATCATACCTGAGGACCGTGCCCTCGGCTGGGGGGCAGGGGAACCACCACCAGCAGGTCGCTTCCCTTTGTCAGCCAGGGAAGGCACCTCTTCGACCACCATCTCCTTATCACGAGATAGGGTCGGAGGACGAGCAGTAGGCGAAGCAGGATCCACAGCTTTCTTTCTCTTAGCAGCCGAGGCCCCGGCCTCAGAATCAGATCCCCGCGGTTTGGACTTGGAAGGTCCAGAATCTCTGCCAACGGAGACGACCCTCTCAGTCACCAAGGGGGAGCGCCCTAGCAAGGTAAGAAAAAAAAGATAAGGAAAACATAGGTTATACCATAAAGAAGCAAATAGGAGAAAGCATACCAGAGGCCCCAGCCTTCTTCCCAGGCAGGGGGGATTTCTTCAAAGCAGAACTAGAAGGAGCCTTCCTCTTGCTCAGATCAACAGGGGCTCCCTGCATGTTATAGGTTTTTCCATGAAACCAACCTACAAAGGAAGAGCAGAAGGTAAATAAAGATGGAAAGACCAAGTGACATACCGAACCCCCGGAGTCAGGAGTCAGACTGATCCCGGCCTCGTAAAGATCCGTCTCAGTCACTAAGGACACGGGACAGTACGACCGAGTCCTGTTGCTCTCATGAATGATCTTCATAGTCTTCAAATCAACTGAAGAGAACTCTCCAAAAGCAGGCCAACCATCGGACCGATCCTCATTCAAGACCGACCAAGTGACGTATCGGTCCGTAATGAAGAAGTAATGCTTAGCCCAGTGACTGGCCGAATTGTCACTCTGGGTCACGAAACGGAGGGAGGTATCCCACTCGACCCCACTCAACCCGAAATCGGCGAATCGGGGATCTTTGAAGGTCGGATGGCGAGTTACGAAACTCGCAAACCCCACCTTCGTCCGGTACTGGAACCGATAGAAACATCGGAATAGAACGAGAGAGTACTTCCAGGAGTACCAATGGCACAATACCCGGAAGCCCACCCAAACACGGAGGGCACTGGGGGCAAGGTTCACAGGAGAAATCCTGAAGAACCTGCTCAACTCTATAAGCTCGTCACAGTAAGGCAGCCTCAGCCCGAATCGGATCTGGGAGGGGTACACGGCGACCTTCCCTATAGGAGGCTCCGTCACCGTCTCACGAGTATTCCCCAAGGAGGGAAGAAAAGGATACAGAGGCTCATCTAGGGGACAGATATCTCCTAGGGTAACATGTTCGTTGTAATCGGACCTAGTAAGATGGTTCTCTGACAGGATAGCAAGACCTAAGGCAAAGGTAGCAGGAAACCCCAAAGCACGAATCAAATTTCGACTAACACCCCAATGAAGATCACGATACTAAGCTAGCAATAGAAAAGGAAGTAACGCGACCGAAAAGGAAGAGAAAAAGGAACTCACTCATCCTTCGGAGAATACGGCGTCTCTGAAGAGTCTGCGTACGCGGACACCACCAGGAGTATAGTACCTACCACGACACGACAAATATCAAGATAAGAGAAATTTCCGAGGAACTGGAAATACCCCGACACTTAACCAACAACAACCAAGTTGCATAATTTATCCGAGCCTAAGGCCGGGTTTTGGAAAAAATTACCGTTATACCCTCCAACAAAGATTAACACACCAACGGCGGTACGACATCAAATTCAAGACCGGAATAGCCCAATCGGACAAGAAACCATATCCGGACGACCGGCAAACATTTTTCCCAAAATCCACAACTACCAACGGCTATCTACGACAATCCCACATTTAATTAAACATCGGCAATCAAGCATCGTCAATCAAGCATCGGCAATCAAATATCAACGATTCAAAAACCAACGTTTCACACGATAATAGAAAGGAAAAGAGTAGACCTTCGGAAAACCCGACCCGATATGATAAACGGGTTCGGATTTCGGATTTGAAGACCCCCGGAAATAAGTCCCTCGCCGGAATTTAGGCCTTGCCGTCGCCGGAGATGATCTTGCCCGCCCCACCGTCGCCGGAAAGCCCTGCACGTCGCGCCGGAGCCGTTCCCCTTCGCTGTCGACCGCCCTCGACGAACCAGCAGCCGTCCCCGCCGGCAGCGACTTCACCGTCGCCTGTCCGTCCCTCCGCGCCGCTGTTGATTGGGCTGCCGTCCCAGCCAGCTGCCGCCTCCACACCGCCGCCTCGAGCTGTCGACCCGCTAGCCGGCTCCGTCCGTGCTGGTGGTTCCCTCCCGCCGGAGCTGCTGGCCGGATTTTTACTCGGTGAAAATTTCGGCCGGCCCTAACCTTGGGGGTGCTCTCAAAACTTTTCTTGCTCTCCAAGGGTGAATGAAGAGGGAAGATGGTGGCTATGGTGATTCTTTGAGGTATTTTTCTAACTCCTTTCTATATTAAAAGATGATAGGGTTTTTTTTAGAGGGTTTTAATCACCACCATCCATCTATCCTTGAGTAAAATCTAAGGGCCAAGGAAAAACCATCATTTTTATCCCTTTCACCTATAGATAAGTATATATCTCCATACTTAGAAAAATTATCAAGTTAGTTTTATTTTTGGAGCATTCCATACTTAGGAAAATTTTTGGCCAAAATTAATTTTTCCTCACTTAGATAAAATCCCGGCACGAATTTGAAGCATAAATCATTTAGTTGCATTCGTATCACACCCCTGTGCAAGTTTGTATTTTTTGAATATACACCTGTAGCAGAGATAAGTTTATTACTCCCACCTCAGACGGACGCGTGCCTAGGCCCACGTCCGTGCTACTCTGACGTTTACAATTCCTCTATCTCATTAGACAGGGGGGCAGAGTCAGAGGCACGCATCCATGGGTAAGCAAGCATTCAGACAAAGAAGGTAAAACCCCGGTTTCAAATTGCGCGTGTCATACCATCCTAAAATAGAGTCAATCAAGGGTTAGGCCATTGGTTGACTCGGGGGCATGTGATGGATATACGCCCAATTTGAACCCGTTGACTTCCGAACCGTTGTATTTTTATCGTCCCATTTATGATTGCAAATCGAAACTTCAACCCGGACACTTCGCGAGAACATCGACGGCTCGGACGGGGCCGAAGCGCCCGTCCGGCAGAGACGAACTCACCTAGGTGAGGTTGGGTGGCCACACCCGACCTCCCCTAGGGGAGATCGGGTGGACCAACCCGATCTCTCCTAGGAGAGATCGGGTCGGCCAACCCGATCTCTCCTAGGAGAGATCGGGTCGGCCAACCCGATCTCTCCTAGGAGAGATCGGGTTGGCCAACCCGATCTCTCCTAGGAGAGATCGGGTCGGCCAACCCGATCCCTCCTAGGAGGGATGGGGTTGGCCAACCCCACCCTCCCTAGGAGGGGTTGGGTGCCCTCACCCAACCCCTACCCTTGGAGGTCGGATTTCTCCCCCCCAAGGGTCCCGACACCACCTTCGGACTCCCATGCTCGGTCCACTCCGCCTACCTCCTCCGAATCCTAAGGTCTTAATTATGTGCTTAAAGGTTAATTAATTGTGTTTAAAGGCTAACGATGTCATTAAGCCACCTTAATGACACCGTTGCCTATAAATACCCCACCTTCACAACTCATTTGATCATCTTGGCCATTTGGACATTTTAGCTCTGACATCTCTCTAGCTTTATCTCTCTAGAAAAGTACTGACTTAGGCATCAGAGAGGGTTCACCAGGCACCACCCCCCCCTCCGTGTCTGGTATTGCCCCTTCTGCAGGGTAGAAGGAGAGAAGAAGCAAAGGAAGGAAGGAAGGAAAGAAGAAGATAGGCTAAGGTAGAGCAACTCAGGAACACCGGATCGCACACATCCCCCGTAAGGAGTGAGATCAAAGCCGACCCCCCGTTGACCTAGATCTCATAACTTAACACTTCGCAAGAAACAGAGTGTGGAAGACTCTCTAATTTGATCTTTTCAGTAATCAAATCGACCAAACAAGCGGATTGACGACGTTGAGGACCAACAAGCCTATTAAGGAAAACAAGACCAACAAGCCGACTAACGACACTGAGGACGAGTCACGTCACTGTGTTTAAACAAACTCCATCAGCTCTAATTTGGTCAGATATGACTGTCTGATGACTGAAACCAGTGAAGACGGCTTGATTGCAGCGAAATTCGGTGGAGAAAGCTTCAGTGAGGCGAAATCGGAGGTGCAACACTGATGGCTCCATATTTCAGACTTCTCTTGGGATGGAAAGTGAAACCTTAGAGCGCAAATCAGAAGCTGAACCGACCAAACAAGCTTTGTAATCCATTGAGATTGATAGGCGACGAGGGTTCAATCTCAGAATGTTTAAGGGTTAACGAAGAAGAATAAGAAGTAAATCAAAATTTCAGAAAGGGAATTGTTGTTGCGGCGTGAAGAATTCTGGAGTAAGGTAAGGGTGAGGTAAGTGGTGGCCGCTGTAAGATAATTAGATTAGGGTAAATTATTGTTTAGGGTTTTTTTTTTGTGATATTGTTTTGGCCTTTAGTAGTGTGTATATATGGGCTATGTCTATGGTAAATTATTTATATTATTTAGTATGTTTGGCGAAAATCTTCATAGCTATATAATATATAATTTCACGGTCCTTTATTGAAAGTCTCCATATACCTATATAACACTTCACGGTCATTTAGCTCTATAATATAATATGTTATGTTTGATCATCAATAAAAAAAAATTCTACAGATAATATTGTTATTTGAAACTATCTCTATTATATATTCAAAGAGAGATTATTCATTATGTACGTTTTTGTTATTAGTTGAAGAATAGTAGGATTCGATAAAATTATGAGTCTTTAAGCTCGGTCAAATAACATACAGTACAGAAATATAATTGATGAAGTTTTATTTTAATTATTTATAAATATCTACTATGTTGTCTCCCCGCGGCCCGCGCATTGCGGGGGGACAGCACCTAGTAATAAACTAACATGGTTGCATAGTAATTTCTAAAAACGTTAAGGGTAGTTTGGGGCGCGTATAATTGGACGTTTTTTGTTTTGAACTGCAATATTTAACTAGAGAGAGATTAAAAAAAAAATTCATCCTGTACTTTAGTCCAGTGTTTTGAAAACCGGACCGGACCTTGAACCGGATGGGTGGCCGGTTTCCGGTCTGACCGGTTCAACCCGGTTAAACCCGGTTCAAACCGGCTCTTTCAAAATCTATACATTTCTGTCAGATTTTCTTGTAAATGCTTAACCCAATTCCAGTAAAAAAAAAATTGTGGAACTTTGAGCTTTTGTTTGGGAACTGTAAGGTACCCTTTTCCCTTTCTCTGTTCATTTCCACTCCTCGCAATCAAGTCAACAACAACAAAGTGGTAATTTTCTTTGTTCACAGATAAGGAGATCTTGGTAAAGCTTGAACTCTTGGGTAGTTATTATTTTTTGGCGAGGAGAGTTTAGGGGGAAATCGGGGTGCGGGAAGAAGAAGGGTGTTGGATCACGGTCGAAGCTCCGTTACGTTCTTGACGGAAAGCTTGAACTCCTGGGCTCCGCGTAATCCTGCAAAAGGGGATGACCTGGGTGGTGACCCAGAATCCCTCTCCGATGCTTAAATGAGTGTATGAACGATGGGGTGGTAAGCAGTAATCTAAGTTCGTATTAGAATGTGTGTTTTCTGAGGTAACTTCCTCCTTTATATAGGAGGGGAAGTTACTCAGTTACCTGTAACCGCGCCTGGCAGTTTTACCCACGTTTCCGTATATCTCGTTCAAGATTCCATGTATCTCGCCCCACGCTCCGCGTATCTCGCCCACTCTCCGCGTATCTCGGGCACGCCCTGCGTATCTCGGGGGAGCTTATCCATATCTCAACAGTTTCCCCACTACTCTATTTAGTAGGCTAGTTTCTCGGTCTTATCCTCTGATCACGAGTCCCAATCTATATCGGGGACTCCAGAGTTATCTCATTCTAGGTCACCACCCAGGACCCATCGTCCCACGGGACAGGTCCAGCTTCCTCGGGGCTTTATTATCGGGGCCTTCTCAAAGGCATATCGGGGCCTACTCAAAGGCTTCTCGTCGGGAACGTTCAGCTCATATATCGGGACCGATCTCGTCGGGACCCTTCATACTGGGCTTCTGGACCTTCCAGGTCTTTTATAAGGCCCACCGGGCTTACTCGCCGTCTATTGACTGTTAACGGGGCTAACGATTACACCGGAACCCATCATTTGCCCCCAAGACATGGGGGACTTGCAGTCCGTCGTGTCTTCCAATTCCAGACCTCCCGACCTCATCGTCGAAGGCTTTTATCTCCAGACCTCCCGATATTACCATTGGAGGCTTTTACCTTGGGTACAATTCTTGAATAACAGAGCTTCCCACTCATAATTCCTCACACTCCAAGGACAGTTGCCAAATCCGAGGAGACTCCTCGGTTACTGCACTATTAAATGCTAGGGATAATGAAACGACACCTAAACCGGCGTGACTGCTACTTTCTGAAAAAGCAATATTACCTCATTATCGTCTCTTCCGTACTGTCCCCTATAATCTCGGCGATCCAGATTGCGTCGTTTCATCTTCGACGGTCCAGATTTGAGTCTGTCCAGCTGCCCTTTTGCCTATAAAAGCCAAAACCCTGGCACTATTCACTCCTTCCCTACCGTTCTGATTTCTGGAAATTCTGCCATTGACAAACCTCGAAGCTTTTTCTCCAAGTTTCGTCTGATTTTCCGGTGATCCAAGGCCTCTAGCCGTCAAAATCTTTCCTCGTCTCCTCCAATCCATCATCTACTATGTCTGGTAAGGTTTTCATTCTCTGCTTCCATGATTTACTGAATTTTTCTGCTTTTCCTTTCCTGAGTTTTCCTGTTATGGCCGTTTTTAGACGAGGCCAGTTCCGGAGGAAGGAACCCCTTTATCTTTGAGCTTGCTACTAACGAAATCTCTGAGACCTTGTACGAGGCTGCTCTCCGAGAAGGCTGCATTACTTCAGCCTGGGAACCCCGCTTCCCCTATGAATCCCAGCAAACCACCAGGAGGAAGCACATAGTCACGCGTCCTCGGGAAGGAGAGGTGTTTGTCTCCACGGGGTAGATAAACGCCGGGATCCGGTTCCCCTTCTGCGGGAATTTGGTTGAGATGCGCAACTTCTATCAGACACATCCATCCACCTTCTCCCCACACGCTATCCGCGTGTGGAATGCCTTCCAGGTTCTGTGCCTCCGCCAACAATGGACGTACAGCTTGCTGCTCTTCCGCACCTTCTACGGGATGAAGTGTAACAAGGCTGGCGTCTGCTCCTTCACCCCCCGACTCCCCAAATGGACCAGGGAGCAACTTTCTCGGTTCGGCTGGGATGGTGAGACCTGGAAGTTTAACAAGGATCGGGTGCTCATTCGTGACTCAGGGTCCGACAATAGCGGATGGAAGAAGTATTACTTCTTCGTCCAGAATAGCTCTATCCCATGGCCCCGATGGGAGGTTGTGGTGGACCCTGCCCCCAAGTTCTAAGTCTACACCGAGGATGACTTCAACACTCTTCAGCTGGTCCAGCTTTACCGTTGGGGGGAGTCCTTCACTCCCCTTGACGCCAACAAGCTCGTGGAGGGGGACCTGATCCAGATCGGAGTCCAACTCCTCGATTCCATTTCCGAGAATTTGGTTATCTGGGTAACATTTCTAACTGCTTTTTATTTTCATTTTTGCAGCCAAGAAGGCATCTCTGCTGACCCATCTCGTGTTGAAGCAGGGGGAGACCGATGCTGTCCAGGGTGGCTCCAAGCGAAAGCGGAAGTCACTGGAGAGGGGAGCCTCCTCTTCTGCTGCTCCTCCGACCGAGGAACAGGTCGGGATGGCCAAGCGGGCCAGAAGAGAGGAGATAGACCAAGCCTTCGGTGTCACCACTGCCGAGGAAGGTAAGCGCGTTCGCCACGCTATTAAGAAATATAGAAGGTTGGTTCCCGAGGAGTTTATCCCTGCTGACCGGGAGTCGCGGGTCCGAGAAATCAAATATATACTTCGAGGAGAAACCCCCCGCGTCCTCAAGGCGGGATACTACAACTTCTTTGGAAAGGACCAACACGTCCCGCGCCAAATCATCTGGTGCCCAAATAATACTCTTCCTGACTTCATTCGTCCCGCAACCGCATGTTCATCGGAGGCTCCTACTCCGACAAATGCTGCGACTCCACAGGAGCCAATGACTGAAGATGCCCCGCGGAAGCTCAGTTCCATCAGGTGACCAACTTGGAGGCTTCCCCCTCCTCCGAGGAGCCAAATGAAGGCGGCTTGCTTCCCCGCCAAAGGCCAGGTCGAAGCATCCTAAGGCCAACTGTGGAGGAGGACGTGTCTCGGAGTCCTCCCCTGGATCTGCGTTCTCCAACTCCGGAGCCCCCGACCGAGGCTCCTCCGACTGAGGCTTCCAAGGTCATCCCTCCTCTCCCCGTGGATGAGAACCTTTACAAGGTTTACACCCCTGATCAAGAGACGATTCCCTGGAACCCGATCGAGTCTCTTCATGGGGTTCCACTCCATCGGGGAGACCTTCAGCCCGAATTGGCCCTGCATCTCCTGGCAGGTGCAGTTCCACCAGCCTTGAGACGCCCGATCTCTTTGGCACGGGAGGATATCGAGGAAGACCTTCGCGACATGGCTATCCTTCGGATGGAGGTAAAACTTTACTCTCACTTTTGCTCCTTCCTTTGTTGTTCTTGCCTTCAATTATCGGATCTTAATTTCTTTTCCTTCTGCCTTAGGAAACGGCGAACCAGCAATGCTGCTTTGGTTACATCCTTGCTCTGAAGGGTGCTTTGGAGGAGGAGTGGGCCAGGTCGGACCCCAGAGCCTTGGCCAAGCTCCAGGAGGACCTTGCCAGCGCTGTGGCGGCAAGGGAGAAGATAGCTAAGGAGCAGACCCTCCTTGGCGAGAAGGCTATGGGCCTGCACAAGCAGGTCCAAGATCATGAAGCCGTGCTGCGTCGGGAGCGGAGGATGCTCAAGGAGGAACAGCAGCGGCACGAGGCAGAGAAGAGGCAGATCATCCTTGAGAAGAACATTCTCGAGGAAGCTAAGGCGGGACTTGAGGCTGAGAAGGCTGAATTTCCTGCCAGGCTGGCTGAGGCAAAGGCTCAGGGCCACGAGGAGGGTCGCCAGAAGGGTCGCGAGGAGGGCCGCGAGGAGTATCGGAACTCCGATGATTTCCAGGCGGATGCCGTGGGGTTCTGCAAAACCGAGGTGGAGAACGTTCTGTTCAATGTCGTGGAGGAGCTTTACACGGCATACGAGGATTCCATCGACTTCAAGAAGTCCGAGACCCTCGCCCCTATCGCGGAGAAATACTTCAGCCTCCCCGTAGAGATATGAGGCCGATCCCCCTGCAGGTGCCGCGGACCCTACTCCACAGACTGCGGAGCCTTCTGCCCAGGACCCCTCGAATCTTCCTCCCTCCAAAGCTGCTGAGGACCTAACTTCCAACAAGGACCAAGCTTAATACTTTATTCTTTAAGACCTTGTAATTTCCTCTTTGTTTCCTCCTTGTATCGGAACCTTTAGGCCTTCGAGCCCTTATAAGAAATTTCTTTCATCTATTTTGGTCTCGATAATCGTTGCACTACTTAAAGTGACTTGACTCGTTACTTAAAACGTTTCGATGCATCACTTAAGATGACTTCACACTTAAAGTTTCTCATCCATATCATTTAAGATGATTTCACACGTCTTTCGCGACGCTTTCCTCGGGACTTCACCACTTAAGGTTTCTCGTCCTTGCCGTTCAAGGCAATTTTGTACATCACTTAAGATGATTTTATCGTACCCTTTAAGGCTTTTATCGCGCCATTCTAGACGACTTAATCGTACCCCTTAGGGCTTTTGTCGCGTCATTCCGGACGACTTAATCGTACCCCTTAGGGCTTTTGTCGCGTCATTCCAGACGACTTAATCGTACCCCCTAGGGCTTTTTGCTGCATCATATAGACGACTTATGTGGACCCGTTAGGGCTTTTTCATACCTAGGCTTTTGGTTGCATCATAAAGACGACTTACTCATACCCCGTAAGGCTTTTGTCCGTACCTCGAAAGGCTTTTTATCGCGCCATAAAGGCGACTTAATCGTACCTCCTAAGGCTTTTATCGCGTCCTTCAGGACGTCTTACTCGTACCTCGGAAGGCTTTTATCGCGTCCTTCAGGACGACTTACTAACAGTTAGAATAAATCTAAAAGCAATTTGATCGGAAGCAACTTCTTTTATTCATTAATAACTCAAAGCTTTGCTTACATCAGATCGATAGATAACTTGCGCCATTCGCGGCGCCTTAACACCACGCACCACTTAAGGTGACTTCGAGTCAAACATGACATTTCTTCAAGTGTGCGCCACTAAAAGAATGCTTCAACGTCTTGCCATCAAGGTCTTCCAACCTGTACGCATTTGGGGCTGGCATCCCTACGATCTTGTAAGGTCCCTCCCATTTCGGTGATAGCTTGTTGATTCGGTCTTCATGGACGAACTCATTCCTCCGCCAAACAAGTTCTCCCACGAAGAATTGTCGGGACTTGACCCGCCGATTATAGTACATGGCTGTTGCCAGACGCATCCGAGCCTGAACTTCATCAGCCTTCCACCTTTTCTCTTCGAGCAAGTCCAAGTCCAGACGTCTCATTTCCTCGTTCGTCAGAGGCTCTTAATACCTCCTGCGATGGGACGCCACCGCTATCTCCACGGGAGCAACTGCCTCCGTGCCATAAACAAGGCCAAACGGAGTCTCCCCCGTCGATTGCTTGGGTGTTGTTCTAACAGCCCACAACACGTTTTCAAGCTCATCTAGCCAATGACCCTGCAAGGCGTAGACTCTCTTCTTCAAGCCATCCATCACGATCTTGTTGGCTGATTCGACTTGGCCATTAGTCTGGGCATGGTGGACGGAGGCTGTCCGATGCTCGATGTTCAATTCCTCCAGATACTCCTTCAATTGAGCCCCATTAAACGGAGGGCCATTATCGCTGATCAACACTCGAGGAACCCCATACCGGGATATGATCTGAGTCTGGAGAAACTTGAGGATCTGCTGCCCCGTCGTCTTGGCCAACGCCTTAGCCTCTATCCACTTTGAAAAGTAATCAATGGCTACGAGTAAATACTTGCACTGACCTTTTGTTTGTGGAAGAGGTCCCACCAAGTCAATGCCCCACTGCGCGAAGGGCCAAGCACTTCTGATGGACATCAAGTCCGCGGCAGGAGCCACGATATTCGGAGCGTACCTCTTGCACGCATCACAGGATTGGACCATCGCTGTTGCTTCCTTGTTCATCGAAGGCCAGTAGTAGCCTAAATTCAACGCTTTCTCACAATGGATCGGCCCCTTCATGACAGGCCGCGACTCCTTCGTGCAACTCTCTTAGGATCCGATTCGTATCAGGCTCCGCCACACATTTCAGAAAAGGCTTTACATGCCCCCTCTTGTATAACTGGTTGTCCACCATCGCGTAGTTGCTCACGATTCGACGCAACCTGACAGCTGCCACTTCATCGTCGGGGAGTGCCCCCGTAGTCAGGTATGCGACTATCGGGGTCATCCATGTGGGTTTCTCTTCTTCCTCCGATCCTGCTTCAATAACGCATACCTCCGATGGATCGATGGTTGAGATAATTACCCTCTCCAGAAAGTGCACCTTCCGATTCTCCTCGGGGGTTACACCTAGGGCAAACTTGCTTAAAGCGTCCGCCTCCGCGTTTTCTTCCCTCGGGATTGCCTCAATATCGAAGCTTTTGAAGCTTCCCTTCAAAGTCTGCACCTCGTGCAAATACTTCTTCATTGTCGGGCTCTTCGCTTCGTAATTCCCTTGGACTTGATTCACGATCAGGCTAGCATCACACTTCACCTTTAAATGATCAACTCCCGTACCTTTGGCGATTTTAAGGCCCGTGATGAGAGCCTCATACTCAGCTTCATTGTTGGTGGCCCTAAACGTCAAGGCCAAGGCATATCGCAGGGGCTCGCCTCCACCGGGCGGTATCAATACAAATCCTGCCCCCGATCCTTCTACACTTGATGAACCATCAGTGTACATCTCCCAGGTGTTCTCCTCATTTGGCTGTTCTGGCTGTTCTGCTATCGGGACCTCCATGGTTGCCCCCTCTACAGGACCTGCTTCTTCCAGATCGGGTGCTGTAGACTCTTCTATAAAATCTGCCAATGCCTGGCCCTTAATAGCCGTTCTCGGAGCAAAGTGAATACGGAACTCCGTAAGCTCGATTGCCCATTTCACCAATCTCCCCGACGCCTCCGGTCGGTTCAAAAAGTGCTTCAAGGGCTGATTAGTTAACACCGTAACTTCGTGGGCATGGAAGTAAGGTCGTAGCTTTCGAGCAGCAACAATCAACGCAAAGAGATACTTCTCAATAGCGGGATAATTCATTTCAGATTTGGCAAACGCCTTGCTTACATAATAAACAGGAACTTGGTTGCCCTTGACAATCTTTATTAAAACAGAACTAATAGCAACTTCAGAAACAGCCAAATAGAGATAAAGCGGCTCGCCTGGAACCGGCTTCGCCAACGGCGGGAGACTACGGAGGTGTTGTTTGAGTGCTTGGAATGCCTCCTCGCACTTGTCGGACCATTCAAACTTCTTGTGGGCCCTTAGCACATCAAAAAATGGCATGTCTCGGTCACTCGCCTTGGATAGGAAACGATTCATCGCGGCTAATCGTCCATTCAGCACCTGGACCTCCCGATGGGTTTTCGGAGACTGCATCTCCTCGATTGCTCTCAGCTTCTCAGGATTCACCTCGATTCCTCTTTGGCTCACCATAAATCCCAAGAATTTCCCAGAGTTCACTCCGAAAGCACATTTGTCCGGGTTCAAACGAACCTGATGAATCTTCATCCGCTCAAACGCCGCCGCCAAGTTGCGGACACGGTCTCCTGCCTGTCGGGACTTCACCAGCATGTCATCCATATAAGCCTCCATGGTCTTTCCCAGCATGTCTCCGAACAACTTGTTCACCATCCTCTGGTAAGTTTCTCCAGCATTGATCAGTCCGAAGGGCATAACGTCGTAGTGATAAACATCACTATCAGCATAGAAGGCCGTATGGGGGGCATCCTCCTTCGCCATCTTGATCTGGTTGTAACCAGAATAAGCATCCATGAAGCTCAGCAGCTCATGTCCCGATGTGGCATCCACCAACTGGTCAATCCTAGGGAGCGGATAACAATCCTTCAGGCAAGCTTTGTTCAAGTCGCGGAAATCGACACACATCCGCCACTTCCCATTACTCTTCCTCACCAAGACCGGGTTAGCAACCCAAGTCTGGAATCGGAGCTCCTTGATGAATCCAGCGTCGAGCAACCTGCCCACCTCCAGCTGGATCGCAATCCTCTTATCCGCGCCCATCGGACGCCTCTTCTGCGCGATAGGCTTGATCGCGGGATCAATCTTCAGCTCGTGCACTATCACGTCGGGGCTGATTCCTGGCATATCGCTTGGGGACCAGGCAAACAGCTCCTTAAACTCCTTCAGGAGCTCGATCAATTCTCGGGCTCGTTCCTCCGACAAACCAGACCCGATCTTCACTTTCCTCTGAGGTCCATCAACCTCGACTTCTTTCAGATCCTCCATGGGGGCGGGACGCCCAAACTCCTCTCGAGGATCGGCATCAGTCTGAAGGACAGCCATGGCTTCCCTCCTTCTCCTTCGAGTGGCTTTAACATAACACCTTCTGGATGCGACCTGGTCACCTTTGACCTCTCTGACCCCATTATCCGTCGGGAACTTCATCTTCTGGTGGACGGTCGAGGCGACTGCCATGAGAGGGTTGATGGTGGTCCTCCCGATAATAGCGTTATACGTCCCCGCAGACTCTACCACAACGAAATCCATGTTCCGCCTTTCCACTTTCCACCCACTACCGAATTCCACCGGTAAGGTGATCATACCTAGCGGATAGGAAGTAGAGCCAGAATATCCTACCATCGGGAAGTTCAACTGCGTCAGGTCCTTCTTCGTCTTTCCCATGGCCTCCAGGGCGTCCATAAACAAAATGTCGGAGGAGCTCCCTCCATCTATCAGGATCCGCTTCATCTCGAATCCATCCACATCCAAGGTCACGACCAAGGCGTCATCGTGGGGGCTCTCCACACCTATCAGGTCCTCTGCTAAGAAAGAAATCACCATTTCCTCCTTTATAGTCCACGACCTGGACCTCTTTCCTAGCACCACAGCAGCAGAAATACGGGAAGCATAATTCTCCCGAGAAGCGGAGGTATCACCTCCCGCCGCCATTCCTCCATGAATGACGTTAATGGTTCCCCGCCTCTCCTTACGGGCACCGGAGGATTCCGGCTCAACCTTCTTCTTCTTTGGGGATCGATCGCGGGACTTGGAAGGAGAGCGCTATCGAGTCTTGGAACGGGATCGGCACCGTCCCCTAACAACAAACTCCTTGAGCTTCCCCTTCTGGATCAGCTTCTCTATCTCCTTCTTCAGCTCCCGACAATTATCTGTGTCGTGACCATTGGCTCGATGGTGCCGACAGTAACGATCAGAGCGACCTCCCAAGAATTCACTTTCCTTCCTCAGGGGGTATCGCGCGAGACCTTGCCGATCCATCACTGCTAGCACGGAGGTCATTGAACTGTTGAGGGGAACATTACGACCCTCGTGGTTATCCTTCCTCGGAGGACGCTTGTCCTCCCTTCTATCGGGGCGACCACGGCTCCTACTTCCCTCCGATTTATCGCTCCCTTTGCGATCATCCGACAGCTTGGATGATGGCTTTCCACTTTCCGACTTTGGAGGATCAAGCTCTCCGGCAGCAATCTTCGACTCCTGCACGTCGATTTGCTGCTTCACCCTCGCTTGCAAGGCCTCCATACTCCACACAGCCTTCGCGGCTACACTGTGCATCAGATCGAAACCATACGGAGCAGTCAGGTTCCGAAGGAAAGTGCGGATGGTCTCTCCCTCCGATATCTCCTCATCGATCTCCGCGGCACTAGCAGTGAACCGTTAGTAGTAGTACGCCAACGACTCGTCGGATCTCTGCACCACCTGGGTCAAAGACCGCACGCTCTTCAAGAGACGCCTACGACCATGATACTGCTTGATGAAGCGGTCGTGCATATCAGCCCAGCAAGTAATACTTCCCGGCGGTAGGCTGAAAAACCATGTCATGGCCCTTTCTTCTAAGGTGATCGGGAACAGCGAACACACGAGATCATCATTCGAGGTCCTACCCATACAGGCCTGGACATGCCTCTGAACATGGCGAACCGGGTCCCCTTCACCATCGTACTCCTTGATGGTCGGGATGCCTAGCCCTGGCGGAGCGACAGTATCTAGCAGCCGTGGAACAAAAGGATGAGTAGACCGGTCCCTCAGCTCCGATGTCATATGTTTCTGGTCGCCCATGCAGATGTTGACGATTTTCACCACCTGATCGGGGGTGATGGGGCCATTCAGGGGAATGGTCCTGTGTTGCACTGGTCCGGGACCATCGACCACGAACTTCTCCGAGTGCGCGAGGATGAGCTACCTCTTCTCTGCCTCGTGCCGCTGCTGTTCCTCCTTGAGCATCCTCCGCTCCCGACGCAGCACGGCTTCATGATCTTGGACCTTCTTGTGCAGGCCCATAGCCTTCTCGCCAATGAGGGTCTGCTCCTTAGCTATCTTCTCCCTTGCCGCCACAGCGCTGGCAAGGTCCTCCTGAAGCTTGGCCAAGGCTCTGGGGTCCGACCTGACCCGCTCCTCCTCCAAAGCACACTTCAGAGCAAGGATGTAACCAAAGCAGCGTTGCTGGTTCGCCATTTCCTAAGGCAGAAGGAAAAGAAATTAAGATCCTATAATTGAAGGCAAGAACAACAAAGGAAGGAGCAAAAGTGAGAGTAAAGTTTTACCTCCATCCGACGGATAGCCATGTCGCGAAGGTCTTCCTCGATATCCTCCCGTGCCAAAGAGATCGGGCGTCTCAAGGCTGGTGGAACTGACCCTGCCAACAGATGCAGGGCCAATTCGGGCTGAAGGTCTCCCCGATGGAGTGGGATCCCATGAAGAGACTCGATCGGGTTCCAGGGAACCGTCTCTTGATCGGGGGTGTAAACCTTGTAAAGGTTCTCATCCACGGGGAGAGGAGGGATGACCTTGGAAGCCTCAGTCGGAGGAGCCTCGGTCGGGGGCTCCGGAGTTGGAGAACGCAGATCCAGGGGAGGACTCCGAGACACGTCCTCCTCCACAGTTGGCCTCAGGATGCTTCGACCTGGCCTTTGGCGGGGAAGCAAGCCGCCTTCATTTGGCTCCTCGGAGGAGGGGGAAGCCTCCAAGTTGGTCACCTGACGGAACTGAGCTTCCGTCGGGGCATCTTCAGTCATTGGCTTCTGTGGAGTAACAGCCTTTGTCGGAGTAGGAGCCTCCGATGGACCTGCGGTTGCGGGACGAATGAAGTCAGGAAGAGTATTATTTGGGCACCAGATGATTTGGCGCGGGACGTGTTGGTCCTTTCCAAAGAAGTTGTAGTATCCCGCCTTGAGGACGCGGGGGGTTTCTCCTCGAAGTATATATTTGATTTCTCGGACCCGCGACTCCCGGTCAGCAGGGATAAACTCCTCAGGAACCAACCTTCTATATTTCTTAATAGCGTGGCGAACGCGCTTACCTTCCTCGGCAGTGGTGACACCGAAGGCTTGGTCTATCTCCTCTCTTCTGGCCCGCTTGGCCATCCCGACCTGTTCCTCGGTCGGAGGAGCAGCAGAAGAGGAGGCTCCCCTCTTCAGGGACTTCCGCTTTCGCTTGGAGCCACCCTGGACAGCATCGGTCTTCCCCTGCTTCAACACGATATGGGTCAGCAGAGATGCCTTCTTGGCTGCAAAAATGAAAATAAAAACCAGTTAGAAATGTTACCCAGATAACCAAATTCTCGGAAATGGAATCGAGGAGTTGGACTCCGATCTGGATCAGGTCCCCCTCCACGAGCTTGTTGGCGTCAAGGGGAGTGAAGGACTCCCCCCAACGGTAAAGCTGGACCAGCTGAAGAGTGTTGAAGTCATCCTCGGTGTAGACTTCGAACTTGGGGGCAGGGTCCGCCACAACCTCCCATCGGGGCCATGGGATAGAGCTATTCTGGACGAAGAAGTAATACTTCTTCCATCCGCTATTGTCGGACCCTGAGTCACGAATGAGCACCCGATCCTTGTTAAACTTCCAGGTCTCACCATCCCAGCCGAACCGAGAAAGTTGCTCCCTGGTCCATTTGGGGAGTCGGGGGTTGAAGGAGCAGACGCCAGCCTTGTTACACTTCATCCCGTAGAAGGTGCAGAAGATCAGCAAGCTGTACGTCCATTGTTGGCGGAGGCACAGAACCTGGAAGGCATTCCACACGCGGATAGCGTGTGGGGAGAAGGTGGATGGATGTGTCTGATAGAAGTTGCACATCTCAACCAAATTCCTGCAGAAGGGGAACTGGATCCCGGCGTTTATCTGCCCCGTGGAGACAAACACCTCTCCTTCCCGAGGACGCGTGACTATGTGCTTCCTCCTGGTGGTTTGCTGGGATTCATAGGGGAAGCGGGGTTCCCAGGCTGAAGTAATGCAGCCTTCTCGGAGAGCAGCCTCGTACAAGGTCTCAGAGATTTCGTTAGTAGCAAGCTCAAAGATAAAGGGGTTTCTTCCTCCGGAACTGGCCTCGTCTAAAAACGGCCATAACAGGAAAACTCAGGAAAGGAAATGCAGAAAAATTCAGTAAATCATGGAAGCAGAGAATGAAAACCTTACCAGACATAGTAGATGATGGATTGGAGGAGACGAGGAAAGATTTTGACGGCTGGAGGCCTTGGATCACCGGAAAATCAGACGAAACTTGGAGAAAAAGCCTCGAGGTTTGTCAATGGCAGAATTTCCAGAAATCAGAACGGTAGGGAAGGAGTGAATAGTGCCAGGGTTTTGACTTTTATAGGCAAAAGGGCAGCTGGACAGACTCAAATCTGGACCGTTGAAGATGAAACGACTCAATCTGGATCGCCGAGATTATAGGGGACAGTACGGAAGAGACGTTAATGACGTAATATTGCTTTTTCAGAAAGTAGCAGTCACGTCGGTTTAGGCGTCGTTTCATTATCCCTAGCATTTAATAGTGCAGTAACCGAGGAGTCTCCTCGGATTTGGCAACTGTCCTTGGAGTCTGAGGAATTATGAGTGGGAAGCTCTGTTATTCAAGAATTGTACCTAAGGTAAAAGCCTCCGATGGTGATATCGGGAGGTCTGAAGATAAAAGCCTCCAATGGTAATATTGGGAGGTCTGGAGATAAAAGCCTTCGACGATGAGGTCGGGAGGTCTGGAATTGGAAGACACGACGGACTGCAAGTCCCCCATGTATTGGGGGCAAATGATGGGTTCTGGTGTAATCGTTAGCCCCGTTAACAGTCAATAGACGGCGAGTAAGCCCGGTGGGCCTTATAAAAGACCTGGAAGGTCCAGAAGCCCAGTATGAAGGGTCCCGACGAGATCGGTCCCGATATATGAGCTGAACGCTCCCGACGAGAAGCCTCTGAGTAGGCCCCGATATGCCTTTGAGAAGGCCCCGATAATAAAGCCCCGAGGAAGCTGGACCTGTCCCGTGGGACGAGGGGTCCTGGGTGGTGACCTAGAATGAGATAACTCTGGAGTCCCCGATATAGATTGGGACTCGTGATCAGAGGATAAGACCGAGAAACTCGCCTACTAAATAGAGTAGAGTAGTGGGGAAACGGTTGAGAAATGGATAAGCTCCCCCGAGATACGTAGGGCGTGCCCGAGATACGCGGAGAGTGGGCGAGATACGCGGAGCGTGGGGCGAGATACATGGAATCCTGAACGAGATATACGGAAACGTGGGTAAAACTGCCATGCGCGGTTACAGGTAACTGAGTAACTTCCCCTCCTATATAAAGGAGGAAGTTACCTCAGAAAACACACATTCTAATACGAACTTAGATTACTGCTTACCACCCCATCGTTCACACTCATTTAAGCATCGGAGAGGGATTCTGGGTCACCACCCAGGTCATCCCCTTTTGCAGGATTACGCAGAGCCCAGGAGTTCAAGCTTTCCGTCAAGAACGTAACGGAGCTTCGACCGTGATCCAACATTGGGATTTCCTCTCTGTGCACCACCGGATTTGGAGGAGCATCCACCTCCCTTCTCGGGATATCCTCCCTGTTCACCGCCGTGTCTCGGACTGAGACCTCATAATCTTCACCATGCCCCCCTGTTTGAGAAACAGCAGGGTGTTCACCTTGTTCAGCAGCGTACTCCGGCAACGCGGAATTCATAGTTCCAGCAGGGCGAGAACTGCTTGCCAGAGCTTGTTTCTTCTTGCCACCACCAGCCATCGATCTAGTAGAAACTATTTTGGCTTTTCGTAAGATTCCCACAGACGGCGCCAATGTTGGATCACGGTCGAAGCTCCGTTACGTTCTTGACGGAAAGCTTGAACTCCTAGGCTCCGCGTAATCCTGCAAAAGGGGATGACCTGGGTGGTGACCCAGAATCCCTCTCCGATGCTTAAATGAGTGTATGAACGATGGGGTGGTAAGCAGTAATCTAAGTTCGTATTAGAATGTTTGTTTTCTGAGGTAACTTCCTCCTTTATATAGGAGGGGAAGTTACTCAGTTACCTGTAACCGCGCCTGGCAGTTTTACCCACGTTTCCGTATATCTCGTTCAGGATTCCATGTATCTCGCCCCACGCTCCGCATATCTCACCCACACTCCGCGTATCTCAGGCACGCCCTGCGTATCTCGGGGGAGCTTATCCATATCTCAACCGTTTCCCCACTACTCTATTTACTAGGCGAGTTTATCGGTCTTATCCTCTGATCACGAGTCCCAATCTATATCGGGGACTCCAGAGTTATCTCATTCTAGGTCACCACCTAGGACCCATCGTCCCACGGGACAGGTCCAGCTTCCTCGGGGCTTTATTATAGGGGCCTTCTCAAAGGCATATCGGGGCCTACTCAGAGGCTTCTCATCGGGAGCGTTCAGCTCATATATCGGGACCGATCTCGTCGGGACCCTTCATACTGGGCTTCTGGACCTTCCAGGTCTTTTATAAGGCCCACCGGGCTTACTCGCCGTCTATTGACTGTTAACGAGGCTAACGATTACACCGGAACCCATCAAAGGGTAATTTCGGTTCAATTCCAAACCATGTCTCATTTTTTTATAGTAACGGCATCAATTTAGTCCCGATTGCGAATAGAGGTGCGGATTTTGTTACGGAGATTTATCTGTGATATTGAAAAAGGAAGAACGAACGAGGATAGTCTCGAGCAGAGGAGAAGATGATGAGGTAGCAGAGGAAGAGGCGTGAAGGTCCCTCTATCTTCGGCGTGAAGAACAAAGGCAAACTTTCAATGTGCGGCGTGAAGAACTGCATCCTTTCTCTGTCTATTTAGTTGATTAGGTTTTTCTGAATTTTTAACGATTTAGGCTATTAATTTTTCAGAAGCGGACCGGCTCCGGTTTAACCGGTCAAACCCGGTCCAACCCGGGTCTTTCTCGTAGAACTGGGTCTGATGCTCATTCAGTTCTTTTACAGGAACCGGACCACTGCTATGTCCGGTTCACGGTCCGACCCGGTCCGACCGCCGGTCCGGTCTGGTTTTCAAAACACTGCCTTAGTCATATATCTCTTACTTATTAAATATCCAAATCACTTATATATTTCAGATGTGTGACAAATCTGTTATGAATTCTTTTATTAGGCAAAAGAAAATATATGATTTCTTAATACTCTTGATGAAAAAAAAAAAAAAAAAAAAACTTACTATAAGGTGTCCAAATCACTATTTCTTTCTGATGTGTGAGACATCTCCTATAAATTATTTTATTGGACTAAAAAAAATATGGTTACTTAATGAAAAAACATTTGTACTTATAGCATCCAAAAAGTCCAATAGATTGCTTAGAGGTCAATTCAAAATGTGGCCAAAAGTTTAAAGATAATATACAAAAAGTGGGCGTAGAAATTAAATAAGCTAATATTTCATAATTTTAGGATTTTTGTTTATAATTTTAATTTGATGCATTTATATTTAAAAAAATTAAAAATTAATTATTGATGAAATAATAGTAATCGTATTTTCAACATCTTTTATATATATATATATATATATATATATATATATATATATATGAAAAAAGAATCTCTACCATCTACATATTATAAGAAATTCTACATACCTCTTAAAATTTAAAAAAAAGTATATTTTGTGTATCTGTTGCTAAGATCTGCTAAGATTTTTTAAAAATAATCTATAAGTATGTATATTTGTTAGGAATCATCAAATCAAATAATCAATTTGGTTTAATAGTATTAAAAAAATCTTCCTAGAAACAAAATCAAATTGGTTTTATTATTTATTATTCCTAACTCAGCCCAAGCCAAAGCCCAACCAAATTATATTGTTCCCGAGCCCAAATCAACCCTAGGGTTTTCTCTCTTTATTATTATCCGTTTTTCTGTCGCCGGTGCAATGGGAATTCCCTTGCCGTCAGCCATCGAGGAGGCAGAGGTTCCATTTTCCGCTGGAGGAAGCAGATCTGAAGGAAATGAGGTGGTCGGTCTGAGTACCGATCAATGATCATCATCAGCTTCACCAGTAATTGCTCCCTATCTCACTGTATTCCATATTGTGTCGGAACCATGACATGACCCATAGCAGGTAGATATCAGAACAACCCCAATCATGGGATCCATATTTGTTATGTCCTGTTTTGCTGAAATTTGCACCGATGTGAAGCGGTCCTTTCGATGTTTTCTTTCTCTGGCCTCTGCCAACTCTCAACGGTACAAATTTTCCTCATTCTGCTTTATTTCCCTTTCCTTCTCAATTTCATCTCATCTAGAGTTTTAATTTCTTTGATTTGCTCTGTGTTCGTTCTGTTCTTCTTAAGGAAAGGGCTGCAACATTTGAACTTGGGATGCGATGGAAGAATCGGTGGTCTGCAACAACATTTCTGAATGGAAGAAGATGGCCAGTCAGTACAAAACGTTCAATTATAACTGAAACGAAATCTTTAATTCGGATGAGGGGCTGAGATCCAAACGACATCGGAAGTGGAAGCATTATTGTAAATTTGTAACCGGAATCTTTAATTCGGAAGAGGCTTTAATTTTCTTCTTCAGTTTAGTATTAAAATCAATTTTTGACGTGTTACATTCTTATTGGCTGGTGAATTTTTTATGTGTTACAATCTAATTGGTTAGAGATGATGATGTGGCAAACCCTCAATGCTTTCATCTTGCTTTATTATATACTAGATAATTGACCCGCGCTTGGCGCGGAGTATAAAATTTATTTGATATATTAGTTTATAAAATTAACTTAATTAAAAGTGAAAATAATTAAATGTCAATATATAAAAAATAAATAATATTACACTTTGTTTATGTTTTGAGTGATGCTACACATGCTGAAGATTCTCATGAAAATACTTACGAAAGGACAAAAAAGGGCAGTGGTGTAATTTAATTGAAGTTTGATGGCAATTAATACATAGAGACGTTCGGTGATTTTTTCACGGGAAGATTCGTTGGGTGAATCATTTCTCTTATGTTTATTTTGGCCAAGCACTTTGTTTATATATATATATTTTTTTTTTTTGCCACTTAGCACTTTGTTTATATTAGATTAACTGATTATTAAGGTTAACTTATTGATTAAATGAATATGTTTTCGTTTAATGATATTTAAAATACTTTTTAGATTTTATAACGTGTATTGTTTATTATATATTCACTACTTATGATTTAAAGTTAACTAATAATTTAAATGCAAAATTTCATTTATTAAACGTAGTAGTTAATTATTTCATATCTTTTGTATAATATTTAATTAAGATACTATCATAATTTGTGTATAACAATATTAGATTAGTCTTTTTGTGAAACTTTATGCACGATATCATCGTCGATTTTATTTTTAAAATTATAATGGTTCATATAAAATTATAACATGTCCATATATAGTTATTATTCATAAAATACAATATTATGACATGATGGAATTATTTAGATAAACAAGTATTTTCATAACGAAAAATATTTAGCATAAATAAAATGTCCGGTGAGAATGATGAGAGATGCTTGAACGATTAAAAACCTTGTTGATATCTTGTTTATGAAACTTAATTATTTATAACTCAAAATTTAACGAAATTTTAAAATGATTTTTTTTACAACTAAGCATACAATTGATATAAATTTGAAATAATTATAACCTTTTATATTATTTGATTTAAAATATAATGCATTGTTTATTTATTTATAAACTTATATTCATATTCATCCATGTTAATTTGAACTCTATTTTAAAACGACGGCCACTTACTGAATAAAAAATCAAACATGAATATATTGAAACATAGATTATGAAAATTATTTAACATAATAATTAATTTTAATTGATAAATACTATAATCTTATATTATAGATACATTTCTAACTACATTAAAGATAATAAAAAAATGCATTTATGCACAAATCGAAACGGTTGGTAGAAAAATAACGGCTTGTAAGATGCTATGAGCTTTAGAGCAATTTTAAGCCATGAGAATGACTATGTGGCGATGCCACATCATAGATGGCAAAAGTAAATTCATGTGAACCACTAATATTTTCCGTTTTTTACATGTAGATGGTATGTTTTCTTATGTATCAAGATGGTGTAAGTTTCATCAAAATTATATTATATAAAGATACTAGAGAATTGACCCGCGTTTTGCACAGAATATCAAATAATTCATTCAAATTGTATATATATTGGTATATAAATTTAAGTTTTAAAAAATATTTATGTAACAAAAATATATAAAATAAACTAAATATATACATATCTTTTTATTCTGGTCTATTAAGTAATAAGTATTAAATTAATTTAACTTAGTTATAAAGTGTTGCATTATATAAAATTTAAACATATTTATTTATAAATTTAACTAAAATTTACAAAAGTTAATAATAAATATATTAACTATTATTTTTTTTCATCTTCATTTTTAGTAAAAATAAATATATTTTATGAAATGTATTGAAAAATATTTAGTGATGTGTACTTTTTTTAATTACATTTTGACAAGTTAACCTAAATTTATTTTTTTTCTCATTTCTCATTTTTTGTTCTTTTTTTAAAACTTTTATATACCAATAAATATACAATTTGAATGAATTATTTGATATGTGCGGGTCAATTCCCTAGTATATATATAAGAATAAACTTAGTTATAAAGTGTTGCATTATATGAAATTTAAACATATTTATTTATTTATAAATTTAACTAAAATTTATAAAAGTTAATAATAAACGAATATTAACTTCTTTTTTTTCATCTTCATTTTTAGTAAAAATAAATATATTTTATGAAATTTATTCAGAATATTTAGTGATGTGTACTTTTTTGAAGTACATTTTGAAAATTTAACCTTAATTTACTTTTTTTCTCATTTTCATGTTTTCCTATTATTTTATTTTTACAATTAATGTAAAAAAAATAAATAGTTGTATGTTAATTCGATTGTCTAAGTTTTATTTTTTTATTTTTGATACTTTTAGCTTTATTCTTAATTATTAGGTAATAATATTTCATGAAATAAATTATGTTATACTAAATTATATGTATTTTAAACACTTGATTTTGGTTCTCTTATTCTATTTTATTTTCTAATTTGTATAAATTTGAGATAATGATAAATAAAGCATAATAATAATCATATAAATCTCAAGTTATTTGATTTATTATATTCAATGTTAGAATGTAGGTATATTAATATTTACCAAAAAAAATTAAATATTAAGATAATAGTACTAACATGAACTATAATAACTTTTTTTAAACATTTGTAGTTTATTATTAATTAAATACTAATTAATTTTAATGTAGCATACATAAAAACCGAAACGGTTTTCAAGATGCAATGAGGTGCTTTGGGACAATTTTAAAGTGTCCATGTGTGCACAAATGTGATGTCACATTAGCAAATGTAACTTACAACATAGGTGGACCAATAAAATTAAGTAAAAAAATTCATTTTGCTTATTTGTCAACATTCTATACATCACAACCAAATTATATTATAACTAGACTAGACTAGATACTAGGTATACGCAATGCGAGGTTCAATATTTTTTGCAATAATTGTTTTCAAATTATGTTTGATATTGAAAATACTTGAAAACAAACTATATATTATAAAATTAAACTATTATATGAGCCATGCAATATTCGTTTACTAGTTAGATATAACAACGTTAAAATGTCTAAATACTGACCCAGGTTACATTTACACTACATTTACATACTATAGAGGGTATCAACACCGAAAAGCATGTAATACATCATGCATCCATTACAGGTTACACTACACTACATTTACATACTTTGGAGGGTATCAACACCAATAAGGCAATAAACATGTATTGCTCTAGTGAATAACTAAATGAAATAAATGGGAGATAGAAGAGAAAGAAACTAATTAGAAACATCTATCATAGGTTCACTAATTACTTGACTGTTGGCGGGTTTCTTTGTATGTTGATGGGTTCCGATGTAATCGTTAGCCCCGTTAACAGTCAATAAACGGCGGGTAAGCCTAGAGGGCCTCGCGAAAGACCTGGAAGGTCCAGGAGCCCAGTATGAAGGGTCCCGACGAGATCGGTCCCGATATATGAATTGAATGCTCCCGACGAGAAGCCTCTGAGTAGGCCCCTATATGCCTTTGAGAAGGTCCAGATAAAAAAGCCCCGAGAATGCTGGCCCTGTCCCGTGGGACGAGGGGTCCTGGGTGGTGACCTAGAATGAGACAACTCTGGAGTCCCCGATATGGATCGGGACTTGTGATCAGAGGATAAGACCAAGAAACCCGCCTACTAGATAGAGTAGTGGGGAAACGGTTAAGATACGGATAAACTCCCCCGAGATACGCAGGGCGTGCCCGAGATACGCGGAGCGTGGACGAGATACGCGGAGCGTGGGGCGAGATACGCGGAATCTTGAGCGAGATATACGGAACGTGGGTAAACTGTCAGGCGCGGTTACAGGTAACTGCGGTAACTTCCCCTCCTATATAAAGGAGGAAGTTACCTCAGAACGGTTACACACTCTCTAATACGAACTTAGACTATTGCTATCCACCTCATCGTTCAAACTCTCATTTAAGCATCGGAGAGGGATTCTGGGTCACCACCCAGATCATCCCCTTTTTGCAGGATTACGCGGAGCCAAGGAGTTCAGGTTTTCCGTCAAGAACTTACCGGAGCTTCGACCGTGATCCAACATTGGCGCCGTCTGTGGGAAACTTACAAAAAGTCACAATAGTTTCTACTAGATCGATGGCTGGTGGTGGCAACCAGAAGAAGCAAGTCCCGGCGAGCAGTTCTCGCCCTGCTGGAACCGTGAATTCCGCGTTGCCGGAGCGTGCTGCTGGACAAGGTGATCACCCTGCTGTTTCTCACACAGGGGGGCATGGTGAAGATCACGAGGTCTCAGTCCGAGACACGGCGGTGAACAGGGAGGATATCCCAAGAAGGGAGGTGGATGCTCCTCCAAATCCGGTGGTGCACAGGGAGGAAATCCCGCGGAGGGAGGTAGGTGCTTCCTTAAACCCGGAGTTGGCTAAGGCAGTAGCAGATGCTATGCCCATGTTCCTGGAGGCCATGGAGGCTCTTCTGGACAGAAGAGAGGCTGCCAAGAGAAGGGAAGACTTGCCTCCACCTCCTCCAAGGGAGGTTCAAGAGGAACAGGAGGTTCAGTCCAGGAATAAGGGTAAGGAACCCGCGCACTCGGAAAGGTTCGTGGTCGACGGTCCCGGACCAGTGCAACACAGGACCATTCCCCTGAATGGCCCCATCACCCCCGATCAGGTGGTGAAGATTGTCAACATCTGCATGGGCGGCCAGAAGCATATGACATCGGAGCTGAGGGATCGATCTACTCATCCTTTTGTTCCACGGCTGATAGATACTGTCGCCCCGCCAGGGCTAGGTATTCCGACCATCAAGGAGTACGATGGTGAAGGGGACCCAGTCCGCCATGTTCAGAGGCATGTCCAGGCCTGTATGGGTAGAGCCGCGAATGATGACATCGTGTGTGTGCTGTTCCCGATCACATTGGGAGAAAGGGCCTTGACGTGGTTTTTCAGCCTACCGCCAGGATGTATTACTTGCTGGACTGATATGCATGACCGCTTCATCAAGCAGTATCAGGGTCGCAGGCGCCTCTTTAAGAGCGTGAGGTCTTTAACCCAGGTGGTGCAGAGGTCTGACGAATCGTTGGCGTATTGCTACCAACGGTTCACTGCTAGTGTCGCGGAGATCGACGAGGAGATGTCGTAGGGAGAGACCATCCGCACCTTCCTTCGGAACCTTACTGCCCCATATGGTTCCGATCTGATGCATAGTGTGGCCGCGAAGGCTGTGTGGAGTATGGAAGCTTTGCAAGCGAGGGTGAAGCAGCAAATCGACGTGCAGGAGTCGAAGAGGAAAGCAATCGCTCAAGCTGTCGGACGATCGCTAAGGGAACGAAAAATCGGAGGGAAGTAGGAGCCGTGGTCGCCCCGATAGAAGGGAGGACAAGCGTCCTCCGAGGAACGATAACCGAGAGGATCGTCGCGTTCCTCTCAACAGTTCGATGGCCGCCGTGCTAGCGGTGATGGATCGGCAGGGTCTCGTCCGATACCCCCCGAGAAAAGAAGGTGAATTCTTGGGAGGTCGCTCTGATCGTTACTGTCGGTATCACCGAGCCAATGGTCACGACACAGATAACTGTCGGGAGCTGAAGAAGGAGATAGAGAAGCTGATCCAGAAGGGGAAGCTTAAGGAGTTTGTTGGTAGGGGACGGTGCCGATCCCGTTCCAAAACTCGATCGCGGTCCCGTTCCAAGTCCCGCGATCGATCTCCGAAGAATAAGAAGGTTGAGCCGGAATCTTCCGGTGCCCGTAAGGAGAGGCAAGGAACCATCAATGTCATTCATGGAGGAATGGCGGCGGGAGGTGATACCTCCGCTTCTCGGGAGAATTACGCTTCCCGTATTTCTGTTGCCGTGGTGTTAGAAAAGAGGTCCCGATCGTGGACTATGAAAGAAGAAATGGTGATTTCTTTCTCAGCAGAGGATCTGATAGGCGTGGAGAGCCCCCACGATGACGCCTTGGTCGTGACCTTGGATGTGGATGGATTCGAGATGAAGCGGATCCTGATAGACGGAGGGAGCTCCTCCGACATTCTATTCATGGACGCCTTGGAAGCCATGGGAAATGTTGGATCACGGTGGAACTCCGGTACGGATTTTTACGGCGATCCTAGCTCCTTCGCTCCACGCAATCCTGCAAGAGGGGATAGACCGGGCGGTGACCTAGAATCCCTCTCTGATGCTTAAATGAGTGCCCAATACGAACTGGCAAGCAATAATCTCAGAATATGTATTTCAACGTAAGTGTTCTGAGGTGACCTCTTGCCCTTTTATAGGCGAAGAGATGCCTCAGGTACCTGATGAACCGTTAGGGGTGGTTAGCCTGTATCCCGCATATCTCGGATGTGATCCCGCCTATCCAGGCCATGATCTCGTGTATCTCGGCCACGCCCCGCGTATCTTGGCCACGCTCTGTGTATCTTAACAACATTCCGCGTATCTCGGCCACGCCCCGCGTATCTTGGCCTTATCCTCTGATAACGAGTCCCGACTCCCGTCGGGGACTCCAGAGTTATCTCATTGTGTCACCGCTCGGGGCCCCTCGTCATCGTGACAGGGCCAATCGTTCTCAGGGATTCATCATCGGGGCCTACTCAAAGGCTTCTCATCGGGAGCTTCCAGCTCATCTGTCGGGACCGACTCTGTCGGGACCTTTCATCATCGGGACTCCCTTCGTCGGGACCCTTCTCCTAGGTCATCTTGACCTTCATTTTGGGCCTGGTGGGCCTGTTTGTCGTCTCTTCCTCGTTAAAGGGCCTGACGGTTGTAATCGAACCCATCATTTGCCCCTAAGACATGAGGGACTTTTAGTTCGTCGTGTCTTCCAACTCTCGACCTTCCGATACTGGAATCGGGGATCTTTCCCTTGGTTCAGTCACTCAGTTATCAGTCTTCTCCTTCACGTTTCCTCAGTGTTTTGTAGATAACTGCCAAATCCCATAGGTCTCCTCGGTTCCCCAGTTCATTAAATGCAGTAGATAGTGAAACGACGTTTTCAGCCCTCGTGCCTGATTTCTCGCGCCTGTCCTTTTCTGAAAAGTGCTTTTCAGGCCGTTTCATCATTACGTCTGTTGTCCTTCTGCACGTTTCATCTCAACGGTCCAGATTAAGACTCTTCGACTTCGACGACTCGGATCGAAGTGTCCCTTCAACTGTCTTCTTCGCCTATAAAACCCTAGCCATGGTCATAATTTAACTTTTACCGTTTCCGAATTCTCAAAAGCTCTCTGCGATTTCTCTGTGATTTCAAGCTCTGTAATTTCGAAGGTCTTGGAGTTTCTCCGATCATCTTTCCGGCGACGCCTCATTCATCTCTTCAACCTCTACTTCATCATGTCTGGTAAGGAATTCCTCTTTGTTGCTCGTTCGTCTTTTCCTTGTTTACAGCTTTTCCAAGAGTCCCACTGTGTTTTTCTTGCGATGGTTGCTTTTCAGACAGCGGGTCCAGCTCTGAGGGGAGAAAACCTTTTCACTTTGATTATGCTCTGAATGAGATCTCCAATACTGCTTATGATGCAGCCCTCCGAGAGGGTTGTATCACTTCTACCTGGGAACCCCGTTTCCCATATCCTTGGCCTCGCCCCTCGAGTAATCCTGAGGTTACTCGTCCCCAAGAAGGGGAGGTATTTGTCTCTACGGGACAGGTATCAGCGGGGATCAGATTCCCCTTTTGTGGTAATCTGGTCGAGATGTGCCATCGTTACAAAACACACCCCACTACCTATTCTCCCCATGCCATCCGCCTTTGGAACGCCTTTTAAGTTCTCTGCTTCCGACAGAAGTGGGTCTACAGCCTCCAGCTCTTCAGAACCTTCTATGGGATGAAGTGCAACGAGGCGGGGGTTTGTGCTTTCTACCCTCGGATGCCCAAGTGGAGTAAGCAGCAGCTTGCCCGGTGTGGCTGGACCAATGACACCTGGAAGGTGGTCAAGGGTCGGGGACTCCTGGTTGACACGGGGTCCGACAATAGTAGCTGGAAGAGGAGCTACTTCTTCATCCGACACTCTTCGATTCCCTGGCCTTGGTGGGAGGTGGTAGCAGATCCTCCGCCTGCGTTCCATACTTACACCGACGAGGATTTTGAAACTCTTCAACTTATCCAGCTTTATCGATGGGGGGAGTCTTACACTCCCCTCAACGCCAACTCACTTGTGGAGCGGGACCTGGTGCACGCCGGGATCCGACTCCTCGATATTGTCTCTGGGGGGCAGCTCTTCGACGGCCCTTCTAACATGGTCCCTTGGGTAAACTTTAACTCTTCTTTGTTTACTGTTTGCAGCCAAGAAGGTATCTGTGCTGACCGATCTATTCCTTAAGCAGGGGGAGACTGATGCTGTCCGCCCCTCGCGGAAGAGGAAGTCCGCCAAGAAGGCTGCTGCTCGGTCGGGGTCTCCTTCAGCGGAGCAACCCAAGCGGAAGCGGGTGGATCTGGACCAGCTTTTCGATGTCCAGAATGCTGAAGAAGGTAAAAAGCTCCGACTTGCTATAAAATCATACAGGAGGATGGTCCCGAAGGATTTGATACCTTCAACCAAAGAGGCCCGCATTGCTGACGTTAATCGGATCCTTCGAGGCGAAACTCCACGCGTTCTGAAGGCGGGCTACTACCATTATCAGGGGAAGGATCAATATGTCTCCCGACGTATCATTTGGTGTAAGAATCCTGATGAACTTCCTGATTACATTTCTGAAGCTTCTCATCCTCCAGGTGCAGGTCGCTCGGGAGCTCCATCGGGTGCCGAGGCTTCCGCGGACGCACCGTCTTCAGCGGGGGTGCCTTCCTCAGCTGGAGAGAAGGTTCCAACTGGCGAACAGTTTCGTCAGGTGGAAACTTTGGACTCCTCCGAGGAGACTGACGAGGGTGGCTCCCTTCGTCAGCGTCGGAAGACGGGGCAATCCCCCTTGAAACCAACCCCTCAGGGGCCGCCTCCTTCATCTTCTCCGCAACAACGGCAGCCATCGCCCATCCATACCTTCACTCCTTCCCCCGTTCGGGCCGAGACGGAGGCATGCCCCTCCACTTATCGTCCTCCTCCTCCTCTTGCTCTCGATGGGAACTTCTACAGGCCCTTCGACCCTTCTCAAGAGAATGCCGCTTGGACTCCTATCCAGACGCTTCAAGGAGTCCCGCTTACACAAGGGGAGCATGACCGGGAGCTGGCCCTGCATCTGTTGTCGGGCTCGATCCTGCCCACTATGAGGTATCCGATTTGCCTCAATCGGGTACACATGCATTGGGATGTCAGGAGATGTCCATGCGCCGTATAGAGGTAGGACTTCGCTTCTTTCTTTTTGATGATAAATCGGGTTGCTTGTCCATTAACACTTTTTCTTCTTGTTTGTAGGAGCTCGCGGACTTCAACCGTCTTATCGGGTATGTCATCGCCTACGATGAGTCCCGGGAGCGGGACCGAGGGATCCGCGAGCAGCTCCAGGAGGATCTTAAGGCCTCCCAGTCTTCGCGGGGAAAGCTTGTCAAGGAACAGGCTGTCCTCGATCAGAAGGTTCGGGACCTCCAGAAGCAGATCGGGGACTTCGAGGGGCTCTTGAGGCAAGAGCGGCAGGAGCGGGAGGCGGCTGTGGACAGGCTGGTCCAGGAGAAGAAGGCTGCCGAGGATAAATTGGTCCTCGAGAAGAAGGTTCTGGAGAAGCAAGTCGCGGGATTTCCTGCGCAGCTGGCCGAGGCAGAGGTAAAGGGTCGGGAGGACTATCGGAGGTCCGGGGACTTCCAAGCCGATGCCATGAAGTTCTTTGGCGCGGAGGTGGAGAACACTCTCTTTAATGCTGTTGAAGAGCTTCACCTGGAGTACGGGGACGCCATCAACTTTGACAAGTCTCCTTTCCTCGCTCCCTTCGCGAAGAAGTATTTTGCTCTTTCCGAGGAGAGTGATGGGGGGAGTACCCCCGTAATTGTCGAAGATGCTTCTGAACTTCCAAGTGCGGACGCCCCGATAGTCGATCCTCCCGAGGCCAACCCTGTGGATCCTTCTGTTACCGACTCCGCGGACCCAGCTGCTGCCAATGCTGCCGACAAGGACCAAGCTTGAATGTTTTTATCTTTAGAGTCCTTGTATCTTCTTCTCTTTTGTCATCGTCGGGCCCTCGAGCCCTTATCAATATCAGACTTTTTTAGTTTCGATTCTGTCGTTGCACTTCTCCGAGTGACTTTACTATACGCGCTTAGGTCGATACCTCGACACTTAAGACATTCTCGTACGTCCTTCCCGACGATTTAATAACTTGCACCACTTAAGGCGACTTAGTTCCGTGCATCACTTAAGACGACTTAATTATTACTTAGGATAAACCTAAAGGTCGTGCACCACTCAAGGCGACTTAGTATCGTGCATCACTTAAGGCGACTTTATATTGTGCACCACTTAAGGCGACTTTTTGATACTTAGAATAAATCTAAGGATTGTGCACCACTTAAGGCGACTTAGCCCCATGCATCACTTAAGACGACTTTTCTTGTGCACCACTGAAGGCGACTTTTCTCGTGCGCCACTCAAGGCGGCTTAATCTCGTGCACCACTTAAGGCGACTTTCTCGTGCACCACTCAAGGCGACTTTCTCGTGCACCACTCAAGGCGACTTTAACACTTAGCATAAATCTAAGAATAATTCTAATTGGAAGCAACCTCTTTATTTATTGATGGCATAAAATTGGCTTACATCGAATTAAACGATAAACAGCATACACCACTTAAGGCGATTTTACATCGGGCACCACTTAAGGCGACTTTCATCGGGCACCACTTAAGGCGACTTTCATCGGGCACCACTTAAGGCGACTTTCATCGGGCACCACTAAGGCGACTTTTCTTCAAGCATGGTGTTTCTTCAACTGTTCGCCACTGTTGGATCACGGTGGAACTCCGGTACGGACTTTGACGGCAATCCTAGCTCCTTTGCTCCACGCAATCCTCCAAGAGGGGATAGACCGGGCGGTGACCCAGAATCCCTCTCCGATGCTTAAATGAGTATCTCGTATGACTGGCAAGTAATAAACTCAGAGTGTATTCAACTCAACGTAAGTCTTTCTGAGGTAATCTCCTGCCCTTTTATAGGCAAAGAGATGCCTCAGGTACCTAGCGAACCGTTAGGGGTGGTTAGCCCGTATCCCGCATATCTCGGACGTGATCTCGCGTATCTTAGCCATGCCCCGCGTATCTCGGCCACGCTCCGTGTATCTTAACCACGTTCCGCGTATCTCGGCCACGCCCCGCATATCTTGGCTTTATCCTCTGATAACGAGTCCCGACTCCCGTCGGGGACTCCAGAGTTATCTCGTTGTGTCACCGCTCGGGGCCCGCCTCGTCATCGTGACAGGGCCAATCATTCTCAGGGATTCACCATCGGGGCCTACTTAAAGGCTTCTTATCGGGAGCTTCCAGCTTCACTGTCGGAACCGACTCTGTCGGGACCTTGCCTCGTTGGGACTCCCTTCGTCGGGACCCTTCTCCTAAGTCATCTTGACCTTCACTCTGGGCCTGGTGGGCCTGTTTGCCGTTTCCTCGCCGTTAAAGGGCCTGACGGCTATAGGCGGACCCATCATTTGCCCCCAAGACATGAGGGACTTTTAGTTCGTCGTGTCTTTCAACTCCCGATCTTCCAATATTAAAGTCGGGGATCTTTTCCTTGGTTCAGTTACTCAGTTTATCAGTCTTCTCCTCTACGTTTCCTCAGGATTTTGTAGATAACTGTTATATCCCAAGGGTCTTCTCAGTTTCCTAGTGCATTAAATGCAGTAGATAATGGAGTGACGTTTTCGACCCACGTGCCTGATTTTTCGCGCCTGTTCTTTTCTGAAAAAGCGCTTTTCAGGCCGTTTCATCATTACGCCCGTTGTCCTTCTGCACGTTTCATCTCAACGGTCCAGATTAAGACTCTTCGACTTCGACGACTCGGATCGAAGTGTCCTTTCAACCGTCTTCTTCGACTATAAAACCCTAGCCATAGTCACAATTTAACTTTTACCGTCTTCGAATTCTCAAAAGCTCTCTGCGATTCCAAGCTCTGTGATTTCGAAGGTCTTTGGAGTCTTCCCGATCATCTTTCCGGCGACGTTTCGCTCATCTCCTTCAACCTCTACTTCACTATGTCTGGTAAGGAACCCCTCTTCGTTGCTCGTTCGTCTTTTTCTTTCTAATTTCTCCAAGAGTCCCACTGTATTTTCTTGCCCTGGTTGCTTTTCAGACAGCGGTTCCAGCTCCGAGGGGAGAAAACCCTTTAACTTTGACTATGCTCCAAATGAGATTTCCAATACTGCTTATGATGCAGCTCTCCGAGAGGGTTGCATCACCATCACCTGGGAACCTCGTTTCCCGTATCCTAGGCATCGTCCCTCGAGTGACTCTGAGGTTACTCGTCCCCAGAAAGGTGAGGTGTTTGTCTCTACGGGACAAATATCAGCGGGGATCAGGTTCCCCTTTTGCGGTAATCTGGTGGAGCTGTGCCACCATTACAGAACACACCCCCCTACCTTTTCTCCCCATGCCATCCGCCTCTGGAACGCCTTTCAAGTCCTTTGCCTTCGACAGAAGTGGGTCTACAGCCTCCAACTCTTCAGAACCTTTTATGGGATGAAGTGCAATGAGGCGGGGGTTTGCGCCTTCTTCCCTCGGATGCCCAAGTGGAGTAAGCAGCAGCTTGCCCGGTACGGTTGGACCAGTGACACCTAGAAGGTGGTCAAGGGTCGGGGACTCTTGATTGATACAGGGTCCGACAACAGTAGCTGGAAAAGGAGTTACTTCTTTATCCGTCACTCCTCCATTCCCTGGCCTCGTTGGGAGGTGGTAGCGGACCCTCCACCTGCTTTCCATACTTATGCTGATGAGGATTTTGAGACTCTCCAGCTTATCCAGCTCTATCGGTGGGAGGAGTCTTACACTCCTCTCAACGCCAACTCACTCGTGGAGCGGGACCTGGTGCACGCCGAGATCCGACTCCTCGACATTGTTTCTGGGGGTCAACTCTTCGACGGCCCTTCCAATATGGTTCCTTGGGTAAACTTCTAACTCTTTCTTTGTTTACTGTTTGCAGCCAAGAAGGTATCTGTGCTGACCGATCTGTTCCTTAAGCAGGGGGAGATTGATGCTGTCTGCCCCTCGCGGAAGAGGAAGTCTGCCAAGAAGGCTGCTGCTAGGTCGGGGTCTCCTTCAGCGGAGCAGCCCAAGCGGAAGCGGGTGGATCTGGACCAGCTCTTCGATGTCCAGAACGCTGAAGAAGGTAAACAACTTCGACTTGCTATTAAATCGTACAAGAGGATGGTCCCGTCGGATTTGATTTCCTCAACCAAGGAAGGCCGCATTACTGATGTCAAAAGAATCCTTCGAGGCGAAACTCCCCGAGTCTTGAAGGCAGGCTACTATCATTATCGTGGGAAGGATCAATACGTCTCCCGACGTATCATCTGGTGTAAGAATCCCGATGAACTTCCTGACTACCTTTCTGAAGCTTCTCATCCTCCAGGTGCAGGTCGCTCGGGAGCTCCCTCGGGTGCTGCAGCTTCCGCAGACGCACCGCCTTCAGCGGGGGTGTCTTCCTCAGCTGGAGAGAAGGCTCCAACTGGCGAACAGTTTCGTCAGGTGGAAACTCTGGACTCCTCCGAGGAGATTGGCGGGGGTGACCCCCCTCAACAGCGTCGGAAGGCGGGGCAATCCCCTTTGAAACCAACCCCTCAGGGGCCGCCTCCTTCTTCTTCTCCGCCGCAGCGGCAGCTCTCACCTATCCACGACTTCTCTCCTTCCCCTGTTCGGGGCAAGACGGAGGCGTGCCCTTCCATTCCTCTTCCTATCTCTCCCCTTGCTCTTGATGGGGACTTCTACAGGCCCTTCAATTCTTCACAGGCGAATGCCCCCTGGACTCCTATCCAGACGCTTCAGGGAGTCCCGCTCACACAAGGGGAACAGGACCAGGAGCTGGCCCTGCATCTGCTGGCGGGTTCTATTCGCCTTCTATGCGGCATCCGATTTACCTCAATCGGACGCATATGCAGCGGGATATCAGGGGTATGGTTGTGCGCCGCGTAGAGGTGAGACTTTGCTTCTTTCTTGTTGATGATAGATCGGGTCGTTTGTTGATTAACACTTTTCCTTCTTATTGCAGGAGCTCGGGGACTACAACCGCCTCATCGGGTATGTTATTGCCTATGATGAGGCCCGGGAGTGGGACCGAGGGGTCCGCGAGCAGCTTCAGGCGGATCTCAAGGCCTCCCAGTCTCTGCGGGGGAAGCTTGTCAAGGAGCAGGCTGCCCTTAATCAGAAGATTCGGGACCTTCAGCAGCAGATCGCGGACTTCGAGGGGCTCTTGAGGCAAGAGCGGCAGGAGCGGGGGGTGATTGTGGACAGGCTGACCCAGGAGAAGAAGGCTGCCGAGGACCAACTGGTCCTTGAGAAAAAAGCTTTGGAGGAGCTAATCGCGGGGTTTCCTGCGCTGATGCCATGAAGTTCTTTGGCGCAGAGGTGGAGAACACTCTCTTTAACGCGGTTGAGGAGCTCCACCTGGAGTACGGGGATGCTATCAACTTCGACAAGTCTCCTTCCCTCGCTCCCTTTGCGAAGAAGTATTTTGCTCTCTCCGAGGAGAGTGATGGGGGGAGTACCCCCGTAATTGTCAAAGACGCTTCTGAACTTCCAAGTTCGGACGCCCCGATAGCCAATCCTCCCGAAGCCAATCCTGTGGATCCCTCTGCTACCGACTCCGCGGACCCAGCTGCTGCCAATGCAGCCAACAAGGACCAAGCTTGAATGTTTTATCTTTTTAGAGTCCTTGTATCTTCTTCTCTTGCGTCGTCGTCGGGCCCTTGAGCCCTTATCAATATCATACTTCCTTAGTTCCGATCTTTTGTTACACTTCTCCGAGTGACTTTACTTATACGCGCTTAAGTCGAAACCTCGACACGTAAGACATTCTCGTACGTCTTTCCCGACGATTTTAATAACTTGCACCACTTAAGGCGACTTAGTTCCGTGCATCACTTAAGACGACTTAATCATTACTTAGGATAAACCTAAAGATTGTGCACCACCCAAGGCGACTTAATCCCGCGCATCACTTAAGACGACTTAATCGTTACTTAGGATAAACCTAAAGATCGTGCACCACTCAAGGCGACTTAATCCCGCGCATCACTTAAGACGACTTAATCGTTTACTTAGGATAAACCTAAAGATCGTGCACCACTCAAGGCGACTTAGTCCCGTGCATCACTTAAGACGACTTTTGGATACTTAGAATAAATCTAAGTATTGTGCACCACTTAAGGCTACTTTTCTCGTGCACCACTGAAGGCGACTTTTGGATACTTAGAATAAATCTAAGTATTGTGCACCACTTAAGGCGACTTTTCTCGTGCACCACTGAAGGCGACTTTTGAATACTTAGAATAAATCTAAGTATTGTGCACCACTTAAGGCGGCTTGATCCCGTGCACCACTGAAGGCGACTTTCATCGTGCACCACTGAAGGCGACTTTTCTCGTGCACCACTAAAGGCGACTTTTCTCGTGCACCACTGAAGGCGACTTTTCTCGTGCACCACTGAAGGCGACTTTTGGATACTTAGAATAAATCTAAGTATTGTGCACCACTTAAGGCGGCTTGATCCCGTGCACCACTGAAGGCGACTTTCATCGTGCACCACTGAAGGCGACTTTTCTCGTGCACCACTGAAGGCGACTTTTCTCGTGCACCACTGAAGGCGACTTTTCTCGTGCACCACTGAAGGCGACTTTTCTCGTGCACCACTGAAGGCGACTTTTACACTTAGCATAAATCTAAGGACAACTCTTAATTGGAAGCAACCTCTTTATTTATTGATGGCATAAGATTGGCTTACATCGAATTAAACGATAAATAGCATACACCACTTAAGGCGATTTTACATCGGGCACCACTTAAGGCGACTTTTCCGGGCACCACTTAAGGCGACTTTATCGAGCACCACTTAAGGCGACTTTCTTCAAGCATGGTGTTTCTTCAAGTGTTCGCCACTGAAAGAATGCTTTAATGTTCTGCCATCGAGGTCTTCCAACTTGTATGTATTTGGAACTGGCATCCCCACGACCTTATAAGGTCCTTCCCATTTTGGTGACATCTTGTTGATTCGATCCAAAAGGGTGAACTCGTTGCGACGCCAAACCAGCTCCCCGACAAAGAACTGTCGGGACTTCACTCGCCGATTGTAGTACCTGGCCGTCGCTAAACGCATTCGAGCTTGGACTTCATCGGCTTCCCGCCTCTTCTCTTCAAGTAAGTCCAAGTCCAGACGTCTCACTTCGTCGTTCGTTAGGGGCTCGTAATATCTCATCCGATGGGACGCCACAGCTACCTCCACAGGGGCGACAGCTTCTGTGCCATAAACGAGGCCAAACAGAGTCTCTCCTGTTGATCGTTTGGGTGTCGTTCTAACAGCCCAAAGCACATTTTCTAGTTCGTTCAGCCACTTGCCCTTCAAGGCATAGACCCTCTCCTTCAGGCCATCCATCACGATTTTGTTGGCGGACTCCACCTGGCCATTAGTTTGAGCATGACGTACAGAAGCAGTCCGATGCTCAATGTTCAACTCCGCCAGATACTCCTTCACCCGAGAGCCGTTGAATGGTGGGCCATTGTCGCTGATCACCACCTTAGGAATTTCGTATCTGGACACGATGTGGGTCTGGAGGAACTTGACGATCTGGTTCCCCGTTGTTCTGGCCAATGCCTTCGCCTCTATCCATTTTGAAAAATAATCGATAGCTACAAGTAAATACTTACATTGTCCTTGTGCTTGTGGAAGAGGTCCCACCAAGTCGATGCCCCACTGCGCGAAGGGCCAAGCGCTCTTGATGGATGTTAGGTTGGCGGCCGGAGCCGCGATACTCGGGGCGTACCTCTGGCACGCGTCGCATGATCGGACCAACGCCGTTGCTTCTTTGTTCATCGTGGGCCAATAGTAGCCTAAGTTCAATACCTTCCTCAAAATGGATCGGGCCCCTTCGTGACAAGCCGCGACCCCCTCGTGCATTTCCTTCAGGATTCGATTGGTGTCGGGTTCTGCTACACACTTCAGGTACGGAGTCGAGAACCAGCCCTTCTTGTACAGCTGATTATCCAGCATCACATAATTAGACGCGATCCGACATATTCTGTCTGCTGCTACCTTATCCTCGGGGACTGCCCCCGAAGTCAGATACGCGACTATCGGGGTCATCCAAGTGGGCTCTTCCTCCGATTTTGTCTCAATGGTGCACACCTGTGTTGGGTCGATGTTTGATAAGATCACCTTCTCCAAGAAGTGCACCTTCCGATTTTCTTCCAAGGGTGCCCCCAGGGCAAATTTACTCAAGGCGTCTGCCTCTACGTTCTCCTCCCTCGGGATAGCCTCGATATCGAAGCTTTTGAAGCCCTCTCTCAAGGCTTGTACCTCTCGCAGATACTTTTTCATTATCGGACTCCTTGCTTCGTATCGCCCTTGAACCTGGTTCACGATTAAAGCTGCGTCGCACTTCACTCTCAAGTGATCGATTCCAGTGCCTTTAGCGATTTTTAGGCCCGTGATAAGAGCTTCGTACTCCGCTTCTTTGTTTGTGGCCTTGAATGTTAAAGCCAAGGCGTATCGGAGCGGTTCACCTTCACCTGGTGGTATCAACAAGAAGCCCGCTCCTGATCCGTCTGAACTCGCAGAGCCATCCGTGTACATCTCCCAGATATTTTCCTTGTTTGGCTGTTCTGATTGCTCTGCCCTCTCTGGTTGTACTTCTGTCGGGACTTCCATGGTTGCCCCCTCTACAGGGCCCGCTTCTTCCAGATCGGGGGCTGTAGACTCTGCTATGAAATCTGCTAATGCCTGACCCTTAATGGCTGTTCTCGGAGCGAAGTGTATGCGAAACTCGCTAAGCTCTACTGCCCATTTCACTAATCTCCCCGACGCATCCGGTCGGTTCAAAAAATGCTTTAAAGGCTGGTTCGTTAGCACAGTGATCTCGTGTGCTAGAAATATGGCATTAGCTTCCGAGCAGTAATAATCAACGCAAAGAGGTACTTCTCAACGGTGGGGTAGTTCAATTCAGATTTGGCAAATGCCTTGCTTACATAATAGACGGGGATTTGGTTACCCTCGACAATCTTTACTAACACAGAGCTAATTGCAAATTCAGAAACAGCCAAATAAAGGAAGAGCGGCTCGCCTGGAACCGGTTTTGCCAGCGGCGGGAGTGTGCGAAGGTGCTGCTTGAGTGCTTGGAACGCTTCTTCACATTTGGCGGTCCATTCGAATTTTTTGTTGGCCCTCAAGACTTCAAAAAACGGCATTGATCGGTCCCTGGCTTTGGACAAGAAGCGGTTCATTGCAGCTAGTCGGCCATTCAGTACTTGCACCTCCCGATGGTTTATCGGGGACTGCATCTCCTCGATTGCCCTCAGCTTCTCAGGATTCACTTCAATTCCTCTTTGGCTCACCATGAAGCCCAAAAACTTCCCTGAGTGGACTCCGAAGGCGCATTTCGTCGGGTTCAAGCGAACTTGATGGAGCCTCATCCGCTCAAACGCCATGGTAAGGTTGTGCACGTGATCCTCGGCTTGTCGGGACTTCACCAGCATATCATCCACGTAAGCTTCCATGGTTTCTCCCAGCATATCTCCAAATAGTTTGTTCACCATCCGTTGGTAGGTGGCCCCAGCATTGATCAACCCGAAAGGCATGACATCGTAGTGGTAGATGTCACTGTCCGCGTAGAACGCTGTGTGGGGAGCGTCTTCCTTGGCCATTTTGATCTGGTTGTATCCTGAGTACGCATCCATGAAACTCAACAGCTCATGTCCCGACGTGGCATCCACCAGCTGGTCGATCCTCGGGAGTGGATAGCAGTCCTTTGGGCAAGCCTTGTTCAGGTCGCGGAAGTCCACGCACATTCGCCATTTCCCGTTAGTCTTCTTCACCAGCACTGGATTGGCCACCTAAGTTTGGAATCGGAGCTCCTTAATGAACCCGGCGTCGAGCAACCTGCCCACCTCCTGCTGGATCGCAATCTTCTTATCCGTGCCCATCGGACGCCTTTTTTGCGTGATAGGCTTGATCGCGGGGTCTATCTTTAGCTCGTGTACGATCACATCGGGGCTGATTCCTGGCATATCGCTCGGGGACCAGGCAAACAGCTCCTTGAACTCCTTCAACAACTCCACCAATTTTTGGGCTGTCTCCTCAGTCAGAGCAGACCCGATTTTCACCTTCCTCTGGGGTCCGTCGATCTCGACTTCTTTCAGATCTTCTACGGGGGCGGGACGCCCAAACTCTTCTCTGGGATCTGTGTCTGTCTGGAGGACAGTCATGGCCTCTCGCCTCCTCCTCCGGGTGGCATTAACATAGCATTTTCGGGAAGCCACCTGGTCGCCCTTGACCTCTCCGACTCCGTGGTCGGTCGGGAACTTCATCTTCTGGTGCACAGTCGAGGCAACCGCCATCAGAGGAATAATGGTGGTTCTCCCGATAATTGCATTGTAGGTCCCCGCGGAATCAACCACGACAAACTCCACGTTCCTCCTTTCTGATTTCCACCCGCTACCAAACTCCACTGGTAAGGTGATTACTCCTAGCGGGTAGGAGGTTGAGCCAGAGAACCTGACCATCGGGAAGTTTGCCTCCTTTAGATCTTTCTTCGTCTTCCCCATAGCCTCCAGCGCGTCCATGAATAGGATGTCGGAGGAGCTCCCCCCGTCGATTAGAATTCTCTTCATTTCGAACCCGTCTACATCCAAGGTTACCACCAAGGCATCGTCATGCGGAGTCTCTACGCCTATGAGGTCCTCCGACGAGAAGGAGATCACCATCTCTTCTTTCAAGGTCCAGGATCGGGACCTCTTACCCAACACCACTGCTGTAGGGATTCTAGAGGCATAAACTTCTCGGGCGGATGAGGTATCACCTCCAGCAGCAAACCCTCCATGAATCACGTTGATAGTGCCCCGTCTCTCCTTGCGAGCACCGGATGACTCTGGATCGGTTCTCTTCTTCTTTGGGGACCGATCGCGGGATCGGGAACGGGACCGCGATCGGGACCGAGAGCGGGATCGGCACCGCTTATCCCCGATAAATTCCTTAAGCTTCCCCTTCTGGATCAGCTTTTCAATCTCCTTCTTCAGCTCCCGACAGTGATTGGTGTCGTGGCCATTTGCGCGGTGAAATCGACAATAGCGATCTGTGCGGGACCCCAGGAATTCTCCATCTTTCTTCGGGGGGTACCTGGAGATACCTTGTCGTTCCATGACTGTCAGCACTTCCGCCATGGAGCAGTTGAGAGGAATGTCAAAATCCTCCCGCTTATCCTTCCTTGAAGAACGTCTGTCGTCCCTCCGATCCGGACGACCTCGATTCTTGCCACCGTCGGGTTTACCCTTTGACTTACGATCGTCGAAAGGTTTACTTGACTGCTTCCCTTTGTTCGACTTTGGGGTTCCAGTTCTCCCGCGGCTATCTTTCACTCCTGGACATCGATCTGCCGCATCACCCTCTTCTGTAATGCCTCCATATTCCACACAGCCTTCTCAGCCACGCTGTGCATCAAGTCGGAGCCATAGGGGGCTGTCAGGTTCCGAATGAAGGTACAGATGGTTTCGCCCTCAGAGATTTCTTCATCTATCTCTGCTACGCTGGCTGTGTACCGCTGGTAATAATGAGCCAGCGATTCGTCGGGCCTCTGCACCACCTGGGTCAGGGACCTTACGCTCTTCAATAAACGCCTCCGACCCTGGTACTGCTGAATGAATCGATCGTGCATGTCTGCCCAGCAAGTGATGCAGCCTGGGGGCAGACTAAAGAACCAAGTCAGGGCCCTTTCTCCCAGTGTGTTCGGGAACAACGTACACACTATGTCTTCACTTGGGGCTCTTCCCAGACACGCCATGAGGTGCTTCTGGACGTGGCGAACTGGCTCTCCTTCGCCATCATACTCCTTTATCGTGGGGATGCCTAGCCCAGGCGGGGCTAGGGTGTCAATGAGTCGGGGGACGAATGGATGAGTTGATCGATCCCTCAGCTCCGACACCAGCGGCTTCTGTTCTCCCATACAGATGTTCACGATCTTTACCACCTGGTCGGGAGTGATGGGACCATTCAGGGGAATGGTCCTGTGCTGTACTGGTCCTGGCCCATCAACCACGAACCTCTCCGGCTGACCGGTCGCCCTACCTCTGTCTTGGCCTCGGGGTGCGGCTTCCTGTGTGTTCCGACCCTCTGTTGGCGGGGTCGCTTCCTCCAACGGGGGCATCTCTTCGATCCAAGAGAGCCTCTACAGCCGCCAGAAACATGGGCATGGCCTCTGCCACGGCCCTCGTCAAATCTGCAGCTGGGGGAGCCTCCTGCCCCCTGTTGTCCTGGTGCTGAGGGGCAACATCTTCGGGATGCGATCCATTGTGCCCTCCTGTCTGGGAGAGCTCAGCCGGGGGATGGTTCTGGTTTTCCTCTTGTTCTGGTAATTCAGATTCATTGCAGTGGGGTGACGGGAACCACCGGATTGTCCCTGTCTTCTGTTCTTGCATGCCGCCATTGATCGAGTAGAAGGCATATCAGCTTTTTGTTTGATTCCCACAGACGGCGCCAATGTTGGATCACGGTGGAACTCCGGTACGGACTTTGACGGCAATCCTAGCTCCTTTGCTCCACGCAATCCTGCAAGAGGGGATAGACCGGGCGGTGACCCAGAATCCCTCTTCGATGCTTAAATGAGTATCTCGTATGACTGGCAAGTAATAAACTCAGAGTGTATTCAACTCAACGTAAGTCTTTCTGAGTTAATCTCCTGCCCTTTTATAGGCAAATAGATGCCTCAGGTACCTGGCGAACCGTTAGGGGTGGTTAGCCCGTATCCCGCATATCTCGGACGTGATCTCGCGTATCTTAGCCATGCCCCGCGTATCTCGGCCACGCTCCGTGTATCTTAACCACGTTCCGCGTATCTCGGCCACGCCCCGCATATCTTGGCTTTATCCTCTGATAACGAGTCCCGACTCCCGTCGGGGACTCCAGAGTTATCTCGTTGTGTCACCGCTCGGGGCCCCTCGTCATCGTGACAGGGCCAATCATTCTCAGGGATTCACCATCGCGGCCTACTTAAAGGCTTCTTATCGGGAGCTTCCAGCTCCACTGTCGGAACCGACTCTGTCCAGACCTTGCCTCGTCGGGACTCCCTTCGTCGGGACCCTTCTCCTAAGTCATCTTGACCTTCACTCTGGGCCTGGTGGGCCTGTTTGCCGTTTCCTCGCCGTTAAAGGGGCCTGACGGCTATAGCCGGACCCATCAGCCACTAAAAGAATGCTTTAATATTCTGCCATCGAGGTCTTCCAACTTGTACGCATTTGGAGCTGGCATCCCCACGACCTTATAAGGTCCTTCCCATTTTGGTGACATCTTGTTGATTCGATCCAAAAGGGTGAACTCGTTGCGACGCCAAACTAGCTCCCTGACGAAGAACTGTCGGGACTTCACTCGCCGATTGTAGTACCTGGCCGTCGCCAAACGCATTCGAGCTTGGACTTCATCGGCTTCCCGCCTCTTCTCTTCGAGTAAGTCCAAGTCCAGACGTCTCATTTCATCGTTCGTCAGGGGCTCGTAATATCTCATCCGATGGGACGCCACAGCTACCTCCACAGGGGCGACAGCTTCCGTGCCATAAACAAGGCCAAACGGAGTCTCCCCCGTTGATCGTTTGGGTGTCGTTCTGACGGCCCAAAGCACGTTCTCCAGTTCGTTCAGCCACTTGCCCTTCAAAGCATAGACCCTCTTCTTGAGGCCGTCCATCACGATTTTGTTGGCTGATTCTACCTGGCCATTAGTCTGAGCATGGCGCACAGAAGCTGTCCGATGCTCGATGTTCAACTCCTCCAGATACTCCCTCACCTGAGAGCCGTTAAACGGTGGACCATTGTCGCTGATCACTACCTTAGGAATCCCGTATCTGGACACGATGTGGGTTTGGAGGAACTTGACGATCTGGTTCCCCGTTGTTCTGGCCAATGCCTTCGCCTCTATCTATTTCGAAAAATAATCCATTGCTACAAGTAAGTACTTACATTGACCTTGTGCTTGTGGAAGAGGTCCCACCAAGTCGATGCCCCACTGCGCGAAGGGCCAAGCGCTCTTGATGGATGTCAGATTAGCGGCCGGAGCCACGATACTCGGGGCGTACCTCTGGCACGCGTCACAGGATCGGACCAACGCCGTTGCTTCCTTGTTCATCGTGGGCCAATAGTAGCCCAAGTTCAACACTTTCCTCATAATGGATCGGGCCCCTTCGTGACAAGCCGCGACCCCTTCATGCATTTCCTTCAGGATTCGATTGGCGTCGGGTTCTGCCACACACTTTAAGTACGGAGTGGAGAACCAGCCTTTCTTGTATAGCTGATTGTCCAACATCACATAACTAGACGCGATCCGACATATCCTGTCTGCTGCTACCTTGTCATCGGGGACTGCCCTCGTAGTCAGATACGCGACTATCGGGGTCATCCAAGTGGGTTCCTCCTCCGATTTTGCCTCAATGGTACACACCTGCGTCGGGTCGATGTTTGATAAGATCACCTTTTCTAAGAAGTGTACCTTAAGGGTGCCCCCAAGGCAAATTTGCTCAAGGCGGCTGCCTCTACGTTTTCCTCTCTCGGGATTGCCTCGATGTCGAAGCTTTTAAAGCTCTCCTTCAAGGTTTGTACCTCTCGTAGATACTTCTTCATTATCGGACTCCTAGCTTTGTATCGCCCTACAACCTGGTTTACGATTAAAGCTGCGTCACACTTCACTCTTAAGTGATCGACTCCCGTGCCTCTAGCAATTTTCAGGCCTGTGATGAGAGCCTCATACTCCGCTTCGTTGTTTGTGGCCTTGAATGTTAAAGCCAAGGCGTATCGGAGCGGTTCACCTTCACCCGGTGGTATCAACAAAAAGCCCGCTCCAGATCCACCCGAACTCGCGGAGCCATCCGTGTACATCTCCGAGGTATTTTCCTTGTTTGGCTGTTCTGATTGCTCTGCCCTCTCTGGTTGTTCTTCTATCGGGACCTCCATGGTTGCCCCCTCTACAGGGCCCGTTTCTTCTAGATCGGGAGCTGTAGATTCTGCTATGAAATCCGCCAATGCCTGGCCCTTAATAGCCGTTCTTGGAGCGAAGTGTATTCGAAATTCACTAAGCTCTACTGCCCACTTCACTAATCTTCCCGACGCATCCGGTCGGTTCAAGAAATGTTTTAAAGGCTGGTTCGTCAGCACAGTGATCTCATGTGCGTGGAAATAAGGCCTTAGCTTCCGAGCAGTAATAATCAACGCAAAGAGGTACTTCTCAACGGCAGGATAGTTCAATTCTGACTTGGCAAACGCCTTGCTTACATAATAGACGGGGACTTGATTACCCTCGACAATCTTTACTAACACAAAGCTAATGGCAAATTCAGAAACAGCCAAATAAAGATAGAGCGGCTCGCCTGGAACCGGTTTCGCCAATGGCGGGAGGGTGCGAAGGTGCTGCTTGAGTGCTTGGAACGCCTCTTCACACTTGGCGGTCCATTCGAATTTCTTGTTGGCCCTCAGGACTTCAAAAAACGGCATTGATCGGTCGCTGGCTTTGGACAAGAGGCGATTCATTGCAGCTAGTCGGCCATTCAGCACTTGTACCTCCCGATGATTTATCGGAGACTGCATCTCCTCGATCGCCCTCAGCTTCTCAGGATTCACCTCAATTCCTCTCTGGCTCACCATGAAGCCTAAAAACTTCCCTGAGTGGACTCCGAAGGCGCATTTCGTCGGGTTCAAGCAAACTTGGTGGAGCCTCATCCGCTCAAATGCCATGGTTAGGTTGTGCACGTGATCCTTGGCTTGTCGGGACTTCACCAGCATATCATCCACGTAAGCCTCCATGGTTTCCCCCAGCATATCTCCGAACAGCTTGTTCACCATCCGCTGGTAGGTTGCCCCAGCATTGATCAACCCGAAAGGCATGACATCGTAGTGATAGATGTCACTGTCTGCATAGAACGCTGTATGGGGAGCATCTTCCTTGGCCATCTTGATCTGGTTGTAGCCTGAGTACGCATCCATGAAACTCAACAGCTCATGTCCCGACGTGGCATCCACCAGCTGGACGATTCTCGGGAGTGGGTAACAGTCCTTTGGGCAAGCTTTGTTTAGGTCGCGGAAATCCACACACATTCGCCATTTCCCGTTAGTCTTTCTCACCAGCACCGGATTAGCAACCCATGTTTGGAATCGGAGTTCTTTAATAAACCCGGCGTCGAGCAACCTGCCCACCTCCTGCTGGATCGCGATCTTCTTATCTGTGCCCATCGGACGCCTCCTCTGCGTGATAGGTTTGATCGCGGGATCTATCTTCAGTTCGTGTACGATCACGTCGGGGCTGATTCCTGGCATATCGCTCGGGGACCAGGCAAACAGCTCTTTGAACTCCTTTAGCAACTTAATCAATTCCTGTGCAGTCTCCTCAGTCAGAGCAGACCCGATTTTCACCTTCCGCTGAGGTCCGTCGATCTCGACTTCTTTCAAATCTTCTATGGGGGCGGGACGCCCGAACTCCTCTCTAGGATCTGTATCTGTCTGGAGGACAGTCATGGCTTCTCGTCTCCTCCTTCGGGTGGCATTAACATAGCATTTTCGGGAAGCCACCTGGTCGCCTCTGACCTCTCGGACTCCGTGGTCGGTCGGGAACTTCATCTTCTGGTGCACTGTCGAGGCAACCGCCATCAGGGGATTAATGGTGGTTCTCCCGATAATCGCGTTGTAGGTCCCCGCAGAATCAACTACAACAAATTCCACGTTCCTCCTTTCTGATTTCCACCCGCTACCAAACTCCACTGGTAAGGTGATTACTCCTAGCGGATAGGAGGTTGAGCCAGAGAACCCGACCATCGGGAAGTTTGCCTCCTTTAGATCTTTCTTCGTTTTCCCCATAGCCTCCAGTGCGTCCATGAATAGAATGTCGGAGGAGCTCCCTCCGTCGATTAGCTCTTCATTTCGAACCCGTCTACATCCAAGGTTACCACCAAGGCATCGTCGTGCGGAGTCTCCACGCCTATGAGGTCTTCCGACGAAAAGGAGATTACCATCTCTTCTTTCAAGGTCCAGGATCGGGACCTCTTGCCCAACACCACCGCCGTAGGGATTCTAGAGGCATAAGCAGCAAATCCTCCATGAATCACATTGATAGTGCCCCGTCTCTCCTTGCGAACACCGGATGACTCTGGGTCGGTTCTCTTCTTCTTCGGGGACCGATCGCGGGATCGGGAACGGGACCGCGATCGGGACCGAGAGCGGGATCGACACCGCTTATCCCCGACAAATTCCTTGAGCTTCCCCTTCTGGATCAGTTTTTCGATCTCCTTCTTCAGTTCCCGACAGTGGTTGGTGTCGTGACCGTTTGCGCGGTGAAATCGGCAGTAGCGATCCGTGCGAGATCCCAAGAATTCTCCCTCCTTCTTCGGAGGGTACCTAGAGATACCTTGTCGTTCCATGACCGTCAGCACTTCCGCCATGGAGCAGTTGAGAGGGATGTCGAGATCCTCCCGCTTATCCTTCCTTGAAGAATGCCTATCGTCCCTTCGATCAGGTCGACCTCGATTCCGATTACTCTCAGGTTTGCCCTTTGACTTACGATCGTCGAGGGGTTTAACCGACTGCTTTACTTTGTTTGACTTTGGTGGCTCCAGCTCTCCTGCGGCTATCTTCGACTCCTGGACATCGATTTGCCGTTTCACCCTCTTCTGTAGTGCCTCCATATTCCACACAGCTTTCTCAGCCACGCTGTGCATCAGGTCGGAACCGTAGGGGGCCGTTAAGTTCCGGATGAAGGTACGAATGGTCTCACCTTCCGAGATCTCTTCATCAATCTCCGCCACACTAGCCGTATACCGCTGGTAGTAGTGTGCCAGCGATTCGTCGGACCTCTGTACAACCTGGGTCAGGGACCTCACGCTCTTCAGTAAACGCCTCCGACCCTGGTACTGCTGGATGAACCGGTCATGCATATCCGCCCAACAAGTGATGCAGCCTGGGGGCAGACTAAAGAACCGGGTTAGGGCTCTTTCTCCAAGTGTGTTCGGGAACAGCGTACACACTATGTATTCGTTCGGGGCTCTTCCCAGGCACGCCATGAGGTGTTTCTGGACATGACGAACTGGATCTCCTTCGCCATCGTACTCTTTTATTGTGGGGATGCCTAACCCAGGCGGGGCTAGAGTGTCGATGAGTCGGGGAACGAAGGGATGAGTAGATCGATCCCTCAGCTCCGATACCAGCGGCTTCTGCTCTCCCATGCAGATGTTCACGATTTTTACTACCTGATCGGGGGTGATGGGACCATTCAGGGGAATGGTCCTTGATGGGTCCGACTATAGCCGTCAGGCCCTTTAAACGGCGAGGAAACGGCAAACAGGCCCACCAGGCCCAGAGTAAGGGTCAAGATGACCTAGGAGAAGGGTCCCGATGAAGGGAGTCCCGACGAAGCAGGGTCCCGACAGAGTCAGTCCCGACAGTGGAGCTAAAAGCTCCCGACGAGAAGCCTTTAAGTAGGCCCCGATGATGAATCCCTGAGAATGATTGGCCCTGTCACGATGACGAGGGGCCCCGAGCGGTGACACAACGAGATAACTCTGGAGTCCCCGACGGGAGTCGGGACTCGTTACCAGAGGATAAAGCCAAGATATGCGGGGCGTGGCCGAGATATACGGAACGTGGTTAAGATACACGGATCGTGGCCGAGATACGCGGGGCATGGCTAAGATACGCGAGATCGTGTACGAGATAAGCGGGATACGGGCTAACCACCCCTAACGGTTCGCCAGGTACCTGAGGCACCTCTTTGCCTATAAAAGGGCAGGAGGTCACCTCAGATCACTTACGCTGAAATTGAATACTTTTGATATCTGTTGCTTGCCAGTCAGACGAGGTACTCATTTAAGCATCGGAGAGGGATTCTGGGTCACCGCCCGGTCTATCCCCTCTTGCAGGATTGCGTGGAGCGAAGGAGCTAGGATTGCCGTCAAGATCCGTGCCGGAGTTCCACCGTGATCCAACATTGGCGCCGTCTGTGGGAACTAACAAAAAGCTGATATGCCTTCTACTCGCTCGATGGTGGCTGGCAAGAACAGAAGGGGACAATCTGGTGGTTCCCGTCACCCTGCTGCAACAAACCTGAATTCAGTACCAGAACAAGGAGAAAACCAGAATCATCCCCCGGCTGAAATCTCCCAGACAGGGGGGCACAATGGATCGCATCCCGAAGAAGTTGCCCCTCGACACCAGGATAACAGGGGGCAGGAGGCCCCCCCGACTGCAGATTTGACAAGGGCCGTGGCGGAGGCCATGCCCATGTTTCTGGCGGCTGTAGAGGCTCTCTTGGACCGAAGGGAGGCTGCAAGGAGGCAGGAGGAGATGCCCCCGCTGGAAGAAGCAACCCTACCAACAGAGGGTCGGAACGTACAGGAAACCCCACCCCAGGGCCAGGAAGGAGGTAAGATGATCGGTCAGCCGGAGAGGTTCGTGGTTGATGGGCCAGGACCAGTTCAGCACAGGACCATTCCCCTGAATGGCCCCATCACTCCCGTGAACATCTTTATGGGAGAACAGAAGCCGCTGGTGTCGGAGTTGAGGGATCGATCCACTCATCCCTTCGTTCCCCGCCTAATAGACACCCTCGCCCCGCCAAGGCTGGGCATCCCCGAGATCAAAGAGTATGACGGAGAAGGAGATCCAGTCCGTCATGTCCAGAAGCATCTTATGGCGTGTCTGGGTAGAGCCCCGACAGAGGACATCGTGTGTACCCTGTTCCCTAATACACTGGGAGAAAGAGCCCTCACCTGGTTCTTTAGTCTGCCCCCAGGCTGCATCACCTGTTGGGCTGACATGCACGACCGTTTCATTCGACAGTACCAGGGTCGCCGACGTCTGCTGAAGAGTGTGAGGTCCCTCACCCTGGTGGTACAGAGGCCCGACGAATCACTGGCACATTACTACCAGCGGTACACGGCCAGTGTGGCGGAGATAGACGAGGAGATCTCGGAGGGCGAAACAATTCGTACCTTCATTCGGAACCTGACGGCCCCCTATGGTTCCGACCTAATGCACAACGTGGCTGAGAAACCTGTGTGGAATATGGAAGCATTACAGAAGAGAGTGAAGCGGCAGATCGATGTCCAGGAGTCAAAGATAGCCGCAGGAGAACTGGAGCCCCCAAAATCGAACAAAGGGAAGCAGTCGAGCAAGCCTTTCGACGATCGTAAGTCAAAAGGCAAACTTGAAGATAGTCGGGGCCGAGGTCGCTCTGGTCGGGGGATGATAGACGTCCTCCAAGGAAGGATAAGAGGGAAGATCTCGACATTCCTCTCAACTGCTCCATGTCGGAAGTGCTGACAGTCATGGAACGACAAGGTATCTCCAGATACCCCCCGAAGAAAGATGGAGAGTTCCTGGGGTCCCGCACAGATCGCTATTGTCGGTTTCACCGCGCAAATGGCAATGACACTAATCATTGTCGAGAGCTGAAGAAGGAGATTGAAAAGCTAATCCAGAAGGGAAAGCTCAAGGAGTTTGTTGGAGACAAACGATGCAGGTCCCGCTCTCGGTCCCGATCGCGGTCCCGCTCCCGATCCCGCGATCGGTCCCCGAAGAAAAAGAGAACTGATCCAGAGTCATCCGGTGTTCACAAAGAAAGACGAGTCATCAATGTGATTCATGGAGGATTTGCTGCTGGAGGTGATACCTCATCCGCTCGAGAGGTTTACGCCTCTAGGATTCCTACTGCGGTGGTCCTGGGTAAGAGGTCTCGATCTTGGACCTTGAAGGAAGAGATGGTGATCTCCTTCTCGTCGGAAGATCTCATATGTGTGGAGACCCCGCACGACGATGCCTTAGTTGTAACTCTGGATGTAGACGGGTTCGAGATGAAGAGAATTCTGATTGACGGAGGAAGCTCCTCCGACATTCTATTCATGGACGCGTTGGAAGCCATGGGGAAGACGAAGAAAGATCTGAAGGAGGCAAACTTCCCGATGGTCGGGTTCTCTGGCTCAACTTCCTACCCGTTGGGAGTAATCACCTTACCAGTAAAGTTTGGTAACGGGTGGAAGTCAGAAAGGAGGAACGTGGAATTTGTCGTGGTCGATTCTGCTGGGACCTACAACGCAATTATCGGGAGAACAACCATCAATCCACTAATGGCAGTTGCCTCGACTGTGCACCAGAAGATGAAGTTCCCGACATGGTGGAGTAGAGGTTGAAAGAGATGAACGAAGTGTTGCCGGAAAGATGATCAGAGAAGATTCCAAGGATCTTCGAAAGCACAGAGCTGGGAATTGCAGAAGAATCGCAGAGAGCTTTTGAGAATTCGAAGACGGTAAAAGTTAAATTGTGACTGTGGCTAGGGTTTTATAGTCGAAGAAGACAGTTGAAAGGACACTTCGATCAGAGTCGTCAAATTCGAAAGGTCTTAATCTGGACCGTCGAGATGAAACGTGCAGAAGGACAACGGGCGTAATGATGAAACGGCCTGAAAAGCACTTTTCAGAAAAGGACAAGCGCGAAAAATCAGGCGCGTGGGTCGAAAACGTCACTCCATCATCTGCTGCATTTAATGCACAAGAGAACCGAAGAGACCTTTGGATATAGCAGTTATCCATAAAACCCTGAGGAAACGTGGAGGAGAAGACTGATAACCGTAGATAACTGAGCCAAGGAATAGATCCCCGACTCTAGTATTGGAAAAATCGGGAGTTGGAAGACACGACGAACTAAAAGTCCCTCATGTCTTGGGGGCAAATGATGGGTCCGACTATAGCCGTCAGGCCCTTTAAACGGCGAGGAAACGGCAAACAGGCCCACCAGGCCCAGAGTAAGGGTCAAGATGACCTAGGAGAAGGGTCCCGATGAAGGGAGTCCCGACGAAGCAGGGTCCCGACAGAGTCGGTCCCGACAGTGGAGCTAAAAGCTCCCGACGAGAAGCCTTTAAGTAGGCCCCGATGATGAATCCCTGAGAATGATTGGCCCTGTCACGATGACGAGGGGCCCCGAGCGGTGACACAACGAGATAACTCTGGAGTCCCCGACGGGAGTCGAGACTCGTTACCAAAGGATAAAGCCAAGATATGCGGGGCGTGGCCGAGATATACGGAACGTGGTTAAGATACACGGATCGTGGCCGAGATACGCGGGGCATGGCTAAGATACGCGAGATCGTGTACGAGATAAGCGGGATACGGGCTAACCACCCCTAACGGTTCGCCAGGTACCTGAGGCACCTCTTTGCCTATAAAAGGGCAGGAGGTCACCTCAGATCACTTACGTTGAAATTGAATACTTTTGATATCTGCTGCTTGCCAGTCAGACGAGGTACTCATTTAAGCATCAGAGAGGGATTCTGGGTCACCGCCCGGTCTATCCCCTCTTGCAGGATTGCGTGGAGCGAAGGAGCTAGGATTGCCGTCAAGATCCGTGCCGGAGTTCCACCGTGATCCAACAGTCCTGTGCTGTACTGGTCCTGGCCCATCCACAACAAATCTTTCTGGCTGAATAGGCACCCTATTTCTGTCCTGGCCTTGGGGCGGAGCCTCTTGTACGTTCCGAGCCTCTGTTGGTAGGGGCGCTTCCTCTAACGGGGGCATCTCCTCCTGCCTCCTCGCAGCCTCTCTTCGATCCAATAGAGCCTCTACGGCTGCCAAAAACATAGGCATGGCTTCTGCGACAGCCCTTGTCAGGTCCGTAGCCGGGGGAGCCTCCTGCCCCCTGTTGCCCTGGTGCTGAGGAGCAATATCTTCGGGACCTTCATTGTGCCCCCCTGTCTGGGAGAGCTCAGCCGGGGGATGGTTCTGGTTTTCCTCCTGTTCTGGTACTGAATCCAGATTTGTTGCAGCGGGGTGACGGGAACCACCGGATTGTCCCTGTCTTCTGTGCTTGCCAGCCGCCATCGATCGAGTAGAAGGCATATCAGCTTTTTGTTTGATTCCCACAGACGGCGCCAATGTTGGATCACGGTGGAACTCCGGTACGGATTTTGACGGCGATCCTAGCTCCTTCGCTCCACGCAATCCTGCAAGAGGGGATAGACCGGGCGGTGACCCAGAATCCCTCTCCGATGCTTAAATGAGTGCCCAATACGAACTGGCAAGCAATAATCTCAGAATATGTATTTCAACGTAAGTGTTCTGAGGTGACCTCTTGCCCTTTTATAGGCGAAGAGATGCCTCAGGTACTTGATGAACCGTTAGGGGTGGTTAGCCTGTATCCCGCATATCTCGGATGTGATCCTGCCTATCCAGGCCATGATCTCGTGTATCTCGGCCACGCCCCGCGTATCTTGGCCACGCTCCGTGTATCTTAAGCACGTTCCGCGTATCTCGGCCACGCCCCGCGTATCTTGGCCTTATCCTCTGATAACGAGTCCCGACTCCCGTCGGGGACTCCAGAGTTATCTCATTGTGTCACCGCTCGGGGCCCCTCGTCATCGTGACAGGGCCAATCGCTCTCAGGGATTCGTCATCGGGGCCTACTCAAAGGCTTCTCATCGGGAGCTTCCAGCTCATCTGTCGGGACCGACTCTGTCGGGACCTTTCATCATCGGGACTCCCTTCGTCGGGACCCTTCTCCTAGGTCATCTTGACCTTCATTTTGGGCCTGGTGGGCCTGTTTGTCGTCTCTTCCCCGTTAAAGGGCCTGACGGTTGTAATCGAACCCATCAGGAAAGACGAAGAAGGACCTGACGCAGGTGAACTTCCCGATGGTGGGATTATCTGGTTCTACTTCCTATCCGCTGGGAATGATCACCTTACCGGTGGAATTCGGTAGTGGGTGGAAAGCGGAAAGGCGGAACGTGGATTTCGTCGTGGTGAGTCTGCAAGGACATACAATGCTATCATCGGGAGGACCACCATCAATCCTCTCATGGCAGTCGCCTCGACTGTCCACCAGAAGATGAAGTTCCTGACTGATAATGGAGTCGGGGAGGTCAGGGGTGACCAAGTGGCATCCAGAAGGTGTTATGTTAACGCCACCCGAAGGAGAATGAGGGAAGCTATGGCTTTCCTTCAGACTGATGCCGATCCTCGAGAGGAGTTTGGGCGTCCCGCCCCCATGGAGGATCTGAAAGAGGTCGAGATTGACGGACCTCAAAGGAAAGTGAAGATCGGGTCTGCTTTGTCGGAGGAAAGAGCCCGAGAATTGATCGAGCTCCTGAAGGAGTTCAAGGAGCTGTTTGCCTGGTCCCCGAGCGATATGCCAGGAATCAGCCCCGACGTGATAGTGCACGAGCTGAAGATTGATCCCGCGATCAAGCCTATCATGCAGAAGAGGCGCCCGATGGGCGCAGATAAAAGGATCGCGATCCAGCAGGAAGTGGGTAGGTTGCTCGACGCTAGATTCATCAAGGAGCTCCGATTCCAGACTTGGGTCGCTAACCCGGTCCTGGTGAGGAAGAGTAACGGGAAGTGGCGGATGTGTGTCGATTTCCGCGACCTCAACAAAGCCTGCCCGAAAGATTGTTATCCGCTCCCGAGAATCGACCAGCTGGTGGATGCCACGTCGGGACATGAGCTGCTGAGCTTTATGGATGCTTATTCTTGTTATAACCATATCAAGATGGCGAAGGAGGATGCCCCCCACACAGCCTTCTATGTTGATAGTGATGTCTGTCAAAATGATGTTATGCCCTTTGGGCTGGTCAATGCTGGAGCAACTTACCAGAGGATGGTGAACAAGTTGTTCGGGGACATGCTGGGAAAGACCATGGAGGCTTATGTGGATGACATGTTAGTGAAGTCCCGACAGGCGGGAGACCATGTCCGCGACTTGGCGGTGGCGTTTGAGCGGATGAGGTTTCATCAAGTTCGTTTGAATCCGGACAAGTGCGCTTTCGGAGTGAACTCGGGGAAATTCCTGGGCTTTATGGTGAGCCAAAGAGGAATCGAGGTGAATCCCGAGAAGCTGAGAGCAATCGAGGAGATGCAGTCTCCGAAAACCCATCGGGAGGTTCAGGTGTTGAATGGCCAATTAGCCGCGATGAATCGTTTCTTATCCAAGGCGAGTGACCGAGCAATGCCATTTTTTGATGTGCTAAGGGCCCACAAGAAGTTTGAGTGGTCCGACAAGTGCGAGGAGGCATTTCAGGCGCTCAAGCAACACCTCCGTACCCTCCCGCCATTGGCAAAACCGGTTCCAGGCGAGCCGCTTTATCTCTATTTGGCTGTTTCTGAAGTTGCTGTTAGTTCTGTGTTAATAAAGATTGTCAAGGGCAACCAAGTTCCTGTTTATTATGTAAGCAAGGCGTTTGCCAAATCTGAAATGAATTATCCCGATGTTGAGAAGTATCTCTTTGCGTTGATTGTTACTGCTCGAAAGCCGAGGCCTTACTTCCATGCCCATGAGATTACGGTGTTAACTAATCAGCCCTTGAAGCATTTTTTGAACCGACCGGAGGCGTCGGGGAGATTGGTGACATGGGCAGTCGAGCTTACGGAGTTCCGTATTCACTTTGCCCCGAGAACGGCTATTAAGGGCCAGGCATTGGCGGACTTCATTGCATAGTCTACAGCACCCGATCTGGAAGAAGCAGGTCCTGTAGAGGGGGCAGCCATGGAGGTCCCGATAGCGGAGCAATCAGAACAGCCAAATGAGGAGAACACTTGGGAAATGTACACTGATGGTTCTTCAAGTGTAGAGGGATCGGGGGCAGGATTTGTATTGATACCGCCCGGTAGAGGCGAGCCCCTGCGATATGCCTTGGCCTTGACGTTTAGGGCCACCAACAATGAAGCTGAGTATGAGGCTCTCATCACGGGCCTTAAAATCGCCAAAGGTACGAGAGTTGATCATTTAAAGGTGAAGTGTGATGATAACCTGATCGTGAATCAAGTCCTGGGGAATTACGAGGCGAAGAACCCGACAATGAGGAAGTATTTGCACGAGGTGCAGACTTTGAAGGGAAGCTTCAAAAGCTTCTACATTGAGGCAATCCCGAGGGAAGAAAACGCGGAGGCAGATGCCTTGAGCAAATTTGCCCTGGGGGTAGCCCCCGAGGAGAATCGGAAGGTGCACTTTCTGGAAAGGGTAATTATCTCAACCATCGATCCATCGGAGGTATGTGCTATTGAAGCAGGATCGGAGGAAAAAGAGGAACCCACCTGGATGACCCCGATAGTCACATACCTGACTACGGGGGCACTCCCCGACGATGAAGTGGCAGCTGTTAGGTTGCGTCGAATCGTAAGCAACTACGTGATGGTGGACAACCAGTTATATAAGAAGGGGCATGTAAAGCCTTTTCTGAGATGTGTGGCGGAGCCTGACACGAATCGGATTCTGAGAGAGTTGCACGAAGGAGTCGCGGCCTGTCATGAAGGGCCCGATCCATTGTGAGGAAAGCGCTGAATTTAGGCTACTACTGGCCTTCGATGAACAAGGAAGCGATAGCGTTGGTCCAATCTTGTGATGCGTGCCAGAGGTACGCTCCGAATATCGTGGCTCCCGCCGCGAACTTGATGTCCATCAAGAGTGCTTGGCCCTTCGCGCAGTGGGGCATTGACTTGGTGGGACCCCTTCCACAAGCGAAAGGTCAGTGCAAGTACTTACTTGTAGCCATTGATTACTTTTCGAAGTGGATAGAGGCTAAGGCGTTGGCCAAGACGACGGGGCAACAGATCGTCAAGTTTCTCCAGACTCAAATCGTATCCCGGTACGGGGTTCCTCAAGTGTTGATCAGCGATAATGGTCCTCCGTTCAATGGGGCTCAGTTGAAGGAGTATCTGGAGGAGTTGAACATCGAGCATCGGACAGCCTCTGTCCGCCATGCTCAGACTAATGGCCAAGTGGAATCAGCTAACAAGATCGTAATGGATGGCTTGAAGAAGAGGGTCTATGCCTTGCAGGGTCATTGGCTAGATGAGCTTGAAAACGTGCTGTGGGCTGTTAGAACAACACCCAAGCAATCGACGAGGGAGACTCCGTTTGGCCTTGTTTATGGCACGGAGGCAGTTGCTCCCGTGGAGATAGCGGTGGCGTCCCATCGCATGAGGTATTATGAGCCTCTGACGAATGAAGAAATGAGACGTCTGGACTTGGACTTGCTTGAAGAGAAAAGGTGGAAGGCTGATGAAGTTCAGGCTCGGATGCGTCTGGCAACAGCCAGATACTATAATCGGCGGGTCAAATCCCGACAATTCTTCGTTGGTGAACTTGTTTGGCGGAGGAATGAGTTCGTCTATCAAGATCGGATCAACAAGCTATCACCGAAATGGGAGGGACCTTACAAGATCGTAGGGATGCCAGCCCCGAATGCGTACAAGTTAGAAGACCTTGATGGCAAGACGTTGAAATATTCTTTCAGTGGCGCACACTTGAAGAAATATCATGTTTGATCCTAAGTCACCTTAAGTGGTGCGTGATGTTAAGTCGCCGCGAATGGCGCAAGTTATCTATCGATTGGTCCGATGTAAGCAAGCTTTGAGTTATTAATGAATAAAATAAGTTGCTTCCGATCAAATTGCTTTTAGATTTATTCTAACTGTTGGTAAGTCGTCTTAAAGGACGCGATAAAAGCCTTCCGAGGTACGATTAAAAAGCCTTACGAGGTACGATTAAGTCGTCTTTTTGGCGCGATAAAAAGCCTTCCGAGGTACGATTAAAAAGCCTTACGAGGTACGATTAGGTCGTCTTTATGGCGCGATAAAAAGCCTTCCGAGGTACGATTAAAAAGCCTTACGAGGTATGATTAAGTCATCTTTATGGCGCGATAAAAAGCCTTCCGAGGTAAGAACAAAAGCCTTACGAGGTATGATTAAGTCGTCTTTATGATGCAACAAAAAGCCTAGGTGTGAATAAAAGCCCTAATGGGTCCGAGTAAGTCGTCTTTATTATGCAGCAAAAAGCCTTAAGGGGTATGATTAAGTCATCTAGAATGACGCGATAAAAAGCCTTAAATGGTACGGTAAAATCATCTTAAGTGATGTGCGAAATTGCCTTGAACGGCGTGAACGAGAAACCTTAAGTGGTAAGTTCTTGTGAAGCATCGGAAGGATGTATGAAGTCATCTTAAGTGATGTATCGAAACGTTTTAAGTAACGAGTCAAGTCGCTTTAAGTAGTGCAATAATAATCGAGACCAAAATAGATCAAAGGAATTTTTCATATAGGCTCGAAGGCCCTAAAGGTTCCGATACAAGGAGGAAATTGTGAAGAGGAAATTACAATGACTTAAAGAATGAAGCATTAAGCCTGGTCCTTGTTGGAAGTTGGGTCCTCAGCAGCTTCGGAGGGAGCAGGGTTCACGGGGTCCAGGGCAGAAGGCTCCGCAGTTCGTGGAGTCGGGTCCGCGGCACCCTCGGGGGCATCAGCCTCATCACTCTCCGCGGGGAGGTTGAAGTATTTCTCCGCGAAGGGGGCGAGGATCTCAGACTTCTTGAAGTCAATGGCATCCTCGTATACCATGTAAAGCTCCTCGACGGCATTGAACAGAACATTCTCCACCTCGGCATTGCAGAACCCCACGGCATCGGCCTTGAAATCGTCGGAGTTCCGATACTCCTCGCGACCCTGAGCCTTTGCCTCAGCCAGCTTGGCAGGAAATTCAGCCTTCTCGGCCTCTAGCCCTGCCTTGGCCTCCTCGAGAATGCTCTTCTCGAGGACGAGCCGCCTCTGCTCCGCTTCGTGCCGCTGCTGTTCCTCTTTGAGAATCCTCCGCTCCCGACGCAACACGGCTTCATAGTCATGGACCTGTTTTTGCAAGTCCATAGCCTTCTGGCCAAGGAGGGTCTGCTCCTTGGTTATCTTTTCCCTTGCCGCCACAGCATCGGCAAGGTCCTACTGGAGCTTGGACAAGGCGTCGAGGTCCGACCTGACCCGCTACTCCTTCAGAGCGAGGATGTAACCAAAGCAGCGCTGTTGGTTCGCAGTTTCCTGAGGCAAAAGGAAAAGAGGTTAAGGTCCGATAATCAAAGGCAAGAGAAAAAGCGAAAGTAAAGTTTTACCTCCATCCGACGGATGGCCATGTCGCGAAGATCCTCGTCGATATCTTCGTCAGCCAAGGAGATCGGACGTCTCAAGGATGGTGGAATGGACCCTGCCAGCAGGTGCAGGGCCAATTCTGGCTGAATGTCTCCCCGATGGAGTGGGACCCCTCGAAGAGACTCGATCGGGTTCCAGGGAACCGTCTCTTGATCGGGGGTGTAAACCTCGTAGAGGCTCCCATCCAGGGGAAGAGGAGGGACGACCCTGGAAGCCTCAGTCAGAGGCTCCGGAGTGGGAGAGCGCAAATCCAAGGGAGGACTCAGGGACACGTCCTCTATAGCTGGCCTCAGGATGCTCCGCCCTGGCCTTTGACGGGGAATCAGGCCTTCATTTGGCTCCTCAGAGGAGGGGGAAACATCCAAGTCAGTCACCTGACGGAACTGAGCTTCCGTCGGGGTATTCTCTGTTATCGGCTCCCGTGGAGTCGCAGCCCTCGCTGGAGTTGCAGCCTTCGTCGGAGTGAGAGCCTCCGATTGACCTGCGCTTGCGGGACGAATAAAGTCAGGAAGTTCATTATTGGGGCACCAGATGACCCCGCGCGAGACGTACTGGTCTTTCCACAGAAGTTGTAATAGCCCGCCTTGAGGACGCGGGGGGGTTTCCCCTTGAAGTATGTATTTGATTTCTCTGACCCGCGCCTGCTGGTCGGAGGGGATAAATTCCTCGGGAACCAACCTCCTGTATTTTTTAATAGCTTGGCGAACACGCTTACCTTCCTCGGCGGTGGTGACACCGAAGGCCTTGTTCACCTCCTCTCTTTTGGCCCGCTTGGCCATCTCGACTTTCTCCTCAGTCGGAGGAGCCGCAGAAGAGGAGACTCCCCTCTTCAAGGACTTCCGCTTCCGCTTGGAGCCTGGGACAGCGTCGGTCTCCCCCTGCTTCAACATGAGATGGGTCAGTAGAGATGCCTTCATGGCTGCAAATATGAAAGTAAAAATGCAGTTAGAAGTGTTACCCAAAGAACCAAATTGTCGGAAATTGAATCGAGGAGTTGGACCCCGATCTTGATCAGGTCCCCCTCCACGAGTTTATTGGCGTCAAGGGGAGCGAAGGACTCCCCCCAACGATAAAGCTGGATAAGTTGCAGGGTGTTGAAGTCGTCCTCGGTGTAAGACTCGAACTTGGGGGCAGGGTCCGCGACAACCTCCCATCGGGGCCACGGCACGGAGCTGTTCTGGACGAAGAAGTAGTACTTCTTCCACCCGCTTTTTTCGGACCCTGAGTCGCGAATGAACCCCCGATCCTTGTTAAATTTCCAAGTCTCGCCATCCCAGCCGAAGCGGGCGAGTTGCTCCTTGGTCCATTTGGGAAGTCGAGGGGTAAAGGAGCAGACCTCAGCCTTGTTACATTTCATTCCGTAAAAGGTACGGAAGAGCAGCAGGTTGTACGTCCATTGTTGGCGGAGGCACAGGACTTGGAAGGCATTCCACACGCGGATAGCGTGTGGGGAGAAGGTGGTTGGATGCGTCTTGTAGAAGTTACACATTTCAACCAGATTCCCGCAGAAAGGGAATCGGATCCCGGCGTTTATCTGTCCCGTGGAGACAAACACTTCTCCTTCCCGAGGACGGGTAACTATGTGTTTTCTCTTGGTGGGTTGGCGAGAATCGTAGGAAAAGCGAGGTTCCCAGGCCGAAGTGATGCAACCTTCCCGGAGAGCAGCTTCATAAAGGGTCTCCGAGATTTCATTAATAGCAAGCTCGAACGTAAAGAGGTTCCTTCCTCTAGAACTGGCCTCGTCTAAAAACGGCCATAACGGGAAAACTTAGGCAAGAAAAAGAAGATGATATCAGTAAATCACGGAGGCAAAGAAGGAAAGTCTTACCAGACATAGTGGGTGATTGATCGGAGAAGACGAAGAGAAGATCTTGACGGCTGGAAGCCTTGAATCGCCAGAGAATCAAACGAGACTTGAAGAGAAAAGCTTCGAGGTTTGACAATGGCAGAGCTTTCAGAAATCAGAACGGTAAGGAAGGAGTGAATAGTGCTAGGGTTTTGCCTTTTATAGATAAAAAGACAGCTGGACAGATTCATATCCGGACCGTTGAAGACGAAACGACTCAATCTGGATCGTCGAGATTATAGGGGACAGTACGGAAGAGACGTTAGTGACGTAATACTGCTTTTTCAGAAAGCAGCAGTCACGCCTGCTTAGGCGTCGTTTCATCATCCCTTGCATTTAATGGTGGAGTAACCGAGGAGCCTCCTCGGATTTGGCAACTATCCTTAGAGTCTCGAGTAATCGTGAGCGAGAAGCTCTGTGATTAAAGAGTTGCACCCAAGGTAAAAGCCTCCGATGGTAATATTGGGAGGTCTGAAGATGAAAGCCTTCGACGATGATGTCGGAAGGTCCGGAATTGGAAGACACGACGGACTATAAGTCCCTCATGTCTTGGGGGAAAATGATGGGTTCCGATGTAATCGTTAGCCCCGTTAATAGTCAATAAACGGCGGGTAAGCCTAGAGGGCCTCGCGAAAGACCTGGAAGGTCTAGGAGCCCAGTATGAAGGGTCCCGACGAGATCGGTCCCGATATATGAATTGAATGCTCCCGACGAGAAGCCTCTGAGTAGGCCCCGATATGCCTTTGAGAAGGTCCCGATAATAAAGCCCCGAGAATGCTGGCCCTGTTCCGTGGGACGAGGGGTCCTGGATGGTGACCTAGAATGAGACAACTCTGGAGTTCCCGATATGGATCGGGACTTGTGATCAGAGGATAAGACCAAGAAACCCGCCTACTAGATAGAGTAGTGGGGAAACGGTTAAGATACGGATAAACTCCCCCGAGATACGCAGGGCGTGCCCGAGATACGCGGAGCGTGGGCGAGATACGCGGAGCGTGGGGCGAGATACGCGGAATCCTGAGCGAGATATACGGAACGTGGGTAAACTGCCAGGCGCGGTTACAGGTAACTGCGGTAACTTCCCCTCCTATATAAAGGAGGAAGTTACCTCAGAACGGTTACACACTCTCTAATACGAACTTAGACTATTGCTATCCACCTCATCGTTCAAACTCTCATTTAAGCATCAGAGAGGGATTCTGGGTCACCAACCAGATCATCCCCTTTTTGCAGGATTACGCGGAGCCAAGGAGTTCAGGTTTTCCGTCAAGAACTTACCGGAGTTTCGACCGTGATCCAACATATGTGTTGTCCGGAAAGAGGAGGACTCAATGATCATTCGTTCGCCGGAACCAAAAGTCAAAATTTTGGTAGATAGGGATCCCATAAAAATGTCGTTCGAGGAATGGGCTTTGGCAAAAAAAAAAAACCAAGAGGCATGTAAAAATACATCATGCATTCATTGTATTAATAATGGATTGACGCTTTTGGCCAAAAAGAAAAAAAATAATGATTGATGCTTTCTTCATCATTCATGAAAACTGAACAGTTAATACAATGTTAAGGATAATTATATACAAAAACTTATAATATTGATAATTTATTTTATTAAAAATTAGTGAAAATTTATTTATTATAACTATATACGTCAACCCTAAATTGATATATAAGGTATGTCAAGATTACATTATTTCAGAGAAATTTACTCATTGGAAAAAAGAAGTTATATTTACCGGAGATAATTGATAAGGTAAATTTAAAACTAAATATCAGTGTTATCAGAACCGGACCGGGGCCTGAACCGGCAGGGCCACCGGTTCCCGGTTCGGCCGGTCGGACCCGGTCCGAACCGGGTCCGACCGGTTTTAGTAAAAAAAATGCAAATTTGCATATCCTCTTTGTAAGTTAACCCTTCTGTAGGTTTTAGTCCGGATCGGGGCCTGCCTCTCTATAAGTTTACCCTAAAAAATTTTTAATTTTTAATTTTTATTTTTTTTTAATGAAAAGAGTCCGAACCGGTGAACCGCCCGGTTCGCCCAAAACCGGCCGGTTCGGTGAAAACCGGACTTCAGAACCGGGTTCGCTTACATCCTCCGGAAATAAGCAAACCGGACCGGTGAGGGGTCCGGTTCCGGTCCGACCGCCGGTCCGGTCCGGTTCTGATAACACTGCTAAATATATAAAAAAAAAAAAAAACTGTAAATAGTTCTTTCTATTTTGTTCCAAGACCACATCATCTGAAAAGCTAAATCATTTACCATATTTTGGTTCATCGATTGAATAAGGAATAGGTAATTGTTATTCCCTATTTTGTTGTTTGGTTAATTAATTAGTGTAGAATTAAGATTTATAATTGCTAATTTTAATGGAATACTCAATCCTATCCAAACCCCTAGGATTACTTATTTCAACATTTCTAAATCAAAAAGAAAAATAAAAAATCATATTTTACGCTAATCTAATTTAATTAGTATAATCTCACGCAGCATAATATATTGAGAATTGGTAAACTTGGATTCAAATTTGTGTTATGTTATAATATGGTGTAGTTTGTTTATTATATATATATATATATATATATATATATATATAATGTGTAAACACCTAATTTTGGTCAGCGCGTAACACGTTCAAAATGTCATATGTGACGCGTCAAAAAAGGAAGTATTTAAATATGGAAGGTCGCGAAGTTTCTAAAGATAGGACTGGGTTAAAATAGGATAGTGTATATGCATTATTTATTGTAAAATATTTAGAAAATATATTATGTTCACCATAAATATATATGTATATTTTCGGAATATTAAATGCATATATTTTTCAGATTTTATTTTCCTAGTTTAGGGGTCCTAGTTTAACTATAAATAGAGTCCTTTTACATGTAAAAAACACACCACAAACAATAATAATACATCAGTTTTCGGAACCCGTGCAAATTTGTCCTGTAGTGAATTTTTTTTTTTTTTTTTTGCAGAACCCTCGTCTTCTATCCGTGACCGGAGGTCACCGGCCTCCGCCGGCAGCTGCCATCCCGCCGTTCGCTGCCCACGCTCCACCACACCCTCCTCGCCTGGCCCGCCGGTGTCCCTGCCGGTGACCCCCCCCTCTCTCTCTCTCTCTCTCTCTCTCTCTCTCTCTCTCTCTCTCTCTCTCTCTCTCTCTCTCTCTCTCTCTCTCCTGAATTTCTCTCCCGACCAGATCTGCCGCTGCCGAAGCTCCGGTCGCCGCTGCTTCACCCTCGACCGCCGCCTATTCCTGAACTCGCCCAGCCCAGCTCTGCCCGGACCAGCATGAACCCGCCACCGTCGTTTCACCGGAACCACTGGACTCACCGGAGTCGACCGAACCGTCCCTGCATGCCTGGTGGTCTGCTGCTGCCTGTTTCGCCGGTTTAGTTCGTCCTCACCGGAGTTCCTCCACCCGCCGTGGCCGTGCTGCTTCGCTGGAGTCCGTCGTCGCCGCTGGAGGTCGTCCTACTGCTGGCCTTCTCCCCTCCATCGTCTCTGCAGGTTTTTTTTTTATTATTATTATTATATTATAATTAATTAATAATCGTAATATAATTACTTAAATTTAATTAATAGTTTGAATATAGTTGTTCAAATTTAATTAGTAGTTTAAGTGTAGTTGACTAAATTTAATTTGATAGCATGTTAGAAGTTTTATTTTAGTATTTTAGATTTCATTTTTATTAGGAGTTGTAGATAATAATTTATTTTTAGACTTAGATAATATTTTGCACATGATAGAAATTTAAATAAATCCTGACATCGTTAGATTAATTTGTGACATGTGTTCAAATAGAGAAATTGGTAAATTTGTGAATTGAGTATCGAAAGGGCGTGATTAATTCAATGTGTTTTAATTCGTAATAGAACCCCCGAACTCGAGTTTCTTATCGTAGACCGATTTTACACCTAGGAGTTTAATTCATTGCTCGCTTAGGTAAATTTAGGATTCTAGTTAGCCTAATTAACTAGTGGCGACTCTTCCAAAATTGCACGTTTTCAAAACGTAATCGTCGTAGGTCAGATTTTAGGTCCAACAATTTGGAGACTCTGCTGGGGACGATTTAGAGGGTTCGGGCTCATTGTATTCGCTTATTGCCATGTTTTTTTTTTAGTTTTCATATTTTATTATATTCACCATTCTAACATTGTTTTTTTGTGTGGCAGGTACATATTTTTAGAGTAATTAATTGACATTTTTTTTGTGGCATTATTTGAATTCGCACACCCACTTTAGAATAATCACCAAAACGCCTAAAACCCAGGGCGACTAGGAACCCCGGAAGTTTAGTACGGTACGACCGGAGCGGCTGGGTCGCCGGTACGGCTCGGAAAAACTCTACTCGCTTGTGAAGGTCTTATGATCCCTATGATGGGGGTGAGGAAACCACCTTGTCGGGAACCTATCAGTGGAACCTACCTTGTAGAGCAAAGCCACACATTTTTTTACCCCTAACATGTTGTTTTTTATCCGTGTTTTTTGTTGTTGTAAAAGAGTTGTCAGGAAAACTGTAAGTTTTTTTAACTGTGTAACTTTTATTCCCATGCATTCATCTAACTGCATTTAAAAAAAAAAAAAAAACTTTTTCAGCTAAGTAGTTAGTCATTTAGAAATTTTATTTCCGAACATGCATTTTGTATGCATTGTTTTTTTTTTAAAAAACCTCTTACCTGAATTTTTTTTTTTTATATTCGAACTGGTTGTAAGTTGTAACTTTCTTAAGAGTTGAACTTTAACTTTCGAGCGTGCATGAGCATTAAAAAAACCTCAAAGTGTCATTCATTTTTTTATCCGAGGTGTATTACACTTTTTCGACAAGATCGTCTCAACATTCGCATGAGCAAGCGTTTAAAAAAATGAGAGTTTTGATGCTAATTTTTTAAAATAGTTTAAATGTTTAGTTGAGTGTGACTATTCGAGCTTAAACAAAGGACGAGAAAATTCTTTTGAAAAAAACTTCATTTTGAACATCTATCGTGCGTTCGAGCCAGATAGTGCACTCAGCGAACTCATTAAACTCTAAGCTAGTGCAAAACACCTTAGATCATAAACTTTGATTCTTTCTGAAATGTAATCAAACTTATGAATGACATTAGAAGTTTTCCGAAAAATCATTCATGACTCTTTTAATTCTTTATACTAACTTTCGTGTTTGGTATTTTCAGGTACCCTTGGTTAGATATCCTGTATATATAAGTTATGCCGGACAAATGGGGCAACAAAAAAGAACGTGCAGCCATCCAGTTGCATGAAGAAAAATTGCGCACTCGGGATATCCAACGCTCAGGTACGATGAATTGTACTTAATTTTTCCTTGAGATTTGAGTGTCCTTACTCTTTTTGCATATACGACGACCATTTCGACCGAGGTCGCAACCACGTGAAATGTGACTGCTTCAAAGAACTCCCATGCCAAAATTCCACATACCATGTGTGGAATTCATACGCGTCCCCGAACCAAATCCTACATCCGTTCTACGGTGAGGTCTAAACCGGTCAGTGGTAAACAAGGGGCACCTCCCATTGAGATCGAAAATGTCCAAAGATGGAAAATATCAAGAGATCATCAAGGGTCCCCAAAAGATTCAATGTGCCGATCAATGATCATTTGAGATGTCAAGCAAATGAAGCATTATTGTTTGTGCATTCCGTCAGAGGTCCAGGGGCATGTACTTTCCGGTCGGTGTTCACATACAAGTTGTGTTTTCTAGATGGAGCAGGAAAATCAGGACATGCGGAAGAGCTAGTCGCATAGCAAGCACATTGCCCACTATAAAAAAATTCAACACCCAGGTAAGAGAAGTTGTGATCATTTTTATCCCCGAAATTTGAGTTTTTCCTTAATCATTGTGCAGTTTGGATAATCATCCTAATCAAAGCCCCTGAAGAGCACATCTCGTGCGCGACCCTTTGCTCGCCGCAAGCTGTCGAATTGTCCCAGATACCTCATGCATTTGCAGACTACTGTGCCAAACTCAACACCATCCATGTGTGTTCATCAACCAGACCATTCATACAGAATGTGACGAGCCTAACCCGATTAGTGCTAGCTATGGGGCATCCAAAGACGAGATTGAGCAATAGCCGGGGCACTTGAGAATCCGAGATTAGAAATCATTGCATATGTCATCCATTGGTCGCAGGGTCCCTTCAGGGCGTCGACACGATCGACATTGATGGATAAGTGTCCAATTCGGGTTCGTGTTTACGTTTCGGGCCTCGTCGACACGTCAAAAATTACATCTCGGTTTAAAAACATCTCCCACGGTATCAAAACGGTCCGGAGGCGCGTTTACGCGCGTCCGGACCGGACCTCCGGGTTGCAACAACCCGGACGTCCGGGTTGTGGCAATCCGGACCTCCGGATTGCTCACAATCCGGAGGTCCGGGTTGCGTGACAATTCGGACCTCGCCGAATTGCCCAAATTCGACGAGGTCCGGATTGCCTTACGGGTATCGCGCTATTACCGTACCCGCGATTACCGTTACGCGTAGAGAAGTCAAGTTCACGTACTACCAACAAGGATGACGGTTACCGCACGTTCTTGAACCGTCATCAAACCGCTTTAAAACCGGGTCCGGTCCCAAGAAAGCCTATAAATAGGAGGTCTTGGTCACCCATTTTCACACATTCTCTCATTTGCCCAACTTTGGTATTTTGAGCTCTGACTTCTCTCTAGAAATTCTCTCTCTCTAGAAATTACATTTTTGCCACTATAGCGACTTAAGCATCGGAGAGGGCTCCGCTAGCACCACCCCCCCCCCCCCCTCTCCGTGCTAGCATTGGTCCTTAGTGCAGGTTCCGACGCCCTGAGTCACATCCGCCCTGAGTCACATCCGCCCTGGGTCACAACCTTGCAGGGTCACAACCTTGCCGGGTCACAACCTTGCCGGGTCACAACCTTGCCGGGTCACAACCTTGCCGGGTCACAACCTTGCCGGGTCACAACCTTGCCGGGTCACAACCTTGCCGGGTCACAACCTTGCCGGGTCACAACCTTGCCGGGTCACAACCTTTCCGAGACACAGACCTCACGCGGGAGCAAGTCCGAACACTCGTCAGTGGCCCAACTTCCTCCTGACGGAAGGGTTACAGTCTGCACAGCTACGTAAATAGACGCGTCCTTACGACTCTGTTCAATCCGGACGCAACATTGGCGTCGTCTACGTGATTCGAACAAAAAGCTACAGTACCGCAGAAATCATGGCGAGTGATCACAACCCTCCCGAAGAGGTGAAAAACTTAAGGAAAAGGCCCGGGCGTCCCAGGAAGTCCCCGGTGAACAAAAGAGCAGGATGCCAAGCTCCAACTGGGAGCCAGTCAGGACCCTCCCACATCCCAAGAGCTACTTCCGTAGCTTCATCCATACCGACTGGCAATGTGCCCAACGCACATCACAGAGAGCCAAAGGACAAACACCACGCGCATCCACCTGGTTTTGAGTCAGAAATGCACGAGGATGAATCCCAAACGGAGATGCCACAAGGCGAGCAAAGAGCGGGGGCAAACCCGATGCCCACCGTTACTCCAGCGATGATGGCTGCGCTGGAAGAGCTTCTCGCATTCCGCGAGTCTCTCAAAAACCAAGGATACGCAGCTCAGCCACCTCCGGCCAACCAACAGTATGCTGCGCCAGCAAGAGAGATGTCGCAAGACACTACTCGCTATGGCAATCCTTTCCAGGGCGGAAATCAGCACGCAAGATATGAACCTGCACGGTCATACACTCCTTTCCAAGGAGCCCAGCATTGGAGGAACGAAAGGCAGCCCCCATTCTACCACCCACAGCAGCCAACGAGAGATGATCCTTTTCAGGCCACAAGCAAGGATCAATCTGACATCCACCACAACAATGGTCAGCAAAATCCTTCAACAGGTTATGCTGAACCAGTAAAAGGGTTCACCGCCGAAATGCTAGAAGAAATGGTGGAGAAGAAGATGAAGGAGGCCAAAATGAAGAGTATGCACGCTCTTGAAGAAAGGGCGTCACATCCGTTCGCTGATCACTTGGTGAACAGTCGCGTCCCAGACGCACTGTACCGAATTGGAGGAGACCCCTACCGGGGAAAAGGAGACCCAATTGAACACGTGCAAAAGCACGAGGCCTCTCTGCTAGGCAGGACAAAGAACCCGCATCATTTCGCAATGACGTTTTCACAAACTCTTGCCGGGTCTGCAGCGCACTGGTTCTTTTCACTTCCATGTGGAAGCATTACTTCATGGGCGGACTTAAAGGCCAAGTTCATTCAACGGTACATGGGCGAGCGCACATTGTTAAAAGGGGCAAACGCTTTGGACGACGTCCAACAACAAAACGAGGAGTCCTTGGCCGACTACTACGTCCGCTTCAATCAGAACATTTCTGACATTCAGGGAAACCTGACTGAGTGAGAAATTGTTCGGGCTATCATCCGAAATCTCGGACGAAGAGGCAATGCCCTGGCTGAAAAAATGGCAAAGCGCCCAGCAGAATCTATGGAAGAACTAGCCGCAAGAGTCAAGGAGTACATAGACCTCGAAAGGTTCAGAAGCCAGAACAAGGCAAAAATCGCTACAGCGAAGGCGAAGGATAACCCAAAACAGAACCAGCCAAAACCACACTCAAGTGGTCATCAAGGAAGACATTGGCAACCTCAGCCGAAAAGACCCTTCCAAGGGGACTTTCAGAAGCCAAAGGAAGTAAATCTTGCCAACTGCATCCCTCTGAATGCCCCGCTGTCTGTAATTCTGAAAGAAATGAAGGACGCGAATTTGTGGCAGGAACCAAACAACTACAGGAAAAGCCCACTGGGAAGAGACAAGGACAAGTGGTGTGAAAACCACGAGGTCTTCGGGCACGAGACCGATAGCTGCGTCAGTCTACGCTTCCGAATCAACAATCTCGTCCTCAAGGGCGAATTGAAGCAATTTGTTGATCAAGGCAACAACCCCTCGAGGAAGACTCAACCAGAGTCGTCAAAAAGAACAAATAAGGGAAAAGAGAAAGCCCATGACAACCCTCCGCCAGCCAAGCGAGGGATAATTAACGTCATACACGGAGGGCCTGCCGCCGGAGGACACATATCTAATGCTCGGGACATTTAAGCATCCCAAGCAGCAACACTGCCAAAGTACGGAAAGCGCAAGCAACCCGAGCAAGAAGACGTAGTCATCCAATTCTCCAGGGAAGACTTGAAGCATATCGTTTACCCCCACGATGATGCTTTAGTCATTACCATGGATATTGACGGGTACGATGTGAAAAGAATTCTTGTGGATGGTGGAAGCTCTGCTGACATTCTACATGTCAGAGTTCTGGAACAACTAGGAAAGTCTGTCAAAGACTTGTCCCCAAGAACCTTCTCATTAGTCAGCTTCGCAGGAGCAGCTACACAACCCTTGGGTACAATCACACTTCCTGTCATCCTTGGCCAGGGGTGGAGAGCATTACATATCAACATCACTTTCGTAGTTGTAAAATCTCTCGGAGCCTACAACGGAATCTTGGGACGAACAACGATCAATCCCTATGTGATCGTGCCCTCCACCGTCCACCAAAAGATTAAGTTCCCAACAGAACACGGGATTGGGGAAGTGCTCGGCGATCAAATAACCGCAAGACGTTGCTACGTCAATGCCTTGAGAGCAAAGCACCAATACAATGTGGCCATGATAAGTTCCTTTAAGAGGCAGAAGGTCGTTGACGAAAGAAAGAAGCAACTGATGGAACAAGCTATTACAGTTTGGTCCCAACAAGGAAATATCCAGCTCTCGCCATGGCACCAGATATGGCTCGTAAAGCAGGGAGAAGACGAGCCAATCATGGAATACTTCATCAGATTTGCCTCCAACGCCTCAACAGCAAAAGCAACAAGAGAAGAAGTGATAAGTGTGTTCTATGCAAACATGAACGCCAGATCTTTCCTTCTCTTTGGACGAACTCATGGATGGCAAACAACAAAAACCATGGCGGACCTAAAGTATAAGCTTGAGACAGCAGTCTCATGCGAACAAGAACTGAGGTGGGGTACACCCCTCAGTTGGGACAAAGGAGTTCAAGCAACCATGAACAAGCAGGAAGACGCAAGCATTGTTATGGACAACATCTTCACACCACTCAACACGGTGGCCGAAGACATTTATGTCAGCCTGCTGGAAAACAAGCTCCCAAGTCCACTTGTCCCGGAGACAGCTTTCTTGGGCAACAATATCAGAGAATGGTGCAAGTACCATAAAACGTGGGGGCACAACACAAACATGTGTCCACCATTAAACTGGGAAATCGAAGAATGCATCACGCTAGGTGCATTGAGGCGATTTGTTGCAACCAACTACGCGACATCGTCATCAAACCAAACATGACGAAACAGGAGAAACAACTCTCTTTTAGATTACTTTGCGCATTCCCACTATTTCTAGTATAACCAATGTAAATACGCGCAAGTATCTAATAAATTCAATCTACGTTTGTAGGTACATACTTATCTCTTGCACGCTATTTTTTGGATTAAACGCGAAGAAACAAAACTACGCGCCTATTATCTACTTCAATAATCCAAGAAATTATGCCATGTGCAAGCAAAATCTATTACGCGTTATGGCAACGCTTATCAACAACAACCTACTCATATTGACGACTACATCAAGGCGTCATCATGGAATCAAAAACTTGGAAGTACAGGCTACACTACGATTACTACTCAGGAATTACACCAAGTAGTAACCTATGCACAAAAATCTACTTCAACAATACAAGCTAAGCATTGTCTGAAAGGAGGGATTTATGGTATACAACACCAACATATCTGTTATCTACACCAACAAGGAGTTTATTTCTCCATTCATAACATAGGCTTCTATCTCTAGAAGGTGCCGATAACACAAAGCCATCAGGCTATGTGTACAACCAACTCATTCCGCAATAACAACCTGCGGACTATTATCAAAACAACAACTATTCAGGGCGTCAGCTACAAGCAATGTCTCGGATTAACACCAAGACCTACCACTAAAATATCTCGGAACAACGCCAAGGCCTACTATCAAAATAGCATGTTGAGGTATCCTCTTTTTTAAAGACAAGCCCCATGTTCACTTCTAAAAAAGGACATGCTGTGACACCTCCGGTTAGAGGCAAATCTTCATGTTCATAGCCATTCCCTGGATTCAGAACAGGATGGGCATACGGGGCTGATCACCCCTCAAGCGGCGGAAGTTCTCTGTTTAGACAACGTCCCCACTCTACAACAAGTGCGTATATCCGGTTCAGGGTGCACTCTTTATGGCGAGTGTCCTCTATCTAGTCGGCATTCCCATATTACGAACGCCATCAGAGTTCGTTTTATACGGCGGAAGTTCTCTGTTTAGACAACGTCCCCACTCTACAACAAGTGCGTATATCCGGTTCAGGGTGCACTCTTTATGGCGAGTGTCCTCTATCTAGTCGGCATTCCCATATTACGAACGCCATCAGAGTTCGTTTTATACGGCGGAAGTTCTCTGTTTAGACAACGTCCCCACTCTACAACAAGTGCGTATATCCGGTTCAGGGTGCACTCTTTATGGCGAGTGTCCTCTATCTAGTCGGCATTCCCATATTACGAACGCCATCAGGGTTCGTTTCATACAGCAAAAGTTCTCTGTTTAGACAACTTCCCCACTATAACAAGTGCGTATATCCGGTTCAGGGTGCACTCTTTATGGCAAATGTCCTCTATCTAGTCGGCATTCCCATACTACGAACGCCATCAGGGTTCGTTTTATACGGCAAAAGTCCTCTGGCAAAGATGACAATTCCGTACTACAGATTTTCAAACTGTGTTGCATGGTTCCTGGACGCAGAAAGCATGCATCACAATTCATATTCTCAAAAGTGTTACATGGTCCCTGGACGCAGGAATCATGTATCACAAATATTCTTTCAAACATTTTACCAAACACTTTTCCAAAAAATTTTATCAACACGATTTTTTGGAGGTACCACATTCAATGCCAAAATATTTTCTCAAATATTTTATCAACAAGCCTTTTAGGGTTCACAAAAATGTTTCTCCAAAAACAAAAATGTTCTTACGTATGCTTCCCCAACGCGGGTTGATACACGCTGTCAGGTGCGTACCCTGTTTAAAACTCGTAAAATTTACAAGTCGAGTCTTGTACAACGTCGCCTTAGAGTGGAACTAAGAGACGGTATAAACTAGTATCTTGCTTAGCCAAGATAACTCCTTTCAAATAATACTCTTACGTATGCTTCCCCAATGCGGGTTGATACACGCTGTCAGGTGCGTACCCTGTTTAAAACTCGTAAAATTTACAAGTCGAGTCTTGTACAACGTCGCCTTAGAGTGGAACTAAGAGACGGTATAAACTAGTATCTTGCTTAGCCAAGATAACTCCTTTCAAATAATACTCTTACGTATGCTTCCCCAACGCGGGTTGATACACGCTGTCAGGTGCGTACCCTGTTTAAAACTCGTAAAATTTACAGGTCGAGTCTTGTACAACGTCGCCTTAGAGTGGAACTAAGAGACGGTATAAACTAGTATCTTGCTTAGCCAAGATAACACTTTTCAAATACACTACTTGTTGAGATATATTGCTATACGCAAAAATACTCGGCAGTTTGCAACACATATAGCGGCAAGCTATTCAGGAAAGAAGGGCAATATGCATAATGCATCAGGCAGGCAATCAGGAGAATATCTCAACTTATCAATCAGGAAGTGGCTATTGGTCACGACCGCAGGGACTATGTCTACGTTACTAGTCATCCACATTCAATAAACACAGTAAGTGGTAACGGTATGAAATATTACTAACAAGTTATCATGCAAACTACTGTGTATAAAGCAGGTTCAAACGACGTAGTTCAAACCGAACAAGTCGTAAACAACAACTAAGGAACAACTACAACAAGTCTTCAAGCATAAAAGCCGGGGGGCAAACAGACTCAGAAATGAGTTCAACATATCCAAAAGATGGCACAGATTAAAAATGCCATCATCTCTAACAGGACTCGGCGGAACAAGCAGAAGTTGCCACCGTTTTCTCCAAACAAAATCTACAATGCGCAAGTCGCAACATCCTATGCTCTACCCATCTCGCCATGCCTTGGAATCTAGCCAAGAGGGGCGATCACAACACTTAACAATGCGCGACGTACAGTCGCAACTACGGACATCATGTTCATCATTTAAGGATATATATCCTATCTCTCAAGTCCAAAGCATATGGACAACATAGATAACTCAAGGTATGAAATATTACTAACAAGTTATCACATAATTACTATTGAAAACAGGTCCAGGTGACGAAATATCACGTAAGCAAAAGCATGAACAAAGAATTATCAACATCAACCCATTCACAAAGGGTTCAACATGCTGGAAACAGATAGCAAAACAGCAACCAAGAGTCTACATCATCTCTAAGGACTTATGACCAAGAGTTCATAATGTCAACAACAAATGCAAGAATGATTGTTTCAACGTTCAGCACAACATAGCTCTTCAACATAAGGGCGACAATCAGAAATCAACAAACACTTATCTCAGTAGGAGTAACGCTCCTCCTTGGGCCGGTCCCTCGACCGGGGGGCAGAAGACGCCACTACACAACCCTCAACTCTATTTCTCTTATCACAAGAAAGAGTTAGCACGGTCATGCTCAGCATAAAGAACCAAAAATTGCTCGAGGAACACGCCCCTGCGTCGGATCTTCCGAGAATTATGCTAAGAACAGAAACTGCAAGCCAACGATATATTGGAAAGTGCTATCAACAATACAGTCAGTGCGCAAGCACGCACCAACACTTATTCAAGCACTTATGCAACAGACGCTCCATGTGAGAACAACCACAAACGTACAAGACTTATTAAGTCTTCGTGCAACAAGTAACAAGCATCGCGCAAGGGGGGCAACCTCTTCAACACATCAACGCGCGTATCAAGGTTAACGCGCGTATCAACATCAACGCGCGTATCAAGGTTAACGCGCGTATCAACATCAACGCGCGTATCAAGGTTAACGCGCGTATCAACATCAACGCGCGTATCAAGGTTAACGCGCGTATCAACATCAACGCGCGTATCAAGGTTAACGCGCGTATCAACATCAACGCGCGTATCAAGGTTAACGCGCGTATCAACATCAACGCGCGTATCAAGGTTAACGCGCGTATCAACATCAACGCGCGTATCAAGGTTAACGCGCGTATCAACATCAACGCGCGTATCAAGGTTAACGCGCGTATCAACATCAATGCGCGTATCAAAGTTAACGCGCGTATCATAGTTCCATGTACGTACATACATGTCGACGAGGATGCACGTCGACAAGGAGAAAATATTTTCTAAGTGTTTCCATGTACGTACATACATGTCGACAAGGATGCACGTCGACAAGGAAAAAATATTTTCTAAGTGTTTCCATGTACGTACATACATGTCGACAAGGATGCACGTCGACAAGGAGAAAATATTTTCTAAGTGTTTCCATGTACGTACATACATGTCGACAAGGTTGCACGTCGACAAGGAGAAAATATTTTCTAAGTGTTTCCATGTACGTACATACATGTCGACAAGGTTGCATGTCGACAAGGGGAGAATACTTTCTAAGTGTTTCCATGTACGTACATACATGTCGACAAGGTTGCGTGTCGACCTATGCAGTCAAAAACGAGTTTCTAGGTAGAGACGGAAATGGGATGTAAAATCGAGTCGTAGAATCGAGTCGTAGAGACGTAAGTTTCTACGAACTTAGAATGTTAGTCAAATAAATAAGAGTGTAGAATTTTTTTTTTTTTTGGTTAAGAGTGCATAGACTTGTTATGTTGATAAGTTGTTAGAATCCTAAATTTGGTTATCAATAATTATATAGATAAAATATATACACTAAATTAAATGATAATATTAGCATTAACCTAATGCAACTAATGTTAATTGAAGAACGTAAAAAAGTCTAGGACATTATTATCACTTGTTACAAGTTAGAGGGTTTTTGTGTTAGCTATATAACTTTATTTTTTCTGGTAGAAGTTAGCTATATATACTAAAGTATTGTAAAAGATTATTTTATTACAAAATTAAATATGAAGTCGGCAAATAATCCTCCTCTCTGTCAATCCCTTTTCACTTTCCCTTTCATTTCCTTCATCTTTCATCTTCCAATTTCCATGTTATCTCAGTCAAAATTCCTTAAATTCAGAGTTATTACTCTTTCACTTTAGAGTCTAGTCCCCACGATGGAAAGCAACCAGATCTGGTTTGTGATTGATCTGCTATGGCTATGGAGAAAGTAGAGGGCGAGCAATAACAGTGGCATCACAGCACAACCACCAAGCCAGAGATGCATGTTCGCCGCCCATCAGAGATGTTGTCGGTAATATTGGAGAAGCAATCTTCAGTTTCCTTCTTCCGCCGTTGAGGAATAGTACGAGATGGGTTCACCGGCTTCAGTTAGGTTCTTGTTAAAAAACCAGGTTTTTACCTTTTAGGTTTTGGCGTCTTGTTTTTATTTTAACTTGAATCATCGAACCTGCCGGTTTTCTCGAAAAACCGCCAGTTCACGATCAGTTTTATAGAAAATCGGCCGGTTCACGATCTGTTAAATATCTGGTTCTGTATGGTTATGATAATTATGTACTGAAGTGTGGAAACGCTAAAAACGTTAAAAAAACGCGTTTTTGTACGAATTTACGACTCTATAGAACGACTTCACCAGTTTCTACTCTGTTCACGATTCTAGCACGAGTCAACTCGTTTTCTTATGTAGAAGCGTAATATCGTACGTTTTTACGTGTTGAAAACGCGAATTTAACTACATAGGTGTCGACAAAGGGAGAATATATTCTAAGTATTGCCATGTACGCACATACATGTCAACAAAGATGGATTGCATACAACGAGTAGCCATGCCCCTTAAGCACACCTACGACGCTCATCGACAAAGCTCATACAACGACATCTATGGTAACAAGCATTAGATATCGTTTAAATATTTCCTAAGTGTTTTAGCATACTTGCAGGTAATAACCAACAGTCTATACCTGACACTCATTATCGACGCGCGTATCAACGTCAACGCGCGTATCAACATCAACGCGCGTATCAACATCGACGCGCGTATCAACGTCAACGCGCGTATCAACATCAACGCGCGTATCAACATCAACGCACGTGACCAAGTTCCACGCACATAGTAAAGTTGGTACGCACCAAGGAAGGGACTAACATCCTAAGGGGCTATCATACAAACGGGGGATTAACGCGACGAACCGTAAGAATCGAACGTGGCAACGCTTAAGGAAATTTTTTCTCTAAGGCATCAAGACGACAAGTGACTATGCCTAAAGTTACTGGGCAACCCCCGACAACCAAAAACCCGCCAAGAAGGAAAATCATGCATACCGACCAAAAACTCCTACACAAGGACACGGGGGCACTATGTCCGAACGGGGAATTCTACCTCAACTACCCACGGGAGTGAAAATCGTCTAAGTTATGAACTAACGGCGATAGTAACGGCAATCAATCAGCGATTATTTGATATACAAGCATCAACAAGCAGTTCCATACATCAAAAACGAAAAATAGCTCAAACGAACAACAATCCGGCGACATCCAAAGTCAAGTCGAAGCTATCTTTTAAAATTGGGTTTCCAAACTACCTCAAAACGTGACGAAAGATATTCCAATGGACTCCCCTCGTCGAGACGATTCCGGGAAGGTGTGGACCGAAACGAGGCGAGCCCGGGAAGGCGGCGCGTGGGCCACACGCTCCGGCGAAGCCACTCCACTCGCGGCGGCGCGTGAGGGCGCGTGCGAGGTCTTCTGGCGGCTCCGAAGGCGGCGCTGGAATCCTTGCGACGAACCGAGTCGAATGGTGGTATCGAATTCCAAAAACAAGCCAAAAATCAGACTCGAAACTGTCAAAACGTATCTAAGCTCCACGACGGCGAAGAAACTTTAAAGCACAAAAGCAATTTCGGGAAAGGATGAATGAATTACCTGCAAAGGGAGTGGAATGGTGAACTCCTAGGGTGCTGGAAGGATAAATGGGGATGTGTGTATTTACTAATCCCAAAGAGATGCTTTGTGGATAAGGATCAAAGGATTAGTTTACCTACACTCAAGACTAAACCCCTACGGTATACTCTATCCTCTCTTTTTAAAACTATCTACTCCTATGCATATCTTGACGTCGCACGTATCAAACCCATCATTATGTGCGTATGTTGCAATTTCATGATCCATGATTCGGTAATCACTTAGTCATTTTAGAAGCTTACGGTTTCTATTTCTTGCATTGTGTAATTACGGTCTTGCCACGTCCATCACTCATGCATACATGTTGATAGATACATGTTCGCATAGCGCATTACCGTTTGCTCATGTCTCCGACGATAATCATATTCGCGCATATACACTTCCTATTGCACTAACCATGATGATAGGAAACAAAGCCTTTCGGCCGGAAAATCAAGCGACGGACAAAATCAAGATGCTTGCGTCCAACCAACGATCAAAACCGAAAGGTTAGCGTCAAACTCAAATTGGACAAATATCCTAACTTAAAATAGAGTCAAGAAAGGTTCTAAACCGTTACTTGACTCGGGGGCAAGTGATGGATAAGTGTCCAATTCGGGTTCGTGTTTACGTTTCGGGCCTCGTCGACACGTCAAAAATTACATCTCGGTTTAAAAACATCTCCCACGGTATCAAAACGGTCCGGAGGCGCGTTTACGCGCGTCCGGACCGGACATCCGGGTTGCGTAAAGCAACCTGGAGGTCCGGGTTGTGGCAATCCGGACCTCCGGATTGCTCACAATCCGGAGGTCCGGGTTGCGTGACAATTGGGACCTCGCCGAATTGCCCAAATTCGACGAGGTCCGGATTGCCTTACGGGTATCGCGCTATTACCGTACCCGCGATTACCGTTACGCGTAGAGAAGTCAAGTTCACGTACTACCAACAAGGATGACGGTTACCGCACGTTCTTGAACCGTCATCAAACCGCTTTAAAACCGGGTCCGGTCCCAAGAAAGCCTATAAATAGGAGGTCTTGGTCACCCATTTTTACACATTCTCTCATTTGCCCAACTTTGGTATTTTGAGCTCTGACTTCTCTCTAGAAATTCTCTCTCTAGAAATTACCTTTTTGCCACTATAGTGACTTAAGCATCGGAGAGGGCTCCGCTAGCACCACCCCCCCCCCCCTCTCCGTGCTAGCATTGGTCCTTAGTGCAGGTTCCGACGCCCTGAGTCACATCCGCCCTGAGTCACATCCGCCCTGGGTCACAACCTTGCCGGGTCACAACCTTGCCGGGTCACAACCTTGCCGGGTCACAGCCTTGCCGGGTCACAACCTTGCCGGGTCACAACCTTGCCGGGTCACAACCTTGCCGGGTCACAACCTTGCCGAGTCACAACCTTTCCGAGACACAGACCTCACGCGGGAGCAAGTCCGAACACTCGTCAGTGGCCCAACTTCCTCCTGACGGAAGGGTTACAGTCCGCACAACTACGTAAATAGACGCGTCCTTACGACTCTGTTCAATCCGGACGCAACAGACATATTTTGACTCAATCAACTGAGTCATTCTCTAGAAGATGTTTTGAATTAGAAATTTCAGATTTGCCACTAGGGGCATGTACATAATTGTTGTTGATTATTTCCGTTAAATTTTCGTTTTCAAAAAAAAAAAAAAATAAAAGGAAAAAAGCAAGCAAAAAAAGCAACAAAAAAAAAAGCAAGCAAAAAAAAAAGCAAAAAAAGAGCAAAAGAAAAAAGCAAAAAAATATAGTTTTTTTATTTAGGGTCCCAGCCGCCCTTTAATTGGCTACCGATAAAAATAAAGAGTGCCCATGCAAATTTTGTGAGAGCAGTGAAAAAATAGAAGGGTCACAGTTGTCCTTAAATCAACTACAAATAAAAAGGGTCTCAGTCTCCCTAAAACGACTATAAAGAAAGGACCATAGCCACCCTTCAAATGGTTACAGATAAAGAGCGCTCATGCAACATCAAAAGCGGGAAATAAGTGAAAGGGCCACAGCCACCCTCCAAACGGCTACAAATAAATGAGTGACCCTGTGAGGGCAGGAGAATAAAAAAGGCCACAGCCACCTTTAAAAAATGGCTACACAAAAAGAGCGATCCCGCGAACCCGGTGAGAGCAGGAAAATAAAAGAAAGGGTCACAGTCGTCCCTCTAAACGGCTACAATTAAAGGAGCGCTCCTGGAGCATCAACGACGGGTATTAAGTGAAAGGGCCACAACCACCCTCAAAATGGTTACATACAGAGAGTGTTTTCCGGATCAGAGACGAGGAATGAAGGGCCACAGCCACCCTACAAATGGCTACAATCAAAAGAGCTCCCGCAACATTGAAGACGGTGAGAAAAGGGTCGCAGCTACCCTCCAAATGGCTACAAATACTCCCGCATCGAGGCGGAAAATAAAGTACGGGTCACAGCCACCGTTTGATCGGCTACCATATAAAGAGTGCTTCCGCTAGGTTGAAAACCCGAAAGGGCAACCTAGGCAAAATCAGGAAATGAGAGGCGTGGTTGCAAGTTCAGGAATTGCAATCATGGAAAAAGGAGAGAAAATAAAAAGCTAAGGGGTGTTGGATCACGATTGGAACTCCAGTACGTTCTTGACGGAAGTCTGAACTCCTTTGCTCCAAGTAATCCTGCAAGAAGGGGATAGACCGGGCGGTGACCCATAATCCCTCTCCGATGCTTAAATGAGTATCTCGATGTAGGCAAATATGTATGAGAGTATGAGTGTCAATGTGTTGATCCTGAGGTAACTCCTTCCTTTATATAGAGGAGGAGTTACCCCAGTTACCTGTTGTGATAACTGATGGGGGCAGTTAGCCCACGTTCTGTTTATCTCGGCCACTTGCCCACGTTCCGTCTTTTCAGGCCACTTCCCCACTATGTCGATAGTGGGCGTGTTTCTCGGCCTAATTCTCTGGTGGCAAGTCCTGACGGATGTCGGGGACTCCAGAGTTATCTCCTTTGGTCACCGCTCGGGGCCCCTCGTCATCGGGACAGGGCCAGTCTTCTCAGGGATTCAATATCGGGGCCTACTCAAAGGCATATCATCGGGGCCTACTCAAAGGCATATCATCGGGGCCTACTCAAAGGCATATCATCGGGACCGTTCAGCTCGTATGTCGGGACCGACCTTGTCGGGTCCTCTCGTATTGGTCTTCTAAGCCTCTTTTGGGGCCCAGTGGGCCTACTTCGCCGTTTAGTCGTCGTTAATGGGCCTAACGGCTATATCGAAACCCATCAAGGGGCACGGTCAAAAATCTCTCAATCGGCCGTGGCAAAAGGAGAGGAAAAGAGAAATTCTCAACCAAAAAAAAAAAAAAGAGAGAAGAAGAAAAAAGAAAAAAGAAAAAAGATCCCGCTAAGTTGTCGCACAATGCACAATTTAGGCAAAAATTAGGGACAAACACTCACGCGCAAGCCTATTTTCTACGATACAGCGTCTTCATGACAGGCGGGACGGTTACAGTCTGCTCTCGCAAGTCACCATGCAGGGATGAGTAGGACTGTTACAGTCTGTTCCTACGAGTCAACTTCAAGGTAAGCAGGATGGTTACAGCCTGCTTTCGCGAGTCACCATTTAAGGACGAGTAGGACTGTTATAGTCTGTTCCTACGAGTCAAATTCACGGCAAACAGGACGGTTACAGTCTGTTCTCGCAAGTCACCACTCAAATGATAAGTAGAACTGTTACAGTCTGTTCCTACAAGTCACAACCGACAATCAGGATCTGAAGTTTTCCAGCTTCCTAAGAGTCAACCCCGACGAACGAAGCCTTAGTATTCAGCCTTCGCAAGTCACGCCACTAGAGGCACTTCTCCAACGGACACCACTAGAGGCTCTTCTCCGACATACGCCGCTAGAGGCATCGCCAAAGGGTCTCCGGTACGGTCTGACGTAGAGGTCTTCCGCCACCAGAGATATCACCAGAGGTTTTCCCGGTACGGTCTGACGTAGAGGTCTTCCGTTACCACTCGCCACTAGAGGCATCACCAAAGGTTCTCTGGTACGGTCTGACGTAGAGGTCCCAGAGATATCACCAGAGGTTTTCCGGTACAGTCTGACGTAGAGGTTTTTCCGTTACCACTCGCCACTAGAGGCGTCACCAGAGGTTGTTGGTACTGTCTGACGTAGAGGTCTTCTGTTACCAATCATCACCAAAGGTTTTACTTTATTGCACGCCACTGGAGGCTTTTTCTTGTCGCTCGCCACTAGAGGCATCATCGATCAAGATTTTACTTTTCCGCACGCCACTACAGGCTTTACTTTCAGCACCGCCAACGAAGGCACCGCCAATAGGGGCACCGCCGACCGAGGCTTTACTTTCTGCAGCGCCAACGGAGGCACCGCCAACAGGGGCACCGCCGACCGAGGCTTTACTTTTTCCGCACGCTACTGGAGGCTTTACTTTCTGCACTACCAATGGAGGCACCGCCAACAAGGGCACCGCCGACGGAGGTTCTATTTTCTGCATGACCAATGAAGGCACCGCCAACAGGGGCAGCGCCGACGGAGGTTCTATTTTCTGCGCTACCAATGGAGGCACCGCCAACAGGGGCACCGCCGACAAAGGTTCTACTTTCTACATCGCCAACAGGGCTACGCTAATAGAGGCACCGCCAACAGGGGCACCGCCGACAGAGGCTCTATTTTTTTGCACTTTCCGAAATAATCCAGGAGTTTCCTTGAAGATTCGAAAACTTGAAAGAAGATATACTTCCCAACCGAAATTAGTGTTTACTCGTCTTTGGACAAATCCCCTCGAACTTGTTCTATGGGAATTCGCCCAAAGAGGGGCAAGCTGTAAACACCTAATTTTGGTCCCATGCACCAATTTTTTTCTATATTTCTTATTATTAGGTAACCACGATTGAAAGTGATTGTGAATGAGGATCGAGGATCGCAAGTGATAGGTGATTGAAGATGTGTTTTCTAAATTAAGTGAAACAATGAAGTTATGTTTAATTTAGATTTCGTGTATGAAACAGTGAATGTATGTTTACTTTTCTCGTATGAAACAATGATGTTGTATTAGTTTGAATAATTGTGGTTAAATGGTTTAATCGTGGTTAAAAACCATGGTTATAGTTATGGTTATGGTATGAAGAATCATAACCGCAGTGGTTATGGTTATGGTTATGGTATGAGTGAAAAAAATATGGTATGGTTATGGTATTAGTGCTATTTGCACCATACCCTCACCATCGCCAGCCCTAGCTATAGGTAACCAAGATACTGCAACGTGGAAAATCATCAAAATAGAACCTCATTAACACGAACAAATGATGTTTCCTTTTCAAAGACAAACTTATATTAAATAAAGTTCCAATGGATAAAAAGAGAATATTAAAAGTTGTTTGTTGTATAAAGTTCATTTTGGATTTACAAAACTTTCTCTCATTAGCTGAAATTTCTTCAACAACATTCGGTGATGACATTTCTCTATTTTCACCAAAAGAAGAAGAATTCATGGTCCTAATTAAACACTATGTAATTCTGAAACCCTCTTTGACATTGCGATTAATGAATTACCTGGAACTACGAATGACCAAGTTACACCAAGTGCTTAAATTGTTTTCTTAATCGTGAGAATAAAAAGTGAAAGTGTAAGTTTCTTAATGGTTCAATTTGTTTCAAGTCTAATAAGAAAAATGTTGCTTGTCCACTATTTTTTTTTTTTTTTGCCATGGCTTGTCCACTAATTGGCAATTTAATAAATAAAAAGTACGGGAATTGTTAAAGAGTTTCATTAAAGTGAATGATGCTACTCAATAAAAAAATAAAATTAAATTGGATGATGCTACTTTCTTAATAGATTTATTTAAGAATGGTCCAAAAATATGTTGTAAATCATTCCCAAATATTAATACATGATTATAACATTGATATTTTGTATATATGTCTCTGTTTTTAACTAACAGAGCTGACGTTTCTAATCTTACCACCACATCTACGAATGACCTGAGAAAAACAGGCGTCTCCCCCTCTACACATATAATATTGGACATGGTAAAGTGTGTCAAAAAGATAAGTTGCACGGAATGAATGACATATTCAGTAAAAATCAGGCAACCAAATCACATTAACTGCATAATGGTGCAACAAAAGTTAAATGATAGTTCTGTAACGCCTAAAGGAATCCACTAAATAATGAGGATAAAATCAATATGAATAGAAGCACAAACCCCGATACTCAAAACGCTTTGATATTGAGAGAGAAAGAGAGTGAAACTATCAATTGATGGGTCCGATTATAGCCGTCAGGCCTTTTAACGGCGAGGAAGCGGCAAACAGGCCCACCAGGCCCAGAGTAAAGGTCACGATGACCTAGGAGAAGGGTCCCGATGAAGGGAGTCCCGACGAAGCAGAGTCCCGATAATGAATCCCTGAGAATGATTGGCCCTGTCACGATGACGAGGGGCCCCGAGCGGTGACACAACGAGATAACTATGGAGTCCCCGACGGGAGTCGGGACTCGTTACCAGAGGATAAAGCCAAGATATGCGGGGCGTGGCCGAGATATACGGGACATGGTTAAGATACACGGATCGTGGCCGAGATACGCGGGGCATGGCTGAGATACGCGAGATCGTGTACGAGATAAGCGGGATACGGGCTAACCACCCCTAACGGTTCGCCAGGTACCTGAGACACCTCTTTGCCTATAAAAGGGCAGGAGGTCACCTCAGATCAGGTTACGTTGAAATTCAATACTCTTGATATCTGTTGCTTGCCAGTCAGACGAAGTACTCATTTAAGCATCGGAGAGGGATTCTGGGTCACCGCCCGGTCTATCCCCTCTTGCAGGATTGCGTGGAGCGAAGGAGCTAGGATTGCCGTCAAGATCCGTGCCGGAGTTCCACCGTGATCCAACATTGGCGCCGTCTGTGGGAATCTAACAAAAGCTGATATGCCTTCTACTCGATCAATGACGGCTGGCAAGAACAGAAGGGGACAATCCGGTGGTTCCCGTCACCCCGCTGCAACGAATTTGAATTCAGTACCAGAACAAGAGGAAAACCAGAACCATCCCCCGGCTGAGCTCTCCCAGACAGGGGGGCATAACGGATCGCATCCCGAAGAAGTTGCCCCTCAGCACCAGGACAACAGGGGGCAGGAGGCTCCTCCAGCTGCAGATTTGACGAGGGCCGTGGCAGAGGCTATGCCCATGTTTCTGGCGGCTGTAGAGGCTCTCTTGGATCGAAGAGAGGCTGTGAGGAGGCAGGAGGAGATGCCCCCGTTAGAGGAAGCGACCCTGCCAACAGAGGGTCGAAACGCACAGGAAGCCCCGCCCCGAGGCCAGGGCAGAGGTAGGGCAGCTGGTCAGCCGGAAAGGTTCGTGGTTGATGGGCCAGGACCAGTACAGCACAGAACCATTCCCCTGAATGGTCCCATCACTCCCGACCAGGTGGTAAAGATCGTGAACATCTGAATGGGAGAACAGAAGCCACTGGTGTCGGAGCTGAGGGATCGATCCACTCATCCCTTCGTCCCCCGACTCATTGACACCCTAGCCCCGCCTGGGCTAGGCATCCCCACGATAAAGGAGTATGATGGCGAAGGAGATCCAGTTCGCCACGTCCAGAAGCACCTCATGGCGTGTCTGGGAAGAGCCCCAAGTGAAGACATAGTGTGTACGTTGTTCCCGAACACACTGGGAGAAAGGGCCCTGACTTGGTTCTTTAGTCTACCCCCAGGCTGCATCACCTGTTGGGCTGACATGCACGACCGCTTCATTCGACAGTACCAGGGTCGCCGACGTCTGCTGAAGAGTGTGAGGTCCCTCACCCTGGTGGTACAAAGGCCCGACGAATCACTGGCACATTACTACCAGCGGTACACGGCCAGTGTGGCGGAGATAGACGAGGAGATCTCGGAGGGCGAAACAATTCGTACCTTCATTCGAAACCTGACGGCCCCCTATGGTTCCGACCTGATGCACAGCGTGGCTGAGAAACCTGTGTGGAATATGGAAGCATTACAGAAGAGAGTGAAGCGGCAGATCGATGTCCAGGAGTCAAAGATAGCCGCAGGAGAACTGGAGCCCCCAAAATCGAACAAAGGGAATCAGCCGAGCAAGCCTCTTGACGACCGTAAGTCAAAAGGCAAACATGAAGGTAGTCGCTCTGGTCGGGGGGATGATAGACGTCCTTCGAGGAAGGATAAGAAGGAAGATCTCGACATTCCCCTCAACTGTTCCATGGCGGAAGTGCTGACAGTCATGGAACAACAAGGTATCTCCAGATACCCCCCAAAGAAAGATGGAGAATTCCTGGGGTCCCGCACAGACCGCTATTGTCGGTTTCACCGCGCAAATGGCCATGACACCAATCACTGTCGAGAGCTGAAAAAGGAGATTGAAAAGCTAATCCAGAAAGGAAAGCTCAAGGAGTTTGTAGGAGACAAACGATGCAGGTCCCGCTCTCGGTCCCGATCGCGGTCCCGCTCCCGATCCCGCGATCGGTCCCCGAAGAAAAAGAGAGCTGATCCAGAGTCATCCGGTGTTCATAAAGAAAGACGAGTCATCAATGTGATTCATGGAGGATTTGCCGCCGGAGGGAATACCTCATCCGCTCGAGAGGTTTACGCCTCTAGGATTCCTACTGCGGTGGTACTGGGTAAGAGGTCTCGATCTTGGACCTTGAAAGAAGAGATGATGATCTCCTTCTCGTCGGAAGATCTCATAGGTGTGGAGACCCCGCACGACGATGCCTTAGTAGTAACTCTGGATGTAGACGGGTTCGAGATGAAGAGAATTCTGATTGACGGAGGAAGCTCCTCCGACATTCTATTCATGGACGCGTTGGAAGCCATGGGAAAGACGAAGAAAGATCTGAAGGAGGCAAACTTCCCGATGGTCGGGTTCTCTGGCTCAACTTCCTACCCATTGGGAGTAATCACCTTACCAGTAAAGTTTGGTAGCGGATGGAAGTCAGAGAGGAGAAACGTGGAATTTGTCGTGGTTGATTCTGCTGGGACTTACAACGCAATCATCGGGAGAACAACCATCAATCCACTAATGGCAGTTGCCTCGACTGTGCACCAGAAGATGAAGTTCCCGACCGACCACGGAGTCGGGGAAGTCAAAGGTGACCAGGTGGCTTCCCGAAAATGCTATGTTAATGCCACCCGGAGGAGGAGGCGAGAGGCCATGACTGTCCTCCAGACAGACACAAATCCCAGAGAAGAGTCGGGACATTCCGTCCCCATAAAAGATCTGAAAAATACGTTGGGAGAAACCGTGGAAGCCTACGTGGATGATATGCTGGTGAAGTCCCGACAAACTAAGGATCACGTGCACAACCTCACCATGGCATTTGAACGGTTAAAGCTCTGTCAAGTTCGCTTGAACCCGACGAAGTACGCCTTTAAAGTCCATCTAGGGAAATGGTCGGGCTCCAGGATGAACCAAAGAGGAATTGAAGTAAACCCAAAGAAATTGGGGACAATCATGAAAATGCAGTCTCCGATAAACCGTCGGAGCAAAGGAACAATGGCGTTGGTCCGATCATGCGACGCGTACCAGAGGCACGCCCCGAGTATTGTGGCCTCAACTGCCAACCTGACATCCATCAAGAGTGCTGGATCCTTCGCACAGTGGGGCATCGACTCGGTGAGACCTCTTCCACAAGCACAAGGGCAATGTAAGTATTTACCGATAGTTATCAATTCTTTTTCAAAATGGATAGAGGCGAAGGCATTAGCCAGAATAACGGAGAATCAGATCGTCAAGTTCCTCCAGACCCACATCATGTCCAAATGTGGGATTCCTAAGGTGGTGACCAGTGACAATGGCCCACCGTTTAACGGCTCCCGGGAGAGGAAATATCTGGAAGACCTCGATGGCAGAGCAATAAAGCATTTGCAGTGATGAACACTTGAAGAAACACCATGCTTGGAGAAAGTCGCCTTAAGTGGTGCCCAATAAAGTCGCCTTAAGTGGTGCCCAATAAAGTCGCCCTAGGTGGTGTATGCTATTTATCGTTTAAATTCAATGTAAACCTATTTTATGCCAATAAATAAAGAGGTTGCTTCCAAACAAGAATTGTCCTTAGATTTATGTTAAGTGTGAAAGTCGCCTTCAGTGGTGCACGACGAAAGTCGCCTTCAGTGGTGCACGATGAAAGTCGCCTTCAGTGGTGCACGACGAAAGTCGCCTTCAGTGGTGCACGACGAAAGTCGCCTTCAGTGGTGCACGATGAAAGTCGCCTTCAGTGGTGCACAAGGGAAAGTCGCCTTCAGTGGTGCACGATGAAAGTCGCCTTCAGTGGTGCACGATGAAAGTCGCCTTCAGTGGTGCACGACGAAAGTCGCCTTCAGTGGTGCACGATGAAAGTCGCCTTCAGTGGTGCATGATGAAAGTCGCCTTCAGTGGTGCACGATGAAAGTCGCCTTCAGTGGTGCACGACGAAAGTCGCCTTCAGTGGTGCACGATGAAAGTCGCCTTCAGTGGTGCACGACGAAAGTCGCCTTCAGTGGTGCACGACGAAAGTCGCCTTCAGTGGTGCACGATGAAAGTCGCCTTCAGTGGTGCACAAGGAAAAGTCGCCTTCAGTGGTGCACGATGAAAGTCGCCTTCAGTGGTGCACAATACTTAGGTTTATTCTAAGTATCCGAAAGTCGCCTTCAGTGGTGCACGAGAAAAGTCGCCTTCAGTGGTGCACGATGAAAGTCGCCTTCAGTGGTGCACGATGAAAGTCGCCTTCAGTGGTGCACGACGAAAGTCGCCTTCAGTGGTGCACGATGAAAGTCGCCTTCAGTGGTGCACGATGAAAGTCGCCTTCAGTGGTGCACGATGAAAGTCGCCTTCAGTGGTGCACGACGAAAGTCGCCTTCAGTGGTGCACGACGAAAGTCGCCTTCAGTGGTGCACGACGAAAGTCGCCTTCAGTGGTGCACGATGAAAGTCGCCTTCAGTGGTGCACGACGAAAGTCGCCTTCAGTGGTGCACGACGAAAGTCGCCTTCAGTGGTGCACGATGAAAGTCGCCTTCAGTGGTGCACAAGGAAAAGTCGCCTTCAGTGGTGCACGATGAAAGTCGCCTTCAGTGGTGCACAATACTTAGGTTTATTCTAAGTATCCGAAAGTCGCCTTCAGTGGTGCACGAGAAAAGTCGCCTTCAGTGGTGCACGATGAAAGTCGCCTTCAGTGGTGCACGATGAAAGTCGCCTTCAGTGGTGCACGACGAAAGTCGCCTTCAGTGGTGCACGATGAAAGTCGCCTTCAGTGGTGCACGATGAAAGTCGCCTTCAGTGGTGCACGATGAAAGTCGCCTTCAGTGGTGCACGACGAAAGTCGCCTTCAGTGGTGCACGATGAAAGTCGCCTTCAGTGGTGCACGATGAAAGTCGCCTTCAGTGGTGCACAATACTTAGGTTTATTCTAAGTATCCGAAAGTCGCCTTCAGTGGTGCACGAGAAAAGTCGCCTTCAGTGGTGCACGATGAAAGTCGCCTTCAGTGGTGCATGATGAAAGTCGCCTTCAGTGGTGCACGACGAAAGTCGCCTTCAGTGGTGCACGATGAAAGTCGCCTTCAGTGGTGCACGATGAAAGTCGCCTTCAGTGGTGCACGATGAAAGTCGCCTTCAGTGGTGCACGACGAAAGTCGCCTTCAGTGGTGCACGGTGAAAGTCGCCTTCAGTGGTGCACGACGAAAGTCGCCTTCAGTGGTGCACGACGAAAGTCGCCTTCAGTGGTGCACGATGAAAGTCGCCTTCAGTGGTGCACGATGAAAGTCGCCTTCAGTGGTGCACGACGAAAGTCGCCTTCAGTGGTGCACGACGAAAGTCGCCTTCAGTGGTGCACGATGAAAGTCGCCTTCAGTGGTGCACAAGGAAAAGTCGCCTTCAGTGGTGCACGATGAAAGTCGCCTTCAGTGGTGCACAATACTTAGGTTTATTCTAAGTATCCGAAAGTCGCCTTCAGTGGTGCACGAGAAAAGTCGCCTTCAGTGGTGCACGATGAAAGTCGCCTTCAGTGGTGCACGATGAAAGTCGCCTTCAGTGGTGCACGACGAAAGTCGCCTTCAGTGGTGCACGATGAAAGTCGCCTTCAGTGGTGCACGATGAAAGTCGCCTTCAGTGGTGCACGATGAAAGTCGCCTTCAGTGGTGCACGACGAAAGTCGCCTTCAGTGGTGCACGACGAAAGTCGCCTTCAGTGGTGCACGATGAAAGTCGCCTTCAGTGGTGCACGACGAAAGTCGCCTTCAGTGGTGCACGACGAAAGTCGCCTTCAGTGGTGCACGATGAAAGTCGCCTTCAGTGGTGCACAAGGAAAAGTCGCCTTCAGTGGTGCACGATGAAAGTCGCCTTCAGTGGTGCACAATACTTAGGTTTATTCTAAGTATCCGAAAGTCGCCTTCAGTGGTGCACGATGAAAGTCGCCTTCAGTGGTGCACGACGAAAGTCGCCTTCAGTGGTGCACGATGAAAGTCGCCTTCAGTGGTGCACGATGAAAGTCGCCTTCAGTGGTGCACGATGAAAGTCGCCTTCAGTGGTGCACGACGAAAGTCGCCTTCAGTGGTGCACGATGAAAGTCGCCTTCAGTGGTGCACGATGAAAGTCGCCTTCAGTGGTGCACAATACTTAGGTTTATTCTAATTATCCGAAAGTCGCCTTCAGTGGTGCACGAGAAAAGTCACCTTCAGTGGTGCACGATGAAAGTCGCCTTCAGTGGTGCACGATGAAAGTCGCCTTCAGTGGTGCACGACGAAAGTCGCCTTCAGTGGTGCACGATGAAAGTCGCCTTCAGTGGTGCACGATGAAAGTCGCCTTCAGTGGTGCACGATGAAAGTCGCCTTCAGTGGTGCACGACGAAAGTCGCCTTCAGTGGTGCACGATGAAAGTCGCCTTCAGTGGTGCACGACGAAAGTCGCCTTCAGTGGTGCACGACGAAAGTCGCCTTCAGTGGTGCACGATGAAAGTCGCCTTCAGTGGTGCACGATGAAAGTCGCCTTCAGTGGTGCACGATGAAAGTCGCCTTCAGTGGTGCACGACGAAAGTCGCCTTCAGTGGTGCACGATGAAAGTCGCCTTCAGTGGTGCACGATGAAAGTCGCCTTCAGTGGTGCACAATACTTAGGTTTATGCTAAGTATCCGAAAGTCGCCTTCAGTGGTGCACAAGGAAAAGTCGCCTTCAGTGGTGCACGATGAAAGTCGCCTTCAGTGGTGCACAATACTTAGGTTTATTCTAAGTATCCGAAAGTCGCCTTCAGTGGTGCACGAGAAAAGTCACCTTCAGTGGTGCACGATGAAAGTCGCCTTCAGTGGTGCACGATGAAAGTCGCCTTCAGTGGTGCATGACGAAAGTCGCCTTCAGTGGTGCACGATGAAAGTCGCCTTCAGTGGTGCACGATGAAAGTCGCCTTCAGTGGTGCACGATGAAAGTCGCCTTCAGTGGTGCACGACGAAAGTCGCCTTCAGTGGTGCACGATGAAAGTCGCCTTCAGTGGTGCACGAAGAAAGTCGCCTTCAGCGGTGCACGATGAAAGTCGCCTTCAGTGGTGCACAAGGTTAAGTCGCCTTCAGTGGTGCACGACGAAAGTCGCCTTCAGTGGTGCACGATGAAAGCCGCCTTAAGTGGTGCACAAATACTTAGGTTTACTCTAAGTATCCAAAAGTCGCCTTAAGTGGTGCAAATTATTAACTCGTCGGGAAGGACGTATGAGAATCGAAGAAAGTCACTCGGAGAAGTGCAACAAAAGATCGGAACTAAAAGAGTCTAATATTGATAAAGGGCTCGAAGGCCCGACAACAACGCAAAAGAAGAAGATACAAGGACTCTAAAGATAAAAACACTCAAGATTGGTCCTTGTCGGCAGCATGGGCAGCAGTTGGGTCCGCGGAGTCAGTAGCAGAGGGGTCCGCAGGATTGGCTTTGGGAGGATTGGCTATCGGAGCATCTGCACTTGGAAGCTCAGAGGCATCCTCGACAACTACTGGAGTACTCCCCCCATCACTCTCCTCGGAAAGAGCGAAGTACTTCTTCGCAAAGGGAGCGAGGGAAGGAGACTTGTCAAAATTGATGGCGTCCCCGTACTCCAGGTGGAGCTCCTCAACGGCGTTGAAGAGAGTGTTCTCCACCTCCGCGCTGAAGAACTTTAGGGCGTCAGCTTGGAAGACCTCCGACCTTCGATAGTCCTCCCGACCCTTGGCCTCCGCTTCGGCCAGCCGCGCCGGGAACCCCGCAATCAGCTCCTCCAGAGCCTTCTTCTCGAGGACCAGCTGGTCCTCGGCGGCCTTCTTCTCCTGGGTCAGCCGATCCACGACTGCCCCCCGTTCCTGCCGCTCCTGCATCAAGAGCCCCTCGAAGTCCGCGATCTGCTGCTGAAGGCCCCGAATCTTCTCATTGAGAACAGCCAGCTCCTTGGCCAGCTTTCCCCGCGAAGACTGGGAGGCCTTGAGATCCGCCTGAAGTAGATCCCCGACTCTAGTATTGGAAAAATCGGGAGTTGGAAGACACGACGAACTAAAAGTCCCTCATGTATTGGGGGCAAATGATGGGTCCGATTATAGCCGTCAGGCCTTTTAACGGCGAGGAAGCGGCAAACAGGCCCACCAGGCCCAGAGTAAAGGTCACGATGACCTAGGAGAAGGGTCCCGATGAAGGGAGTCCCGACGAAGCAGGGTCCCGATGATGAATCCCTGAGAATGATTGGCCCTGTCACGATGACGAGGGGCCCCGAGCGGTGACACAACGAGATAACTCTGGTGTCCCCGACGGGAGTCGGGACTCGTTACCAGAGGATAAAGCCAAGATATGCGGGGCGTGGCCGAGATATACGGGACGTGGTTAAGATACCCGGATCGTGGCCGAGATACGCGGGGCATGGCTGAGATACGCGAGATCGTGTACGAGATAAGCGGGATACGGGCTAACCACCCCTAACGGTTCGCCAGGTACCTGAGACACCTCTTTGCCTATAAAAGGGCAGGAGGTCACCTCAGATCAGGTTACGTTGAAATTCAATACTCTTGATATCTGTTGCTTGCCAGTCAGACGAAGTACTCATTTAAGCATCAGAGAGGGATTCTGGGTCACCGCCCGGTCTATCCCCTCTTGCAGGATTGCGTGGAGCGAAGGAGCTAGGATTGCCGTCAAGATCCGTGCCGGAGTTCCACCGTGATCCAACATCAATCATGATTGCTGTTGCCGGTGCTGCTTCTTCAATTCATCATCCATAAGATCCAAATAGAACACGCGGAAGAAATGTTACGGAGAAGAGGGAGATAAGGTGTTGATTAGAAACGGAGAAGAAGAAGAAGAAGAAATGACTAAGTGTATTTGATATAAAACGACGAAGAGGAGAATAAATGATATCAAAGGAGGAGCATCTGAAACGGCTTTAGTGAATTGATGGGTTCCGATGTAATCGTTAGCCCCGTTAACAGCCAATGGACGGCGAGTGGGTCCAGTGGGCCTCGTGAAAAGCCTAGAAGGCCCAGAGGCCCAGCACGAAGGGTCCCGACTTTAGCGGTCCCGATGAATGAGCTGAATGCTCCCGATAAGAAGCCTCTGAGTAGGCCCCGATGTGCCTTAGTAAAGGCCCCGATAATAAAGCCCCGCAGAGGCTGGACCTGTCCCGTAGAGACTGAAGGTCCTGGGTGGTGATCTAGAATGAGACAACTCTGGAGTCTCCGACAGGAGTCGGGATTTGTGATCAGAGGATAAAAACCGAGAAACCCTCCTACTAGATAGAGTAGTGGGAGACGGTTAGAGATAGAGATAAACTCCCCGAGATACGCAGGGCGTGCCCGAGATACGCGGAGTACGGGTAAGATACGCGGAGCGTGGGGCAAGATATATGGAATCCCAACCGAGATATGTGGAATCGTGGCGAGATACACGGAATCATGGGCAAAACTGCCAGGCGCAGTAACAGGTAACTGAGTAACTTCCCCTCCTATATAAAGGAGGAAGTTACCTCAGAAAACCATGATCTAAGACGAACTTATACTCTTGTGCTTACCCCCCATTGATCACCGTACTCATTTAAGCATCGGAGAGGGATTCTGGGTCACCACCCAGGTCATCCCCTTTTGCAGGATTACGCGGAGCCCAGGAGTCCAAGCTTTCCGTCAAGGACGTAACGTAGCTTCGCCCGTGATCCAACATTGGCACCGTCTGTGGGAAGCTTACGAAAAGTCTAGATAGCTTCTACCAGATCAATGGCCGGTGGTGGCAAGAAGAAGCAAGTTCAGGCTGGCAGTTCTCGACCCGCAGGAACCGTGAACTCCCCGTTGCCAGAACGCGTTGCTGAACAAGGTGAGAACCCTGCTCTTTCCCAGACAGGGGGGCAAGGTGATGGCTATGAGGTCTCAGTCCGAGATGCTGAGACGAACAGGCAGGATGTCCCGCGTAGGGAGGAAGATGAGGCTCCCCCAAACCCGGTGGGCCTTGGAAGAGAAGGAGTCCCGCGAAGGGAAGAAGGGTCGTCTTCGAACTCGGAGTTGGCCAAGGCAGTAGCAGAGGCTATGCCTATGTTCTTGGCCGCCATGGAGGCCTTGCTGGATAGAAGAGAGGCCGCCAGGAGAGCGGAGGAGTTGCCTCCGCGAGAAGAATTACCACCACCCCCGCCGAGGGTGGACCCGGAGGAACATGAGGTTCCGCTCAGGAATAAGGGCAAGGAACCAGCACACCTGGAGAAGTTCGTGGTCGACGGCCCAGGACCAGTGCAGAACAGGACCATTCCCCTGAATGGCCCCATCACCCCCGATCAGGTGGTGAAGATCGTGAGCATCTGCATGGGTGATCAGAAGCAGATGACATCGGAACTGAGGGATCGGTCCAGCCATCCTTTCGTGCCGCGGCTGATCGATACCGTAGCCCCGCCTGGGCTAGGTATTCCGACCATCAAGGAGTACGATGGTGAGGGGGACCCAGTTCGCCATGTGCAGAGGCACGTCCAGGCCTGTATGGGACGAACATCGAACGATGATCTTATATGCTCATTGTTCCCGATAACCCTGGGAGAAAGGGCCATGACTTGGTTCTTCAACCTCCCTCCAGGAAGCATCACCTGCTGGGCCGATATGCACGATCGCTTCATCAAGCAGTATCAAGGTCGAAGGCGCCTTCTGAAGAGCGTGAGATCCTTGACTCAGGTGGTGCAGAGGCCCGACGAATCGTTGGCATACTACTACCAGCGATTCACTGCCAGTGCCGCAGAGATTGATGAAGAAATTTCGGAGGGTGAGACCATCCGCACTTTCCTGCGGAACTTGAGCGCTCCGTACGGTTCCGACCTAATGCATAGCGTAGCCGCGAAGGCTGTGTGGAGTATGGAGGCCCTGCAGGCGAGGGTGAAACAGCAAATCGACGTCCAGGAGTCGAAGATTGCTGCTGGAGAACTCGATCCCCCGAAGTCGGGAAGAGGAAAGCCATCGTCCAAGCTGTCGGATGATCGCAAGGGGAGCGACAAGTCGGAGGGAAGTAGGAACCGTGGTCGTCCCGATAAAAGAGAAGACAAGCGTCCTCCGAGGAAGGACAACCGAGAGGGTCGGGCTGTTCCCATCAATAGCTCGATGACCTCTGTGTTAGCTGTGATGGACAGACAGGGTCTCGCTCGATACCCCCCGAGAAAAGAAGGCGAATTCCTAGGAGGTCGTCCTGACCGTTACTGTCGCTACCATCGAGCCAATGGTCACGACACTGAGAACTGTCGGGAGCTGAAGAAGGAGATTGAAAAGCTGATCCAGAAGGGAAAGCTGAAAGAGTTCGTCGGGAAGGGTCGGTGCCGATCCCGTTCCAGAAGTCGGTCACGATCCCGTTCCAAATCCCGCGATCGATCCCCGAAGAAGAAGAAGGTCGAACATGAGGCCTCGGGTTCAGGTACCCGTAAGGAGAGGCGCGGAACTGTCAACGTCATCCATGGAGGAATGGCGGCGGGAGGAGATACCTCTGCTTCCCGGGAGAACTACGCTTCTCGCATATCTGCCGCGGTGGTGCTAGGCAAACGGTCCCGGTCGTGGACCCTGAAGGAGGAAATTGTAATTTCGTTCTCGAAGGAGGATCTAGTTGGCGTAGAGAGCCCTCATGATGACGCCCTGGTCGTGACCCTGGACGTGGACGGATTCGAGATGAAGCGGATCCTGATAGACGGAGGGAGCTCCTCCGATATTCTTTTCATGGACGCACTGGAAGCCATGGGAAAGACGAAGAAGGACCTGACGCAGGTGGACTTCCCGATGGTGGGATTCTCTGGCTCCACTTCCTACCCGTTGGGAATGATTACCTTACCAGTAGAGTTTGGTAGTGGCTGGAAAATGGAGAGGCGAAACGTGGATTTCGTCGTCGTGGAGTCCGCAGGGGCATACAATGCGATCATCGGGAGGACCACCATCAACCCTCTCATGGCAGTCGCCTCGACGGTCCACCAGAAGATGAAGTTCCCGACTGACAATGGGGTCGGAGAGGTCAAGGGCGACCAGGTGGCATCGCGAAAATGCTATGTTAACGCCACCCGACGGAGAAGAAGGGAGGCCATGACTGTTCTTCAAACCGATACCGATCCTCGAGAGGAGTATGGGCGTCCCGCCCCCATGGAGGATTTGAAGGAAGTGGGGATCGATGGGCCTCAGAGGAAGGTAAAAATCGGCTCTGCTTTGTCGGAAGAAAGAGCCCGAGAGTTTATCGAGCTCTTGAAGGAGTTTAAGGATCTGTTTGCCTGGTCCCCGAGTTATATGCCGGGAATCAGCCCCGACGTGATAGTGCACGAGCTGAAGATAGACCCCGCAATCAAGCCTATCGCGCAGAGAAGGCGTCCGATGGGCGCGGACAAGAGGATCGCGATCCAGCAGGAGGTGGGCAGACTGCTCGATGCTGGATTCATCAAGGAACTCCGATTCGAGACTTAGGTGGCTAACCCAGTGCTGGTGCGAAAGAGTAACGGAAAGTGGCGGATGTGTGTCGACTTCCGCGACTTGAACAAAGCCTGCCCGAAGGACTGCTACCCGCTTCCGAGGATTGACCAGCTGGTAGATGCCACATCGGGACATGAGTTGTTGAGCTTCATGGATGCCTATTCCGGATACAACCAGATCAAGATGGCGAAGGAGGATGCCCCTCACACAGCTTTTTACGCTGACAGTGACGTCTACCATTACGACGTGATGCCCTTCGGATTGATCAATGCCGGAGCAACTTACCAGCGGATGGTGAACAAGTTGTTCGGGGACATGCTGGGGAAAACCATGGAGGCATATGTGGACGACATGCTGGTGAAGTCCCGACAGGCAGGAGACCATGTCCAGAATTTGGCGGCGGCATTTGAGCGGATGAAGTTCCATCAGGTTCGGCTGAACCCCGACAAATGTGCTTTCGGGGTGAACTCGGGGAAGTTCCTAGGGTTCATGGTGAGCCAGAGAGGAATCGAGGTGAACCCTGAGAAGCTGCGAGCAATCGAGGAGATGCAGTCCCCGAGGACTCATCGGGAGGTCCAGGTGCTGAATGGCCGGTTGGCCGCGATGAATCGCTTCCTATCCAAGGCGAGTGATCGAGTTATGCCATTTTTTGATGTACTGAGGGCCAACAAGAAGTTCGAATGGACCGACAAGTGCGAGGAGGCGTTCCAGGCACTCAAACAGCACCTCCGTACCCTTCCGCCGTTGGCGAAACCAGTTCCAGGCGAGCCGCTCTATCTCTATTTGACTGTTTCTGATGTGGCTGTTAGTTCTGTTTTGATTAAAATTGTCAAGGGCAACCAAGTGCCTATTTATTATGTAAGCAAGGCGTTCGCCAAGTCTGAAATAAATTATACCGCTATTGAGAAGTATCTCTTTGCGTTGATTATTGCCGCTCGAAAACTGCGACCTTACTTCCATGCCCATGAAGTCACAGTATTGACTAATCAGCCCTTGAAACACTTTTTGAACCGACAGGAGGCGTCGGGGAGATTGGTAAAATGGGCCATCGAGCTGACGGAATTCCGCATTCATTTTGCTCCGAGAACCGCTATTAAGGGCCAGGCATTGGCAGATTTTATAGCTGAGTCTACGGCACCCGATCTGGAAGTAGCGGGTCCCGCAGAGGGGGCAACCATGGAGGATGTCCCGACAACAGAACAGCAGTCAGAACAGCCAAATGAGGAGAATACTTGGGAGATGTACACTGATGGTTCATCGAGTGTAGAAGGCTCGGGGGCAGGATTCGTATTGATACCGCCCGGTGGAGGCGAGCCCCTGCGATATGCCTTGGCGTTGACATTCAAAGCCACCAACAACGAAGCGGAGTATGAGGCTCTCATCACAGGCCTTAAGATTGCCAAGGGTACGGGGGTTGACCATTTAAAGGTGAAATGCGACGCTAGTTTGGTTGTAAATCAAGTCCAGGGGAACTATGAAGCTAAGAACCCGACAATAAAGAAATATTTGCACGAGGTGCAGACTTTGAAGGGAAGCTTCAAAAGCTTTGATATCGAGGCGATCCCGAGGGAAGAGAACGCGGAAGCAGATGCCTTGAGCAAGTTTGCCCTGGGAGTGGCCCCCGAGGAGAATCGGAAGGTGCATTTCCTAGAGAAGGTGATTATCTCAAACATTGATCCGGCGGAGATCTGTGCTATTGAGACAGGATCGGAGGAAGAAGAGAAGTCCACTTGGATGACCCCGATGGTTACGTACCTAACTACGGGGGTCCTCCCCGATGACAAAGTAGCAGCTGTCAGGTTACGGCGAATTGCGGACAACTATGCAATGGTGGACAACCAGTTGTACAAAAAAGGGTACGTAAAGCCTTTTCTAAAATGCGTAGCAGAGCCTGACACAAATCGGATCCTGAGGGAGTTACATGAAGGAGTCGCGGCCTGCCATGAAGGAGCCCGATCTCTGGTAAGGAAGGCATTGAACCTAGGCTACTATTGGCCCTCGATGAACAAAGAAGCGACCGCGATGGTCCGATCCTGTGATGCATGCCAGAGGTACGCTCCAAATATCATGGCTCCCGCCGCGGACCTAATTCCCATCAGGAGTGCATGGCCCTTCGCGCAATGGGGAATTGACTAGGTGGGACCACTTCCCCAAGCGAGAGGTCAGTTCAAGTACTTACTCGTGGCTATCGACTACTTCTCAAAGTGGATAGAGGCTAAAGCATTGGCTAGAACGACGGGGCAGCAGGTCCTCAAGTTCCTTCAGACTCAGATCATATCCCGGTACGGGGTCCCGCGAGTGTTGATCAGCGACAATGGCCCTCCGTTCAATGGGGCTCAGTTGAAGGAGTACCTGGAAGAATTAAACATTGAGCATCGGACTGCTTCAGTCCGCCACGCTCAGACCAATGGCCAGGTAGAGTCAGCCAACAAGATCGTGATGGATGGCTTGAAGAAGAGAGTCTACGCCTTGCAGGGCCATTGGCTGGATGAGCTCGAGAATGTGCTATGGGCTGTGAGAACAACACCCAAGCAATCAACAGGAGAAACTCCTTTTGGCCTGGTTTATGGCACGGAGGCAGTCGCCCCCGTGGAGATAGCGGTGGCGTCCCACCGCGCGAAATATTACGAGCCTCTGACAAATGAGGAGATGAGACGCCTGTACCTAGACCTACTCGAGGAGAAGAGATGGAAGGCTGATGAAGTCCAGGCCCGAATGCGTCTGGCAACAGCCCGATATTATAATCGGCGTGTCAGGTCCCCACAATTCTTCGTGGGAGAACTTGTCTGGCGGAGGAATGAGTTTGTTCATCAAGATCGGATCAACAAGCTGTCACCAAAATGGGAAGGACCTTACAAGATCGTAGGGATGCCAGTGCCCAATGCATACAAGTTAGAGGATCTCGAAGGCAAGACGTTGAAGCATTCCTTCAGTGGCGAACACTTGAAGAAGTATCATGTTTGATATTAAGCCGCCGTGAAGGGCGCAAATTGTCTATCAATAAGATCCGATGTAAGCCTATTTTGAGTTATTTATGAATAAAGAAATTGCCTTCCGATCAAATCGCTTTCAAATTTATTCTAACTGTTAGTAAGACGTCCTGAGTGACGCGACAAAAGCCTTCTGAGGTACGATGAAAGCCCCGCAGGGGATGCGTAAGTCGTCTATATGACGCGGCCAAAAGCCTTAACGGGTACGGACAAAAGCCCTACGGGGTACATGTAAGTCGTCTATATGATGCAACCAAAAGCCTAGGTACGAAAAGGCCCTGATGGGTCCGCGTAAGTCGTCTATATGATGCGGCCAAAAGCCTTAACGGGTACGGAAAAGCCTTAGACAGGTCCGCGTAAGTCGTCTATATGATGCGGCCAAAAGCCTTAACGGGTACGGAAAAGCCTTAGACAGGTCTGCGTAAGTCGTCTATATGATGCGGCAAAAAGCCTTAAAGGGTACGATTAAGCCGTCCGGTAGAGACGCAGTAAAAGCCCTAAGGGGTGTGAAAATAGCCTTGAAAGGCAGGGACGAGAAGCCTTAAGTGGTGAAGTCCCGATTGGACGAGAAACCTTAAGTGGTGAAGTCCCGATTGGACGAGAAGCCTTAAGTGGTGAAGTCCCGATCTTGGACGAGAAACCTTAAATGGTGAAGTCCCGATCTTGGACGAGAAACCTTAAATGGTGAAGTCCCGATTTTGGATGAGAAACCTTAAATGGTGAAGTCCCGATTTTGGACGAGAAACCTTAAATGGTGAAGTCCCAATTTTGGACAAGAAGCCTTAAGTGGTGAAGTCCTGGTTTTGGACGAGAAGCCTTAAGTAGTAAAGTCCCGATTGGACGAGAAGCCTTAAGTGGTAAGGTCCCGAGTTGAGCGTCAGAAGGACGTATAAAGTCATCTTAAATGGTGCATTGGAACGTTCTGAGTAACGAATTGTAAGCCGCTTTAGATAAAGTGCAAATGAATATCGATGCCAAAACAGATGAAAAGAAAACTACTTATATAAGGGCCAGAAGGCCAAAGAGGTTCGATACAAGAGACAAAGGAGAAAGACAACAAGGACTAAAAGATGTAAGCATTAAGCTTGGTCCTTGTGGGAAGGTGGATCCTCAGCAGCATCGGAGGGAACGGAGTTTGGAGGGGCTTGGGCAGAAGGCTCCGCAGCTGGCGGAGTCGGGTCCACGGCAGCAGCCTCTTCACTCTCCGCGGGGAGGTTGAAGTACTTCTCCGCAACGGGGGCAAGAGTCTCGGACTTCGTGAAGTCAATGGAATCCGCGTAGGCTGTGTACAGTTCCTCGACGGCGTTGAACAAAACGTCCTCCATCTCGGACTTTCAAAACTCCACAGCAGCCACCTTGAATTCTTCAGAGTCCCGATACTCCTCGAGGCCCCGCCGGCGGCCCTCCTCGAAGCCCCGCTGGTGGCCCTCCTCGAGGCCCTGAGCCTTTGCCTCAGCCAGCTTGGCAGAGAACTCAGCCCTCTCCGCCTCAAACTTCGCCTTGGCCTCCGCGAGGAGATCCGCGAAGACGTTTTTCTCATGAATGAGCTGCTTCTTCTCCTCCTCATTCCGCTGCTGGTCCGCCTGGACCATCTTCCGCTCCCGACGCATGACAGCCTCATGATCGTGAACCTTCTTGAGCAGGTTGGAGGACAAATCATCGAGGAGAGCCTTCTCCTTGGCCATCTTGTTTTTGGCTGCTACAGCCTCGTCGAGTTCTACCTGAAGCTTGGCTAAAGCATCAGGGTTCGACTGGGCCTCCGCCGCCTCCAAAGCACCCTTCAGGGCCAGGATAAGGCCGAAGCAGCGCTGTTGGTTCGCGGTGTCCTAAAAGAAGGAAAGGAAAAGATCAAGACATAAGCAATCGAAGATAAGAGTAATGAAGAAAACGAAACAAGGATAGAAGTTTCACCTCCATCCGACGGATGGCCATGTCGCGGATCTCCCCCTCAAGGTCCTCCCGCGCAAAGGACAGGGGCCGCCTCAAGGCTGGAGGAACGCACCCCGCCAGCAGATGCAGGGCCAGCCCAGGATCAAGCTCTCCCCATCGAAGTGGAACCCCTCGGAGGGACTCGATCGGGTTCCAAGGCATCATCCCCTCATCGGGGGTGAAAACCTTGTAAAGGTTTTCATCCACGGGGAGAGGGGGGATGACCCCGGAACTTTCAGCAGGAGGAGCCACCTCCGCTGGTGGCTCAGGAGTTGGAGTGCGAAGAACAGGAGGAGGACTCTGGGACACGTCCCTAACAGCGGGCCTCACGCTCCTGGACCCCGACCTGCCGCGGGGAAGCAGGCCCCCCTCTTCAGGCTCCTCGGCAGAAGGAGAGGCTTCCAAATCGGTCACCTGGCAGAACTGAGCTCCCGCCGGGGTGTCCTCCAGCATCAGTTCTTGCGGAGCTGCAGTCTCCACCAGAACAATAGCCTCCGTTGGGGCAGGAGTCTCCAAGGGACCTGCGGTGGCGGGACGGATAAAGTTAGGAAGAGTACCTTCAGGGCACCAGATGATTTGACGATCGAAATGTCTATTCTTCCCAAGGACGTTGTAATATCCTGCCTCAAGAACGTGGGGAATTTCTCCTCGAAGGATGTACTTGATCTCTTGAACCCGTGTTTTCCGATCAGCGGGGATAAACTCCTTGGGGACTAATTTTTTATATTGATTAATTGCACGACGAACGCGCTTACCTTCCTCAATGGTGGTGGCCCCGAAGGCCCGATCTATCTCCTCCCGCCTGGCCTTCTTGGCCCCGACCTGCTCGTCGGTAGGAGGAGCAGCAGATAATGGAGTGGAGGAGGAAGCACCCTTCTTCACCAGCTTGCGCTTCCGCCGGGAGCCACTCTGGACGGCATCAGTCTCGCCCTGCTTCAGAATGAGATGAGTCAACAGAGAAGCCTTCTTGGCTGCAAAGGTAAAAATAAAATAGTTAGAAATATTACCCAGACGACTAAATCTGCAGAAACAGAGTCAAGGAGTCGGACTCCGATAGCAATCAGGTTCCGCTCCTGGAGCTTGTTGGCATCAATGGGTATGAAGTTGTCCCCCCAGCGGTAGAGTTGAACCATCTGGAGGGTGTTGAGGTCATCCTCAGTGTAGTCCTGGAGCTTGGGGGCAGGGTCCGCCACGACCTCCCATCGCGGCCATGGAACAGAGCTGTGCTGGACGAAGAAGTAGTACTTCTTCCATCCGCTGTTGTCGGACCCAGAGTCACGAATCAGCACCCGATCTTTGTGGAACTTCCAAGTTTCGCTATCCCAGCCGAAACGTGAAAGTTGCTCCTTTGTCCACTTGGGGAGTCGGGGGGAGAAGGAGCAGACACCGGCTTTGTTGCACTTCATGCCGTAGAAAGTGCGAAACAGCAGAAGACTGTACGTCCATTGCTGGCGGTGACACAAGAGCTGGAAGGCGTTCCACACGCGGATGGCGTGTGGAGAGAAGGTACAGGGATGCGTTTTGTAGAAATTGCACATCTCCACCATATTTCCGCAGAAGGGGAACCGAATCCCCGCGCTTATTTGTCCAGCGGAGACGAACACCTCCCCTGCCCGAGGAGGCGTAATAATGTGCTTCCTTCTAACAGCAGCTTGGGACTCATATGGGAAGCGAGGCTCCCAATCCGAGGTAATACACCCCTCTCTGAGAGCAGCCTCATACGAAGCCTCAGATATCTCATTGACAGCAAACTCGAAAACGAAAGGAGCCCTAACCTCAGAACTAGCTTCGTCTAGAACGATTGCAATCAAAAGGATTTGAGAAAAGAAGAAAAAACAGCAAGCAAATCACGAAAACGTAGAAAGGGATGCTTACCAGACATGATCGGTGGTTGAAGAAGGAAGGTCGGAAAGGTTGAAGGTCTTGGATCACTTGAACACCAGGAGGAGCTTGGATAGGAAGCTTCGAATGCAAAGATGGCTGAAAGCGAGAGAGTGCAGAAGAAGTGAATAAGACCAGGGTTTCACCTTTTATAGGCAGAAGGATGATTGAAGGGATGTAATCATGACCGTCGAAGACGAAACGATTCGATCACAACCGTTGAGATTATGGAGACGGTACGGAGGAAACAGCTGGATGGGCTTGATCTGCACCGTTGAAGAGGAAACGACACGATCTTAATTGACGAGATTATAGGCATGGAAGGGACGTGTATGACGTCACAGTTGCTTTTGCAGAAAACAGCAGTCACGCTGGTTTAGACGTCGCTTCTTTATCCCTAGGCATTTAATGCTACAGTAACCGAGGAGTCTCCTCGGATTTGGCAACTGCCCATGGGGCCTGGTGGGCCCAAGGCAATCATGAATAAGAGACTCTGTTATGCAACGATCACACGCAAGGCAAAAACCTCCGACAGTGGTATCAGAGGGTGTGGAAATAAAAGCCTTCGATAAAGAGGCATCAAGGAATGTGAAAGTCCCCGATAGTGGTATCGGGAGGTGCGAAGACAAAGGCCTCCGACGGTGGTATCGGAAGGAATGAAAGCGAAAACCTTCGACAAGAGAGGTCAAAAGATCTGGACTGGAAGACATGACGAACTAAAAGTCCCCCATGTCTTGGGGGCAAATGATGGGTTCCGATGTAATCGTTAGCCCCGTTAACAGCCAATGGACGGCGAGTGGGTCCAGTGGGCCTCGTGAAAAGCCTAGAAGGCCCAGAGGCCCAGCACGAAGGGTCCCGACTTTAGCGGTCCCGATGAATGAGCTGAATGCTCCCGATAAGAAGCCTCTGAGTAGGCCCCGATGTGCCTTAGTAAAGGCCCCGATAATAAAGCCCCGCAGAGGCTGGACCTGTCCCATAGAGACTGAAGGTCCTGGGTGGTGATTTAGAATGAGACAACTCTGGAGTCTCCGACAGGAGTCGGGATTTGTGATCAGAGGATAAAAACCGAGAAACCCTCCTACTAGATAGAGTAGTGGGAGACGGTTAGAGATAGAGATAAACTCCTCGAGATACGCAGGGCGTGCCCGAGATACGCGGAGTACGGGTAAGATACGCGGAGCGTGGGGCGAGATATATGGAATCCCAACCGAGATATGTGGAATCGTGGCGAGATACACGGAATCATGGGCAAAACTGCCAGGCGCAGTAACAGGTAACTGAGTAACTTCCCCTCCTATATAAAGGAGGAAGTTACCTCAGAAAACCATGATCTAAGACGAACTTATACTCTTGTGCTTACCCCCCATTGATCACCGTACTCATTTAAGCATCGAAGAGGGATTCTGGGTCACCACCCAGGTCATCCCCTTTTGCAGGATTACGCGGAGCCCAGGAGTCCAAGCTTTCCGTCAAGGACGTAACGGAGCTTCGCCCGTGATCCAACATTGGCGCCGTCTGTGGGAAGCTTACGAAAAGTCAAGATAGCTTCTACCAGATCAATGGCCGGTGGTGGCAAGAAGAAGCAAGTTCAGGCTGGCAGTTCTCGACCCGCAGGAACCGTGAACTCCCCGTTGCCAGAACGCGTTGCTGAACAAGGTGAGAACCCTGCTCTTTCCCAGACAGGGGGGCAAGGTGATGGCTATGAGGTCTCAGTCCGAGATGCTGAGGAACAAAAGTCTGGAAATCTGGAAGGAGGAACATATAAAGTTCTGTTAAATTGTAATCTGGAAATCTCTGACTCAAGTTCTTGAAATGACCCACCAACAAAATGACCATTTACTTCATTTAAGATTAAGTTGTAGACTTGCCTGAAATCCGCAATTTACCTCGCACAATTTCAATAGGTTGTCGTTTTCAGTCATAATGATGACACTGGAGCAATGTCATCAACAAAGTCGATTGATTTCAATTTCGTCAATATAGTGTGTCTACCTCTGGATCGAGAGGAATGAAATGTCTGATCGATCTGTGGATGGTGCCATACAGGTTAATGAACCTTAACCTGCTCTTCAGCGACAACTTGTTGATTTAGCTTCCTGGTGAGAGATTGGGGGTAATGTTTCTGCTAATTTGGTCAATGAATAGGTTCTTACTGAATTACATCTAATACGTAAAATGTAACAGAACACATCCATTTACCTCTTTGTTTTTCAGTTCAGGGGCTTTTATCTTGATCAATTCAGCCTCCCACATGAATTCTTCGTAACATCACAAACATCTTCATCAGTTTTAAATCAAAAAATAAAGAAAAGCAGTTCTGGAAGTCACATGAAGTTTTTTGACTAATAAACATGTAAAACTTTAGTGGTACTATTGTCAACTAAAAACATGTGATATGGCATACATAGATGATTAAATTAATTAATCAATCAAAGCCATAAAAATGACCAATCAGAGTGAGCTACCAAATAAGGATGCAGTTAATGACACATATATGCGAGACCAAGAGCAATATAACCCAGACACTACAATCATTTCATACATAGTTGATAAGATATAATATCCCATTTTGTAAGAAATAGCTCTACATGGATTTTGAATTTTTGAATTCTCTTAATTAACGTGGTTTTTTAGTTTCCCCTTTAGAATCCTGCATCCAAATGTATTAACAATGATATCTTTAATCTAGAAACACCACGCAATTCAAAAATTAGGTTTTTTTTTATCTAAGCTCTAATATGAAGTAAAAAAGTGAGCCTTGAATCCCTGTAAGGAATATGTCTCTGCTTTCAATGGGCTAACAACCAGTAACATTATCACCAACCTAAAGCAAAGCAGATTTCTTTTTTAAGACGAAAAATTGAAAGAAATCGAAGTTTTGAGCTGAACCTGCAAAAAATAAAGGGCGCACCCATATTTCAATACAAATGTTCTGATCAAGCCTCATAGACCCTATACTATACCACACATCCCTCTCCCTCTCTCTATATTTTGAAGACAGAAAGGAAAAATAGAAAGCAAAAAAAGCAAAAGCTAATCACAATGGTAGTAGGGCACTGTAAAAACGTTGTGACAAAGAAGGGGGGGTCGTGTCAAAGGGATGAAGAACAGCAGTATCTGAAATTCGATCTACAGCTAGGAAAGTGACGAAGCCTATTGCTCCCTATCAAAAGCCTTCTGTACCTAATGGAATACCTGATATCTCTGCCTCAGTGAAACCACCAGCTGCAAAGATGCAATCACCCAAAAATCAATTTCAGCAGAGGAAAGCAGAACAGAGAATGGATCCAAGGGAGTCAAACAGAGCTGAACTGAGGCAAACTTGTTCATGTGTTTCTAGGTACCTGAAAAAATTTGCTCTTATTAAATTTATAATCAAGTAGTTCGCATAGGCATTTTAACAAACATATAACAGGAAGAAGTAACAAAATCCAGTATAATTTTAAAGGGAAAAAGACTGAAAAATTGAGGCAGAGAGACTTTACCACGAAATTGGTATTTAGTACATCACAGTTATCATTACCGCATTAATGAAAATGATAGTCATCATAATCCCAAATGAAGAAGAACATCATTACATAAAAATAGGATTGTTTCTTAATACTAAGACAAAAACTTCTCAGACATGCATAGTACTACTTTGGTTCAATTTGTAGAGATTAAACTCGAATTTCTCCCTAAGTTTTAACTTTTAAGAACTACAAAATCCTCATTTGAAGTTTAATGGCGATGAAATCCAAAAAGTTGAATTAGGATTGTAATTCAGAAAGTAAAGAAATTCTGATTCAAAAAATTTATTTGTTATGTCTATCTAAAGAGATGCCATGAATTGAAAAAATTCAACGTCATTAGCATCCACAAATCAGAAAACCCAAATGATTTCAGATCCTGAAGCAAACTTAACTAATACAACAACAACAACAACAACAACAACAACTTAATCTCCAAAGCTAGCAAACTGTATTTGCAAGCTTTAAGGCCTCATCACTATTTTATAAAGATTACCTTATGAAGTGTGATGTCAATGGAAAACAACGACAATCTAGAAAGAGTCATCTCAGCTTCATCATCCATGGTAAGAGTTGACATTGTTGATCTGCACTTTTCATCAATCCATAAATCAATTAACTAACTTCTAAAACATGAACGACACCAGTGTTCAAAATATTTCTAAAAATATTTTCTCCTAAAGTGTTTGAAAAGCTTATATGGGTAGTTAGCTTTGATCGAAAAATAAAAGGTGGAGGAATACCTTAGTGCTCTGCCTCCGTTTTCTTCTCTAAGAGTTGATCATCACTAAGTCGTTTCAAGAATGGAAGTATTAATGCAGGACATATAAATATTATTCCAACTTTTCATCGTCATTATACTCCAAATGCACCTCCAAATGTTCCTGCAATAATCACAGTACGATAAAATTAGCATATTGCTATCGCTCTATATGCACTTTGCAGTATATCAAAGTGAAATTATGTCTTTACCGGGTCAAGATAGTTAAAAAAAAAAACATAGGATATTTTGTTTGATATGGATACCGCTTTATCTTATAGAATTCTCAGTAGGATAACTTTGCAAAGCGTCGAATTCAATATGGATAAATCTTGAGCAAATAAATGATCATGGGTAACAATTGTGAACACAAAACAACATATATACCTCAATATTCTTTTTTAAGTTATCCACCACAATATATGTCTCCATGCCCATAAATTAAACATGATCGTTCATCTCCTCAACTTGCTCATTCCCCTCGAACCCATCACCTTCTCATTCAATACCAACGCTTTTCTAGAGTTTCTACTTCGTGCCTCTGCTCCATAATCTGTTTAGCTCCACAATGCGTCCCCAATTCCCATCTTCTTTGATTCAGGTTCTCTGATCGACAATTTGAAGAAGAAGTTGATTGTAACGAATTGGAATTTAAACACTTGACTACGTTCGAATTGGGGACATTGAAGAAGGAATTGATTGTGGCGCTTCCATTTTTGTTAGTCCACCTGGTAAGCTTCAGATAATCGGAGAAAAACTGGAATCTGAGTTTGATTACAGATTGGCGACCAAGGTGAAGAGTTTTTAATTGCAGATCGATGAGGAATGTGAAGAGTCAGAATCAATTCGGTTCGACCCAAACCTGATTATGTCTCTTCGATCTGCCTCGGTGTGTCCTCGATGAAAAACTTCTGATCATCGTGAATTGAACCGACTTGACTTAATCTAGGTCTGGAATATGAAACATCTGAGATATGATTAATCGATCGGAAGAGGTGGGACTTGAATTGAAGTGTGAGAATGGAAGCTGAGTGGACTATCGCAGTTGTTGAATCGCTTGGAAGCTGTGAGTGAACAATCACAGTTCTAAACGTGATCTTCATCTTCTCCAAACCACCCATCTGCCTCTGTTGAATCAACATCGTCGTTCCTTCCTTCACAGTCGCTACCACCTCCTCACCGACCAACTCTCGACGACAACTTCCCTTCAGCCGTCCGCGATCGACTGCAGCTCCCCGCCGCCTTCCTGTTCACCCAAACCTAACAATTAACATAGTCTCTGCCATTCACCAGCAGACTCCGCCACAACCCAGTCCAGACCGACATCTGTTAGAAATAGCATGAAGAGATGGAAATGTGGGGAGTTTTGCTGCAACAGGAGCAACTGAAGAGGTTAGGGAGAGTGGAGGGTTTGTGGAATGAATTGAAATTGGAGTTGGTCAAATAAAAAAAAAAATCGAAATGGGAGCGCGTCAGTAACACGCGCGCGTCAGATGTTGTGCTGACGTGTCAAAGCCACACTTCTTCTAGGTGCTGACGTGGCGAAACCACACCCTCCCTACCTCACTCCTCTTGCCTTATTATATATATAGATAGATACTAGGTTCTGACTCCGCGCATAGCGCGGGGGTAAGATGGTAAATAGATAAGTTAATTTATTATATTTTTTTGTAATTGTTAATGTTTTTAGAAGAAAAAAAATGGTCTATTTAGAAATAAATTAAAATTATAACTAAATGACATTATAATATTAATTAAATAATTATAAAATATTGTAATGTAAGATTATATAACACAGAAATGAAACAGAACGTTACTTTTAATATTATATTGATGATTATGAATATATTAGAAATTAACATTATAATTTGGTGTAAACAATGTAACATACACGTTTTATGATATTTGTTGATGTAAATAGGCTTAGCATGTTTTTTTTTTGGCCAAATGAACTTCCTTCAAAAACATATGATGGTATATTTTAATTTATTTATAAGACTAATTTTACAAAGGTTTTGGCAAAAAAAAAAAAATCTACAATGTTGTTTGAACTTTTATATCGATATTTATTTATGCAGCCAGATGTTGAAATAATGAAGTCATCGTCTCTTACATTATTACATTGATTACAGTTATTTAAATACACCAGTACAATGTGAAATCAGTTAGTTTGAAATTTTTTGATGAACCGAACATTAATTAACCGAACAAATTAACACATATAAGAAAACAATTTCAATACCAAACCAAATACAACTTATTTTCACACAAGTCCTTAGTATCATGTATAAGCATATTTACACCTATTCTATGCTTGCTTTACATACATGTTCTCTAGTATTGCATAACACGCTTCATAGATCGTCATGCATGTTATCGCTTTTATACACACATGATGCAAATTCATGATGGTCGCGTGATTATTTATACAACTTCAATACCAAACCAAATACAACTTATTTTATAAGTGTTGACTGTGATAATCAGGTGTGCTTTATATATTCGAATTCAATATGCTGGGTCGTATATTTTTAGCCCTGCTGGGCTGGTATTCATAGGGTTAATTTCGGTTAGATTATAAAACACATGGTGGTATATATCTCTTAGAACATGTTTGTTTCAAGCAATCTATATCTTAGCCCAACCCACTATTATTTATTTATAAAAAAATGTTATGCCTAACTTGTCTTATTAATACACATCAATAATCAATAACCCTGTAAACACCTAATTTTGGACCACGCGCGACATGCGTGGGGTGTGGCGCACCCAAATGAGGAAATGCCTAAATTTGGCAAGTCGCGAAGCTTTCAAAGATGCTCAGTGCAATATAAGGATAGTTATTTCAACATATTTAGCATTTAATATAGAGAATAAATCAATAGGATTTTATTACCTAATTAGACTAAGCTCTATGTATTATATATAGCCTAGTCTAGTAAAATGTAAGGGGGACAGACATAAGAAAATACACATATTGTGGCATCATTCGTGGCTCTGCACTAATTATCTTGTTTGTTCATAGTTTTTTTTTTTAATTTATTATTATTATTACTATTTACAAGTACAATCTTCGTCTTCCTCAAATAGTAGCAAAGCAAGATTAATTTGTCTTGAAATCTGTGCCGAAAAAGCACTCTATGTCCATTCATCCAAGCAGCCCTCCACCCTGCTACCCTCGTTCCGGCCCCGTCGCGACGACTTCAACCACGCCCGTGCTCTCCATCCCTCGCGAAAGATCGACCCGAGCACCACACGGTTCGTCAAATCCATCTCGCCGGAGCTCCGACCTGCTCCACCAAGTCCTGTCGCCCGGCTGTCCGCTCTCGACACTTAGATCCCGACTGCGACGTTCCTGGTATCAAGCCTCATCCACCCGCCATTGCAACTCCGATATCTGTTATAGTCGTCAATCTCCTTGGAACTAACTCCAGCTCTCGACCCTAGCAATTTTCTGATCTCTGCAGTGTTTATTTATTTGATGATTCTATTTTAATGTAATTAATTACTTTTCTTCTCTTTTGTTCATTAACGCAGTTGAAGTTCGAGTTGTTGGATGCCTCATCAAGAAGTCGAATTCAAATTTTTGGAACAGGGAGGCCCGAGAAAAAAGCCGTACTCATCCTTCATATACTTAGCGAGTATTTTGGTTATGTCTCATACTTCCCTGACTTGCATCAGATTAAGTCGAGGATTCTAAAAGATTAAGAACGGATACCACCATCGTTCCACCGCACCGATCACTTGAGCCTTTGTTGCTGCTGCCAATATTGGCATTTCACTTTTAGGTAAACTTGATGAATTTCCATCTTTTGTCTTAATATATTATTATATGTATGTATATATACCGTAGGTCTAGGATGAATTTCAATCTTTTTTTCGGTGAATGAGAAATATATTAATGAAACAGCATAAAGTTTGCAACTAATGTCCCACGACAAGTTCCCGGGGTACATCATTTGTAAACCAAGAACCAACAATATTAAGTCTAGACGCAGTTTTACAAAAAAAGATGTGCACGATTAACTAAGTTCCGAGGCACAACAGTAACTAAAAGGCTAGGATAAAGTAGTAGGAGCTTCCGAATGTCATGGAGGACGCCATAAAGCGGAAGAGAGTCATTCGATTGTGATTGTAACTGATTCTGCAGTGAAAGAGAGTCCGTCCAAATCACCAAGGGTGGTTCCAGGCTCAAGGCTGCCAACAGTAATCTTGCTCGAACTGCAATTCCTTCCGCTAGCAATGGTTCACTCCCCGATACTCTATGTACTGCGGGTGCAATAAGATTATCTGATCCATCTACCAAAAGTGCCGCTCCAAAAACCTGTCCCAAAACAGAATTAACTCCGCCGTCGCAAATGATCTTCCAAAAGCTCCCTGCGGGGGGTGTTGCACGGCTGGGTGCCGTGTCGTCGTCGCTATCACTGACTGTGGTGCTGGATGTCTGGGCCCTGGTTTAATGACAGAAGCTAAACTGTTGTCAGCACTAATAATATGAAAACCATTCATGACCGAAGAGAAAGACGGCGTAACGTTATTAAAAACAACCCTATTCCGTTCTAGCCAAATACACCACATGATTAGACATTTCGTTATTACAAACTCATCCTGGTATAAGGTCAAGGTGGTGGTCGGTATTTTCATACTGATCCAGTCCATCACTGACATAGGCGGTAATTTTTCAACGTCGACTTGGCAAGGCGAGGCAAACCAGATTCGACGCGCGAAGGCGCAGTAAATCATCAAATGTTCCCAAGTTTCCGGGTGTTCGTTACAGAGTGTGCAGGTGCTATCTATCGCGGGGATACGTTTCCGAAGATTCACACCTAGGGGGAGAGCATTAACACATCCCTTCCAGACGAACATACGAACCTTAGGGATGAGTTTCCTTGGCCAGAAACTCGACCAAAAGGTAGGATTAACAGTCGTGGTGGATGTAGAAGAGGTTCCCGATTTTTTGTCGAGAAGAAGTCTGTTTATGAGGGTGTAGCCTGATTTTACCGTGTAATGGCCAAACTTGTTGAAATTCCAAAGGAGCTTATCCGGTATAGGGTAGAGAGGTAGGGTGATGGAATTGATCTGCTCCCGTACTACTGGGTAGAGCCCGTACACATTGTCCACATTATTATTCCAACGTCTTTGTTCTTGGCAGATAAAAGGTGCCAGAGGTGTTGGCTGCGTCAAAGAGTTTTCAGGCAACCAGCCTATGAGTAAACCCATATTTAGAACCCATGGGTCCTTCCAGAAGTCAATGGATAGCCCATCTCCAACCCTCTAGTGGCACCCTTTTATTAAGAATTCCCGTGAAGCCAGCATGGTACGAAACACGTTGGAAAAATGTGGTCGACTCCATATGTGAAAGAAAGTTGTCGAATGGAGGTATCTGTGTCTCATTATTTCCGCCTAGATTGAACCGTTGTCATGCAGAAGTCTCCATGCTTGCTTGGTGAGCAGTGCCCAATTGTGGGTGTTGGTTAATTTGAACCCTAAGCCACCATATCTCTTTGGTTGGGTTAATTTGTCCCACGCCACCCATGGGATACCAGCTCTGTCTGGCGCCACTTTCCACCAAAATTGTCTCTGAATGCGGTCCAAGTGTTGACAGATATGCTGTGGAAGGCGGATAATAGATAGTGCATAGGATGAAATGGCTGAGGAAGTTGATTTAATGAGGATTTCCTTTCCAGCGGGTGAAAGTAGTTTTGCCATCCATCCTTCAATACGGGTGGCTACTCTGTGAATTAGCAGCTGTCCGAGTGCTCGTTTCCTTTTTGTCCAATCCAGTGGAAGGCCCAAGTATTGATCTTCCTCGGAGGCGAGTCGTACTCCCATTACTCCGCACAGGTCGTTTTTTAACTCCGTACTCACATTTGGGCTAAATGTCATGCTTGACTTGGCGAAGTTAATTGATTGACCTGATTCTGTTTCATAGGCCCGCAGAATGACTTTTACAGCAAGTAAGTTATTCATAGTAGCTTCCAGGAAGAGAAGGCTATCATCTGCGAACAGTAGATGTGTGATTGGGCTACATCGCTTTCCAGGTTTGATACCCTTGATGGATTTGTCTTGTTGGGCCTTCGTAAGGTAGAAGGATAGGACCTGTGCGTAGATGATGAACAAGAACGGTGATAATGGATCTCCTTGGCGAAGGCCACGTCCCGGTTTAAATGTAGTTGTTGGTCTCCCATTAATCAGGACAGAGGTAGTCGCCGTTGTGATACATTGCATGATCCAGTTAATGAACTGTGGTGGGAACTTGAGTTTGGTCAACACTCTTTCCATAAATGGCCATTCAATTCGATCGTAGGCTTTACTCATGTCAAGTTTTAACGCAAGTAATCCAATCCTACCTCGACGTCGTTGTTTGATGACGTGCAAGATCTCCTGGGCAAGAAGCGTGTTATCTGTGATTAATCTTCCTGGCACAAAGGCGCTTTGGAATGGAGAGATGATCTCACGCATGATTGGTCGCAAGCGGTTGGTGAGAATCTTAGATATGACCTTGTAAGATGTGTTGCATAGGTTGATGGGTCTCTATTGACTTATCACGGTGGGTGCATCAGTTTTGGGTATAAGGGCAATGTATGTGTGGTTTATTCTTTGTGTCAGGTGGCAATCTTGGAAGAAGCTTATCACTGCTCCACGGAGTGAAGAGTTAGTGATATTTCTCGATTGATGAAAAAACCTTCCTGTGAACCCATCCGGTCCAGGTGATTTGTCCGGTCCCATACCTTTGAGAGCATCCTCGATTTCCAGAGGTGTGACTTCCAGGGTCAATGAGTTGATCAATTCAACAGGGATTTGTGTTGTTAATTCATTGATCAAGGGATAGGTTTGGTTCCTCGTTTGGACTGAATAGAGTCCGGAAGTAGTTGAGGATGTGTCCCTGCACCGCACCTGGTTCAGTAATCCACGTTCCTTCTTGGTCTTGCAGCCATTGGATACTGGATCGTTTCCTCCGAGCTACCATCTTTGCGTGGAAATATTTGGTATTGCGATCACCATCCATAAGCCAAAGTTGTCGCGATTTTTGTCTCCACATTGTTTCCTCACGGGCGTACAATTGTTTCACATATGTAGATATTTGATCGATGATCGGGTCATATGGAGAGGATTGTTGGAGATGTTGAATCTGGTTTAGGGCATCATTGAGAAGCGTGTTCGTATGGCCAAAGACTGCCCTATTCCACTGTTTAAGTGTCGAGCTCAGACGGTTCAGTTTGGTGCACAAAATTTCCTGTGGTTGCCCAGAAGTGGGGACATTCCAGGACGTCGATACAACCTCCATGAAGGATTCATGTTGAAGCCACATGTGTTCGAAACGGAACGGACGGTGCGACTGGTTACGTGATTGTCCTTGTGTGAGGGATAGGATTATCGGGCAATGATCAAACGCGATTATCTCTCTGTGGAAAAGTGTTGCTTCTTCAAAAAGTAATCTCCAGCTAGGGTTGTAAAGTGCACGGTCAAGTCGTTCTGTGATCATATCAGCTCCCGTTCGACGATTTGTCCACGTGTGTGGTTGTCCTTGGAATCCAATATCCATGAGTCCAAGGGAGTCCGTCCATGACATAACTTGGGTTAGGCGTGCAGTTGAGATAGGGTTTCCCCCAGTTTTTCAATCGGGTTCCAGACATCGTTCAGATCTCCCAAAATTACCCAAGGGGTGGTGTCAGGTGGCTTAAGTTGAAGTAGTTCCTCCCAAAAGGGAAAACGCAGACGGAATTTTGATGGAGCATAGACGAAGGAAGCCTCCCACCGGGGAGAGTTAGGGTTTAGGATGATGTGTGCATGGATGAAATTCTGAGTAGCGGAGGTAATATCTAAGGAATGAATGAGTCTCCAAGCTAGGAAAAGCCCTCCTTTAGTCTGCAATGGGTTCACTCTATGCTGGTTCAGAAACCCTAAGCCGTGACCTAATTGTGACAGTCTATCCATGTTACTCTTCACCTCTGATATGAAGATGATGTTGGGCTGCTGGAGCGCTGCTAAGTGGCGCAGGTGATTGACTTTCAAGGCTTGCCCCGCGCCTTGGCAGTTCCAAGCTAAGGCTATCATTGGTGCAGCAGAGGGACCCCAAGGTGGCCCCCCGCAATTTCAGAACTTACAATTGAATCGACACTAATTAAATAGCGAAGAAACCAATTTGTAATTGTTGTAAGTGGTACCTCAGCATTTGTCGGCCCCGTTCCAGGACTCCGCTCTTCCTCTTGCTCCAGTTCAGGGTCTTGATTGCGACTCTCCAAGATGTAGTTCCTCCTCGGTCTCACAAATCACGGTGGTGATGTTGGTGTTTGGTCAGTGGCAGGTTCCACTATTGTCAAGAAGGGGGATCTGGCGCAACCTAGAGGTCTCTTTTTGACTTTCCTTGGCTCCTCGTCAACACTCATCGGTTCCTTCCCCGGTCGATGTGTGGTCACCGGCGAAGGAGGTCTTTCTTCATAGAAGGATAATTCAAGGTCTCCGTCGACCCTAAAGAAGATAGAATCTCTTAGGTTCTCATGGGTGTCAGTTAGGTCATCAGTGGAGTCGTGTAATGGGGAACCTAGGTTTTCTTGTTCATTGGATAGCAGGAGCCCTAGCATATTTAGGGTTTGAACGTCATCGCTACTTGTGGCTGCGTTGCCCATATCCATGTACGTTAACGGTAGTCCCATGTCAGTATCCGATAGAGCTAGGTTATGGCTTTGGGGAGGTGGTATGGTGGTTGAAGGTGGAGAAACCGGCGATGTATGGTGCACTGGTGGTGACGTCGGGTGTTCAACCCTTGGAATATGCAGAAGGTAGGGTTGTGGTGCAGGCTCCGGTGGTGGCATGAGCACAAGAGGGAATCCTGGGGATAAGTTGGGGTATCCAGCCAAAGAAGTGGCGAAATTAATTCCCGGGCCATTATGGTGGTGGAGGAGAGGATTTATGGAGGAGAGAGGAACCATTGCAGGTGGCGGCAGGTCCCAAATCACTTCATTGTTCCAAGTACCAGGTTTTAATAAATACGGGGCCCAAGGAGATTGCCATAAATAGAAGGGTGGAGAAGGTATAAATGGCATCTGAGTTGGAGAATATGGATTGAAGTGGGGATTGACTGGAACCTGTGTATATTCCATCCCCGACGGGATTAACGGTGCCTGCTCCGGCATCTGTGGTAGGGCATTTAGAGGCACAAATCCAGGCGGCGGATATGGCGGCATCTGATTGGTATTCCGATTTAGGGTTTCCTCCATCGTGGGTTGTGTTGTGGAGCAGGCCGTTGGGGTAGGCGGCCGAGGCGACTGTGGGTTATGGTTGCCGGTCTCGAATTGATTGGGGTTGTCCGGTGGCTGTTCCGGTGTTTGTTGAGAAGGACGACTCGGCGATGAAACTTGGAGGTTTGCTCGCCCAGGAGTGTGCAGAAAGGGTTCGTCCCTCCAAGGTATCCAATTCATTAACGGGCCTCTGCTACCTTGATTGATGGCGGAATACATCATATCCCATGGTCCTCTAATCGCTTGTAGTCCATCTATTGCATCAATAGCTTCGAGCATAGTATCCAATTGAAGATCCACCGTCTCAGTCGGAGTATTGCAGTTGGATCGGCCATGTCCATAACAACCACAGCGATGGCAGGGGTGGCCACACCGGTAGGAGAGGTGGACCACATGGGTGTCAGATATATCACGGAGTCCAATCACCGGAATAACAGGTTTATCGGTGTTAATGTAGACTCTTGCCCTGGGAAAGGGGTTATCCCAAGGCTTGTCATCGTTAAACTCAAGGTCAATCAATTCTCCCACAGCTTTAGCTAGGCGGCTGACAAGGACGCGGGTTGTGAGTTGGCGAGGTATCTTGCGAAATTCAATCCAGGTAGCAACGCGAGAAAAATCTACGAAGGTGGATTGGTCGGAAGGTGAGCTTCTCCTGAGGACAAGTAGTGTGTTGTTGATGTTGTAGGGGGCGTTCTGCAGTACTTCCAGCATCTGCCTTTCGTCGGTGAACAGAAAGACCCAGAGGCCATCTTCTTGTCTGGTGATGTCCGATAGCTGGTCGATCCTCCAATTCGATCTGATGAATCTGCTAATGGTTTCCACTGAGTCTCTCCGGTCGGATTTCAGGCGTCCGACCAAGGAAAACTCCCAGGCAGACATGTCGTTGCGGTGGAAGTTTGGGATATCGTCAATCGTCATGTTGGCCAGAGCTCTGCGATCCGGTGGTGGTTTTTGTTAGGTTATAAAGTCTAGGTCAACGGGTCGTCAATCTAGAATTTATCTCCCACTAATGAAATGTCGGGTTCAGTGCTCCTAGGACTAGTCGTTCTGATCCATGGCCTTATACTCCCTTGAGGTAGTCGTTCTGATCCCTGCCCTTATACTCTCTTGGGGTAGTCGTTCTGATATGTGTCCTTCTCTTCTCTCCTTCTGACCTCCTTTCCTTCTCTCCTTCTGACCTCCTTCCCTTCTCTCCTTCTGACCTCCTTTCCTTCTCTCCTTCTGACCTCCTTTCCTTCTCTCCTTCTGACTTCCTTGGTTCTCTTCTCCTTGCCACCCTGCAAGAGGGGCAATACCAGGCACAGAGGGGGGGGTGGTGCCTGATGAACCCTCTCCGATGCCTAAGTCAGTACGATTTTAGAGAGATAAAGCTAGAGAGATGTCAGAGCAAAATTGTGCAACTTGCCAAGATGTTCAAATGAGTTGTGAAGGTGGGGTATTTATAGGCAACGGTGTCATTAAGGTGGCTTAATGACATCGTTAACCTCTAAACACAATTAATTAACCTTTAAGCATATAATTAAGACTTTAGGATTCGGAGGAGGTAGGCGGAGTGGACCGAGCATGGGCGTCTGAGGATGGTGTCGGGACCCTTGGGGGGGAGGAATCCGACCCCCAAGGGTAGGGGTTGGGTGAGGACACCCAACCCCTCCTAGGGAGGGTGGGGTTGGCCAACCCCATCCCTCCTAGGAGGGATCGGGTTGGCCGACCCGATCTCTCCTAGGAGAGATCGGGTTGGCCAACCCGATCTCTCCTAGGAGAGATCGGGTTGGCTGACCCGATCTCTCCTAGGAGAGATCGGGTTGGCCAACCCGATCTCCCCTAGGGGAGATCGGGTCGGCTGACCCGATCTCCCCTAGGGGAGGTCGGGTGTGGCCACCCAACCTCACCTAGGTGAGTTCGCCTCTTGTCGGACGGGCGCTTCGGCCCCGTCCGAGCCGTTGATGTTCTCGCGAAGTGTCCGGTGTTGAAGTTTCGATTTGCAATCATAAATGGGACGATAAAAATACAACGGTTCGGAAGTCAACGGGTTCAAATTGGGCGTATATCCATCACATGCCCCCGAGTCAACCAATGGCCTAACCCTTGATTGACTCTATTTTAGGATGGTATGACACGCGCAATTTGAAACCGGGATTTTACCTTCTTTGTCTGAATGTCTGCTTACCCATGGATGCGTGCCTCTGACTCTGCCCCCTGCCTTATGAGATAGAGGAATTGTAAACGTCAGAGTAGCACGAACGTGTGCCTAAGCACGCGTCCGTCTGAGGTGGGAGTAATAAATCTATCTTTGCTACAGGCGTATACTCAAAAAATACATGCTTGCATAGGAATGCAATACTGATACATCTAAGTGATTCATGCTTCAATTTCATGTCGTGATTTGCCTAAGTGGAGAAAAATTTAATTTTGGCCCAAAATTTTTTCTAAGTATGGGATACTAGAAAATATGCCTATAGGATGTTAACTAGGAGTGAACATGGACATATCATGAACATGAGGATGTGTACTAGCATACATGCAAGTAGGAACATAAGGATGGGAGTGAGTAGAGACATGCTGCGATTGTAGTCATGAATGTATGCATGAATATGTATGTATGTATGTATGGATGGGTTGTGAGTATAAGCATGAGTGATGACATTGACGTACCCGTAGATGTTATCATGAATATGAGCATAAATGCAAAGGTGAGAGCATAGACCTCTCCTTTACCTGAGGGTGGGGACTCTGCCACTCAATGGGACATAATGTTCCGCCTCCCTTGTACTAGCATGAGCATGTCCATTAACCTCGACCTTCGGCATGTGTATCATTTTTCCTTCATTCGTTGGAGCGTGTGTATAGCTCTTGACCTTTACCCTGCAATTTGTTCCCCATAAAAGTGAGGGTGATAAAGCTTACAAGCTTTCTTCTTACCGCCGCGAGCGAAGGGGTCTATTGACATGTGTTAAGGGTTGACCCTTCCTTCGGATGTGCTGGAGCGTTGCTCCATTTGGGGAAACTAAAAGTTCGCCCTCTTCCCTTGGTGTTAAGGTTGCCCCCGTAGTAGGCGTATCTCGCCCCTCCATGGGTAAGGGTTGATCTTTGTGTTGGTTGCTTGTATAGATGACTCACTTTTGGGAAGCTTTCTTCTTCAGACAGGGAGACCGTTGAATTAGATGAGAGGGAAGGACCCTCTAGTTCTGCTTATCAGACCAAGAAATTTTCTAAGTCAAGGGTGACTGCTAATGCTTCCAGTACGTTCTTTTTCCCTTCTTTTTTCTTTGTGATATAGTTATGATTGTTCTCATGCTGCTTCCTTTTTGTTGTTAGAGCGTTCTTTCTTGGTGACCGAATGGTTCTTGTGGTGGGTGAGAGTTCAAGTCAATCTAAATCCAAGGCGCGGAAACCTGACTCTGAGGTCGGGCCCTCGGCTGCCGAGGAGAAAGAAACCGCGAGAGGCTCTCCTTCAAGTGCCCCCTTGCTGACTCCCTCCCATGGTAAGGAGGTAGTGGTTGAAGAGGCACCCCCTTTGTTTGACAAAAAGAAACAACCTGTGGCTGGCGATGGGGTGATCATAGGTCTTGATGTCTCTTCTATATCCCCTGCCCCCCAGCCGAGGGGCCGAGCCTCAAGTTTATTTCATCTTTCATTGAGGTTCCTTTCTCTTGCCATGGCTCTGATTAAGATAGCGAATTCTTGCTTTGGAGTTTGGTGGAGACTGCTCTTTAGTTAGTCTCTACTAGTATCGTAGTTGTGATCGTTGTGGGGATCGTTTTGTTATATGCCCTCAATAGTGCTTGTCGTGATTCTTTGCTTCATGGTTGATTTCGTGAGATATGGAGGTTGTCTTCATAATGAGGACGTCTCCTTCCTGGTATCACCCATTGGGTTGAAATATAAGTGCCTACCTTTGATGAGCGTACGAAGGGTGTTGTTTTTCCTTTTTCTTGAACCTCCTCCTAAGGCTAGGCGTAGCCTTTTGATGTTCGTGGTCGGGATGGTGTCTTTACAATGCATGTCTTTGACAGATGTTTTATGATGTGCTGCCGTGATAAACACTTCGGGGTATGTGAACGTGATAGCCACTTCGTGATGTGTCGGAGTGATAGCCCTTCTGTAGTGTGTGGACATGATAGCCACTTCAGGGTATGTGGACATGATAGCCACTTCAAGGTATGTGGACATGATAGCCACTTCAAGGTATGTGGACATGATAGCCACTTCAAGGTATGTGGACATGATAGCCACCTCAAGGTATGTGGACATGATAGCCACTTCAAAGTATGTGGACATGATAGCCACTTCAAGGTATGTGGACATGATAGCCATATCACGATGTATGAGGTTGTGCTTTAGTATTCCTTTCTCATTGGAGAGCCTTCATTGCTATATTTGCCTTTTGTGTGGGCTATGTCTGTTGGGTTAGGTCCCGATGTCTCGTCTTGTCGGATGTTCTATCCTTTATGCTCTTTAGATGTCTCCTTCATGAGTTGTGCTTGACGATGTTCAAGTCTGATACGAGCATAGGTCACGCGAGGGCGACATGCCTTCGGATTTCATGTCTTTGCTATCCTTCTTGGTGGTGTTGGGTTCCTTTGAGATACTTCTCTTGACTTGTGATATGGGTGGTAGGATAACTCGTTATTTTTCATGATAACCTCTTGTGCTTCTGTATATGATCCTTTGGTCATGGACTCTTCTCTTGGTGTGTTTTCCTTTCTTTATCTTTCTTTTGTGCTTTCCTTTACATCATACCTGCTATCTCATCAAGAAAAAACATTATGTGTTCTTCCCATTACTTTACTTAGAAATTTCTTTCTCATGGTATCCTTCTGAGCATGGTATCCTTCTAAGCATGGTATCCTTCTAAGCATGGTATCCTTCTAAGCATGGTATCCTTCTAAGCATGGTGTGATGATCTCTTCTGATACCCATTACACGGTATACGTTGTACTGTTAGACCAAAGATACGCTCTTGGTGGGCGTCGAAATCTGTTCACGAGACAGGCTCTCGGACGGCACTTAACGTTTCACAGGATAGGCTCCCGGAGGGCACAGGTTAGTCCACCGATACCTTCTTGACGGGTGTCAAACTATTCACGAGACAGGCTCTCGGACGGCACTTAACGTTTCACAGGATAGGCTCCCGGAGGGCACAGGTTAGTCCACCGATACCTTCTTGACGGGTGTCAAACTGTTCACGAGACAGGCTCTCGGACGGCACTTAACGTTTCACAGGATAGGCTCCCGGAGGGCACAGGTTAGTCCACCGATACCTTCTTGACGGGTGTCAAACTGTTCACGAGACAGGCTCTCGGACGGCACTTAACGTTTCGCAGGATAGGCTCCCGGAGGGCTCAGGTTAGACCAAAGATACGCTCCTGGTGGGCGTCGAACTGGTAGTTTGAAATCTACCTCAAGATACGCTCTTGGGGGCGTCGAACTGGTAGTGTTTTTTCTACCTCAAGATACGCTCTTGGGGGCGTCGAATCTGGTAGGTTGCAAATCTACCTCAAGATACGCTCTTGGGGGCGTCGAATTCGTAGTTTTTGGAAACCACTCTCAAGATACGCTCTTGGTGCGTCGAAGGTCGTAGTGTATAAACTACTCTCAAGATACGCTCTTGGGGGCGTCGAAGGTCGTAGTATGAACACTACTCTCAAGATACGCTCTTGGGGGCGTCGAAATTCGTAGTTTTTGGAAACCACTCTCAAGATACGCTCTTGGTGCGTCGAAGGTCGTAGTGTATAAACTACTCTCAAGATACGCTCTTGGGGGCGTCGAAGGTCGTAGTATGAACACTACTCTCAAGATACGCTCTTGGGGGCGTCGAATGTCGTAGTATATAAACTACTCTCAAGATACGCTCTTGGGGGCGTCGAAATCTGTTCGCGGGATAGGCTCCCGGAGGGCTCATAATATTACCTTACCTTGTGTCCTTTCTCATGTAGGGTGCATCTTTGGTATGCTTTTCGAGTCTTTGCTTGACTTTTCCTTTTATGATATTGCATGCTATCACGCTTTTCCTTCAGTATGGGAGATCACCTCTCGAGGGCGATGTTTGTGTGTTGCCAACTTAGGGCGAGTTCATATAGGAAGTTGAAGATGTTTTCCTCCTATGTGACCTTTTCTGGGAAAGGTGGTATTGCATGTTATTGTGATCTTCTGCCTCTAATCTCTTCTTTTACACTTAGGTGGACTACCAAGCACTTATTCGTTTGGTGCCCCCCAAGTTGCTTGGTGGTCATACCTCCTTTCATATTTGGCCGTTGAAGGCCCCTCGTTCATTTTCTTGGTTGGGTACCCCTTACGCTCGGGGCTCCCTTGTCTGCCTCTTTGAATGCGATGAGTGTCCCTTGTAGGATCTACTCTTTCTCATGCTTGCTTGTTTCAGTCACAGGCATGGTCTAAATGATGCCTTTGTCGGATGTGTCTTTGGAGGTTGGGTGGAAGGGCTTTTGCTTTGGGTGGGTGGTGGTGGATTTCATTCTCTTGGTAACTAGGATGTGGCAATGTCTGTATCCTAGGGGGGCTTGTAAATTTTTTCCCCCCTTTCCTTGTGTAGGTTGAAGAGCTCTCTCATAGAATGGTGTCTTGAGTTGTTAATCTCGTAGGTGTGTTTCAGACTAGTCAATCTGATCCATGCTCTTTGCTCGTGCATGGGGGTGTGGGGGTCTGATCGGGTTGTATCTTCTTGGAGTGTTGTGGCACTTAGAGTGCCTTGCCTTTTCCTTCACACTGGAGTATTCTTCGATGCCCTTAGGGGGTGTTCCACTGGTCATGCTCCCCCCACCTTGAATCTTGGTTATAGACTTCTTTTGAATTAGGACTTGAACCTACAAAGGACGTTTTCCTTTAGGTTCGCCGGTGATGTTCCCTGATTTTCCATGGGTTTGGCCTCGTATTGGCTATTCCTTGTTGGATAGCTTCATTAGAGACTGCCTTTGTATTGCGTACGTATACGTGTTTGAGGTGTGTTGAGCTGACAAGTCCCTCCTTTTTTGTTTTGTTATAACCGTCATTCATCATGTATTCGGCGTATGGCCTTAGAGGCGGGATATTTTTCTAGTGCCCCTTTTATCGGGGTTCTCCTCTTGATGGGATGCCAGAGTCAAATGTCTTATCATTTGCAGACAAGGTGGTTGATCGGGATGTGCGTCTAGTGTGAGGGTCAATCTTGAAACCTTACTCCCTAAGCTTTTGAGCTCTTCTTTGGTTGATCTTGTAGAACTATTATCCTGCCCTAAGGCTCTTGATAGGAGATGTATCTCATTTTCACACTCTAGTTGTTGCACTATCTCTTTTGCTAATCTTGCATCTCTAGAGTTTCTCTGTTGGTGCATGACTTCAATGACAGGATTTTCTACCGATGTTTATTCTATTAGGACTTGTATCCTTGGTTGCCCTCCTTTCTTGTGAGATGGCGAAGGAGTGTTTATGAACACTCCAATGTGTCGTACTTGGTAGAGGTATGCGCCTAATCCTTATGGCGCTGTCTTGAATCTTCGTGTACCTATATCTGATGGACATGTTATTCATTACATATATAGTACGGAGTCCAAGGATCTCCGGGTTAGGATCATATTTTGAGAACAGAGACATAGTCATCTATCAGATGACATCTTTTCTACGGAGTTAATTTTTACAAGGATAAATGCAAGGAAACTTGTAAGGATACTTGTAAGGATATGTGTTCCATCCTTTTCCTGGTTCATTTGCAGTGCCGTGTCCCTGATGGGTGTGTTGATGTTCTGACCACCTTTACTAGTAGGGGTTCCTTGGTATTAGGTATGCCTGACTCTTCTCTAGTATCATCAATGGTTGGTCATGGGAGATGTCTGACGGACTCCCTTCATGTACTATGGTTCTCTTCATGTCAAAGTTGGTGATTCCCTCTCTTATTACTAACATATCCTTGTGTGGAAATACTATGTTTTCCATATCCTTTTTTTAAAAGCTTGATGATGGTGTCACCGTTCTTCCTTTGGTAGGCTTGGTGTCCTTGAGGGTTTTTGATGGAAGTGTATTCCATTACTTTGGATGAGCTTTCTAAGTGTGGTTGTGTCTCCTGGCTATTTTGTGAAATCATAAAGATCCGCTGGAGGTGTTTGCCTTTGATGGTGGGTGTTGCCCATGTGATATGGTTTCCTCTATTTTTGGAGGGATGTGTTCGCGGCTACCCCTTCTTGTGCTAATGGGCGTTTGTGAGGAGGGCATGTTGTGACTGGTGCCCCCCTTGCATACCAATGCCAGATGGGATCCTTTGGCGGGCTTGGCTCTAAGATGCTTAGTGGAAGGTTGTAGTAGGGGTAATCATTTGTGACCTTCATGGTAGTTCCTCTATAGGATGTTGGGAGTGCTCGACTTATTTTTGTAACTGAGCCTTCCATCTTGTGATCTTTCCCAGAAACTTGACCTTATAGGTGTTCTTTGGGATTGAGGAATCTGTTGCTTGTGCATCTCTTGATTGGCGACGGCCTTTTACTGATTCTTCTAGTGGTCCACCTGTGTATATATATATCACGGAGCCCGAAGGCGTCCGGTATGGTCATTCTTGGAAAACATGTTGATGTTAAGTATCATAATCTACTCCTTTTAGGGAGTTGACTTGTTATGCAGTTAAATTAAATAAGAGGATATGGGAAGGATATGGGTGTGGGGTGTTGAAATCCCCTGCTTCCTTGGTAATGTAACTGTCTTCCTCCATTAGTCTGTGTGTATTCCTTCCACTTGAGGAATATGAGGTCGCGTCCTTGCAAGGCGGACTAGGTGGAGGTGTATCCTTCATGTATGCTATGTGCGGTCTCACTCTACTATGTCTCTCCATGAGACTTCCCATTGTAGTAGCTATGTGCTGACGTGGTGTGGTACTCTATTAGTTCCCTGTTCAAATCCTTGTCTTTTCAACTCCTCCTCTGTCCTAGGAGGACGTGTGCCAAGGGTTGTCATGCACAAGGGGTTTGGACCTGTCGTGCTGTATCATGGGTAGGTGGTTGCTTTATTGTGTTGTTGGGACTATGTCCCTCCCTTTGAGCTTTCCTTGGTATGTCCCTTAGGCATGTCTGTGGTGATACGGACTGTATGTGTACATTGCCATGGTTGATGTTGGAACTCCTATATCCTTGTTGGTCTGTCATGTATGTCTTCCCTTAGTGCGGTGTATGTCCCTGTTGGGGTACTTGGTGGAATTCTTGCCTCCTTTGAGGTCTTGGCTGTCTGTCTGCCCCCAGTGGGGTGTAGGCCCTGGCGTCCTGTTGTGTCTGTTGTTGCCTAGGAGGCAAAAATTGCTGCCTTCCCTCTGGGGGTGGCTCTTGATAATTTCTTCTTTGTTCTTCTCGCTGCCCTGCTCTAGGGTGCGAGTCGTGTTCTTCTTCTGGGACTTGTTCTTCCTCATGAACTTCTTCTTCTTCATGCTGGTGTTGCCTTCTCTGCCTGTTCCTCAGGGTCTCCCTATAAGCTAGCAGCTCATCCAATGCGTGCATCAACCTCGGAGTCACTGTCTGTGCTCCTTGCGAGTATGTGGGCCTTATGTTGGTTGTGTGGGCGCGATTGTCGTTCCTTTGAGTCATTATTTCATATGGATACCCTTGAGGTTGTGCCTCATAGTAGTACCCCTGTGGAGGTGCCGTGTATTGGGATGGCACTCCTTGTTGCCCCCCTGTCCCTGTGGCTTCCTAGTCAATGGAGTTGGAGCTGTGGAAGCCTCCTCCCTGCTTGTTAGGTTGGGGTGCCTGTGGGGCTATCTGAGGCTCTGGTGTGCAGGCTGTTTCTCTGGGTTAGGCTGCCTTGCTGGAGGTATAGGATGTCTTTCTTGCCTATTGCCCCCAGGTGGGCGATTATCTCTAGACACTAAGTTGTTCGTCTTCGCTCTCGTGATTGTCAGGCTTTCTGTTCGAAGCCCACGGACGGCGCCAAGTGTTAGGTTATAAAGTCTAGGTCAACGGGTCGTCAATCTAGAATTTATCTCCCACTAATGAAATGTCGGGTTCAGTGCTCCTAGGACTAGTCGTTCTGATCCATGGCCTTATACTCCCTTGAGGTAGTCGTTCTGATCCCTGCCCTTATACTCTCTTGGGGTAGTCGTTCTGATATGTGTCCTTCTCTTCTCTCCTTCTGACCTCCTTTCCTTCTCTCCTTCTGACCTCCTTCCCTTCTCTCCTTCTGACCTCCTTTCCTTCTCTCCTTCTGACCTCCTTTCCTTCTCTCCTTCTGACTTCCTTGGTTCTCTTCTCCTTGCCACCCTGCAAGAGGGGCAATACCAGGCACAGAGGGGGGGGTGGTGCCTGATGAACCCTCTCCGATGCCTAAGTCAGTACGATTTTAGAGAGATAAAGCTAGAGAGATGTCAGAGCAAAATTGTGCAACTTGCCAAGATGTTCAAATGAGTTGTGAAGGTGGGGTATTTATAGGCAACGGTGTCATTAAGGTGGCTTAATGACATCGTTAACCTCTAAACACAATTAATTAACCTTTAAGCATATAATTAAGACTTTAGGATTCGGAGGAGGTAGGCGGAGTGGACCGAGCATGGGCGTCTGAGGATGGTGTCGGGACCCTTGGGGGGGAGGAATCCGACCCCCAAGGGTAGGGGTTGGGTGAGGACACCCAACCCCTCCTAGGGAGGGTGGGGTTGGCCAACCCCATCCCTCCTAGGAGGGATCGGGTTGGCCGACCCGATCTCTCCTAGGAGAGATCGGGTTGGCCAACCCGATCTCTCCTAGGAGAGATCGGGTTGGCTGACCCGATCTCTCCTAGGAGAGATCGGGTTGGCCAACCCGATCTCCCCTAGGGGAGATCGGGTCGGCTGACCCGATCTCCCCTAGGGGAGGTCGGGTGTGGCCACCCAACCTCACCTAGGTGAGTTCGCCTCTTGTCGGACGGGCGCTTCGGCCCCGTCCGAGCCGTTGATGTTCTCGCGAAGTGTCCGGTGTTGAAGTTTCGATTTGCAATCATAAATGGGACGATAAAAATACAACGGTTCGGAAGTCAACGGGTTCAAATTGGGCGTATATCCATCAGTTTTGGTGGGTGGAAAGAGTGGTGGTAGAAGGGGTTAGTCCGTCTGCTTCTAGGGTTCATATACACCGGTGTAGAGTAATGATTACTCTGTCTAGGAGATGGTTCAGCTTCAGACATGCAGCCTATGAGAGGGTGCCGCGTCAGCTTTAGGCGGTGGAGGCAGAGGGAAGGCCAGATGGAGACGAAAAAGGGAGACGTGTGGAAGTGGAATAGCCCAGGGCTGTGATTGGAGGTTGAGGAGTTCCGATGAAGATCTAGGAGATAGGGATGCCGGGGACAGTTTGGAGAGAGAACGTGCGAAAGGCACAAAAAAAATAACGTATATATCGTAGTTTTAAGATAATTTTTCGTCTTTATTATATGTATGTATATACCGTAGGTTTAAGTTATGTGATGTAGATTTAGGTTTAAATGTATTATATTGTGTTCATTTTTAAGCATGTTTTTTTTATAATCTTAGTATTTTAGGAGGCATTTCGATAAGTAGGCATTATTTAACTTATTAATATGGGTTAGCATTATTTAGATATACGGCAATTTAGGTGAGTGGAGTACCGAAAGAGCGATATTAATTCCATGTGTTTTAAATCCTTAACATAACCCCCAAATCCGAATTTCTGATCGTGGACCGATTTAATACCTAGGTTCGTTTTATCCTAGGTAAATTAGGGTTCTAGTTAGCCTTTAATTAACTAGTGGCGACTCTTTTTAAATCCGCGTTTTCAAAACGTAAATCGCCTTAGGTCAGATTTAAGTCTGACAAACCCTACGTGGCTCAGTTGCCGATTCCATAACCTTCCCTTGGGTCGCTTGGCATCAAAATTACTGCTCTACATAGTGTACGTCACATTTCTAAATCTTCATCTTTCATCCCTTCCTCTCTAACCCCTCGAAGCCCTAATCACCTTTGTCCGGCGTGGGTTAGATCTGGCAATCTAAGATTTATAACTTGAGGTTGACGCACACCGCATTAACAAAATGCGGACGACGGACATGCGTGCGACTAACAGGCGCTGATAAACGATCTGGATCGACCACTTTGAGGCACATTTGTTGTGGGTTTGAGCCAAGTAACGCGTCCGGACCACCATCCTAGGTGCGGTGTTTAATGCTTTGAGGAGGAATTTGGATTCGAACCCTTCAAATCTGGGTTCGAACACTATAGAACTGGGTTCGAACCCATGTCGAAAGCTAGCCGCATCAGACTCTATGTGCCCTGCTATCAGCTCCACCACCGTTCTGCATGTCGATTCAGCCATCACTACCTTATGTTCCCGCAATGTTGGATCACGGTGGAACTCCGGTACGGATCTTGACGGCAATCCTAGCTCCTTTGCTCCACGCAATCCTGCAAGAGGGGATAGACCGGGCGGTGACCCAGAATCCCTCTCCGATGCTTAAATGAGTTTCTCGTATGACTGGCAAGCAACAATCTCAAAAGTATATCGAACTCAACGTAAGTGATCTGAGGTGACCTCCTGCCCTTTTATAGGCAAAGAGGTGCCTCAGGTACCTGGCGAACCGTTAGGGGTGGTTAGCCCGTATCCCGCTTATCTCGTACACGATCTCGCGTATCTTAGCCATGCCCCGCGCATCTCGGCCACGATCCGTGTATCTTAACCACGTTCCGTATATCTCGGCCACGCCCCGCATATCTTGGCTTTATCCTCTGGTAACGAGTCCCGACTCCCGTCGGGGACTCCAGAGTTATCTCGTTGTGTCACCGCTCGGGGCCCCTCGTCATCGTGACAGGGCCAATCATTATCAGGGATTCATCATCGGGGCCTACTTAAAGGCTTCTCATCGGGAGCTTCTAGCTCCACTGTCGGGACCGACTCTGTCGGGACCCTGCTTCGTCGGGACTCCCTTCATCGGGACCCTTCTCCTAGGTCATCTTGACCCTTACTCTGGGCCTGGTGGGCCTGTTTGCCGTTTCCTCGCCGTTAAAGGGCCTGACGACTATAGTCGGACCCATCATTTGCCCCCAAGACATGAGGGACTTTTAGTTCGTCGTGTCTTCCAACTCCCGATTTTCCAATACTAGAGTCGGGGATCTGTTCCTTGGTTCAGTTACTTAATGTTATCAGTCTTCTCCTCCACGTTTCCTCAGGGTTTTGTAGATAACTGCTATATCCCAAAGGTCTCTTCGGTTCTCCAGTGCATTAAATGCAGCAGATAATGGAGTGACGTTTTCGACCCACGTGCCTGATTTTTCGCGCCTGTCCTTTTCTGAAAAGTGCTTTTCAGGCCGTTTCATCATTACGCCCGTTGTCCTTCTGCACGTTTCATCTCAACGGTCCAGATTAAGACTCTTCGACTTCGACGACTCGGATCGAAGTGTCCTTTCAACTGTCTTCTTCGACTATAAAACCCTAGCCACAGTCACAATTTAACTTTTACCGTCTTCGAATTCTCAAAAGCTCTCTGCGATTCCTCTGCAATTCCAAGCTCTGTGCTTTCGAAAATCCTTGGAGTCTTCTCCGATCATCTTTCCGGCGACATCTCGTTCATCTCCTTCAACCTCTACTCCACCATGTCTGGTAAGGAAACACTCTTCGTTGTTTGTTTGTCCCCTTCTTTTTATTTTTTCCAGAATCCCACTGTATTTTCTTGCCCTGGATGCTTTTCAGACAGCGGTTCCAGCTCCGAGGGGAGAAAACCCTTTAAATTTGACTATGCTCCAAATGAAATTTCCACCACTGCTTATGATGCAGCTCTCCGAGAGGGTTGCATCACCATCACCTGGGAACCTCGTTTCCCTTATCCTCGGCATCGTCCCTCGAGTGACCCTGAGGTTACTCGTCCCCAGAAAGGGGAGGTATTTGTCTCAACGGGACAAATATCGGCGGGGATCAGGTTCCCCTTCTGCGGTAACCTGGTCGAGCTGTGCCAACACTACCAAACACACCCTACTACCTTCTCTCCTCATGCCATCCGCATCTGGAACGCCTTTCAAGTCCTCTGTCTCCGACAGAAGTGGGTCTACAGCCTCCAGCTTTTCCGGACTTTCTACGGGCTGAAATGCAACGAGGCGGGGGTTTGCGCCTTCTACCCTCGGATGCCCAAATGGAGTAAGCAGCAGCTTGCCCGGCACGGTTGGACCAGTGACACCTGGAAGGTGGTCAAGGGTCGGGGACTCTTGATTGATACGGGGTCTGACAACAGTAGCTGGAAGAGGAGCTACTTCTTCATCCAACATTCTTCTATCCCTTGGCCTCGGTGGGAGGTGGCAGCAGACCCTCCGCCTGCTTTCCACTCTTATGCTGATGAGGATTTCGAGACTCTCCAATTGATCCAGCTTTATCGTTGGGGGGAGTCTTACACTCCTCTTAACGCTAACTCTCTGGTGGAGCGGGACCTGGTGCACACCGGGGTCCGACTCCTCAGTATTGTCTCTGGGGGGCAGCTCTTCGACGGCCCTTCTAGCGTGGTCCCTTGGGTAAAATTTCTAACTTTTTCTTCGTTTATTGTTTGCAGCCAAGAAGGTGTCTGTGCTGACCGATTTATTCCTTAAGCAGGGGGAGACCGATGCTGTCCGCCCCTCGCGGAAGAGGAAGTCTGCCAAGAAGGCTGCTGCTGCCAGGTCGGGGTCTCCTTCAACGGAGCAGCCCAAGCGGCCACGGGTGGATCTGGACCAACTCTTCGAGGTCCAGAATGCTGAAGAAGTTAAACAACTCCGACTTGCTATTAAATCGTATAAAAGGATGGTTCCGTCGGACTTGATTTCCTCGACCAAGAAGGGCCGAATTGCTGATGTCAAAAGGATCCTTCGAGGTGAAACTCCCCGAGTTTTGAAGGCAGGCTACTATCACTACCGCGGGAAGGATCAATACGTCTCCCGACGTATCATTTGGTGTAAGAATCCCGATGAACTTCCTGACTACCTTTCTGAAGCTCTTCATCCTCCAGGTGCAGGTCGCTCGGGAGCTTCCTCGGGTGCTGCAGCTTCCACAGATGCACCGCCCTCAGCGGGGGTGCCTCCCTCGGCTGGAGAGAAGGCACCATCTGGTGAACAGTTTCGCCAGGTGGAGACTCTGGACTCCTCCGAGGAGACCGGCGGGGTTGACCCCCCTCAACAGCGTCGGAAGGCGGGGCAATCCCCATTGAAACCAACCCCTCAGGGGCCGCCTCCTTCGTCTTCTCCGCAACAGCGGGAGCTCTCACCTATCCACGACTTCTCTCCCTCGCCTGTCCGGGCCGAGACGGAGATGTGCCCTTCTCTTCCTCGTCCCCTCTCTCCCCTTGCCCTTGATGGGGATTTCTACAGGCCCTTCAACTCTTCACAGGCCGATGCCCCCTGGGCTCCTATCCAGACGCTCCAGGGAGTCCCGCTCACACAAGGGGAACAGGACCAAGAACTGGCCCTGCACCTGCTGGCGGGTTCCATCCTGCCTTCTATGCGACATCCGATTCATCCTAATCGGACGCATATGCAGCGGGACGTCAGGGGTATGGTTGTGCGCCGCATCGAGGTGAGACTTTGTTTCTTTCTTGTTGATCGATAAATCGGGTCCTCTGTCCTTCTAACACTTTTTCCCTTTTGATTGTAGGAGCTCGGGGATTATAACCGCCTCATCGGGTATGTCATTGCCTATGATGAGGCCCGGGAGCGGGACCGAGGAGTCCGCGAGCAGCTTCAGGCGGATCTCAAGGCCTCCCAGTCTTCGCGGGGGAGGCTGGCCAAAGAGCTGGCTGCCCTCAATGAGAAGATTCGGGGCCTTCAGCAGCAGATCGCGGACTTCGAGGGGCTCTTGAGGCAAGAGCGGCAAGAGCGGGGGGCTCTCGTGGATCGGCTAACCCAGGAAAAGAAGGCCGCCGAGGACCAGCTGGTCCTTGAGAAGAAGGCTCTGGAGGAGCTGATCGCGGGGTTCCCGGCACAGCTGGCCGAAGCGGAGGCCAAGGGTCGGGAGGACTATCGGAGGTCGGAGGGCTTCCAAGCTGATGCCATGAAGTTCTTTGGCGCGGAGGTGGAGAACACTCTCTTCAACGCTGTTGAGGAGCTCCACCTGGAGTACGGGGACGCCATCAACTTCGACAAGTCTCCTTCCCTTGCTCCCTTTGCGAAGAAGTACTTTGCTCTTTCCGAGGAGAGTGATGGGGGGAGTACCCCCGTAATTGTCGAGGACGCCTCTGAACTTCCAAGTGCAGACACCCCGATAGTCAATCCTCCCGAAGTCAATCCTGTGGACCCCTCTGCTGCCAACTCCGCGGACCCAGCTGCTGCCGATGCTGCTGATAAGGACCAAGCTTGAATGCTTTTATCTTTTTAGAGTCCTTGTATCCTCTTCTCTTGCGTTGTTGTCGGGCCTTCGAGCCCTTTATCAATATTAGACTCCTTTAATTCCGCTCTTTTGTTGCACTTCTCCGAGTGACTTTCTTCGATTCTTATACGCCCTCCCGACGAGTTAATAACTTGCACACTTGGGGCGACTTAACATCGAGTGCATCACTTAAGACGCCTTTCGGATACTTAGAATAAACCTAAGTGTTTGTCCACCACTTAAGACGGCTTTATCGGGTGCATCACTTAAGACGACTTTTGAATACTTAGAATAAATCTAAGTATTGTGCACCACTTAAGGCGACTTTCATCGTGCACCACTGAAGGCGACTTTCGTCGTGCACCACTGAAGGCGACTTTCATCGTGCACCACTGAAGGCGACTTTCGTCGTGCACCACTGAAGGCGACTTTCATCGTGCACCACTGAAGGCGACTTTCGTCGTGCACCACTGAAGGCAACTTTCATCGTGCACCACTGAAGGCGACTTTCGTCGTGCACCACTGAAGGCGACTTTCATCATGCACCACTGAAGGCGACTTTCATCGTGCACCACTGAAAGCGACTTTCGTCGTGCACCACTGAAGGCGGCTTTTATCATGCACCACTGAAGGCGACTTTCATCGTGCACCACTGAAGGCGACTTTCGTCGTGCACCACTGAAGGCGACTTTTACACTTAGCATAAATCTAAAGACAAATCTTATTTGGAAGTGACCTCTTTATTAATTGGCATGAGATAAGCTTACATCGAATTAAACGATAAACAGCATACACCACTTAAGGCGATTTTACATCGGGCACCACCTAAGGCGACTTTATCGGGCACCACTTAAGGCGACTTTATCGGGCACCACTTAAGGCGACTTTATCGGGCACCACTTAAGGCGACTTTCTTCAAGCATGGTGTTTTTTCAAGTGTTCGCCACTGAAAGAATGCTTTAACGTTCTGCTATTGAGGTCTTCCAACTTGTATGCGTTCGGAGCTGGCATCCCCACGACCTTATAAGGTCCTTCCCATTTTGGTGACATCTTGTTGATTCGGTCCAAAAGGGTGAACTCGTTGCGACGCCAAACCAGCTCCCCGACGAAGAACTGTCGGGACTTCACTCGCCGATTATAGTACCTGGCCGTCGCTAAGCGCATTCGTGCTTGGATTTCATCGGCTTCCCGCCTTTTCTCTTCGAGTAGGTCCAAGTCCAGGCGTCTCACTTCTTCGTTCGTCAGGGGCTCATAGTATCTCGTCCGATGGGATGCCACGGCTACCTCCACAGGGGCGACAGCCTCCGTGCCATAAACAAGGCCAAACGGAGTCTCCCCTGTTGATCGCTTGGGTGTCGTTCTAACAGCCCAAAGTACATTTTCCAGTTCGTTCAGCCATTTGCCCTTCAAGGCATAGACCCTCTTCTTCAGGCCATCCATCACGATTTTGTTGGCTGACTCCACCTGGCCATTAGTCTGAGCATGGCGTACGGAGGCGGTCCGATGCTCGACGTTCAGTTCTTCCAGATATTCCCTCACCTGAGAGCCGTTAAACGGTGGGCCATTGTCGCTGATCACCACCTTAGGAATCCCGTATCTGGACACGATGTGGGTTTGGAGGAACTTGACGATCTGGTTCCCCGTTGTCCTGGCCAATGCTTTCGCCTCTATCCATTTCGAAAAATAATCGATAGCTACAAGTAAATACTTACATTGTCCTTGTGCTTGCGGAAGAGGTCCCACCAAGTCGATGCCCCACTGTGCGAAGGGCCAAGCGCTCTTGATGGATGTCAAGTTAGCAGCTGGAGCCACGATACTCGGGGCGTACCTCTGGCACGCGTCGCATGATCGGACCAACGCCGTTGCTTCTTTGTTCATCGTGGGCCAATAGTAGCCTAAGTTCAACACCTTCCTCAAAATGGATCGGGCCCCTTCGTGACAAGCCGCGATCCCCTCATGCATTTCCTTCAGGATTCGGTTGGTGTCGGGTTCTGCTACACACTTCAGGTACGGAGTCGAGAACCAGCCCTTCTTGTACAGTTGATTGTCCAGCATTACATAATTAGACGCGATCCGACATATCCTGTCTGCCGCTACTTTATCCTCGGGGATTGCCCCCGTAGTCAGATACGCGACTATCGGGGTCATCCAAGTGGGCTCCTCCTCCGGTTTCGCTTCAACGGTGCACACCTGCGTGGGGTCGATGTTTGACAAGATCACCTTCTCCAGGAAGTGCACCTTCCGATTTTCTTCTAAGGGTGCCCCCAGGGCGAATTTGCTCAAGGCGTCTGCCTCTACGTTCTCCTCCCTTGGAATAGCCTCGATATCGAAGCTTTTGAAGCTCTCTCTCAGGGTTTGTACCTCTCGCAGATACTTCTTCATTATCGGGCTCTTTGCTTCGTATCGCCCTTGAACCTGGTTCACGATTAACGCCGCGTCGCACTTCACTCTTAAGTGATCGATTCCAGTGCCTTTTGCGATTTTCAGGCCCGTGATAAGAGCTTCATACTCCGCTTCATTGTTTGTGGCCTTGAATGTTAAAGCCAAGGCATATCGGAGTGGTTCACCTTCACCCGGTGGTATCAACAAGAAACCCGCTCCTGATCCGTCTGAACTCGCAGAGCCATCCGTATACATCTCCCAGATATTTTCCTTGTTTGGCTGTTCTGATTGCTCTGCCCTCTCTGGTTGTGCTTCTGTCGGGACCTCCATGGTTGCCCCCTCTACAGGGCCCGTTTCTTCTAGATCGGGGGCTGTAGATTCTGCTATAAAGTCCGCCAATGCCTGGCCCTTGATTGCCGTTCTTGGAGCAAAGTGTATTCGAAACTCACTGAGCTCTACTGCCCATTTCACCAATCTCTCCGATGCATCCGGTCGGTTCAAAAAATGCTTCAAAGGCTGGTTCGTTAGCACAGTGATCTCGTGTGCGTGGAAATATGGCCTTAGCTTCCGGGCAGTAATTATCAATGCAAAGAGGTACTTCTCAACGGCGGGATAGTTCAATTCAGATTTGGCAAATGCCTTGCTTACATAATAGACGGGGACTTGATTACCCTCAACAACCTTTACTAACACAGAGCTAATAGCAAATTCGGAAACAGCCAAATAAAGGAAGAGCGGCTCGCCTGGAACCGGTTTCGCCAGCGGCAGGAGTGTGCGGAGATGCTGCTTGAGTGCTTGGAACGCCTCTTCACATTTGGCGGTCCATTCGAATTTTTTGTTGGCCCTCAAGACTTCAAAAAACGGCATTGTTCGGTCGCTGGCTTTGGACAAGAAGCGGTTCATTGCAGCTAGTCGGCCATTCAGTACTTGCACCTCCCGATGGTTTATCGGAGACTGCATTTCCTCGATTGCTCTCAACTTCTCTGGGTTCACCTCAATTCCTCTTTGGCTCACCATGAAGCCCAAAAATTTCCCTGAGTGGACTCCGAAGGCACATTTCGTCGGGTTCAAGCGAACTTGATGAAGCCTCATCCGCTCAAACGCCATGGTAAGGTTGTACACGTGATCCTCGGCTTGTCGGGACTTTACCAGCATATCATCCACGTAAGCTTCCATGGTTTCTCCCAGCATATCTCCAAACAACTTGTTCACCATCCGCTGGTAGGTTGCCCCTGCGTTGATCAACCCGAAAGGCATGACATCGTAGTGATAGATGTCGCTGTCTGCATAAAACGCAGTGTGGGGGGCATCTTCCTTGGCCATCTTGATCTGGTTGTAGCCTGAATATGCATCCATGAAACTCAGCAGCTCATGTCCCGATGTGGCATCCACTAGCTGGTCAATCCTCAGGAGTGGATAGCAATCCTTTGGACAAGCCTTGTTTAGGTCGCGGAAGTCCACGCACATTCGCCACTTCCCGTTAGTCTTCTTCACCAGCACTGGGTTGGCGACCCAAGTCTGGAATCGGAGCTCCTTAATGAAACCAGCATCGAGCAACCTGCCCACTTCTTGCTGGATCGCGATTTTCTTATCTGTGCCCATCGGACGCCTCTTCTGCGTGATAGGCTTGATTGCGGGGTCTATCTTCAGCTCGTGCACGATCACGTCGGGGCTGATTCCTGGCATATCGCTGGGGGACCAGGCAAACAGCTCTTTGAACTCTTTCAGCAATTCCACCAATTTTTGGGCTGTCTCCTCAGTTAGGGCAGACCCGATTTTCACCTTCCTCTGGGGTCCGTCGATCTCGACTTCTTTCAGATCTTCTACGGGGGCGGGACGCCCAAACTCTTCTCTGGGGTCTGTGTCTGTCTGGAGGACAGTTATAGCCTCTCGCCTCCTCCTCCGGGTGGCGTTAACATAGCATTTTCGGGAGGCCACCTGGTCGCCCTTGACCTCCCCGACTCCGTGGTCGGTCGGGAACTTCATCTTCTGGTGCACAGTCGAGGCAACCGCCATCAGGGGATTGATGGTGGTTCTCCCGATAATTGCGTTGTAGGTCCCCGCAGAATCAACCACGACAAATTCCACATTCCTCCTTTCTGACTTCCACCCACTACCAAACTCCACTGGTAAGGTGATTACTCCCAGCGGGTAGGAAGTTGAGCCAGAAAACCCAACCATCGGGAAGTTTGCTTCCTTCAGATCCTTCTTCGTCTTCCCCATGGCTTCCAGCGCGTCCATGAATAGAATGTCGGAGGAGCTCCCTCCGTCGATTAGGATTCTCTTCATCTCGAACCCATCTACATCCAGGGTTACCACCAGGGCATCGTCGTGCGGAGTCTCCACGCCTATGAGGTCCTCCGATGAGAAGGAGATCACCATCTCTTCCTTCAGGGTCCAAGATCGGGACCTTTTACCCAGCACCACCGCTGTAGGGATCCTGGAGGCGTAAACCTCTCGAGCGGATGAGGTATCTCCTCCAGCAGCAAATCCTCCATGAATCACGTTGATGACTCGTCTTTCTTTGCGAACACCAGATGACTCTGGATCAGTTCTCTTCTTCTTCAGGGACCGATCGCGGGATCGGGAACGGGACCGCGATCGAGACCGAGAGCGGGACCTGCAGCGTTTGTCCCCGACGAACTCCTTGAGCTTTCCCTTCTGGATTAGCTTTTCAATCTCCTTTTTCAGCTCCCGACAGTGATTGGTGTCGTGGCCATTTGCGCGGTGAAATCGGCAATAGCGATCTGTGCGGGACCCGAGGAATTCTCCATCTTTCTTCGGGGGGGTACCTGGAGATACCTTGTCGTTCCATGACTGTCAGCACTTCCACCATGGAGCAGTTGAGAGGAATGTCGAGATCTTCCCTCTTATTCTTCCTTGAAGAACGTCTGTCGTCCCTCCGATCCGGACGACCTTGATTCTTGCTGCTGTCGGGTTTACCCTTCGACTTACGATCGTCGAAAGGTTTACTCGACTGCTTCCCTTTATTTGACTTTGGGGGCTCCAGTTCTCCCGCAGCTATCTTGGACTCCTGGACATCAATCTGTCGCTTCACTCTCTTCTGCAAAGCCTCCATATTCCACACAGCCTTCTCAGCCACGCTGTGCATCAAGTCGGAGCCATAGGGGGCTGTCAGGTTCCGAATAAAAGTGCGGATGGTCTCGCCCTCCGAGATTTCCTCGTCTATCTCTGCTACGCTGGCTGTGTACCGCTGGTAATAGTGTGCCAGCGACTCGTCGGGCCTCTGCACCACCTGGGTTAGAGACCTCACGCTCTTCAGCAATCGTCTGCGGCCCTGATATTGTCGAATGAAACGGTCGTGCATGTCCGCCCAACAGGTAATGCAGCCTGGGGGCAGGCTGAAGAACCAGGTCAGGGCTCTTTCTCCGAGTGTGTTTGGGAACAGTGTGCACACTATATCTTCGTTCGGGGCTCTACCCAGACACGCCATAAGATGCTTCTGGACATGACGAACTGGATCTCCTTCGCCATCATATTCCTTAATCTCGGGGATACCCAGCCCAGGCGGGGCGAGGGTGTCTATTAGTCGGGGAACGAAGGGATGAGTGGACCGATCCCTCAGTTCCGACACCAGCGGCTTCTGTTCTCCCATACAGATGTTCACGATCTTTACCACCTGGTCGGGAGTGATGGGACCATTCAGGGGAATGGTCCTATGCTGTACTGGTCCTGGCCCATCAACCACGAACCTTTCCGGCTGACCAGTTGCCCTACCTCTGTCCTGGCCTCGGGGCGGGGCTTCCTGTGCATTCTGACCCTCTGTTGGTAGGGTTGCTTCCTCCAGCGGGGACATCTCCTCCTGCCTCCTGGCAGCCTCCCTTCGGTCCAAGAGAGCCTCGACAGCCGCCAGAAACATGGGCATGGCTTCGGCCACGGCCCTCGTCAAATCTGCAGCCGGGGGAGCCTCCTGCCCCCTGTCATCCTGGTGTTGAGGGGCAACGTCTTCGGGATGCGATCCATTGTGTCCTCCTGTCTGGGAGAGCTCAGCCGGGGGATGGTTCTGGTTTTCCCCTTGTTCTGGTACTGAATTCAGGTTCGTTGCAGTGGGGTGACGGGAACCACCAGATTGTCCTCTCTTGTTTTTGCCAGCCGCCATCGATCAAATAGAAGGCATATTAGCTTTTTGTTTGATTCCCACAGACGGCGCCAATGTTGGATCACGGTGGAACTCCGGTACGGATCTTGACGGCAATCCTAGCTCCTTTGCTCCACGCAATCCTGCAAGGGGGGATAGACCGGGCGGTGACCCAGAATCCCTCTCCGATGCTTAAATGAGTTTCTCGTATGACTGGCAAGCAACAATCTCAAAAGTATATCGAACTCAACGTAAGTGATCTGAGGTGACCTCCTGCCCTTTTATAGGCAAAGAGGTGCCTCAGGTACCTGGCGAACCGTTAGGGGTGGTTAGCCCGTATCCCGCTTATCTCGTACACGATCTCGCGTATCTTAGCCATGCCCCGCGTATCTCGGCCACGATCCGTGTATCTTAACCACGTTCCGTATATCTCGGCCACGCCCCGCATATCTTGGCTTTATCCTCTGGTAACGAGTCCCGACTCCCGTCGGGGACTCCAGAGTTATCTCGTTGTGTCACCGCTCGGGGCCCCTCGTCATCGTGACAGGGCCAATCATTATCAGGGATTCATCATCGGGGCCTACTTAAAGGCTTCTCATCGGGAGCTTCTAGCTCCACTGTCGGGACCGACTCTGTCGGGACCCTGCTTCGTCGGGACTCCCTTCATCGGGACCCTTCTCCTAGGTCATCTTGACCCTTACTCTGGGCCTGGTGGGCCTGTTTGCCGTTTCCTCGCCGTTAAAGGGCCTGACGACTATAGTCGGACCCATCAGGTTAGATCTGGCAATCTAAGATTTATAACTTGAGGTTGACGCACACCGCATTAACAAAATGCGGACGACGGACATGCGTGCGACTAACAGGCGCTGATAAACGATCTGGATCGACCACTTTGAGGCACATTTGTTTTGGGTTTGAGCCAAGTAACGCGTCCGGACCACCATCCTAGGTGCGGTGTTTAATGCTTTGAGGAGGAATTTGGATTCGAACCCTTCAAATCTGGGTTCGAACACTATAGAACTGGGTTCGAACCCATGTCGAAAGCTAGCCGCATCAGACTCTATGTGCCCTGCTATCAGCTCCACCACCGTTCTGCATGTCGATTCAGCCATAACTACCTTATGTTCTCCGCTGCCGATTCGTCATCGCCGCCTTATGCTCTCGCAGATTCTGAAGTTGTAGGTATACATTCCTTGGTGAATTTATTTCTCTCTGGAGGATAGGCTAAACCAATTCGTTGAAGAATGAATTTAGAAGGCGAAAAGCTACTATCGTGCAGGTCTTCAGGTGCTCGCTGGGAGAGGGCACCATGAATTTGCTAAATATATATATATATATATATAAGGGTTATAGGTTATTTGGTACCCTATGTTTGCCCACTTTTGGCTTTTGTTACCACATGTTTGATTTTGCCTATTTTTTGTACCATACGTTTGCCAATTGTATACTTTTGGTCCGACCGTTAGTTGACCGTTAGTTTGACCGTTAAATAGTCACGTGACTTGCACATGCATAGCCCCAAATTTTGATTTTATTCAATTTAGTCCTCAAATCTTTTATCTTAACTTTTTATTTTTGCAATTTAGCCCTTAAACATTTTCAACCACACCCTAGGACTAAATTGACCTAGCAATGGTTCGACTTATGGCTAGGTCGGACCATGGCTAGGGTTGCCGGACCCGAGCGACCCTAACCATGGTCCGACCTAGCCATGGGTCGGACCATGGCTAGGTCAATTTAGCAATTGGGTCCAATTGACCTAGCCATGGTTCGACCCATGGTTAGGTCGGACCATGGTTAGGGTTGTCCGGGTCCGGCGACCCTAGCCTTGGTCCGACCTAGCCATGGGTCTAACCATGGCTATGTCAATTTAGTCCTAGGGTGCAGTTGGAAATGTTTAAGGGCTAAATTGCGAAAATAAAAAGTTACGACAAAAAATTTGAGGACTAAATTGAACAAAATCAAAATTTGGGGCTAGACAGGTGCAAGTCACGTGACTATTTAACGGTCAAACTGACGGTCAACTAACGGTCGGACCAAAAGTATACAATTGGCAAACGTATGGTACCAAAAATAGGCAAAATCAAACATGTAGTACCAAAAGCCTAAAGTGGACAAACATAGGGTACCAAAAGACCTATAAACCCTATATATAATAAAGGTTTCATTAAAAAATTATGCCTCTTGGTATTTTGTTTCGTCTTAAAGATTGTCATTTCGTTTTCCACTTGCTGTTTAACACTAAGTCCCCTGCAATTCATTGTTGATTTAATTGTTGTATTAAACTCTGATGGCCGGGTTAAAATTAAATGTATGTACATACCAATATTCTTCCTCGGTGAAGATTAATTGCAGTAGAAACGGAAACAACTTTTTGTAGGCCAAATTAATTGCAAAAGAAACTAAACCCTAGAAACACTGATGTATCACCGACTTGTGTGTCAAAAACTACAAGAAATGATACTGACGTGGCAGGCTATAGTGAGGCCTCTTAGCTAAAAGCCTAAAACCATCTGCTTTAGAAGAAAGGATTACCTAATGCGTAGGACTTCGAACTGATTCGGTGTCGTTTCAAAGAAATTGCTATGTGAGAGAAGTTTGGAAAGTGGACCCACTTTTATTTTACAGTGAAACCATTATATAAAACTGTGCGTTTAATGCTGTTACAAACAAAAAATTGGATACGTGGCAAGCTATAACATAGGGATATTCATGGTGAGTACAATATATAGATATTGATAGATTTTTCTTTTCCAACAATTAGTTATAACGTAACACCAGTGGAAATAAGAGCATCCACAGTGGTATTACGTAAAGAATACGTAAACGTGGGTCCTACATGTTTATTTAAGTAAAGCAACAAAAACTATCTACAGTGGTTTTACATAGCATTCCTTAAAGATGGGACCCACACGTAAATTTATGTTTTTACATAAAGCATTCCTTAAATTTAAGTAATGCACTATGTATTACGTAACCAATTTTTTATTATAAATTAATTCATTTTATAATTAATGCTAATATCTTATTGGTGGTTGTTAGAAAATTTAATAATAAAATATATTTAAGGAATATGTTTAAGTAATACGATTGCAGAGAAAATATTTTTTACGTGTGTCTTAAATTTACGTATGATGCTCTAAGAGCATCCACAATGGTATTACGTAAAGATTACGTAAACGTGGGTCCTACATGTTTATTTAAGTAAAGCAACAAAAACTATCTACAGTGGTTTTACATAGCATTCCTTAAAGATGGGACCCACACGTAAATTTATGTTTTTACATAAAGCATTCCTTAAATTTAAGTAATGCACTATGTATTACGTAACCAATTTTTAATTATAAATTAATTCATTTTATAATTAATGTTAATATCTTATTGGTGGTTGTTGGAAAATTTAATAATAAAATATATTTAAGGAATATGTTTAAGTAATACGATTGCAGAGAAAATATTTTTTACGTGTGTCTTAAATTTACGTATTACTTAAAGTGTACATAAATGTCTACGTGGCAACTTTAAAGAATACAATTTACGTAAAACCATTGTGGATGCTCTAACATGGAGTTTAATTTTACACAATTAATAAATGCGGATAGAGACTTTCTAAATTAATAAGTGAGAGAATTTTTAAATTCAATAACAACATAATAAACTTTTTTTTTTTACAAATCTATATAAATATATATACGTACATTATAAAACACTATAAAATCTTTTGTAAATAAAAACAAATAATAGTTAGTTAGTGAGCTTTTAATAGTTTATAAAAAATATATAGATGGTTATTATATAATAAAAAAATTAAATAAGAATTTATTAGTATTCATGTGAAAATATGACTGTTTAGTTGATAACATAATTAAGAATTTCAGTGTACAAAACAGTGTTTTGAAAACCGGACCGGAGGGCGGATCGACGAAGTGAGCGGTTCGAGGTCCGACCGGTCCGATCGGGTTAAACCCGGTTCAACCGGTCTATGCACAAAAATATAATATAAGCGTTTGTACATACTCAACTCTCACCGTAGCCACCGCTTCTGAACATCATCCATATTCTCATCTTCCTCATCGTCGTCCTCAAGCTCCTCTTCACTTTCATCGTACCTGTCTTCTTCACCGTCTGGATTGGAGGAATTAGTACCGGCGCAAATCTCGAGCTCATGTACGAGCAGAACGGACAATCCATTGCGGAGTTGGATGAAATGAGGCGGTACAGTTGCTTCCTGTCATTGAGCGACTTGAGGAAGAAGGAAGAATAGAAGAATTGAAGAAGATAGAAGACGAGGAAGAAGATAGAAGAAAGGATAGAAGAATTGAAGAAGAAAGAAGATGATGAAGAAGAAGCAAGAAGAAGATGAAGAGAAGAACGAGAGGAAGAGGCGGCGTCTCAAATTCCAAAGTCCAAACTAAGAGAGAATTTTATTTTAGGGTTTTCTGAAAAAATCGGTCCAACCGATACCGGTTCTACGAGAAAACCCGGTCTAACCGCCGGTTTCTTTACTAAACCCGGTTCAGTAAGCATCCTGATCATTTACGAGAACCGGACCGGTGCTATGACCGATTCGCGATCCAACCCGGTTCGACAGCCGGTCCGGTCCGGTCCGGTTTTCAAAACACCGCATGCAAATATTAAATATTCACGTAATGTAGAAATATTCTAAACTATCAACCATATAGGTATTATATAATAATAAATCAACTAAAGTCTTTATAGAACACAATTTATTTTAGGTTTCATATTATTATATATATAAAGTATTTCAAAAAAAAAAAATCATATTATATATACATATATGAAGTGTTACTTAATTAATTACGACCGTACAACTTTAGTTTTTTTTTGTGTGTGTGTGAATATATATGAATTTGAACGACCATCGCACTTTATAATTTAATTATTGTTACATATATTATTAGAGAATTCAATCAGAGATGGCCAATCTTTAATCTTCATACAATTGAATATCTTTCAATACATATTACATAAGTGCATAATTGTCTCTTATAATAGAGCATATAAGAACACTGATAATACATATTACATAAGTGCATAACTGTCTCTTATAATAGAGCATATAATAACACTATTGTGGAAGTCTTAACTAAAATCTCAAAATGAATAAAATCAATTAAAAGGACCAAAGAGTCCTCATTAGTAGTAGTACTCTTCAGGTGTTTCACTTTTGCAGCAAATTGAAGATGTTGTAGACTTGTATTTGGCCAAGTAGCCGTCTTTCTTTGCAATTTTAGCTTGTTGAAGTTGTGAATGAGCATCAACAGGATGGATGGACATGATCAGCCTAACAAAGAAGATGATATCAGTTTGAAATAATGCAAGTAACACAATTTATCAAATCATGTAGAACGAATCTTGTGCTTAACATTAAGAATACTTGTTGAGATCAGAGCAACCTCTTTGTTTACATGAGATGATGAGGTATCCCACTTTTAAAAATTACAATAAATTATGAATAAAATCTAGGGTTAATAGGTGTTTTGGTCAGTGATGTTTGACAAGTTTTGGGTTTTGGTCAGTGATGTTTTTTTTTCCTAGTTTTGGTCTCATATGTTTGCATACTTTCTGATTTTGGTTTTTCCGTCAGTTTTTCTGTTAACTGAACACGCGAGGGTCACGTAACCCAAAAAAAAAAAATAACTTATGATAGAAAAATATTTTTACCACCTACAACAACAAAAATAATCCAAACTTCAATTTGGAAAATCCAATCTACATAAAGGGCAGTAACAGATGGTCCATACTCATTCTAGTTAAAGAAAAAATATATCAGAAGCATACCTCCTAAAACATATAACATTCCCTCATTTTGATATTCCAACATCAATTGTAAGAAACTGTCTGATGCAAGCAAAACACAAGGCACACAGATATACTTTTAGTTTCAACAAAAACATAAAATTGAGATAATAACTATGAAAATTCATGGATCTTTCATTAAATTGGAAATTTAGAAAATTAATAAATCAACATCAAACAACTAAACCAACATTTGAACTGGTTTTAATAGTGGAGAAGGTAAGATTAATTCTTCAAGTTTACATTTCTTCATCGTTGACGGGTCTACGCATATTTAATCTGGAGAGTAATCTGTCAATGAATACATCATCAGTCTCAATTATTGACTCATAAGTGACGCAGATGTAGTATAGAGTTTAATTTACTAAAGAAGACAACAATTTAAGGACATGGGTGTGTTGTATATATCAGCATATATCAACGGCTAACTAGCTATACAACAAAGACCATGTCAAATGTCAGGTTGTAGATCACATGTACTAAAACAAAAAAACAACTTCATTAAGGATGTGGGTTTCGAGATTCATACCATCTTCTCATATATATACTTTCCAGCTCATTTGAAGTGTCATTGATCGTTTCATGCCCATTAGCTAGAACTTCTTCCATCTCATATGATAACATCATAAAAGATAGTGGACGCGATAGCAAACCAAACCAGAAAATAGAAATGCATCAAACTAAATTTCCCATCTTTATATAGGAGGACCAGAGACGTGGTAAATTGAAAATTGGCTGAATTTGGGTTTTGAAACCTTAAACGAATCTGACGGTGGATGTTCTCATGATGGGTGAATTGAAGATTGGCTGAATTTGGATCATGGAAGAAAGAAACTGAAATGAGCATCAATCAAGATTGGGTCAACAACAGATAAAAGAGATTGAAATCAAAAGCAATCGGGAATGGGTCGAATCGAATTGAAGAAACTACATTACCTCTCTGATTCTAGAGAAGCTGGCTCTAGCAATCGCCGTGTTCACCAGCCTCACTTCATGCAGTCGGTGACAGGGTTGAAAAATCAGTCTTCACCCTCTTCTTCGATGTCTTGAAAGGGTTCCCAAATCGGCTCTTGTGTACCGTACAGTGACGCTCTCTAAGACTCTTGAATATCTAATTTCAGCACGTTTTATCTGGAAATAAGGAGACGTGCGAGGTGCAGAAAGTCGCTCATAGTGCGGGTGGAATATGAATTCATAAAATGCCGAGCGAGAGAGAAGATAAGTAGGAGAGAAAAAATTAAACGACAAAAACAAATGCAAGATGAATTTATAAAATTCCAAATTATAAAATATTAAACGACAAGAGTTTAAGACTCAATTCAATGCAGCAATTAAGGAGTTTAATGGCTTAAAGAAACGGAAGTTTGCGAAAAAATAATAATCAAATAAATGGAAAAAGAAAAATTAGATATGAAAACTTAATTCTCCGGTCAATCACATTGCTTTATGATGACATGGCAACAAACTAGACAACTACTAAAATGGAATGGTATCCAAATTATATAATATATAGACATCTCTTGCTCCATATAATTTTGTTGCTACTTCTTCATATACTTTTTAAAGAACATGCGTATCAAAATATATTTTTACAAATTAACTTAAAAATGTGTATCAATTTTCAGATTGAGTTCTAAGTTTCTTTAATTTTTATAGAATGGCAACCATCTTGGATTCTTCATTAAATAATTGTCCTTTTGTTTCTTATTTCACACATTATCATGTTGAGCTTCATTATATAAAATATAATGCATTGATTTTGTCAATAAATCATCGCGAAGCTGAGCATCATGACGTTGTTCAACAATATACTTGAACACTATATACATTAAGTCATAAGATCAATTTTGCATTTTCAATTAAACATAGAAGTAAAGAATGACCATTTTTTACTTTGCAAACAAAATATGTATCAAAATGTATTTTTACAAATTAACTTGACCATGTGTATCAATTTTCAGACTGATTTCTAAATCCCCTCAATTTTCATAAATGGTCGCCATCTTGGATTCTTCATTAAAAAAGTTTTATGTTGCTAGTTCTACACATTATCATGTTTATGCTTCATTCTATAAAATAATGCATTGATTTTGTTAACAAACATTCATGAGGCATGAGTCGCATGACCCCGTTCAATAATATACCTGAAGACCATGTACATTAATGTTGTTAATATAATATGTAAAGAAGTGGTTGAATTGAATAGATGGAGAGAAGACACAAATTGGTTATTGTTGAAAATATGAATGAAAATAAAATGTAATGGTTCAATGAAATGTAACAGTTCGTAAGAATAAATATGATTTTTTTTTTTAGAAATCTAGAATTCGTAGAGATGTACATGACAATGTCAAGTGAGCAAATGTTACTTCAAAAGACAATATACAATAAAAATATTTATATAACAAAATAACTCAAAAGCTTAGTGTGAAAATTATAGAGGTTGCATCTAATTGACATACTATATAAATAAATGATATAATAATCTATATCTATCTATCTATATATAATATAATTTGGATACATCTTTAATTATGATGCATCTTTATTTGCCACATCACCAACTCCAATTTTGATTGGTTAAAAATATTCTCTCACCTAATTAGGGTAGCAATTCCCTTGAAAAAAAAAATGTAACTCTTCTTCTACTCCTCCTATCATTAATTGACTTTAAAAAATCTATCTTCAATCTATCTATATTATAATAATTAGGTTAATAAAAAAGTAGTAATCTATCTATATCTATATATAATATAATTTGGATACATCTTTAATTAGGATGCATCTTTATTTGCCACATCACCAACTCCAATTTTGATTGGTTAAAAATATTCTCTCACCTAATTAGGGTAGCAATTCCCTTGAAAAAAAAAAATGTAACTCTTCTTCTACTCCTCCTATCATTAATTGACTTTAAAAAATCTATCTTCAATCTATCTATATTATAATAATTAGGTTAATAAAAAAAGTAGTAATCTATCTATATCTATATATAATATAATTTGGATACATCTTTAATTAGGATGCATCTTTATTTGCCACATCATCAACTCCAATTTTGATTGGTTAAAAATATTCTCTCACCTAATTAGGGTAGCAATTCCCTTGAAAAAAAAAATGTAACTCTTCTTCTACTCCTCCTATCATTAATTGGCTTTAAAAAATCTATCTTCAATCTATCTATATTATAATAATTAGGTTAATAAAAAAAGTAGTAATCTATCTATATATAATATAATTTAGGTACACTTCTAAGGCTAATAGCTTAGATTTTTGCCATGTCACCAATAAGCATTTTGATTGGTTAATAATTGGTTTTGTAACTTCTTCATATGTTACACATCATTCAATTCTTTAATCTCATTTTTTCTACATGTATATTAGTTAATCATATTAGTATACTAATTCACATTCATACATATTTATATTCTAATTTGTACAACATGTAGTTAAAATAGTGTTAACAATTAGGCTATCAATATGCAAAAAATGTAAAATTTTAACTTAACAAAAGATTCTTATAAGAATTCTTAAGAATAAAATGTGTATTGCCTCCTTAAATTTAAATACTTTTTAAGAAAAAAAATCCATGCATGCTTTCATTAAAAGTTTAAAACAACCTCTTTTTTCACATATTGTCACCTTTTTAATTATTTCTAAAACTAACTATAATATAACCATTGTTAAAAATATCAAAAGTATGTTTATGCTTTTAAAATTCTCAAATAAACTCTAATTTCTTTTTCTTCTAATGTTTGAATTACACCAACATCAACTGGCAATATATCATATGTTTTATATGTTAAAACTTATGGTACTACATATTGTAATAAAACTACAAATAACAAATGATGAATTTACTACTACTTTTTACGTATAGTGTGAGTAAGATATCATAATAATATAATAAAAACAATGGAAATATTTGGAAATTGAAAGTAGATGTGTTTTGATAAAACCTACCAATTGTTATCATCAATCTGTTACTATTCTAACTAATTATTTTAAGTTCTCCGTCCATGAATTTTCATCTTCGTCTTCTATATATGTCTTATACTCTATTTCTTGGTTTTGTTCATTTCACTGCTAAAAGGATTTGTAATCTCAGCATTCAGTTACACCAATCTAAAAAATTAACACAATGTCGAATGAAAATTGCTTCTTCGAGCAGAATACTAGGATTAAGATCCCTTCAATCGGTCTCAACACCCGGAATATCGATCACTCCCTCATTTCTGATACACCCGCTGTGATCGTTAAGGTAAAATTTTTATAGGTAATCGAAAGATGACAATTTTGGTTTAAATTAGTTTATGCTGATTAAACGGCATATTGGCTACACTAACTTGATTGTGCTCATAGTATGGCAACGAGAATGATGCATATTTTTGTTTAGATAGATTTTTTTTTCTGGATATTTTGTGCATTACATGCTTCACTTGATAAATAAGACGTAAATAATCTTAAAAAATCGGTGGAAAAACAACATAAATTAGCTCATAAATATTTATAATTTATCATCTATATAATTAATACATAACATAATCAACCCCGCGCAATGCGCGGGGCAAATACCTAGTCTATCTATAATATAAGGTTAGTGTTGGATCACGGTGGAACTCCGGTACGATCTTTGACGGTGATCCTAGCTCCTTCGCTCTGCGTAATCCTACAAGAGGGGATAGACCGGGCGGTGACCCAGAATCCCTCTCCGATGCTTAAATGAGTATCTCGTATACGGTGGCAAGTAAGAATCTCAAAGTGTCTCTCCAAAAACGTAATTGATCTGAGGTGACCTCTGCCCTTTTATAGGCGGAGAGGTACCTCAGTTACCTAGTGAACCGTTGGGGTGGTTAGCCCGTATCCCGCGTATCTCGTGCACGATCCCGCCTATCTAGGCCATGATCTCGCTTATCTCGGCCACGCCCCGCGTATCTCGGCCACGCTCCGCGTATCTTAACTACGCTCCGCGTATCTCGGCCACGCCCCGCGTATCTCGGCCTTAACCTCTGATGGCAAGTCCCGACTAATATCGGGGACTCCAGAGTTATCTCGTTGTGTCACCGCTCGGGGCCCCTCGTCATCGTGACAGGGCCAATCATTCTCAGGGATTCGTCATCGGGGCCTACTTAAAGGCTTCTCATCGGGAGCTTCCAGCTCACCTATCGGGACCGACTCTGTCGGGACCTTTCATCACCGGGACTCCCTACGTCGGGACCCTTCGCCTTGGTCATCTTGACCTTCATTTGGGGCCCAGTGGGCCTGTTCGCCATTTCCTCGCCGTTAAGGGGCCTGACGGCCATAGCGAAACCCATCATTTGCCCCCCAAGACATGAGGAACTTACAGTTCGTCGTGTCTTTCAACTCCCGACTTCCCGACATCGGAGTCGGGGACCTTTCCCTTGATAAAGTCTCTTGATACGGATCTTCTCGTCCACGATTCCTCGATACCTCGAGGATAGTCACCAAATCCGAAAAGACTCCTCGATTACTCAGCCATTAAATGCAGCAGGTGACGAAGTGACGTCTTTGGCACCCGTGCCTGATTTTTCGCGACTTAATATCGTGCACCACTTAAGGCGACTTAACCTCGTGCACCACTTAAGGCGACTTTTCTCGTGCACCACTTAAGGCGACTTAACATCGTGCACCACTTAAGGCGACTTTTCTCGTGCACCACTTAAGGCAACTTAATCTCGTGCACCACTTATGGCGACTTTTCAACTTGCGCCACTTAAGGCGACTTAATCTCGTGCACCACTTAAGGCGACTTTTCGACTGGCGCCACTTAAGGCGACTTAATCTCGTGCACCACTTAAGGCGACTTTTCTCGTGCACCACTTAAGGCGACTTAACCTCGTGCACCACTTAAGGCGACTTTTCTCGTGCACCACTTAAGGCGACTTTTCAACTTGCGCCACTTAAGGCGACTTAATCTCGTGCACCACTTAAGGCGACTTTTCAACTGGCGCCACTTAAGGCGACTTAATCTCGTGCACCACTTAAGGCGACTTTTCTCGTGCACCACTTAAGGCGACTTAATCTCGTGCACCACTTAAGGCGACTTTTCTCGTGCACCACTTAAGGCGACTTAACCTCGTGCACCACTTAAGGCGACTTTTCTCGTGCACCACTTAAGGCGACTTAATCTCGTGCACTACTTAAGGCGACTTTTCTCGTGCACCACTTAAGGCGACTTAACCTCGTGCACCACTTAAGGCAACTTTTCAACTTGCGCCACTTAAGGCGACTTAATCTCGTGCACCACTTAAGGCGACTTTTCTCGTGCACCACTTAAGGCGACTTAATCTCGTGCACCACTTAAGGCGACTTAATCTCGTGCACCACTTAAGGCGACTTTTCAACTGGCGCCACTTAAGGCGACTTAATCTCGTGCACCACTTAAGGCGACTTTTCTCGTGCACCACTTAAGGCGACTTAATCTCGTGCACCACTTAAGGCGACTTTTCTCGTGCACCACTTAAGGAGATTTAACCTCGTGCACCACTTAAGGCGACTTTTCAACTTGCGCCACTTAAGGCGACTTAATCTCGTGCACCACTTAAGGCGACTTTTCTCGTTCACTACTTAAGGCGACTTAATCTCGTGCACCACTTAACGCGACTTTTCTCGTGCACCACTTAAGGCGACTTAACCTCGTGCACCACTTAAGGCAACTTTTCAACTTGCGCCACTTAAGGCGACTTAATCTCGTGCACCACTTAAGGCGACTTTTCTCGTGCACCACTTAAGGCGACTTAATCTCGTGCACCACTTAAGGCGACTTTTCAACTTGCGCCACTTAAGGCGACTTAATCTCGTGCACCACTTAAGGCGACTTTTCAACTGGCGCCACTTAAGGCGACTTAATCTCGTGCACCACTTAAGGCGACTTTTCTCGTGCACCACTTAAGGCGACTTAATCTCGTGCACCACTTAAGGCGACTTTTCTCGTGCACCACTTAAGGCGACTTAACCTCATGCACCACTTAAGGCGACTTTTCTCGTGCACCACTTAAGGCGACTTAATCTCGTGCACCACTTAAGGCGAATTTTCTCGTGCACCACTTAAGGCGACTTAACCTCGTGCACCACTTAAGGCGACTTTTCAACTTGCGCCACTTAAGGCGACTTAATCTCGTGCACCACTTAAGGCGACTTTTCTCGTGCACCACTTAAGGCGACTTAATCTCGTGCACCACTTAAGGCGACTTTTCAACTTGCACCACTTAAGGCGACTTAATCTCGTGCACCACTTAAGGCGACTTTTCAACTGGCGCCACTTAAGGCGACTTAATCTCGTGCACCACTTAAGGCGACTTTTCTCGTGCACCACTTAAGGCGACTTTTCTCGTGCACCACTTAAGGCGACTTAATCTCGTGCACCACTTAAGGCGACTTTTCTCATGCACCACTTAAGGCGACTTAATCTCGTGCACCACTTAAGGCGACTTTTCAACTTGCGCCACTTAAGGCGACTTAATCTCGTGCACCACTTAAGGCGACTTTTCTCGTGCACCACTTAGGCGACTTAACCTCGTGCACCACTTAAGGCGACTTAATATCGGGCACCACTTAAGGCGACTTTTCATCAACCATGACATTTCTTCAAGTGTTCGCCACTAAAAGAATGCTTCAATACTCTGCCATCGAGGTCTTCCAACTTGTACGCATTCGGAGCTGGCATCCCCACGACTTTGTAAGGTCCTTCCCATTTTGGTGACATCTTGTTGAATCGATCCAAAAGGGTAAACTCGTTGCGACGCCAAACCAGCTCCCCGACGAAGAATTTTCGGGACTTAACTCGCCGATTGTAATACCTGGCCGTCGCCAAACGCATTCGAGCCTGGACTTCATCGGCTTCCCCCTCTTCTCTTCGAGCAAGTCCAAATCCAGACGTCTCATCTCATCATTCGTCAAAGGCTCGTAATATCTCACCCGATGGGACGCCACAGCTACCTCCACGGGAGCAACAGCCTCCGTGCCATAAATAAGGCCAAACGGAGTCCCCCCAGTTGATCGTTTGGGTGTCGTTCTAACAGCCCAAAGCACGTTTTCTAGCTCGTTCAGCCATTTGCCCTTCAAGGCATAGACCCTCTTCTTCAGGCCATCCATCACGATTTTGTTGGCCGATTCCACCTGGCCATTAGTCTGAGCATGGTGGATAGAGGCTGTCCGATGCTCGATATTCAACTCCTCCAGATACTCCTTCACCTGAGCCCCGTTAAACGGTGGACCATTGTCGCTGATCACCGCCTTGGGAATCCCGTATCTTGTGCTTGTGGGAGAGGTCCCACCAAGTAGATGCCCCACTGCGCGAAGGGCCAAGCACTCTTGATGGACGTCAGATTAGCGGCCGGAGCCACGATATTCGGGGCGTACCTCTGGCACGCATCATAGGATCGGACCAACGCCGTCGCCTCCTTGCTCATCGTAGGCCAATAATAGCCCAGATTCAACACTTTCCTCATAATGGATCGGGCCCCTTCATGACAAGCCGCGACCCCTTCATGCACTTCCTTCAAGATTCGACTTGTGTCGGGCTCAGCCACGCATTTCAAGTACGGAGTCGATAACCAACCCTTCTTGTATAGCTGATTGTCCAGCATCACGTAGTTAACCGCGATTCGACGTATCCTGTCCGCTACCACCTCATTATCGGGGACTGCCCCCGTAGTCAGATACACGACTATCGGGGTCATCCAAGTGAGCTCCTCCGATCCTGTTTCAATAGCACACACCTGCGTTGGGTCGGTGGTCGACAAGATCACCTTCTCCAAGAAGTGCACCTTCCGATTTTCCTCCAAGGGTGCCCCCAAGGCAAATTTTCTCAAAGCATCCGCTTCCACGTTTTCTTCCCTCAGAATCGCCTCAATGTCGAAGCTTTTGAAGCTCTCCCTCAAGACTTGCACCTCACGAAGGTACTTCCTCATCATCGGGCTCTTCGCCTCATATCGCCCTTGGACTTGATTCACGATCACATCGGGGTTGATTCCTGGCATGTCACTCGGGGACCAGGCAAACAGCTCCTTGAACTCCTTCAACAACTCAATCAGTTCTCGGGCCCTCTCGTCAGACAGGGCGGACCCGATTTTCACCTTCCTCTGAGGTCCGTCAATCTTGACCTCCTTCAAATCCTCCATGGGAGCGGGACGCCCAAACTCCTCTCTGGGATCGGCATCGGTCTGGAGGATAGCCATGGCCTCTCGTCTCTTCCGTCGAGTGGCATTAATGTAGCACCTCCTGGAGGCCACCTGGTCACCCTTGACCTCTCTGACTCCATGGTCAGTCGGGAACTTCATCTTCTGGTGCACAGTCGAGGCAACTTCCATTAGGGGGTTGATGGTGGTTCTCCCGATAATCGCGTTGTAAGTCCCCGCGGACTCAACCACCACGAAGTCCACGTTTCTCCTCTCCGCCTTCCACCCGCTACCAAACTCCACCGGTAAGGTGATCATTCCCAGCGGATAGGAGGTAATACCAGAGAACCCGACCATCGGGAAGTTCACCTCCTTGAGATCCTTCTTCGTCTTTCCCATGGCTTCCAGTGCATCCAGAAACAGAATATCGGAGGAGCTCCCTCCGTCGATCAAAATCCGCTTCATCTCATACCCATCCACGTCTAGGGTCACAACCAGAGCGTCATCATGTGGAGTCTCCACTCCTATCAGGTCCTCCGTGGAAAAGGAAATCACCATCTCTTCCTTCGCGGTCCAGGATCGAGACCTCTTGCCCAGTACCACAGCAGCAGAAATCCTAGAGGCATAAACCTCCTGAGAGGCTGTGGTGTCACCTCCCGCGGCAAATCCTCTGTGAATCACATTGATAGTGCCCCGTTTCTCCTTACGGGCACCAGAAGACTCCGGCTCAGACCTCTTCTTCTTTGGGGACCGATCGCGGGATCGGGAACGGGACCGCGATCGGGATCGAGAACGGGATCGACACCGCTTCTCCCCGACAAACTCCTTAAGCTTCCCCTTCTGGATTAACTTTTCGATCTCCTTCTTCAGCTCCCGACAATGATTAGTGTCGTGACCATTTGCGCGGTGGAACCGACAGTAACGATCGGTGCGGGATCCCAAAAATTCTCCTTCTTTCTTCGGAGGGTACCTGGAGATACCCTGTCGTTCCATGACCGTTAACACCTCCGCCATAGAGCTGTTGAGAGGAATGCTATGATCCTCCCGCTTGTCCTTCCTCGAAGAACGTCTATCATCTCTTCGATCAGAGCGACCTCGACTCCGATTGCTCTCGGATTTATCCTTCGACTTTGATCGTCCAAGGGTTTGGACGACTGCTTTCCCTTATTCGATTTCGGGGGCTCAAGCTCTCCAGAAGCTATTTTCGACTCCTGGACGTCGATTTGCCGCTTCACCCTTTTCTGCAATGCCTCCATATTCCATACAGGCTTCTCAGCCACACTGTGCATCAAGTCGGAACCATAGGGGGCTGTTAGGTTCCGAATGAAGGTACGGATGGTCTCACCCTCCGAAATCTCCTCGTCAATCTCCGCCACGCTGGCAGTGTATCGCTGGTAATAGTGTGCCAGCGACTCATCGGGCCTCTGCACCACCTGGGTCAGGGACCTCACACTCTTCAACAGACGTCGACGACCTTGGTACTGCTGAATAAAGCGGTCGTGCATATCAGCCCAGCAAGTGATGCACCATGGGGGCAGACTGAAGAACCAGGTCAAGGCTCTCTCACCAAGTGTATTCGGGAACAGTGTACACACGATATCTTCATTCGGGGCTCTGCCCAGACACGCCATGAGGTGCTTCTGGACATGACGAACTGGATCTCCCTCGCCATCATACTTCTTAATCGTGGGGATACCCAGCCTAGCGGGGCGAGGGTGTCTATCAATCGGGGAACAAAGGGATGAGAGGATCGATCCCTTAGCTCCGACAGCAGCGGCTTCTGCTCTCCCATGCAGATGTTCACGATCTTCACCACCTGATCGGGGGGATGGGACCATTGAGGGGAATGGTCCTATGCTGCACTAGTCCTGGCCCATCGACCACAAATCGCTCTGTCTGAGCGGGCTCCTTACCCCTGTCCTTGCTCCGAGGTTGGGCCTCCTGCACATTCTGAACCTCTGCCGGCGGGGCACCTCCTCCCTTGGTGGGGGCACCTCCTCTTGCCTCCTCTTGCCTCTCTTCGATCTAAAAGAGCCTCCACGGCTGCCAAAAACAGCGGCATGGCATCCGCCACAGCCTTTGTCAGGTCCGCATTTGGAGGAGCCTCCTGCCCCCTATTCTCTTGGTGCTGGGCAGCAGCATCTTCGGGACCTTCATTATGCCCCCCTGTCTGGGAGACCTCAGCAGCAGGAAGATTCTGGTCCTCCTCGCGTTCCGGTGGTGAGTTCAAAGTTGTCGCAGCAGGATGACGGGAACCACCAGATTGTCCTTGTCTTCTTTGCTTGCCAGCCGCCATTGAACGAGTAGAAGGCATATCAGCTTTTTGTTACGCTTCCCACAGACGGCGCCAATGTTGGATCACGGTGGAACTCCGGTACGATCTTTGACGGCGATCCTAGCTCCTTCGCTCCGCGTAATCCTGCAAGAGGGGATAGACCGGGCGGTGACCCAGAATCCCTCTCCGATGCTTAAATGAGTATCTAGTATACGGTGGCAAGTAAGAATCTCAAAGTGTCTCTCAAAAAACGTAATTGATTTGAGGTGACCTCTACCCTTTTATAGGCGGAGAGGTACCTCAGTTACCTGGTGAACCGTTGGGGTGGTTAGCCCGTATCCCGCGTATCTCGTGCACGATCCCGCCTATCTAGGCCATGATCTCGCTTATCTCGGCCACGCCCCGCGTATCTCGGCCACGCTCCGCGTATCTTAACTACGCTCCGCGTATCTCGGCCACGCCCCGCGTATCTCGGCCTTAACCTCTGATGGCAAGTCCCGACTAACATCGGGGACTCCAGAGTTATCTCGTTGTGTCACTGCTCGGGGCCCCTCGTCATCGTGACATGGCCAATCATTCTCAGGGATTCGTCATCGGGGCCTACTTAAAGGCTTCTCATCGGGAGCTTCCAGCTCACCTATCGGGACCGACTCTGTCGGGACCTTTCATCATCGGGACTCCCTACGTCGGGACCGTTCGCCTTGGTCATCTTGACCTTCATTTGGGGCCCAGTGGGCCTGTTCGCCGTTTCCTCGCCGTTAAGGGGCCTGACGGCCATAGCGAAACCCATCAGTTAGGACATCTATAATGATGACACGTAATCAAATTGAAAAAAATTCTACAAATCTATTGGTCCACCTAATTCATGAGTTACATTTACATAAGTGACATCATTTATTTGTCTAGGACATGCTAAAATTCATGCTAAGCTCCTTATTCAATCTTGATGGAAGTTACATTTTGGTAGTATGTTACATAACAAAAATAATTAATAATCAACTAAAAGCTAAAATAAAATAAATTCCACTTACGTTTCATTTTCTCACTCTTATCTTAATATTAAAATGATATTTAGACATGGATAAATTTATATACATATTAAATATAACAATATAATATAATATCATTTGAATTATGTTTATTAACTATTATTTTGAACTTATTCAATTTTTTTTTTCAAAAATCTTATTTTCTTTCAATTTCTCTTTCATTTGCACATTAGCCAGTTTGCATTCTCATATTAGAAAGTTGAAATTTCACCATAAAATATTGGAAAAAAAATTTTTAAAAAAAAATATAAGAAATATGGTCAAAATAATAAGATTATACACAAATATTAACAATTTGTATGAAATACCATTTAAAATATAATTAAAAAAAATATTTATATATGTTTTAGTGAATAAAATCAATATATGAGTACACAATATGGTTTGTTGATGTAATTGCAATGCCACAGAGTGGGACTGGCATTAGTTTTGCTCTACATGATCAAGCAAACCGCAAGATATGTGAAACTCTTTAACATATTTTAGATTTTTTTTCCTCCAACAACTATCATGACCTGCGCATGAGATTTTACATTATGAACCATGAAAAATCTATCCATGAATTGTTTCACAGAAAACACAAAATGAGACTACAAAGTTGTTGCACAAAAAAAAAATGCATGATTCAGTCTGGTTGTTGGTGTCAAATTTTTGAAGAATTTGTACTAGATTCAACTACTAAAGTTGTTCCTCTCTAAATTATCACTATTAAGCATTTTTAAACTACCACTGTTTCCATTGTTTTTCAATTTGATAGCTTATATGTTGGTCTTTTGCTGGACTAGATGAATATATAATTTGTCCGGGTGTGACCATATCAGAGATGACAGCGACTATGAAGCAAGTTGGTTCTTTTCAACTCCTGTTTCGTTCTTATAATGCTTTGTTTCCTGATATTGTTGTAATGGAAAACAATAATTCAAGTTACTGAATTTACACTGTGTTAGTAAGAAAATTTTTGGTTGCTAGCTTTGCGTTAGAGCAAAAAAAAGAGGTTGCTTCTTCTATTAGGAAGACAATAAAGAAAGAAAAGTGCAATATATATATGTTATAGAAACTGAAACATGAGTTTTATCGATAAAGTTTTTTTATATATTGATCGAGAAACAACATATATATATATATAAAAATAGTATCAAATAAATAAAGAGAAAAACTATAAAAGCACTATAAATAAACTTATTTAATAGAGGAAACACATTTTCATAGAATCAAATTAAAGTAAACCCTTTAAAGTTCCTTCCGTCAAAATGAAACGAAATTTACAAAGAAAAATGATAGAGAGTCCGATATCGGACCCTCTATTGCATTCCGACTATCCATGGATAATTTGACACGTGGTGACAATTTTTTTACTCTTCTCTCCAATCTCTTCTTTGTTTAGACACAACTACCCTTGTCAATATGAATTGAAAATACCGAGGTAATCAATACAAAATACTTTTCACACTCTCTCTTACTTTTACTTATCTTTTTTCCTTTATACGAGCCCTTCTATTTTTTTTCAATTTATTCTTTTATTTTTTTCAATTCCGTTTGAAGAAAATTCAAAAAGGATAACTGAAAAGTACAAAATATTATTACATTAGTATGAGTCATTTTCACCAAAATATCACCACTATGTATTTATTCATTGTCTAATACATATTCTATTAAAATTATGTTCAAACTGTTAAATTTGTTTTTTGATTTAACTGTTAAATTTGTTAATATGGATGAAATTTTTTTTTTGGCCATGTAATATGGATGAATTTCATTACTGTGGCATTAATGTCAAGTGTCAAATAAATATTAAAATACTATTACATAAAAAAATGTTTTACAATAAATTTTAAAAGGCACAATTAGTTATTTAAAATAACAAAAAGTAACAAGAAAAATGCAAAACTCATTTTATTAAATTCAAACCAGTTTTTTACATGTTTTAAAAACTATCAATTAAAATAATTTTAAACTAGTTCTATTGTTATTTATTTTGCCACCAATTTTTATTTTAGTTCATAATGTATTTTTATTACCATTTAACATTACGTGACTTTTACTTGACATTTTCATATCTTTTACCATAACTTTTCCTTAATATAAGACGTTTTATTATTGAATTAACAGAGTGATACATTTGAAGACATTGCAAAATATAATGATCCAACCGATAACATATGTGGCACGTAAAATAACATGTGAAAAATATAACCATGAAACATTAAGCTTGTAATGAATACTTCAATTTATTTAATTATTGCTGGTTTTCTTTTAAAATGTGCAAAATTAATTATTTATATGTCTCTTTTTTATAACAATAATATTAACTAAATATTAAACATGGGAATGTGAATATGAAAATATGTTTGATGTGAATAAAGTAAGAGTGATGGAGACATGACAAAGGAAAAAGTAAGAGAGAGGATTCAGAATAATTACTACATGATTTCACTTTGGTACTAGACAAGGGTGTTTATGTCCAAATAAAGAATAACGCGGAAAGAGAAAAGGAAAACTTTTCAGTGGACATGTGGCAAGCTATTAATGGACTGTCGGAATATTGAGAAGTTCCGACATCGGAATGTCTATCACTTCTCATTTACAAAATTTAGACGGTTTGTTTACATATAGTTATGAAGTTTGAGAATTGAATCACATCTTTTTATTTTAATTTTTTCTTATCAATGCACTTAGTTCTGTTATGTTTCAGTTCCTCTTAAAAAATTAAATTTTCACTACTGGTGAATTTATTCTAATAATGATATCACTGACGATGACAATGATGATGGTGATGAATAATGCAATAAAAATAACGACAACAATGAATATGTGTCAGACCTAAAATTCGACCAATGGCGAATTATACGTTTTGAAAACGTGCAACTTTAAAAGAGTCGCCACTAGTTAATTATTAGGCTAACTAGAATTCTAAATTTACCTAAGCGGGTAACGAATTAAACACCTAGGTATAAAATCTGTCTATGAACAGAAATTCGAGTTCGGGGGTTCTGTTACGAATTAAAAATGATAAATTTTTATTACGCCCTTTCGGTACTTAATTCACTTAATTTGCCAATTTTAATTTAAATATATGTTACAACAGATTAATCTAACGATGTCAATATTTAATTAAATTTTAACAAAAGCAAAAAATATTATCAACTATAAACCTAAGTAAAAAAAAACTAATTATAATTCATAACTCCTAAGATAAAATCTAAAAAAATAATAATCATAATCATAAAATTACCAACATGCTTAAATCAAAATACCACCTAACATGCATATATGATTTTAAGATATTAAACAACTACTCAATTAAAATTAATCTAATTACATCTGAATTATTTAATTAAATCTAATATAATACTAATAAAAAAACGGAAAAAAAAAATAGCAGACCTGAAGCACGGAGGGGGCGGGTAGCAAAATTACCGGATCGGAGCAGACTGACAGTGTCACGCCCCGAAATCCACCTTGGAAGTTAGGGGTGATGGCCGTTATTTACTAGTAATAAACTTGTAAATAACTAAGCCTCAAAAGATCATTTAATTGAAAACAACTCCAATTCCATATGTATCTATATATTAATAATCTACCACATCAGCATTTTAGAACTCTCATTGTGTGCCACCTCATTCCTACTCTCAACTCATGTAGTCCATTCCAACCTCTAAGCCTGTCTCACACACTCTCGGCCCACTCTCGGAATATTGTTAGGGCCTTTACAATTCACCTAGGCCCAAAGGTGAAGAGCCTTTTTTTCTTCAGCCTTTTCCTTCTACAGCAGCGGCGTCAGCGTTCCAGCGTTTTCTCTCCAGCCGCCGGTTCCGCTTCGCCTGTGACTGTGAGTTGCGTTTCTTTTCCGTCATAATTCATCTTCGTCGGTTTCAAATGGATGTAATTAATGGACGCTCTTCACCTTACCCTTTCTCATATCAGCAGCTCCGCCAGTAAGCACACCTACCTTCCCTTCCACCGCCCCTTGCCGTCGCAATCAAAGCGCACGAAAGTAGGAACTCGCCGCTGCCTTGATCAACCAGGCTGTCTTTAGGGTTTCAATCGCTTCGATTTGGTTTTTCGTCTAATGGATTCCTTTTCTTGCATGATTTGTTATAGACTGAGGATGGTCTTGAAGGAGGAGCAGAGCTTCCAATTGTCTAGGCAAGTTCAATTCTTCATCACTAAATATGCTTGATTGATTATTATAGGGCTTTGTTTTGTACACATCATATTTTCTGTATTTTGTTGCTGAAGATATTTTTTTGCCGATGATTATCTTTTATGAACGGTGGGTTCAAATTTTAGATCGAATTTTCAATTTCTTCTTACATAGTACCAGGGGTGGAGAATAATATAGTACTATTCTTATAGAAGTTGAGGCAAATGTCTTACATTGAAAGTTTCTTGCCAATGTAAGAGACCTTCCGGTTCAGATTGCCAAAGCAGTTGAAAAGGTTCATTTCTCTAAGTCAAGAGGAGACATTCCTGTTCGGTTCTTGGAGGTTTAGAATAAGATATAGATGCTTCGAAGCGGATTAACAATCTTCGCCTTACTGGTTGGTTCCATTTTGGGTTCATAATTACCACTCATAAATTATTTGTATAACTAGACTGATAAGTTCTTTCTTGCAGAGATAATTATGGTGACAGATGAAATTGTGTGGAATGTTTTCTGATGTTTTTGAAAGTCTTATTTATTGGGTATTTACTATTGGAACGTCTCATAAACAGAGCAAATGTACTAGGGAACTGAGCATGCAGGAGAATACCCTACCAACTGGTACTATTCTTTATTTTTATGCTCGCCTTTTATTACCGTGCACACAAATAATTATTAATTGCAAAAAGCTCAATTATTTAGAAGAGTTTAACTCTGGAACTTTCTATAGATTCTTTGAGTCTTGATAGATTGATTTTGAGTATCCATTTGGCCATTTTTATTTTTGAAAAAAAAATCTGCTTGGTGAATGAATGCTTTCATTATTAACACAAAATCCTTGAATTGTTTTTTACAGTTGTGTTGTGGTGGCTGATCGGGATTCTAACGAACGACACAATCATGAGCCAGATACTAATTTACTATAGGCAGACAGGGAAGAAAAAGGTGAAGAAAGCAAATTGAGGGGGTTGTTTTAATGTTGAGACTGAATATAGTTAAACTCGAAACTGGAAAAATATAGCAGACTCTTATTTTTTTTTCTTCCTTAGATAATTATAGTGATAGATGAACATTTCTTATAGAAGTTGAGACAAATGTCTTATATTGAAAGTTTCTTATCAGTTTGGGTCTGGTCTGATATCAAGGGATGATTTGGACATTGATGGCGACTATAAAGCAACATCTGATCTTCTGCATGACAGTGATCAAGTTCAAAAAATGGAGCTTCATGAGTCTGCTGCGAATTTGTTTAACCATATTTGAGGTAGACAGTAGTGATGAATCAGAAGTGTGGGACAATGTTTCTTTATACCGACTTAATTAAGGAAATGTTAATATATCTCTATACGTGCTTTAAAAGTTCATATTCATAATATAATAACATAGTTTATATAGTTGATGCATCACATATAAAAATCAAACAAGTTTGAATTTTAGTTTTTTTACATGTTAATGTATACAGTTTAGAAGTTGGGGTTCGAGATGCCATAATATCAGTAAAAAAAGTCTCGCGCAAGTGCACAACACGCGCTCTACGACTCACGGAACGACGCCCATTTGCATCCCTCACTCAGAAGCTTCTCCTGAGAATTGAGATGGAAATGTTACAAGATTGAAGTTTTCTTATCTGGTAGTATAAAGCAGGTGATTGAAGCGCTACAAACCCAGGCAAACGAGAAGAAGAAGGTTGCGGTCATATTTTGGTCTATTATTATCCTTCAATTGGTTTCTATTCGTCGTGGTTCCAGTTAATCGTCTTCGGTTTTATCAGTTATTGCTTCTCATGAGCTTATCATCTGCATTTGATTCAAAATGTAAATTTTATTAGAGAACTGTCGATTTAGCAGAACCTAAGAATACTCTGTTTTTACTGTTACTCTGCTTAAGAATACTCTGTTTTATTTGAATTGTTTTTACTGTTACCTTCAATCAGCCACCGGAGTTCTCCAAATAGAGCTCTCAAAACCATTATCCCAACCTTGAGAGTAGATGGAGCCCACTCGATCAGAATCAGGCTACGGTTACATGATGAAGAACTGGTTACGTTCTGCAAACCGTGTCTATTAGAGCTCGCCTCGAGCATGACTTTGATCATAGTCATTACTGATCTTCATTGGGATTGATCCTCCTATAATGAGGTACGCGTTTTGCTCTTCTGCTCAATCTCAGATTCTGCAAATGTTTAACTTCTTTTTCTCTATTCGGCTGCTCCATATTGTTGTCTAGCTTGATTTGCGAAAAAAATTTCATTGCTACTTGATGAATCTGATATAACTAGAAAGATCATATATTTTCGACTTCGAGTACTGATTGTGTATACACGAAAGAAAACACAAAGAAGCTCTTGAGGCCTTCAATGAGAAGAACAACGAAAACTACAACTTCTTAATAAATTACAAATTCAGGTAGTCTTCTAAACTCAATCATCTTGATCTTGCAGATTAACAACTCTTTTGGCATTTAATTGGTTCTGTGTACTGTTAAGTTATGGGATCTCAGTCAACGGGGTGTCGGCTTTAATCCCACTCCTTATAGGGGGGTGTGTGTGATCCGGTCTTCTCAAGTCGCCTTGTCTTTTCCTATGTCCTTCTTCCGTTCCTTCTTCCCTTGGTTCCTTCTCTTCTTCTCTCCCTTTGCCCTGCAAAAGGGGCAATACCAGACACGGAGGAGGGGGGGGTGGTGCCTGGTGAACCCTCTCCGATGCCTAAGTCAGAACTATACTTCTAGAGAGATAAAGCTAGAGAGATGTCAGAGCTAAATTATCCAAATAGCCAAGATGTTCAAATGAGTTGTGAATGTGGGGTATTTATAGGCAACGATGTCATTAAGGTGGCTTAATGACATCGTTAACCTCTAAACACAATTAATCAACCTTTAAGTATATAATTAAGACCTTAGGATTCGGAGGAGGTAAGGCGGAGTGGACCGAGCATGGGCGTCTGAGAGTGGTGTCGGGACCCTTGAGGGGGAGGAATCCGACCCCCGAGGGTAGGGGTTGGGTGAGGGCACCCAACCCCTCCTAGGGAGGGTGGGGTTGGCCAACCCCATCCCTCCTAGGAGGGATCGGGTTGGCCGACCCGATCTCTCCTAGGAGAGATCGGGTTGGCCAACCCGATCTCTCCTAGGAGAGATCGGGTTGGCTGACCCGATCTCTCCTAGGAGAGATCGGGTTGGCCAACCCGATCTCCCCTAGGGGAGATCGGGTCGGCTGACCCGATCTCCCCTAGGGGAGGTCGGGTGTGGCCACCCAACCTCACCTAGGTGAGTTCGCCTCCGTCGGACGGGCGCTTCGGCCCCGTCCGAGCCGTTGATGTTCTCGCGAAGTGTCCGGGTTGAGGTTTCGATTGGAAATCATAAATGGGACGATAAAAATACAACGGTTTGGAAGTCAACGGGTTCAAATTGGGCGTATATCCATCACATGCCCCCGAGTCAACCAATGGCCTAACCCTTGATTGACTCTATTTTAGGATGGTATGACACGCGCAATTTGAAACCGGGATTTTACCTTCTTTGTCTGAATGCCTGCTTACCCCTGGATACGTGCCTCTGACTCTGCCCCCTGTCTAATGAGATAGAGGAATTGTAAACGTCAGAGTAGCACGGACGTGTGCCTAGGCATACGTCCGTCTGAGGCGGGAGTAATAAACTTATCTCTGCTACAGGTGTATACTCAAAAAATACAAACTTGCACAGGGATGTGATACGAATGCAACTAAACAACTTACGCTTCAAATTCGTGCCGGGACTCCATCTAGATAAGGAGAAATTTTAATTTTGGCCAAAAATTTTCCTAAGTATGAAATGCTCAAAAATAAAGCTATCTTGATAATTCTTCTAAGTATGGGAATATACTTAGCTATAGGTGAAAGGGATAAAAAAGATGATCTTTCCTTGGTCCTTAGATTTTACTTAAGGCTAGATGGATGGTGGTGATTAAAACCCCTAAAAAACCCTATCATCCTTTTAACATAAAAAAGGAGAGTTAGAGAAATACCTCCAATAGTCACCATAGCCACCATCTTTCTTTTCCACTTACCCTTGGAGAGCAAGAAAAGGTTGGAGAGCACCCCCAAGGTAAGGGCCGGCCGGAATTTCCACCACGAGACAGAAATCCGACCAGCGATTCCGGTGAGAGGAGGCCCAGCTGACGACGACGTCCCAGTCCCCAGCGAACGGCGACGTGACCTCCGGCGAGCGACGTCCCACGGCAGCGCAGACCACGGCTGAGGCAGCGGAGGCCGTTATTCGCGACGGCGAGGCCTTCTGTGGCTACGGCGGACAGCCACGGCGGCGGGAAGGACGGGGCTAGGCGAAATTCAACTCCGGCGGCGGGAGAATCGAGGCTCCGGCGGAGAACTGATTCCGGCGGTCTTCAAACTTCAATTTCCGGACCCGTTTACCATATCGGGTCGGGTTTTCCGAAGGTCCGCTCTTTTCTTTTCCATTACCGTGTAAAACGTTGATTTTTGAATCGTTGATATTTGATTGTCGATGCTTGATTGCCGATGCTTGATTGCCGATGTTTGATTGAATGTGGGATTACCGTAGATAGCCGTTGGTAGTTGTGGATTTTGGGAAAAAATGTTTGCCGGTCGTCCGGATATGGTTTCTTGTCCGATTGGGTTATCCCGGTCTTGAATTTGATGTCGTGCCGCCGTTGGTGTGTTAATCTTTGTTGGAGGGTATAATGGTAATTTTTTCCAAAACCCGACCTTAGGCTTGGATAAAATTATTTGACTTGGTTGTTGTCGTTGGTTGAGTGTCTTTGGATCTTTGATTGTTGTCGTTAGTCGGGAGTCGGAGTATTTCCGGTTCTTCGGAAATTTTCCTTGTCTTGATATTTGTCGTGTCGTGGCAGGTACTATACTCTTGGTGGTGTCCACGTACGCAGACTCTTCAGAGGCGCCGTATTCTCCGAAGGATGAGTGAGTTCCTCTTTCTCTTCCTTTTCAGTCGCGTTGCTTCCTTTCCTATTGCTAGCTTAGTATCGTGACCTTCCTTGGGGTATTAGTCGAAATTTGATTCGTGCTTTGGGGTTTCTTGTTATCTTTGCCTTAGGTCTTGCTATTCTGTCAGAGAACCATATCACTAGGTCCGATTACAACGAACATGTCACCCTAGGAGATATCAGTCCCCTAGATGAGCCTTTGTATCCTTTTCTCCCCTCCTTGGGGAATACTCGCGGGACGGCGACGGAGCCTCCTATAGGGAAGGTCGCCGTGTACCCCTCTCAGATCCGATTCGGGCTGAGGCTACCTTACTGTGACGAGCTTATAGAGTTGAGCAGGTTCTTCAGGATTTCTCCTGTGAACCTTGCCCCCAGTGCCCTCCGCGTCTGGGTGGGCTTCCGGGTATTGTGCCATTGGTACTCCTGGAAGTACTCTCTCGTTCTATTCCGATGTTTCTATCGGTTCCAGTACCGGACGAGGGTGGGGTTTGCGAGTTTCGTAACTCGCCATCCGACCTTCAAAGATCCCCGATTCTCTGATTTCGGGTTGAGTGGAGTTGAGTGGGATACCTCCCTCCGTTTTGTGACCCAGATTGACAATTCGGCCAGTCACTGGGCTAAGCACTACTTCTTCATTACGGACCGATACGTCACTTGGTCGGTCCTGAATGAGGATCGGTCCGATGGTTGGCCTGCCTTTGGAGAGTTCTCTTCGGATGATTTGAAGACTATGAAGATCATTCACGAGAGCAACAGGACCCGGTCTTACTGCCCCGTGTCTTTAATAACTGAGACGGATCTTTACGAGGCCGGGATCAGTCTGACTCCTGACTCCGGGGGTTCGGTATGTCACTTGGTCTTTCCATCTTTATTTACCTTCTGCTCTTCCTTTGTAGGTTGGTTTCATGGAAAAACCTATAACATGCAGGGAGCCCCTGTTGACCTGAGCAAGAGGAAGGCTCCTTCTAGTTCTGCTTTGAAGAAATCCCCCCTGCCTGGGAAGAAGGCTGGGGCCTCTGGTATGCTTTCTCCTATTTGCTTCTTTATGATATAACTTATGTTTTCCTTATCTTGTTTTTCTTATCTTGCTAGTGCACTCCCCCTTGGTGACTGAGAGGGTCGTCTCCGTTGGCAGAGATTCTGGACCTTCCAAGTCCAAGCCGCGGCGATCTGATTCTGAGGCCGGGGCCTCGGCTGCTAAGAGGAAGAAGGCTGTGGATCCTGCTTCGCCTACTGCTCGTCCTCCGACCCTATCTCGTGATAAGGAGATGGTGGTCGAAGAGGTGCCTTCCCTGGCTGACAAAGGGAAGCGACTTGTTGGTGGTGGTTCCCCTGCCCCCCAGCCGAGGGCACGGTCCTCAGGTATGATCTCTACCTTGTTCTGATCCTTGTATGTTTATATTCTCCTTTGACTTGTTTTGCTTGTGTAGGTGGGCCTCCGACTTTAAGTCGGAAGGATTTCGCACGGCTCACTGATGAAGATGTTATTGGGTCTGAGTGGACTCCCTTCGCTGGTCTGAAGGAGTTCCACCTCGATAGCACTTCCTCTTTGCGGACTCCTGAGGTTGGTGTCCGCGTACTCCGCGGTGCCGTTCCCCCTGTGGATCGTGTTGCTCCACCCAAATCTCCTGGGGAGACTCGGCGCTTTGTTCAAGGGGTACTTTCTCGTTATGCACCTGTAAGTTGTTCTTTGCTTTCCTCTTATTTCTTTCATAATGTCTATCTTTCGGTTATTCACCCCTTGTTTGAATTGTTAGGGCATATCTGACATGGTGAACATGTCCTCGCTCGTACTCGAGTTATCTGACGAGAGGAAGACCCTTGAAGACAGCCAGGTTTCTCTCAAGGCTGAGGTCGCCACTGCTGCCGAGAAGGCGCGTATATCTGATTTGAGGCTGCAGGAGCTCCAGGACCAGGTGTCCTTGCTTGAGACCACTGTGGGCAGTTTGCGCCGGGAAGCTGAGGTTGCCGCATCTGTCCATTCTGAGGAGCTGCGGAGGTTGGAGACTAAGTGTCGGGCGGAGGAGAGGGCTGTCGCGGTATCTGAATACAAGGCCTCCTCTGCCTTCACCGCCGACTATAGCACGCGTCTCACCCAGGAGATGAACCAGTTCGGTGAGTATCTGGTTGATCACATATACCGGATTGATCCTCAGTTCCCCTTTGGTGACCTTGGTGACTTTGGGCCATATGCCACTGGCTACGCGACTGTTCTGATGGGTCAGGCTGCCGTTGCAGACGAGCCTGCCCCTGCCCAGGTGGATGCTACACCTGTGGAGATTGGTACCTCAGATTCCTCTTCCTCATCTATTTCCGCTGGCGGTTCAGCTTCAGGGGGTGAGGGTGACTCCCCCGAGGGTTCTGACTGACTTGTTTATCTCATACTATCCTTGTATATATAACTACACTCCTTCTCCCCTTGTACGGGTTGAGTGTCTTTTGAGATTGTGATGGTGTTTGTTGTTACTTTCCTTTGCCGCATTATGTTGTTGACTACGTGGTTCGTTTGCCTTTACATTAGTGCTTCTCATGCTTTTGTATATATCTCTTCTCATGATGGCTCCCTATGCCTTGTGTATGGCTCTTTGGGTATGAACTCTTTACTTGGTGTGTTTCCTTTACTTATCCTTCTTTCGTGTTTTCCTTCGTGTCTTACCTGCCATTTCATAAAGAAAAAAAACATTACTTGTTCTTCACATTACTTTACTTAGAAATTTCTTTCTCATGTTACCCTTCCGAGCATGGTACCCTTCTGACCATGGTATCCTTCAAAACATGGTATCCTTTCAAACATGGTGTGATTATCTCTTCTGATACCCCTTACACGGTATACGTTGTACTGTTAGACCAAAGATACGCTCTTGGTGGGCGTCGAAAGCTTTTCACGAGACAGGCTCTCGGACGGCACTTAACGTTTCACAGGATAGGCTCCCGGAGGGCACAGGTTAGTCCACCGATACCTTCTTGACGGGTGTCAAACTGTTCACGAGACAGGCTCTCGGACGGCACTTAACGTTTCACAGGATAGGCTCCCGGAGGGCACATGTTAGTCCACCGATACCTTCTTGACGGATGTCAAGCTGTTCACGAGACAGGCTCTCGGACGGCACTTAACGTTTCGCAGGATAGGCTCCCGGAGGGCTCAGGTTAGACCAAAGATACGCTCTTGGTGGGCGTCGAACTGGTAGTTTGAAATCTACCTCAAGATACGCTCTTGGGGGCGTCGAACTGGTAGTGTTTTTTCTACCTCAAGATACGCTCTTGGGGGCGTCGAATCTGGTAGGTTGCAAATCTACCTCAAGATACGCTCCTGGGGGCGTCGAATTCGTAGTTTTTGGAAACCACTCTCAAGATACGCTCTTGGTGCGTCGAAGTCGTAGTGTAATAACTACTCTCAAGATACGCTCTTGGGGGCGTCGAAGGTTGTAGTATGAACACTACTCTCAAGATACGCTCTTGGGGGCGTCGAAGTTCGTAGTTTTTGGAAACCACTCTCAAGATACGCTCTTGGTGCGTCGAAGGTCGTAGTATAATAACTACTCTCAAGATACGCTCTTGGGGGCGTCGATGGTCGTAGTATGAACACTACTCTCAAGATACGCTCTTGGGGGCGTCGAATGTCGTAGTACGAAGACTACTCTCAAGATACGCTCTTGGGGGCGTCGAATGTCGTAGTACGAAGACTACTCTCAAGATACGCTCTTGGGGCGTCGAAGGTCGTTGACCTGAAGTCATATCTGTGTAAGGATAACTTGGTGATTGTAACATCACATTCACTGGTAATAACTACTACTCTCTTAGGAGCATTCATGTTTTTGTACACTCGGGATGCCTTGGTGCACCAAGACATCCTTTGTAGGAAATTGAAGATAGTTGTAGAGTTGGAGTAACTTCGTGAGTTCTCCTTCTCAAGAGTCGTTTTTTGAAAAGCTTATAAAGCTAAAATATGCGAAATGCTAGATATGAAACTAAGGATATGGGGTGGTCACTGTGTCTGTTGCCACATACTCCTTGAAGCTTCCATTGTAGATCATTTCTTCCACTTCCACCTTCAACACCATACAGTTGTTGGTTTGATGCCCCCAGGTCCCATGGTACTCACACCAACCCTGTGCATCTCTACCTAGGAAGGCCTTGCCTTCCTCCCTGCATGCTGGCAGCTCTTGCCTGAGGCGCTTGTGGAAAATTTCTTCTATGCTGAGTGTGAGGGGTGTGAATGTGAAATTGACACCTCCTCCCAATGTGTCTGCTCCTTTTCCTTTCTCTGGAACTTCATCCAACTGTTCCGCCTCTTGTTCAAATGCCCTGTCCAGCTTTGCCTTGAGCTCTCTTATTGTGTTCGTCATGACCATCTCATAGAGCCCTCCATAGGCCTCGAATGAGCTTGGGTGCATGTGTCTGATGAATGCTCTGACTGCTTCTCCCCTTGTGATGTCCATGTTGGCACCATAATTGAAGAATCTCTGGAAATAGCTTGATATGGGCTCCTGCGGCATTTGCTTGATATCATCTATGTGGCGGAAGCCTCTTAGGATGGAGTCCCTTGTCCTGCTCCCTATTATGGTGTCCGGCTGCCAAGGTATGGATGTCACCTTCACAGCCTTTCCCCTGTGTTTCCTTGTAAGCACTGTTTGAAAAAACTGTCTGCTTAGGCGGAGTGTCACTCCACTCCTCCTCCTTCCTTGCCTTTGTTTTCCTCCCCTCTTTCTTCTTTCCTGGTTGCCTCCTGCCATGACCATAGCCACTGTATCTGTCCTGTGTGATCCATGTCTCATTGAATTGACATAGCATTGTCTTGCAGTGCGTTGATCACCCAGGACCTCTCCCACTCCGTTCTCCGTGATGTACTTCAGCTTCTGGTGAACAGTGGATGGCACTATCTCATATGGATTTATGGTTGTCCTTCCTAGGATTCCATTGTAGGCTCCCAGGCTTTCAACCACCAAGAAATTGACATTTACCTTCAGCTGGGTCCATCCTTGGCCCATGGTCACTGGCAATGTTATCATCCCCAGGGGGTAGCTTGTTGCCCCTGAGAAGCCAACTAGGGGGAAGTTGACCGGATTGATGTCTGCTTTGGTTTTCCCTATCTCTTCCAACACTCTCAGGCTTAGGAGGTCAGCTGAGCTGCCCCCATCCACCAAAATTCTCTTTACATCAAAATTATCAATATCTAAAGTAATAACTAGAGCATCGTCATGTGGAAAAACGATGTGGCTCTTGTCCTTCTCCGAGAACTCTATCTTCACTTCTTCTCCTTCTCTTGGTCTCTTTCTCCACCTTGGCACTGAGCTTAGCTTGGATGCATAGACTTCCCTTGCATTAGCAGTTGGGCCACCTGATGCTGCTCCTCCATGTATCATATTGATGACTCCTCTTTTGTTAGGTGGAGGGTTATAGTCTACCTTTTCCTTGCCTTTGTCTTTCTGTGGTGGCCCCAGCTGCATACTATTGCCCCCATGGTCTACGAACTGCTTCAATTCTCCCCTCTGGACGATGTTGTTTATGCTTAGCTTTAAGCTAAAGCATTCATTTGTGTCGTGACCATAAGCCTCGTGGTTATCACACCATCTATCCTTGTGATTTCCTACCATTGGGGCTCTCCACCTTGCAGGGGGTGACCATAGCTTTTGGTTCCGCATCTCTCTAAGTACGGTGGCTGGAGTGGCGTTCAGTGGGATGAACTTAATGACATTGATTTCTCTAGCCTTTAAGGGTTCACCCATTTGGTTTCTTTGCTGTGGCGGACGCCACTCTTGTTGTCTTGCCTGCTGCGGCGGACGCCATTCTTGTTGCCTTGCTTGATGTGGTGCCTGGGGTGGCTTGCCTTTGTTTGGCCTTTGATTATCCTCCTTGGCTGCCTGGATTTTGGCCTTCTTGCTTGCCCTGTGCCTCTCAAGGTCAATATGCGTTTTAACTCTCCCTGCGAGCTCCTCCAAGGTGCTTGCTGGCTTTTTGGCCATCTTTTCAGCCAATGTTGATCCAAAGCGACCTAAGTTTCTGATAAAGGCTCGGATTATCTCCCCTTCAGTAATGTCTCCCTGGATGTCTGCAATATTCTGGTTGAACCTAGTGTAGTAGCTGGCCAGGGTTTCATCGTATTCTTGTTTTACGTCATCAATGGAGCCTGTTCCCTTGAGGAGTTTCCTCTCCCCTAGGTATCTCTGCAGAAACTTAGCTTTTAGCTGCTCCCATGAGTGGATGCTCTCAGAGGGCAGGCTGAAGAACCAATGTGAGGCCACCCCTGATAGGGTGTTTGGGAAAAGGAGTGCCTTGTATCTTTCATCAGTTGTCCTCCCGAATAGAGAGGCCTCATGCTGTTGGATATGCTCTAGGGGGTCTCCCTTCCCGTTGTACTTTGCAATTTGCACAGTGTGCAGGGAGTCTGGCACCCTGTTCAACTCCAGTTCCTTTGTGAAAGGGTGGTTCGTCTTGTCACTTAGACAATGCAAGCTGGGTTTCTTTGACTCATTCAATTTCCGGGTTATCATGGCTTCTATCTCCTCCGGGGTAATCATCACCTGTGCCGGAGTATAATCCCTCTGATATCCATTGTGGTTGTAGACTGGGCTTACTGGGTTCCCTTGTCCCTGCTGGTATGGACTGTAGGTGTACTCTTGATATGCCTGCTGGGGTGCTTCATAGAAGTCCTGCCTCCTTGGAGGTCTTGCTTGTCTTTCCTCCCCTAGCGGGGTGTAAGCCCTGTTGTTCTGCTGTTGCCTAGGAGGCACAAATTGTTGCCTGCCTTCTGGGGGTGGCTCCTGGTGATATCTTCTTTGTTCCTCTCGCTGCCCTGCTTGAGGGTGCGGGTAGTGCTCTTCTGCCGGGATCTGCTCCTCCTCATGAGCTTCAGTATAAGTCCCTTGGGTGTATGCCTGCCTTGCATATGCTGTGTGGGCGCGGTTGCCACCTCTCTGTGCTGGCATCCCATACGGGTACCCTTGGGGTTGCTCTTCATAATAGTATCCCTCAGGGGGTGCCGTGTTGTGGGAAGGCACTCCCTGTTGTCCTCTTGCTCTCTGTGGCCTTCTTGCCCGGGGGGTGGAGGCTGTGGAGGACTCAGCCCCAGCTGGGCGTGAAGGTCCTCCCTCCTGATTGTTCTGTTGCTGAGGAGGTTGTGGTATTTCTTGGGGCTCTGGATGCATTGGCTGCTTCCCAGGGTCAGGCCGCCTCCCTGGAGGTATGGGTTCTCCTCTCCGCCCATTGCCCCCAGGTGGGTGTTGGGGCCTGGACACCCTACTGTTCGTCATAGCTCGTGTAATAGCCAGGCTTTCTGTCCGAAGCCTACAGACGGCGCCAAGTGTTAAGTTATGGGATCTCAGTCAACGGGGTGTCGGCTTTAATCCCACTCCTTATAGGGGGGTGTGTGTGATCCGGTCTTCTCAAGTCGCCTTGTCTTTTCCTATGTCCTTCTTCCGTTCCTTCTTCCCTTGGTTCCTTCTCTTCTTCTCTCCCTTTGCCCTGCAAAAGGGGCAATACCAGACACGGAGGAGGGGGGGGTGGTGCCTGGTGAACCCTCTCCGATGCCTAAGTCAGAACTATACTTCTAGAGAGATAAAGCTAGAGAGATGTCAGAGCTAAATTATCCAAATAGCCAAGATGTTCAAATGAGTTGTGAATGTGGGGTATTTATAGGCAACGATGTCATTAAGGTGGCTTAATGACATCGTTAACCTCTAAACACAATTAATCAACCTTTAAGTATATAATTAAGACCTTAGGATTCGGAGGAGGTAAGGCGGAGTGGACCGAGCATGGGCGTCTGAGAGTGGTGTCGGGACCCTTGAGGGGGAGGAATCCGACCCCCGAGGGTAGGGGTTGGGTGAGGGCACCCAACCCCTCCTAGGGAGGGTGGGGTTGGCCAACCCCATCCCTCCTAGGAGGGATCGGGTTGGCCGACCCGATCTCTCCTAGGAGAGATCGGGTTGGCCAACCCGATCTCTCCTAGGAGAGATCGGGTTGGCCAACCCGATCTCTCCTAGGAGAGATCGGGTTGGCTGACCCGATCTCTCCTAGGAGAGATCGGGTTGGCCAACCCGATCTCTCCTAGGAGAGATCGGGTTGGCCAACCCGATCTCCCCTAGGGGAGATCGGGTCGGCTGACCCGATCTCCCCTAGGGGAGGTCGGGTGTGGCCACCCAACCTCACCTAGGTGAGTTCGCCTCCGTCGGACGGGCGCTTCGGCCCCGTCCGAGCCGTTGATGTTCTCGCGAAGTGTCCGGGTTGAGGTTTCGATTGGAAATCATAAATGGGACGATAAAAATACAACGGTTTGGAAGTCAACGGGTTCAAATTGGGCGTATATCCATCATGTACCACTACCATGTTTACCTGTGGCAATCAAGATGCATACACGCAAAATGTATCGTTCGCCAACGATTTTGAGTTGACTTTCATTCCTCAGAGTTGTGCCCTGCTGATATCAGATTATGAAAACTAATTAGTTTTAAAGAGCATGCTTGAATATATATTGAAGCAAAGACTCTCCCTCACGTTCTGTTAATGATATTAACAAGACTTAACATTCAGTATCCCAAAGTGACTTCCAAGTTTCAAGTACCAAGATCGGACCAAAGATTGATATGATATTACTTTATGTATTATATTAGTGTGGGTTAAATATCATGTTGCAATTCACATCTGCATAGTTTAGTTTCCGTTGTCATTTCAATTGTGCATTGCTTAATTGATGTATAGTCTGTTTATATTGTGGAGATGTATGTAACTTTGTAACTGTGTACATCATAAGCAAGTATAAAGAAATAAATGTCACTTTGTCTTCTAAAACCTCTTATGGTTCGTTTCTTTGGCTTTGAATTGTCAATTATCTCTTTCGTGCGGTAGTGTTCCGAGCAAGTTGACTTATTTTTTCTTTACAAAGTTATTCTTTTGTACACTTTGTAGTTTTTTTCTTCTTATAATACAACTGAAATTTTAAGTCGCTTTAAATTGAACTTATACATACCAAATAACCTGAAAGCATACGATTTATAATACATCGCCCCGCGCGTAGCGCGGGTCAGCACCTAGTTCTAATACAATGAATCATGTCACTTAAATAATCCAACATCTCTCTATACATAAGTATCAAATTCAAGGGAATAACGCCAACCGCATACCTCTAATGCGTTCTCTAAAATAATCCAAAAATCCAGCATATCCACGTTATTAAATACGGAACAATTGACGCTCTATCTGCTTATCATGAACTTGAGTAGTTGACAACATCATGATTCATGCTTCTGCTGCGCACTCTGATATCATCCAAAATTCAACGCCTCGGAATATCGCATAGAAATTCACCCGGTATTGATGGTCTGAAGTACTATTCACTCGTCCTGAAACTAAGGAGTTTAATAGGGGTAAGTTGCTGGGGAGCAACTCAGCAAGTAGTGGCCACTTATCCCTACTGGATCAAGCTCTCGGAAAAATATATATACATATTTATACTTAGGTCATAATGATTAGAAACATAAAGTTTTCAGAGAACGTCAAAACAATGCAGAGTTCAAAAGTTTCTACGTAACATATTTGATCAAAGTTGAAAGTTAAACAGTTGATGCATAACTTGTCAAAATTCAGAAACGGATCAGAGTCGGAGGTCAATTAGAAACAGAGGCTTCAAACATAATCGAAAGTCAGAACGGAACAGAACAGAATCAGAGGTTTCGAACTTAATCGAAATTCAGAACAGATCAGATCGGAGGTTGCTCTAGTCTTTTCACCACGCCTACGATGCCTGCAGGAAGGCTCCAATGTTTTCCCCCATTGGAAGGATACAGAGCCCAGGTATGCTGCTGGGTCGGCTCCAATGTTTTCCCCCATTGGAAGAATACAGAGCCCAGATATTCCGCTGGGTCGGCCAAAGTCGATCGATCTTCGTATGCATACACCGGAGGGGCCCTCGTAAGGGTTCAGATCATAGCCAGACTTACGAGCACAAAATCAAAGACAGATAACGAGCTTCTTAAAAGATATCTTTAGTAAATAATTTCCTATCAAAATATTATATCGAAACGTATAACGGAAACATTCTTGCAAAATCGATCATATCAAAGTATACGTAATTCATAACAGAACTTCAAGCACTTGATCCGAATTTAAAAATACGAAAATTATATTCATGCTCGAAAAGGGCTTATCTTTGAAACTTCATGCAATGTAGAAAATATTTACTTTGTAAATATAGGAATAAGCTAAAACTACTTACCTCAACTGAAACCCCCAAAACTAACGTCAATCGTTCCGTCGAACCGATCTGCCTAAAAACAATACAGTAACGTATAAGACCTTCTACTGAACCACAAAGTCCACTAAATTTCCAGCCACTTAATCATAACTCAAATCTCCTAGGGTTCAATTCAGATTTCAGATTCACTGCTCCCTCATAGCACGTAAAACTAGACGAAAACCCGATATCCTATTATTCACTGATTTTTTTTCAACCATCTCAGAAAAATTTCCAAATATTACTGTAAGTAGAGTTTTCAAATACGATTCCAACGCCGCAAACGGCGTCACGTTTCGACATCTGGGTGGCCTACACGGGTCGGTCAAAGTTGGCCGGGCGTGGTCAACTTCATCTTCAACCTAACACCAGATTTTACAGGTTGCAGGGCCATCTTCGGGAGGTTGTTTCTCCCTGGTACGGGCTCGGTTTTAGGTGTTCTTAGTGTCAATGGAAAGCCCTTACAATGAACTATAAGTTCCCATATTCCTTGTTTCGAAATAATCAGTAAAGATACAACTTTTATGGCCTCAAAGTTCACGGTTCAACAAAATTTCTGAAACTTCAATTCTCGATATCTAACAAACGACGCGATGAAATTTGGTTACGTCACTTGGGTTAGGTTTCTTAGATCCCCTAGAGTCTAACCATGGCCAGGAACGAGAATGAAAAGCAACAAGACGAAATCCACCATTAAAGATCAAACAAGCTTTCTCTCTCTAGAAACTTAGTCCCATCAACGAAAACAATATCAAAATTGTAGAGCTTACCTTAGTTCTGTTAGTTTTATTCTGTTGGTGACGTTAAATTCAGCTATGGCATCCATTAATTCGCCGTGTCCTCGGTCTTGTCGAATTCGACATCCGTCGATGCTCGCTTGACCAACTATGTCGCTAGTTTCTTTGGCTTTTAGGAATTGATGAAAGGAATGAGCTGCCGCTGGAGTTCTTCTCACGTAGGTTTAAAAAAAAAATTCCAGAAAACCTATTTTTGCCATTGAGTTTTGTTATTAGGTGTAATTAGCTCCTGAAGTTCTTTAGTTGCAACTTTAATCCTCTAATTTGACCGGGTGTTACAGTCTATCCTCCTTAAAAAAATTTCGTCCTCGAAATTTGCTTCGTTGTTTGGGGTATTACAATCTACCCTTCTTAAAGAAATTTCGTCATCGAAATTTTATTGCTACTTGAGTACTCAAATTATTTAGTGTAGTTTCACATCAAGTCCTCAACCAGCTTATATGTATCTTCTCTTTCGGTATGGGTTCCAGTGTACTTTCAAATACATATTGATGTAACGTCCTAGTAATTGATCATTTTTTTCCCACAATCTGAACTGAGACTTCATAGGATGGCAGATCTTGCCTACTACTCCACGATATGTAATCTTCCATGTGACTTCCCTTATTCACACGCATATCCTTTGTGTTGAGACTCAATCACATCGTGCATCCTAAATATCGTGGGTCGTCACGCTTTCTTCTCAACTTTACAATATCCCTAAACATTCAACTTACCAAGAGCAGAGTTTTCATGGCAACAAGAACTTCTTTCTTCCAATGTGGACACCTTCAAGAGTACATTAGCACCCGAGTCTTGACGTCATTTTTTTAATCGGATCTTTTGACTACCATTGTTGTATGAAAACTTAACCAATAGTAGGTAGCTAATCGAAGAACTATAGAAATTAACTTCACATGTTCTCAATAAATCCCTGAGAATTTTCATAGTTGCTATGACTTGTTGTTAATTTCAGGACAGAAGGATTAAAATTCAACTAAGTCTTAAATGACTTGTGTAAGGATTCCTAGAGTTTGGACACAAGCCTTGTATTTCGTTTGAGATAATATTCTGTAAAACTTCATGAACTCGTATAATTTATTCTATGTACGGTAGGTATCCTTCAAAACAGACGAACTGTAAAATATTTGTTAACCAGCCCATGATTAACCAAAGACATTTCTCTTAGCAAAATTTCATTGAAATCCTATAACTGAAGTCCGTAAAAACCTTTTCCATCAGATATTTTCAATCATCCAAATATTCACGATGCAAGCATAATCATGTATCACCAAGCCGTAAAATTCATCGAACTTTATTTAAAGCTTAAATGTGATCCAAAATAATAAATAGCTTCGTCTTAGTTTCTATATCTACATACATTTTCTTTTGCTGCAACCTCTAAGTTACCTTACTCATATCCAAAGACACAAATATTTAGATCTTGACCTCTCAATCAACTACAAATTACTCATATTAGTGAGTTAGTCTCGTCGCATCGATTTTCCATATGATTTGTCATCGAACGGCTCTTTGTCTTTGTAACACAATCATCTTTAGACTCCCTTGTAGCGCACTTCATAAGTATCGAACTCCAGCATTCGCATCCCACGGGTTCCTCCTCCCTTCGTAAAATGCACTTTGAATTTTCGTATTCGAATATATCATTTATTCCATTTTGTGGCGATTCAGATATTGACTATCTATAAACTACCACTCTATCATGTTTCGAAGACACTGTATCAACTCATTCCCAGTAGATTTATAATTTCTTTGCAAACTCCGACCTTGAAAATTTAAGAAATTTTCATTTTCCCAGACACGAGTTAGATATATACTTCCACTTCAAAATGATGGACTCTCTTTTTGGGTAAACTATATCTCTTGGTTAGTCTCTTCATCCATATTTATAAGATTGAGCGTCTTGAAATATCAATGTCCAATTACGTGGCAATCCTTAACTTGTTATGACTTTAAGTTCCCAAGATTGCCATTCTCCATTCAACTTCCATAGTCGTCGACATTCTTAGAATAATTCGTCCATGAAATCTATTGCAGTTTGAGCTCTGTAAAACTTGAAAACTTTTTCTACGATCCATCCAAAATTTATAGATTCGGTCATCTACGTAAAACTCATTTATTTAGACTTTATTTCGGGATCTTCCCTATAGCATAACCATGTGGCTCTTGTTTTTATGTTCATGTCCTTACGTCATCCTCTTCATCTAGCTCCAACGTCCTTACTTAACAAACCTTATTAGCCACACGGTTATGGGTCTAGGGTTGGCTCTGATACCACTCTGTCACGCCCCGAAATCCACCTTGGAAGTTAGGGGTGATGACCGTTATTTACTAGTAATAAACTTGTAAATAACGAAGCCTCAAAAGATCATTTAATTGAAAACAACTCCAATTCCATAGGTATTCTAATACAATGAATCACTCTACTTAAATAATCCAACATGTGTCTATACATAAGTATCAAATTCAAGGGAATAACGCCAACCGCATACCTCTAATGCGTTCTCTAAAATAATCCAAAAATCCAGCGTATCCACTTTATTAAATACGGAACATTTGACGCTCTATCTGCTTATCATGAACTTGAGTAGTTGACAACATCATAATTCATGCTTCTGCTGCGCACTCTGATATCATCCAAAATTCAACGCCTCGGAATATCGCATAGAAGTTCACCCGGTATTGATGGTCTGAAGTACTATTCACTCGTCCTGAAACTGAGGAGTCTAATAGGGGTAAGTTGCTGGGGAGCAACTCAGTAAGTAGTGGCCACTTGTCCTACTGGATCAAGCTCTCGAAAAAATATATATACATATTTATACTTAGGTCATAATGATTAGAAACATAAAGTTTTCAGAGAACGTCAAAACAATGCAGAGTTCAAAAGTTTCTACGTAACATATTTGATCAAAGTTGAAAGTTAAACAGTTGATGCATAACTTGTCAAAATTCAGAAACGGATCAGAGTCGGAGGTCAATTAGAAACAGAGGCTTCAAACATAATCGAAAGTCGGAATGGAACAGAACAGAATCAGAGGTTTCGAACTTAATCGAAATTCAGAACAGATCAGATCGGATGTTGCTCTAGTCTTTTCACTACGCCTACGATGCCTGCAGGAAGGCTCCAATGTTTTCCCCCATTGGAAGGATGCACAGCCCAGGTATGCTGCTGGGTCGGCTCCAATGTTTTCCCCATTGGAAGGATACAGAGCCCAGATATTCCGCTGGGTCGGCCAAAGTCGATCGATCTTCGTATGCATACGCCGGAGGGGCCCTCGTAAGGGTTCAGATCATAGCCAGACTTACGAGCACAAAATCAAAGACAGATAACGAGCTTCTTAAAATATATCTTTAGTAAATAATTTCCTATCAAAATATTATATCGAAACGTATAACAGAAACATTCTTGCAAAATCGATCATATCAAAGTATACGTAATTCATAACAGAACTTCAAGCACTTGATCCGAATTTCAAAATACGAAAATTATATTCATGCTCGAAAAGGGCTTATCTTTGAAACTTCATGCAATGCAGAAAATATTTACTTTGTAAATATAGGAATAAGCTAAAACTACTTACCTCAACTGAAACCCCCAAAACTAACGTCAATCGTTCCGTCGAACCGATCTGCATAAAAACAATACAGTAACGTATAAGACCTTCTACTGAACCACAAAGTCCACTAAATTTCCAGCCACTTAATCATAACTCAAATCTCCTAGGGTTCAATTCAGATTTCAGATTCACTGCTCCCCTCATAGCACGTAAAACTAGGCGAAAACATGATATCTTATTATTCACTGATTTTTTTCAACCATCTCAGAAAAATTCCCAAAAATTACTGTAAGTATAGTTTTCAAATACGATTCCAACGCTGCAAACGGCGTCACGTTTCGACATCTGGGTGGCCTACACGGGTCGGTCAAAGTTGGCCGGGCGTGGTCAACTTCATCTTCAACCTAACACCAGATTTTACAGGTTGCAGGGCCAACTTCGGGAGCTTGTTTCTCCCTGGTACGGGCTCGGTTTTAGGTGTTCTTAGTGTCAATGGAAAGCCCTTACAATGAACTACAAGTTCCCATATTCCTTGTTTCGAAATAATCAGTAAAGATACAACCTTTATGGCCTCAAAGTTCACGGTTCAACAAAATTTCTGAAACTTCAATTCTCGATATCTAACAAACGACGCGATTAAATTCGGTTACGTCACTTGGGTTAGGTTTCTTAGATCCCCTAGAGTCTAACCATGGCCAGGAACGAGAATCAAAAGCAACAAGACGAAATCCACCATTAAAGATCAAACAAGCTTTCTCTCTCTAGAAACTTAGTCCCATCAACGAAAACAATATCAAAATTGTAGAGCTTACCTTAGTTCTGTTAGTTTTATGCTGTTGGTGACGTTAAAATTCAGCTATGGCATCCATTAATTCGCCGTGTCCTCGGTCTTGTCGAATTCGACATCCGTCGATGCTCGCTTGACCAACTATGTCGCTAGTTTCTTTGGCTTTTAGGATTTGATGAAAGGAATGAGCTGCTGCTGGAGTTCTTCTCACGTAGGTTTTTTTAAAAAAAATTTCCAGAAAATCTATTTTTGCCATTGAGTTTTGTTATTAGGTGTAATTAGCTCTTGAAATTCTTTAGTTGCAACTTTAGTCCTCTAATTTGACCGGGTGTTACAGACAGCAGAGGATAGTAACGGACAGCGCCGGCGAAACCCCGGCAAGGCGGGACGGAACATGTCACGGTGGTGGTCCGGCCGGGATCTAGAACTGGTGCTATGTGGAAGCGGCGAGCGATGCGAACGACGGTAACAGACCCTCAACGGGATTCCTAGGGCGGACGCGATGCTGGGCAGACCGAGGCCGGGCGAAGCCGGAGGTCCGGTACCAGCGAGGAGGATGGCCGCTGCTGCAGATGACTCCTACATCGATGGTGGTTAGCTCGGATGGGATCGGAATCGCCAGGGCAGGATCAACAGAGGACGACAGCAGTAACAAGGAGTTCCAGCAGGGACGACGGACGGCCAGGCAGGGCGACAGGCGGGGGTCGATGGCCGGCGAGGAGGCTCCGGTGCGATCTCCAGATGCAGGGGGAAGATCTATGGTTCAGAACCGGTGGATCAGTGTGTGGCGAGGACGGAGGACGGCGTGCGGCACGGCAGGACCGGGCGGAGCTGTGGTGATGGTCTGGGGATTAGGTCACCGGTCGCCGGAAATTGGATGCAAAGGGCCGGAAGTCTGACAAATAATTCAGAGGCACTAGAGGACAAAATATTGCTAAATTAAAAAAAAAAAAAAAAAACTGATTTATTAATGCTGCTGTATTTTCTTCTCCTTTTACATTGACAAATGGTCCTTTTATAGCTAGTCTAGACCTTAATATTAGGAAAACAACATATTTGCTCTAATATACACAATAAATCCGAAAATTACAATATATTTTTATGAACATTGCCATAAATACATATTATATATTTTCTGAATTTACATAATATTTAATTCATATATATTATCCTAATTTGAGCTAAACCTATTTTTGGCAACCCCGTGACCTTCCATTATCAAATACTTCTCTTTTTTAAACGCGTTACATATAACATTTTTAACGTGTTACATACGTGTCGCGCGTACCAAAATTAGATGTTTACAATATGTGAGGGACACACTTAAAAAAAAACCTTATTACTTAAAAATTTATTTAATTTTCTTCCAACTGACTTTCATGTTTATTATACTCGATATTGTTTGTTATTTTTAATATTATATATATATATATATATATATATATATATATATATATATTAAAATTTATGCTTTAGTAGGGCGCCCTGCACGTAGCGCAAAGTGTATATATATAAATTCTAATATAATATATATACTACGCATTATAATTAAAATTAAATTGAAAATGAAATTTATATTCGCGCTAATTTTGAATAATAGTGCTGTTGGACTTGGATGAGTAGACAAAATTACAGTCTGTTAATATTTCCCACGTCTCTTTCTATCGATCTATCTATATCGCCTATCCTATCGGTCCCGCGATAAGTTTTCCACACTCTCTATCTCTCTCTCGAACTTGTTGTCTGTTCTTTTCTGCAGATCTCTCTCTCCCTATGTTAATCTTCTTCGTCATTGACCAGATTCGACACCTCTCCTTTTCTAAAGTGGCCAAGATCCATTGAATGAGCGGAAAATGGCGACCCATCGACCGTTTTTCAGCATTTCACTCTTCAAGCTCTTTGCCTCAGCCTTCGCCGTCACCGTAGCGGTTTGCTTCTTCTTCACTCTCTCCTTCCTTTTCGCCTCCAGCGGCGATGCCTCCAGCATGGGTAACCTGGTATGATTTTCTATTTACAAATTCTTCGCTTTTGATTTCAGGTTCTTAGTTTTCATTTTTTTTTTCCGCCCTGGATGGATGTAGTCAGGATCTGGTTAATTGTGCTTTAAATCGGACGAATTTGGTGGAATGTTTTCATTGGATTATTTTGTATGCCCATTATTGATTCGACAATGCTGAAATCGATTGTTTTGTTGTTTCTGTACTGTTTCGATTTGCCGACAAGTGAGGCATCATTCTATTGGTGTTTGGTGCAGGGGGTTAGTTCTAGTGTTAGTAAATACAGATCTTTTGGGAGATCCATTCTTGCTATGAAATCAGATCCTCTGAAGCCTCGCTTTGATCAGATTCTGAAGCAAGCCGATGATCATCGCTCTCTTGCACTAGCCTACGCATCTTATGCACGAAAGCTTAAGCTTGAACACGGGAAACTTCTTAGGATGTTTGTAGATCTCTGGAGGAACTACACTGACCTCCTTAAGAAGCCATCTTATCAAGGCCTTATTGAGTCGGATTCAGTCAATATTGATGAATCTGTGCTTCGTCAGTTTGAGAAGGAGGTAAAGGAGCGGATCAAAGTGACTCGCCAGTTGATATCTGAATCAAAGGAATCCTTCGACAATCAGTTGAAGATTCAGAAGTTGAAAGATACCATCTTTGCACTCAATGAGCTACTGACTAAGGCGAAGAAGCAGGGTGCGTACTCTAGCTTAATTGCTGCAAAATCAATTCCTAAGAGCTTGCACTGTCTTTCGATGCGGTTGATGGAAGAGAGGATTGCACGTCCAGAGAAATATGTGGATGATGGGAAACCTCCTATGCCCGAATTGGAGGATCCTAATCTTTACCATTATGCCATTTTCTCAGATAACGTGCTTGCAGCTTCCGTGGTTGTCAATTCTGCAGTAAAGAATCAAAAAGAGCCATGGAAGCATGTTTTCCATGTGGTGACAGACAAGATGAATCTTGGGGCTATGCAGGTTATGTTCAAGCTGAAAGATTACAATGGTGCTCATATTGAGGTTAAGGCTGTTGAGGATTACAAGTTTTTGAACTCCTCTTACGTTCCAGTGTTGAGGCAATTGGAATCTGCCAACCTGCAGAGGTTTTACTTTGAGAACAAGCTTGAAAATGCAACAAAGGACACAACAAACATGAAGTTTAGAAACCCCAAGTACTTGTCCATTTTAAATCATTTGAGGTTCTATTTGCCCGAGATGTACCCCAAATTGCACAGGATTTTGTTCCTGGACGATGATATAGTTGTGCAGAAGGACTTGACGGGGTTATGGAAGATTGATATGGATGGGAAAGTGAATGGGGCTGTTGAGACTTGCTTCGGGTCCTTCCATCGGTATTCCCAGTACATGAATTTCTCACATCCTCTGATTAAAGCGAGGTTCAATCCAAAGGCATGCGCCTGGGCTTATGGAATGAACTTCTTCGATCTGGATGCTTGGAGAAGAGAGAAGTGCACAGAAGAATACCATTACTGGCAGAATCTGGTGAGTGTGGATTTGCTCTTTCTCACTTTTACTTCTTTTATGAATCCATCATTTATATCTTAGTATTGGCTAAAAAAACATTTGTTTGTTTAGTAATGAAGTTTATGAACTTCACTTGTTACCCTGTTGAGTGATATTGCATATGATGCAGAGCCTTTAAGTAGCTAGTGCTTTCAACTATCATGAACTTATTAATGTAGGAGAGGTCCCTCCAGCAACATTTCATTTGTATTGGAGGATATAAAGGTTGAAATTTTGAGTCTAGAAATTTCAGTGCCCTTATTATATATAGATGGGATTTGAGTATTTGCCATCTTGGTAGGTAGATAAATATATGATGATAAAGAAACGGGTGAAAGAAAAGTGTGTATCATCATCATTTTAAGTGAATGGGGGTATGTTTGATGATGTTGCAGAACGAGAACCGAACGTTGTGGAAGTTAGGAACATTGCCCCCAGGTCTGATCACATTCTACTCCACAACAAAGCCTCTAGACAAATCATGGCATGTGCTGGGACTTGGGTACAACCCAAGCATAAGCATGGACGAGATTCGGAATGCTGCAGTGGTACACTTCAACGGAAACATGAAGCCCTGGCTGGATATAGCGATGAATCAATTCAAGCCAGTTTGGTCAAAGTATGTTGATCACGAATTGGAGTTCATACAAGCCTGCAATTTCGGGTTTTGAAGAAGACAGCAGTTGGGCTTACACACGGTAATAATAGTAGTGTTTATTAAGTTAAGAGCTTGGTTGCTGGCTGCTGCTATCTAGAATAGGCGTCATTTCATCTTTGTCTTGGTCTAGATTTATTAATTGTGCATAAGAATGTTGGCATCAGAATTGATAGTCAGGAAGGCAGTACAAGAAGTTTTATTATTATTGATTGAGTAGTAAAAAATATGAAATGAGATGCTGCATAATTAAGAAGGCAGAATGATTTCCTGCCATTGCCTTCTCTGAACCCTTCCTTCCACACTAGAACTCTTGTTTAACATTCCACAAAAGAAGTTTCGTGAATTGCAGTGGATTGTAAAATTCGCATCTTGGGGAAGTTGGTTATTGAATGCCACAGTCATATCATTCACATCCTCCATAGAATAGGTGGTGTCGGAAATATAATGTGGCGAGGAGGAGGAAGAGAAGGATGTTCATTTTAATTTTTGTGGGATTAGATAGATAGATAGATGATATTAGTTGCTGCTGCTTGCTTATAAGGAAGAAACATAGTTGGTAGTAGGGTTAATAACCTATGAAAGGTCTGAATTTGACCCATGTTAACCGGAGAGGTCTGAATTTTTAAAAGTTAATTTGGAAGGTCTGAATTTTCAACTTTGTTGATATAAGAGGTCTCCTCAATTTTTGCCGTTAAAACTGACGAAATTTGGACACATGTTTGGCATGTGACCGGAAATAAACTTAAATCCCGAAAATGCCATCCGACCAAAGTATGCCCCTCACATGCTTGACCTGAAAAGACGAAAATGCCCCTTAAAGCAAAAAAAAAAATTCTTCTTCGTCGTAAAACACCGTCGGTGATCGCCAAGGCCGCCCAAAGCTCCGATCGGAACCACAGAGCCCCAGATCGGAGCTCTGTGGCTCCGATTCGGGCCCAATCGGGGCCGGGCGGCTCTAATCGGAGCCGTCCGGACCCGATTTGTGATCGCCGATGTGTTTGGATGGAGGTGGCCGGAGCCGGGGTGGCAGTGGTTGGAGCCATGGTGGTTGTCACAAGGGCTTATTTAAGGCTTATTTTTCGCCTAAGTACAACACTTGCTGGCGTGACTCTCTTGCAAATCACCAGCCTTCACACAAATACAACACAGGCAACGAGTCTCTGGAACAACCAACACTCGAACAAGAACTCCAAAACACAGCAAGAATCTCCAATAGGAAAGGTGTAACACTGAGCAAAGTAAAAAACAATAACAACAAAACACTTACTGATTTAACACGGCCTCCTTTATTCATCAATCAAAGGCTCATCACCTAAATTACACCCACACAATTTAGACGCTCACAACACTCTTCAGCTTTGCCACAGTTAGGTGTGCAAAAACTGCTTACAACACAAGTGACACTCCCCTTTATATAGAATTTCAAAATCCCTAGCTGCCCTAGGTAAATCTCTATCTATATCTATCCAATCTTTTCTATACTATGTTAAGATATATAAGTATAACATATATATATATATCTTAACTTACAATATTATGTCAATATATCTTAAGTTCCCTTAAATATAGCTATATTAGTATAAATATATATTTATCACACATATATATATCTATAACTAATGACAAAGCCCACAAATATATATAAGTTCCCTTAAACAAAGCTATATATAGGATTCCACATATCTTGGGCGGATTTGGTTGTTTGGCTGCCAAGAAACATGTTGATCTTCACCAATCTCGGATTTCCTCATCAATTTCGTGGGCTTGGACTTGTTCTTAACTGATTCCAGACTTTGCAATCTTCACTGGGCTAATTCAGCATTTTCTGGACGCTGCACTTGCTGAGCATGCACTGAGCATGGACTGAGCACGGGACAAAACATGGTCTGAGCACGAAAACATTTGCTGAGCACGGGCAAACACTTACCAGACACAAGGAAAGCACGGGACATGCACAGTTGAAGCATGGGACAAGCACAAGTAAAGCACGGACAAGCAGGTACGGGACAAGCAACATCCAAGCACGGGACAAACACACACAATGCACGGGACAATCACTTGGGCAGGCACGAGATATTCACTTCGCTGGTATGGGACAAGCACTTGGCAGGTACGGAAAATCTCGGGATGGACACGGGACACACAATCGATGGATGCGGGGCAACTTTTGACCATGGATCGATTCCCATCAACTACACTTTGCTGCCAATTATTTCAAATCATCCAAAACATGTTGCACACCGCTACGATTTACCATTTTTGCCCTTCAAACGCTTGTTGGGCTTGGGAAGCACGTCTATCATAGTCAAATTCGTGATTCCCAATAAGTCACATTTTAGGGGTGTGACAGTGGTCTTAATTTGACTTCAAGGGTAATTTTGTCATTTCACATTTTCTCAAATAATGTATTAAATAAAAAAAATATTAAAAGGGGTAAATGTGTCATTTCACACAATTCTGATAAATTTAACCATAAAAATAGACGGAAAACCAAAGTTCAACAAAGTTGAAAATTCTGACATTCCAAAATAACTTTTGAAAATTCAAACCTCACTGGTTAACATGGGTAAAAAATTCGGACTTTTGCATAAAAAACATCACTCCACGACCAGCCGAGCCGAGCCGACCTCTCCTGACCGCCCCGTTCTCAGCACCGACACTCCACGACAACACTGCGGCTCTGCTCTGTCTTCGACATCGATCCATAACCAGCCCCGATTAGCACAAGTCTCGCTTCCATCTCTGTAACACTCCAACCCGACCATCCTCACTCACTGCCACCCACAAGTAGAGAAACAACCTAAAATAGGAGGAATCTATCTCGTTAAGGGATTTTCTAAGTCCCAGCCCAGTTTATTATATCATTATCAAACTCTTATGATATCATAGCCCCTCTGGTTCACTGGTACCAACACTATACAAATTTTATAGCTTTGATATTCAATTTTGGTGATTCATGCTTACATGAGGTGAGGTGAGGACCATCTCATATCTACTATACTCTAGTAGCCTCTATTTAATCACGAACTTCTCTAATCTTATAACGGAAAGAGCTACGATTTCCAAAAGCAAAACTACTGATAATCACCCAAGCCCCAATTATGGGCTAAGAAAACATCCATTTTCCACTAGTTTGATGGGTTCCGATGTAATCGTTAGCCCCGTTAACAGCCAATGGACGGCGAGTAGGTCCAGTGGGCCTCGTGAAAAGCCTGGAAGGCTCAGAAGCCCAGTACGAAGGGTCCCGACTTCGGCGGTCCCGATACATGAGCTGAATGCTCCCGATGAGAAGCCTCTGAGTAGGCCCCGATATGCCTTAGTAAAGGCCCCGATAATAAAGCCCCGCGGAGGCTGGACCTGTCTCGTGAGACAAAGGGTCCTGGATGGTGACCTAGAAAGAAGACAACTCTGGAGTCCTCGACAGAAGTTGGGACTTGTGATCAGAGGATAAGACCGAGAAACCCGCCTACTAGATAGAGTAGTGGGAAGACGGTTAAAGATATAGATAAACTTCCCCGAGATACGCAGGGCGTGCTCGAGATACGCGGAGTATGGGTAAGATACGCAGAGCGTGGGGCGAAATCTACGGAATCTCGAACGAGATATACGGAATCGTAGCGAGATATGCGGAATCATGGGCAAAACGGCCAATCACGGCCACAGGTAACTGAGTAACTTCCCCTCCTATATAAAGTAGGAAGTTACCTCAGAAAAGATATCATCTAATACGCACTTAGATTATTGCTGCCACCCCATTGATCATATACTCATTTAAGCATCGGAGAGGGATTCTGGGTCACCACCCAGGTCACCACCCAGGTCACCACCCAGGTCATCCCCTTTTGCAGGATTACGCGGAGCCCAGGAGTCCAAAGCTTTCCGTCAAGGACGTAACGGAGCTTCGCCCGTGATCCAACATTGTTGACCTAAAAATTGGATATTGACGAGATCATCAAGCAACACTAATTTGCCATCAAGCAGTAGACTTTATCATCAAGCAGCAGAAGAATGTTAGGGAAAACTCACATTGTTGCCCTTCCATGTCTGATAAACCAGTGAATCGCCAAATCCAGATCAGGTCTCTGAGGTGCAGTGTGCATTTCTCTTTGAACGTTGAACAGAGGGTTCAGTCTCTCTCTTTCAGCTACAACTTCAAGACCTCCGCAGGAACTTCACAGATTAGCAGCCCGAGCTGAGGTGGTTACCTAGGGCTCAGGGAGACCCATGGTAGGACTAGGACGTCGGCCGGCGGTTCGGAGCCTTCTGTGGCTTCGGTCGGAGTCATAAAGCCCCGACCATAGTTAGGGCCCCCGAACTGGAGCCATATGTGGTCCAATTCGGGGCCGACGACCCCAATTGGTGCTGGCCGGCCCCGATTAGGGCTGTAGCCACCACCAATTGGCGGTGGCCGGCCCCCGATTGCAGTGGCCACCACCAATTGAGGTCGGCCACCACCATTTGGGGTGGTGGCCGGTGCGTTTCATAGCCGCTGGCTCTGATTCGTGACCGCCGACGACCTTGGGTGGTGGCCGGAGGCCTTGGACGGTGACTGGAGCAAACTATAGGGACTAACTAAATTGTAAATATTAATTTTTAGGAATATAAATTTGAGGACTAAATTGAATAAAATAAACATATTTAACGGTCAAAATAACTGTTGACTAACGGAAACACAAAAAATATACAATATCACAAACATATTACACCAAAAGGCTACAAATTAAAACTTAAAACACCAAAATCAACAATGCTTTCACATGTGGCACCAAAAGATCCTTTAACCTTTTTTTTTTTTTTTTTTTTTTTTTTTTTTTTTTTTTCAGAAATGTGCAATAGACAAATAGACAGCTTCTAAGTATAGTAATAGATATCAGCTGCGATTTTACATGGCATTGCGCTAGCAACGAAATGCAGTGATAGTTGAGGAGATTGTGAAGCAACTTCGAGGAGGAACCAGATTGGAGGCTCCACAACCACAACGTCTACAAACGGGTCGTTAGACAAGTCTCTCAAGTTATGTGGAATTCGTTGTACATTGAGTTGTCATTCAATTTAAAAATGAGATTTATTTAATTGGATTATCCTCCTATCTCTTTCTCTTTCTTTCGTAATTATTATGAGATTGTAATGGAGATTGTTTGAGGTTTCGCTAAAAAAAGTTATTATAATAGCTATCTGAATTATTAAATCATACCCAAAATAAAATAAAATAAAATATATTTAACCCCATAATTTGGTTGCGTGTATATAGCCTCCCTGTCCAAAAATGGAATCCATCGAATTCAAATTTAAATAAAAAACAAACCAACCAACCGAACGGAGAAGACATGTTCAGCGCTCAACTCACCATGGCAATCAATCTTCGGGAAATTATTATATGCCGCCACTGAATGATCACGCCTTTTTAAAAATAATAACTTTCAATTTAGAAAGGAAAATTAGTTAAAAGCATTAAAAAAATTATAAAATAATAACCTATTATAGCAGGTTAAAGAGAGAGAAAATGTAATCTTGTTTTCTTTTTAATTTTGTTTTCTTCTTAATTTTGTTATAAAAAAACACCCAAATTTTATAATAAAAAAACATTATGAACAAGAATGCCGAGAAGAATTTTTTTTGTCAAAACTAACTTTTCTTAAGACATCACTATTTTAAGAAAGCGGGACGATTTCGCCGCGGCACCGAAGTGGCTCCCATCAATGTTCGAGCAAGGAGAACAAAAAAAACATATCACAAACATAATTCAAAAATGTTCCAAAAACCAACATTACAAAATATGTTATACCCTAAAAAAGAATAGAGCAATTTAACACTTAGTAAAGAAGTTTTGAAGCAGATATCATATTATATTTGAAATCTTACAAATAAATAACATAATTGCAAAACCTATTGCAAAACCTGTTTCCTATCATCATCAATTTTAAAAGAAGCATAAGCAGCAACTACAGAAAAGGAAGCATTGGATATTTGAAGTTTAGAGACATTATTAATAAGTGATTGAAAATTCATATGGCTTGTGTAAAATTTGTGTCATAAGAAAGAGAGTTAAAAAAAAAATATTAATATTAACCTAGGAAAGGTCTGAAGTTTGACCAATGTTAATCGGAGAAGTCTGAAGTTTCAAATGTTGATTTGAGGTTTTAACTTTGTGGATATAAGAGGTCTCCGTTAAAACTGACGGAAGTTTGTCACATGCTAGGCATGTGACTGGAAATAAAATTAAATTCCCAAAATGCCCTTTTATCAAAGTGTGCCCCTCACATGCTTGAAATGAAAAGACAAAAATGCCCTTAAAGCCACCACAGCTCCGGCCACCGCCACCCCGGCTCCGGCAACCACCAGCCCGGCTCCGGCGACTATCGCCCAGGTTTGGCGACCGCCACCATGGCTCCGATTGGGCCTAGCTCCGACCTGAGCCAAAAAGTTCCGATCAGAGCTCTGTGGCTCTGGTCGGAGCCGTGGTGGCGGTCGCCGGAGTTGGGTGGTGGTTGCCGGAGCCGAGGTGGTGATGGCCGGAGTCGGGTGGCGGTGGCTGGAGTCGGGTGGTTTTAATTTAATTTCAGTGGTAATTTTATCATTTCACATCTCCTCAAATAAGATATTAAATAAAACAAAATATTAAACATGACAAAAATGTCATTTCAAACAATTCTGTTAAATTTAACCCTAAAAGTGGACGAAAAACTTTAAATCAACAAAGTTAAAACTTCAGACATTTCATATTAACTTTTAAAACTTTAGACCTCTCTGGTTAACATGGGTCAAACTTCAGACATTTCCTATATTAACCCATAAATTGAGGTCGTTCATATTCAGGTTTGAAGACTAGAGGAGAGGTGGCGGATTCCGTATGAGAAACCTGGCGACATGCTTGGGGGCTTCAATTCAAGCAACACGTCTCTTTTACTGCCTGCAGTTGTGCTTCTTTAGGCAAGGGATGAAGGAACAAAGGAAACTAGAGCTGGTAAAGATGATTGGCAAAATCGTGGGAACCCCGTACCGTTAAAAAACAACATAACTCGTTCATTCGGTTCGTTCGTAGAAATTTAGGGTTTAAAACAAGCAAGCAAGCAATTAAAAATCATCACACATAAAGCAAGCACTGCCATCCATCTATCTATCTATCTATCTAGAGTTTACTCATCCTCCTGGCTTCTCAACCTTGCTAGCTTGTTGGTCACAACAATATCCAGCTGAGCAGCACGCTCCACAATCTCCTTCCTCTTCTTCGTCGACACATCATGTGCTATCTCAGCACAGAAAGTCCTACACAACATTTACTTATTGATTCAACTATCAAACCCTACTACTATCCAACATCAAACATTAAAACTGTCTTAGCTAAAGCGCCAAAGAAATACCTGTTGTGCATCATCAAAACTTCAACTTCAGCAACGTTATGAACGACAAATTTCTTGAATCCGTTGGGAAGAAAGTGCCGTGTCTTCTTGTCTGACCCGTATCCAATGTTTGGCATCAGAGTGACACCTTTGAACTTTCTCCTCACACGGGAGTCAATACCCTTGGGCCTTCTCCAACTAGTCTGAATTAACAATCTCAGATGGTCAGATAGATAAAACTAGCTAGCACTAACCAATTGCATTTACTACTTTCCTTTCAACTTCTTTAAAAAATGATCAGGCAGGCACAAATTGCACAATAATTTCATATGTGCATATATTGATAAGTTAGACTAACAAACCCCATTAGACTTGTCAGGCCAAAAGGGTGGGAATCCATGCAGGTAAACAAAACAATATTAAATAGAATAGCAAGTCTAAAAGATAGTTCTATGCACCCAAAAGAACTGGCATACTTAATTAGTTAAGTTCCAATCATTTCATGGCCAGGAATCGGATTCTACGCAGACATTGTCAAATATATATATAACATATCAGCTGGTTTATGGATAAAATCAGCTCAAAATGTTTAGAGAATGAATCATACCCGTGCTGAGAAAAAAGGATTGAATAAATCGAATTAAACTAGTACATGCTTCTCTATGTAACATTTAGATGCTCAAACCCAAAACAAAAAACTCCGAGCACAAATACATCCAATGCCGAATCAAACCTCGTTTCTTTAGGTAAAGCTATAATATGATGTCATCACATCCCAACAGAGTGACATCAAGTAAAGTGAAGATGATGAACAGAAGTTCACACCTTGACACATATCTTGCGATCCCACTGGGCCCTCTTGAACTGCTTGACCCTCTTCTTCACAATCTTCTTCGTCAGCAAGGGGACAGCCATTTTCCCTATCATGAACAACATCCGATAAAGCCATTAAGTTTAAGCCTACATGAAAAATGGACTAGCACAGTGACCAACTTCTCTACAGATGATGAAAAGAATCTAGAATTCATTTGACTGTGTATAAGATAATCAAAATCACGATTTAGAGCAACTGATATATGATTATTATCATAAAAATAAGGATCCGAAACAAAAATTACAGCTACGAATACGAAAACTTGAATCAGCAAAGGAAGGAAACTCCGTCAGTCACTGATAGAGCTGAAGCGCAGTGATTGCGGTATCGAGTCAGAAAGAATAGAATAGGGCCACGAACTTGATTTAGAGCTGCTGTACTGTGCTGCCGCTGGTTGTTGCTGAAGCGGCGAACCCGAAGATGGAATGGGGAAGAGAAAGTTAGGGTTTCATGGAGTTCTTTATGTATGTTCTATAGCGGCTTGGACATGGGCTTTCTGGGCTCAACTAAATGATCCGTTTTCGTAGTCCAGTCTGAACAAAATGGAGCATTTTTATTTTCGCCAGGTAGGCCTTTTAAATTTAAGCGCTCCGTATCCAGTGAATGGTGAAGCCGGAAAACGATCATTTTTAGAGTTAAAAAAAAAAAAAAAAACGTACATGTCACCTAGAGAATCTTTGTCAGTTTAATTAATTCTAAATAAAAATTAAATAAAAAAAAGTTTTGTTATGAATATATTACGTGAATGTTCAATATTATGTGTATATATCATCTTCCTTATTTAGGCTTTCCATGTATTGATTTTACTTCCTCTCCAAGTCTATGTAATCCCTATATAATGGCCCCCTATGTGTGATAATAATATCATCCTCAAGTTCCATCTTCTACTACCTCTCTACTTTCGTAACATGTTATCAGCATGATTTCTCTCTAAATAACAAAAGCGATCCTAACTTCATTATCAGATAGAAGAAGATCGCACGAGGTGTTAAAGGAATCCAACATCGAATGGATGGATGGGGTAGAAGTACCTCAGGACCCATCATACATATAAAGGGAGATTATACTATTATATTTTTAAATACTATTTTAGATTATTAAGATTCTATTATTACTACTCATAAGCTAACATTATTATTTGTTTTGAACTTCATTGTAGAGATGTCATATGATCATAAGTGTTCGTAATGGAAAACGATTACTTTTCCCGATATTGATGGTTATTGTGAAGACGAACTAATTAAGATCCTACCATGGATTACTTCAAACACTAAAAGGAGCCCTACGGATAGATTTAGACAAATTTAATGGAAGGTGTTATTTTGTAAGAACGAGCACAGATTTGCAAGACTCGATTTACCGTCGATGATATCACGGTAAAATATTATTTATGGATATTAAATATTTAAACACATATATGTGAAATGCTGTTTCATACATAAAGTGATATGTATTGATATGTTTAACTCCCAGAAGCGAGTGTGAACACATAAGTTATTATGAGAAAAAAATAGTACGGCTAGATGCTGAAACATATCCATATGTAATTATGAATCAAAATTATATGCATCGCCTACTAGATATACTTCGCTCCCTGAAGTGAGCGTGTAAGTTCTGATTATAACGAGGATATACTCTCACTCCCTGAAGCGAGTGTTGCACATTACGATTATAGTGATGAAATCCTCCACTCCTTGAAGCGAGTTTATGATTAGCGCACTCCCAGAAGTGAATGTTGCGGTTTATAATTATGATAACTCGATATAGTACATCTAACAGTTATAATTACCATGGTCATGGACATGGATGACATTAAAAGAGATAAAATAATTAGCATCATCATGGTATCGAAAAATAAAGATGATGCATCTTACAAATAAAGAATGCAAATTCCAATTAATTTGGAAAAATGATAATTTTGATAAGCTCGGTGACGCTAGCAGAAAAATAACGATATTATGCAGCGCGAAATTGATCATATGAAGCGCGATGACACAAGGCAAAGTGTCCTATGTGAAAAGCAAAATTCATTGCATGTATTATGATTAATTATGAGATATTATGACTATAAAAAAATTGCATTCTTAATGAATATCGTATCCTGAAGATCCGATATTACGATCATGAAGATCGATAATTATGAATTTATATTTCTCTTAATTTTTATATTTATATTTACATTTCTTGCACTATATTTACATATACAATTTTTTTTTTATTGCATTACCTTTACATTTATCTTTTTATTTCTTGCACTGCATTATATTTATTATATACATATATTATTAAGTTTATTGCATTTTATTATAAAATGATCCAGAAGATCAAGAGGTATTCAAAAGCTCAAAGATTGTTAATTTTAGGATCCAGAAGATCCTAGAATATATGAAAAACAGATCTGAATTGTTGTATTTAAAAATTAAAGATCTTCGTGTATATAAAGAAATCATGAATTATTATAAATAAGGGATCCTGAAGATCCTAAGAAATCATGAGTTATGAATAAAGGATCCTGAAAATCCTAGAAGATATGGAAATGAATTAAGGATCCTGAAGATCCTAAATATATGAGACTATGAATTAACGAGATTGAAGATCCATAAATATTTTACATTATGAACAGAGATCCTGAAGATCCTGAATTATTTTTATGAATGATCTGGGATCATGAATATGAGATCTGAATATCCTAAGAGATTTTGTGATATAAACAAAAGATCCTTAAAGATTTTAAGTTACGAATAAGGATCCTAATATATTTTGAGCTATAAATGATCATGAAATTAAGCATTTATACGAAGTTATTAATTTAGGTTTTATGCATTATTTTTATTTAGGTTATTTATATGCTTTCATATACTTTATTTATTTATTATTATTTCAAATAATGTGAGTACTCCGCAATCATCATTGAGATGAAGAAAAAAAATGCGAATTGTGTTATCAGGATTATGAAAAAAAAATCAGGTAAACTTGAAGTTTACCGCCAATATTGGCATGATTGATTATATATTCGGTAAACCAGAAGTTTACTGATTCATATAGAGGTAAACCCGAAGTTTTACCCATATAATATGATATTTGGCATGACCGATTACAGACCATTCTGGACCACTTAAGATGCGCAATATATTATTTGGAAGAACCTGAAGATTCTCCATAAATCATTATGATAATTGCTCTCAAAGGAAAATTCATTATGTGATCATCATCAACTAAGTTCGGGATAAAATTCCATTATTTATGGAAATAATAAAAGGTGAATATGGGCTCGTTCACCTGCCATGTGGACCGATATATTATTTTGAAAGATGCATCTACAATTTGGTCACATGTGCGTTGATTATGAATTTGCAAATTTCCAGATTATGCAATAAAGAATGACGATGATATTGAAAGTTGATATTTACTACAAGATTCAGACAATTACATGTCTAGATTTGCAGTTTAGCATGAAAATTACAAAGATCCTCCAATTAAATAGCTAAAATGCTACCAATTAGAGCAAATTAAGTACAAATGCATGCTATTATGAAAGCAGCAATATAACTGCGCATCAAGCCAATGTCAAATCACAGTTCTCCCAATTAGAACGAATTTTTTTGTGAAGAGACAAATTTCTCATATATGAATTTTATGATGTGTGATATATATTTAAATTGCTCCACCACATCGCACAAAGATGGTTCTGGAATGTTGGGAAAAATATGTTGGATATAAACCAATTATTTGAGAACAATGACTTATATATATAAAGCAAGAGTGTTGATTGTCATTGTTGAACAACTTTTCCCAACATTAGGGGGAGAAAAGAAGCAGTTGGCAGAAAAGAGATTGACTGAAAAAAAATTGTTATTATCTCATTTAGATCCTCGCACAATGAATATATGAACCTGAAGTTCAAAGAGAAAAGCATTTTCAAATACTGCCAATAAGTGACTTTATGAGTCCAAGAAAGTCATAAGTCAAGTAACAGCTGCAAATGCTCCAATTTGAAATGTCCTGATTGGACAGATTATAATGAAAAATAACTCACGCCTGAAGCGTGCGATATTGGTTCCAAAGAATTTTTTAATAAAATAATGGAGCAAGATAAATATGGTCTTATTATGGAGGTGATTTCCCAAAAGAAGTAAAGACATAGCTAAATATGAAACCCCAGAAGTGGTTTAGGTACCTGAAAGTGATTACAATAAAGAAATCTCAATGAGATATGTCATTAACGGGAAGTGATGGAACAGTAAAATATAAAGTTGTCGACAACAGTTTTGAATATTATTCATGAGTAAATTCATAAAACAAGACGAGGATCTTGAGCTAAATATGTCAAAGAATCATCATGATTGACCAAAGTTTGAAAAGGCGCAAGTATGAGCATGACAAATGCAGAATGTGATAGCCAATGGATATAAATAATTTCAGCGTAAATAGATTGCCTCGTAAGATAGGCACAACCCGTAGTACAAAGACTTTTCCGCAGAAAGATGACAATTATTAAAATGAATCATTTGGTGGAGCAATAACCTTCAAATACATTATTATGTTGGCAGTACATAAAAGGTTTTAATATGCGTCTCATGATATGAATAATTTTATAGCCTATTTGGGTGGCTAATTTGATAGTGAAATTCACGTAAAAATCCCAGAAGGATTTAAAACGCTAGCATGAATATTCTCAAGAATGTTGGATGATAAAAATATTGTACCATTTACGGGTTGCTTATGGTATATTATCCTCGCTATATCAACATTTGAGCTAAGTTGTAGCGAATGCTAATATAAGTATACGAATAAAGCAAATTGATATTTGATAAGATGAATTTATCACGCTATAGTCTAAAGGGGTATCGCGTGAGGGGGAGAATTTGAAGATATTGAAACTTCTAAAGAGTTTTAAATACAATCAATTTATTGATGATGTTAAAATTTAAACAAAATATATTGAAAGGACAAATGTTTGGCTCGACCTGAAGATCGAGTACTTAAGAGAATGAAAATATTATTGTCCTATAAAAATGTCTAGCTAAACACATCTATTGAGTACGTTAATGGTTGTAAGAATGATAGATTTGAATAAATATATTTTTTCGTCCTCGTGAGATTGATGAAGAACATAATGGTCCATAAGTACCTTATATAGTGCTACATTAGCACTAATATGTCTTGCTAATTACAAGGAATATGCTATATTATTGGTTATAAGCAAGATTTAGTTCTTCTCCAGTATTGTGAAATTGGAACAAAGTTAATAAAATATTTATGTATCTCCGAGGGACGAATCAAATGAGTTTATTATCATATTGAATTAAGTCATAAATCAGTTGGCTATGCAAAATGCAAGTTATATCATGAAATGTACCATTATTTTGTATATTTAAAGGTAATGCAGGTTATATAGCTCCAGTTGAAGAATAATGTTACATCAAAGGAGACAAGACGAAACATATTTTCCCAAGTTATTTTTCATCCACGATGTTGAGAATAAGCCAACATAACAACCAACAAGTATGTGCGGATTTATTCCCGAAGGTTTCCGACTGCGAAATTTGAAGATTGATGAACAATAATGAATTGGGTCGACTTAATGAAATTACGTGATGTCAACACCAGGGGGAGAATCTACACCGCTGCACTCTTTTTCCCTTAACCAAGGTTTTGTCCCACTGGGTTTTCCTGGTAAGGTTTTTAACGAGGCAGCTTACAAAAGGGATCAATAATTGTGTACTCTTTTTCCTTCGCTAGATTTTTATCCCACTGGGTTTTTTCTAGTAAGGTTTTAACGAGGCACAATTCCCTTATGAACATCCAAGGGGGAGTGTTATGAATATATTATGTGGATGTTCAATATTATGTGTATATATCATCTTCCTTATTTAGACCTTCCATATATTGATTTTACTTCCTCTCCAAGTCTATGTAATCCCTATATAAGGCCCCCATATGTGTGATAATAATATCATCCTCAAGTTCCATCTTCTACTACCTCTCTACTTTCGTAACAAGTTTAAGTTATTTAAAATTATTGAATATGAAATTATTTAATTAGTTAATTTACCTCTATTAATAATTTAACATATTTCACATGAGTGAATAGCTTAATTATAAAATTTTGGGTTTTTAAATTACCTACAATTATTTTTCATTAATGAAGTTGTGACGATTATGATGGATAAGTTGGAAATAAATGTTTAAATCTTGTTGGTTAAGTGGGAAAGAAATGTCCAAAGGAAGTCATCATGCCCTTGCAGTGCTCCTCGGCACGGCTGAAAAAGTCGGGGGAAGACAAAAAAAATCCCGCACTCCAATTGCCTTGCCCTCCTCAATCCAGTGTTATCAGAACCGGACCGCCGGTTCGACCGGGTTGGACTGAGAACCGGACCCTTAGCCGGCTCGGTTCTTCAAAAAGACCGGTAAGGAAGCGAACCGGGTTTGTTAACCGGTTTTTTCGAGAACCAGCCGGTTTTGGGCGGACCGGGTGGTTCATCGGTCCGCCGGTTCGGCATTAAAAAAAAAAAAACTCTAAAATGCTAAAACGGCAGCGTATTGCAGTTTGCAGGAGCAACTATCGACTAAATTACAGAGAAGAGAAATCTAGAGAACAAACAAACAAGAACCCTAGCTGGAGAAGAGAATAGAATCGCAGCGGCACAGCCAGCAGCTCTCGGTCAGAATCGAAGTCGTCTCAGGCCAGCTCAGTCGCCCCACGCCGCAGTCTCACCGCAGCCTTACCGCAGTCTCACCGCATCCTCGCCGCCAATCTCGCAGGTCGCAGCCAATCACAGATTTGCAGGTATGGCCTTAGAAGTACATCCGAAGAACAAGTGATGGTTCCATCGTGCCCGTGCCGACCACCACGCCGTCGCCATTCAGAGCTTGCTTAACTTATTTCTTTCACGGAAAACACTTACTGAAAGGGACAGAGAAGAGGGTAGAAATAAGGTGGGGTGGATTGGGGACGAGAGAAGGGAGGGAGAGATAAGTGAGAGAGAGAAAGGAGAGAGTTGAGGAAAAGAGACGGGACGGTGGGGACGAGGGAGAGATAAGGGAAAGAGAACATAAGGGTGGGATGAGAGAGAAGTGAGAGAAGATATAGGGTGGGTTGGTTCTACTCTAGTATTTATGGCATTTCTTATAATTCCGATCGGACCGGGTCTGACCGAAAGAACCGGGAACTGGGAACCGGACACCTGACCGGTTCAGTGTCCGGTCCGGTTTTGATAACACTGCCTCAATCCCAATGGATGTACCCTCCTCTAGGCCAGATAGCCTACGCTCCTCATGAGCAACTCAGACAGCGTTCCTCGTCTTCACCTCGGCTAATAGATTATCATCCACCTTGTGAGCACGAACAATGTCAAGCTCCTTTTCAACATTAAATATGCGGCTGAAGAGGGTAACCTCAGACACCTTGATTTCCTCAACATGTTCTCTAAAAAACTCTTCGGTGGCCCTTAAATTATCCTCAACCTTCTTCAACCTCTAACGAAGTTCATCCCTCTCCTTGGTTACATTCACCAAATGCGAGCCAAGGTTGACGACATAAGAAATACCCTACAAAGAAGAAAGCAAGGCTATGACCGAAAAAACTCATAACAACAATGCAAGATTAACCACAAGATACTCATAGGAGCAAACTGGGATAAAACACCATTCACAATGTGATGGGCCTCCCCAAGGTCTGAGGGTGGAAGGGAACAGTCAGCTGGGGGGATAATAGCATTCATTAAAGGAATGGCTATCTCTGGAGTGGCAAGAGAGGAAGACATGTCATAGGCCTGGCGGTCAACAGTTTGGAAGGGCATCCAGGCATTGCCCCTAACATCACCGGTGATAGGGCGGACGAGATCCTCGGGAAAAATCAGCAACTTGATCAAGCCTAGAAGAATAAATGTAAGACACGACAACGCCACAAAAATACAAGAGGAGAACACCATCATATACCTGTTCTCCGCGCTGGAGATCCGTCATTGGAGTATGCAAGCCTGGGGGGAGGGGGGGGGGGGGGGGGGGGGGAGGAGACAAAACCCCGCCAGCATCATCTGAAACTTCCTTGTCCTCTGGAGCAATGGGAGAGCCTTCCTCAACTACGTCCCTAATAGCAACCTCCCTCTCTTTATGGCAAGAGGAGGACTTGGAAGGAGAGGTAAATGAGGCTACCTTCCGAGCCTTAGAAGTAGAGACTCCACCTCCAAGGTATATCTCTTTTACTTAATCTTGGCCAGGATATTTGCGGCAGAGATAATGAAAGACTTTCTTGAAAACAACAAAGAAATATATATGAGTATGACAAAAGCGAAGAGTGCCTAAAAGCATAAGAGAGCACCGCAATACCATACCAGAGGAAGGTTCCACAACCCTATAGTCTCAGAGACGATAGCCGAAGGTTCCGTCACCTTCGGAGGGGGGGGGGGGGGGGACAGCCATGCCCAAAACTCCCTTCTCTACAAGGACACCTTCGTCGGCATCATCATCCTCCTGAAACCGGGAAGGCCAATATTGAAACCAACCTATTAGGCAGAGCAATAAAATTACAAGTATTAAAAATTCAAATACTTGCGTACCAAAGGCGAAGCTAGAGGGGGCGCCGATAGAATCCCCGTGGCACATAACTCCTCCGTGATGTGATGCACCGACTCGAAGGAAGCTGTTGTTTCCCCAATATACATCAACTTCAAAGCTTGTCTCTCAGACAGGGAAAGCTGGGAGAACGTAGGACGTTCGTCCGTCTCTAGGGGGAGTCTAAGGACCAAGAAATACCCCGATCCTCGATGAAGAAATACTGTCTCTCCAAGTGGCCACTACCACTTTCGAAGGCAAGGACGAAGCGACGATTATTGCGCCACTCAACATCACCCAGTTCCGAAAACCCCTTCTGAATTTGATTCAGCAAGGGGTAACAGATCACCAAGGAATAGAACCCTGATTCTCCACCATGTTGAATGTGATAGAAGCATCAGAAGAGACGGAGATAATAAGCCTAGAATTGGTGGTGACACAGCACCCTAAATCCGTTCTAAGCGCGAATAGTGGAAGGGGTAAGGCGAACATGGGAGATCCGATAATAATAACAGAGCTCTTAAAGCTCTGCACAATAGGGGAAGCGCAACCCCGCCTTGATCTGATGAACATACACCGCCACCATCCCATACGGGGGCGGAGTAACGGAGCTGCCGGTATAGCGATGAGGCATGGAAAATGGGAAAGTAGGCTTGTGTAAACTACCCAACCCCGCCATCCTAACATGGAGATTAAAACCCTTCTCCTCAACAGATTTTCACAATAGACCTCAAACAAGAATACTGGGTCGTGCAAGAAAGCCAATTTATCCTCAGGGATTGGCTCCAGCTCGGTATCTGACTCCGACTCGGAATCAGGCACCGTGGGAATGTAGTCCGGGCTCAAGTATGGGTGTGGAAATCGCTTTCCCATGAAAAACTCCTCATGGGCGTAACGAACTAAATGAGCTCTAGAAGAGAAGCCGCCCCAGGGGGCTTTAGAAGTTGAAGGCTTACTCATTATGAAGGAGGAAGGATGCAACACTCTTTAGTCCGTGGATGATCGAAAAATTTCAAGACAACACCTGCCAAAAGAAAGAAAGAACAACGACACGTCAGACAATATTGACCCCGCCACAAGGCATTATACTAATCCATCAAAACCAATCTACCCAAGGGTACGTCCCAAAGTGCACAAATATCAAATGTTTACTACGGGGGCAAAGTCACGTGCATGGATGACACTACTTGCTAAATGAAGGACTATGATGGATAAACAAGCAAAACTACCCTAACACTACCTAAGGTAGCCAAATGGAGAATCAAACACCTGCAACAAGCTATGTATCAATTATATAAGCACAAGGTAGCCTAGACAAGGCAACTATCAATCCAGAAGGGAACAACACTTATATCAAATTCGAGCAACCAAATACTCACCTCAAAAGTACTTCATGCATAACAACAAGGGACAATCCTCTATTCAACAATCCACAATGCAAGTGAAGCAATTCAAATATCTATGGAAAGTCCAAGCTTTTATAGAAAACAAAAAAGAACACATATGCATAAAAGGTCCAAAGGATCGAACCTTTGAAGAAATAGAACCAAACCGGCCAAAAAACAGGTCTGAAGCCGAACCAGCCGCTGGAACCGCCGCCGAACCAGCCGCCGGAACCGTCGCCCGCCATCGCCGGAGAAGTCCAATCCGTCCCGGCTGACCACCTCCAGCCTAGCCCAACGACGCCGAACCCACTATTGACCCGCCGTCCAGACGCCACGCCCCTCCAAGCCCAGCCGCCGCCGTCACTGAGCTGTCTCCCTCGAGCCGTTGGTCACGCCGTCCAACCTCAGCTGTGTCGTCCTCCCTCCTTGCCGGCCTTTCCAAGCCACCAAAGCAAACCAAAATCGACCCCAAATCAAACCTAAGTGAGTTCCATGTGAGATTTGGTGACTTGATTGGGTAGCAAAATTGAAAGTGGAGGAGGAGGAGAAAACCTAGTTCTAAAATGAGGAGAAGTGCTCTAGAAAAGATGAAGGTGGAAGCAAATAATGAAGGGAGCCTATAGCCTACTTTATAAATGGATATGCTAGGGTTTTTTTCTTTCTAAAAAGCTCCAACAAAAAGGAGACCAAGGCTCGTAATTCTTACAAGAATAAAAGGACACAGTCCGAATGCTAAGTAGAGCGAGACCAAGGCTCGTAATTCTTACCCTCATATAATATCTCTATATGACGTAAATCTGCTTAAAGTAATAAAAGCATTTTTCCTGTATGTATTGAGCTTCTCTAAACAGGGGGCAAAGAAAATCACGACGCGTCTCGAGCACACGATAAAGGCCGGGACCGTCACAAAGGTACGCCTTACAACTCACTTGGGCGATAGTCCGAAAAATAAAGTCAAGTAAATGTTGAACAATTTCTTGACTCGGGGGAAAATGTTGGATATACGCCCAAGCTATTTTAAATTGGACCCTGTAATTGTGAAACAATCGATTATAATTCGAAACTTGGAAAACGGACACCCGAGGCCCAACACTTAGGTCCGAAAACACCCCGAGTGGCTAAACCCTCGGAGGATCCCGAGGGAAAAAGTCCCTCAGAGGTAATCCGAGCGAGACACCCTTGCTCGGGTCACCCGAGCAGGGTAACTTGCCACAACCGGACCAGGAAAGCACTGGAACCGGGGCAGTTCAATAGGAACTCTATAAATAGAGACCTCCTCTCCTCATTTGAAGGTAATCAATCACTCTCTCTCTAAGCTCGTTTTATCTCTCTAAAGCTTATACTCATTTAAGCATCAGAGTGGGCTTACCGGGTGTTAGGTTATGAGATCTAGGTCAACGGGTTATCGGCTTTGATCTCACTCCTTACTGGGGATGTGTGTAATCCGGTATTCTTGAGTTGTCCTGTCTTAGCCTATGTCTTTCCTTCCTTCCTTCCTTCCCTTGCTTCTTCTCTCCTTCTACCCTGCAGAAGGGGCAGTACCAGACACGGAGGGGGGGGGGGGTGGTGCCTGGTGAACCCTCTCCGATGCCTAAGTCAGTATTCTTCTTAGAGAGATAAACTAGAGAGATGTCAGAGCAAAATAATCCAAATTGCCCAGCTCCCCTTATGAGTTGTGAAGGTGGGGTATTTATAGGCAACGATGTCATTAAGGTGGCTTAATGACATCGTTAACCTTTAAACACAATTAATTAACCTTTAAGCGCACAATTAAGACCTTAGGATACGGAGAAGGTAGGCGACGTGAACCGGGTGTGGGTGTCCGAAAATGGCGCAGGGGCCCTTGGGGGGGGGGGGGAGAAATCCAATCCCCAAGGGTAGGGGTTGGGTGAGGGCACCCAACCCCTCCTAGGGGGGATGGGGTTGGCCAACCCCATCCCTCCTAGGAGAGATCGGGTTGGCCGACCCGATCTCTCCTAGGAGAGATCGGGTTGGTCCACCCGATCTCCCCTAGGAGAGATCGGGTTGGCTGACCCGATCTCTCCTAGGGGAGGTCGGGTGTGGCCACCCAACCTCACCTAGGTGAGTTTACCTTGGCCGGACGGGCGCTTCGGTCCCGTTCGAGCCGTTGATGTTCTCGCGAAGTGTTCGGGTTGAAGTTTCGATTTACAATCGGTAATGGGACGATAAAAATATAACGGTTTGGAAGTCAACGGGTTCAAATTGGGCGTATATCCATCACATGCCCCCGAGTCAACCAATGGCCTAACCCTTGATTGACTCTATTTTAGGATGGTATGACACGCGCAATTTGAAACCGGGATTTTACCTTCTTGTCTGAATGCTCGCTTACCCTTAGATGCGTGCCTCTGACTCTGCCCCCTGCCTTATGAGATAGAGGAATTGTAAACGTCAGAGTAGCACGGACGTGTGCCTAGGCACGCGTCCGTCTGTGGTAGGAGTAATAAACTTATCTTTGCTACAGGTGCATACTCAAAAAATACACACTTGCACAGGGGTGTGATACGAATGCAACTAAATAACTTACGCTTCAAATTCGTGCCGGGATTCTATCTAAGTGAGGAAAAATTTAGTTTTGGCCAAATTTTTTTTTTTTTTTCTAAGTATGGAATACTAGGAAATAAACCTTAGGGGACGTTAACTATGGTGAGTATGAGTTTAACCGTGGTTAACGGGAACTAGTTTTTGAATCTTGTCCCTTGAAATTTTCTTTTCTAAAATTCAACGGTGTTGATTTAGCGACTTTAGAAAAACCCTAATCCTTTGTGCTATAAAAGGGCAAGTGATTACCTCATTCTCGTTGTTCTTTTCCCTTCTTTTCTTTTTGACGGTGGAATTTCCAGTCGGACTTACTTCTCGGGGCGGGTGTTGTACTGAGGTACATGTTTCTTTTCTTGTGTAAGCGTTGCTCTTGAGGGACTTAATTCTGCTTCTTTTTCAATCGTTTCCTTACTTGCCTCGTTCTCGATTTGTATGTCTTCCTGGTAATGTAGTCCTATTTGGTTCGTCATTTTTCATCTTTTTACCTTCATGTTGCCGCTTACTGGCGGGCGAAGTCCTCCCTATTGGGATTATAATTATCTCCTTTTGCCCCCTGTCTCTGCTAGTTGGCCAGTGGTGTCTCTCTCCTTATGCTGGGGGTTATTACTATCTCCCTCTGCCCCCCTGCCTCTACCTGTTGGCTGGTGGGGTCTCCTTATGCTGGGGGTGATTACTATCTCCCCCTGCCCCCCTGCCTCTGCCTGTTGGCTGGTGGGGTCTCCTTATGCTGGGGGTTATTACTATCTCCCCCTGCCCCCTGCCTCTGGCTGTTGGCTGGTGGGGTCTTTCTTGTCGTCTTTCTATTCTTGTCTTTTGACCTTGTGTCCATCTTTTTAGGGGAATGAGTTTGTATCTCTTGTCCACTGTTCGCTTTCTATTTTCTTTAGGCTAAGCCTGTGTTTTTTCGATCAGCAGAACTCTCCGGTGATTGATGAGGAGTAAGAGGCCAGTACGTGTGGGAGTAGTTAATTCTGGGACCGGACCTTCGATTGCAAAAAGATCGGTTTTCTATGGTGCGGGGAGGTGTTCTCTAACTGGAGGTAAGGGTGGTGACGTTAGGGTGCCATCTTCTTTCTATATTGATGCCCCCCAATCGAAGGTCCGGGAGCCATCTTTTCCTTCTTCCTTGTTTGGTGAGTCCTTGAGCCTCTGAGTTTCCTTAGTGTACATTGGTATTTACTCTGTGCTTTGTTATAGGTAGACTTCGTCTTCCGCGTCTGAGTCGGAAGGAGCTGTCTCGTCCACCTGTTGATGGAATTGTTGGGTCTGAGTGGGCGCCTTATTATGGGCGTGGGGCTCGTTTTGACAACCAATCTTCTTTGCAAACTCCTGAGGTTGGAGTTCGTGTTCTGCAGTCTGCTATTCCTCCTGCCGATCGTGTGTCCCTATCCAAAGGGTCGGAGGCAACATATGAGTTGGCTCGTGATGTGTTGGCTCGCTATGCTCCTGTAATGTAACCGTTTTATCCTTTAGCATATTTCTTCTCCGTGTGTTATCCGTCTCATCTTTTGTTTTTGTTGTAGGGTATGGCCGACCTTGTTAATTTATCCACCCTTGCTATTGATCTTGCTGAGGAGAGGAAGGTGTACGAGGACATTTGTGTTTCCCTTAAATCCAGTCTTATTAGCTGTTTGGAGCATAGTCGCATCACCGATTTGCGGTGCCGAGACTTGGAGGGTCGCATTTCTCTTCTTAATGAAGAGGTTGAGGCGTTGAGACAAAGGTCTTATTGTGATGAGACACTCCGGGCTGCTGAGTTAATCTCTCTGGAGGAAATGTGTCGTATGGAGGCGAAGGAGTGTGCCATTGCTGAGTATATGGCCTCCTCCGCTTATCAGGCTGCTATCGACGTTCGCTGCTCTGTGGCGAAACGTATTTCCTTGAAGGAGATTCTTGAGCGTATTCACATGATTGCTCCTGACTTTCCTTTCTCTCGACTTGGTGATTTGTCAGACTTTGCTATTAAGCATATTGCGAAGATGAGGGGATAGTACCCCTATTTCTTGTGGTAGTCTCGTGCGTTTGTGAGTTGTGGTTGTCTTTAGAGTTTAAAACTCCACCTTTCTTAGTGTTGCCATCTTTGTCTGATACACTTGTCTCTACTCGTTGTATACATGGCCGTGTGCTTATATCTATTCTCATGATGTCTCCCTATGCCTTGTGTATGGCTCTTTGGTTATGGACCCTTCCCTTGGTGTGTTTCCTTTATTTATTTTTCTTTCGTGCTTTCCTTCATGTCATACCTGCCACTTCATAAAGAAAAAACATTACTTGTTCTTCACAGTACTTTACTTAGGAATTTCTTTCTCATGGTATCCTTCTGAGCATGGTGTGATGATCTCTTCTGATACCCTTTACACGGTATACGTTGTACTGTTAGACCAAAGATACGCTCTTGGTGGGCGTCGAAATCTGTTCACGAGACAGGCTCTCAGACGGCACTTAACGTTTCACAGGATAGGCTCCCGGAGGGCTCAGGTTAGACCAAAGATACGCTCCTGGTGGGCGTCGAACTGGTAGTTTGAAATCTACCTCAAGATACGCTCTTGGGGGCGTCGAACTGGTAGTGTTTTTTCTACCTCAAGATACGCTCTTGGGGGCGTCGAATCTGGTAGGTTGCAAATCTACCTCAAGATACGCTCCTGGGGGCGTCGAATTCGTAGTTTTTGGAAACCACTCTCAAGATACGCTCTTGGTGCGTCGAATTCGTAGTGTAATAACTACTCTCAAGATACGCTCTTGGGGGCGTCGAAGGTCGTAGTATGAACACTACTCTCAAGATACGCTCCTGGGGGCGTCGAAGTTCGTAGTTTTTGGAAACCACTCTCAAGATACGCTCTTGGTGCGTCGAATTCGTAGTGTAATAACTACTCTCAAGATACGCTCTTGGGGGCGTCGCAGGTCGTAGTATGAACACTACTCTCAAGATACGCTCTTGGGGGCGTCGAATGTCGTAGTATGAACACTACTCTCAAGATACGCTCTTGGGGGCGTCGAATGACGTAGTGTAATAACTACTCTCAAGATACGCTCTTGGGGGCGTCGAACCTGTCATTGACTTGAAGTCATATCTGTGTAAGGATAACTTTGTGATTATACCACTACATTCACTGGAAAATATTTTTGAGTAACTTCTACTCCCTTAGGAGCATTCATGTTTTTTGTACACTTGGGATGCCTTGGTGCACCAAGACATCCTTTGTAGGAATCAAAGATAGTTGTAGAGATGGAGTAACTTCGTGAGTTTTCCTTCTCTAAAGTTGTTTTTTGAAAAGCTTGTAAAGCTGAAACATGCAAAATGCTAAATATGAAACTAAGGATATGGTCTTTTGCTTGTGCTTTCTTCTTATACGTAGTACTTCTTTAGGTGCTCTCCACTGAAGGTGTTTGTGGAGATATACCCCTCCCCATCTTCGAGGCGGTAAGCGTTTACGTAGGGAACTGACGCTATCTTGTATGGTCCTTCCCACTTCGGAGATAATTTTCTGACTTGGTCTAAGTGTGAGAACTCATTCCTTCTTAGTACCAGTTCTCCTACGTGGAATTGTCTCTCCTTGACTTGGCGGTTGTAGTATCTTGCTGAGACAAGGCGCATTCGTGTCTGTGCTTCTTCTGAATTCCACCTTTTATCCTCCACCATGTCTAAATCTAAAAGTCTTGCTTTGTTGTTCTCATGCTCCTCAAAGTACTTGGTCCTCAGTGATTGTACAGCTATTTCTGCTGGTGCCACCGCTTCAGTTCCGTACACTAGGCCAAATGGCGTTTCTCCTGTGGATATCTTTGGTGTTGTCCGCACTGCCCATAGAACATTTTCCAGCTCATCTACCCAACTTCCCTTGGTGGCGTGGAGTCGTTTCTTTAGGCCATCTAGCACTATCTTGTTTGCCGATTCTACCTGTCCGTTTGTCTGAGGGTGCTTTACTGATGCGAAACGGTGGTCTATATTCAATCTTTCGCAATACCACTGCAATTTCTTGCTCTTGAATTGTGGGCCATTGTCACTTATTATTGTTCTTGGCACCCCGTACCTCGAGACAATGTGAGATTGGATGAAATTGACGACTTGGTCGTCTGTTGTCTTCCCCATTGCCTTTGCTTCTATCCACTTGGAGAAGTAGTCTATTGCAACAATTATGCAAGTCTTCTGACCTTTTGTTTTTGGTAGGGGGCCTATCAAATCAATCCCCCATTGTGCGAAAGGCCAGGCTCCTGAGATGGAGCTTAGCTTTGCTGGTGGGGCTGTTATATTTCTGGAGTACCTTTGGCAGTGATCACATTTTTGTACCAAGTCTGCTACTTCTTTGCTCATTGATGGCCAATAGTATCCTAGGTTGTAGACCTTTCGGCTTATTGACCGTGCTCCTTCATGGCACCCCGCATCTCCCTCATGGAGTTCTGCAAGCACTCTCTCTGTTTCTGGGTATGCTATGCATTTGAGGAAAGGTGTGGAGTATCCTTTCTTGTAGAGTTCATTGTCCATCACTGCGTAATTCCTAGCCATCCTTTCAATCTTGACTGCTTCCACCTTATCTTTTGGGAGCTTTCCATCCATGATGTATTGTCGCATTGGTGTCATCCAGGCTTCTGCTTCATCTATTGCTAGAACCTCCATTTGTTCTATCACTGATTGCATTCTTTGCTCTACGAAGTGAACCTCTTTGCCTGCTTCTGCCCCTAAGGCTAGTTTACTTAAGGCGTCTGCCTCTTGGTTTTGTTCTCTTGGGACTGACTCAATGTCGAAGCTTTGGAAGCTCTTTATCAGGTCCTTGGCTTGCTGTAAGTATCTCTGCATGTTCTCGGACTTTGCAGTGTAGGTTCCTTTCACTTGATTGACAACTAGTTGGGAATCACACTTGACCCTTAAATGCTTTGCCCCTACTCCTTTGGCTATTCTCAGGCCAGTTATTAGTGCTTCGTACTCAGCCTCATTGTTTGTTGCCTTAAAGGTAAGTGCCATGGCATAGCGCATAGGTGTATCGCTGTTTGGTGGGTATAGTAAGAGGCCTGCACCTGAACCTCCTCCGTTGGATGACCCATCAGTATGCATCTCCCATAATTCTTCTGATTGTTTCTCCTGACTACTACTTGCCTCGCATGTAGTTTTGACTTCTCCCAAGTCTTTGTCTGGATTAATTCCAGTGAATTCGGCGATAAAATCTGCTAGAGCCTGACCCTTTATGGCTGTTCTTGGGGCGAAATGAATGCGAAACTCACTTAGCTCAATTGCCCATTTGGTCAGTCTTCCCGATGTGTCTGGTCTCTGTAGGAGGTGTTTCAATGGTTGGTCTGTGAGGACTGTTACTTCATGCCCATGAAAATACGGTCTCAACTTTCTTTCTGATATAATCAGTGCATAGAGGTACTTTTCTATTGGCAAGTAGTTGATCTCATACTTTGCCAATGTTTTGCTTACGAAGTATACCGGCAATTGTGCAGCGTTTTCTTCTTTAATTAGCACTGAGCTTACTGCCACATTGCTCACGGAGATGTAGAGGTAGATGGGCTCCCCTGGTGTAGGCTTTGCTAAGGGCGGTAGTGTTTTTAGGTGTTGCTTGAGTTGCTGGAAGGCTTCCTCACATCTCGGTGTCCATTCAAATTTCTTGTTTGCCCTTAGTACCTCAAAGAAGGGTAATGCCTTGTCTCCTATTTTGGATAGGAATCTGTTAAGGGCTGCCAACCTCCCGTTCAGTCGTTGAACCTCTTTGTGCTTCGTAGGTGACTGCATTTCTTCAATTGCTTGAAGTTTTTCGGGGTTTACCTCTATGCCTCGCTGGCTTACCATGAAGCCTAAAAATTTCCCTGATTGCACCCCAAATGCGCATTTTTTCGGGTTTAGACGGACCTGGTACTGCCTCATCCTCTCGAATGTTGAGCGAAGGTTCTCCACATGGTCCTTCTTCTCTTTGGATTTGACTATCATATCGTCCACATATGCCTCCATTGTCTTCCCTATCATGTCCCCAAAGATTTTGTTGACCATTCTTTGATATGTTGCTCCAGCATTTATGAGTCCGAAAGGCATCACCGTGTAATGGTATATCTCGCTATCAGCATAGAATGCTGTGTGAGGGGCGTCCTCAGGGGCCATTTTTATCTGGTTATATCCTGAGTATGCATCCATGAAGCTCATTAGTTGATGACCCGATGTTGCATCCACTAACTGATCTATTCTTGGTAGGGGATATGAGTCCTTAGGGCATGCCTTGTTTAGGTCACGATAGTCAATACACATTCTCCAACTTCCCCCCGGCTTCTTCACCAGTACTGGGTTTGCCACCCATGTCTGGAATCTGATTTCCTTGATGAACTTTGCCTTTAGTAGCTTTTCTACTTCTTCTTGGATAGCTATCTTTTTGCTTCCTCCCATTTGTCTCACCTTCTGTGTTGTTGGTCGCGTTGCCGCGTCTATATTGAGCTTGTGTGAGATTACCTCTTCTGATATTCCTGGCATATCGCTTGGTGACCAGGCGAACAGATCCTTGTATTCCCTTAGTAAAGCTACTAAGTGGTTTTCCTCTTCCAGAGATAAGGCAGTCCCGATTTTAGCCTTCCTATCGGGTTCTTCTATGAGTATCTCTTTTAGTTCTTCCATGGGGGCTGGTCTTCCATGATCTTCTCTTGGGTCCTCATCTACTAGTAGGACTTCTCTTGTTTTCTTCCTCTTGCCTAGTGCAATCCTTGCACATTTCCTTGCTACCTTCTGGTTGCCTTTTACTTCCCCTATTCCTTGGCCTGTGGGGAATTTCATTTTCTGATGTAGTGTTGATGGTACCATACCCCACTTGTTGATTGTAGTGTTACCCAGGATCCCATTGTACTCCTCCATTTCTTCTGTGATGAAGAATAGGACATCAATCTTTAGCTGCCTCTGGCCTGTACCCAGTGTCACAGGTAGTGTGACTGCCCCCAGTGGGTATGTTGGCTCTCCTGAAAATCCTACCAAGGGGGAGTGAACCTGTTTTATGCTACTTGGCCTTACTCCTAGTATGTTGAGGACTTTCTTGCTAATGATGTTGGGTGAGCTTCCACTATCTATTAGGATTCTCCCAATGTCCATATCAGTGATCTTCATTGTTATGACCAGGGCATCCTTGTTGTCTGGTAACACATGCTCCATGTCTCTTCTTGAAAATTCTATTATGTTTTCTCTCTTTCCTTCTGCTTGTTCTTCTTTTGGCTTAGGAGCCCCCAACTCTGCCATATATGCTTCTCTGGCATTCGCTGACTCTCCTCCAGCTCCATAACCCCCATGAATGACATATACGCCTGCCATCTAGCTGGTGATAATTAGGCTTTCTGTCCGAAGCCCACAGACGGCGCCAAGTGTTAGGTTATGAGATCTAGGTCAACGGGTTATCGGCTTTGATCTCACTCCTTACTGGGGATGTGTGTAATCCGGTATTCTTGAGTTGTCCTGTCTTAGCCTATGTCTTTCCTTCCTTCCTTCCTTCCCTTGCTTCTTCTCTCCTTCTACCCTGCAGAAGGGGCAGTACCAGACACGGAGCGGGGGGGGGGGGGGGGGGGGGGTGGTGCCTGGTGAACCCTCTCCGATGCCTAAGTCAGTATTCTTCTTAGAGAGATAAACTAGAGAGATGTCAGAGCAAAATAATCCAAATTGCCCAGCTCCCCTTATGAGTTGTGAAGGTGGGGTATTTATAGGCAACGATGTCATTAAGGTGGCTTAATGACATCGTTAACCTTTAAACACAATTAATTAACCTTTAAGCGCACAATTAAGACCTTAGGATACGGAGAAGGTAGGCGACGTGAACCGGGTGTGGGTGTCCGAAAATGGCGCAGGGGCCCTTGGGGGGGGGGGGGGGGGAGAAATCCGACCCCCAAGGGTAGGGGTTGGGTGAGGGCACCCAACCCCTCCTAGGGGGGATGGGGTTGGCCAACCCCATCCCTCCTAGGAGAGATCGGGTTGGCCGACCCGATCTCTCCTAGGAGAGATCGGGTTGGTCCACCCGATCTCCCCTAGGAGAGATCGGGTTGGCTGACCCGATCTCTCCTAGGGGAGGTCGGGTGTGGCCACCCAACCTCACCTAGGTGAGTTTACCTTGGCCGGACGGGCGCTTCGGTCCCGTTCGAGCCGTTGATGTTCTCGCGAAGTGTTCGGGTTGAAGTTTCGATTTACAATCGGTAATGGGACGATAAAAATATAACGGTTTGGAAGTCAACGGGTTCAAATTGGGCGTATATCCATCACCGGGAACCCCCCGGTGCCCATTTGCAGGTACCCAAAATGAGAAGGAGTTGGAGAACGAGAAGAGGAAGCCTACGAAGAATGGGAGATCGAAAGAAGAAGCCCACGAAGAAGACTCGTGTGCAAACAGTAAAAAGGGACACAAAAGAATGCTTCTTGCTAATCCAAAAGATAACACCATTGCACAACATGAACACCTATCTAGAGGTAGACTTTAGTTCGTCCGGGTTTCCTGAAAAGTCGGACTGATTGTATTCTTCTATACAGAGACTTTTACCACCTTGGTAACAAAGTACATAATCAGCAGTCCCTTTCAAATATCTTATGATCATCTTCACCGCTTGCCAATGTGATGGACGTGGATCAGATTTATAACTACTAACCAAGCCTACGACTTGACAAATATCTGGTCTAGTGCACTTATTGTATACATTAGATTTCCGATTGCGCTCCTAAAATTTACTTGGTTCATTCTCTCTCTCTTCAAAGTCGTTTGACACATTTCGTTGCTCAAGATTTGGCTTTACTGATTTGAGTCTCATTAGGCTTACATGCTTGCATACTAGTCCGTTCTAGAACCTTGTTGATGTAATTCTCTTGTGAAATATACAACTTTTTTGAATGATCTCTCAACTTTATCACGATAATGTAATTAGCATCACCCATATTTTTTTGTATCTCGAACTGGGATGACAACTAGGTTTTAACCTAGTTTAAATACTCCTTATCATTGTGGACTATCAATTTGTCATCGACGTACAATATTATAAATATGAACTTACTCTTAAATCTTTTTGTATACACGCAATGGTCATCATCTATCTTGACAAATCCATCATTCACAACCACATCATTAAATGGTTTGTACCACTACTTCGACAATTCTTTTAAACCATAAATGGACTTTAAGAGTTGATAAATCGGTAACCTCTTCTATGATTGATGTGGTTGAAAATAATAGTCAAAATAACTATGATTAGAAATTATTATAATGTAACCATGTAACAATGGTGTGGTGGTTCAGCGCTTCATCCTTTAACCAGAGGTCAGGGGTTCAATCTCCGCTAGTGACCATGAGAATGTAAAATTGTTCATGGCCAACACTTTACCCCTTACTAGCTGACCCGATGCAAGTGGGGATTAGTGTAGCCGTGGAGCAAGCATGCTACGGGTGCTGCCCTCCTGATAAGGGACCCCCCTAGGACCACCCCGGGGGAAAAAAAATTATAATGTAATTGTAGATGTAGTCGTAAATGAGAAGTAGGGCTAGGGCTTTTTTTCAAAAAATCTCGAATGTCCCTAGTTATTTACAACTTAAATAATCTAATTATACTTAAACTAGATGAATATAAAATAAAATAAAATCAAGCCTAATTAGTAAGAAACTAACGTAGCTTCAATTTCTTTCTTCGTCAAGTATCGTAAACTGCCTGGACATTCAATTTTAGTTTTTCCTTTAAATATTCTTTGCAATAGAATATTTATTTATAGTTTTATATTTTACCATTTAAATATTCAATTTTTTTCATGTGATGGAGCTGATTTGGAGCTGACTTAGAGTTGGAGTTGATTTGGAGCTGCGTTTAGCTTGAATGTTAGTGTTCGTATTGTAGAACTTAATCTACTTGTGCGAACTTAATGAATTGTTTTTGAACTTGATGTATGTGATAGTGAATTCGATGTATGTGTTGGTGAATTCAATGTGTGTGTTCGTGAATTTGATGAATGCTTGAACTTGGATTTGTATTTGAGTTGAAAATTAAGGTTTATTTTCATTCTTAGGTGTAAACTAGGGTTGTCCCTAGCCCGTCCCGAATTTGAAAAGTCCCGACCAAGTAGGAACTTTTTCAAATATTTAACATAGGGCTAGAGCTAGGGACGGTTGTGGAAAATTTCGAAAACTAGGGGTAGAGACATTTTCTTGAAAAATCCCGCACGTTTGTCCCGAACTCACCCCTAATGAGAAGTGTGTACTTGGATATTTTTATTAAGGAATTGGGTATTTGGGTCCATCATCGTACAACTTATTTGGGTGATGTCAGTTTGAAATTAAAACAAAGAAAGAAAGCATTACCAATATTTGAAAAGTAGACATCTACTAACTACCATGGTCGCGTTGCAACCAATCAGGAAGTCTTCGTCTTCCCCGCCAGCAGTAGTCGGGGCATCTGGTATTTGGAACGGTGGTGCTCGTGAAGACGGGTGGAGCACGATGAGTGGATCTCAACTGTGCGCTCTCCTGGGCGAGTTGGGGTTCGAAGGAGGCGAGGCACTCGATCCCGACAGCTTCGAGTGGCCTTTCCACCACGAAGACGCCTGCCCAATTTTCCATTGGATCTGCTCCACCCTCCGTCCTTCCAATCTTCTTTTATTAAGATTATAGTAAAGATAGATAATCGGAGAACAAGAAGTGAGCATAGGATCTCACTATCTTGCCATCGCTAAATTTCTTATTTTGATTTTGAATAGCGCTGCGTCAATATACAACAAATTCAGAGTAACAAACTAATTTGCAGAAATAATAAAACAACCCCTAATGAAGTCTTAGGTAATGAGAAAGTCATTAGAGTTTGTTTACTTCAACAGTCTATATGATGTCTTCTTCCTTTCCTCTTCCACTGTGACTTTGTACAGATCTTTGACCCCTAATCCTTCAAGCAACTGATAATGCTGCAATTTTCCCAAGGCTTTGGTAAGTAAATCCGCTAGCTGCTCTTTGGAAGAAACATACTCAGTGGTGATCGTTCCATCAACAAGTCTGTCACGTACGAAGTGGCAATCGATCTCAATGTGCTTCATTCTCTCGAGAAACATCGGATTTCCAGCTATTTGAATAGCCGCCTCACTGTACAAATGAGTAGCAGAAAACAACTCCAATCTCAGTTCCTTTAATAAACCTCGCAGCCACACAATCTCGGAAACAACCATACCCATGCTGCGGTATTCTGCTTCAGCACTGGACCGAGAAACCGTGTGTTGTTTCTTTGATTTCCATGAGACAACCGCATTACCCAATTTAACGCAATATCCTGTAACTGATCTGCGTGTGATTGGGCAAGACGCCCAATCGCTGTAACAAAAGGCTGTCATGGAATCAAGAGGATTATCAGCTGGAAAAATGAGGCCATGACCTGGATTTTGCTTGACATATCGAACCACCTGATGGGTTTCGATATAGCCGTTAGGCCCATTAACGGCGACTAAACGGCGAAGTAGGCCCACTGGGCCCCAAAAGAGGATTAGAAGACCAATACGAGAGGACCCGACAAGGTCGGTCCCGACATACGAGCTGAACGCTCCCGATCCTACGCCTTTAAGTAGGCCACGATGATACGCCTTTAAGTAGGCCCCGATGATATGCCTTTAAGTAGGCCCCGACGATATGCCTTTAAGTAGGCCCCGATATTGAATCCCTGAGAATGCTGGCCCTGCCCCAATGACGAGGGGCCCCGAGCGGTGACCAAACGAGATAACTCTAGACTCCCCGACATCCGTCGGGACTTGCCACCAGAGAACGAGGCCGGGAAACACGCCCACTATCAACATAGTGGGGAAGTGGCCTGAAAATACGGAACGTGGGCTACTGGCCGAGATAAACGGAACGTGGCAGTTATCTCAACAGGTAACTGAAGTGACTCCTACCCTATATAAAGGAAGGAGTTACCTCAGGATTGATACGTTCATACTAACATACTGATACTTGCTTGCCTGCATCGAGATACTCATTTAAGCATCGGAGAGGGATTCTGGGTCACCGCCCGGTCTATCCCCTTCTTGCAGGATTACTTGGAGCGAAGGAGTTCAGACTTCCATCAAGAACGTACCGGAGTTCCAACCGTGATCCAACATTGGCGCCGTCTGTGGGAACGAAGCGAAAAGCAAAAATGGCTTCTACCCGATCGATGGCTGGCAAGCAAAAGAAGAGACAAGGACAATCCGGCGGTTCCCGCCACCCTGCTGGAACTCTGAATTCAGGGCCGCCGGAGCGCACTGTTGATCGGAATGATCCTCCCCCTGTCGTTTCCCAAACGAGGGGACATCATGATGATCCCGAAGATTCCATTCGAAACTCGTCAGACAGCCGGGAAGAGATCCCGAGGAGGGACCAGGATGCACCTGCAAAGCCGAACTTGGCAAAGGCTGTGATGGATGCCATGCCGGTATTTTTGGAAGCTATGGAGGCTCTCCTGGACCAAAGGGAGGCCGCTAAGAAGAAGGAGGAGGAGTTGCCTCTACCTCCGCCGATGGAAAATCGGGACGGGCAGGAGGCCCAACCCGAGCACCAGGACAAGGGCAAGGAGCCCGCTCAGTCGGAGCAGTTCGTGATTGATGGGCCTGGACCGGTGCAACATAGGACCATCCCTCTTAGTGGTCCTATCACCCCCGACCAGGTGGTGAAGATTGTGAACATCTGTATGGGAGACCAGAAGAAGATGTTGTCGGAGCTGAGGGATCGATCCACTCATCCCTTCGTCCCCCGATTGGTGAACACTACTGCCCCGCCAAGGCTGGGTATCCCGACAATCAAGGAGTATGATGGCGAGGGAGATCCAGTTCGTCATGTCCAGAAGCATGTCATGGCTTGTCTAGGCAGAGCCCCGAATGATGATGTAGTGTGCGTTTTGTTCCCAGGCACACTTGGTGAGAGGGCCCTGATGGGTTCTTCAGCCTTCCCCCAGGGTGCATCTCTAGCTGGACCCAGATGCATGATCGCTTCATCCAGCAATACCAGGGCCGTCGGCGTCTTCTGAAAAGCGCGAGGTCCCTGGCTGAGGTAATACAGAGGCCCGACGAATCTCTGGCGCATTACTACCAGAGGTACTCTGCCAGCGTGGCCGAGATTGATGAGGAAATTTCGGAGGGAGAGACCATCCGCACCTTCATTCGGAACCTGACAGCACCATATAGTTCCGACCTGATGCACAGCGTGGCTAAGAAGGCTGTGTGGAACATGGAGGCGTTGCAGAAAAGAGTGAAACAAGAAATCGACGTACAGGAGTCGAAGATAGCTGCCGAAGACCTTGATCCTCCGAAATAAAACAAGGGGAAGCAGTCGTTCAAACCCTCGGATGATCGTAGGAGGAAAGATAAACCCGAGGGCAGTCGGGGTCGAGGCCGTCCTGATTGGAGGGAAGACAAGCGTTCCTCGAAGTCGGACAAGCGGGAGGACCACTAAACTCCTCTCATTTGTTCTATGGGTGCTGTGTTAGCAGTGATGGACTGACAGGGTATCGCCAGGTATCCCCCGAAGAAGGATGGAGAGTTCATGGGAGCTCGCACCGATCGTATTTGTCGTTTCCATCGTGCCAACGGTCACGACACTAACCATTGTCTGGAGTTGAAGAAGGAGATTGAGAAGCTGATCCAGCGGGGGAAGCTCAAGGAATTTGTGGCTGGGCAACAGGGCCGATCCCGTTCCCGGTCCCGATCGCGGTCCCGTTCCCGATCCCGTGGTCAATCCCCGAAGAAGAACAAACCTGAGTCTTCCAATGCCCGCAAGGAGAAGCGAGGGACCATTAACGTGATTCATGGGGGACTTGCTGCGGGAGGAGATACCACGGCGTCTCGGGAGGTCTATGCTTCTCGGATTCCCATTGCTGTGGTGCTAGGCAAGAGGGCCCGAAATTGGACTCCGAAAGAAGAAATTGTGATTCCCTTCTCAGCGGAGGACCTGATAGGTGTGGAGACCCCGCACGATGATGCTTTGGTCGTGACCCTGAACGTGGATGGGGACGAGATGAAGCGAATCCTGATTGATGGAGGGAGCTCCTCCGATATTCTGTTCATGGATGCACTGGAGGCCATGGGAAAAACCAAGAAGGACTTGAAGCCTGCAGACTTCCCGATGGTCGGATTTCTGGCTCTACTTCTTACCCGGTAGGGATGATTACTTTACCGGTTGAATTCGGTAGTGGCTGGAAGTCGGAGAAGAGGAAGGTGGAATTCGTGGTGGTCGAGTCCGCGGGGACCTATAATGCAATTATCGGGAGGACCATTGTTAGGTTATAGGTTTTAGGTCAACGGGTCGCCGGCCTAAATCCTACTCCTCACTGGTGAACTAGCGGATCCTGTGCTTCCTGAGCTCGGTCGTTCTAATCCGTATCCTTCTGCCCTTCTTCTTCTCTTCTCCACGTGCCCTGCAAGAGGGGCAATATCAAGCACGGAGGGGGGGGGGGGGTGGTGGAGCTTGATGTACCCTCTCCGATGCTTAAGTCAATACGTTTCTTAAAGAGATAAAGCTTAGAGAGATGTCAGAGCTAAATTGCACACTTAGCCAAGATGTTCAAATGAATGGTGGAAAGGTTGTATTTATAGGCAACGGTGTCATTAAGGTGGCTTAATGACATCGTTAACCTTTAAACACAATTAATTAGCCCTTGATCACGTAATTAAGACCTTAAAGCACGGAAAAAGTCGGCGGAAATAAACTGAGTATGGGAGTCGGGAAGCGGTGTCGGGGCCCTTGGGGGGGGGGGGAGAAAATCCGATCCCCAAGGGTAGGGGTTGGGTGTGGCCACCCAACCCCTCCCTAGGGAGGATAGGGTTGGCCAACCCTATCTCCCCTAGGGGAGATCGGGTTGGTCCACCCGACCTCACCTAGGTGAGTTTGCCGCGGTCCGGACGAGTATTTTGGCCTCGTCCGGACCGTTGGTGTTTCCGCGGGGTGTTTGGGTCGAAGTTTCGATTTATAATCATTAACGGGGTGATCAAAATAAAACGATTCAGAAGTTAACGGGTTCAAATTGGGCGTATATCCATCAACCACCATCAACCCGCTGGGGGAAGTTGCCTCAACTGTCCATCAGAAGCTGAAGTTCCCGACCGACCATGGAATCGGGGAGGTCCAGGGCGATCAGATAGCCTCTAGGAGGTGCTACGTCAATGCCACTCGAAGGAGGAATCGGGAGGCTATGAATGTTTTCCAGACTGATGCTGATCCCCGAGAGGAGTTTGGGCGTCCCGCCCCGATGGAGGACTTGAAGGAGGTCGAGATCGATGGACCTCAAAGAAAGGTGAAAATCGGGTCCGCTCTGTCTGAGGAGACGGCCCGAGAACTGATTGATCTATTGAAGGAGTTTAAGGAGCTGTTTGCCTGGTCCCCGAGCGATATGCCAGGAATCAACCCCGATGTAATTACTCACGAGCTGAAGATTGATCCCTCGATCAACCCGGTCACACAGAGAAGGCGCCCGATGGGTGCCGACAAGAAGATCGCGATCCAGCAAGAGGTGGGCAGGTTGCTCGATTCTGGATTTATTAAGGAGCTCGGATTCCAGACCTAGGTCGCCAACCCAGTACTGGTGAAGAAGAGCAATGGCAAGTGGCGGATGTGCGTGGATTTCCGCGACCTGAACAAAGCATGCCCGAAAGATTGCTATCCGCTCACGAGGATCGACCACCTGGTGGATGCCACATCGGGACATGAGTTGCTGAGATTTATGGATGCATACTCTGGCTACAACCAGATCAAGATGTCCAAGGAGGATTCCCCTCACACTGCCTTTTATGCTGATAGTGACATCTATCATTATGATGTTATGCCCTTTGGATTGATCAATGCAGGTGCAACTTATCAGAGGATGGTGAACAAGCTGTTCGGAGATATGATGAGGAAAACAATGGAGGCCTATGTGGATGATATGCTGGTGAAGTCCCGACAGGCCGAGGATCATGTTCACAACTTGGCCACGGCGTTCGAGCGGATGAAGCTTCATCAAGTTCGCTTAAACCCGACCGAGTGTGCCTTCGGAGTGCACTCAGGGAAGTTTCTGGGATTCATGGTGAGCCAGAGGGGAATCGAGGTGAACCCTGAGAAGCTAAAGGCAATCGAGGAGATGAAGTCCCCGACGAACCATCGGGAGGTGCAAGTGCTGAATGGCCGATTGGCCGCGATGAATCGCTTCCTGTCCAAGGCAAGTGATCGATCCATGCCGTTCTTTGAAGTGCTGAGGGCCAACAAGAAGTTTGAGTGGACTGCCAAGTGCGAGGAGGCGTTCCAGGCACTCAAGCAGCACCTCCGCACCCTCCCGCCATTGGCGAAGCCCATCCCAGGCGAGCCACTCTATCTGTATTTGACTGTTTCTGAATTTGTTGTTAGCTCTGTCTTAGTGAAAGTTGTAGAGGGTAGAAAAATCCCCGTCTATTATGTAAGCAAGGCACTCGCCAAGGCTGAAATGAATTATCCCGCCGTTGAGAAGTATCTTTATGCGTTGATTTTTACTGCTCGGAAGCTGAGACCTTACTTCCATGCGCATGAGATTACCGTTTTGACGAATCAGCCCTTGAAACATTTTTTGAACTGACCTGATGCGTCGGGGAGATTAGTGTGGCCACCCGACCTCACCTAGGTGAGTTTGCCGCGGTCCGGACGAGTATTTTGGCCTCGTCCGGACCGTTGGTGTTTCCGCGGGGTGTTTGGGTCGAAGTTTCGATTTATAATCATTAACGGGTTGATCAAAATAAAACGATTCGGATGTCAACGGCTTCAAATTGGGCGTATATCCATCACATGCCCCCGAGTCAACCAATGGCCTGACCCTTGATTGACTCTATTTTAGGATGGTATGACACGCGCAATTTGAAGCCGGGATTTTACCTTTTGTCAGAATCCTTACTTACCCATGAGTGTGTGTCTCTGACTCTGCCCCCTGTCTTATAAGATAGAGGAATTGCAAACGTCGGAATAGCACGGACACGTGTCCAAGCACGTGTCCGTCTGAGATGGAAATAATAAATCTAATACCGTCACGGGCGTATACTCGCAAAATATACGCTCGTGTGGGGATGCAACATGAATACAGCTAAACGAGTCCATGCTTCAATTTCATGCCGGGGTAAGCCTAAGTGGAGAAAAATTTAAATTTTGGTCCAAATTTTTTCTAAGTATAAGATACTTAAAGATGTACCTATATGGTGTTAACTTGGGTGGAAATATGCCTAACCATAGTCTAAGGGAGGTAAAGATGATAGTTTTTTCTTTAACCTTAGATCTCTTTTAATTTTAAATGGAGGGTTGTGATTATGTCACTTTAGAAAACCCTACACCTTTTCAAATATATAGAGGAGTAGAGAAATTACCTCACTTAGCCACCATTGTCATCTTTTTCTTTTTTCCTCACACTTGGAGACCAAGGGAGGAATTCTTGCACACTAAGGGAGGGGGCCGGCCAAGAATTCCGACGAAGGGGTGAAATTCCGGCCAGCACGGACACGGCGGCACGGTCCTAGGACGGCGACGGAGGTTCCCGGCGGCACGGCGGAGGCGAGGTGACCCGACGGCTCGAGGTGGCGCGGACCCGGGCGGAGACGGCGGACGACGGAGCTGTTGCGGACGACGGCAGCGTCTGGTCCGGCGGGGGCGGGCGACAGCGAGGCGACACGGCTCCGACGTGACTTGAGGCAGCCTCCGGCGACGGCGGGGTCTGGTTTCCGGCGACCCCAAAATTTGAACTCCGTACCCGTCTATCACATCGGGTCGGGTTTTCCGAAGGTCCGCTCTTTTCCTTTCCGTTATCGTATAAAAAGTCGATACTTGAATTGCCGATATTCGGTTGCCGGTTCTTGATTGAATATGTGATTGCCGTAGATAGCCGCCGATTTGGGGAAAATATTTTGGCCGGTTACCCGGAGATAGTTTTTTGTCCGTTTAAACTATTCCCGTTTGAATTTGATGTCGTGGCACCATTTGTGTGTTGATTTCCATTGAGGGGCATGATTGTAATTTTGCCCGGGAATTGATTTTCGGTTCGGGCAAAATTGCCCGATTTTATCGTTGTGGTGTCCTTGGCGCGTGTTTGTTACCTTTGTTGGATGCCTTTGATTTTTTGGTTGTTGTTTGTTGGGTGCCGGGGTATGCCCGGTTTTTCCGGAAATCTTCTTATCTTGACACCTGTCATGCCGTGACTGGTATTATATTCATGGTGGTGTCCTCGTACGCAAACTTGGCAGAGGCGCTATATCCTTCGAAGGATGAGTAAGTTTCTTTTTCTCTTTATTCATCGCGTTGCTTCCTTTCCTGCCATTAGTTCGGTGTCGGATTCTGAGCCGTATACTGAGCCGGGGTGTTAGTCGGAGCCTGATTCGAGCTTGGAATTTCTCACTGCCTTTGATTTAGGTCTTGCTGCTTTGTCGGAGAACTACCTGACTAGGTCTGACTATAACGAGCATGTTACCTTAGGTGACATTTGTCCCTTAGATGAGCCTTTATATCCCTTCCTTCCTTCTTTGGGAAACACCCGCAGACAGTGACAGAGCCCCCAAGGGAAGGTTGTTATTTATCCTTCCCAGATTCGGTTTGGATTGCGGCTGCCTTATTGCGATGATCTTGTAGAATTGAGTAGATTCTTTAGGATCTCCCCTGTGAACCTTGCCCCCAGTGCTATCCGCGTCTGGGTGGGCTTCCGGGTGTTATGTCACTGGTACTCCTGGAAGTATTCACTGGTCTTGTTCCAGTGTTTCTTCCGATTCCAGTATCAGAAGAAGGTAGGCTTCGTGAGTTTTGTAACTCGCTATCCGTCCCTCAAAGATTCCCGATTTGCTGATTTCGGGTTGAGCGGGGTTGAGTGAGATACTTCTCTTCGTTTCGTGGCCCGGAGCGATAACTCGGCGAGCCACTGGGCCAAACATTATTTCTTTATCACGGATCGATATGTTACCTGGCTGGTTTTGAATGAGGATCGATCGGACGGCTGGCCTGCCTTTGGGGAGTTCTCTTCTATGGACTTAGAGACTATGAAGACCATCTATGAGAGACACAAGACCCAGTCATACTGCCCTGTGTCCTTGGTGACCGAGACATATCTCTATGAGGCAGGGATTAGTTTGACTCCTGACTCCGGGGGTTCGGTATGTTACTTAGTCTTCTCATCTACATTTACTTTCTGTTTTTTCCTTGTAGGTTGGTTTCACGGGAAAACGTATAACGTGCAGGCAGCACCGGTCGATCTGAGCAAGAGGAGGGCTCCCTCCAGCTCTACTCCGAAGAAGTCCCCTATGCTTGGGAAGACTGCTGGGGCCTCTGGTATACTTCCTTCTCTTTTTCTCTTATGGTATACTTGTGTTTTTTTTTACGCTGTTTTCCTTGTATTGTTAGGGCACTCTCCTTTGGTGACCGAGAGAGTTGTCTCTGTGGGCAAGGGCTCTGGACCTTCTAAGTCCAAGTCACGGAGGTCCGACTCTGAGGCCGGGGCCTCGGCTGTCAAGAAGAAGAAGACTGCAGATCCTCCTCCCCCTGGTGTTCGTCCCCCGAGCCTGTCTTGCGACAAAGAGATAGTGGTCGAAGAGGCGCCTTCCTGTGCGGGTCGCCAAGTGTTGGGTTATAGGTTTTAGGTCAACGGGTCGCCGGCATAAATCCTACTCCTCACTGGTGAACTAGCGGATCCTGTGCTTCCTGAGCTCGGTCGTTCTAATCCGTATCCTTCTGCCCTTCTTCTTCTCTTCTCCACGTGCCCTGCAAGAGGGGAAATATCAAGCACGGAGGGGGGGGGGGGGGGGGGTGCTTGATGTACCCTCTCCGATGCTTACGTCAATACGTTTCTTAGAGAGATAAAGCTTAGAGAGATGTCAGAGCTAAATTGCACACTTAGCCAAGATATTCAAATGAATGGTGGAAATGTTGTATTTATAGGCAATGGTGTCATTAAGGTGGCTTAATGACATTGTTAACCTTTAAACACAATTAATTAGCTCTTGATCACGTAATTAAGACCTTAAAGCACGGAGAAAGTCGGCGGAAATAAACTGAGTATGGGAGTCGGGAAGCGGTGTCGGGGCCCTTTGGGGGGGGGGGAGAAAATCCGACCCCCAAGGGTAGGGGTTGGGTGTGGCCACCCAACCCCTCCCTAGGGAGGATAGGGTTGGCCAACCCTATCTCCCCTAGGGGAGATCGGGTTGGCCTACCCGATCTCCCCTAGGGGAGGTCGGGTGTGGCCACCCGACCTCACCTAGGTGAGTTTGCCGCGGTCCGGACGAGTATTTTGGCCTCGTCCGGACCGTTGGTGTTTCCGCGGCGTGTTTGGGTCGAAATCGATGGACCTCAAAGAAAGGTGAAAATCGGGTCCGCTCTGTCGGAGGAGACGGTCCGAGAACTGATTGATCTATTGAAGGAGTTTAAGGAGCTGTTTGCCTGGTCCCCGAGCAATATGCCAGGAATCAGCCCCGATGTAATTACTCACGAGCTGAAGATTGATCCCGCGATCAAGCCGGTCACACAGAGAAGGCGCCCGATGGGTGCCGACAAGAAGATCGCGATCCAGCAAGAGGTGGGCAGGTTGCTCGATGCTGGATTTATTAAGGAGCTCGGATTCCAGACCTAGGTCGCCAACCCAGTCCTGGTGAAAAAGAGTAATGGCAAGTGGCGGATGTGCGTGGATTTCCGCGACTTGAACAAAGCATGCCCGAAAGACTGCTATCCGCTCACGAGGATCGATCACCTGGTGGATGCCACATCGGGACATGAGTTGCTGAGATTTATGGATGCATACTCTGGCTACAACCAGATCAAGATGTCCAAGGAGGATTCCCCTCACACTGCCTTTTATGCTGATAGTGACATCTATCATTATGATGTTATGCCCTTTGGATTGATCAATGCAGGCGCAACTTATCAGAGGATGGTGAACAAGCTGTTCAGAGATATGCTGGGGAAAACAATGGAGGCCTATGTGGATGATATGTTGGTGAAGTCCCGACAAGCCGAGGATCATGTTCACAACTTGGCCACGGCGTTCGAGCGGATGAGGCTTCATCAAGTTCGCTTAAACCCGACCAAGTGTGCCTTCGAAGTGCACTCAGGAAAGTTTCTAGGCTTCATGGTGAGCCAGAGGGGAATCGAGGTGAACCCTGAGAAGCTAAAGGCAATCGAGGAGATGAAGTCCCCGACGAACCATCGGGAGGTGCAGGTGCTGAATGGCCGATTGGCCGCGATGAATCGCTTCCTGTCCAAGGCAAGTGATCGATCCATGCCGTTCTTTGAAGTGCTGAGGGCCAACAAGAAGTTTGAGTGGACTGCCAAGTGCGAGGAGGCGTTCCAGGCACTCAAGCAGCACCTCCGCACCCTCCCGCCATTGGCGAAGCCCATCCCAGGCGAGCCACTCTATCTGTATTTGGCTGTTTCTGAATTTGTTGTTAGCTCTGTCTTAGTGAAAGTTGTAGAGGGTAGCAAAATCCCCGTCTATTATGTAAGCAAGGCACTCGCCAAGGCTGAAATGAATTATCCCGCCGTTGAGAAGTATCTTTATGCGTTGATTGTTACTGCTCGGAAGCTGAGACCTTACTTCCATGCGCATGAGATTACCGTTTTGACGAATCAGCCCTTGAAACATTTTTTGAATCGACCTGATGCGTCGGGGAGATTAGTGAAATGGGCAGTCAAGCTTAGTGAGTTCTGTTAAGTTATGAGATCTAGGTCAACGGGGGGTCGGCTTTGATCTCACTCCTTACGGGGGATGTGTGCGATCCGGTGTTCCTGAGCTGCTCTGCCTTAGCTTATCTTCTTCTTTCCTTCCTTTGCTTCTTCTCTCCTTCTACCCTGCAGAAGGGGCAATACCAGACACGGAGGGGGGGGGTGCCTGGTGAACCCTCTCCGATGCCTAAGTCAGTATTTTTCTAGAGAGATAAAGCTAGAGAGATGTCAGAGCTAAAATGTCCAAACGGCCAAGATGATCCAATGAGTTGTGAAGGTGGGGTATTTATAGGCAACGGTGTCATTAAGGTGGCTTAATGACATCGTTAGCCTTTAAACACAATTAATTAACCTTTAAGCACATAATTAAGACCTTAGGATTCGGAGGAGGTAGGCGGAGTGGACCGAGCATGGGAGTCCGAAGGTGGTGTCGGGGCCCTTGGGGGGGAGAAATCCGACCTCCAAGGGTAGGGGTTGGGTGAGGGCACCCAACCCCTCCTAGGGAGGGTGGGGTTGGCCAACCCCATCCCTCCTAGGAGGGATCGGGTTGGCCGACCCGATCTCTCCTAGGAGAGATCGGGTCGGTCCACCCGATCTCCCCTAGGGGAGATCGGGTCGGCTGACCCGATCTCCCCTAGGGGAGGTCGGGTGTGGCCACCCAACCTCACCTAGGTGAGTTCGCCTCTGCCGGACGGGCGCTTCGGCCCCGTCCGAGCCGTCGATGTTCTCGCGAAGTGTCCGGGTTGAAGTTTCGATTTGCAATCATAAATGTGACGATAAAAATACAACGGTTCGGAAGTCAACGGGTTCAAATTGGGCGTATATCCATCACATGCCCCCGAGTCAACCAATGGCCTAACCCTTGATTGACTCTATTTTAGGATGGTATGACACGCGCAATTTGAAACCGGGGTTTTACCTTCTTTGTCTGAATGTTTGCTTACCCACGGATGCGTGCCTCTGACTCTGCCCCCTGTCTAATGAGATAGAGGAATTGTAAACGTCAGATTAGCACGGACGTGTGCCTAGGCACGCGTCCGTCTGAGATAGGAGTAATAAATTTATCTCTGTTACAGGTGCCTACTCAAAAAATACACACTTGCACAGGGGTGTGATACGAATGCAATTAAATGACTTATGCTTCAAATTCGTGCCGGGATTTTATCTAAGTGAGGAAAAATTAATTTTAGCCAAAAATTTTCCTAAGTATGGAATGTTCCAAAAATAAAACTAACTTGATAGTTTTCTAAGTGTAGAGATATACTTAGCTATAGGTGAAAGGGATAAAAAAGATGGTTTTTCCTTGACCTTTAGATTTTATTTAAAGCTAGATGGATGGTGGTGATTAAAACCCTCTAAAAAACCCTATCATCCTTTTAACATAAAAGAGGAGAGTTAGAAAAATACCTCCAAGAGTCACCCTAGCCACCATCTTCCTTCTTCACTTACCCTTGGAGAGCAAGAAAGGTTGGAGAGCACCCCCAAGGTAAGGGCCGGCCGGAATTTCCACCAAGGAGCAGAAATCCAGCCGGCAACTCAGTCAAGACCGGCGAGAGGTGGCCACCAGCACGGACGGAGACGACCGGTGGACCAGCAGCTCGAGACGGCGGCTTGTTCTCCAGCGGCGGCTGACAGGCGAAGGCGACGCGGCGTCGGGAGACTTCAACGGCGGGCTCTTCTCCGGCGGCGGCAGCTTCGAATCCAGCCGGGACCGTCGACGGCGGGACCAGGGAGCTCCGGCGTGATCTGGGGCCAACTCCGGCGACGGGGAGACGGCCGGGAACGACTCCGGCGACGACGGGATTAGAACTCCGGCGAGGGGCTGATTTCAATCGGCCTCGAAATTCGAATTCCGGACCCGTTTATCACATCGGGTCGGGTTTTCCGAAGGTCCATTCTTTTCCTTTCCGTTACCGTACAACACGTCGATTTTTGAATCGTTGATATTTGATTGCCGATGCTTGATTGTCGAAATTTGATTGCCGAAATGTGGGATTGTCGTAGATAACCGTTGGTAGTTGTGGATTTTGGGGAAAAATGTTTGCCGGTCGTCCGGATATGGTTTTTTGTCCGATTGGGCTATCTCGGTCTTGAATTTGATATCGTACCACCGTTGGTGTGTTAATCTTTGTTGGAGGGTATAATGGTAATTTTTTCCAAAACCCGACCTTAGGCTCGGATAAAACTATTTGACTTGGTTGTTGTCATTGGTTGAGTGTCGGGGTATTTCCGGTTCCTCGGAAATTTCTCTTATCTTGATATTTGTCGTGTCGTGGTAGGTATTATACTTCTGGTGGTGTCCGCGTACGCAGACTCTTCAGAGACGCCGTATTCTCCGAAGGATGAGTGAGTTCCTTTTTCTCTTCCTTTTCGGTCGCGTTACTTCCTTTTCTATTGCTAGCTTAGTATCGTGATCTTCATTGGGGTGTTAGTCGAAATTTGATTCGTGCTTTGGGGTTTCCTGCTACCTTTGCCTTAGGTCTTGCTATCCTGTCAGAGAACCATCTCACTAGGTCCGATTACAACGAACATGTTACCCTAGGAGATATCTATCCCCTAGATGAGCCTCTGTATCCTTTTCTCCCCTCCTTGGGGAATGCTCGCGAGACGGTGACGGAGCCTCCTATAGGGAAGGTCGCCGTGTACCCTTCCCAGATCCGATTCGGGCTGAGGCTGCCTTACTGTGACGAGCTTATAGAGTTGAGCAGGTTCTTCAGGATTTCTCCTGTGAACCTTGCCCCCAGTGCCCTCCGTGTCTGGGTGGGCTTCCGGGTATTCTGCCATTGGTACTCCTGGAAGTACTCTCTCGTTCTATTCCGATGCTTCTATCGGTTTCAGTACCGGACGAAGGTGGGGTTTGCGAGTTTCGTAACTCGCCATCCGACCTTCAAAGATCCCCGATTCGCTGATTTCGGGTTGAGTGGGGTCGAGTGGGATACCTCCCTCCGTTTCGTGACCCAGAGTGACAATTCGGCCAGTCACTGGGCTAAACATTACTTCTTCATTACGGACCGATACGTCACTTGGTCGGTCTTGAATGAGGATCGGTCCGATGGTTGGCCTGCTTTTGGAGAGTTCTCTTCGGTTGATTTGAAGACTATGAAGATCATTCACGAGAGCAACAGGACTCGGTCGTACTGTCCCGTGTCCTTAGTGACTGAGACGGATCTTTACGAGGCCGGGATCAGTCTGACTCCTGACTCCGGGGGTTCGGTATGTCACTTGGTCTTTCCATCTTTATTTACCTTCTGCTCTTCCTTTGTAGGTTGGTTTCATGGAAAAACCTATAACATGCAGGGAGCCCCTGTTGATCTGAGCAAGAGGAAGGCTCCTTCTAGTTCTGCTTTGAAGAAATCCCCCCTGCCTGGGAAGAAGGCTGGGGCCTCTGGTATGCTTTCTCCTATTTGCTTCTTTATGGTATAACCTATGTTTTTCTTATCTTGTTTTTCTTACCTTGCTAGGGTGCTCCCCCTTGGTGACTGAGAGGGTCGTCTCCGTTGGCAGAGATTCTGGACCTTCCAAGTCCAAACCGCGGAGATCTGATTCTGAGGCCGGGGCCTCGGCTGCTAAGAGAAAGAAAGCTGTGATCCTGCTTCGCCTACTGCTCGTCCTCCGACCCTATCTCGTGATAAGGAGATGGTGGTCGAAGAGGTGCCTTCCCTGGCTGACAAAGGGAAGCGACCTGCTGGTGGTGGTTCCCCTGCCCCCCAGCCGAGGGCACGGTCCTCAGGTATGATCTCTACCTTTTGCTGATTTTTCTATGTTTATATTCTCCTTTGACTTGCTTTGCTTGTGTAGGTGGGCCTCCGACTTTAAGTCGGAAGGATTTCGCCCGTCTCACTGATGAAGATGTTATTGGGTCTGAGTGGACTCCTTTCGCTGGTCTGAAGGAGTTCCACTTCGATAGCACCTCTTCTTTGCGGACTCCTGAGGTTGGTGTCCGCGTACTCCGCGGTGCCGTTCCCCCTGGCGATCGTGTTGCTTCGCCCAAGTCTCCTGGGGAGACTCGGCGCTTTGTTCAAGGGGTACTTTCTCGTTATGCACCTGTGAGTTGTTCTTTGCTTTCCTCTTATTACTTTCATAATGGCTATCTTTCGGTTACTTATCCCTTGTTTGAATTGTTAGGGTATATCTGACATGGTGAACATGTCCTCGCTCGTGCTCGAGTTATCTGACGAGAGGAAGACCCTTGAGGACAGCCAGGTCTCTCTCAAGGCGGAGGTCGCTACTGCTGCTGAGAAGGCGCGATTATCTGATTTGAGGATGCAGGAGCTCCAGGACCAGGTGTCCTTGCTTGAGACCACTGTGGGCAGTTTGCGTCGGGAAGCTGAGGTTGCAGCGTCGCTCCATTCTGAGGAGTTACGGAAGTTGGAGGCTAAGTGTCGTGCTGAGGAGAGGACTGTTGCGGTTTCTGAGTACAAGGCCTCATCTGCTTTCACCGCCGATTATAGCACGCGTCTCACTCAGGAGATGAACCAGTTCGGTGAGTATCTGGTTGATCACATTTACCGGATTGATCCTCAGTTCCCGTTTGGTGACCTTGGTGACTTTGGGCCATATGCCACTGGCTACGCGACTGTTCTGATGGGTCAGGCTGCCGTTGCAGACGAGCCTGCCCCTGCCCAGGTGGATGCTACACCTGTGGAGATTGGTACCTCAGACTCCTCCTCTTCATCCATTTCCGCTGGCGGTTCAGCTTCAGGGGGTGAGGGTGACTCCCCCGAAGGTTCTGACTGACGTGTTTATCTCATGCTATCCTTGTATATAATTACACTCCTTCTCCCCTTGTATGGGTTGAGTGTCCTTTGAGATTGTGATGGTGTTTGTTGTTACTTTCCTTTGCCGCATTGTGTTGTTGACTACGTGGTTCGTTTGCCTTTACATTAGTGCTTCTCATCTTTTGTATATATCTCTTCTCATGATGTCTCCCTATGCCTTGTGTATGGCTCTTTGGGTATGGACCCTTTCCTTGGTGTGTTTCCTTTACTTATCCTTCTTTCGTGCTTTCCTTCATGTCTTACCTGCCATTTCATAAAGAAAAAACATTACTTGTTCTTCACATTACTTTACTTAGAAATTTCTTTCTCATGGTATCCTTCTGAGCATGGTATCCTTCTAAGAATGGTATCCTTCTAAGCATGGTGTGATGATCTCTTCTGATACCCCTTACACGGTATACGTTGTACTGTTAGACCAAAGATACGCTCTTGGTGGGCGTCGAAATCTTTTCACGAGACAGGCTCTCGGACGGCACTTAACGTTTCACAGGATAGGCTCCCGGAGGGCACAGGTTAGTCCACCGATACGTTCTTGACGGGTGTCAAAATCTGTTCACGAGACAGGCTCTCGGACGGCACTTAACGTTTCACAGGATAGGCTCCCGGAGGGCTCAGGTTAGACCAAAGATACGCTCCTGGTAGGCGTCGAACTGGTAGTTTGAAATCTACCTCAAGATACGCTCTTGGGGGCGTCGAACTGGTAGTGTTTTTTCTACCTCAAGATACGCTCTTGGGGGCGTCGAATCTGGTAGGTTGCAAATCTACCTCAAGATACGCTCCTGGGGGCGTCGAAATCGTAGTTTTTGGAAACCACTCTCAAGATACGCTCTTGGTGCGTCGAATTCGTAGTGTAATAACTACTCTCAAGATACGCTCTTGGGGGCGTCGAAGGTCGTAGTATGAACACTACTCTCAAGATACGCTCCTGGGGGCGTCGAAGTTCGTAGTTTTTGGAAACCACTCTCAAGATACGCTCTTGGTGCGTCGAAGGTCGTAGTGTAATAACTACTCTCAAGATACGCTCTTGGGGGCGTCGAAGGTCGTAGTATGAACACTACTCTCAAGATACGCTCTTGGGGGCGTCGAATGTCGTAGTATGAAAACTACTCTCAAGATACGCTCTTGGGGGCGTCGAATGTCGTAGTATGAAAACTACTCTCAAGATACGCTCTTGGGGGCGTCGAACCTGTCATTGACTTGAAGTCATATCTGTGTAAGGATAACTTCGTGGTTATACCACTGCATTCACTGGAAAATACTTTTGAGTAACTACTACTCCCTTAGGAGCATTCATGTTTTTGTACACTTGGGATGCCTTGGTGCACCAAGACATCCTTTGTAGGAATGAAAGATAGTTGTAGAGTTGGAGTAACTTCGTGAGTTCTCCTTCTCCAAAGTTGTTTTTTGAAAAGCTTGTAAAGCTGAAACATGCAAAATGCTAGATATGAAACTAAGGATATGGGGTGGCCATTGTGTCTGTTGCCACGTATTCCTTGAAGCCTCCATTGTAAATTATTTCTTCCACTTCCACCTTCAACACCATGCAGTCATTGGTTTGATGCCCCCAGGTCCCATGGTATTCACACCAACCCTGTGCATCTCTTCCTAGGAAGGCCTTGCCTTCCTCCCTGTATGTTGGTAGCTCTTGCTTGAGGTGTTTGTGGAAAATTTCTTCTATGCTGAGTGTGAGGGGTGTGAATGTGAAATTGACACCTCCTCCCAATGTGTCCATTTCTTTTCCTCTCTTTGGAACCTCATCCAACTGCTCCGCTTCCTGTGCAAATGCCCTGTCCAGCCTTGCCTTGAGCTCTCTCATTGTGCTCGTCATGACCATCTCATAGAGCCCTCCATAGGCCCCGAATGAGTTTGGATGCATGTTTCTAATGAATGCCCTTACTGCTTCTCCCCTTGTGATGCCATGTTGGCACCATAATTGAAGAATCTCTGGAAATAGCTTGATATAGACTCCCGCGGCATTTGCTTGATATCATCTATGTAGCGGAAGCCTTTTAGGATGGAGTTCCTTGTCCTGTTCCCTATTTTGGTGTCTGGCTGCCAAGGTATGGATGTCACCTTCACAGCCTTGCTCCTGTGTCTCCTTGTAGGCACTGTTTGAAAAAACTGCCTGCTCAAACGGAGTGTCACTCCACTCCTCCTCCTTCTTTGCCTTTGTCTCCTTCCCCTCCTTCTTCTGTCCTGGTTGGCCCCTACCATGACTACAGCCACTGTATCTGTCCCGTGTGATCCACGTCTCATTGAGTTGACGTAGCATTGCCTTGCGGTGCGTTGATCACCCAGGACCTCTCCAACCCCGTTCTCCGTGATATACTTCAACTTCTGGTGAACAGTGGATGGCACTATTTCATATGGGTTTATGGTTGTCCTTCCTAGGATCCCATTGTAGGCTCCCAGGGTTTCAACCACCAAGAAATTGACATTTACCTTCAGCTGGGTCCATCCTTGGCCCATGGTCACTGGTAGGGTTATCATTCCCAGGGGGTAACTTGTTGCCCCTGAGAAGCCAACTAGAGGGAAGTTGACCGGTTTGATGTCTGCTTTGGTTTTCCCTATCTCTTCCAACACTCTCAGGCTTAGGAGGTCAGCTGAGCTGCCCCCATCCACCAAAATTCTCTTTACATCAAAATTGTCAATATCTAAAGTAATAACTAGAGCATCGTCATGTGGAAAGACGATGTGGCTCTTGTCCTTCTCCGAGAACTCGATCTTCACTTCTTCTCCTTCTCTTGGCCTTTTTCTCCACCTTGGCACTGAGCTTAGCTTGGATGCATAGACCTCTCTTGCGTTAGCAGTTGGGCCACCCGATGCTACTCCCCCATGTATCATATTTATGACTCCTCTTTTGTTGGGTGGAGGGTTGTAGTCTATCTTTCCCTTGCCCTTGTCCTTGTCCTTCTGTGATGGCCCTAGTTGCATACTGTTGCCCCCATGGTCTACGAATTGCTTCAGTTCTCCCCTCTGGACGATGTTGTTTATGCTTAGCTTTAGGCTAAAGCATTCATTTGTGTCGTGACCATAAGCCTCATGGTTGTCACACCATCTATCCTTGTGATTTCCTACCATTGGGGCTCTCCACCTTGCAGGGGGTGACCAAAGCTTTTGGTTCCGCATCTCTCTAAGTACGGTGGCTGGAGTGGCGTTTAGTGGGATGAACTTAATGACGTTTATTTCTCTAGCCTTTAAGGGTTCACCCATTTGGTTTCTTTGCTGTGGCGGACGCCATTCCTGCTGCCTTGCATGCTGTGGTGCCTGGGGTGGCTTTCCTTTGTTTGGCCTTTGAGTATCCTCCTTGGCTGCCTGAATTTTGGCCTTCTTGCTTGCCCTGTGCCTCTCAAGGTCAATATGCGTTTTAACTCTCCCTGCAAGCTCCTCCAAGGTGCTTGCTGGCTTTTTGGCCATCTTTTCAGCCAATGTTGACCCAAAGCGACCTAAGTTTCTGATAAAGGCTCGGATTATCTCCCCTTCAGTGATGTCTCCCTGGATGTCTGCAATATTCTGGTTGAACCTAGTATAGTAGCTGGCCAGGGATTCATCGTATTCTTGTTTTACGTCATCAATGGAGCCTGTTCCCTTGAGGAGTTTCCTCTCCCCTAGGTATCTCTGCAGAAACTTAGCTTTTAGCTGCTCCCATGAGTGGATGCTCTCAGAGGGCAGGCTGAAGAACCAATGTGAGGCCACCCCTGATAGGGTGTTTGGGAAAAGGAGTGCCTTGTATCTTTCATCAGTTGTCCTCCCGAATAGAGAGGCCTCATGCTGTTGGATATGCTCTAGGGGGTCTCCCTTCCCATTGTACTTTGCAATTTGCACAGTGTGCAGGGAGTCTGGCACCCTGTTCATCTCCAGCTCCCTTGTGAAAGGGTGGTTCGTCTTGTCACTTAGACAATGCAGGCTGGGTTTCTTTGACTCATTCAATTTCCGGGTTATCATGGCTTCTATCTCCTCCGGGGTGATCATCACCTGTGCCGGAGTATAATCCCTCTGATATCCATTGTAGTTGTAGACTGGGCTTACTGGGTTCCCTTGTCCCTGCTGGTATGGACTGTAGGTGTACTCTTGATACGCCTGCTGGGGTGCTTCATAGAAGTCCTGCCTCCTTGGAGGTCTTGCTTGTCTTTCCTCCCCAAGCGGGGTGTAAGCCCTGTTGTTTTGCTGTTGCCTAGGAGGCACGAATTGTTGCCTTCCCTCTGGGGGTGGCTCCTGGTAATATCTTCTTTGCTCCTCTCGCTGCCCTGCTCGAGGGTGCGAGTAGTGCTCTTCTGTCGGGATCTGCTCCTCCTCATGAGCTTCAGCGTAAGTCCCTTGGGTGTATGCCGGCCTTGCATATGCTGTGTGGGCGCGGTTATCATTTCTTTGTGCCGGCATCCCATATGGGTACCTTTGGGGTTGCTCCTCATAATAGTATCCCTCAGGGGGTGCCGTGTTGTGGGAAGGCACTCCCTGTTGTCCTCTTGCTCTCTGTGGCCTTCTTGTCCGGGGGGTGGAGGCTGTGGAGGACTCAGCCCCAGCTGGGCGTGAAGGTCCTCCCTCCTGGTTGTTCTGTTGTTGAGGAGGCTGTGGTATTTCTTGGGGCTCTGGATGCATTGGTTGCTTCCCAGGGTTAGGTTGCCTCCCTGGGGGTATGGGTTCTCTCCTCCGCCCATTGCCCCCGGGTGGGCGTTGGTGCCTAGACACCCTGCTGTTCGTCATAGCTCGTGTAATTGCCAGGCTTTCTGTCCGAAGCCCACAGACGGCGCCAAGTGTTAAGTTATGAGATCTAGGTCAACGGGGGTCGGCTTTGATCTCACTCCTTACGGGGGATGTGTGCGATCCGGTGTTCCTGAGCTGCTCTGCCTTAGCTTATCTTCTTCTTTCCTTCCTTCCTTCCTTTGCTTCTTCTCTCCTTCTACCCTGCAGAAGGGGCAATACCAGACACGGAGGGGGGGGGGTGGTGCCTGGTGAACCCTCTCCGATGCCTAAGTCAGTATTTTTCTAGAGAGATAAAGCTAGAGAGATGTCAGAGCTAAAATGTCCAAACGGCCAAGATGATCCAATGAGTTGTGAAGGTGGGGTATTTATAGGCAACGGTGTCATTAAGGTGGCTTAATGACATCGTTAGCCTTTAAACACAATTAATTAACCTTTAAGCACATAATTAAGACCTTAGGATTCGGAGGAGGTAGGCGGAGTGGACCGAGCATGGGAGTCCGAAGGTGGTGTCGGGGCCCTTGGGGGGGAGAAATCCGACCTCCAAGGGTAGGGGTTGGGTGAGGGCACCCAACCCCTCCTAGGGAGGGTGGGGTTGGCCAACCCCATCCCTCCTAGGAGGGATCGGGTTGGCCGACCCGATCTCCCCTAGGGGAGATCGGGTCGGTCCACCCGATCTCCCCTAGGGGAGGTCGGGTGTGGCCACCCAACCTCACCTAGGTGAGTTCGCCTCTGCCGGACGGGCGCTTCGGCCCCGTCCGAGCCGTCGATGTTCTCGCGAAGTGTCCGGGTTGAAGTTTCGATTTGCAATCATAAATGTGACGATAAAAATACAACGGTTCGGAAGTCAACGGGTTCAAATTGGGCGTATATCCATCAAGTTCCGCATTCACTTTGCTCCGAGAACGGCTATTAAGGGCCAGGCGTTGGCGGATTTCATAGCAGAGTCTACAGCCCCCGATCTAGAAGAAGCGGGCCCTGTAGAGTGGGCAACTATGGAAGTCCCGATCACAGAGCAGTCACAACAGCCCGACGCCGAAAATACTTGGGAGATGTATACCGATGGCTCCTCAAATTCAGAAGGGTCGGGAGCATGTTTCGTACTGATACCACCAGACGGAGGCGAGCCCCTCCGATATGCCTTGGCCTTGACATTCAGGGCTACCAACAATGAAGCTGAATATGAGGCTCTCATCACTGGCCTCAAGATTGCTAAAGGAACGGGAGTGGGTCACTTAAAGGTGAAGTGTGATGCTAACCTGATCGTGAACCAAGTCCAGGGGCGATACGAAGCAAAGAGCCCGATGATGAAAAAATACCTGCGGGAGGTGCAAACCCTGAAGGAGAGTTTCAAGAGCTTCGATATTGAGGCGATCCCGAGGGAGGATAATGTGGAAGCAGATGCCTTAAGCAAGTTCGCCTTGGGGGCACCCCTTGATGAAAGTCGGAAGGTGCATTTCTTGGAGAAGGTGGTCCTGTCAACCACCGATCAATCGGAGGTATGTGCCATTGAGATCAGATCGGAGGAGCCCACTTGGATGACCCCGATAGCCGCGTATCTGACTACGGGGGCAGTCCCCGATGATGAAGTAGCAGACGGAAAAATACGCCGAATCGCGCCCAATTATATGATGGTGGACAATCAACTGTACAAAAAGGGATATGTAACTCCCTACTTGAAATGTGTGGCTGAGCCCGAAACAAATCGGATCCTTAGGGAGGTGCACAAAGGACACCTGGCTTGTCATGAAGGGGCCCGATCCATCGTGAGGAAAGTGCTGAACCTGGGCTATTACTGGCCCTCGATGAACAAGGAGGCAACGATGCTAGTCCGATCCTGTGACGCTTGCCAGAGGTACGCCCCGAATATCGTGGCTCCAGCTGCCGATTTGACGTCCATCAAGAGTGCTTGGCCCTTCGCGCAATGGGGAATCGACTTGGTGGGACCCCTTCCAGTTGCCAAAGGTCAGTGCCGATATTTAGTCGGGGCTATTGATTATTTTTCAAAATGGATAGAAGCTAAGGCATTGGCCAAGACAACGGGGAACCATATCCTCAAATTCCTTCAGACCCATATCATATCCCTATACGGGATCCCCAAGGTGGTGATCAGTGATAATGGCCCTCCGTTTAACGGGGCTCAGTGGAAGGAGTACTTGCAGGAACTGAAAATTGAGAATCGGACAGCCTCTGTCCGTCATGCTCAAACCAATGGACAGGTGGAGTCAGCCAACAAGATCGTGATGGACGGCATGAAGAAGAGGGTCCATTCCTTGAAGGGCAAGTGGCTGGATGAGCTGGAAATTGTGCTTTGGGCTGTTAGAACCACACACAAACGATCGACTGGGGAGACTCCGTTTGGCCTTGTTTAAGGCACGGAAGCAGTTGCTCCCGTCGAAATAGCTGTGGCATCCCATCGGACGAGGTATTACGAACCTCAGTCGAATGATGAAATGAGGCGTCTGGACTTGAACTTGGTCGAAGAGAAGAGGCGGAGTGCTGAGGAGGTCCAGGCTCGGATGCGCTTGGCAACGGCCCGATATTATAATCGACGAGTCAAGTCTCGACAGTTCTTTGTCGGGGAACTGGTCTGGCGTCGGAACGAATTTACCCTTTTGGATCGGATCAAAAAAATGTCGCCAAAATGGGAAGGACCTTATAAGGTCGTGGGGATGCCAGCTCGAAATGCGTATAAGTTGGAAGACGTCGATGGCAATGTGTTGAAGCATTCTTTTAGTGGCGAACACTTGAAGAAATGTCATGCTTGATATTAAGTCGCCTTCAGTGGTGCAAGTTATTTATCGAAGTCGCCTTCAGTGGTGCAAGTTGTTTATCGTTTTGATTCGATGTAAACAGGTTTTGAGCCATCAATGAATAAAGAGGTTGCTTCCGATTAAATCGCCTTAAGTGGTGTAGCTAAATCGCCTTAAGTGGTGTGGTTCCGCCTTAAGTGGCGTAGTATCACCCTAAGGGGTGTAGCTAAATCGCCTTAAGTGGTGTGGTTCCGTTTAAGTGGCGTAGTATCGCCCTAAGGGGTGTAGTTAAATCGCCTTAAGTGGCGTGGTTCCGCCTTAAGTGGCGTAGTATCGCCCTAAGGGGTGTAGTTAAATCGCCTTAAGTGGCGTGGTTTTGCCTTAAGTGGCGTGGTTTTGCCTTAAGTGGCATGGTTTCGCCTTAAGTGGCGTGGTTTTGCCTTAAGTGGCGTGGTTTTGCCGTAAGTGGCGCGGTTCCGCCTTAAGCGGCACGATTAAATCGCCTTAAGTGGCGTGGTTTCGCCTTAAGTGGCACGATTAAATCGCCTTAAGTGGTGTGGGTAAAATGTCTTAAGTGACGCCACAAAATCACTCTAAGTGGTATGATCGAATTGCCTTAAGTGGCGTGGTTAATTCACCTTAGGTGGTGCAACGATAATCGGAACCAAAAGAGATTGATATTATAAAGATCCAAAAGGTTCACGACAAACGAAGGAAATTACAAAGATTCAGAAATAAATCAACTAAGCTTGATCCTTGGCAGCGTCGAGGGGAGCAGGGTCCACGAGGTCTGTGGCAATAGGCTCCGCGGTCGGAGGAACGGACTCTGGAAGATTGGCCGCGGGAGGATCGGACTTTGGGAAGTCAGCCGGTAAAGGGTCGATCATCGGGGGCTCAGTCGTCGGGAGGTCTGCACTTGGAGGCTCCACCGTGCCTTCAGCACCCGCAGCCCCCTCGGGGGTGTTGGCCCAGTCGCTCTCCTCAGAAAGGTTGAAGTACCTCTCCGCGAAGGGGGCGAGGGTCTGAGACTTGGTGAAATCGATGGCACCACCATACTCCAGATGGAGCTCTTCGACAACATTAAGCAGGGTGGTATCCACCTCCGCCGTACAGAACTTTACCGCGTCTAGTTGGAAAGCCTCGGAGCCCCGATAATCTTCCCGTCCCTTGGCCTCAGCCTCGGCCAGCTTGGTGGGAAACTCGGCAATCTCCCGCTCCATCTGTTGGGACCGGTTGGTGAGAAGGACCTTCTCAGCCTCCAGCCCCGCCTTGGCGTCCTCAAGGGCCTTCTTCTCGAGGACAAGCCTGTCCCGATCCTCCGCATGCCCCTGCTGCTCCTCATTGAGCCTTTGGCGCTCCTGCTTCAGCAACCTCTCAAAGTCGTGGACCTGCCTCAGGAGGTCCTGAGTCTTCTGATTAAGGAGGGCCTGCTCCTTAACCAGCTTCCCCCTCGACGATTCGGAGGCAGCCAGGTCCTCCTTGAGCTTGGCCTGGACCTCGGGGGCCGCCTTGGCTCGCTCCTCCTTCAGGGCCTCCTCCAGGGCCAGGATGTACCCGAAACAGCGGTGCTGGTCCGCCATTTCCTGTGGAAAAGAAGGGAAGGTTAGTACATGAGAATATTTTACATTATATACTTGTTGGATCACGGTGGAACTCCGGTACGGATCTTGACGGCAATCCTAGCTCCTTTGCTCCACGCAATCCTGCAAGAGGGGATAGACCGGGCGGTGACCCAGAATCCCTCTCCGATGCTTAAATGAGTTTCTCGTGTGACTGGCAAGCAACAATCTCAAAAGTATATCGAACTCAACGTAAGTGATCTGAGGTGACCTCCTGCCCTTTTATAGGCAAAGAGGTGCCTCAGGTACCTGGCGAACCGTTAGGGGTGGTTAGCCCTATCCCGCTTATCTCGTACACGATCTCGCGTATCTTAGCCATGCCCCGCGTATCTCGGCCACGATCCGTGTATCTTAACCACGTTCCGTATATCTCGGCCACGCCCCGCATATCTTGGCTTTATCCTCTGGCAACGAGTCCCGACTCCCGTCGGGGACTCCAGAGTTATCTCGTTGTGTCACCGCTCGGGGCCCCTCGTCATCGTGACAGGGCCAATCATTCTCAGGGATTCATCATCGGGGCCTACTTAAAGGCTTCTCGTCGGGAGCTTCTAGCTCCACTGTCGGGACCGACTCTGTCGGGACCCTGCTTCGTCGGGACTCCCTTCATCGGGACCCTTCTCCTAGGTCATCTTGACCCTTACTCTGGGCCTGGTGGGCCTGTTTGCCGTTTCTTCGCCGTTAAAGGGCCTGACGGCTATAGTCGGACCCATCATTTGCCCCCAAGACATGAGGGACTTTTAGTTCGTCGTGTCTTCCAACTCTCGATTTTCCAAGGCTAGAGTCGGGGATCTGTTCCTTGGTTCAGCTACTTAATCTTCTCTTCCACGTTTCCTCGGGGTTTTGTAGATAACTGTTATAACTTATATCCCAAGGGTCTCTTCGGTTTTCTTAGTGCATTAAATGCAGCAGATAATGGAGTGACGTTTTCGACCCACGTGCCTGATTTTTCGCGCCTGTCCTTTTCTGAAAAGTGCTTTTCAGGCCGTTTCATCATTACGCCCGTTGTCCTTTTGCACGTTTCATCTCAACGGTCCAGATTAAGACTCTTCGACTTCGACGATTCGGATCGAAGTGTCCTTTTAACTGTCTTCTTCGACTATAAAACCCTAGCCACGGTCACAATTTAACCTTTACCGTCTTCGAATTCTCAAAAGCTCTCTGCGATTCCTCTGCAATTCCAAGCTCTGTGCTTTCGAAAATCCTTGGAGTCTTCTCCGATCGTCTTTCCGGCGACATCTCGTTCATCTCCTTCAACCTCTACTCCACCATGTCTGGTAAGGAAACACTTCTTCGTTGTTTGTTTGTCCCTTTCTTTTTAATTTTTTCCAGAATCCCACTGTATTTTCTTGCCCTGGTTGCTTTTCAGACAGCGGTTCCAGCTCCGAGGGGAGAAAACCCTTTAAATTTGACTATGCTCCAAATGAAATTTCCACCACTGCTTATGATGCAGCTCTCCGAGAGGGTTGCATCACCATCACCTGGGAACCTCGCTTCCCGTATGCTCGACATCGTCCCTCGAGTGACCCTGAGGTTACTCGTCCCCAGAAAGGGGAGGTATTTGTCTCTACGGGACAAATATCAGCGGGGATCAGGTTCCCCTTTTGTGGTAACCTGGTCGAGCTGTGCCATCACTACCAAACACACCCCACTACCTTCTCTCCTCATGCTATCCGCATCTGGAACGCCTTTCAAGTCCTCTGCCTCCGACAGAAGTGGGTCTACAGCCTCCAACTCTTCAGGACCTTCTATGGGCTGAAATGCAACGAGGCGGGGGTTTGCGCCTTCTACCCTCGAATGCCCAAGTGGAGTAAGCAGCAGCTTGCCCGGCACGGCTGGACCAGTGACACCTGGAAGGTGGTCAAGGGTCGGGGACTCCTGATCGATACAGGGTCTGACAACAGTAGCTGGATGAGGAGCTACTTCTTCATCCAACATTCTTCTATCCCTTGGCCTCGGTGGGAGGTGGCAGCAGACCCTCCGCCTGCTTTCCACTCCTATGCTGATGAGGACTTCGAGACTCTTCAATTGATCCAGCTTTATCGTTGGGGGGAGTCTTACACTCCCCTCAATGCTAACTCTCTGGTGGAGCGGGACCTGGTGCATACCGGGGTCCGACTCCTCAGTATTGTCTCTGGGGGGCAGCTCTTCGACGGCCCTTCTAGCATGGTCCCTTGGGTAAAATTTCTAACTTTTTCTTCGTTTATCGTTTGCAGCCAAGAAGGTGTCTGTGGTGACCGATTTCTTCCTTAAGCAGGGGGAGACCGATGCTGTCCGCCCCTCGCGGAAGAGGAAGTCTGCCAAGAAGGCTGCTGCTGCCAGGTCGGGGTCTCCTTCAACAGAGCAGCCCAAGCGGCCACGGGTGGATCTGGACCAACTCTTCGAGGTCCAGAATGCTGAAGAAGGTAAACAACTCCGACTCGCTATTAAATCGTATAAAAGGATGGTTCCGTCGGACTTGATTTCCTCGACCAAGAAGGGCCGAATTGCTGATGTCAAAAAGATCCTTCGAGGCGAAACTCCCCGAGTTTTGAAGGCGGGCTATTATCACTACCGCGGGAAGGATCAATACGTCTCCCGACGTATCATTTGGTGTAAGAATCCCGATGAACTTCCTGACTACCTATCTGAAGCTCTTCATCCTCCAGGTGCAGGTCGCTCGGGAGCTTCCTCGGGTGCTGCAGCTTCTACAGATGCACCGCCTTCAGCGGGGGTGCCTTCCTCAACTGGAGAGAAGGCACCATCTGGTGAACAGTTTCGCCAGGTGGAGACTCTGGACTCCTCCGAGGAGACCGGCGGGGTTGACCCCCCTCAACAGCGTCGGAAGGCGGGGCAATCCCCCTTGAAACCAACCCCTCAGGGGCCGCCTCCTTCGTCTTCTCCGCAGCAGCGGGAGCTCTCTCCTATCCATGATTTTTCTCCCTCCCCCGTCCGGGCCGAGACGGAGATGTGCCCTTCTCTTCCCCGTCCCATCTCTCCCCTGGCTCTTGATGGGGACTTCTACAGGCCTTTCAACTCTTCACAGGCCGATGCCCCCTGGGCTCCGATCCAGACGCTCCAGGGAGTCCCGCTTACGCAAGGGGAACAGGACCAAGAACTGGCCCTGCATCTGCTGGCGGGTTCCATCCTGCCCTCTATGCGACATCCGATCCACCTCAATCGGACGCATATGCAGCGGGACGTCAGGGATATGGCTGTGCGCCGCATCGAGGTGAAACTTCACTTTTTCCTTGTTGATCAATAAATCGAGTCTTTTGTCCTTCTAACACTTTTTCCTTTTGATTGCAGGAGCTCGGGGATTACAACCGCCTCATCGGGTACGTCATTGCCTATGATGAGGCCCGGGAGCGGGACCGAGGAGTCCACGAGCAGCTTCAGGCGGATCTCAAGGCCTCCCAGTCTTCGCGGGGGAAGCTGGCCAAAGAGCTGGCTGCCCTTAATGAGAAGATTCGGGGCCTTCAACAGCAGATCGCGGACTTCGAGGGGCTCTTGAGGCAAGAGCGGCAAGAGCGGGGGGCTCTCGTGGATCGGCTGACCCAGGAGAAGAAGGCCGCTGAGGACCAGCTGGTCCTCGAGAAAAAGGCTCTGGAGGAGCTGATCGCGGGGTTCCCGGCACAGCTGGCCGAAGCGGAGGCCAAGGGTCGGGAGGAGCTGATCGCGGGGTTCCCGGCACAGCTGGCCGAAGCGGAGGCCAAGGGTCGGGAGGACTATCGGAGGTCGGAGGGCTTCCAAGCTGATGCCCTGAAGTTCTTCGGCGCGGAGGTGGAGAACACTCTCTTCAACGCCGTTGAGGAGCTCCACCTGGAGTACGGGGACGCCATCAACTTCGACAAGTCTCCTTCCCTTGCTCCTTTTGCGAAGAAGTACTTTGCTCTTTCCGAGGAGAGTGATGGGGGGAGTACCCCCGTAATTGTCGGGGACGCCTCTGAGCTTCCAAGTGCAGACACCCCGATAGTCGATCCTCCCGAAGTCAATCCTGTGGACCCCTCTGCTGCCATCTCCGCGGACCCAGCTGCTGCCGATGCTGCTGATAAGGACCAAGCTTGAATGCTTTTATCTTTTTAGAGTCCTTGTATCCTCTTCTCTTGCGTTGTTGTCGGGCCTTCGAGCCCTTTATCAATATTAGACTCCTTTAATTCCGATCTTTTGTTGCACATCTCCGAGTGACTTTCTTCGATTCTTATACGCCCTCCCGACGAGTTAATAACTTGCACACTTGAGGCGACTTAACATCGAGTGCATCACTTAAGACGACTTAGTTTTTAGCTGCCGAAAACCTCGACACAAATTTTCGTACGTCCCTTCCGACGATTTAATAACTTGCACCACTTAAGGCGACTTAACATCGAGTGCATCACTTAAGACGACTTTCGGATACTTAGAATAAACCTAAGTGTTTGTCCACCACTTAAGACGGCTTTATCGGGTGCATCACTTAAGACGACTTTTGAATATTTAGAATAAATCTAAGTATTGTGCACCACTTAAGGCGACTTTCGTCGTGCACCACTGAAGGCGACTTTCGTCGTGCACCACTGAAGGCGACTTTCGTCGTGCACCACTGAAGGCGACTTTCATCGTGCACCACTGAAGGCGACTTTCGTCGTGCACCACTGAAGGCGACTTTCTTCGTGCACCACTGAAGGCGACTTTCATCGTGCACCACTGAAGGCGACTTTCATCGTGCACCACTGAAGGCGACTTTCATCGTGCACCACTGAAGGCGACTTTCGTCGTGCACCACTGAAGGCGGCTTTCATCGTGCACCACTGAAGGCGACTTTCGTCGTGCACCACTGAAGGCGACTTTCATCGTGCACCACTGAAGGCGACTTTTACACTTAGCATAAATCTAAAGACAAATCTTATTTGGAAGCGACCTCTTTATTAATTGGCATAAGATAAGCTTACATCGAATTAAACGATAAACAGCATACACCACTTAAGGCGATTTTACATCGGGCACCACCTAAGGCGACTTTATCGGGCACCACTTAAGGCGACTTTATCGGGCACCACTTAAGGCGACTTTATCGGGCACCACTTAAGGCGACTTTATCGGGCACCACTTAAGGCGACTTTCTTCAAGCATGGTGTTTCTTCAATTGTCGCCACTGAAAGAATGCTTTAACGTTCTGCCATCGAGGTCTTCCAACTTGTATGCATTTGGAGCTGGCATCCCCACGACCTTATAAGGTCCTTCCCATTTTGGTGACATCTTGTTGATTCGATCCAAAAGGGTGAACTCGTTGCGACGCCAAACCAGCTCCCCGACAAAGAACTGTCGGGACTTCACTCGCCGATTGTAGTACCTGGCCGTCGCTAAACGCATTCGAGCTTGGACTTCATCGGCTTCCCGCCTCTTCTCTTCAAGTAAGTCCAAGTCCAGACGTCTCACTTCGTCGTTCGTTAGGGGCTCGTAATATCTCATCCGATGGGACGCCACAGCTACCTCCACAGGGGCGACAGCTTCCGTGCCATAAACGAGGCCAAACGGAGTCTCTCCTGTTGATCGTTTGGGTGTCGTTCTAACAGCCCAAAGCACATTTTATAGTTCGTTCAGCCACTTGCCCTTCAAGGCATAGACCCTTTTCTTCAGGCCATCCATCACGATTTTGTTGGCTGACTCCACCTGGCCATTAGTCTGAGCATGGCGTACGGAGGCGGTCCGATGCTCGACGTTCAGTTCTTCCAGATATTCCCTCACCTGAGAGCCGTTAAACGGTGGGCCATTGTCGCTGATCACCACCTTAGGAATCCCATATCTGGACACGATGTGGGTTTGGAGGAACTTGACGATCTGGTTCCCCGTTGTCCTGGCCAATGCTTTCGCCTCTATCCATTTCGAAAAATAATCGATAGCTACAAGTAAATACTTACATTGTCCTTGTGCTTGCGGAAGAGGTCCCACCAAGTCGATGCCCCACTGTGCGAAGGGCCAAGCGCTCTTGATGGATGTCAAGTTAGCAGCTGGAGCCACGATACTCGGGGCGTACCTCTGGCACGCGTCGCATGATCGGACCAACGCCGTTGCTTCTTTGTTCATCGTGGGCCAATAGTAGCCTAAGTTCAACACCTTCCTCAAAATGGATCGGGCCCCTTCGTGACAAGCCGCGATCCCCTCATGCATTTCCTTCAGGATTCGGTTGGTGTCGGGTTCTGCTACACACTTCAGGTACGGAGTCGAGAACCAGCCCTTCTTGTACAGTTGATTGTCCAGCATTACATAATTAGACGCGATCCGACTTATCCTGTCTGCCGCTACTTTATCCTCGGGGATTGCCCCCGTAGTCAGATACGCGACTATCGGGGTCATCCAAGTGGGCTCTTCCTCCGGTTTCGCTTCAACGGTGCACACCTGCGTGGGGTCGATGTTTGACAAGATCACCTTCTCCAGGAAGTGCACCTTCCGATTTTCTTCCAAGGGTGCCCCCAGGGCGAATTTTCTCAAGGCGTCTGCCTCTACGTTCTCCTCCCTTGGAATAGCCTCGATATCGAAGCTTTTGAAGCTCTCTCTCAGGGTTTGTACCTCTCGCAGATACTTCTTCATTATCGGGCTCTTTGCTTCGTATCGCCCTTGAACCTGGTTCACGATTAACGCCGCGTCGCACTTCACTCTTAAGTGATCGATTCCAGTGCCATTTGCGATTTTCAGGCCCGTGATAAGAGCTTCATACTCCGCTTCATTGTTTGTGGCCTTGAATGTTAAAGCCAAGGCATATCGGAGTGGTTCACCTTCACCCGGTGGTATCAACAAGAAACCCGCTCCTGATCCGTCTGAACTCGCAGAGCCATCCGTATACATCTCCCATATATTTTCCTTGTTTGGCTGTTCTGATTGCTCTGCCCTCTCTGGTTATTCTTCTGTCGGGACCTCCATGGTTGCCCCCTCTACAGGGCCCGTTTCTTCTAGATCGGGGGCTGTAGATTCTGCTATAAAGTTCGCCAATGCCTGGCCCTTGATTGCCGTTCTTGGAGCAAAGTGTATTCGAAACTCACTGAGCTCTACTGCCCATTTCACCAATCTCCCCGACGCATCCGGTCGGTTCAAAAAATGCTTCAAAGGCTGGTTCGTTAGCACAGTGATCTCGTGTGCGTGGAAATATGGCCTTAGCTTCCGGGCAGTAATTATCAACGCAAAGAGGTACTTCTCAACGGCGAGATAGTTCAATTCAGATTTGGCAAATGCCTTGCTTACATAATAGACGGGGACTTGATTACCCTCGACAACCTTTACTAACACAGAGCTAATAGCAAATTCGGAAACAGCCAAATAAAGGAAGAGCGGCTCGCCTGGAACCGGTTTCGCCAGCGGCGGGAGTGTGCGGAGATGCTGCTTGAGTGCTTGGAACGCCTCTTCACATTTGACGGTCCATTCGAATTTTTTGTTGGCCCTCAAGACTTCAAAAAACGGCATTGATCGGTCGCTGGCTTTGGACAAGAAGCGGTTCATTGCAGCTAGTCGGCCATTCAGTACTTGCACCTCCCGATGGTTTATCGGAGACTGCATTTCCTCGATTGCTCTCAACTTCTCTGGGTTCACCTCAATTCCTCTTTGGCTCACCATGAAGCCCAAAAATTTCCCTGAGTGGACTCCGAAGGCACATTTCGTCGGGTTCAAGCGAACTTGATGAAGCCTCATCCGCTCAAACGCCATGGTAAGGTTGTGCACGTGATCCTCGGCTTGTCGGGACTTTACCAGCATATCATCCACGTAAGCTTCCATGGTTTCTCCCAGCATATCTCCATACAGCTTGTTCACCATCCGCTGGTAGGTTGCCCCTGCGTTGATCAACCCGAAAGGCATGACATCGTAGTGATAGATGTCGCTGTCTGCATAAAACGCAGTGTGGGGGGCATCTTCCTTGGCCATCTTGATCTGGTTGTAGCCTGAATATGCATCCATGAAACTCAGCAGCTCATGTCCCGATGTGGCATCCACCAGCTGGTCAATCCTCGGGAGTGGATAGCAATCCTTTGGACAAGCCTTGTTCAGGTCGCGGAAGTCCACGCACATTCGCCACTTCCCGTTAGTCTTCTTCACCAGCACTGGGTTGGCGACCCAAGTCTGGAATCGGAGCTCCCTAATGAAACCAGCATCGAGCAACCTGCCCACTTCTTGCTGGATCGCGATTTTCTTATCTGTGCCCCTTCGGACGCCTCTTCTGCGTGATAGGCTTGATTGCGGGGTCTATCTTCAGCTCGTGCACGATCACGTCGGGGCTGATTCCTGGCATATCGCTGGGGGACCAGGCAAACAGCTCTTTGAACTCTTTCAGCAATTCCACCAATTTTTGGGCTGTCTCCTCAGTTAGGGCAGACCCGATTTTCACCTTCCTCTGGGGTCCGTCGATCTCGACTTCTTTCAGATCTTCTACGGGGGCGGGACGCCCAAACTCTTCTCTGGGGTCTGTGTCTGTCTGGAGGACAGTCATAGCCTCTCGTCTCCTCCTCCGAGTGGCGTTAACATAGCATTTTCGGGAGGCCACCTGGTCTCCCTTGACTTCCCCGACTCCGTGGTCGGTCGGGAACTTCATCTTCTGGTGTACAGTCGAGGCAACCGCCATCAGGGGATTGATGGTGGTTCTCCCGATAATTGCGTTGTAGGTCCCTGCAGAATCAACCACGACAAATTCCACATTCCTCCTTTCTGACTTCCACCCACTACCAAACTCCACTGGTAAGGTGATTACTCCCAGCGGGTAGGAAGTTGAGCCAGAAAATCCAACCATCGGGAAGTTTGCTTCCTTCAGATCCTTCTTCGTCTTCCCCATGGCTTCCAGCGCGTCCATGAATAGAATGTCGGAGGAGCTCCCTCCGTCGATTAGGATTCTCTTCATCTCGAACCCATCTACATCCAGGGTTACCACCAGGGCATCGTCGTGCGGAGTCTCCACGCCTATGAGGTCCTCTGATGAGAAGGAGATCACCATCTCTTCCTTCAGGGTCCAAGATCGGGACCTTTTACCCAGCACCACCGCTGTAGGGATCCTGGAGGCGTAAACCTCTCGAGCGGATGAGGTATCTCCTCCAGCAGCAAATCCTCCATGAATCACGTTGATGACTCGTCTTTCTTTGCGAACACCAGATGACTCTGGATTAGTTCTCTTCTTCTTCGGGGACCGATCGCGGGATCGGGAACGGGACCGCGATCGAGACCGAGAGCGGGACCTGCAGCGTTTGTCCCCGACGAACTCCTTGAGCTTTCCCTTCTGGATTAGCTTTTCAATCTCCTTTTTCAGCTCCCGACAGTGATTGGTGTCGTGGCCATTTGCGCGGTGAAATCGACAATAGCGATCTGTGCGGGACCCGAGGAATTCTCCATCTTTCTTCGGGGGGTACCTGGAGATACCTTGTCGTTCCATGACTGTCAGCACTTCCGCCATGGAGCAGTTGAGAGGAATGTCGAGATCTTCCCTCTTATCCTTCCTTGAAGAACGTCTGTCGTCCCTCCGATCCGGACGACCTCGATTCTTGCTGCTGTCGGGTTTACCCTTCGACTTACGATCGTCGAAAGGTTTACTCGACTGCTTCCCTTTATTTGACTTTGGGGGCTCCAGTTCTCCCGCAGCTATCTTGGACTCCTGGACATCAATCTGCCGCTTCACCCTCTTCTGCAAAGCCTCCATATTCCACACAGCCTTCTCAGCCACGCTGTGCATCAAGTCGGAGCCATAGGGGGCTGTCAGGTTCCGAATAAAAGTGCGGATGGTCTCGCCCTCCGAGATTTCCTCGCCTATCTCTGCTACGCTGGCTGTGTACCGCTGGTAATAGTTTGCCAGCGACTCGTCGGGCCTCTGCACCACCTGGGTTAGAGACCTCACGCTCTTCAGCAATCGTCTGCGGCCCTGATATTGTCGAATGAAACGGTCGTGCATGTCCGCCCAACAGGTAATGCAGCCTGGGGGCAGGCTGAAGAACCAGGTTAGGGCTCTTTCTCCGAGTGTGTTTGGGAACAGTGTGCACACTATATCTTCGTTCGGGGCTCTACCCAGACACGCCATAAGATGCTTCTGGACATGACGAACTGGATCTCCTTCGCCATCATATTCCTTAATCTCGGGGATACCCAGCCCAGGTGGGGCGAGGGTGTCTATTAGCCGGGGAACGAAGGGATGAGTGGACCGATCCCTCAGTTCCGACACCAGCGGCTTCTGTTCTCCCATACAGATGTTCACGATCTTTACCACCTGGTCGGGAGTGATGGGACCATTCAGGGGAATGGTCCTATGCTGTAGTGGTCCTGGCCCATCAACCACGAACCTTTCCGGCTGACCAGTTGCCCTACCTCTGTCCTGGCCTCGGGGCGGGGCTTCCTGTGCATTCTGACCCTCTGTTGGTAGGGTTGCTTCCTCCAGCGGGGCCATCTCCTCCTGCCTCCTGGCAGCATCCCTTCGGTCTAAGAGAGCCTCGACAGCCGCCAGAAACATGGGCATGGCTTCGGCCACGGCCCTCGTCAAATCTGCAGCCGGGGGAGCCTCCTGCCCCCTGTTATCCTGGTGTTGAGGGGCAACGTCTTCGGGATGCGATCCATTGTGTCCTCCTGTCTGGGAGAGCTCAGCCGGGGGATGGTTCTGGTTTTCCCCTTGTTCTGGTACTGAATTCAGGTTCGTTGCAGTGGGGTGACGGGAACCACCAGATTGTCCTCTCTTGTTCTTGCCAGCCGCCATCGATCGAGTAGAAGGCATATTAGCTTTTTGTTTGATTCCCACAGACGGCGCCAATGTTGGATCACGGTGGAACTCCAGTACGGATCTTGACGGCAATCCTAGCTCCTTTGCTCCACGCAATCCTGCAAGAGGGGATAGACCGGGCGGTGACCCAGAATCCCTCTCCGATGCTTAAATGAGTTTCTCGTGTGACTGGCAAGCAACAATCTCAAAAGTATATCGAACTCAACGTAAGTGATCTGAGGTGACCTCCTGCCCTTTTATAGGCAAAGAGGTGCCTCAGGTACCTGGCGAACCGGTAGGGGTGGTTAGCCCGTATCCCGCTTATCTCGTACACGATCTCGCGTATCTTAGCCATGCCCCGCGTATCTCGGCCACGATCCGTGTATCTTAACCACGTTCCGTATATCTCGGCCACGCCCCGCATATCTTGGCTTTATCCTCTGGCAACGAGTCCCGACTCCCGTCGGGGACTCCAGAGTTATCTCGTTGTGTCACCGCTCGGGGCCCCTCGTCATCGTGACAGGGCCAATCATTCTCAGGGATTCATCATCGGGGCCTACTTAAAGGCTTCTCGTCGGGAGCTTCTAGCTCCACTGTCGGGACCGACTCTGTCGGGACCCTGCTTCGTCGGGACTCCCTTCATCGGGACCCTTCTCCTAGGTCATCTTGACCCTTACTCTGGGCCTGGTGGGCCTGTTTGCCGTTTCTTCGCCGTTAAAGGGCCTGACGGCTATAGTCGGACCCATCAATACTAAGTGTAAAAACAGGAAGCCTTACCTCCACACGGCAAACGGCCATAGCGCGAATGTCCGCGTGGATGACCTCCTGATCCAAGGAGAGTGGAACCTTCACAGATGGCGGAACTGAACCTGCCAGCAGGTGCAGACCCAGTTCCGCTGATACATTGTCCCAACGCAGCGGGACCCCCCGCAATGACTCGATCGGGGTCCAGGGAGCCGCCGCCTGGTCGGGGGTGTAAACCTGATAAAAACTCCCGTCTAAGGGGATAGGAGGAATGAAGGACTGGATATCGGAGGTGCGTGCCTCCGAGCCACCGTGAGAACCCGTCGTCCCTTCAGGAGTCAGGCTCAGAACCGGCGAATGCTGTTGTGCCGGGGAAGACGGAGGCAAACCTTCGGGTGTCGGCTCCAATGAGGTCTGCCTCGCCCCCCGACGACGAACTAGGGGCTGACCCTACGGAACTGGCTGTCCGTCAGGACGTCTTCAGGACGTCTTCAATCCCCGACGGAACTGGCCGTCCGTCAGGACGTCTTCAATCCCCGATCCTCCGGGGGCAGGAAGAGAAAAGAGGGGCTCCCCGACCCGTGCGTCGGATGGAGGCTCTCCCGCCGAAGCTCCAGCTCCCGATCGACCTGCAGCTGGAGGACGAGAAGCTTCAAAAAGAAAGTCAGGAAGTTGATCAGGATCCTTACACCAGATGACGCGACGGGAGAGATACTGATCCTTCCCGTGATAATTGTAGTAACCCGCTTTGAGGATGCGAGGAGTCTCTCCTTGCAGGATACGGTTGATCCCCTCGATTATGGCCTTCTTATCGGATGGGATTAACTCCTTGGGAATACGCCTCCTGTATAATCAAATTGCTAAGCGGAGCTGTTTACCTTCCTCGGGAGTCTTGGTGTTGAAGATTTGCTCCATCTTCTCCACCCGGGCCTGCTTGATCTGCTCCGGGGTCGGAGGTGCCGATGAGGAGGTGGCCCTCTTCGAAGACTTCCTCTTCCTCGCGGGGCGTTGGACAGCATCGGTCTCCGCCTGCTTAAGCACGAGATTGGTCAGCAATGATACCTTCTTAGCTGCAAAGACGAAAACGAAAGCGTAGTTAGAACATTACCCAAGGAACGAGGTTAGAAGGGCCGTCGAAGAGTTGACCCCCGGAGGCGACATCAAGGAGTCGGATCCCGGTCAGAACCAGGTCCCGCTCCCCGATGGAGTTGGCGTCTAGGGGAGCGAAAGAGTCCCCCCAACGATAAAGCTGGATGCAGTGGAGAATCTGGAAATCCTCCTCGGAGTAAGTGTGAAAAGCGGGAGCAGGGTCCGCTTCAACCTCCCATCGGGGCCACGGAATAGAGCTGTTTCGGATGAAGAAATAATTCCTCTTCCAGCCACTGTTGTCGGGCCCCGAGTCAGTGATGAGCCCCCGACCCTTGGCGACCTTCCAGGTGTCACCATTCCAGCTGTACCGAGAGATCTGCGCCTTGCTCCATTTAGGCATCCGCGGGTAGAAGGCACAGACCCCGACGTCATTGCACTTCAGTCCATAGAAGGTCCGGAAGAGTCGGAGGCTATAGGGCCATTGTTGGCGGAGGCAAAGGACGCGGAAGCCATTCCACACACGGATGGCATGGGGGGGGGGGGGGAGAAAGTAGTCGGATGTGTTTTGTAATATTTACACATCTCGACCATGTCACCACAGAAGGGGAAGCGGATCCCTGCCGATATTTGCCCGGTGGAGACAAATACCTCCCCTTCCCGGGGACGAGTGACCACAGGGTTACCCGGGACGCGAGGCCAAGGAAAAGGGAAGCGAGGCTCCCAGGTGGAAGTAATACACCCCTCCCGAAGAGCTGCATCATAAGCGGTGTCTGAAATCTCATTACAAGCATAATCGAACTTGAAGGGCTTCCTCCCCCCGGAACTGGACTCACCGTCTGAAAAGTAATCATGGCAAGAAAAGGCACAGTTGATTTTCGCAAAAGTTCGGGTAAGTTGATTGAGATAAAAGGAAAAACTATGTTATCAAGTTTTTTCGGAATCGAAGGAGGAAATCTTACCAGACATGTTGAATCGGAGAAGAAAGGATGATCTTGATGGTCGGAGATCCTGGTCACCGGAGTGTTGATCAGAAATGGAAAGGAGAGCTTGAGCTTTTGAAAACACAGAGAATGAAACGGTAGAGGAGAACTGAATAGTGCCAAGATTTGAGGTTTTATAGGAGAGAGGATAGGCAAAGAGACGTTGCGATCTGGACCGTTGAAGATGAAACGCCTCAACCCGAATCGTTGAAACACTAGGGACAAAACGGCTATAAAGCGCTTTTTCAGAAAAGCAGGCACGGGCACTCAAGCCGTCGCTTCATCACCCATCGCATTTAATAGTTGAGTAATCGAGAAATCTTTTCGGATTCGGTGGTTATCCTCGGAATATCGAGAAGTCTAGAGTTGGAAGACACGACGAACTATAAGTCCCTCGTGTCTTGGGGGCAAATGATGGGTTTCGATATAGCCGTTAGGCCCATAAACGGCGACTAAACGGCGAAGTAGGCACACTGGGCCCCAAAAGAGGCTTATAAGACCAATACGAGAGGACCCGACAAGGTCGGTCCCGACATACGAGCTGAACCCTCCCGATCCTACGCCTTTAAGTAGGCCCCGATGATACGCCTTTAAGTAGGCCCCGACGATATGCCTTTAAGTAGGCCCCGATATTGAATCCCTGAGAATGCTGGCCCTGTCCCGATGACGAGGGGCCCCGAGCGGTGACCAAACGAGATAACTATGGAGTCCCCGACATCCGTCGGGACTTGCCACCAGAGAACGAGGTCGGGAAACACGCCCACTATCAACATAGTGGGGAAGTGGCCTGAAAAGACGGAACGTGGGCTACTGGCCGAGATAAACGGAACGTGGCAGTTATCTCAACGGGTAACTGAGATGACTCCTACCCTATATAAAGGAAGGAGTTACCTCAGGATTGATACGTTCATACTTACATACTGATACTTGCTTGCCTGCATCGAGATACTCATTTAAGCATCAGAGAGGGATTCTGGGTCACCGCCCGGTCTATCCCCTTCTTGCAAGATTACTTGGAGCGAAGGAGTTCGGACTTCCGTCAAGAACGTACCGGAGTTCCAACCGTGATCCAACACCACCCTCAAAGCTGCTTGATAATGAGACTGTTTAGGCTTGTGAACAAACTGACTGAGATTTTGGACATAATAAGCAATGTCGGGTCTTGTCATGGTGTGATACAACAAACGCCTAACAATTCTTCGATATTGTTCCACATCAGCGTGTATTTTATCTGCAGAATTCAATCCGAACAACTGATCATATTCTGCTGTTGTTAGCTTAACATTCTGCTCCATGGGAGTGGCCACCGACTTTCCTTCCAATAAGCCAGCATCCTCTATTAGCTCAAGTGCATATTTGCGCTGATTCAAGACTATGCCTTCTTTTGAGCGTGCAACCTCAAGTCGAAGGAAGTAACGCAGTGTTCCTAGGTCTTTGAGTTTGAAATTTTGCTTCAAGATGGTCTTTAATTCAGCAATGAGGGTTTCGTCCGAGCCAGTGATCATCAAATCATCCACGTACACTAAAATATGAACCTGATTCCCATTGTGAAACTTGCTGAATAATGAATAGTCAAATTTACTCTGACTATATCCATGGAGTAATAAGTACTCTGTTAACTTAATGTTCCATTGACGAGAGGCTTGTTTTAAGCCGTATATTGATTTTAATAGCTTGCAAACCTGTCGTGTTTCCCCTGTCCTCTTCTCTTTATCATCTGTAAAACCCGGTGGGACACCCATGTACACTTCCTCACTCAGATCGTCTTGCAAAAACGCATTATTGACATCCATATGATAGAGAGACCATCCACGGGCTGCTGCAATACTCAAGATCGTCCTCACCGTCACCATTTTCACAACCGGTGAAAATGTCTCTTTGAAGTCCACCCCCTCCTTTTGTGTGTAGCCCTTGGCCACCAAACGAGCTTTATACCTCTCTAGTGTACCATCTGAATGATATTTGGCTTTAAAGACCCATTTACAACCAATAGATTTTTTATTCGGTGGTAGATTCACCAAAACCCAGGTTTGATTGTCTTGAAGAGCAGCAATTTCTTGTTTCATTCCATCAACCCAATGTGGATTTGAAGCAGCTTCATGAAAAGAAGTGGGCACTCTGACCTTTTCTAATTCTCCAAGAAAACAACGATATGAATCGAAGAGATTAGAATAATTAACTGCTTCACAAGTGAGAATATAATCACGCTGCCACCCCGGTGCTTGACGTGAACGTGTTGAACGACAATCCATTTGTTGCAGTGAGGCATCTGTTGGATCACGGGCGAAGCTCCGTTACGTCCTTGACAGAATGTTCGGACTCCTAAGCTCCGCGTGGTCCTGCACAAGGGGATGACCTGGGTGGTGACCCAGAATCCCTCTCCGATGCTTAAATGAGTACAGTAATCAATGGGGTGGTAAGCACAAGAGTATAAGTTCGTCTTAGATGATGGTTTTCTGAGGTAACTTCCTCCTTTATATAGGAGGGGAAGTTACTCAGTTACCTGTTACTGCGCCTGGCAGTTTTGCCCATGATTCCGTGTATCTCGCCACGATTCCACATATCTCGGCTGGGATTCCATATATCTCGCCCCACGCTCCGCGTATCTTACCCGTACCTCCGCGTATCTCGGGCACGCCCTGCGTATCTCGGGGGAGATTATCTATATCTTAACCGTCTTCCCACTACTCTCATCTAGTAGGCGGGTTTCTCGGTCTTATCCTCTGATCACAAGTCTCGACTCCTGTCGGGGACTCCAGAGTTGTCTCATTCTAGATCACCACCCAGGACCTTCAGTCTCTACGGGACAGGTCCAGCCTCTGCGGGGCTTTATTATCGGGGCCTTTACTAAGGCATATCGGGGCCTACTCAGAGGCTTCTTGCCGGGAGCATTCAGCTCATTCATCGGGACCGCCGAAGTCGGGACCCTTCGTGCTGGGCCTCTGGGCCTTCCAGGCTTTTCACGAGGCCCACTGGACCTACTCGCCGTCCATTGGCTGTTAACGGGGCTAACGATTACATCGGAACCCATCATTTGCCCCCAAGACATGGGGGACTTTTAGTTCGTCATGTCTTCCAGTTCAGATCTCTTGACCTCTCTTGTCGAAGGTTCTCGCTTTCATGCCTTCCGATATCACCGTCGGAGGCCTTTGTCTTCGCACCTCCCGATACTACCGTCGGGGATTTTCACATTCACTTTCCTCCCGATACTGCCGTCGGAGGCTTTTGTTTTCATACCTCCCGATACCGCCGTCGGAGGCTTTTGTCTTCATACCTCCCGACACCGCCGTCGGAGACTTTTGTCTTCATACCTCCCGATACCGCCGTCGGAGGCTTTTACCTTGGGTACAATTCTTGAATATGACTCTCCCAATTCTTCGGTCCATCACTTAAGATGACTTCATACACCCTTCCGATGCTTCACAATGACTTACCACTTAAGGTTTCTCATCCAAAATCGGGGCTTCACCACTTAAGGATTCTCGTCCAGAATCGGGACTTCACCACTTAAGGCTTCTCGTCCATAATCGGGACTTCACCACTTAAGGCTTCTCGTCCATAATCGGGACTTCACCACTTAAGGCTTCTCGTCCAAAATCGGAACTTCACCACTTAAGGCTTCTCGTCCAAAATCGGGACTTCACCACTTAAGGCTTCTCTTCCCTGCCTTTCAAGGCCATTTTCATACCCTTTAGGGCTTTCATTGCGTCTCTACTGGACGGCTTTCATTGCGTCTCTACTGGACGGCTTTCATTGCGTCTCTACTGGACGGCTTTCATTGCGTCTCTACTGGACGGCTTGATCGTACCCGTTAAGGCTTTTTGTCGCATCATATAGACGACTTACACGGACCTGTTAAGGCTTTTTCATACCCGTTAAGGCTTTTGGCCGCATCATATAGACGACTTACGCGGACCCATCAGGGTCTTTTCATACCCGTTAAGGCTTTTGGCCGCATCATATAGACGACTTACGCGGACCCATCAGGGTCTTTTCATACCTAGGCTTTTGGTTGCATCATATAGACGACTTACGTGTACCCCGTAGGGCTTTTGTCCGTACCCGTTAAGGCTTTTGGCCGCGTCATATAGACGACTTACGCATCCCCTGCGGGGCTTTCATCGTACCTCGGAAGGCTTTTGTCGCGTCACTCAGGACGTCTTACTCGGATTGATAGATAACTTGCGCCATTCGCGGCGACTTAATATCAAACATGATACTTCTTCAAGTGTTCGCCACTGAAGGAATGCTTCAACGTCTTGCCTTCGAGATCCTCTAACTTGTATGCATTGGGCGCTGGCATCCCCACGATCTTGTAGGGTCCTTCCCATTTTGGTGACAGCTTGTTGATCTGGTCTTGATGAACAAACTCATTCCTCCGCCAGACAAGTTCTCCTACGAAGAATTGTCGGGACCTGACACGCCGATTGTAGTATCGGGCTGTTGCCAAACGCATTCGGGCCTGGACTTCATCAGCCTTCCACCTCTTTTCCTCGAGTAGGTCTAAGTCCAGACGTCTCATTTCCTCGTTTGTCAGAGGCTCGTAATATTTCGCGCGATGGGACGCCACCGCTATTTCCATGGGAGCGACCGCCTCCGTGCCATAGACCAGGCCAAACGGAGTTTCTCCTGTTGATTGCTTGGGTGTTGTTCTCACAGCCCACAGCACGCTCTCGAGCTCATCCAGCCAATGGCCCTGCAAGGCATAGACTCTCTTCTTCAGGTCATCCATCACGATCTTGTTGGCTGACTCTACCTGGCCATTGGTCTGAGCGCGGCGGACTGAAGTGGTCCGATGCTCGATGTTTAGTTCTTCCAGGTACTCCTTTAACTGAGCCCCATTGAACGGAGGGCCGTTGTCGCTGATCAACACTCGAGGAACCCCGTACCGGGATACAATCTGAGTTTGAAGGAACTTGAGGATTTGCTGCCCCGTCGTTCTAGCCAATGCCTTAGCCTCTATCCACTTTGAAAAGTAGTCGATGGCCACGAGCAAATACTTGCACTGACCTTTCGCTTGGGGAAGAGGTCCCACCAAATCAATCCCCCATTGCGCGAAGGGCCATGCACTCCTGATGGGCATTAAGTCCACGGCGGGAGCCACGATATTCGGAGCGTACTTCTGGCATGTATCACAGGATCGGACCATTGCTGTCGCCTCCTTGTTCACCGAAGGCCAATAATAGCCCAAGTTCAACGCCTTCCTCACGATAGATCGGGCCCCTTCATGACAGGCCGCGACTCCTTCGTGTAGCTCTCTCAGGATCCGATTCGTGTCGGGCTCCGCCATGCATTTCAGAAAAGGCTTCACATGCCCCTTCTTGTATAATTGGTTGTCCACCATCGCGTAGTTGTCTGCAATCCGACGCAATCTGACGGCTGCCACCTTATCATCGGGGAGTACCCCCGTAGTTAGGTACGTGACCATCGGGGTCATCCAAGTGGGCTTCTCCTCTTCCTCCGATCCTGTCTCAATAGCACAGACCTCCACCGGGTCAATGTTTGAGATGATCACCTTTTCTAGGAAATGTACCTTCCGATTCTCCTCGGGGGCCACTCCCAGGGCAAACTTGCTCAAGGCACCCGCTTCCGCGTTCTCTTCCCTCGGGATCGCCTCGATATCAAAGCTTTTGAAGCTTCCCTTCAAAGTCTGCACCTCATGCAAATATTTCTTCATCGTCGGGCTTTTAGCCTCATAGTTCCCCTGAACTTGATTTACAACCAAGCTAGCATCGCACTTCACTTTTAAATGGTCGACCCCCGTACCCTTGGCAATCTTAAGGCCTGTGATGAGAGCCTCATATTCTGCTTCGTTGTTGGTGGCTTTGAATGTCAACGCCAGGGCATACCGTAAGGGCTCACCTCCACCGGGCGGTATCAACACGAATCCTGCACCCGAGCCTTCTACACTCGATGAACCATCAGTGTACATCTCCCAGGTGTTCTCCTCATTTGGCTGTTCTGGCTGCTGTTCTGTTGTCGGAACTCCTTCCATGGTTGCCCCCTCTGCGGGACCCGTTACTTCCAGATCGGGTGCCGTAGACTCAGCTATAAAATCTGCCAACGCCTGGCCCTTAATAGCGGTCCTCGGAGCGAAATGAATGCGGAACTCAGTCAGCTTGATGGCCCATTTTACCAATCTCCCCGACGCCTCCGGTCGGTTCAAAAAGTGTTTCAAGGGCTGATTAGTCAATACCGTGACTTCATGTGCATGGAAGTAAGGTCGGAGCTTTCGAGCGGCAATTATCAACGCGAAGAGATACTTCTCAATAGCGGGATATTTTATTTCAGACTTGGCAAACGCCTTGCTTACATAATAGATAGGCACTTGGTTGCCCTTGACAATCTTAATCAGAACAGAACTAACAGCCATATCGGAAATAGCCAAATAGAGATAGAGCGGCTCGCCTGGAACTGGTTTTGCCAACGGCGGAAGGGTACGGAGATGCTGCTTGAGTGCCTGGAACGCCTCCTCGCACTTGTCGGTCCATTCGAACTTCTTGTTAGCCCTCAGCACCTCAAAAAATGGCATGGCTCGGTCACTTGCCTTGGATAGGAAGCGATTCATCGCGGCCAACCGGCCATTCAGCACCTGGACCTCCCGATGAGTCTTTGGGGACTGCATCTCCTCGATTGCTCGCAGCTTCTCGGGGTTCACCTCGATTCCTCTCTGGCTCACCATGAACCCTAGGAACTTCCCCGAGTTCACCCCGAAAGCACATTTGTCGGGGTTCAGCCGAACCTGATGGAACTTCATTCACTCAAATGCCGCCGCCAAATTCTGGACATGGTCTCCTGCCTGTCGGGACTTCACCAGCATGCCGTCCACATATGCCTCCATGGTTTTCCCCAGCATGTCCCCGAACAACTTGTTCACCATCCGCTGGTAAGTTGCTCCGGCATTGATCAATCCGAAGGGCATCACGTCGTAATGGTAGACGTCGCTGTCAGCGTAGAAAGCTGTGTGAGGGGCATCCTCCTTCGCCATCTTGATCTGATTGTACCCGGAGTAGGCATCCATGAAGCTCAGCAGCTCATGTCCCGATGTGGCATCCACCAGCTGGTCGATCCTCGGCAGCGGGTAGCAGTCCTTCGGACATGCTTTGTTCAAGTCGCGGAAGTCGACACACATCCGCCACTTTCCGTTACTCTTTCGCACCAGCACTGGGTTAGCCACCCAAGTCTGGAATCGGAGTTCTTTGATGAATCCAGCATCGAGCAGTCTGCCCACCTCCTGCTGGATCGCGATCCTCTTGTCCGCGCCCATCGGACGCCTTCTCTGCGCGATAGGCTTGATTGCGGGGTCTATCTTCAGCTCGTGCACTATCACGTCGGGGCTGATTCCTGGCATATCACTCGGGGACCAGGCAAACAACTCCTTAAACTCCTTCAAGAGGTCGATCAACTCTCTGGCTCTTTCCTCCGACAAAGCAGAGCCGATCTTCACCTTCCTATGAGACCCATCAATCTCCACTTCCTTCAAATCCTCCATGGGGGCGGGACGCCCATACTCCTCTCGAGGATCGGTATCGGTTTGAAGGACAGTCATGGCCTCCCTTCTTCTTCGTCGGGTGGCGTTAACATAGCATTTTCGCGATGCCACCTGGTCGCCCTTGACCTCTCCGACCCCATTGTCAGTCGGGAACTTCATCTTCTGGTGGACCGTCGAGGCGACTGCCATGAGAGGGTTGATGGTGGTCCTCCCGATGATCGCGTTGTATGCCCCCGCGGACTCCACGACGACGAAATCCACGTTTCGCCTCTCCATTTTCCAGCCACTACCAAACTCTACTGGTAAGGTAATCATTCCCAACGGGTAGGAAGTGGATCCAGAGAATCCCACCATCGGGAAGTCCACCTGCGTCAGGTCTTTCTTCGTCTTTCCCATGGCCTCCAGTGCGTCCATGAAAAGAATATCGGAGGAGCTCCCTCCGTCTATCATGATCCGCTTCATCTCGAATCCGTCTACGTCCAGGGTCACGACCAAGGCATCGTCGTGAGGGCTCTCTACGCCTATTAGATCCTCCTTCGAGAACGAAATTTCCATTTCCTCCTTCAGGGTCCACGACCGGGACCGTTTGCCTAGCACCACCGCGGCAGATATGCGGGAAGCGTAGTTCTCCCGAGAGGCAGAGGTATCTCCTCCAGCCGCCATTCCTCCATGGATGACGTTGATAGTTCCGCGCCTCTCCTTGCGGGCACCTAAACCCGAGGCCTCATGCTCGACCTTCTTCTTCTTCGGGGATCGATCGCGGGACTTGGAACGGGATCGCGACCGACTTCTGGAACGGGATCGGCACCGACCCTTCCCGACGAACTCTTTCAGCCTTCCCTTCTGGATCAGCTTTTCAATCTCCTTCTTCAGCTCCCGACAGTTCTCAGTGTCGTGACCATTGGCTCGATGGTAGCGACAGTAACGATCGGGACGGCCTCCTAGGAATTCGCCTTCTTTCCTCGGGGGGTATCGAGCGAGACCTTGTCTGTCCATCACAGCTAACACAGAGGTCATCGAGCTATCGATGGGAACAGCCCGACCCTCTCGGTTGTCCTTCCTCGGAGGACGCTTGTCTTCTCTTTTATCGGGACGACCACGGTTCCTACCTCCCTCCGACTTGTCGCTCCCCTTGCGATCGTCCGACAGCTTGGACGATGGCTTTCCTCTTCCCGACTTTGGGGGATCAAGTTCTCCAGCAGCAATCTTCGACTCCTTGACGTCGATTTGCTGTTTCACCCTCGCCTGCAGGGCCTCCATACTCCACACAGCCTTTGCGGCGACGCTATGCATTAGGTCAGAACCGTACGGAGCGCTCAAGTTCCTTAGGAAGGTACGGATCATCTCTCCCTCCGAGATTTCTTCGTCAATCTCCGCAGCACTAGCAGTGAACCGTTGGTAATAGTATGCCAACGATTCATCGGGCCTCTGCACCACCTGGGTTAAAGTCCTCACGCTCTTCAGGAGGCGTCTCCGACCTTGATATTGCTTGATGAAGCGATCGTGCATATCAGCCCAGCACGTGATGCTCCCCGGCGGAAGGCTGAAGAACCAAGTCATGGCCCTTTCTCCCAGGGTTATCGGGAACAATGAGCATATGAGGTCATCGTTCGATGTTCGTCCCATACAGGCCTGGACATGCCTCTGCACATGGCGAACAGGGTCCCCCTCACCGTCATACTCCTTGTTGGTTGGAATACCTAGTCCAGGCGGGGCTACAGTATCGATCAACCGCGGCACAAAAGGATGGCTGGACCGATCCCTCAGCTCCGATGTCATCTGCTTCTGATCACCCATGCAGATGCTCACGATCTTCACCACCTGATCGGGGGTGATGGGACCATTCAGGGGAATGGTCCTGTTCTACACCGGTCCGGGGCCGTCAACCACGAACTTCTCCAGGTGTGCTGGTTCCTTACCCTTATTCCTGAGCGGAACCTCCTGTCCCTCCGGGTCCACCCTCGGCGGGGGTGGTGGTAACTCTTCTCGCGGAGGCAATTCCTCCGCTCTCCTAGCGGCCTCCCTCTTATCCAGCAAGGCCTCCATGGCGGCCAAGAACATGGGCATAGCCTCCGCTACTGCCTTGGCCAACTCCGAGTTCAAAGACGACCCTTCTTCCCTTCGCGGGACTCCTTCTCTTCCGCGGCCCACCGGGTTTGGGGGAGCCTCATCCACTTCCCTACGCGGGACATCCTGCCTGTTCATCTCAGCGTCTCGGACTGAGACCTCATATCCATCACCTTGCTCCCCTGTCTGGGAGAGAGCAGGGTTCTCACCACCTTGTTCAGCGATGCGTTCCGGCAACGGGGAATTCACAGTTCCTGCGGGACGAGAACTGCCAGCCTGAACTTGCTTCTTCTTGCCACCACCGGCCATTGATCTGGTAGAAGCTATCTTGGCTTTTCGTAAGCTTCCCACAGACGGCGCCAATGTTGGATCACGGGCGAAGCTCCGTTACGTCCTTGACAGAATGTTCGGACTCCTAAGCTCCGCGTGGTCCTGCACAAGGGGATGACCTGGGTGGTGACCCAGAATCCCTCTCCGATGCTTAAATGAGTACAGTAATCAATGGGGTGGTAAGCACAAGAGTATAAGTTCGTCTTAGATGATGGTTTTCTGAGGTAACTTCCTCCTTTATATAGGAGGGGAAGTTACTCAGTTACCTGTTACTGCGCCTGGCAGTTTTGCCCATGATTCCGTGTATCTCGCCACGATTCCACATATCTCGGCTGGGATTCCATATATCTCGCCCCACGCTCCGCGTATCTTACCCGTACCTCCGCGTATCTCGGGCACGCCCTGCGTATCTCGGGGGAGATTATCTATATCTTAACCGTCTTCCCACTACTCTCATCTAGTAGGCGGGTTTCTCGGTCTTATCCTCTGATCACAAGTCTCGACTCCTGTCGGGGACTCCAGAGTTGTCTCATTCTAGATCACCACCCAGGACCTTCAGTCTCTACGGGACAGGTCCAGCCTCTGCGGGGCTTTATTATCGGGGCCTTTACTAAGGCATATCGGGGCCTACTCAGAGGCTTCTTGCCGGGAGCATTCAGCTCATTCATCGGGACCGCCGAAGTCGGGACCCTTCGTGCTGGGCCTCTGGGCCTTCCAGGCTTTTCACGAGGCCCACTGGACCTACTCGCCGTCCATTGGCTGTTAACGGGGCTAACGATTACATCGGAACCCATCAGCATCTACTTGTGGTGAATGACGATGCTGTGGAGCCACATGTGATGAACAATTTGGTGGAGCCACCTGTTGTGGTGAATTTGCATTGAACTGAGGAGGTGATGCCACCATTTCTGTTGCAGCACTAGATGTTGTCTCTTTCGGAGCAGCAAGAGGTATATTATTACCTTGATCTTGAAAAATATTGCCATCATCATCAGTCCTTGAATAATATGAAGCACGGGGGAAGATAGAATTTGGAAAATCAAGAGTTTTTGCAAATGGGAAAATTTCTTCCTTGAATTGTACATTGCGGCTAACAAAGAAGACACCGGAATGTAAGTTCATCAAGCGATAGCCCTTTTGGGTCTGAGAATATCCCATTAGGACTGCCGGAATGGACCTGGGTAGTTTATCTTTATTATGCAAATTGACAGCAAAACACAAACAACCAAATACCCGTAAATGCTGTAAATTAGCCTTCTTCCTTGTGAGTACCTCAAAAGGAATCTGACCGTGAAGAACAGAAGATGGCATGAAGTTGATTAGATAACACGCGGTCAAAATACAATAGCCCCAGTAACGAGCAGGGATAGAAACTTGTAGCTTCAAAGCCCTTGCAACATCCAAGAGATGTCGATGATTCCGTTCCGCCACTCCATTTTGTTGGGGAGTATGAACACAACTTGTTTGATGAATTATTCCCAAATAAGCAAACAATTCTTTACTAAGGGAGTTGCAAAACTCCGATCCATTATCGCTGCGGAAAAATTTCACGACACAACATTGATGGATATACGCCCAATTGAAACCCGTTTTAATTCAGACTGTCTTATTTTGATTACCCCATTTGTGATTGTAAATTGAAACTTGACCCGAATACTTCGCCCCAAAACGCCAACGGTCCGAACGAGGTAAAATTACACGCCCAGACCCAACCATCGACCTCACCTAGGTGAGATCGGGTTACCTCACCCGATCTCCCCTAGGGGGGATCGGGTGGACCAACCCGATCTCCCCTAGGGGGGATCAGGTGGGCTGACCCGATCTCACCTAGGGGAGACCGGGTTGGCTCACCCAACCCCTCTTAGGAGGGGTTGGGCAAATCCACCCGGTGTCAGGCCTTGGGGGTCGAACTTTCTGTCCGACCTCAAGGGTCCCGACCTCTTTTTCACCCGTCCCACACTTAGATTATTTCGCCTACCTCTCCATGCTTTAAGGGTCCAATCATACGATTATGAGTTAATTAAATACGCTTAGGGAATTAACGATGTCATTAAGCCACCTTAATCCCCCTGAAGCCTATAAATACTGTTCGTATCCTATTCATTTCCATCACGTTGATTATTCACTAGCTTCTGCTCTGCCTTCTCTCTAGTACGTCTCTCTATAAATATTAGACTGACTTAGGCACCGGAGAGGGTTCACCAAGCACCACCCCCCTCCGTGCTTGGTACTGCCCCTATTGCAGGTCAGTCAGAGGAAAGAAGTTGGAAGAAGAGAAGGATACGGATCAGACCATCTAGCAGATAGAGCATTAGATCAAGCTTTTTACCCGTGAGAAGTGACACTTGGACCGACAACCCGTTGACCCGAGTGACGCGACTTAACACTTGGCGCTGTCCGTGGGCTTCAAACAAAAAGCCTAACTATCACGAGTCAGATGGCAAGCATATATGTCATTCATGGAGGTTACGGAGCTGGCGGTGAATCAACAAATGCAAGAGAGGCATATATGACATAATTAGGAAATCACACGTTCAAAGAAAAACAAGTGACAGGAAATATAGAAGATACGATACAGTTCTCAAGAAAGGACATGAAGCATGTGTTACCAAGCAACAACAATGCCCTAGTCATAACAATGAAAATCACCAAACATGGACGTCGGAAGGATCCTAGTAGATGGTGGAAGCTCACCTAATATCATCAGCAAGAAAGTGATTGACAGATTAGGTGTAAGACCAAGCAGCATAAAACAAGTCCACTCCCCCCTCATAGGATTTTCGGGAGAGCCAACTTACCCACTTGGGGCAATCACACTACCTGTGACATTAGGCACATGCCAGAGACAGTTAAAGATTGATATTCCTTTCTTTATTATTGAAGAAATGGAGGAGTACAATGGAGTCCTAGGCACCACTACAATCAACAAATGAGGCATGGTTCCATCAACACCGTATCAGAAATGAAGTTCCCCACAAATGATGGCATTGGGGAGGTAAAAGGAAATCAGAATATAGCAAGGAAGTGTACAAGGATTGCACTAACCAGAAAGAAGAAATCCAACGAGGAAGTCCTATCAATAGATGAGGATCCAAGGGAAGATCATGGAAGACCTGCACCTATGGAGGAGCTGAAGGAAATACTAATAGAGGAACCCGATAGAAAGGCGAAAATCGGAACAGCCCCGACAGAAGAAGAGGAGGTGCAAATAATAACATTGCTAAGGGAATACAAAGATCTGTTCGCCTGGTCACCAAGCGACATGCCAGTGATATCCGAGGATGTAATATCACATAAGCTCAACATAGACCCGACGACGTGTCCGATAACACAGAAGATAAGGCCAATAGGGGGAAGTAAAAAGATAGCTATTCAAGAAGAGGTGGATAAGCTGTTAAAAGCAAAATTAATCAAAGAGATCAGGTTCTGGACATGGGTCGCAAACCCATCACCGGTAAAGAAGGCAGGCGGAAGTTGGAGAATGTGCATCGACTATCGGGACATCAACAAGGCATGCCCCAAAGATTCTTACCTACTCCCAAGGATAGATCAGTTAGTGGATGCAACGTCAAGTCACAAGTTAATGAGCTTCATGGATGCATATTCAGGGTATAACCAAATCAAAATGGCCGCGAAAGACGCCTCCCACACGGCATTCTATGCAGACAGTGAAATATACCACTACATTGTGATGCCATTCGGACTCATAAACACGGGGGCAACATATCAGCATATGGTCAACAAAATATTTGGTGACATGATAGGGAAGAAAATGGAAGCATATGTGGACGACATGATCGTCAAGTCTAAAGAAAAAGGGACCACGTTGAGAACCTTCGCATGACCTTCGAAAGAATGCGCCAATACCAAGTTCACCTGAACCCAAAAAAATGTGCATTCGGGGTACACTCAGGGAAGTTTTTAGGCTTTATGGTAAGTCAGCGGGGAATAGAGGTGAACCCCGAAAAATTTCAAGCAATTGAGGAGATGCAATCTCCCACGAAGCACAAAGAAGTACAACGGCTAAACGGGAGATTGGCAGCTCTTAATAGATTTTTGTCCAAGATAGGGGACAAAGCACTACCTTTCTTCAAGGTGCTACGGGCAAATAAGAAGTTTGAATGGACACCAAAGTGTGAGGAAGCTTTCCAACAACTCAAACAACATCTCAAGACACTACCCCCTCTAGCAAAGCCAACACGAGGAGAACCCCTGTTCCTCTACATATCCGCGAGCAACGTGGCAGTAAGCTCTGTACTAGTTAAAGAAGAGGACAATACACAATTGCCAGTATATTTTGTGAGAAAAACATTGGCAAAGTATGAGATCAACTACTTGGCAATCGAAAAGTACCTCTACGCATTGATCATATCAGCAACAAAGTTGAGACCATATTTCCATGGGCATGAAATAACAGTCCTCACAAGTCAACCTTTGAAATACCTCTTGCAAAAACCAGACACGTCAGGAAGGCTGACAAAATGGGCAGTCGAGCTAAGTGAATTCCGTATTCATTTTGCACCTAGAACAACCATCAAAGGGCAGGCACTAGCATATTTTACTGCGGAATTCACCGGAATCAACCTCGACGGGGACTTAAATGAAATTACAGGCACAACTGAAACAAGTACCAGTCAGGGGGCACATCCAGAGGACTGGTGGAAAATGCACACTGATGGGTCATCCAATGTAGGAGGATCAGCTGCAGGCCTCCTATTATACCCGCCGGGCAGAGGGAACCACTGCGTAACGCCATGACACTTACCTTCAAGGCAACCAATAACGAGGCAGAATATGAGGCATTGATAACGGGCCTAAGAATAGCCAAAGGGGTAGGGGTGAAGCACCTACGAGTTAAGTGTGACTCTCAGTTGGTCGTCAAACAGGTGAAGGGGAATTACATTGCAAAGTCAAAGAATATGCACAAATATCAAGCCAAGGACCTGATAACGAGTTTTCAAAGCTTTGATATTGAATCAGTCCCAAGAGAACAAAACCATGAGGCAGATGCCCTAAGTAAGTTAGCCTTGGGAACGGAGGCAGGCAAAGAAGGCCACTTTGTGGAACAAAGAGTGCAGTGATAGAAAAAATGTAAACCCTGGTGATAGATGAGGGGGAGGCCTGGATGACCCCAATGCGCCAGTATATTACCGAGGGAAAGCTCCCAGAAGACAAGGTAGAGGCAGCAAAAATTGAGAGGATGGTCAGAAACTATGCTATGATGGACAATGAGCTCTATAAGAAGGGATACTCCACACCTTTCCTCAAGTGCATAACATATCCGGAAACGGAGAAAGTATTGGCAGAGCTCCATGAGGGTGATGCCGGATGTCATGAAGGAGCAAGATCAATAATTCAGAAGCTCTACAATCTGGGTTACTATTGGCCAACAATGAACAAGGAAGCGACAGATTTGGTGCAAAAGTGTGAGCATTGCCAAAGATACTCTAGAAACATAACAGCCTCAGCAGCGAGGCTAAGTTCAATTTCGGGAGCATGGCCATTTGCACAGTGGGGGATTGACCTAATAGGTCCCCTACCAAAAACAAAAGGGCAAAAAACTTGCATACTGGTGGCAATAGATTACTTCTCCAAATGGATAGAGGCAAAACCAATGGGAAGGACAACATATGAACAAATTATCAGTTTTATTCAATCTCACATCGTCTCAAAATACGGAGTCCCAAAGGTCATAATAAGCGACAATGGAACACAATTCAAGAGCAAGAGGCTGCAATGGTATTGTGAGAGGTCGAATATAGAACAACGTTTCGCATCAGTAAAGCACCCCTAGACAAACTATGAATAGAGAGGATTTATAATGAATATGCATAGTATTGATCACCCCAAATCAGTTAATCACAATGTACATTAGTTCTATATATACAAGAGAGGAAATACTAACTAACTATACTAACTTATAGTACAATGTTAGTAGGACATGGAAATACCATGTGTTCATTCCTATATACCCCCACCTTTTTCCTCATCTTTCTTTTCGTGAAACACATCTTTGATACCATATAGCTTGAGTAGGGCAATGTGTTGCTTCTTGACAAGCGTCTTGGTGAGCAAGTCTGCCAATTGATCCCTAGAAGCAACATGTTTGGCTGAAATCAACCCTGACTCAGTGTGATGCCTAGTGAAATGGCAATCCAATTCAATGTGCTTTTTGCGCTCATGAAACATAGGGTTTTTGGCAATCTTCACAGCTGATTCACTATTTGTGTAGATGGGAAATCGTAAATGCAAATTGATCCCTAACTCCTTCAATAGTCTTGCAACCCAAAGAACCTCTTGAATTGCCACCCTTAGGCACCTATACTCAGCTTCAGCACTAGACAAGGAGATTGTGTCTTGTTTCTTCACTTTCCATACCACCATAGCTCCTCCAAGTCTTACACAATATGCAATTACTGACTTCCTACTGAATGGACAAGCTTCCCAATTCCGAATCACAATATAAGCTCAAGTCAAGTGTATTGTTTGAAGGATAGATCAAACCTTTGCCAGGACTTCTTTTGATGTATCTAATGACTCTCATAGCTGCATCATGATGAGACTTCTTAGACTTATCAACAAATTGACTTAACCTTTGAACTGAGAAGCTAATATCTGGCCTTTTCATGGTTAAGTAAAGAAGCTTGCCTACCAATCTTCTATAAGAAGTTGCATCTTCCAAAAGAAAATCATCAGCTGAAGTCTTGGTGGCCTCATCATACTCATAAGTAGTGAGTTTGAGATTGAATTCCATAGGAGTCTCAGTTGGCCTAGCAGCTCCTAAACCAGCCTCCTCAATGAGTTCAAGTGCATACTTTCTTTGATTGATTACTAGACCCTCCTGTGACCTTGCAATTTCCAATCCCAAAAAATACCTCAAGTTGCCCAAATCCTTGAGTTTAAAATGTGATTGGAGAGTGGACTTCAATTGATCAATCATATGTGCATTTGATCCAGTAATGAGCAAGTCATCAACATAAATGAGGAGAAAAACTTTATCCTTGCCATCAGTCTTGGTGAACAAGGAATGATCGGAAGCACTTTAAGTGTATCCATTCTTCAACAAGGTATGGGTGAGCTTGATGTTCCACTGCCTAGAAGCTTGTTTCAGCCCATAGAGTGACTTCATAAGCTTGCATACGCGCCTAGGTGACCCCAAATCAGTCTTGGTTGAATCAAAGCCTAGAGGAATATCCATATAGACCTCCTCATGCAAATCACCTTGAAGAAATGCATTGTTCACATCCATGTGAAACAAACTCCAAGAGTAGGATGCAGCCATAGCCAAAACAATCCTCACAGTTGTCATCTTCACCACAGGGGAGAAGGTGTCATTGAAGTCAGTTCCTTCTACTTGAGTAAAGCCCTTAGTAACCAATCTTGCCTTGTACCTCTCAATGGAACCATCAGAATTATACTTTACTCTAAACACCCATTTGCATCCAATAGTGGACTTTCCATGAGGCAATTCCACAACCTTCCAAGTGTAGTTATCTTGTAGAGATTTGATCTCCTCCTTCATTGCTACAACCCGACTTGAGTCCTTGACTGCTTGCTTGTAAGTAGAAGGCTCCCTAATCTTGTCAATAGAAGCCAAAAAACAATTGAAAGTGGGGTTCAAATGATCATATGAGACATACTTCTCAATTCCAAAAGCAGCATTGGAAGATGATGTTCCCCTGAGTTGAACAATTCTAGCACTCCTCCTTAAGGTGGGTATTTGGGGAGGTGTGTCTTCAACAATGGTTATAGGAGGTTGTGGAGCAATCACTTCATCAAGAATAGGAGGAGATGTCAAAGGGACCCTATCAAAAGTACATTGATCCCCATAATAAGGCTCACCAACCTGTGACTTGGGTTCCAAGCAAGTAGGCAACAAAGACCTCAACTCTTCTTTGGACATGCTAAAAGGAAAGATATGTTCATGAAAAACAACATCCCTTGATACTTGAAAAGCTGAATTTGAAACTCTCATCACAAGATATCCTTTTTGAGAAGTAGAATACCCCATGAGAATACAAGGCTCAACTCTTGGACTAAACTTATCCAAGTTGTTCAAGTTGGTGGCAAAACATAAGCAACCAATGATCCTTAAGTGGCTAATTGAAGGTTGCTTCCCATATAACACCTCCATTGGGGATTTGAGGTTCAAAGATGATGATGGCATACGATTGATTAAGTAACATACTATGAGAACACAATGGCCCCAATAATTGATGGGCATAGAAGCTTGAAAATGTGATGCCCTTGCCACATTCAAAATTTGCCTATGCTTGCGTTCCACTCTTCCATTCTGCTGAGGAGTGTGTACACGACTAGTTTGGTGCTGAATTCCCAAATGAAGAAAGTGATCCTTGCAAATGGAATTGATGAATTCAGATTCATTATCACTTCTTACAGTCTTGACCATAACCCCAAACTGATTTTGAACCATCAATAAGAAGCTTTTGAGGTGGAGGAAGGTATCACACTTATTCTTCATAAAAAACACCCAAGTAGCCCTTGAGAAATCATCCACAATTGTAAGGAAATATTGGTAATTCTTGATGGTAGGAACCTTATATGGGCCCTGTTGGATCACGGTTGGAACTCCGGCACGTTCTTGACGGAAGTCCGAACTCCTTTGCTCCAAGTAATCCTGCAAAAAGGGATAGACCGGGCGGTGACCCAGAATCCCTCTCCGATGCTTAAATGAGTATCTCGATGTAGGCAAGCAAGTATGAAAGTATGAGTATGTGAATGTGTCTGTCCTGGGGTAATTCCTTCCTTTATATAGGGGAGGAGTTACCCCAGTTACCTGTCGCGATAACTGCCAGGGGCAGTTAGCCCACGTTCCATTTATCTCGGCCACTTGCCCATGTTCCGTCTTTTCAGGCCACTTCCCCACTACGCTGATAGTGGGCGTGTTTCTCGGCCTCATCCTCTGGTGGCAAGTCCCGACGGAGGTCGGGGACTCCAGAGTTATCTCCTTTGGTCACCGCTCGGGGCCCCTCGTCATTGGGACAGGGCCAATATCCTCAGGGATTCAATATCGGGGCCTACTCAAAGGCATATCATCGGGGCCTACTCAAAGCATATCATCGGGGCCTACTTAAAGGCATATCATCGGGAGCGTACAGCTCATATGTCGGGACCAACCTTGTCGGGACCCCTCATATTGGCCCTCTAGGCCTCTTTTGGAGCCCAGTGGGCGTACTTCACCGTTTACTCGTCGTTAATGGGCCTAACGACTATATCGAAACCCATCATTTGCCCCCAAGACATGACGGACTTACAGTTCGTCGTGTCTTCCAACTCTGGACCTCCCGATATTGGCATCGGATGCTTTTAACTTTACATAAAATCTAATGAAGCGGATCTCCTCATCCAAGATTCCCCGATATTCCGAGGGTAACCACCGAATCCAAAAAGATTTCTCGGTTACTCAACTATTAAATGCAATGGGTGATGAAGCGACGGCCAGGGTACCCGTGCCTGCTTTTTCTGAAAAAGCACTTTTAGCCGTTTTGTCGCTAGCGCCTCAACGACTCAGGTTGAAGCGTTTCATCTTCAACGGTCCGGATTGCAACGTCTCTTCGGCTATCTTCTCTCTTATAAAACCCCAAATCTTGGCACTATTCAGTTCTCCTCCCCCGTTTCATCCTCTGTGATTTCAAAAGCTCAAGCTCTCCTTTCTGATTTCTGATCAGCACTCTGGCAACCAGGCACTCCGATCATCAAGGTCATCTTCCCCCAATTCAGCATGTCTGGTAAGACTCCTCCTTCGATTGCGAAAAACTGTTAGCATAGTCCTTCTTTTATCTTAATCAGTCTTGCCCGGACTTTTCCAAAAATCAACTGTGCCTTTTCTTGCCATGGTTATTTTCCAGACGGTGAATCCAGTTCTGGGGGGCGAAAACCCTTCAAGTTTGATTATGGTTGTAATGAGATTTGGGAAAACGCCTATGATGAAGCTCTCCGGGAGGGATGTATTACTTCCACCTGGGAGCCTCGCTACTTGTTGCGTACTGAATGTACTGAGTCGTGTGGACGCGTCTGTCTGATTGGTTGAGCGAGTTTTTGGGCAGTCACCCTTCGTCTGAAAGAGGTTTTCGCCCTGATCGGTGACGAGTGTTCGGTCTTAACGCTGAGTCTCGGAAAAAGTATGTGTCTCGAAAGGCGGTTGTTTCTCAGGAGGCGTCTGGGTCTCAAAAGGCGGTTGTGTCTCAGGAGGTGTCTGAGTCTCGGGAAACGGTGGTCTGTGCACAAGTCCAAGCGTCCGGGGCGCCGATTCCTGCACGAAGGGCCAGTACTAACACGGAGAGGGGGGGGGGGTTGTGCTAGTGGAGCCCTCTCTGATGCCTAAGTCACTATAGGGCTAAAAAGGTAATCTTAGAGAGAGAAAGTATTTCTAGAGAGAAGTCAGAGCTCAAAATACCAAAGTTGGGCAAATGAGAGGATGTGTGAAAATGGGTGGCCAAGGCCTCCTATTTATAGGCTTCCTTGGGACCGGATCCGGTTTTAAAGCGGTTTGATGACGGTTCGAAAGCAAGCGGTAACCGTCATCAATATCGGCGATATGTGAACTTGACTTCTCTACACGTAACGGTAATCGCGTAAACGGTAATCGCGTAAACGGTAATCGCGTAAACGGTAACCGCACAATACCCGTAGTGCAATCCGGACCTCGTCGAATTTGGGCAATTCGGCGAGGTCCGGCTTCCCGCGCAACCCGTACCTCCGGATTGCGAGCAATCCGGAGGTCCAGTCCGGACGCGCGTTACGCGCTTCCGGACCGTTTTGACCCTTGGAAGACGTTTTTGAAGCCGTGATGTGATTTTTGACGTGTTTACGAGGCCCGAAATATAAATACGAACTCGAAGTGGACACATATCCATCACTTGCCCCCGAGTCAAGTAACGATTTAAAACCTTTCTTGACTCTATTTTAAGTTAGGATACGCGTCCAATTTTAGTTTGACGCTAACCTTCCGGTTTTGATCGTTAGTTGGACGTAGAAATCATGATTTCGTCCGTCCTTTGATTTTCCGACCGAGTGACTTTATTTCCTGTCATCACAGTTAGTGCAATAGAGAATGCGCATATGTAACGTGCAAACATGATTACCGTTAGGGATATAAGCAATTAGTAATATGTCATGCGGATATGCTTTTATCAACGTGCATGCACAAGTAACGGTCATGGCAAGAACGTAATTACGCGATGTTTAGAAATATAATCCGTATACTTCTAGAACGGCTTAGCGATTATTAAATTATGCATCATGCGATATGAAAACACGTATGTAAGATGACGAGTTTGATACGCGCAATACCAAAACAATCATGTGTGTAGAAGCAAATACTTAGAAGAGGGTGGAGTATACCGTAAGCACTTAGGCGTGGGTGTAGATGAATTACTCCTTTAATCCTTATCACCAAGGAATCTTTTGGGATATGTAATTACACTAATCCCCAATCATTCTTCCAGCTCTTTGGGAATTCATTCTTCCTTCTTCTTTGCAGGTAATTGCTTCACCATTTCTAGAAACCATTTGTGTGTTCATAGTTTCTTCACCGTCGTAAACCTTAGGTGCATCCCGAAAGTTTCGTGTTTGATCTTGACTTGTTTTCAGAAATTGACACCACCAATCGACTCAGATCGTCACGAGGATTCCAGCGCCGCCTTCGAAATCACCGGACGACGCTGGACGCGCCCTCACGCGCCGCCGCGTGAGAATTGCTTTGCCGGCGCGTGTAACCCACGCGCCGCCTTCCCGTGCTCCGTTCGCCGCGGTCCTTACCTTTCTGAAATCGTCTCGACGAGGGGAGTCCATTGTGATACTTTTCGTCACATTTTGAGGTAGTCTGAAAACTCGATTTTACAGGACAGCTTCGACTTGATTTTGAATGTTTCCGTATTGTTGTTCGTTTGAGCTATTTGTCGTTGTTGTCGTATGGAACCGCTCATTGGTGTTTGTATGTTGAATAATTTCTGGTTGGTTGTCGCAGCTATCGTCGTTAGTTCATGCCTTAGACGATTTTTATCTCCGTGGATAGTTGTAGTAAAATTCCCCAATTGGACATATTGCCCCCATGCCTTCGCGTAGAGGCTTTTTGGTTGGTACGTGTAGTTTTTCCCTTAACGGGTTTGTTGGTTGTCGGAAATCGCCAAACGTCTTTGGGGGTAGCCACTTGTTGTCTTGATGCCTTAGAAAAATATTTTTCCTAAGTATTATCGTGTTCGCTCCTCGCGGCTCGTCACGTTAGTCTCACCGTTTGCATGATAGCTTCTTAAGATGTTGGCCACTTTTACTGCACGTACCAACTTTGCTATGCGTGTTCACTTGGCTATGCGCGTTGACTTTTGCTACGCGCGTTGACTTTTGCTATGCGCGTTGACTTTTGATACGCGCGATGACTTCTGCTTGGTTCTTGCAGACTGTGAAGTCGTAGTAAGCTCTTGCGGAACTCCTTTCTTTTGGATTGAATTGCCGCTATGAGTAAGCCCTTCATTCTTACTTTGAAATTTTTTTGAGCATCTTGACAGTCATGATGGATAGCCTATTAAACGACTATATGTCTCTCATGAATTCATATTGCAGGTTGGTTTTCCGGAACGAGCTCGTCTCTCCACTCAGCGGCTTCGCGTATTGCTTCTCGCGCCGATCAGGCTTTGGCGGCCCCTGCCCCCATCACTCCTGCCAATTCGGGGCGTGGTCCTGGTAAAGGGTCTTCTACACATGTGACCGGGGATACTCCCCTGGTGTCTGATTCTCGCGTTTCTTCCAAGCGGACTGACACAATGGCGCGTAGCCCGACTGATTCCAAGCGCTTGAAGCCAAATGCGGCTACTTCAACTTATAAAGGCAAGGAAGTCGCAAGTCGCAATGTAGCGCCATTTGCCCCCCAGTCGGGAAAACGACTTGTGGAAGTCCGCGGACTCTGTTAGTATACTTTTGATGAATGTATTCCGTGGTTTTGTTATTTGTTGTTAACCGCTTTCCTTCTTTGTTGTAGCGGTTCCTCCTCTTAGGCGTGACCATCTGGTCTGCCCAGTTGGATTGGACATTACTGGGGACACTTGGGCACCTTTTGGTAGTGGTGGAGTTTATTTTCCCAAGGAGTCTTCACTTCGCACTCCAAAGGTTGGAGTTCGCGTATTGCGCAGATGTGTTCCACCGGGTGATAGGCATTCTTGTCCATCGACTGATGAGGAGGCTGAGGCTTATGCGCAGGGTGCCTTATCCCGGTTTGCTCCCGTAAGTATCTTGATTTTTTTACCAAGTTTGTTGTTTTTGCGATTTATGTTTGGCTAATCGCATTGATGTGTGAAGGTTGTTGCCGACATGGTGAACATGTCGTCTTTTGTCATGGAGCTGGTAAGCGCGAAGCAGTCTGCTAAGGACAAGTGTGATGCTCTTTGTCAAGAGTTTTCACGAACCAAGGAGGAGGCTCGTTTGATGAGTTCGAAGGTCACTGCTTCTGAGAGCCGTTATAAGGCGCGCCACACTCGCTTATCAAAGCTTGAGTCTGAGATGATCGCTCTTGAGAAGAAGGTTACAGACGATCTTCATGCGCAAGGAGCGGAATTACTTGCTCTCGGTAAGGAGAGTCGGGAGAAAGGTATACAAGTGGGTTTTACCAAGTACTTGGGAACTTCTGATTTTGAAGCTTCTGTTGAGGAGAAAGTGAACCAGTTGATGAGCGAGCGTTCCGAAGATTACTTCACTCGGGTGAAGGATCTTGACCCTGGGTTCCCTTTTGGTGAGTTAGGGCCATATGCGAGTTATGCCCTTTCTCACATTGAGGCGTTAAGCCTTTTGGAGCGTGGACTTACCAACTACGAGATGTTGGTTGATGATAGCGGAGATGTAAACGTCATTGTTACTTCTCCTGAGTTTATGGAGGTTGCTCCCGAGCCTTCTGCAGGCGGTGCCGCTATTTGAACTGCTCGTTGATGTTTTATTTTGAGCATGTTGGGCTCGTTTGCACTTTGCTTCTGTTTGTGTTTGGAACTTTGTTGGAGTGTTTCCTTGGTTGTTGTTTGTGACTTGTTCGCTTTGAACTACGTCGTTTGAACCTGCTTTATACATAGCAGTTTGCATGATAACTTGTTAGTAATATTTCATACCGTTACCACTTACTGTGTTTATTGAACGGGGATGACTAGTAACGTAGACGTAGTCCCCGCAATCGTGACCGATAGCCACTTTTGATTCAAGATTGCTTGTATGATGCGTTATGCATGCTGCCTGTCTTTTCTGAATAGCTTGCTGCTATATATGTTATAACCTGTCAAGTGGTTCGCGTATAGTGACTTAACAAGTAGTATATTTGAAAGGTGTTATCTTGGCTAAGCAAGATACTAGTTTATACCCTCTCTTAGTTCCACTCTAAGGCGACGTTGTACAAGACTCAACTTGTAAATTTTATGAGTTTTTAAACAGGGTGCGCACCTGCAGCGTGTATCAACCCGCGTTGGGGAAGCATACGTAAAAATATTTTGGTTTTTGAAAAAATCTTTGTGATACGTGATTTCTGCGTCCAGCTACCACGTAACACTTTTGAAAATTTGTATTGTGATGCATGATTTCTGCGTCCAGGAATCATGCAACACGGTTTGAAAATCTGTAGTACGGAATTGTCATCTAACAAGAGGACTCTTGCCGTAAAGTGTGAACCTTTGAACAGGAATTCGTAGTACGGGATTGTCGTCTAACCAGAGGACATTCGCCTTAAAGAGTGAACCCTAAACAGGAATTCATTAGTACGGGATTGTCGTCTAACAAGAGGACGTTCTCCGTATAGAGTGAACCCTTAACAGGAATTCATAGTATTGGAGCGTGGGGTCGTTGTCTAACAAGAGAACTTCCGCCATTTATAGTATGGGGTGATCAGTCCCGTTTTGTATTTTCCCATCCTATTCTGAATCCAGGCAATGGCTATGAACATGAGGATTTGCCTCTAACAAGAGATGTCACAGCATGTCATTTTTTAGAAGTAAACATGGGGTTTGCCTTTATAAAGAGGATACCTCAACATGCTACTTTTGATAGTAAATCTTGGTGTTAAGCCAAGATATTGCTTGTAGTTGACGCCTTTGGAATAGTCGTCATTTTGATAGTAGACCTTGGTGTTATTCCAAGGTATTGCTTGTAGTTGACGCCTCTGGAATAGTCTTCATTTTGAGTAGAGAATTTCTATAAGTCCCTTTTTTGTAGATAATCCGCAAGTTGTCATTGCGTCAAATAAGTTGACTGTGTACATAGCGCAATGGCTTTGTGTTGCTGGCACCTTCTTGAGATAGATGCCAATTTTATGAATGGAGAAATAAACTCCTTGTTGGTGTAGATAATAGTTGTTGTAGTTACTTTGTTTTGCTTCCAAGTAACGTACATAGAATAGTGATGTTCCTACGAAGATAGAACAACTTCATTAGGTTCATGAGATTATTACAAAGATGCCACTTTATATGAGAGTGTGGACTTTTCAACAAGTAGATGCGTTATGGAAATAAGAGAAAAAGGGCTTGATACGACAGCTCCTTTTATGATAGAAGATTATCCTTTCATCCGTGGAATTTCTTCAAGTGTCCTCCACTAAACGTGTTCGTAGAGGCATTGCCATTTGCATCTTCAAGGCGATATGCGTTGATGTACGGGATGGATATGACCTTGTAAGGGCCTTCCCATTTTGGAGACATCTTGTTGATTTGATCGAGATGTGAGAACTCATTCTTTCTCCACACCATTTCTCCGACATGGAATTGTCTTTCTTTCACCTTCCTGTTGTAATACCTTGCGGTTATCAAACGCATGCGTGCCTGATTATGTTCAGAGTTACGCCTTTTTTCTTCAGCCAGGTCTAGGTCTAGACGCATGTCTACTTCGTTGGCTTGGGCGTTGAAATGGGTTGTGCGGTAGGATGAGACAGCAATTTCGATGGGAGCGACTACTTCCGTTCCGTACACCAGACTGAATGGTGTTTCTCCGGTTGACTCCTTTGGAGTTGTACGTAGTGCCCACAGCACACTGCTATGCTCTTCTGCCCATCCTCCTTTTAATGCATGCACTCTTTTCTTGAGACCGTCTAGGACGGTCTTGTTGGCGGCTTCCACTTGTCCGTTGGTTTGAGCATGGCGGACTGATGCGAAACGGTGGTTAATGTTGAGTCTTTCGCAAAATGTTTGAAGCCTAGCACTCTTGAATTGTGGTCCGTTGTCGCTGATTAGCACCTTCGGAACTCCGTATCATGAGATGATGTGATTTCTGATGAAATCCATTATTTGTGCACCGGTTGTTCGTGCCAATGACTTTGCTTCGATCCACTTTGAAAAGTAGTCGATTGCGACGACAATGTACTTGGTTTGGCCTTTTGATTTTGGAAGTGGGCCCACCAAATCGATCCCCCATTGTGCAAATGGCCAGGAACTTGCAATTGAGCTTAGCTCCGCGGCTGGTGCCGTGATACTTCTTGAATAAAGTTGGCAAGATTCGCATTCTTCGACCAAGTGCGTAGCTTGGTTCTTCATGGTTGGCCAATAGTAACCCAAGCTCAATGTCTTGCGTATTAGAGATCTCGCACCTTCATGGTAGGCTGCTTGGCCTTTATGCAAATCCTCTAACACTTTCTGGCCTTCCCGGAAGGTGATGCACTTTAAGTATGGGGTTGAAAATCCTCTCTTGTATAGCTCGTCATCTATCAACGCGTAATTGACAGCTTGTCTCTGGATTTTTTGGGCTTGAACTTTGTCTTCGGGGAGCTTGTGGTCTTTGAGATATGCCAATATTGGGGTCATCCAATCCGGATCTGGATTGATGCACAAGACTTCGAATTTGTCAATTACTGACAAGATTCTGTTTTCCACGAAATGCGTTTCTTTGCCCTGTTCATTGCCTTGTGCGAACTTGGTCAAGGCATCAGCTTCTTGATTTTCTTCTCTAGGCACCGCGATGATGTCGAAGGTATCGAAGCTTGTGATGAGGTCTTTTGCTTGCCCCAGGTATTTTTGCATATTTTCTGACTTTGTCGCGTATTAGCCTTTAACTTGATTGACGACTAACTGCGAATCGCATTTCACTCTTAGGTGTTTAACTCCAACAACTTTTGAAATTCTTAAGCCAGTTATCAATGCCTCGTAGTCTGCCTCGTTGTTTGTTGCTCTAAATGTTAAGTTTAGAGCATACTTCAATGGATTGGATCCGTCGGGTGGTATCAGGAGGAATCCGGCACCTGATCCTCCTACATTTGAAGATCCGTCGGTGTACATTTGCCATATTTCGGTATGTTCTTCAATTTGTTGAGGTCCGACTTGGGCATCTGTCTCGGGTGTTATCCCGGTGAATTCTGCAATGAAGTTTGCCAATGCTTGCCCCTTGATAGCCGTTCGAGGGGCAAAATGAATGCGGAATTCACTTAACTCCACCGACCACTTTGTTAGCTTTCCTGACATGTTTGGCTTTGACAGGATGTGCTTTAGGGGTTGGTCTGTTAAGACTGTTACTTAGTGTGCGTGGAAGTATGGCCTCAGTTTCCTTGCTGCTATAATAAGCGCGTACAGGTATTTCTCGATTGGCATGTAGTTTATCTCGTACTTTGCGAGTATCTTGCTTACGTAGTATACTGGGAGCTGGGTAGTCCCTTTTTGTTTGACAAGGAATGAGCTGACTGCCGTGTTGCTCACTGATATGTACAGGAAGTGGGGCTCGCCTTGTATCGGTTTTGCCAATGCTGGCAATGTGCGCAAGTGTTTCTTTAACTACTGGAAGGCCTCTTCACACACTGGTGTCCATTCAAACTTCTTGTTTGCACGCAAGACTTCAAAGAAAGGAAGTGCCTTGTCGCCTATCCTGGCGAGGAATCTGTTTAAAGCTGCTAGGCGGCCATTTAGTTGCTGGACTTCCTTATGTTTCTTTGGGGACTCCATTTCTTCAATTTCCCGCACCTTCTCTGGGTTAACCTCTATCCCTCTCTGGCTCACCATGAATCCCAGGATTTTTCCTGATTGTACGCCGAAAGCACACTTTGTTGGATTTAGGCGGACTTGATATTCACGCATTCTTTTGAAGATTGCTCGTAGGTCGTCAACATGGTTGCGCCTTTTGGTTGACTTCACGACCATGTCATCCACGTATGCCTCCGTTTTCGTTCCGATTAAATCGCCGAAGATGGTATTGAACATTCGCTGGTATGTTGCTCCCGCATTGATCAAGCCGAATGGCATCACCGTGTAGTTGTATATTTCGCTATCTGCATAGAATGCAGTGTGTGGCGCATCATCTTTGAACATCGGGATCTTGTTGTATCCTGAGTATGCATCCATTACGGACATTAATTCATGGCCGGCGGTGGCATCGACTAGTTGGTCGATTCTTGGGAGAGGATATGAATCCTTAGGGCATGCGTTGTTGAGATCTCTGTAATCGATACACATTCTTAATTTGCCACTTGATTTAGGTACCAATACCGCGTTTGCCACCCATGTTTGGTATCTTGATTCTTCAATGAATCCTGCGTCAAGTAGTCTTCCCACTTCTTCTTTGATTGCCAATTTCTTGTTGCCCCCGAGGGGTCGAAGTTTCTGGGCTACTGCTCGAGTTCCCAGCTTGATGTTGAGCTTATGGAAAATGACGTCTGCGCTTATTCCGGGCATGTCGCTTGGGAACCATGCGAATAACTCTTTGTACTCTTTGAGGAGTGCTGTGATTTCTATCACTTCATCTTCTGACAAGGATGCTCCAATTTGGACCATTCTGTCTGGCTCTTCGATCTTTATTTGCTTTAACTCTTCTACCGGGGCCGGTCGGGCACGGCTTTCTCTTGGATCATCATCAATGATGGGCATGCCATCCTTGTTTGGCTTGACGTTATTTTGGATTGCCACATTGTAACAATCCTTTGATAACAGTTGGTCTCCTTTGACTTCACCGATTCCGGCTGCAGTTGGGAATTTGATCTTCTGGTGTGCCGTTGATGGAACCATTTCCCACGCGTTCATGGTTGCGTATCCTAAGATACCATTGTATGCGTCAAGCTTTTGCACTACCACAAATGGTACTTCTATTTGGAGACGTGAGTTGCCTTCTCCCAGTATAACTGACAGAGTTATGGATCCCAATGGGTAACTTGCATCTTCCATGAATCCCACTAAGGGTGAATTCATTCTGTTGACATTCTTCTTTCTCCCCAAAGCTAGGATGACGTCTTTTGTGATGATGTTGGGTGAACTTCCTCCGTCGACCAAGATACGCTTGATGTCCATGCCGTCAATTGTCATGGTTATGACTAAGGCATCATTATGCGGAAATGTTATGTGCGTCTTGTCTTCTGAAGAAAATCCAATGGCGTCTTCTATGAAAACGTCTCCTTGCTGATTGCCTTTAGACTCATGGATCATCAGGGAAGCGTATATTTCTCTTTCATATGACGTTTCGCCTCCTGCTCCAAAGCCTCCATGTATCACGTGGATGCCTGGAAATTTTGGGCCGTGTTGTGCGGATGGCACACTGCTTGCTGGCACGGGAGACATCATAGACTTTTTACACCGTCTAAGGCGCTTCCTGGCTATGCAGTTAAAAACGAGTTTCTACGTAGAGACGGAAATGGGTAGGTAAAGTCGGGTCGTAAAAACGGAACGTAGAATCGTAGTTTCTACGTATTTGCTAAAATAACATTAGAAATAAAATCTATAAATGTAATTATGCAGAAGTAATACAAAAATAGTAAATATACTCATTAATAGTTGATAAAATAATTCTAATAAAAAAACATGGATCCATTAGTAGTCACCATAGTCGTCACGATGATCAATTTTTGTAGATTAGCATGAAAGATACGGGTCAAGTGAATTTAGAATTTAATATTTTAGGATTTGAGAAACATAAAATAGAAAGGGATGTCAATGGAGTTTAAGACTTTTGAGTATTATTATTAAATGATCAACGAAGGTTGAACTTGAATGTCATATGAATAGGTTCTAAGTAAAAAAAAATTGATTTGTCACATAAATAACTATCCATGACAAAAATTTCTTGTGTTTGGTTGATAAGTTTTTTGGGTTTTGCATAATTTATTAGATTTGGAATTTTTTTAGCAAATTATGGTAAAAATTCTAGAAACGGTAGAAACTTACGTTTCTACACGTTTTTACGACTCTACACGCGTTTCTACCCGTTTCTACTCAGACAACGATTTTGTTACGTTTTAACTCTTTTTTTAAGGTAAAGACGTAAAAACGTGCGTTTTTACGACCTAGAAACGATTTTTTAACTACATAGCTTCCTGGTTTCTGACGGATTGGCCTTATTGAGAGCGTTGTGATCACTCGTCATGACTTTGCGGTATGGTAGCTTTTGTTCGAATCACGGAGACGGCGCCAATGTTGCGTCATGAATGAACTGAGTCGTGTGGACGCGTCTGTCTGAGCGGGTTTTTGGGCAGTCACCCTTCGTCTGAAAGAGGTTTTCGCCCTGATCGGTGACGAGTGTTCGGTCTTAACTCTGAGTCTCGGAAAAAGTCTGTGTCTCGAAAGGCGGTTGTGTCTCAGGAGGCGTCTGAGTCTCAAAAGGCGGTTGTGTCTCAGGAGGTGTCTGAGTCTCGGGAAACGGTGGTCTGTGCACAAGTCCAAGCGTCCGAGGCGCCGATTCCTGCACGAAGGGCCAGTACTAGCACGGAGAGAGGGGGGGGGTTGTGCTAGTGGAGCCCTCTCCGATGCCTAAGTCACTATAGGGCTAAAAAGGTAATCTTAGAGAGAGAAAGTATTTCTAGAGAGAAGTCAGAGCTCAAAATATCAAAGTTGGGCAAATGAGAGGATGTGTGAAAATGGGTGGCCAAGGCCTCCTATTTATAGGCTTCCTTGGGACCGGATCCGGTTTTAAAGCGGTTTGATGACGGTTCGAAAGCAAGCGGTAACTGTCATCAATATCGGCGATATGTGTACTTGACTTCTCTACACGTAACGGTAATCGCGTAAACGGTAATCGCGCAATACCCGTAGTGCAATCTGGACCTCGTCGAATTTGGGCAATTCGGCGAGGTCCGACTTGCCACGCAATCCGGACGCGCGTTACGCGCTTCCGGACCGTTTTTACCCTTGGGAGACGTTTTTGAAGCTGTGATGTGATTTTTGACGTGTTTACGAGGCCCGAAATATAAATACGAACTCGAATTGGACACATATCCATCACTACCCTTATCCTCGCCCTCACATCTCGGGCGACCCTGTGGTCACTCGTCCCCGGGAAGGTGAGGTATTTGTCTCCACCGGGCAAGTATCAGCGGGGATCCGATTCCCTTTCTGCCGGGATCTAGTCGAGATGTGTGAGTATTACAAAACACATCCGACTAATTTTTCCCCCCACGCCATCTGTGTGTGGAACGCCTTCCATGTTCTCTGCCTCCGCCAACAGTGGACCTACAGCCTCCGACTTTTCCGGACCTTCTATGGAATGAAGTGCAATGATGTCGGGGTCTGTGCCTTCTATCCCCGGATGCCCAAATGGAGAAGGGCGCAGCTCTCCCGATACAGCTGGAACGGTGACACCTGGAAGGTCGCCAAAGGTCGGGGGCTCATCACTGACTCGGGCCCGACAACAGTGGCTGGAAGAAGAATTACTTCTTCATCCGGAACAGCTCCATCCCGTGGCCCCGATGGGAGGTTGAAGCAGACCCTCCTCCTGCTTATCACACTTACTCTGAGGAGGATTTTCAAATTCTCCAGTGCATCCAACTCTATCGCTGGGGGGATTCCTTCGCTCCCCTCAATGCCAACTCCATCGTGGAGCGGGATCTGGTTCTGGCCGGGATCCGTCTCCTCGATGCTGCCTCCGGGGGTCAACTCTACGACGGTCCCTCCAACGTCGTTCCTTGGGTAATGTTCTAATTGCACCTTTGTTTTCGTCTTTGCAGCTAAGAAGGTATCAATGCTGACCAATATCATGCTTAAGCAGGCGGAGACCGATGCCGTCCAACGCCCCGCAAGGAAGAGGAAGTCCTCGAAGAGGGCCGCCTCCTCATCGGCACCTCCATCTGCGGAGGAGGCCAAGCGGGCCCGGGTGGAGAAGATGGAGAGGATCTTCAACACCCAGACTCCCGAAGAAGGTAAGCAGCTCCGATTAGCCATCTGATTATACCGAAAGCGTATTCCTGATGAGTTAATCCCCTCCGATAAGAAAGCCAGAATCGAAGGGATCAACCGTATCCTGCAAGGAGAAACTCCCCGCATCCTTAAAGCGGGTTATTACAATTATTTCGGGAAAGACCAGTATCTCTCCCGTCGCGTCATTTGGTGTAAGGATCTCGATCAACTCCCTGATTATCTTTCTGAAGCTTCTCGTCCTCCAGCTGCAGGTTAATCGGGAGCTGGAGCTTCAGCGGGGGTGCCACCCTCCGACGCCCGGGTCGGAGAGCCCCTCCTTCCACTTCCTGCCCCGAGAGGATCGGGGACTGAAGATGCCCCGACGAACGGTCAGTTCCGTCGGGTGGTTGACTTGGACGTTTCTCATTCTTCCGAGGAGGTGAGCGAAGGTCCAGCCCTGATTCGCCGTCGGGGGGTGAGGCAGACCCCATTAGAGCCAACTCCCGAGGGGCTGCTTCCATCTTCCCCAGCACAACAGTAATCGCCAATTTTGAGCCTGACTCCTGAGGGGACGACCGGGTCTCACGGCGGCTCGGAGGCGCGCACCTCCGACACTCAGGTCGTCCTTCCCCCTCTCCCCCTAGACGGGAATTTCTATCAGCTTTACACCCCCGACCAGGCGGCGGCTCCCTGGACCCCGACCGAGTCATTGCAAGGGGTCCCGCTCCGTCGGGGCGATGCACCACCGGAACTGGGTCTGCATCTGCTGGCAGGTTCAGTTCTGCCATCTCTAAAGCTTCCGCTTTCACTGGCCGTGGAAGACATCCACACGGACATTCGCGAAATGGCCGTTCGTCGCGTGGAGGTAAGGCTTCCTGTTTTTACACTTAGTATATAAGTTAAAATATTCTCATGTACTAACCTCTTCCTTTCTTTTTCACAGGAAATGGCGGACCAACACCGCTGTTTCGGGTACATCCTGGCCCTGGAGGAGGCCCTGGAGCAGGAGCGAGCCAAGGCGGCCCCCGAGGTCTTGGCCAAGCTCGAGGAGGATTTAGCTGCCTCCGAATCGTCGAGGGGTAAGCTGGTTAAGGAGCAGGCCCTCCTTAACCAGAAGACTCGGGACCTCCTGAGGCAGGTCCACGACTTCGAGCGGCTGCTCAAGCAGGAGCGACAAAAGCTCAAGGAAAAGCAGCAGGGGTGCGCGGAGGATCGGGACAGGCTCGTCCTCGAGAAGAAGGCCCTTGAGGACGTCAAGGCGGGACTGGAGGCTGAGAAGGTCCTTCTCACCAATCGGTCCCAACAGATGGAGCGGGAAATCGCTGAGTTCCCCATCAGGCTGGCTGAGGCTGAGGCCAAGGGTCGGGAAGATTATCGGGGCTCCGAGGATTTCAAAGTGGACGCGGTGAGGTTCTGTAACGCGGAGATGGAGACCACCTTGCTCAATGCTGTCGAGGAGCTCCATCTGGAGTATGGCAGTGCCATTGACTTCACCAAGTCTCAGACTCTCGCCCCCTTCGCGGAGAGGTATTTCAGCCTTTCAGAGGAGAGCGACGGGGCCAACACCCCCGAGGGGACTGCGGGTGCTGAAGGCACGGTGGAGCCTCCAAGTACAGACCTCCCGACAACTGATCCCCCGACAATCGACCCTTCACTGGCTGACCTCCAAGGGTCCGATCCTCCCGCGGCCAATCTTCCAGGATCCGATCCTCCGATCGCTGAGCCTTCTGCCACGGACCTCGTGGACTCTGCTCCCTTCGATGCTGCCAAGGACCAAGCTTAACGCTTTATTTTCGAATCCTTGTAATTTCCTTCTTTTGTCGTGAACCTTTCAGGCCTTTATAATATCAATCCATTTTGGTTCCGATTATCGCTGCACCACTTAAGGTGATTTAACCACGCCACTTAAGGCGATTTGATCATAGCACTTAGAGTGATTCGATACGTCACTTAAGACATTTTACTCACACCACTTAAGGCGATTTAGCCACGCCACTTAAGGCGATTTAATCATACCACTTAAGGCGATTTAGCCACGCCACTTAAGGCGATTTAACCACACCACTTAAGGCGATTTAGCCATGCCACTTAAGGCGATTTAACCACACCACTTAAGGCGATTTAACCACACCACTTAAGGCGATTTATCCACACCACTTAAGGCGATTTATCCACGCCACTTAAGGCGAAACCACGCTACTTAAGGCCATTTATCCACGCCACTTAAGGCGAAACCACGCCACTTAAGGCGATTTAGCTACACCACTTAAGGCGATTTAATCGGAAGCAACCTCTTTATTCATTGATGGCTCAAAACCTGTTTATATCAAATCAAAACGATAAAAAACTTGCACCACTAAAGGCGACTAATATCAGACATGACATTTCTTCAAGTGTTCACCACTGAAAGAATGCTTCAACACATTGCCATCGAGGTCTTCCAACTTATACGCATTTCGAGCTGGCATCCCCACGACCTTATAAGGTCCTTCCCATTTTGGTGACATCTTGTTGATCCGATCCAAAAGGGTAAATTCGTTCCGACGCCAGACCAGTTCCCCGACAAAGAACTGTCAAGACTGGACTCGCCGATTGTAATATCGGGCCGTTGCCAAGCGCATCCGAGCCTGGGCCCCCTCGGCATTCCGCCTTTTCTCTTCGACCAAGTCCAAGCCCAGACGCCTCATTTCATCATTCGACAGAGGTTCATAATACCTCGTCCGATGGGATGCCACAGCTATTTCAACGGGAGCAACTGCTTCCGTGCCATAAACGAGGCCAAACGGAGTCTCCCCAGTCGATCGTTTGGGTGTTGTTCTAACAGCCCAAAGCACATTTTCCAGCTCGTCCAGCCATTTGCCCTTCAAGGCATGGACCCTCTTCTTCAAGCCATCCATCACGATCTTGTTGGCCGACTCCACCTGTCCATTGGTTTGAGCATGATGGACAGAGGCTGTCCGATGTTCAATTTTCAGTTCCTCAAGGTATTCCTTCCACTGGACCCGTTAAACGGAGGGCCGTTATCACTGATCAACACCTTAGGGATCCCGTATTGGGATATAATATGGGTCTGGAGAAATTTGAGGATATGATTCCCCGTTATCTTGGCCAATGCCTTAGCTTCTATCCACTTCGAGAAATAATCAATAGCCACAATCAAATATCGGCACTGACCTTTTGCAACTGGAAGGGGTCCCACCAAATCGATTCCCCATTGCACGAAGGGCCAAGCACTCTTGATGGACGTCAGATCGGAAGCTGGAGCCACGATATTCGGGGCGTACCTCCGGCACGCGTCACAGGATCGGACTGGCATCGTTGCCTCCTTATTCATCGAGGGCCAGTAATAGCCCAGGTTCAACACTTTCCTCACGATGGATCGGGCGCGTTCATGACAAGCCGAGTATCCTCCGTGCACCTCCCTAAGGATCCGATCTGTGTCGGGCTTAGCCACACATTTCAAGTAAGGAGTTAAATACCCCTTTTTATACAGCTGATTGTCCACCATCACATAATTGACCGCGATTCGGCGTAATTTGCCGGCTGCTACTTCATCATCGGGGACTGCCCCCGTAGTCAGATATGCGGCTATCGGGGTCATCCAAGTGGGCTCCTCCGATCCGGTCTCAATGGCACATACCTCCGACTGATCGGTGGCTCACAGGATCACCTTCTCCATGAAGTGCACCTTCCGACTTTCGTCGAGGGGTGCCCCCAAGGCGAACTTGCTCAAGGCATCTGCTTCCACATTGTCCTCTCTCGGGATTGCCTCAATATCGAAGCTCTTGAAACTCTCCTTCAAGGTTTGCACCTCACGAAGGTACTTTTTCATCATCGGCTCTTTGCTTCGTATCGCCCCTGGACTTGGTTCAAAATCAGGCTAGCATCACACTTCACCTTTAAGTGACCAACTCCCGTTCCTTTGGCAATCTTGAGGCCGGTGATGATAGCCTCATATTCAGCTTCATTGTTAGTGGCCCTAAACGTCAAGGCCAAGGCATATCGAAGGGGCTCGCCTCCACCTGGCGGTATCAGTACGAACCCTGCTCCCGATCCTTCTGACTGCTCTGCCATTGGGACTTCCATGGTTGCCCCCTCTACAGGGCCCGCTTCTTCTAGATCGGGGGCTGTAGACTCTGCTATGAAATCCGCCAACGTCTGGCCCTTAATAGCCATTCTCGGAGCAAAGTGAATGCGGAACTCACTAAGTTCGACTGCCCATTTCACTAATCTCCCCGACGCATCAGGTCGGTTCAAAAAATGTTTCAAGGGCTGATTCGTCAAAACAGTAATCTCATGCGCATGGAAGTAAGGTCTCAGCTTCCGAGCAGTAACAATCAACGCATAAAGATACTTCTCAACGGCGGGATAATTCATTTCAGACTTGGCGATTGCCTTGCTTACATAATAGACGGGGACTTGGTTACCCTCTACGACTTTCACTAAGACAGAGCTAACAGCAAATTCAGAAACAGCCAAATACAGATAGAGTGGTTCACCTGGGACGGGCTTCGCCAACGGCGGGAGGGTGCGGAGGTGTTGCTTGAGTGCCTGGAACGCCTCTTCACACTTGGCAGTCCACTCAAACTTCTTATTGGCCCTCAGCACTTCAAAGATCGGCATGGATCGGTCGCTTGCCTTGGACAGGAAGCGATTCATCGCGGCCAATCGGCCATTCAGCACCTGCACCTCCCGATGGTTCGTCGGGGACTTCATCTCCTCGATTGCCTTCAGCTTCTCAGGGTGCACCTTGATTCCCCTCTGGCTCACCATGAAGCTCCTTAATAAATCCAGCATCGAGCAACCTGCCCACCTCTTGCTGGATCGCGATCTTCTTTTCGGCACCCATCGGGCGCTTTCTTTGTCCCGATCGGCTTGATCGCGGGGTCAATCTTCAGCTCATGAGTAATCACATCGGGGCTGATTCCTGGCATATCACTCGGGGACCAGGCAAACAGCTCCTTGAACTCTTTCAACATATCAATCAGTTCTTGGGCCTTCTCCTCAGTCAGAGCGGACCCGATCTTCGCCTTCCTCTGAGGTCCATCAATCTCGACCTCCTTCAAATCTTCCATCGGGGCGGGACGCCCGAACTCCTCTCTGGGATCGGCATCAGTCTGGAAAATAGTCATAGCCTCCCGATTCCTCCTTCGAGTTGCATTGAAATAGCACTTCCTGGAGGCCACCTGATCGCCCTGGACCTCCCCGACTCCGTGGTCGGTCGGAAACTTCATCTTCTGATGGACAGTTGAGGCAATTGCCCCCAACGGGTTGATGGTGGTCCTCCCGATAATTGCGTTGTAAGTCCCCGCTGATTCAACCACCACGAACTCCACGTCTCTCTTCTCCGACTTCCAACCACTACCGAACTCGATCGGTAAGGTAATCATCCCCACCGGAAAATCCGACCATCGGAAAGTCCGCATGCTTCAGATCCTTCCTGGTTTTCCCCATGGCATCCAGTGCATCCATGAACAAAATATCGGAGGAGCTCCCTCCATCTATCAAGATTCGCTTCATCTCGTACCCATCCACGTTCAGGGTCACGACCAAATCATCATCGTGCGGGGTCTCCACACCTATCAGGTCCTCCGCTGAGAAGGGAATCACTGTTTCTTCCTTTGGAGTCCAAGTTCGGGCCCTCTTACCCAGCACCACAGAAATAGGAATTCGAGAAGCATAGACCTCTCGAGATGACGTGGTGTCACCTCCTGCAGCAAATCCTCCATGGATCACATTAATGGTTCCCCGCTTCTCCTTGCGAGCATTGGAAGACTCGGGCTTCTCCTTCTTCAGGGACCGATCGCGGGATCGGGAACGGGACCGCGATCGGGACCGGGAACGAGATCCGCCCCGTTGCCCAGCCACAAATTCCTTGAGCTTCCCCCTCTGGATTAGCTTCTCAATCTCCTTCTGCAACTCCCGACATTGGTTAGTGTCGTGACCGCTGGCGCTGGAAACGACAATAACGATCAGTGCGAGCTCCCATGAACTCTCCATCCTTCTTCGGGGGGTACCTGATGATACCCTGTCGGTCCATCACCGCCAACACAGCACCCATGGTGCAAATGAGAGGAGTGTAATGGTCCTCCCGCTTGTCCGCGACGCTTGTCTTCCCTCCGATCGGAGCGGCCTCGACCCTGACTGCTCTCGGGTTTATCTTTCCTCCTGCGATCGTCCGAGGGCTTGAACGACTGCTTCCCCTTGTTCGATTTCGGAGGGTCGAGCTCTCCGGCAGCTATCTTTGACTCCTGTACGTCGATTTGCTGCTTCACCCTCTTCTGCAGCGCCTCCATGTTCCACACGGCCTTCTCAGCCACGCTGTGCATCAGGTCGGAACCATATGGTGCTGTCAGGTTCCGAATGAAGATGCGGATGGTCTCTCCCTCCGACATTTCCTCATCAATCTCGGCCACGCTGGCAGTGTACCTCTGGTAATAATGCGCCAGCGACTCATCGGGCCTCTGTACCACCTCGACGACCCTGGTACTGCTGGATGAAACGATCATGCATCTGGGTCCAGGTAGAGATGCACCCTGGAGGAAGGCTGAAGAACCAGGTCAGGGCCCTCTCACCAAGTGTGGCTGGGAACAGAACGCACACTATATCGTCATCCGGGGCTCTGCCTAGACAAGCCATAACATGCTTATGGACATGGCGAACTGGATCTCCCTCGCCATCATACTCCTTGATTTTCGGGATACCAAGTCCTGGCGGGGCAGTGGTGTTCACCAATCGGGGGACAAAGGGATGAGTGGATCGATCCCTCAGCTCCGACATCATCTTCTTCTGGTCCCCCATACAGATGTTCACGATATTCACCACCTGGTCGGGGGTGATAGTATAGGAATGTATATTCCATACATTCCATACTTGACACTTTTGTGCATAGTGCATACTAGTCTAGCTTACTTACACTCTAAGTTAGTTAGTTAGTTAGATGCTCTCTTCTCCTATATATACCTTGATCTACCAATTGTACAAACTGATTTTGGTTGTTAATACATTTGATATTCATCCAAGATCCTCTCCACTCATATGGTATCAGAGCAAACGGCAATTTCTTGCTAGTCAAGCAACATCCATTTCCGGTGAACTTTGAGCTTCATTTCCAGATTTTCTGCTGGAATTCGTGGCTTCAATCATCAATACGTTGGATTCCTTTGTAAGTCTTCTACATCATCAATTGAGTTGTGTTTCAGCTCAATTGAATCTGCATTTGGATCATATCAGCCTAGATTGATCAGTTCTTGCTTTTCAAGCAAAGTTCTTCGGCGTTTGCTTCGTCTCCAAGCTTCGACTGATTAAGTGATTCATTAGCTGTTTTTCTTGATTACGATCATTGATTTCGTGATCTTGATCCATTTGCGACTGTTTCTGGATTGGATTCATGCCTAGATTCATTCTGGATCGTTGCGTGATCTTGTTTCTGTTGCGCATACCTGGTGTTCTTGTTAGCATTGCTTCTTGTTGAAGATTCATCAACTTCTGGGAATTCCGTTGGGTTTCAGTTGTTGTGGTTGATAGATTGTTGAAGTTTGTTGTTCTTTACGTCAAATTCAATTGAGTTTCTGGAAATTTGGTCATTGGAACATGGCTACCTACTCGATTGAAGATCCACTATCCTTACATCCCTCGGACACCACTGGATTGTTGCTGATTCCTTTTCAGCTTCAAGGATCAAGCAATTATCATGCCTGGAGCACAGCTATCAAGGAGGGACTGCTTGTAAAGAACAAGATTGGATTTATAGATGCTACATGCTCACGTTTGAATGTTCCTATAGCTCAACATGTGAGATGGGACAGAGAAAATGCTTTGGTTAAAGCTTGGTTAAGGAACACAGTTGCTAAGGAGTTGGTGAATGGGCTGGTTTACAACACAACTGCTTTGTCTATTTGGCTTGATCTCAAAGAAATGTTTGAGAAGATTGATGGAACACAAATTTTTCAGCTCACAAGGGAAATTTATCAATGTTCACAAGGTGCTCAGTCTATTACTGAATACTTTGGGAGGATGAAACAACTTTGGGATGCTTTGGGTTCTATTGATGACCTAAGGCTTGAATGTTCAGCTGATAGTAAGTTGATCAATGAGCATAAGGAGAAACAGAAATTGATTGCTTTTCTCTTAGGCTTGAATGAATCATTTGCTCATGTTAGAAGCAGTCTCCTAATGAGGCAACCATTGCCTTCATTGAGTGTGGCTTTTTCTGTATTGCTACAAGAGGAAAGCCAGCGTGCTATCTCTGGTTCTATAGGGGATTTAGGGGAGGCCACAACCTTATACTCTCAAAGGAAATTCACCAACACAAGAGGTAGTGGAGGATATAACTCAGGAAGCAATGGCTTTAACAATGTTGCTTCTTTCCCAAGGAATTACAATGGCCATGACTCTTCTTCTAATGGAGCTAACCAATGATCCTATTCAGGTGGTTTCAATGGCAAAGGAGGCAAAGTTGATAAGTCAACTTGGTTTTGCTCATTTTGTGGTAAGAAAGGACACAAGGTAGATACTTGTTGGAAGAAGCATCCACACCTTGCACCCTCCACACCCTTGAAAAGACCTTGGAATGCAGCCAATATGAGCATGGATGATGAAATTCCTTCTTCTGCTTTGGTGAAGCATGTGGCTGCAGGGGACAAAAGAATTTTTCATGGAACTAAGGAGCAAACAATTCTTCACACTGGCTTGGATGGAAGAGTTCAGCACATTGCTATTCAAGATGACTTTGATCCCATTTCATTTCAAGAGGATGAGCCTATTTGTGTGAACATGGCAGGTATATCCTCTCCATCTAGTTCATCCATGATTTGGATTGTAGACTCAGGTGCTACTAACCATATCACTCACCATTTAAGCTGGTTGCACAATATAAGGAAGGCTGATTCCCCTCATCAATTTGTTCACTTACCAAATGGCAATAAGTGCAAGGTTACTCATATTGGGAGCTGCTCCTTTTCCTCTGGTTTTACCTTGGATGACATCCTTTATGTGCCTGAATTCAACTTCAACTTGATCTCAGTGTCTAAGCTTTCTACTCAGTTGAATTGCAAAGTTATATTTACTTGTGCAAATATGTTGATTCAGGGCCATGTTGGTAAGCCAATGGTGATTGGTGAGAGATCCAAAGGTCTTTACATACTCAGGAATTCACTACCTTCATGCTCAAGCAAGGTGGTGGCAGCTCATACTACTTCAAAGGCAAATAAAGAGGATGCTTCTTGGCTTTGGCATAGGCGTTTAGGACACATATCATACACTCATTTAGGTCATTTTAATGAAGTGTTATGTTTAAATGACTCCTCAAATAAATGTGTCAAACATTGTACCATTTGCCCTTTGGCCAAGCAATCAAGATTATCTTTCCTTATTAGTCATTCTCATGCCTCTGTTCCTTTTGCTTTGATACATTTGGATCTTTGGGGTCCATACAAAGTGCCTACAATCAAAGGTTATCAATACTTCCTCACCATTGTGGATGACTTTTCCAGGGCAACTTGGGTCTTTCTAATGAAGACCAAAAGTGATACCTTCATTCATATTCAAAGCTTTTTATTGATGGTTCAGAATCAGTTTGGAACTATGGTGAAGATTGCTAGGAGTGATAATGGATCTGAGTTCATCAATTTTATTTGCAAGGATCACTTCCTTCTTTTGGGAATTCAACATCAAACTAGTTGCACATACACTCCTCAGCAGAATGGTAGAGTGGAACGCAATCATAGACAAATTTTGAATGTGTAAGGTTCCAAGCTTGTATGCCTATCAAGTATTGGGGCTATTGTGTTCTCACTGCTTGTTACTTGATGAATAGGTTACCTTCATCTTCTTTGGGGTTCAAGTCTCCTATGGAAGTTCTTTATGGCAAGCCACCTTCTATTAATCATTTGAGGATCATGGGTTGCTTATGTTTTGCCACAAACTTGAACAAATCTGATAAGTTTAGTTCAAGAGCTGAGCCTTGCATCTTCATGGGATACTCTAATTCTCAAAAAGGTTATCTTGTAATGAAGATTTCCAATTCAGCATTTCAAGTTTCAAGGGATGTTGTTTTTCATGAGCATATCTTTCCTTTTGGCATGTCTAAGGCAGAATTGAGATCCCTATTACCTACTTGCTTGGAGTCCAAGTTATTAGTTGAGGAGTCTTCTTCTAGTTCACCAATGGTTGAGGATGCTCTTCCTCAGCATTCCACAATTGAGGATGCTCTTCCTCAGCTCCCCATAGTAGAGGATGTTCCTTTGATTGACACTCCACAAGTACCCATCTTAAGAAGGAGTGCAAGGATTGCTCAGTTAAGAAAGGATTCTTCTTCAAATGTTGCTTTTGGTATGGAGAAATACATTGCCTATGGTCATCTTAATCCTACCTTCAATTGCTTCTTGGCCTCCATTGACAAGATCAAGGAGCCTTCTACATATAAGCAAGCAATCAAAGATTCAAATTGGGTGATTGCTATGAAGGAGGAGATCAAGGCCTTACAAGATAACAATACATGGAAGATTATGGAGCTGCCTCATGGGAAGTCTTCTATTGGGTGCAAATGGGTGTTTAGGGTGAAGTACAACTCTGATGGATCTATTGAGAGATATAAATCTAGGCTTGTTGCCAAAGGCTTTACCCAAATAGAAGGGACTGATTTCAATGAGACCTTTTCTCCTGTGGTGAAGATGACAACTGTGAGAATTGTTTTGGCTATGGCAGCCTCTCATTCTTGGGGACTCTTTCACATGGATGTCAACAATGATTTTCTTCAAGGTGATTTGCATGAAGAAGTTTATATGGACATTCCTCAAGGTTTTGATTCTCCTATGATCACTCCTGGTGCTTCTGAACGTGTATGCAAACTTTTGAAATCACTTTATGGGTTAAAGCAAGCATCTAGACAATGGAACATCAAGCTTACCAACACCTTATTGGAGAATGGTTATTCTCAAAGTGCCTCGAATCATTCCTTGTTCACCAAGGCAAATGGTAAAGAAAGGGTGTATCTTCTCATTTATGTGGATGATTTGCTCATTACAGGCTCAAGTATTTCTATGATTGATCACTTGAAATCCATTCTGAAATCTCAATTTAAGCTCAACGATTTGGGCAACTTGAGGTATTTCTTGGGATTGGAAATTGCAAGGTCCAAAGAAGGTTTGGTCATCAACCAAAGGAAGTATGCCCTTGAGCTTATTGAGGAGGCTGGTTTGGGGGCTGCTAGACCTTGTGAAACTCCCATGGAGTTCAATCTCAAACTAACAACTTGCGCATATGATGAAGCAACTAACACCTCCAAAAATGATTTGCCTCTTGAAGATGTGTCTGCTTATAGAAGATTGGTGGGCAAGTTATTGTATTTGACAATGACTAGGCCAGATATTAGCTTTGCAGTTCAAAGGCTAAGTCAATTTGTTGACAAGCCTAAGAAATCCCATCATGATGCAGCTATAAGGGTGATCAAGTACATCAAAGGCACTCTTGGCCAAGGACTTCTCTATCCAACCAACATTGCACTTGACTTGAGTCTTTATTGTAATTCAGATTGGGCAGCTTGTCCATTTAGTAGGAAATCCATTAGTGCATATTGTGTAAAACTTGGTGGAGCTATGGTTGGATGGAAAGTGAAAAAACAAGACACAGTTTCCCTTTCAAGTGCAGAGGCAGAATATAGATGTTTGAGGGCAGCCATTCAGGAAGCTCTTTGGGTTACTAGACTTTTAAAGGAGCTTGTGGTGCATGTCAATTTTCCCATTCCTATATTCACTGATAGTGAGTCTGCAGTGAAGATAGCCAAAAACCCAATGTTCCATGAACGTACCAAGCATATTGAATTAGATTGCCATTTTACTAGGCATCACATTCAATCAGGGCATGTTGCTCCAACACATGTTGCTTCTAGAAATCAACTGGCAGATTTGTTGACAAAGGCTCTAATCAAGAAGCAACACATTGCCTTGTTTAGGCTCTATGGTATCAAGGATGTTTTTCATGAAAAGACAAGAGAAGAAAAGGATGGGAGCATATAGGAATGTATATTCCATACATTCCATACTTGACACTTTTGTGCAAAGTGCATACTAGTCTAGCTTACTTACACTCTAAGTTAGTTAGTTAGTTAGATGCTCTCTTCTCCTATATATACCTTGATCTACCAATTGTACAAACTGATTTTGGTTGTTAATACATTTGATATTCATCCAAGATCCTCTCCACTCATAGATAGGACCATTAAGAGGGATGGTCCTATGTTGCACCGGTCCAGGCCCATCAATCACGAACTGCTCCGACTGAGCGGGCTCCTTGCCCTTGTCCTGGTGCTCGGGTTGGGCCTTCTGCCCGTCCCGATTCTCCCTCGGTAGAGGCGGAGTCAGCTCTTCCTCCTTCTTCTTGGCAGTCTCCCTTCGGTCCAGGAGAGCCTCCATAGTCTCCAGGAATATCGACATGGCATCCATCAAAGCCTTCGCCAAGTCAACCTTTATAAGAGCATCCTGGTCCCTCCTCGGGATCTCTTCCCTGTCCTCCAACGAGTTTCGAACGGAATCCTCGTGATCGTCATGATGCCCCCCTGTTTGGGAACCAGCAGGGGGAGGATCATCCTGATCAACACTGCGCTCCGGCAGCACTGAATTCAGAGTTCCAGCAGGATAGCAGGAACCGCCGGATTGCCCTTGTTTCTTCTTTTGCTTGCCAGCCATCGATCGGGTAGAAGCTATCTTTGCTTTTTGTTACGTTCCCACAGACGGCACCAATGTTGGATCACGGTTGGAACTCCGACACGTTCTTGATGGAAGTCTGAACTCCTTTGCTCCAATTAATCCTGCAAAAAGGGATAGACCGGGCGGTGACCCAGAATCCCTCTCTGATGCTTAAATGAGTATCTCGATGTAGGCAAGCAAGTATGAAAGTATGAGTATGTGAATGTGTCTGTCCTGGGGTAATTCCTTCCTTTATATAGGGGAGGAGTTACCCCAGTTACCTGTCGCGATAACTGCCAGGGGCAGTTAGCCCACGTTCCATTTATCTCGGCCACTTGCCCATGTTCCGTCTTTTCAGGCCACTTTCCCACTACGCTGATAGTGGGCGTGTTTCTCGGCCTCATCCTCTGGTGGCAAGTCCCGACGGAGGTCGGGGACTCCAGAGTTATCTCCTTTGGTCACCGCTCGGGGCCCCTCGTCATCGGGACATGGCCAATATCCTCAGGGATTCAATATCGGGGCCTACTCAAAGGCATATCATCGGGGCCTACTCAAAGGCATATCATCGGGGCCTAGTTAAAGGCATATCATCGGAAGCATACAGCTCATATGTCGGGACCGACCTTGTCGGGACCGACCTTGTCGGGACCCCTCATATTGGCCCTCTAGGCCTCTTTTGGAGCCCAGTGGGCTACTTCACCGTTTACTTGTCGTTAATGGGCCTAACGGCTATATCGAAACCCATCAGGCCCCAAAGATCCAAATGAATCAAGGCAGAAGGAGTAGAGGCATGGGAATGACTAATAGGGAAAGATAATATGGTTTGCTTTGCCAAAGGGCAAATGGTACATTGTTTGATACAACTACTAGAGAAATCATTCAAACTCAATATGTCATTTAAATGACTCATATGTGTAGCTGAGATGTGTCCCAAATGCCTATGCCAGGTCCAAGTATCCTCCTTATTAGGTGTTGAAATGGAATTAGCTGCCACCACCATGCTTGAGCTAGAAGGTACTGAATCCTTGAGTATGTATAACCCCTTAAACCTCTCACCTATCACCGTTGGCTTCCCAATTTGGCCCTGAATCAACACATTGGCAAAAGTAAATATCACTTTGCAATTCAATTGATTTGGAAGCTTAGACACTGAAATCAAGTTGAACTTGAAATCAGACACCAAGAGAATGTCATCCAAGGTGAAATCAGAAGAGAAGGAGCAGCTCCCAATGTGAGTGACTCTACACTTGTTGCCATTAGGCAAATGAAGAAACTGATGATTGGAATCAGTTTTCCTCAAGTTGTGCAGCCAACTCATTGGATGAGTGATGTGGTTTGTAGCTCCTGAATCTACAATCCATATCATAGAAGAAGTAGGTGATATACCTGCCATATTCACACAGACAAGTTCATCCTCCTCATAGGAAAGTGGCTCAAAATCATCTTGCATAGCAACATGTTGGACCCTCCTATCCAAACCTGTGGGCACAACCCTCTTTTCAGATGTGCCATGAAAAATCCTCTTGTCCCCAGCAACTACATGTTCAACCAAGTTAGATTGTGATCCTTCATCAATACTAACATTAGTTGAATTCCATGGACGTTTCAAAGCAGGAGGAGGAGCCAACTGAGGATGCTTCTTCCAACAAGTGTCCACTGATGGATATCTGTCCAATTCGGGTTCGTATTTACGTTTCGGACCTCACAAAAACGACGAAACCCATAAACGGATTTTACCGCGGACACCCTGAGTCTAAAATGGTCTGGATGCGCGCAGCACCCGACCGGGACTTCCAGATTTCCACAAGGCAACCCGGAGGTCCGGATTACCTCGTCAGTCCGGACTGGTCCGGTTCGCCCGGCAATCCGGACCATGTCGGACATCTGACATGGTCCGGACTGTCAACTGGCACCGCGCGCTTACCCCTATTATTTTTACTAAGTATGAGAAGTCAGTGCGCACATAGCCAACCTCGATGTCGGTAAGCGTTCTCCTTTAAACCGGGATTGAACCGCATAAAACCGGGTACGGTTCTCGGGTTTCCTATAAATAGGTACCTAGACCACCCATTTGACAACTTAACTCGAAACTCTCTCAAATTGGCTATTTGTACTCTGACCTCTCTCTACATACTTTCTCTCTCTAGATTGTGACTTATGCATCGGAGAGGGCTCAACCAGCACCACCCCCCCTCTCCATGCTTGTTATTGCCCGTTTTGCAGGACCGACGTGTAGGAGACCGAGGTTGGAGCCAAAGCCAAGTTCGGGGTTCGAGGATCAGGGTTTGCGGATCGTGGATCGTGACGTGCTGACAAGAGACTGTACATGCGTGCACATCCAACCCGTTCGCGAAGAGAGGTGTCCCAGGTGAAACCGACCTCAACACTTGGCACCGTCAGCGTGATTCGAGCAAGAAGCCGTTCCATACCGCAAGCTATGACATGCAGACGTACAAAGAAGGCGGGTGCAAGCAAGCTGAAGCTGACGAGAAGCCAACAAGGACCTTCTCACATTCCATATGCAGAGTCTACTGCCTCCTCCATGCGAACCGCAAATGCGCCTTCCGCGCACCATGGTCCCGACGTCCAGAACGAGGTACCAGTGCACGAGTTCGAGCAAAGGACGGAAAGGAACAAGGAGTTCCCATACGGGATGCCAGCTAACGGATTGCAGCAGCAAGCAAGAGGCGCAAGCAACTTGCCACCAGTCACACCTGCCATGATGGCCGCTCTGGAAGAGCTCCTCGCATTCAGGGAGACTCTAAAGAACCAGGGATACATGGCACCCCCGCCACCACCTCCGCCAGCTAGCGAGCATGCTGCACCTACGAGGGAGATGTCGCATGATATCAACCATCAAGAACTGCAACATCCAGAAGGCGAAGGATATTCTGAAGGTACCTACCAGTACCGGCAGGCAAGGCAGGAAGCAACACATTCATACACTCCAAGTGTTGGTGTGAAGCAGCAGCAGCAAGGAGTAAGATGGAAGCAACCCCCTGTGAACAACTCACATCGGCAACAAAAGGAAGGCAACTTCAAGTTAGCAAGCCATGCCGACGTACACAAGGAAGGCAACTTCAAGGAAGCAAGCCGTGCTCATACATACAATGAAGGGTGGAGGATGCCCGCATGAAACAGTGACATCCCAGTCACGGGACTTACGGCTAAGGCCTTGGAAGAGATGATCGAGAAGAAGATGAAGCAGTCAAAGATGAAGGGAATGCATGCCCTTGAAGAGAACGCGTCGCATCCGTTCCCGGACGAGCTAGTGTACAGACACATCCCAGACGTTCTCTACCGAATTGGAGGAGAGAAGTACAGAGGAAAAGGAGATCCGATCGAACATGTTCAACAACATGAAGCCTCCTTGCTGAGACGAACTGACAATCCACATCATGTCTCCATGACAGTCCCCAACACCCTTGTGGGAACTGTCGCACACTGGTTCTTTTCACTACCATGCGGAAGTGTTACATCGTGGGTGACGGAGCTAGGATTGCCGTCAAGATCCGTGCCGGAGTTCCACCGTGATCCAACATTGGCGCCGTCTGTGGGAAACTAACAAAAAGCTGATATGCCTTCTACTCGCTCGATGGTGGCTGGCAAGAACAGAAGGGGACAATCTGGTGGTTCCCGTCACCCTGCTGCAACAAACCTGAATTCAGTACCAGAACAAGGAGAAAATCAAAATCATCCCCCAGCTGAACTCTCCCAGACAGGGGGGCACAATGGATCGCATCCCGAAGAAGTTGACCCTCGACACCAGGATAACAGGGGACAGGAGGCCCCCCCGACTGCAGATTTGACAAGGGCCGTGGCGGAGGCCATGCCCATGTTCCTAGCGGCTGTAGAGGCTCTCTTAGACCGAAGGGAGGCTGCAAGGAGGCAGGAGGAGATGCCTCCGCTGGAAGAAGCAACCCTACCAACAGAGGGTCGGAACGTACAGGAAGCCCCACCCCAGGGCCAGGAAGGAGGTAAGATGACCGGTCAGCCGGAGAAGTTCGTGGTTGATGGGCCAGGACCAGTTCAGCACAGGACCATTCCCCTGAATGGCCCCATCACTCCCGACCAGGTGGTAAAGATCGTGAACATCTGTATGGGAGAACAGAAGCCGCTGGTCTCGGAGTTGAGGGATCGAGCCACTCATCCCTTCGTTCCCCGCCTAATAGACACCCTCGCCCCGCCAGGGCTGGGTATCCCCGAGATCAAAGAGTATGACGGAGAAGGAGATCCAGTTCGTCATGTCCAGAAGCATCTTATGGCGTGTCTGGGAAGAGCCCCGACAGAGGACATCGTATGTACCCTGTTCCCTAATACACTGGGAGAAAGAGCCCTGACCTGGTTCTTTAGTCTACCCCTAGGCTGCATCACCTGTTGGGCTGACATGCACGACCGTTTCATTCGACAGTACCAGGGTCGCCGACGTCTGCTGAAGAGTCTGAGGTCCCTCACCCTGGTGGTACAGAGGCCCGACGAATCACTGGCACATTACTACCAGCGGTACACGGCCAGTGTGGCGGAGATAGACGAGGAGATCTCGGAGGGCGAAACAATTCGTACCTTCATTCGGAACCTGACGGCCCCCTATGGTTCCGACCTGATGCACAGCGTGGCTGAGAAACCTGTGTGGAATATGGAAGCATTACAGAAGAGAGTGAAGCGGCAGATCGATGTCCAGGAGTCAAAGACAGCCGCAGGAGAACTGGAGCCCCCAAAATCGAACAAAGGAAATCAGTCGAGCAAGCCTTTCGACGACCGTAAGTCAAAAGGCAAACATGAAGGTAGTCGGGACCGAGGTCGCTCTGGTCGGGGGGATGATAGACGTCCTCCAAGGAAGGATAAGAAGGAAGATCTCGACATCCCTCTCAACTGCTCCATGGCGGAAGTGCTCACAGTCATGGAACAGCAAGGTATCTCCAGATACCCCCCGAAGAAAGATGGAGAATTCCTGGGGTCCCGCACAGATCGCTATTGTCGGTTTCACCGCGCAAATGGCCATGACACTAATCACTGTCGAGAGCTGAAAAAGGAGATTGAAAAGCTAATCCAGAAGGGAAAGCTCAAGGAGTTTGTTGGAGACAAACGATGCAGGTCCCGCTCTCGGTCCCGATCGCGGTCCCGCTCCCGATCCCGCGATCGGTCCCCGAAGAAAAAGAGAACTGATCCAGAGTCATCCGGTGTTCACAAAGAAAGACGAGTCATCAATGTGATTCATGGAGGATTTGCTGCTGGAGGAGATACCTCATCCGCTCGAGAGGTTTATGCCTCTAGAATCTCTACGGCGGTGGTGCTGGGTAAGAGGTCCCGATCCTGGACCCTGAAGGAAGAGATGGTGATCTCCTTCTCATCGGAGGACCTCATAGGCGTGGAGACTCCACACGACGATGCTCTGGTGGTAACCCTGGATGTAGATGGGTTCGAGATGAAGAGAATCCTAATCGACGGAGGGAGCTCCTCCGACATTCTATTCATGGACGCGCTGGAAGCTATGGGGAAGACGAAGAAGGATCTGAAGGAAGCAAACTTCCCGATGGTCGGATTTTCTGGCTCAACGTCTTACCCGCTGGGAGTAATCACCTTACCAGTGGAGTTTGGTAGTGGGTGGAAGTCGGAAAGGAGGAATGTGGAATTTGTCGTGGTTGATTCTGCGGGGACCTACAATGCAATTATCGGGAGAACCACCATCAATCCACTGATGGCAGTTGCCTCGACTGTACACCAGAAGATGAAGTTCCCGACCGACCACGGAGTTGGGGAGGTCAAAGGCGACCAGGTGACTTCCCGAAAATGCTATGTTAACGCCACCCGGAGGAGGAGGCGAGAGGCCATGACTGTCCTCCAGACAGACACAGATCCCAGAGAAGAATTTGGGCGTCCCACCCCCAAGAAGATCGCGATCCAGCAAGAAGTGGGCAGGTTACTCGATGCTGGGTTCATTAAGGAGCTCCGATTCCAGACTTGGGTCGCCAACCCAGTGCTGGTGAAGAAGACTAACGGAAAGTGGCGAATGTGCATGGACTTCCGCGACCTGAACAAAGCTTGTCCAAAAGATTGCTATCCACTCCCGAGGATTGACCAGCTGGTGGATGCCACATCGGGACATGAGCTGCTGAGTTTCATGGATGCGTATTTAGGCTACAACCAGATCAAGATGGCCAAGGAAGACGCCCCCCACACTGCGTTTTACGCGGACAGCGACATCTACCACTATGATGTCATGCCTTTCAGGTTGATCAACGCCGGGGCAACCTACCAGCGAATGGTGAACAAGCTGTTTGGGGATATGCTGGGAGAAACCATGGAAGCTTACGTGGATGATATGCTGGTAAAGTCCCGACAAGCCGAGGATCACGTACACAACCTTACCCTGGCATTCGAGCGGATGAGGCTCCATCGAGTTCGCTTGAACCCAACGAAATGCGCCTTCGGAGTCCACTCAGGGAAGTTTTTGGGCTTCATGGTAAGCCAAAGAGGAATTGAAGTGAACCCTGAGAAGCTGAGGGCGATTGAAGAGATGCAGTCTCCGATAAACCATCGGGAGGTACAAGTGCTGAATGGCCGGCTGGCTGCAATGAATCGCTTCCTGTCCAAAGCCAGCGATCGATCAATGCCATTTTTTGAAGTCCTGAGGGCCAACAAGAAGTTTGAGTGGACCGCCAAGTGTGAAGAAGCGTTCCAAGCACTCAAGCAGCACCTTCGCACCCTCCCGCCGTTGGCTAAACCGGTTCCAGGCGAGCCGCTCTATCTTTACTTGGCTGTTTCTGAATTTGCCATCAGCTCTGTGTTAGTGAAGGTTGTCGAGGGTAATCAAGTCCCCGTCTATTATGTAAGCAAGGCGTTTGCCAAGTCTGAATTGAACTACCCCACCATTGAGAAGTACCTCTTTGCGCTGATAATTACTGCTCGGAAGCTAAGGCCATATTTCCACGCACAAGAAATCACTGTGCTAACGAACCAGCCTTTAAAGCATTTTTTGAACCGACCAGATGCGTCAGGGAGATTGGTGAAATGGGCAGTAGAGCTCAGTGAGTTCCGAATACACTTTGCTCCAAGAACGGCAATCAAGGGCCAGGCATTAGCAGATTTCATAGCAGAGTCTACAGCCCCCGATCTAGAAGAAGCGGGCCCTGTAGAGGGGGCAACCATAGAGGTCCCGACAGAAGAACAGCCAGAGAGGGCAGAGCAATCAGAACAGCCAAACAAGGAAAACACCTGGGAGATGTACACGGATGGCTCCGCAAGTTCAGACGGGTCAGGAGCGGGCTTCTTGCTGATACCACCGGGTGAAGGTGAACCGCTCCGATATGCCTTGGCTTTAACGTTCATGGCCACAAACAATGAAGCGGAGTATGAAGCTCTTATCACGGGCCTAAAAATTGCTAAAGGCACTGGAATAGATCACTTGAGAGTGAAGTGCGACGCGGCGTTAATCGTGAACCAAGTTCAAGGGCGATACGAAGCAAGGAGCCCGGTAATGAAGAAGTATCTGCGGGAGGTACAAACCTTGAGAGAGAACTTTAAAAGCTTCGACATCGAGGCTATTCCGAGGGAGGAGAACGTAGAGGCAGACGCCTTGAGCAAATTTACCCTGGGGGCACCCTTAGAAGAAAATCGGAAGGTGCACTTCCTGGAAAAGGTGATCTTGTCAAGCATCGACCCCACGCAAGTGTGCACCATTGAAGTAAAATCGGAGGAGGAGCCCACTTGGATGACCCCGATAGTCGCGTAACTGACTACGGGGGCAATTCCTGAGGATAAGAGAGCAGCAGACAGGATATGTCGGATCGCGTCTAATTATGTGATACTGGATAATCAGCTGTACAAGAAGGGCTGGTTCTCGACTCCGTACCTGAAGTGTGTAGCAGAACCCGACACCAATCGAATCCTGAAGGAAATGCATGAGGGGATCGCGGCTTGTCATGAAGGGACTCGATCCATTTTGAGGAAGGTGTTGAACTTGGGCTACTATTGGCCCACGATGAACAAAGAAGCAACAGCGTTGGTCCGATCATGCGACGCGTGCCAGAGGTACGCCCCGAGTATCATGGCCCCGGCTGCCAACCTGACATCCATCAAGAGCGCTTGGCCCTTCGCTCAGTGGGGCATCGACTTGGTGGGACCTCTTCCACAAGCACAAGGACAATGTAAGTATTTATTTGTAGCTATCGATTATTTTTCGAAATGGATAGAGGCGAAGGCATTGGCCAGAACAACGGGGAACCAGATCGTCAAGTTCCACCAAACCCACATCGTGTCCAGATACGGGATTCCTAAGGTGGTGATCAGCGAAAATGGCCCACCGTTTAATGGTTCTCAGGTGAAGGAATATCTAGAAGAACTGAACGTTGAGCATCAGACCGCCTCTGTACGCCATGCTCAGACTAATGGCCAGGTGGAGTCAGCCAACAAAATTGTGATGGATGGCCTGAAGAAGAGGGTCTATGCTTTGAAGGGCAAGTGGCTGAACGAACTGGAAAACGTACTTTGGGCTGTTAGAACGACACCCAAACGATCAACAGGGGAAACTCCGTTTGGCCTCGTTTACGGCACGGAAGCTGTCGCTCCTGTGGAGGTAGCTGTGGCATCCCACCGGACAAGATATTATGAACCCCTGACGAACGAGGAAGTGAGACGCCTGGACTTGGACTTACTCGAAGAGAAAAGGCGGGAAGCCGACGAAGTCCAAGCACGAATGCGCTTAGCGACGGCCAGGTACTATAATCGGCGAGTGAAGTCCCGACAGTTCTTCGTCGGGGAGCTGGTGTGGCGTCGCAACGAATTCACCCTCTTGGATCGAATTAATAAGATGTCACCAAAATGGGAAGGACCTTATAAGGTCGTAGGGATGCCCGCTCCGAACGCCTACAAGTTGGAAGACCTCGATGGCAGGACGTTAAAGCACTCTTTCAGTGGCGAACACTTGAAGAAACACCATGCTTGAAAAAAGTCGCCTTAAGTGGTGCCCGATGTAAAATCGCCTTAAGTGGTGTATGCTATTTATCGATTCGATGTAAACCTATTTTTTACCAATAAATAAAGAGGTTGCTTCCAAACAAGAGTTGCCCTTAGGTTTACGTTTAAGTACGAAAGTCGCCTTCAGTGGTGCACAACGAAAGTCGCCTTCAGTGGTGCACGACGAAAGTCGCCTTCAGTGGTGCACGACAAAAGTCGCCTTCAGTGGTGCACGACGAAAGTCGCCTTCAGTGGTGCACGACGATAGTCGCCTTCAGTGGTGCACGATGAAAGTCGCCTTCAGTGGTGCACGACGAAAGTCGCCTTCAGTGGCGCACGATGAAAGTCGCCTTCAGTGGTGCACGATGAAAGTCGCCTTCAGTGGTGCACGATGAAAGTCGTCTTCAGTGGTGCACGACAAAAGTCGCCTTCAGTGGTGCACGACGAAAGTCGCCTTCAGTGGTGCACGATGAAAGTCGCCTTCAGTGGTGCATGACAAAAGTCGCCTTCAGTGGTGCACGACGAAAGTCGCCCTCAGTGGTGCACAATGAAGGTCGCCTTTAGTGGTGCACGATTCTTAGATTTACTCTAAGTAATATAAAGTCGTCTTAAGTGATGCACTCGATGTTAAGTCGCCTTAAGTGGTGCAAGTTATTAAATCATCGGGAAGGACGTACAAGAATGTCTTAAGTGTCGAGGTTTCGACCTAAGCGCGTATAGTGAAGTCACTCGGAGAAGTACAATGACCGGAGCTAAAGAAATCTGATATTGATAAGGGCTCGAGGGCCCAACGAGGACAAAAGAGAAGAGGATACAAGGACTCTAAAAAGTAAACATTCAAACTTGGTCCTGGTTGGCAGCGTTGGCAGCAGCTGGGTCCACGGAGTTAGTGGCAGAAGGTCCCACAGAATCAGTCGTTGAAGGATTGGCTATCGGGGTCATGGGATCGAGGAGTTTCCGATGAAGAAGTAGTTCCTCTTCACTCTGAACTTGTGGTATGCATTTCCGGCCTTGAGCATCGGCTTCTTTGGCGGAAATGATACATCCTTCCCGGAGAGCTGCATCATAAGCAGTACTGGAAATTTCATTCAGAACATAGTCAAAGTTGAAAGGCTTCCCTCCCTCGAAACCAGACTCCCTATCTGAAAGCAACCATTAAAAGGCATGTTAGGTTCCTCCAGGAAACAACGACTAAACTAAGCAAAGATGAAGACAAACAATAGAGAAGAAATCCTTACCCGATATGATAATGGGAGGTTGGAAGAATGAACCTGACATTGCCGGAAAAATGGCCGAAGAAACGCTAAGGACTCAAGAGTTGCAGAAAGCTTTCGAAAATTTATAAATGATAAAGTGAAACTGTGCCCATAGTTAGGATTTTATAGACAAAAAGGGCAGTTGAAGGGACGGTTTAATCTGAACCATCGAAATGAAAACATTCTGATCTGGACCGTTAAGATGAAACGTGCGAAACTGCAGCAGACGCAATGATGAAATATCCTGAAAAGCACTTTTCAGAGAAAGCAGACACAGAGAGTCATGCACGGGTACTGATGACGTCACTTCATTACCTGCTGCATTTAATGCACAAGAGAACCAAAGAGACCTTTGGATATTGCAGTTATCCATAAAACCCTGAGGAAACGTGGAGGAAAAGACTGATAACCGTAGATAACTGAGCCAAGGAATAGATCCCCGACTCTAATATTGAAAAAATCGGGAGTTGGAAGACACGACGAACTAAAAGTCCCTCATGTCTTGGGGGCAAATGATGGGTCCGACTATAACCGTCAAGCCCTTTAAACGGCGAGGAAACGGCAAACAGGCCCACCAGGCCCAGGGTAAGGGTCGAGACGACCTAGGAGAAGGGTCCCGATGAAGGGAGTCCTGACGAAGCAGGGCCCCGACAGAGTCGGTCCCGACAGTGGAGCTAAAAGCCCCCGCCGAGAAGCCTTCAAGTAGGCCCCGATGATGAATCCCTGAGAATGATTGGCCCTGTCACGATGACGAGGGGCCCCGAGCGGTGACACAACGAGATAACTCTGGAGACCCTGACGGGAGTCGGGACTCGTTACCAGAGGATAAAGCCAAGATATGCAGGGCGTGGCCGAGATATACGGAACGTGGTTAAGATACACGGATAGTGGCCGAGATACGCGGGGCATGGCTAAGATACGCGAGATCATGTACGAGATAAGCGGGATACGGGCTAACCACCCCTAACGGTTCGCCAGGTACCTGAGGCACCTCCTTGCCTACAAAAGGGCAGGAGGTCACCTCAGATCACTTACGTTGAAATTGAATACTTTTGATATCTGTTGCTTGCCAGTCAGACGAGGTACTCATTTAAGCATTGGAGAGGGATTCTGGGTCACCGCCCGGTCTATCCCCTCTTGCAGGATTGCGTGGAGCAAAGGAGCTAGGATTGCTGTCAAGATCCGTGCCGGAGTTCCACCGTGATCCAACAGTGGGCATACCTGAAGTCGAAGTTCATTCAAAGATACATGGTAGAACGCACACTCCTGAAAGGGCCAAACGCATTGAACGAGGTGGTACAACAAAATGATGAGTCATTAACGGATTACTACATCCGTTTCAACCAAAATGCCGCAGACATTCAGGGCAACCTCACTGAAGAAGAAAACGTGCGTGCTTTCATTGGGAACTTAGGCCGAAAAGAGCATTCCCTAGCGCAGAAGATGTCGAAGCGCCCCGCGGGGACACTTGAAGAATTGGCAGCAAGAGTCAAAGAGTCCGTGGATCTAGAAAAATTCAGAGACCAGCATAAAGAGAAAGTCAGCGCAGCCCGCGCTAAAGAGAAGAAGGCGACACCTCAACAAGGTTCGCAACAAGCAAGGCAATTCCAGCCGCAAAAGAGGCCGTTCCAGCTGGAATTCCAAAGATCGAATGAAGTGAACTTGGCAGACTGCGTTCCCTTGAATGCACCACTATCCGTGATCCTGAAAAAGATAAAGGAAGACAACATGTGAAGGGAGCCGACAAACATCCGAAAAGGTCCACTTGGAAAGCAAGAAGATAAATGGTGCGAGAACCATTAAGTTTATGGCCGCGAGACCGACAACTGTGTCAGCCTAAGATTCAGTGTAAACAACTTCATCCTCAAAGGAGAACTCAAGCAATACCTAGATCTAGGCGACAAGCGCCAAAAGAAGAACCATGCTGAGCCATCCGGAAAGATAAACAAGGGAAAGGAGAAAATGAATGACAATCCGCCACCTGCGAAACGTGGCGTCATCAATGTGATTCATGGAGGGCCAGCAGCAGGAGTAAGCATTTCTAATGCTTGTGATGTCTATGCTGCGCAGCTACAAGTTTTGCCCAAGTATGGAAAAAGACGCCAACCAGAGAAGGAAGACGTGGTCATCCCATTCTCAAATGCTGACAAGAAGCACATAGTCTACCCCCACGATGATGCTCTTGTCATTACAATGGATATCAATGGATACGATGTGCGAAGGATATTGTTGGATGGTGGAAGTGCCGCAGACTTACTGCATGTAGAAGTTCTCAAGAAATTGGGAAAAATGGAAGTCGATCTTTCGCCAGGCACATTCCCGCTAGTAAGCTTCGTAGGAGCTGCAACTTACCCGTTGGGTATGATCACACTGCCAGTCATCCTGGGAGAAGGTTGGAAGGCGCTTTATATCAATGTCACATTGGTAGTGGTGAGCACCCTAGGAGCATACAACGACATCCTAGGAAGAACGACAATCAACCCGCACGACATCATGCCGTCCACCGCTCACCAAAAGATGAAGTTCCTAAATCCTCATGGGATCGGCGAGGTGCTAGGCGATCAAAGAGCTGCACGGAATTGCTACGTTAACGCTCTTTGGAAGACGAAGCAAGTGTCCATTTCCATGATAGAAGTTGGCGTGGAAAGAAAGCTGTTCGCTTCAAGTGATGATGATGAAGGAAAAAAGAAGGAGTTAACACCAAGAGCTGGACTCGACAGGATGCTCTTCCCAACAAGACGAAGCGTCCTAGATGTCAAACAATGACAAGAAGAGTCCATTACAGCTTACTTCAGGAGGTTCGCCCAAAGTGCAACCGCACTAAGGGCAACCAAAAAAGAGGTCATCACTGCGTTTTACTTGAACATGAACGCGCCAACGTTTTTTCTGTGTGGAAGAATCCATGGATGGCATTCAACCAAAATGATGACATGCCTGAAAGATAAGCTGGAAACCGCAATCTCTTGTGAACGCGAGCTGGGATGGGGCACACCTCTTAGCACGAATCTGGAAGTTCAACAGGCAAGACAACCAGGAAGCTCAAGCGTCGAATAAGCCGATATCTTCACTCCCTTAAAAACGGTGGTTGAAGAGATATACATTAAGCTCCTGGAAAAAAGGCTTCCAGGTCCACTCGAGCCGATGGCTGCCTTCCTAGGTAGAGAGGTCGAAGATTAGTGCCGATACCACCAAACATGGGGGCACCATACTAACAACTGCTTTAATTTTAGAATGGAGATCGAGGAGTTTATTGCACATGGAGCTTTGGGAAGCTATGTTGCAAGTGACGATGCTCGTCCACCACCAAGACATCTCAAAGGGAGATAGGCTATCCACTCTTTATCTATCTTTACATCTTTGTCAACATGTCTATTTTAGCTGAGAACTTAAGTGTTGTTTACGCTTCTGTACTTAGAAATATTTCGGAAAGAGTGATCAGTTAACGCTTTCCTATAATCCGTTGTACGAACTCCAAGTATCTAATGAAGATTAAATCTACTTTCGTAGGTACCTTATTGCACTATGCTCGTTGCTTTGGAATAAAACCAAAAGCAACGCACATATTAATCGTGTCAACAACACAAGCTATCGCACTAGGAACAACAAACGGCTTAGGCCATGCAACACCCATATGTCTATTATCAACACCAAGCATCGCCCTCAAAAGACGATCTCTTCTACTTGAACAAGGTCCAGGTAACACGCGTTACTACCAAAGGTAAACTCAGGTATGAGGTAACAACTCCACAACAGCACTACTATGAATAAAGCAGACCACTCGAGTTAGACATCTACTCAGGATAGCCTGATTTAATGAAAACAAAATCCAACCTGAACGGAACAGACTAGTCGCGAATAGTCTGATCCAGTCATATTGGCATTGTAGGCGATAGAGCCATATGAGGAGACTTATAACTCCATTCTATTCTCTAACCAATATATATCTCAAAGTATTGCGACTAATTTGAGACAGGTTATATGTACATCCAAGAGATGTCTCAATGACACACCCTATCTAGAGAACAACACTAGGAGGAGTTGTATGCAACACTCTCTGGAATTCTCTATCTATGGACATTCTACTTAGGCATCTAAGCCAAGTAATGGTCGCGTATATATCATTTGCACGCAACAAGTCTCCAAGTTAATTGTAACTCGCGACATCTCAACGAATATTCTACTCAAACATCAGCTCTTTCATTGGAAACAATACCAATCAACGATCATATATGCGTATGTGCATAATGCTAAGGAAGCATCGACGCGTATCGACTAAAGGATGCATACAGCAATGCATAGTCTCTCTTTGTACGTACATATTCAGAAACACATACACTGGGTGGTAATTGAAAAGCTCCGCTCCCGACATGTGCGCACCTGTTGCGTCCGCACCTGTTGCGTCCGCACCTGTTGCGTCCGCACCTATCACATCTACACTAAGGGAAGTTTCTTGCACAACGAAGGGATCCTCGTATCAGAATCCTTTACTCTATTTATTATATGCATTAGTTAAAAGGAAATTCATAACTCCATATTTTTACAAACTTGCAAATATTGCAACTATCTGACAAAACGCAACCCTGTTCGTAGGTACATACTACACTATGATTACTACATTGGAATTATGCCAAGTAGCAACCTATGCGCATAATATCTACTTCAACAATACAAGCTAAACACTATGTTCAAGGAAGGACTTATGGCATACAACGCCGACTTATGGCATTCTACACCAACAAGGAAGTTTATTTCTCCATCCAAAATGGCGTCTATCTCAAGAAGGTGCCGGCAACACAAAGCCATCGCGCTATGTGCACAGACAACTTATATGTCACAATGACAAATTGCGGATTATCTACAAAAAGGAACTTATAAAAATTCTCTACTCAAAGTGATGGCTATTCCAAAGACGTCAAATACATGCAATATCTTGGAAAAACACCAAGGTCTACTATCAAAATGACGACTATTCCAAAGGTGTCAACAACAAACAGTATCGTGGATAAACACCAAGATTTACTATCAAAAGTGACATGCTGCGACATCCTCCTTGCAAGGGAAAACCCCATGTTCACATCTATCAAAGTAGCATGCTGCGACATTCTCCTTGCGAGGGCAAACCCCATGTTTACTTCTAAAAAATGGCATGCTGCGAAATCCTCTTAGAGGTAAATCCTCATGTTCATAGCCATTCCCTGCATAAAAACCAGGATGCGGCACTTAGGTGGGACTGATCACCCCATCGTGGCGGAAGTCCTCATGTTAGACGACAACCCCACACATCTACAAAGTATGTACATCCCTCTTAAGGGTCCATACGCCATGAAGATACATTCCTTGATAGGATAGCTTCATGTACACTCAAACTATACATATCCTCTTAAGGATTTAGACATAATGAAGACTTATACCTTAAGTGGGCAGGCTTCATTAAAAAACGCTAGCAGGAGCGCACCCTGTTTGAAAAACTCACCAAACTTACAAGTCGAGTCTTGTAAAACACCGCCTTGGAGTGGAACTAAGAGACGGTATAAACTTAAGTCTTGCTTCGTCAAGACGACACTGCTACATGTCAAGGGCCAAGTGCCAAGTACATTACTACCTGCAATGCTACAAGTACCAAGTATACATAACATGCCTTGAAATTTTTTTCAAGAGGGGCGCAGATAACACCCTGCAAGGCGCAATGTCGCAACATTGGATGTTTTATCCATTATAAAAAGGAGATCAATCCTATCATGCAAGTCCAATACACACGGACAACGAGGATAACACAAGGTATGAAATATTACTAACACGTTATCTTGCAATTGTACTATTATTAAAAGAAGGTCCAAGTGATGAAATACAATGCAAGCAAAGGCATACACAAAGATTTATTGAAAACCTCAAAACAACATCAACCCATTCACAAAGGGTTCAACATGCTGGAAGCAGACAACCTGATACCAACCAAGAGGTAACATCATCTCCAAGGAACTAAGGCAAAGAGTTCATAATGTCGACATCAAATGCAATGTCGTCATCCTCACAAAAAACACGGCAAGAATGGCCGCCTCAATTTCAATACGACATAACTCTTCAACATGGGCGCGACAAGCAGCAATGCATGCATCAAAATCAGCCGTCTTCAAGTTCAAGCTTTAAGTGTGAAGAAGTAAACAACGCTTACCTCAATGGGAGGAACGCTCCTCCTAGGGACGGTCCCTCGACCGGGGGGTAGTAGGCGCCACCGCATGACCCTCAACTCTATTCCCTTTATCGCAAGAAGGAATTGGCACGGTCGCACTCGGAATAGAGAACTTAGAATCACTCGTGGAACGCGCCTCCGAGACGGATCTTTGGAGAATTGTGCTAAAGCCAGGAACTGCAACCACGCGTTCAGTCACATGTACGGAGCAACTTGCAAACAAAAGCAACATGAAAGCAACAGCTTGGAAAATTAACATGTTCAAAGAAGATACAAAGAGGTGCCTTACTCACAAGTCCTTCACCGCGACCTTGTCTGGAGACTCCAGAATAGCAGGGGCAATGGTGCGGACATTCCTTCCAACAAGCAGATTACCGTGTATATCGGCTGTCTGCAAGGACGAGCTTTTTCCATCAGTCCGACCTACATTGCAACATGGTACAAGTCATAAAGATCATCAACATACCAAATCTTCAGAAGGAAGTATATGTATACCAACGTCAATTAATCAAGTAAGGACGCCAACATCTACACTTGGTGTATTATTTAGCTGCTCAACCATGTCGACATCCGAACATAGAGTTACTCGCAGAATGGGAATAGTGGACTTACTCATGATAATAGCCGCGGAAAGATTAATTCCGACAAGAAGATAACGAGATCTGATATCCTGAAAAGTGCAACCAACAATCCAATCAGTGCCCAAGCACGCATCAACACTTATCCAAACATCTATGCAATGAACGCTCCATGTGAGATAACTGTGTACGCAATGACTTAATAGTCTTCGGGCAACAAGTAACAACCATCATGCAAGGGGGGAAAACCTCTCAACACATCGACTTACATGTCGACATCAAGCTCATACTCGCAGCATGCATGATTACAAGGGCAAAATATTTTCTAAGTGTTTTCCTCAGGATGACAGTCAGCATATTGCAAGCTGTCAGCATACTACTAAGTGTCAGCATATTACTAAGTGTCGACATGCTACTAAATGTCAACATGATACTACATGTCCGCGTACTACAAGTTGTCGGCATGCTACTAAGTGTCAACATGCTACTACGTCTCGACATACAACAAGTTGTCAGCATACTATCAAGTATCAACGTACGACAAGGTGTCGGCATGCAACAAAATATGGCTGAAATATTTTCTAAGTATTTCGCTTACGACATGGGACTATACGCGACAAGAAACCAACCGTCAGAAAATATTGTCTAAGTATTTCCTTGATGTCAACAATCAACAAGCGGCATGGAATCAACTATCTAGGAGCATTCTTCAACTATACTAGCATGATGACGGATAACATACATCAAGTGGCAAACATCAACTACTACGAAATATTTTCTAAGTGTTTCTATGCCGGCGGTCGACAAGAATCATATGACGACATCAATGGTAACAAGCATTAGATATTATTGAAATATTTTCTAAGTGTTTTAGCATGGTTGCAGACAGTGACCAACGATCAATACATGGTGCTCAACGCACATTGCCTAAGTTATCACTACCAACAAACAACCATTGACGACCATGTATTAACAACCACCGATCATCAACATCAAGCATACTAAAACAACGGCTAAGGCATGGAGCAACATTTCGGCAATGAATACTATGCATAAGGGAAGTGTAACAATTCATTTGCACTTTTCTAAAATTTTCAGCACTTAGAAACTTTTTGGCCGATTTGGGGCTAAGTATCCTAATGCATTTCATCAAGCACCTTGTATGCATGTTAAGGTGACTAAACACATAGTGATTTCAAGATTGAATCAAGGCCAAACAAAGTCACAAAATGTCCAGCCATGTACGGAATTGGACTCACCAACACGAAGCGAGTCCGAATTGTCACACGCCGTCACCGGAGCTCCACGCGCCACCCAGAGACGCCGCACACGCCGCTGCTGTTTCTGTCACGCGCCTCCGCTGATTGCCACGCGCCACTGTTCTGCACTCCACGCGCCGTCGACTTCCACCTCTAGCTTGGTCGGAATTTAATTGATGTCAAGTATGGTGTGACTACTCCAAATTTACACCTCCATAAGCTCCTTCTTCAACAAGAAATGAGAGCTTCTTGGAAAACTATCAAGGGAGGATGTAAGCTAATGACTATTCTCTCTCCTAATTTTCACTAATAGTGTCTACACCATGTGCTAAGGACTAAACTCCTATCTATTTTCATACAAGTCCCTAGCATCATGTACAAGATGTTTACATCTCTCCTATGCTCACATTACATACATACACCACACAATGCTTCATGACACACTACATGCTTCACGCGCATAGTCTAATACATGTTAGATTATTTCTAAGTACATAATTCCTATTTATGATCATCACATGATTATTTTTATAATTTAAGTATGAGCTTCATGTTTACATCATGCTTCATGATACTATTACAAGTATTTTGCTTATCGCATGTTGCTATAAGCACATTGTTTCTTGCATTTTATCATAAGTATTTTGCTTATTCCATGCTTCATGTTAACATCCTGTTTCATGTTGACAAACATGCTTGCCAATTGTATATTGCTATAAGTGTTTTATTCAATGCACGATTACGTCATTCATATGCTATGTCGTCATTTCCATGTTAACATCATGTTACACGTTTACATCATGTACCATGATGACACCACGTCGCATGATTATTTATTATTACAAGTATTTCGCTTATTGCATGTTATTACGAATATGTCATTAGTTGCACGTTGTTATATGTATACCGTCTGTTACGCTAACCCAGTGAACAGATTACGTAGTTCGTCGAAAAAGTAAATATGGACGAATTTGTGCTCCGCGCATTCGATTGACAAACAAGCCACCCCTGAGTTCAGTGCCGAACCTAAATTGGACGAATATCCTATCTTAAATAGAGTCAAGCATGGGTTTTGAACCGCTACTTGACTCGGGGGGCAAGTGATGGATATCTGTCCAATTCGGGTTCGTATTTACGTTTCGGACCTCACAAACACGACGAAACCCATAAACGGATTTTACCGCGGACACCCCGAGTCCAAAATGGTCCGGATGCGCGCAGCACCCGGACCGGGACTTCCGGATTGCCACAAGGCAACCCGGAGGTCCGGATTGCCTCGGCAGTCCGGATTGGTCAGGTTCGCCCGGCAATACGGACCATGTTGGACATCTGACATGGTCCGGACTGTCAACTGGCACCGCGCGCTTACCCCTATTATTTTTACTAAGTATGAGAAGTCAGTGCGCACATAGCCAACCTCGATTTCGGTTAGCGTTCTCCTTTAAACCGGCATTGAACCGCATAAAACCGGGTACGGTTCTCGCGTTTCCTATAAATAAGGACCTAGACCTCCCATTTGACAACTTAAATCGAAACTCTCTCAAATTGGCTATTTGTTCTCTGACCTCTCTCTACATACTTTCTCTCTCTAGATTGTGACTTAAGCATCGGAGAGGGCTCAACCAGCACCACCCCCCCTCTCCATGCTGGTTATTGCCCGTTTTGTAGGACTCGACGTGTAGGAGACCAAGGTTGGAGCCAAAGCCAAGTTCGGGGTTCGAAGATCGAGGTTCTCGGATCGTGGATCGTGACGTGCTGACAAGAGACTGTACCTGCGTGCACATCCAACCCGTTCGCGAAGAGCAACCCGAGGTGTCCCAGGTGGAACCGACCTCAACATCCACTTTGTGTCCCATCTTGCCACAATAGGTGTACAACCAATTGGACTTATCAACTTTGCCTATCCTTCCAGCTGAAACATTAGAAGCTCTATTAGAACCTCCTTAATTTGAATTGCCCCCACTAGAATTGAAGTTCCTTGCATTAGTGACATTGATCCTAGAACCATTGCCAAATCCACCAACACTCCTCGAATTGTTGAAGGAATTCCTTTGAGAATACTAAGAAGTAGCCTCTCCCACATCCCCAATTGAGCCAACAATTGCACGTTGACTCTCTTCATGGACCAAAACAGAGAAAGCCACACTAAGGGATGGGAGTGGTTGCCTCATCAATAAGCTGCTTCTCATATGAGCATAAGACTCATTTAGCCCCAAAAGGAAAGCAATCAGCTTTTGCTTCTCCTTTTGATCATTCACAATCTTGTTATCAGATGGGCATTCAAGCCTCAAATCATCAATTGAGCTCAAAGCATCCCAAAATTGCTTCATCTTCCCAAAATACTCAGCAATGGAAAGAGCACCTTGTGAGGTTTGGTAGATCTCCCTAGTAAGCTGGAAGATTTGAGTACCATCAACCTTATCAAACATTTCCTTGAGGTCATTCCAAATAGACAAAGCAGTGGTATTATAAACCAAGCAATTCACAAGTTCCTTAGCAACTGTGTTTCTAAGCTATGCTTTAACAATAGCATTTGCTCTCTCCCACCTTAGCTTTTGTGTCATAGGGACACTTGACCTTGTGAAGCTGCCATCTATGAAACCTACTTTGTTCTTCACCAAAGGCCCCTCTATTATGGCAGTGCTCCAAGCGTGGTAATTGCTGGAGCCTTGAAGTCAGATTCGTAATCAAGAATATAGATGAAATCCAAGCTCATTTGAAGAATCGAAGCCAAAAGATCCACGAAATCCAGCTGAATCAAGATTGCGTGATCTTCAAGAAATCCATGGCGCAGCTTTGATACCATATGAATAGAGTGGATTTAGAATGAATATGCATAGTATTGATCATCTCAAATTAGTTAATCACAATGTACATTAGTGCTATATATACAAGAGAGGAAATATCTTAGGACATGGAAATACCATGTGTTCCTTCCTATACAAACGGACACGTAGAATCAGCAAACAAGATAGTGTTAGATGGTTTGAAGAAAAGAATCCATGCTACCAAGGGAAGCTGGGTGGATGAGTTAGAAAATGTCATATGGGAAATACGAACAACACCAAAAATAGCCACAGGAGAAACACCATTTGGTTTAGTGTACGGAACCGAGGCAGTAGCACCAGCAGAAATGGCAGTGTCATCAATAAGCACAACATACTTCGAGGAACATGAAAATAAAAAGTCAAGGATCTTGGACCTAGATCCGGTAGACGACAAGAGATGGAATTCAGAAGAGGCACAGGCACGAATGCGACTCGTATCCGCAGGGTACTACAATAGACTAGTCCGAGAAAGGAAATTCCGTATAGGAGAATTAGTCCTAAGGAAAAACGTGGTCTCACACCCAGACCAAGTCAGAAAGCTATCTCCAAAATGGGAAGGATCATACAAAATAGCATCAGTGCCATACGCGAATGCATACCGCCTGGAAGACGGAGATGGAAATATCTCCACAAACACTGTCAGCGGGGAGCACCTGTAAAATTCTATGTCTAAGGATCCAGAACCGATGGAACATCATATCCTTGACTATATCTTTCTTTTAATGCATATATCCGTAATTTGTTTCCCAAAAACAACTTTGAGGCGGAAAACTCACGAAGTTTCTCCAACTTTTCAATCATCTGTTTTTTCCTAAAGGATGTCTTGGACCACCCAGGACACCCCCGTTTGTACATATGGCATGCATGCCCTCAATGCAGTAGATGTTCATCAAAATATTTTCTAAGTATGAGATGAGACATGCATCATGTTCTCCTTACCCAAATATGACTACCAAGTCTATGACTCTTTCAACGCCCCCAAGAGCGTATCTTGAGAGTAGTTCTAAACTACCAAACTCTGCGCCATCCGGGAGCCTATCCTGCGAATAGATTCAACGCTTCCAAGAGCGTATCTTGAGAGTAGTTCTAAACTACGAAACTCTGTGCCATCCGGGAGCCTATCCCGCGAATAGATTCAACGCCCCCTGTTAGGTTCCAAGTCTAGGGTCATCGGGCGGTCGACCTAAGTCTCGTTCCTCACTGGAGATATTGCGGATTCGGTGCTCTCGGGTTGTGTCGTCCTAGCCTGTGTCTTTCTGTCCTTCGCTTCGCTTCTCTTCTCGCCCAGCAAGAGGGGCAATACCAGGCACAGAGGGGGGGGTGGTGCCTGATGAACCCTCTCCGATGCCTAAGTCAGTACGGTTTTTGTAGAGAGATAAAGCTAGAGAGATGTAGAAGCTAAATTATGCAACTTGCCAAGATGATCAAATGAATAGTGGAAGAGTTGTATTTATAGGCAACGGTGTCATTAAGGTGGCTTAATGACATCGTTAACCTTTAAACACAATTAATTATCCTTTAAACACGTAATTAAGACCTTAGGGTACGGAGAAGGTTGGCGGATATAAACCGAGTATGGGAGTCTAAAAACGGTGTCGGGGCCCTTGGGGGGGGGAGGAAAATTCGACCCCCAAGGGTAGGGGTTGGGTGCGGCCACCCAACCCCTCCTAGGGGAGATAGGGTTGGCCAACCCTATCTCCCCTAGGGGAGATCGGGTGGGCCAACCCGATCTCCCCAACCCGATCTACCCTAGGGGAGGTCGGGTGTGGCCACCCGACCTCACCTAGGTGAGTCTAAATTGGCCCGGACGACTATTTCGACCTCGTCCGGACCGTTAGTGTTTTCGCGGGGTGTTCGGGTTGAAGTTTCGATTTGCAATCATTAACGGGGTGATCAAAATGAAATGATTCGGAAGTCAACGGGTTCAAATTGGGCGTATATCCATCACATGCCCCCGAGTCAACCAATGGCCTGACCCTTGATTGACTCTATTTTAGGATGGTATGACACGCGCAATTTGAAGCCGGGATTTTACCTTTCGTCCGAATGCTTACTTACCCATGGATGTGTGCCTCTGACTCTGCCCCCTGCCTTATAAGATAGAGGAATTGTAAACGTCAGAATAGCACGGACACGTGTCCAAGCACGCGTCCGTCTTAGGTGGAAGTAATAAATCTATCCTTGCTACGGGCGTATACTTCGAAAAATACAAGCTCGCGTAGGGATGCAATACAAATACAGTTAAGTGATTCATGCTTCAATTTTATGCCGGGATTTGTCTAAGTGGAGAAAAATTTAATTTTGGTCAAATTTTTTTCTAAGTATGGGATGCTTAAAAATAAACCCATGGGATGTTAACTTGGGTGGAGATATGCCTAACCATAGTCTAATGGAGGTAAAGATGATAGTTTTCCTATAACCCTTAGATCTCATCTAATTTTAAATGGAGGGTTGTGATTATGTCACTTTAAAAAACCCTACACCTTTTCAAATATAGAGAGGAGCAAAGAAATTACCTCACTTAGCCACCATTGTCATCTTTTTCCTTTTTCCTCACACTTGGAGACCAAGGGTGGAATTCTTGCACACCAAGGGAGGGGGGCCGGCCAAAATTCCGGTGGAGAACCAGAAATTCCGGCCAGCATCTCGGGTGAGGAGAGGCCACCGGCACGGGGCGAAGACGGCAGCTGCTGATCGGGACGGCGGCCTGCTTTGCGGCGGCGTGGAGAGCAGCTGAGGCGGGGACGGCGGTTCGCGACGGCAAGGGTCCCTGCGACTCCGGCGGACAGCCACGGCGGCGAGGAAGACGAGGCCAGGCGTAAGTCGACTCCGGCGACGTCGAAATCAGCTTTCCGGCGAGGGGCTGGTTCCGGCCGATTTCAAAGCTCGATTTCCGGACCCGTTTACCAAATCGGGTCGGGTTTTCCCAAGGTCCACTCTTTTCCTTCCCGTTACCGTGTAAAATGTTGATTTTTGAATTGCCGATACTTGATTAAATATGTGATTGCCGTGGATTTGGGGAAAAAATTTTGGCCGGTCGTCCGGAGATAGTTTTTTGTCTGATTAAACTATTCCCGTTTTGAATTTGATGTCGAGGCGCCATTTGTGTGTTGATTTCCGTTGGAGGGCGTAATTGTAATTTTGCCCGGGAACTGACTCTTGTTTCGAACAAAATTGTCCGATTTGGTTGCCGCGGTGTCCTTGGCGCATGTTTGTTACCTTTTTTGGATGTCTTCGAATCTTTGGTTTTTGTTGGTCAAGTACCAGGGTACTCTCGGTATTTTTCGGAAATTTTCTTGTTTTTGCCGTGGCAGGTACTGTATTCCTGGTGGTGTCCCCGCACGCAGACTCTGCAAAGGCGTTACATCCTTCGAAGGATGAGTAAGTTTCTCTTCTCTTCTATTCGTCGCATTACTTCCTTTCCTGTCATTAGCTTAGTGTCGTAATCTGAGCCGGGGTGTTAGTCGAAACTTGATTCGAACTTTGGGATTTCCTGCTACCTTTGACTTAGGTCTCGCTGCTTTGTCGGAGAACCACCTAACTAGGTCTGATTATAACGAGCACGTTACTTTAGGTGATATCTGCCCCTTAGATGAGCCTCTATATCCCTTCCTCCCCTCCTTGGGGAATACCCGCCAGACGGTGACAGAGCCTCCCAGGGGGAAGGTCGTTGTTTACCCTTCCCAGATTCGATTTGGATTGCGGCTGCCTTATTGCGATGATCTTGTAGAATTGAGTAGGTTCTTTAGGATCTCCCCTGTGAACCTTGCTCCTAGTGCTATCCGTATCTGGGTGGGCTTCCGGGTGTTATGCCACTGGTACTCCTGGAAGTACTCGCTGGTTTTGTTCCGCTGCTTCTATCGATTCCAATATCAGAGGAAGGTAGGCTTTGCGAGTTTTGTAACTCGACATCAGCCCCTTAAAGATTCCCGGTTTGCTGACTTCGGGTTGAGTGGGGTCGAATGGAATACTTCTCTTCGCTTCGTGGCCCGGAGCGATAACTCAGCGAGCCACTGGGCCAAACATTATTTCTTCATTACGGATCGGTACGTCACTTGGTCAGTCTTGAATGAGGATCGGTCAGACGGCTGGCCTGCCTTTGGGGAGTTCTCTTCTGCGGATTTAGAGACTATGAAGGCCATCTATAAGAGCAACAGGACCCAGTCATACTGCCCTGTGTCCTTAGTGACTGAGACGGATCTTTATGAAGCAGGGATCAGTTTGACTCCTGACTCCGGGGGTTCGGTATGTTACTTAGTCTTCTCATCTGCATTTACTTTCTGCTTTTTTCTTGTAGGATGGTTTCACGGGAAAACATATAACGTGCAGGCGGCACCGGTCGATCTGAGCAAGAGGAGGGCTCCATCTAGCTCTATCCTGAAGAAGTCTCCCATGCTTGGGAAAACTGCTGGGGCCTCTGGTATACTTTCTTCTCTTTGCCTCTTTATGGTATACTTGTGTTTTTCTTATCTTGTTTTTCTTGCATTGCTAGGGCACTTTCCCCTGGTGACCAAGAGGGTTGTCTCCGTAGGCAAGGGCTCTGGACCTTCTAAGTCCAAGTCACAGAGGTCCGACTCTTAGGCCGAGGCCTCGGCTGTCAAGAGGAAGAAATCTGCAGATCCTCCTCCGCCTGTTGTTCGTCCCCCGACCCTGTCTCGCGACAAAGAGATGGTGGTCGAAGAGGCGCCTTCCCGAGCTGATAAAGGGAAGTGACCTGTTGGTGATGGTTCCCCTGCCCCCCAGCCGAGGGCACGGTCGTCAGGTTCGATCTCCTCCTTGTCATCGACGCTTCTATGTTTATATTTTTCTGTATCTTACTTTGTTTGTATAGGTGGGCCTCCGGCTTTGAGTCGGAAGAATTTTGAACGCCTTACTGACGAGGATATCGTTGGGTCTGAGTGGACTCCTTTTGCTGGGTTGAAGGAGTTCCACCTTGATAGCGGGTCTTCCTTGCGCACTCCGGAGGTTGGTATCCGTGTGCTTCGCGGTGCCATCCCTCCTGGTGATCGTGCGGCTCAGCCTAAGTCTCCTGGGGAAACCCGGCGCTTCGTTCAGGGTGTACTATCCCATTATGTGCCTGTGAGTGGTTCCTTGCTTTCTCCTTTTTACTTTCATGTGATTGCTTTTCCAGTTACTCATCTCTTGTTTAAATTTTCAGGGTATGTCTGACATGGTGAACATGTCATCCCTTGTGCTCGAGCTATCCGACGAGAAGAAGGTTCTTGAGGACAGCCAGGTGTCCCTAAAGGCGGAGCTTGCCACTGCCACTGAGAAGGCCCGCCTATCCGATCTGAAGATGCAGGAGCTCAGGGACTAAGTGTCCTTACTTGAGACCACCGTAGGTAGCTTACGCCGGGAGGCTGAGGTTGCATCTTCACTCCATTCTGAGGAGTTGTGGAAATTAGAGGCAAGGTGTCGGGCAGAGGAGAGGACTGTCGCAGTGTCTGAGTACAAGGCTTCCTCTGCCTTTACCGCTGACTACAGTGTGCGGCTTACTCAGGAGATGAACCAGTTTGGTGAGTATCTCGTTGACCATATTTTTCGCATTGATCCTCAGTTTCCGGTTGGCGATCTTGGTGATTTTGGACCGTACGCTACTGGTTACATGGCTGTCCTTAGGGGTCAGGCTGCTGTTGCAGACGAGCCTGCCCCTACACAGGTGGATGCTACGCCTGTGGATATTGACACTTCAGACTCTTCTTCCTCTTCCTCCATCTCTGCTGGTGGTTCGGCCTCAGGGGGTCAGGGTGACTCCCCAGAGGGCTCTGGTTGATGTATTGACATCCTTCTATCTTTGTACATACGACCATACTCTTCCTCCCCTTTGATGGGTTGAGTATCTTTTGGGATTGCTGTTGGATTTTGTGTTGCTTTCCTTTTTCGTATTGTGTTGTTGGCAGTGTGGTTCACTTGCCTTTTGATTGGTACTTCGTATGCTTTTGTATGTATCCCTTTGATTATGGACTCTTCCTTTGGTGTGTCTCCTTTGCTTATCCTTCTTTTGAGTTTTCCTTCACTTATCCTTCTTTTGTGTTTTCCTTTACTTATCCTTCTTTTGTGTTTTCCTTCATGCCATACCTGCTATTTCATCAAGAAAAAAATTGTGTGTTCATTATACCACTTTACTTTGAAATTACTTTCTCATGGGGTCCTTCTTAGTATGGTGTAATGATCTCTTCTGATACCCTTTGAATGGTATGTATGGTATTGCGTAGACCAAAGATACGCTCTTGGTGGGCGTTGAATACTGTTCGCGAGATACGCTCCCGGAGGGCACCATTAGTTAGACCAAAGATACGCTCTAGATGGGCGTTGAAACTGTTCACGAGATACGCTCCCGGAGGGCACCAGTAGTTAGACCAAAGATACGCTCTCGGTGGGCGTTGAAACTGTTCGCGAGATACGCTCCCGGAGGGCACCAGTAGTTAGACCAAAGATACACTCTAGGTGGGCGTTGAAACTGTTCACGAGATACGCTCCCGGAGGGCACCAGTAGTTAGACCAAAGATACGCTCTAGGTGGGCGTTGAAACTGTTCACGAGATACGCTCCCGGAGGGCACCAGTAGTTAGACCAAAGATACGCTCTAGGTGGGCGTTGAAACTGTTCACGAGATACGCTCCCGGAGGGCACCAGTAGTTAGACCAAAGATAGCTCTAGGTGGGCGTTGAAACTGTTCACGAGATACGCTCCCGGAGGGCACCAGTAGTTAGACCAAAGATACGCTCTAGGTGGGCGTTGAAACTGTTCGCGAGATACGCTCCCGGAGGGCACCAGTAGTTAGACCAAAGATATGCTCTAGGTGGGCGTCGAAGCTGGTAGTTTGAAATCTACCTCAAGATACGCTCTTGGGGGCGTCGAATCTGGTAGTTTGAAATCTACCTCAAGATACGCTCTTGGGGGCGTCGAATCTGGTAGGTTGCAAATCTACCTCAAGATACGCTCCTGGGGGTGTCGAAATTCGTAGTTTTTGGAAACCACTCTCAAGATACGCTCTTGGTGCGTCGAAGGTCGTAGTATAGAAACTACTCTCAAGATACGCTCTTGGGGGCGTCGAAGGTCGTAGTGTGAATACTACTCTCAAGATACGCTCTTGGGGGCGTCGAGGGTTGTAGTGTGAATACTACTCTCAAGATACGCTCTTGGGGGCGTCGAGGGTCGTAGTATAAAAACTACTCTCAAGATACGTTCTTGGGGGCGTCTAATCTGTTCGCGGGATAGGCTCCCGGAGGGCACAGGGTTCGTAGTTTAGAACTACTCTCAAGATACGCTCTTGGGGGCGTCGAAGGTCGTAGTATAAAAACTACTCTCAAGATACACTCTTGGTGGCGTTGAAGGTGTTGTTGACTTGATGTCATATATGTGTAAGGATAACTCAACGATTATATCACCACATTTTGGTACACATGGGGTGCCTTGGGGGGATCAAGACACCCTTTGGAGGAAATCAAGGATAGTGTAGAGTTGGAGTAACTTCTTGAGTTCTCCTTCTCAAAAGTTGTTTTTGGAAAACTTAGAATGCTTGAACATGCAAAATGCTAAATATGAAACTAAGGATATGGAGTGGTGAGTTTGTCGGTTGCCACGTACTCCCTTAGGCCTCCATTGTAAATCATCTCCTCCACTTCTATTTTCAGCACCATGCAGTCGTTGGTTTGATGCCCCCAGGTCCCATGGTACTCACACCATCCCTGTGCATCTCTTCCTAGGAAGGCCTTGCCCTCCTCTCTGCATGTGGGTAGTTCTTCCTTGAGGTACTTCTGAAAAATTTCTTCTATGCTCACTGTGAGGGGTGTGAATTTGAAATTTACACCTCCTTCCAGTGTATTAGTCTCTCTTTCTTTCTCTGGGACTTCATCCGATTGCTCCATCTCCTTTGCAAACGCCTTGTCTAGCTTTTCCTTGAGCTCTCTCATCGTGCTTGTCATGACCATTTCATAAAGCCCTCCATATGCTTCGAATGAGTTTGGATGCATGTTTCTAATGAAAGCTCTGAGGGCCTCCATTCTTGTGATGTCCATGTTGGCACCATAACTGGAGAACCTCTCGAAGTAGCTTGACATTGGCTCCCTCGGCATTTGCTTGATGTCATCGATGTGTCGGAAGCCTCTTGTGATGGAGTCCCTTGTTCTTTTTCCTTTACAGCCTTGCTCATGTGTCTCTTCTTAGCCATTCTTTGAAAAAACTGCCTGCTCAAGCGGAGTGCAACTCCGTTCTTCATCTTTCTTTGCCTTTGTCTCCTCATCACCTTCTTGGTGTCTTGGTCGGTCCCTACCATGACCATTGCCACTGTGTCTGTCCTGTGTGATCCACGTCTCATGGAATTGACGTAGCACTGCCTTGCAGTGCGCTGGTCACCTAGGACTTCTCCAACTCCATTCTCAGTGATGTACTTCAATTTCTGGTGTACGGTAGATGGCACGATTTCGTATGGGTTTATGGTTGTTCTTCCTAGGATCCCATTGTAGGCTCCTAGGCTTTCCACCACCAAGAAGTTAACGTTCACCTTCAGCTGTGTCCATCCTTGGCCCATGGTCACCGGCAGGGTTATCATTCCCAGGGGGTAACTTGTTGCCCCTGAGAAGCCAACTAGAGGGAAGTTGACTGGTTTGATGTCTGCCTTCGTTTTCCCTATTTCTTCTAGGACTCTTAGGCTTAGGAGGTCTGCCGAGCTGCCCCCATCTACCAATATTCGCTTTACATCAAAATTATCAATGTCTATTGTGATGACTAAAGCATCGTCATTTGGGAAGACGATGTGGCTCTTGTCCTTCTATGAGAGTTCGATCTTCATCTCCTCCCCTTCTCTTGGTCTTTTCCTCCACCTTGGCACTGAACTTAGTTTGGATGCGTAAAACTCCCTTGCATTAGCAGTTGGGCCACCTGATGCTACTCCTCTGTGTATCATGTTTATGGTCCCTCTCTTGTTGGGTGGAGGATTGTAGTCTACTTTGTTTTTGCCTTTGTCCCTGTACGATGTCCCTAACTGTATGCTGTTGCCCCCATGATCCACGAACTACTTTAGTTCTCCCCTTTGGATGACATTGTTGATGCTTAGCTTTAGGCTGAAGCATTCGTTCGTGTCATGCCCGTATGCTTCATGGTTATCACACCATCTGTCTTTGTGCGTCCCCACCATTGGGGCTCTCCACCTTGCAGGGGGTGACCAGAGTTTCTGATTTCGTATCTCTTTTAGGACAGTTGCTGGGGTGGCGTTCAATGGGATGAACTTGATGATGTTGATTTCCCTAGCCTTCAGTGGTTCGCCCATCTGATTTCTTTGTTGGGGCGGACGCCATTCCTGCTGTCTTGTGTGTTGAGGTGCCTGAGGTGGCTTTCCTATGTTCGGTTTTGCATTGTCTTCCTTAGCTGCTTGAATCTTGGCTTTCTTACTTGCCCTGTGCCTCTCCAGGTCTATATGAGTTTTTACTCTCCCTGCTAGCTCCTCTAAGGTGCTTGCTGGTTTCTTGGCCATCTTTTCTGCCAGCGTGGACCCGAAGCGGCCTAGGTTTCTAATGAAGGCTCGTATTATCTCACCCTCAGCGATGTCGCCCTGAATGTCTGCTATGTTTTGGTTAAACCTAGTGTAGTAATTGGCCAGGGATTCATCATTTTCTTGCTTCACGTCATCGATGGAGCCTGTTCATTTGAGGAGCTTCCTTTCTCCTAGATATCTCTGAAGAAATTTCGCCTTTAGCTGCTCCCATGAGTGGATGCTCTCTGAAGGTAAGCTAAAGAACCAATGTGAGGCCACCCCTGATAGGGTGTTTGGAAATAGGAGTGCCTTGTATCTTTCATCAGTAGTTCTCCCGAATAGGGAGGCTTCATGCTGTTGAATATGCTCCAAAGGGTCTCCCTTGCCATTGTATTTTGCAATCTGGATTGTATGCAAGGATTCCGGCACCTTGTTCATCTCCAATTCCCTCCCGAAGGGGTGGTTCGTTTTATCACTCAGACAATGTAAGCCGTGTTTCTTTGACTCATTCATTTTTCTTGTTACCATGGCCTTTATCTCCCCCGGAGTAATAACCGCCGGTGTCGGAGTGTAATCTCTCTGATAGCCTCCGTAGTTATAAATTGGGCTTGCTGGGATCCCTTGTCCGTGTTGGTATGGACTGTAGGTGTATCCCTGGTGTCCCTGCTGGGGTACTTCGTGGAATTCTTGCCTCCTTGGAGGTCTTGCTTGTCTGTCTGCCCCCAGCGGGGTGTAAGCCCTGGCATTCTGTTGCTGCCTAGGCGGCACAAATTGCTGCCTTCCCTCTGGGGGTGGCTCTTGGTAATTTCTTCTTTGCTTTTCTCGCTGCCCTGCTCGAGGGTGTGAGTGGCGTTCTTCCGTTGGGATTTGCTCCTCTTCATGAGCTTCTTCTCCTTCCTGTCGGTTTTGCCTTTCCTGCCTATTCCTTAGGGTCTCTCTGTAGGCTAGTAACTCGTCCAACGCGCTCATCAGCCCTGGAGTCACTGTATGTGCTCCCTGTGTGTATGCCGGCCTTGTGTTTGTTGTGTGGGCGCGGTTGTCATTCCATTGGGCCGGCATCCCATATGGATATCCTTGAGGTTGCGCCTCATAGTAGTATCCTTCAGGAGGTGCCGTGTATTGGGATGGCACTCCCTGTTGCTTCCTCTCTCTCTGTGGCCTCCTTGCCAATGGAGTTGAGGCTGTGGAAGACTCAGCCCCAGCTGGGCGTGAGGGTCCTCCTTCCTGGTTGTTGGGTTGGGGTGCCTGTGGGGTTACTTGAGGCTCTGGGTGCACAGGCTGTTTCCCTGGGTTAGGCTGCCTTGTTGGAGGTATAGGCTGTCTCTCTCGCCTATTGCCCCCAGGTGGGCGGTGATACCTAGACACCAAGCTGTTCGTCATTGCTCTTGTTATTGCCATGCTTTCTGTTCGAAGCCCACAGACGGCGCCAAGTGTTAGGTTCCAAGTCTAGGGTCAACGGGCGGTCGACCTAAGTCTCGTTGCTCACTGGAGATATTGCGGATTCGGTGCTCTCGGGTTGTGTCGTCCTAGCCTGTGTCTTTCTGTCGTTCGCTTCGCTTTTTTTCTCGCCCTGCAAGAGGGGCAATACTAGGCACAGAGGTGGGAGGGGTGGTGCCTGATGAACCCTCTCCGATGCCTAAGTCAGTACGGTTTTTGTAGAGAGATAAAGCTAGAGAGATGTCAGAGCTAAATTATGCAACTTGCCAAGATGATCAAATGAATAGTGGAAGAGTTGTATTTATAGGCAACGGTGTCATTAAGTTGGCTTAATGACATCGTTAACCTTTAAACACAATTAATTATCCTTTAAACACGTAATTAAGACCTTAGGGTACGGAGAAGGTTGGCGGAAATAAACCGAGTATGGGAGTCTAAAAACGGTGTCGGGGCCCTTGGGGGGGGAGGAAAATCCAACCCCCAAGGGTAGGGGTTGGGTGTGGCCACCAAACCCCTCCTAGGGGAGATCGGGTTGGCTGACCCGATCTCCCCTAGGGGAGGTCGGGTGTGGCCACCCGACCTCACCTAGGTGAGTCTAAATTGGCCCGGACGAGTATTTCGACCTCGTCCGGACCGTTAGTGTTTTCGCGGGGTGTTCGGGTTGAAGTTTCGATTTGCAATCATTAACGGGGTGATCAAAATGAAATGATTCGGAAGTCAACGGGTTCAAATTGGGCGTATATACATCACCCCCGAGAGCGTATCTTGAGAGTAGTTCTAAACTGCGAAACTCTGTGCCGTCCAGGAGCCCATCCTGTGAATAGTTATGTGCCCTTCCGAGAGCCAATCTCGTGAAAAACTTCGACGCCCCCAAGAGCGTATCTTGAGAGTAGTTTTTAGACTACGAAACTCTGTGCCCTCCGGGAGCCAATCCTGTGAAAAATTCTGTGCCCTCCGAGAGCCAATCTCGTGAAAAGAATCGACGCCCCCAAGAGCGTATCTTGTTGACTAACATTGTGCCCTCCGGGAGCCAATCCTGTGAAAAGTTCTGTGCCCTCTTGGAGCCAATCCTGTGAAAATTTTTGTGCCCTCCGGGAGCCAATCCCGTGAAAAGATTCGACGCCCCCAAGAGTGTATCTTGTCTACTAACACTGTGCCATCCGGGAGCCAATCTTGTGAACAGTTCTGTGCCCTCCAGGAGCCAATCCCGTGAAAAGTTTTGTGCCCTCCGGGAGCCAATCCCGTGAAAAGATTCGACGTCCCCAAGAGCATATGTTGTGGACTAACACTATGCCCTCCGGGAGCCAATCCTGTGAAAAGTTATGTGCCCTCCGGGAGTCAATCCTGTGAAAAGCTCTGTGTCCAAGAGCCAATCTTTTGAACAACTATGTGCCTTCCGGGAGCCTATCTCGTAAAAAATCGCCTATGCCCATAGGAGCATATGATAAAGTAATCTTTACATCACCCACAAGAGCATGTCATGAGAATTCTTTTACAAGACAATGATATATGAAATGAAAACATACAAGTTTGTTCATGATGAGATTGCAGGTATCATAACAGACAAGGATACCAAAGGAAGATAAGTGAGGAGACACATACACGAGGAAAGAGTCAATGACCAAGGGAACACGTAAACAACCACAAGAAGTTATCATTGAAAGTAGCAAGTTACTCCACCGTCCATACCACAAGTCAATGCGAATATCTCAAAGAGAGCCAACATAACTGTTGGATCACGGTGGAACTCCGGTACGATCTTTGACGGCGATCCAACCTCCTTCGCTCCACGTAATCCTGCAAGAGGGGATAGACCGGGCGGTGACCCTGAATCCCTCTCCGATGCTTAAATGAGTATCTCGTATGAACTGGCAAGCAGTAAATTCAAAGTGTGTATCTCAAAACGTAATGTGATCTGAGGTAACCTCTGCCCTTTTATAGGCGGAGAGATACCGTGTTTTATGAGGGACGATCCCGCCAATCTAGGCCATGATCTCGGGCACGATCCCGCCAATCTAAGCCATGATCTCGCTTATCTCGGCCACGCCCCGCGTATCTCGGCCTTAACCTCTGATAGCAAGTCCCGACTAATATCAGGCACTCCAGAGTTATCTCGTTGTGTCACCCCTCGGGGCCCCTCGTCATTGTGACAGGGCCAATCGTTCTCAGGGATTCATCATCGGGGCCTACTTAAAGGCATCTCATCGGTAGCGTCCAGCTCACCTATCGGGACCGACTCTGTCGGGACCTTTTATCATCGGGACTCCCTCTGTCGGGACCCTTCGCCTTGGTCTTCTTGACCTCCTTTTAGGGCCCAGTGGGCCTATTCACCGTTTCCTCGCCGTTAAAGGGCCTAACGGCCATAGCAGAACCCATCATTTGCCCCCAAGACATGAGGGACTTACAGTTCGTCGTGTCTTTCAACTCCCTACCTCCCGACATCGGAGTCGGGGACCTTTCCCTTGACGCAATCACTTGATACAAATCTTCTCGTCCACGCTTCCCCGATGCCTTGAGGATAACTACCAAATCCGTGAAGACTCCTCGGTTCCCCTGCCATTAAATGCAGCAGATGACGAAGCGACGTCTTTGGCACCCGTGCCTGATTTTTCGCGCCTGCTTTTTCTGAAAAAGTGCTTTTCAGGCCGTTTCATCATTACACCCGTTGCCATTCTGCACGTTTCATCTCACCGGTCCAGATCAAACACTTCAACTTCGACGATTCAGATCAAAACGTCCTTTCGACTGCCCTCTTCGCCTATAAAACCCTAACCCTGGGCACAGTTTCCATTTTACCGTTTCTGAAATTCCAAAAGCTCTCTGCAACTTTGAGAACCCAAGCTCTGTGATTTCAAAGACTCAAGTGCTCCTCCGACCTACTGTTCTTCGAACAACTTTCCGGCAACGTCAAGTTCATCCTTCCTTCCTCCAATCATCATGTCTGGTAAGGATTTCTTCCTCGTTACTCCTATGTCTTTTCCTTCATCTTTGCCTAGCTTGTTTGCGATTTTCCGAAAAACCCAATGTACCTTTCCTTGCCATGGCTGATTTCAGACAGTGGGTCCAGTTCCGAAGGGAGAAAGCCCTTCAACTTCGACTATGCACTCAACGAGATTTCCAGCACTGCTTACGATGCAGCTCTCCGGGAGGGATGCATCACCTCTACCTGGGAACCTCGCTTCCCATACCCCTGGCCCCGCCTCTCGAGTAACCTTGAGGTTACTCGTCCCCGGAAAGGGGAGGTATTTGTCTCTACGGGGCAAATATCAGCGGGGATCAGATTCCCCTTCTGTGGCAACCTGGTTGAGATGTGCCAGCACTACAAGACGCATCCGACCACTTTCTCTCCTCATGCCATCCGCCTATGGAATGCCTTCCAAGTGCTCTGCTTCCGACAGAGGTTGGTTTACAGCCTCAAGCTCTTCAGAACCTTCTACGGGATGAAGTGCAACGAGGCGGGGGTCTGTGTCTTCTACCCCCGTATGCCGAAGTGGAACAAGACGCAACTCGGGTTGTGCAACTGGACCAATGACACCTGGAAGGTGGTCAAGGGTCGAGGGCTCCTGGTCGACACGGGGTCCGATAACAGTGGGTGGAAGAGGATCTACTTCTTCATCCAGAACTCCTCAATCCCGTGGCCCCGATGGGAGGTGGAAGCGGACTCTCCTCCCGCTTACCACACCTACACTGATGAAGACTTCCAGACTCTTCATCTCATCCAACTCTACCGATGGGGGGAGTCCTATACTCCCTTTGATGCCAATTCTCTCGTGGAGCGGGACCTGGTGAATGCCGGGATCCGACTCCTCGACATAGTCTCCGGGGGTCAGCTCTTCAACGGCCCCTCCAATATGGTTTCTTGGGTAACGTCTCTAACCTTTGTTTTTTACTGTTTGCAGCTAAGAAGGTATCCGTGCTGACCAATCTGATCCTTAAGCAGGGGGAGACCGATGCTGTCCGCCCTACGCGGAAGAGGAAGTCAGCCAAGAAGGCTGCTGCTCCGTCGAGATCTCCTTCCACGGAGAGGCCAAAGCGGAGCCGCGTGGAGGTGGACAAACTCTTCGATGTATAGAACGCTGAAGAAGGTAAAAAGCTCCCCCTCGCTATTAAATCGTACAGGAAGCTAGTTCCGAAGGAATTGATGCCATCGACCATGGAGGCCCGCATCGCCGATGTCAAACGTGTCCTCCGAGGGGAAACTCCTCGTGTCCTGAAGGCGGGCTACTACAACTACCGCGGGAAGGACCAATATGTTTCTCGGCACATCGTTTGGTGTAAGGGCCCTAACGAACTTCCTGATTATGTTTCTGAAGCCTCCTCTCGTCCTCTAGGTGCAGGTCACTCAGGAGCTCCGTCGGGTGCTGGAGCTTCGGCAGGTGCACCACCTTCAGCAGGGGCGCCTCCTTCAGCGGGGGCACCACTTTTCTCTGGTGGAGCAACCCCGACCGGCGAACAATTTCGTCGGGTGGAGAGCCTGGACTCCTCCGAGGAGACTGATGAGGGCGGCTCCATTCGCCATCGTTGGAGGACGGGGCAGTCCCCGCTGAAACCAACCTCCAAGGGGCTGCCCCCTCGCCTTCTTCACAACAACAGCGACAACCGTCGCCCACCCACGACTTCACTCCTTCCCCAGCCCGGGGTGAGTCGGAGGCACGCCCCTCCACGACTCAAGTTGGCCCTTCTCCTCTCCCCCTCGACGGGCGTTTTAACAAGGTCCTTGACCCCGCACAGAAGGATGCTCCCTGGGCCCCGATCCAAACGCTGCAAGGGGTCCAACTTCGACAAGGGGACACATACCCGGAGCTGGCTTTACACTTGGTAGCAGGCTCAATCCTGCCTACTATGAGGTATCCGATCTCCTTGGATCGGGAGGAGATGCGCCGGGATGTACAAGAGATGTGCATGCGTCGGGTAGAGGTAAGACTTTCACTTTTCTCTTCTTCATCAATAAGACCGGTTGCTCTTCTACTAACACTTCTCTTCCTTCCTTCACAGGAGATGGGGGACATCAACCGTTTCCTGGGGTACATCTTCGCCTTTGAAGAAGCCCTGGAGCAGGAGCGGGCTAAGGAGGCTCCTGTTATGGCCAAGCTTGAGGAGGATCTCGCGGCCTCCGATTCTTCGCGGGGAAAACTGGCCAAGGAGCAGGCCATCCTCGACCGAAAGACTCGAGACCTCCAAAAGCAGGTTCGTGACTTCGAGGGGCTCCTAAAGCGGGAGCGGCAGGAGCGGCGGATTGTTGAGGACAAGCTGGTCCTTGAAAAGAAGGCTCTGGAGGAGCAAGTTGCTGAGGTTCCCGCGCAGCTGGTCGCGGCCGAGACCAAGGGCCGGGAGGATTATCGGAGGTCCGAAGACTTCCAGGCTGATGCTGTAAAGTTCTGCAGCGCGGAGGTGGAGAACACCCTCTTCAATGCAGTTGAGGAACTCCACCTGGAGTATGGCGACGCCATCAACTTCGACAAGTCTCCATCTCTCGCTCCCTTCGTGAATAAATACTTTGCTCTGTCGGAGGAGAGTGACGAGGGGAGCACTCCCACGATTGTTGAAGACACAGTGGAGCCTCCAAGTGCTGACGCCCCGATAATCGATCCTCCAGCGGCTGAACCTGTGGAGCCTTCTGCCACAGACCTCGTGGACCCTGCTCTCGCTGATGTCGCTGACAAGGACCAAGCCTAAATGCTTATCTTTAGAGTCCTTGTATTTTCCTCATTTTTGTAATCATCGGGCCTTTGAGCCCCCATTAATATCAGACTATCTTAGTTCCGATTTTCCATTGCACTTCTCAAAGCGACTTTACTTACTTAAGGCGAAACCTCGACACTTAAGATATTCTCACACATCACTTAAGACGATTTACCAACTTGCACCACCTAAGGCGACTTAATATCACGCACCACTTAAGGCGACTTTCCAATACTTAGAATAAATCCAAGAATCATGCATCACTTAAGACGACTTAACCTCGTGCATCACTTAAGACGACTTTTTCTCGTGCACCACTCAAGGCGACTTTTCTCGTGCACCATTCAAGGCGACTTTTCTCGTGCACCACTCAAGGCGACTTTTCTCGTGCACCACTCAAGGCGACTTTTCTCGTGCACCACTCAAGGCGACTTTTCTCGTCCACCACTCAAGGCGACTAAATAACGCTTAGAATAAATCTAAGAATAATTCTGATCGGAAGCAACCACTTTATTCATTGATGGCACAAAATTTGCTTTCATCGAATCAAACGATAAATAACTTACACCACTTAAGGCGATTTTACATCGGGCACCACTTAAGGCGACTTTTCAGTGGGCACCACTCAAGGCGACTCTTCATCAAGCATGGTGTTTCTTCAAGTGTTCGCCACTAAAAGAATGCTTCAATGCTCTGCCATCAAGGTCTTCCAACTTGTACGCATTCAGAGCTGGCATCCCCACGACCTTGTAAGGTCCTTCCCATTTTGGTGACATCTTGTTGACTCGATCCAAATGGGTAAACTCGTTGCGACGCCAAACCAGCTCCCCGACGAAGAATTGTCGGGACTTAACTCGCCGATTGTAATACCTGGCCGTCGCCAAACGCATTCGAGCCTGGACTTCATCGGCTTCCCGCCTCTTCTCTTCGAGCAAGTCCAAATCCAGACGTCTCATTTCATCGTTCGTCAAAGGCTCATAATATCTCATCCGATGGGACGCCACAGCTACCTCCACGGGAGCAACAGCCTCCGTGCCATAAACAAGGCCAAACGGAGTCTCCCCAGTTGATCGTTTGGCTATCGTTCTAACAGCCCAAAGCACGTTTTATAGCTCGTTCAGCCATTTGCCCTTCAAGGCATAGACCCTCTTCTTCAGGCCATCCATCACGATTTTGTTGGCTGATTCCACCTGGCCATTAGTTTGAGCATGATGGACAGAAGCTGTCCGATGCTCGATGTTCAACTCCTCCAGATACTCCTTCACTTGAGCCCCGTTAAACGGTGGACCATTGTCGCTGATCACCACCTTGGGAATCCCGTATCTGGATACGATATGAGTTTGGAGAAACTTGACGATCTGGTTCCCCGTCGTCTTGGCCAATGCCTTCGCTTCTATCCATTTTGAAAAATAATCAATAGCCACCAGCAAGTATTTACACTGACCTTGTGCCTGTGGGAGAGGTCCCACCAGTTCGATGCCCCACTGCGCGAAGGGCCAAGCACTCTTGGTGGACGTCAGATTAGCGGCTCGAGCCACGATATTCGGGGCGTACCTCTGGCACGCATCACAGGATCGGACCAACGCCGTCGCCTCCTTGCTCATTGTAGGCCAATAATAGCCCAAGTTCAGAACTTTCCTCATAATGGATTGGGCTCCTTCATGACAAGCCGCGACCCCTTCATGCACCTCTCTCAAGATTCGATTTGTGTCGGGCTCCGCCACACACTTCAAGTACGGAGTCGAAAACCACCTTCTTGTATAGCTGACTATCCAGCATCACGTAGTTAACCGCAATCCAACGTATCCTGTCAGCTAACACTTCATTATCGGGGACTGCCCCCGTAGTCAAGTACGCGACTATCGGGGTCATCCAAGTGGGTTCTTCCTCTGATCCTGCTCCAATAGCACATACCTCCGACAGGTCAGTGGTCGACAAGATTACCTTCTCCAGAAAATGCACCTTCGGATTTTCCTCTAGGGGGCTCCTAAGGCAAATTTGCTCAAGGCATCCGCTTCCACGTTTTCTTCCCTCGGGATCGCCTCAATGTCGAAGCTTTTGAAGCTCTCCTTCAAGGCTTGTACCTCACGAAGGTACTTTCTCATCATCGGGCTCTTCTCCTCGTATCGCCCTTGGACTTGATTCACAATCAGGCCCGCGTCACACTTCACTCTCAAGTGAGCAACTCCCGTACCTTTAGCAATTTTCAGGCCCGTGATAAGAGCCTCATACTCAGCTTCTTTGTTCGTGGCCCTAAACGTTAAAGCCAAGGCATATCGAAGCGGCTCACCCCCGCCTGGTGGTATCAACACAAACCCTGCTCCTGATCCGTCTGAACTTGAGGAGCCATCCGTGTACATCTCCCAGGTATTTTCCTCGTTTGGCTGTTCTGATTGCTCTGCCATCTCTGGTTGTTCTGCTATCGGGACCTCCATGGTTCGGAGACTCCGCATGATGACACTCTGGTCGTGACCCTCGACGTGGATGGATACGAGATGAAGTGGATTTTGATCGACGGAGGGAGCTCCTCCGATATTCTGTTTCTGGATGCACTAGAAGCCATGGGGAAAACGATGGTCGGGTTCTCTGGTATTACCTCCTATCCGCTGGGAATGATCACCTTACCAGTGGAGTTTGGTAGCGGGTGGAAGGCGGAGAGGAGAAATGTGGACTTCGTGGTGGTCGAGTCCGCGGGGACATACATCGCGACTATCAGGAGAACCACCATCAACCCTCTGATGGCAGTTGCCTCGACTGTGCACCAGAAGATGAAGTTCCCGACTGACCACGGAGTCGGGGAGGTCAGGGGAGACCAGATGGCTTCCAGGAAGTGCTATGTTAATGCCACCTGACGGAAGAGACGAGAGGCCATGGCTATCCTCCAGACCGATACCGACCCGAGAGAGGAGTTTGGGCGTCCCGCCCCTGTGGAGGATTTGAAGGAGGTCGAGATTGACGGACCTCAGAGGAAGGTGAAAATCGGGTCTGCACTGACCGAGGAAACAGCCCGAGATTTGATCGATCTGCTGAAGGAGTTCAAGGAGCTGTTTGCCTGGTCCCCGAGTGACATGCCAGGAATCAGCCCCGATGTGATCGTACACGAGCTGAAGATTGCGATCCTCTTGTCTGCGCCCATCGGACGCCTCTTCTGCGCGATAGGCTTGATCGCGGGATCAATCTTCAGCTCGTGTACGATCACATCTGGGCTGATTCCTGGCATGTCACTCGGGGACCAGGCAAACAGCTCCTTGAACTCCTTCAGTAGATCGATCAAATATCGGGCTGTCTCCTCGGTCAGAGCAGACCCGATTTTCACCTTCCTCTGAGGTCCGTCAATCTCGACCTCCTTCAAATCATCCACGTCATCATGCGGAGTCTCCACTCCTATCAGGTCCTCCGCTGAAAAAGAAATTACCATCTCTTCCTTCAAGGTCCGGGATCGGGACCTCTTTCCCAGCACCACAGCAGCAGAAATTCTGGAGGCGTAGACCTCCCGAGAGGCTGTGGTGTCACCTCCTGCGGAAAATCCTCCATGAATCACATTGATAGTGCCTTACTTCTCCTTACTGGCGCCAGAAGACTCCGGCTCAGACCTCTTCTTCTTTGGGGACCGATCGCGGGATCGGGAACGGGACCGCGATCGGGATCGAGAACGGGATCGACACCGCTTCTCCCCGATAAACTCCTTAAGCTTCCCCTTCTAGATCAGCTTTTCGGTCTCCTTTTTCAGCTCCCGACAATGATTAGTGTCGTGACCATTTGCGCGGTGGAACCGACAGTAACGATCGGTGTGGGATCCCAAAAATTCTCCTTCCTTCTTCGGGGGGTACCTGGAGATACCCTGTCGTTCCATGACCGTTAACACCTCCGCCATAGAGCTGTTGAGAGGAATGCTATGATCCTCCCGCTTGTCCTTCCTCGAAGAACGCCTATCATCCCTTCGATCAGAGCGACCTCGTCTCCGACTGCTCTCGGATTTATCCTTCGACTTTCGATCGTCCAAGGGTTTGGACGACTGCTTTCCTTTATTTGACTTCGGGGGCTCAAGTTCTCCAGCAGCTATTTTCGACTCTTGGACGTCGATTGCCGCTTCACCCTTTTCTGCAATGCCTCCATATTCCACACAGGCTTGTCAGCCACACTGTGCATCAAGTCGGAACCATAGAGGGCTGTTAGGTTCCGAATGAAGGTATGGATGGTCTCACCCTCAGAAATCTCCTCGTCAATCTCCGCCACGCTGGCAGTGTATCGCTGGTAATAGTGTGTCAGCGACTCATCGGGCCTCTGCACCACCTGGGTCAGGGACCTCACACTCTTCAACAGACGTCGGCGACTCTGGTACTGCTGAATGAAGCGGTCGTGCATATCAGCCGAGCAAGTGATGCACCCTGGGGGCAGACTGAAGAACTAGGTCAGGGCTCTCTCACCAAGTGTGTTCGGGAACAGTGTACACACGATATCTTCATTCGGGGCTCTGCCCAGACACGCCATGAGGTGCTTCTGGACATGACGAACCGGATCTCCCTCACCATCATACTCCTTAATCGTGGGGATACCCAGCCCTGGCGGGGCGAGGGTGTCTATCAATCGGGGAACAAAGGGATGAGAGGAACGATCCCTCAGCTCCGACAGCAGCGGCTTCTGCTCTCCCATGCAGATGTTCACGGTCTTCACCACCTGATCGGGGGTGATGGGACCATTGAGGGGAATGGTCCTGTGCTGCACTGGTCCCGGCCCATCGACCACGAATCGCTCTGTCTGAGCGGGCTCCTTACCCCTGTCCTGGCTCCGGGGTTGGGCCTCCTGCACATTCCGAACCTCTGCTGGCGGGGGCACTTCCTCCCTTGGTGGGGGCACCTCCTCTTGCCTTCTTGCAGCCTCTCTTCGATCTAGAAGAGCTTCCACGGCTGCCAGAAACAGCGGCATGGCATCCGCCACAGCCTTCGTCAGGTCCGCGTTTGGAGGAGCCTCCTGCTCCCTATTCTCCTGGTGCTGAGTAGCATCTTCAGGGGGCTTCGTTGTGCCCCCCTGTTCGGGAGACCTCAGCGGGGAGACTCTGGTCCTCAACATGCTCCGGTGGTGAATTCAAAGTCGTCCCAGCAGGATGACGGGAACCACCCGATTGTCCTTGTCTTCTTTGCTTGCCAGCCGCCATTGAACGAGTAGAATGCATATTAGCTTTTTGTCACGTTCCCACAGACGGCGCCAATGTTGGATCACGGTGGAACTCCGGTTCGATCTTTGACGGCGATCTAAGCTCCTTCGCTCCACGTAATCCTGCAAGAGGGGATAGACCGGGCGGTGACCCAGAATCCCTCTCCGATGCTTAAATGAGTATCTCGTATGAACTGGCAAGCAGTAAACTCAAAGTGTGTATCTCAAAACGTAATGTGATCTGAGGTAACCTCTGCCCTTTTATAGGCGGAGAGATACCTCACTTACCTGGTGAACCGTTGGGGTGGTTAGCGTATCTCGGACGTTCCGCGTATCTCGGGCACGATCCCGCCTATCTAGGCCATCTCGCTTATCTCGGTCACGCCCCGCGTATCTCGGCCATGCTCCGCCTATCTCAACCACGCTCCGCGTATCTCGGCCACGCCCCGCGTATCTCGGCCTTAACCTCTGTTAGCAAGTCCCGACTAATATCGGGAACTCCAGAGTTATCTCGTTGTGTCACCGCTCGGGGCCCCTCGTCATCGTGACAGGGCCAATCGTTCTCAGGGATTCATCATCGGGGCCTACTTAAAGGCATCTCATCGGGAGCGTCCAGCTCACCTATCGGGACCGACTATGTCGGGACCTTTTATCATCGGGACTCCCTCTGTCGGGACCCTTCGCCTTGGTCTTCTTGACCTCCTTTTAGGGCCCAGATGGCCTATTCACCGTTTCCTCACCGTTAAAGGGCCTAACGGCCATAGCAGAACCCATCATAACCAAGAAAAGTAGCAAGGCCATAAAAATCCCAAGTACAAGGCTCACAAAATAAACCCGACCCGCCAAAGGGAGAAGTCGCTCAACCCATCAAGATAAGGAAAAATAAAGAGAAATGTACAAGGATAAGGGTATCAGGTAGTCAACCGGATGCCAATAAAGAGTCCTCGCGGTCCTGAAATCCTAAAGACGAACCACTGATAAGAACTCGAGAAAGATGAAGAGAAGCCCGAACATTAGGTAACCTCACATGCACCTCAATCAAACAACCAAAAGACACCATCATGTCCAACTGAAGCTGAACCTTCCACTACCCTAACCCACGAGCTTAAAGACCGCTGGGGCAATGGGTACAAAATGAGGTACACATGAGAAGCAAGGTACAGACAAACACAGCAAAGAATGTATGAGACACTTAGCAACTTTTATGGGAAACTTACATCGCAATCCAACAACCTACAACCAGCCCCTGTGGACAAAAGTTCAAAAGGCCAATATAGAAGAAATGGACACGCGACATACCAAAAACACAAGAAGAAAACAGCCACATAATGAAACTAGATAGCAAGAACGAGACATACACATTGAACAAAAACAAGTCTCTTGCAACACACCCACGTAAACCATCAAGGAAAAGAAGTATACTATTTCTTCAACTTGGCAACATACCCAACGGCAAAGTCAGACACATCACCAAGTTGAGAAAATGGAAAATCAGGAGTAACCGCGTAAATTCGATCAAGAATCATCTTTAGAGAAATACGCTTAGCCACAGAACAACGAACATCAATAGCAGCTCGATAAGAAGACGAACCCTTATACTCAACAATAGCATTCTCCCTCTCCTCCATACAAAACATTTCCTCAAGAGAGGCCAACTCAGCAGCCCGCAATACCCTATCACGTGCAGCTTTCTGTCGTAAAGTGACAACTTCAGCTTTAAGAAGGGCGATGCGATCTTCCAGGTCACGACACTCCAAGTCTGAGACACGACTATGCTCCATACAACTATCGAGTTCAGAAGTAAGGGAAACATAGGCATCTTCATGCGCCTTCTTCTCCTCAGCCAGGTCAACAACAAGTGCGGACAAGTTAATGATATCAGCAATACCCAGGAGCAAAGACAAAGTATAACAATAGCAGAGAAAGAATATATATATGAAAAAGAAAAAAAAGGATAGAAGAAGAATACGGGAACATAGCGAGATAGTGCTTCATGCACTAAACAGTGAACTGCCTCCGGCCCATCAGGGAGAGACACACAATCAGTAGGAGGAATAACAGATTGCAAAAACGAACCCCAACCTTAGGAGTATGCAAAGATGATTGACTGTCAAAACGATACCCACACCCATAATAAGGAGCCCACTCGGTCCCAACAATACCATCAAAAGGAGGACGAGACAACTCCTTCCGGCTTAACGAGGGAATACGGAGTCTACCTACAAGAAATAAATACTAAGTAAGTCAAAGTACACGTTAAGAAGATACCCATTTTCTAAGACTCACTAAACAACTGAGAGGGGATGACCGGCTCCCGCACCCTCGATTCGGTGGTATGAACAGGGAGAGAAGACGACACCATAACGCCAACATCAATCCCACTTTCAGCCATGGGATGACTTCCCACGCCGCAAGAGAAGGGTTTTTTAGCAATCGAGGGTCCGGTCCTGGAACCAGACACCCCCAACCGCATCGGTCTCTCACTCCACATCAAGGACTTAAAAGATTCACCGACTGCAAGAACACACTTTAGTCCGAAAATAACGAGGAAAGATCCACACGAATAAGATTTTCACTCATTCCTCTTAAACAATGAGTGGGAAGCTAAGAGCAAAGTAAAAACACCAGGGAGAGAGCCCTACCACACTTAAACGAAACACTTGAATAAGAGGCAAAAGCAAGAGGGCAAGGAGAGAAGCTAAGCATAGTCCTATTACTACAGGGACGCACAAGCCAGGAGGCAAGATAACAAGTAAGGCAATCGAGAGGAAGGAGAGAATCTAGAACGGACCAAGAAAAACAAAATCACGCTCCCAAGGAACGGCGTTTAAACTAAAAATAATTTACGTACCTCGCCGTAACACGCACCCAAGAAGTAGAATCGACCAAAAGACCCAATCGCCGAAGGAAAAAAGGATAATGACAACGAAAATGAGTTATTCATATATCCCCTTTTTATAGTAGAAGAAGCTAGGGTTTTTTAAAACCACCAAATCAACACCGTTTAAATCTAAAGAGGAAAAATCCAAGGCTCAGATTTTAAAGATAGCGCCCTTAGTTATTTTTTGACTATGTTTAGGCGCGTTTTTACTCAAGTTAACACCCTATAGGCATATTTCCATTATCCGATACTTAGAAATTTTTTGACCCAATTCAGAAATTTTTCCCGGCCTATACTCACCCCGTAGGAGATCGCGGTACATAGATTCATATCCATGATTGCATTGCATCCCCATGCACGTACATATTTTCAAAATGGATACTTGAAGGGATCAGATTTTTTTATGATTATATCCATATTCCGCGGACACGTGTTTAGAACACGTGTACGCATGCTCTAACGTTTACAATTCCTCTATTTTTGAGAATCAGAGGACAAGGCTCGAAAAACGCTCCTACGGACAAGCAAATGTTTCGTCAAGAGGTAAAATCAGGGTTTCGAATTGCGCGTATCATCCCACCCTAAAATAGAGTCAACCAAGGGTCACACCATTGGTTAACTCGGGGAGCAAGTGATGGATATACGCGCAGTTGGAATCCGTTTTAATTCATACTGTCTTATTTTGATTACCCCATTTGTGATTGTAAATCGAAACTTTGATCCGAATACTCCGCCCCAAAACGCCAACGGTACGAACGAGGTAAAATTACTCGCCCGGGCCCGACCATCGACCTCACCTATGTGAGATCGGGTGACCTCACCCGATCTCACCTAGGGGAGACCGGGTTGGCTCACCCAACCCCTCTTAGGAGGGGTTGGGGAAATCCACCCGGTGTAAGGCCTCGGGGGTCGGACTTTCTTTCCGACCCCAAGGGTCCCGACCTCTTTTTCACCCGTCCCACACTTAGATTATTTTGCCTACCTCTCCATGCTTTAAGGGTCTAATCATACGGTTATGAGTTACTTAAATACACTTAGGGGATTAACGATGTCATTAAGCCACCTTAATCCCCCCGAAGCCTATAAATACTGCTCGTATCCTATTCATTTCCATCACGTTGATTATGTACTAGCTTCTGCTCTGTCTTCTCTCTAGTTTGTCTGTCTAGAAATATTAGACTGACTTAGGCATCAGAGAGGGTTCACCAAGCACCACCCCCCTCCGTGCTTGATACTGCCCCTTTTGCAGGTCAGTCAGAGGAAAGAAGTCAGAAGAAGAGAAGGATACGGATCAGACCATCTAGCAGATAGAGCATCGGATCAAGCATTTTACCCGTGAGAAGTGATACTTGGACAGACAACCCGTTGACCTGAGTGACACGGCTTAACAAGCATTACTAAGTTCGGACCATAGAAATGAAAGTTTTGGTGTGTAGAATGACCTCATCTTTGCTATGTAACAAATAAATCCAGGTTGCTCGACTAAAATCATCCACAACAGTGAGAAAGTAACGAACCCATTAATGGTTGAAACACGATACGGACCCCAAGCATCCAAGTGTACCAAATCAAAAATCTTATTCGAACGAGATCTCGTTTGTTTAGCCAAAGGACAAACAAGACAATCCTTGTCAATGTGCTCAGTGTTGGATCACGGTTGAACTCTGGCACGTTCGTGACGGAAGTCCGAACTCCTTCGCTCCAAGTAATCCTGCAAGAAGGGGATAGACCGGACGGTGACCCAGAATCCCTCTCCGATGCTTAAATGAGTATCTCGATGCAGGCAAGCAAGTATCAGTATGTAAGTATGTGAACGTATCAATCATGAGGTAACTCCTTCCTTTATATAGGGGAGGGGTCACCTCAGTTACCTGTTGAGATAACTGCCACGTTCCGTTTATCTCGGCCAGTAGCCCACGTTCCGTCTTTTCAGGAAACTTCCCCACTATGTTGATAGTGGGCGTGTTTCTCGGCCTCGTTCTCTGGTGGCAAGTCCCGACGGATGTCGGAGACTCCAAAATTATCTCTTTTGGTCACCGCTCGGGGCCCCTCGTCATCGGGACAGGGCCAGCATTCTCAGGGATTCAATATCGGGGCCTACTTAAAGGTATATCAATATCGGGGCCTACTTAAAGGCATATCGTCGGGGCCTACTTATAGGCATATCGTAGGGAGCGTTCAGCTCATGTGTCTGGACCGACCTTGTCGGGACCCCTCGTATTGGTCCTCTAAGCCTCTTTTGGGGCCCAGTGGGCCTACTTCGCCCTTCGCCGTTTAGTCGTAATTAATGGGCCCTAATGGCTATATCGAAACCCATCATTAGCCCCCAAGATACGAGGGACTTATAGTTCGTCGTGTCTTCCAACTCTGAACCTCTCGATATTCCAAGGATAACCACCGAATCCGAAAAGATTTCTCGGTTACTCAACTATTAAATGCGATTGGTGATGAAGAGACGGCTTGGGTGCCCGTGCCTGCTTTTCTGAAAAAGCGCTTTCTAGCCGTTTTGTCCCTAGTGTTTCGACGATTCAGGTTGAGGCGTTTCATCTTAAACGGTCTGGATTGCAACGTCTCTTTGACTATCCTCTCTCATATAAAACCCCAAATCTTGGCACTATTCAGTTCTCCTCTACCATTTCATTCTCTGTGTTTTCAAAAGCTCAAGCTCTCCTTTCCATTTCTGATCAACACTCCGGCGACCAGGATCTCCGACCATCAAGATCATCCTTTCTTCTCCGGTTCAACATGTCTGGTAAGATTTCCTCCTTCGATTCCGAAAAAACTTGTTAGCATAGTTTTTCCTTTTATCTCAATCAACTTACCCGAACTTTTGCGGAAATCAACTGTGCCTTTTCTTGCCATGATTACTTTCCAGACGGTGAGTCCAGTTCCGGAGGGAGGAAGCCCTTCAAGTTCGATTATGCTTGTAATGAGATTTCAGACACCGCCTATGATGCAGCTCTCCGGGAGGGGTGTATTACTTCCACGTGGGAGCCTCGCTTCCCTTTTCCTTAGCCTCGCGTCCCGAGTGACCCTGTGGTCACTCGTCCCCGGGAAGGGGAGGCATTTGTCTCCACCGGGCAAATATCGGAAGGGATCCGATTCCCCTTCTGTGGGAATTTAGTCGAGATGTGTGAATATTACAAAGCACATCCGACTACTTTTTCCCCCCACGCAATCCGTGTGTGGAATGCCTTCCTTGTTCCCTGCCTTCGCCAACAGTGGACCTACAGCCTCCGACTCTTCCGGACCTTCTACGGGATGAAATGCAATGATGCCGGGGTCTGTGCCTTCTACCCGCGAATGCCTAAAGGGAGCAAGGCACAGCTCTCCCAGTACAGCTAGAATGGTGACACGTGGAAGGTCGCCAAAGGTCGGGGGCTCATCACTGACTCGGGGCCCGACAACAGTGGCTGGAAGAGGAATTATTTCTTCATCCGAAACAGCTCCATCCCATGGCCCCGATGGGAGGTTGAGGCGGACACTGTTCCTCCTTTTCACACTTACTAAGAGGAGGATTTCAAGATTCTCCACTGCATTCAACTTTATCGCTGGGGGGATTCTTTTGCTCCCCTCGATGCCAACTCCATCGGGGAGCGGGACCTGGTTCTGACCGGGATCCGACTCCTTGATGTCGCCTCCGGGAGTCAACTCTGCGTTCCTTGGGTAATATCCTAATTGCATTTTCGTTTTCGTTTTTGCAGCTAAGAAGGTATCATTGCTGACAAATCTCATGCTTAAGCAGGCGGAGACCGATGCTGTCCAACGCCCCGCGAGGAAGAGGAAGTCTTCGAAGAGGGCCACCTCCTCATCGGCACCTCCGACCTCGGAGCAAATCAAGCGGGCCCGGGTGGAGAAGATGGATCAGATCTTCAACACCAAGACTCCCGAGGAAGGTAAATAGCTCCGCTTAGCAATTCGATTATACAGGAGGCGTATTCCCAAGGAGTTAATCCCCTCCGATAAGGGAGCCAGGATCGAGGGGATCAAACGCATCATGCAAGGAGAAACTCCCCGCATTCTCAAAGCGGGTTACTACAATTATTACGGGAAGGACCAGTATCTCTCCCGTCGCGTCGTTTGGTGTAAAGATCCTGATCAACTTCCTGATTTTCTTTCTGAAGCTTCTCGTCCTCCAGCTGCAGGTCGATCGGGAGCTGGAGCTTCGGCGGAGGTGCCACCCTCCGACGCCCGGGTCGGAGAGCCCCTCCTTTCTCTTCCAGCCCCAGGAGGATCGGGGGCTAAAGACGTCCAGACGGACGGCCGGTTCCGTCGGGTGATGGACCTGGATGTCTCTCATTCTTCTGAGGAGGCGAGCGAGGGTCAGCCCCTAGTTCATCGTCGGGGGGCGAGGCAGACCCCGCTGGAGCCAACTTCCGATGGGCTGCCTCCATCTTCTCCGGCACAGCAGCTTTCGCCGGTCTTGAGCCTGACTCCTGAGGGGACGACGGGTTCTCATGGCGGCTCGGAGGCCCGCACCTCCGACACTCATGGCGTCGTTCCCCATCTCCTCTTAGACGGGAGCTTCTACCAGGTTTACACCCCCAACCAGGCGGCGGCTCCCTGGACTCCGATTGAATCATTGCGGGGGGTCTTGCTGCGTCGGGATGATGTATCCTCGGAACTGGGTCTGCACCTGCTGGCAGGTTCAGTTCCGCCATCTATGAAGATTCCGCTCTCCTTGGCTCGAGAGGACATCCACGCGGACATTCGCGCTATGGCCGTTCGCCGTGTGGAGGTAAGGTTTCATGTTTTTACACTTAGTACATATAAGGCAGAATATTCTCAGGTACTGACCTCTTCCTTTTTTCTTCACAGGAAATAGCGGACCAACACCGCTGTTTCGGGTACGTCCTAGCCCTGGAGGAGGCCCTGGAGCAGGAGCGAGCCAAGGCGGCCCCCGAGGTCTTGGTCAAGCTCAAGGAGGATCTGGCTGCCTCCGAATCGTCGAGGGGGAAGCTGGCTAAGGAGCAGGCCCTCCTTAATCAGCAGACTCGGGACCTCCTGAGGCAGGTCCACGACTTTGAGAGGTTGCTGAAGCAGGAGCGCTAAAGGCTCAATGAGGAGCAGCAGGGGCGCGCGGAGGATCGGGACAGGCTTGTCCTCGAGAAGAAGGCCCTTGAAGATGCCAAGGCGGGGCTGGAGGATGAGAAGGTCCTTCTCACCAACCGGTCCCAACAGATGGAGCGGGAGATTGCCGAGTTCCCCGCCAAACTGGCTGAAGCTGAGGCTAAGGGTCGGGAAGATTATCGGGGCTCCGAAGCTTTCCAAGTGGACGCGGTGAAGTTTTGTACGGCGGAGGTGGAGACCACCTTGTTGAATGCTGTCGAGGAGCTCCATCTGGAGTATGGTGGTGCCATCGATTTCACCGAGTCCTAGACCCTCGCCCCCTTTGCGGAGATGTATTTCAACCTTTTCGAGGATAGCGACGGGGCCAACACCCCCGAGGGGATGCGGGTGCTGAAGGCACGGTGGAGCCTCCAAGTGCAGACCTCCCGACGACTGAGCCCCCGATGATCGACCCTTCACCGGCTGATTTCCCAGAGTCCGATCCTCCCGCGGCCAATCTTCCAGGGTCCGATCCTCCGACTGCGGAGCCTTCTGCCACAGACCACGTGGACCCTGCTCCCCTCGACGGTGCCAAGGATCATGCTTAATCGTTTTATTCGAATCCTTGTACTTTTCTTCTTTTGTCGTGAACCTTTTAGATCTTTATAATATCAACCTCTTTTGGTTCCGATTATCGCTGCACCACCTAAGGTGAATTAACCACGCCACTTAAGGCAATTCGATCATACCACTTAAGAGTGATTTCGACGCGTCACTTAAGAAATTTTACCCACACCACTTAAGGCGATTTAATCGTGCCACTTAAGGCAATTTATCCACACCACTTAAGGCGACTTAATCGTGCCACTTAAGGCGAAAACTCGTCACTTAAGGCGAAACCGTGCAACTTAAGGCGAAACCATGCCACTTAAGGCAAAACCACGCCACTTAAGGCGATTTAATTGCACCCCTTAAGGCGAAACTACACCATTTAAGGCGGAACCACACCACTTAAGGCGATTTAGCTACACCACTTAAGGTGATTTAAGCATACTTAGAATGATAAGTCTAAGCACAATCTGGTCAGAACCACCCTCTTTATTCATTGATGGCTCAAAACGATAAATAACTTGCACCACTGAAGGCGACTTCGATAAACAACTTGCACCATTGAAGGCGACTTAATAAACAACTTGCACCACTAAAGGCGACTTAACAAACAACTTGCACCACTGAAGGCAACTTAATATCAAGCATGACATTTCTTCATGTGTTCGCCACTAAAAGAATGCTTCGACACATTGCCATCGAGGTCTTCCAACTTATACGCATTTCGAGCTGGCATCCCCACGACTTTATAGGGCCCTTCCCATTTTGGTGACATCTTGTTGATCCGATCCAAAAGGGTAAATTCGTTCCGACGCTAGACTATTTCCCCAACAAAGAACTGTCGAGACTTGACTCGTCGATTATAATATCAGGCCGTTGCCAAGCGCATCCGAGCCTGGACCTCCTCGGCACTCCGCCTCTTCTCTTCGACCAAGTCCAAGTCCAGACGCCTCATTTCATCATTCGATAGAGGTTCATAATACCTCGTCCGATGGGATGCCACAGCTATTTCGACGGGAGCAACTGCTTCCGTGCCATAAACAAGGCCAAACGGAGTCTCCCCAGTCGATCGTTTGGGTGTCGTTCTAGCAGCCCAAAGCACATTTTTCAGCTCATCCAGCCATTTGCCCTTCAAGGCATGGACCCTCTTCTTCAGGCCATCCATCACGATCTTGTTGGCTGACTCCACCTGTCCATTGGTTTGAGCATGACGAGGCTGTCCGATTCTCAATTTTCAGTTCCTCCAGGTATTCCTTCCACTGGGCCCCGTTAAACGGAGTGCCATTATCACTGATCACCACCTTGGGGATCCCGTATCGGGATATGATATGGGTCTGAAGGAATTTGAGGATATGGTTCCCCGTTGTCTTGGCCAATGCCTTAGCTTCTATCCATTTCGAAAAATAATCAATAGCCACGACTAAATATCGGCACTGACCTTTTGCAACTGGAAGGGGTCCCACCAAATTGATTCCCTATTGCGCGAAGGGCCAAGCACTCTTGATGGACGTCAGATCGGCAGCTGGAGCCACGATATTCGGGGCGTACCTCTGGTAAGCGTCACAGGATCGGACTAGCATCGTTGCTTCCTTGTTCATCGAGGGCCAGTAATAGCCCAGGTTCAGCACTTTCCTCACGATGGATCGGGCACCTTCATGACAAGCCAAGTATCCCTCGTGCACCTCCCTAAGGATCCGATCTATGTCAGGCTCAGCCACACATTTCAAGTAAGGAGTTAAATACCCCTTTTTGTACAGTTGATTATCCACCATCACATAATTGGGGGCGATTCGGCGTATTTTGCCGGCTGCCACTTCATCATCGGGGTCATCCAAGTGGGCTCCTCCGATCCGATCTCGATGGCACATACCTCTGATTGATCAGTGGGTGACAGGATCACCTTCTCCAAGAAATGCACCTTCCGACTTTCATCAAGGGGTGCCCCCAAGGCGAACTTGCTCAAGGCATCTGCTTCCACATTATCCTCCCTCGGGATTGCCTCAATATCGAAGCTCTTGAAACTCTCCTTCAGGGTTTGTAGCTCGTGAAGATACTTTTTCATCATCGGGCTCTTTGCTTCGTATCGCCCCTGGACTTGGTTCACGATCAGGCTAGCATCACACATCACCTTTAAGTGACCAACTCCCGTTCCTTTAGCCATCTTGAAGCCAGTGATGAGAGCCTCATATTCAGCTTCATTGTTGGTGGCCCTAAATGTCAAGGCCAAGGCATATCGGAGGGGCTCGCCTCCGTCAGGTGGTATCAGTACGAAACCTGCTCCTGATCCTTCTGAATTTGAGGAGCCATCGGTATACATCTCCCAAGTATTTTTGGCGTCGAGCTGTTCTGACTGCTCTGTTATCGGGACTTCCATCGTTGCCCCCTCTACAGGGCCCGCTTCTTCTAGATCGGGGGCTGTAGACTCGGAGCAAAATGAATGCGGAACTCACTAAGCTCGACTGCCCATTTCACCAATCTCCACGACGCGTCAGGTCGGTTCAAAAAATGCTTCAAGGGCTGATTCGTCAGAACGTTATAATCTCATGCGCATGGAAGTAAGGTCTCCGTTTCCGAGCAGTAACAATCAGCGCATAAAGATACTTCTCAACGGCGGGATAATTTATTTCAGACTTGGCGAGTGCCTTGCTTACATAATAGACGGGGACTTGGTTACCCTCTACGACTTTCACTAAGACAGAGCTAACAGCAAATTTAGAAACAGCCAAATAAAGATAGAGTGGCTCGCCTGGGATGGGCTTCGCCAATGGCGGGAGGGTGCGGAGGTGCTGCTTGAGTGCCTGGAACGCCTCTCCGCACTTGGCAGTCCACTCAAACTTCTTGTTGGACCTCAGCACTTCAAAGAACTGCAAGGATCGATCACTTGCTTTGGACAGAAAGCGATTCATCGCGGCCAATCGGCCATTCAGCACCTGCACCTCCCGATGGTTCGTCGGGGACTTTGTTAGGTTCCGAGATCGGGGTCAACGGATGGTCGGCTCAAATCTCGTTCCTACTGGAGATGTGGAGGATCCGGTACTCTCGGGTTGTACTGTCTTAGCTTGCGTCCTTCCTTCCTTAGCTTCTCTTCTCCTTTCGCCCTGCAGAAGGGGCAGTACCAGGCACAGAGGGGGGGGGGGGGGTGGTGCCTAATGAACCCTCTCCGATGCCTAAGTTAGTACGGTTTTTAGAGAGATAAAGCTAGAGAGATGTCAGAGCAAAATTATCCAAATTGCCAAGATGATCAAATGAATAGTGGAGGTGGGGTATTTATAGGCAACGGTGTCATTAAGGTGGCTTAATGACATCGTTAACCTTTAAACACAGTTAAATAACCTTTAAACGCATAATTAGGACCTTAGGATACGGAGAAGGTAGGCGGAATAAACCGAGTGTGGGAGTCCAAGGGTGGTGCCGGGGCCCTTGGGGGGAGGGAAATCCGACCCCCAAGGGTAGGGGTTGGGTGAGGGCACCCAACCCCTCCTAGGGAGGATGGAGTTGGCCAACCCCATCCCCCCTAGGGGAGATCGGGTTGGCTGACCCGATCTCACCTAGGAGAGATCGGGTTGGTCCACCCGATCTCCCCTAGGGGAGATCGGGTTGGCTGACCCGATCTCCCCTAGGGGAGGTCGGGTGTGGCCACCCAACCTCACCTAGGTGAGTTTGACTCGGCCGGACGAGCGCTTCGGCCTCGTCCGAGCCGTTGGTGTTCTCGCGAAGTGTTCGGGTTGAAGTTTCGATTTACAATCATTAGCTGGGTGATAAAAATAAAACGATTCGGAAGTCAACGGGTTCAAATTGGGCGTATATCCATCACATGCCCCCGAGTCAACCAATGGCCTAACCCTTGATTGACTCTATTTCCGGATGGTATGACACGCACAATTTGAAACCGGGGTTTTACCTTCTTATCTGAATGCTTGCTTACCCATGGATGCGTGCCTCTGACTCTGCCCCCTGCCTTATGAGATAGAGGAATTGTAAACGTTAGAGTAGCACGGACGTGTGCCTAGGCCCGCGTCCGCCTGAGGTGGGAGTAATAAACCTATCTTTGCTACAAGCGTATACTCAAAAAATATATGCTCACACAGGGATATGATACAAATATGGCTAAGTGACTCATGCTTCAATTTCGTGCCGGGATTTTGCCTAAGTGAAGGAAAAATTAATTTTGGCTTAAATTTTTTTCCTAAGTATGGGATGCTCAAGAATACGTCTAACTTGATGGTTTTTCTAAGTATGGAGATATACTTAGCCATGGTTAAAAGGGATAAAAGTGATGGTTTTTCTTTAGCCCTTAGATCTCACTTAAAAATAAATGGAGGGTGGTGATTAAAACTCTTTAAAAAACCCTACCATCTTTCAAATATAGAGGAGAGTTAGGAAAATACCTTAGTTAGTCACCATAGCCACCCTTTTCCCTCTTTTATCACCCTTGGAGAGCAAGAAAAAATTAGGAGCATACCCAAGGTGAAGGCCGGCCGAAATTTCCGGTGAGAGACCAGAAATTCCGACCAGCAGCTTGATCGGGACAGTCGACGGGAGGAAACCCGACCAGAGGTGACGACGCAACCTCAGGCGGAGGTGGCCAACGGCGGAGCGGAGGTGGGACGGGCTAGCAGACCGGGGTGACGACGGCGCTGGGCTGACGATCGACTGGGCACGGCAGCTCCGACCAGCTATCACCAGGACGCGACGAAGGTGGGACGACTGGGTCCTGCTCCGGCGACGGCGGCCGACAGTGGTGCGGGGTGCGACGAAGGCGACAGGGACCGCCATTCACGGCGGTGAGGGACTCCACAGCTCCGACGGGCGGCCACGGCAGCGGGACAGGCGAGGACGGACGTAGCTCGACTCCGGCGGCGGGAAAATCGAGGCTCCGGCGGGGGGCTGATTCCGCCAAAATTTGAAATCCGGACCCGTTTATCACATCGGGTCGGGTTTTCCGAAGGTCCACTCTTTTCCTTTCCGTTACCGCGTAAAATGTTGATTTTTGAATTGTCGATACTTGATTGCCGAAATTTGATTGAATGTGGGATTGCCGTGGATAGCCGTTGATAATTGTGGATTTGGGAAAAATTTTGCCGGTCGTCCGGAGATAGTTTCTTGTCCGATTAAACTATCCCCGTTTTGAATTTGATATTGTATTGCCGTTGGTGTGTTGATTTCCGTTGGAGGGCGTAACGGTAATTTTGCCCGAAAACCGACTTTAGGTTCGGATAAAATTATTCGATTTGGTTGTTGTGGTGTCCTTGGCTCATGTTTGTTATCTTTGTTGAGTGTCTTCGAATCTTTGGTTGTTGTCGTTGGTTGAGTGTCGGAGTACTCCCGGTTTTTCGGAAATTTTCTTGTCTTGATATTTGTCATGTCGTGGCAGGTACTGTATTCTTGGTGGTGTCCCCGCACACAGACTCTGCAGAGGCGTTACATCCTCCGAAGGATGAGTGAGTTCCTTTTCTCTTCTTTTTGTCGCATTACCTTCTTTCCTATCATTAGCTTAGTGTTGCGATCTGAGCTGGGGTGTTGGTCGAAACTTGATTCGAACTTTGGGATTTCCTGCTACCTTTGCCTTAGGTCTCGCTGCTCTGTCGGAGAACTACCTTACTAGGTCTGATTACAATGAGCACGTTACCTTAGGAGATATCTGTCCCTTAGATGAGCCTCTATATCCTTTCCTCCCTTCATTGGGGAATACCCGCGAGACGGTGACGGAGCCTCCTAAGGGGAAGGTCGTCGTTTACCCCTCCCAGATTCGATTTGGGTTGAGGTTGCCTTACTGCGATGACCTCATAGAGTTGAGTAGGTTCTTCAGGATTTCTCCTGTGAACCTTGCCCCCAGTGCCCTCCGTGTCTGGTGGGTTTCCGGGTGTTGTGCCATTGGTACTCCTGGAAGTACTCCCTAGTTCTGTTCCGATGCTTCTATCGGTTCCAATACCAGAAGAAGGTGGGCTTTGCGAGTTTTGTAACTCGCCACCCGACCTTCAAGGATTCCCGATTTTCTGACTTCGGGTTGAGTGGGGTCGAGTGGGATACCTCTCTTCGCTTCGTGGCCCGGAGTGACAACTCGGCCAGTCACTGGGCCAAGCATTACTTCTTCATTACGGATCGATACGTCACTTGGTCGGTCTTGAATGAGGATCGGTCGGATGGTTGGCCTGCTTTCGGGGAGTTCTCTTCCGTTGATTTAGAGACTATGAAGATCATTCATGAGAGCAACAGGACCCGGTCATACTGTCCCGTGTCCTTAGTGACTGAGACGGATCTTTACGAGGCAGGGATCAGTTTGACTCCTGACTTCGGGGGTTCGGTATGTTACTTAGTCTTCTCATCTTTATTTACTTTCTGCTTTTCCTTTGTAGGTTGCTTTCACGGAAAAACCTATAACGTGCAGGGAGCACCTGTTGACCTAAGCAAGAGGAAGGCTCCTTCTAGCTCCACTCTGAAGAAATCCCCCATGCCTGGGAAGAAGGATGGGGCCTCTGGTATGCTTCCTCCTGTTTGCTTCTTTATGGTATACTTTGTGTTTTCCTTATCTTGTTTTTCTTACACTGCTAGGGCGCTCCCCCTTGGTGACCGAGAGGGTTGTCTCCGTAGGCAGAGACTCTGGACCTTCCAAGTCCAAGCCGCGGAGATCTGATTCTGAGGCCGGGGCCTCGGCTGCTAAGAGGAAGAAAGCTGCGGATCCTCCTTCGCCTGTTGCTCGTCCCCCGACCGTATCTCGCGATAAGGAGATGGTGGTCGAAGAGGCGCCTTCCCACACTGACAAAGGGAAGCGACCTGTTGGTGGTGGTTCCCCTGCCCCCCAGCCGAGGGCACGGTCCTCAGGTTTGATCTTTACCTTATAACTGACGCTTTTATGTTTATATTTTCTGTTGACTTGCTTCGGTTGTATAGGTGGGCCTCCGACTTTGAGTCGGAAGGATTTCGCACGTCTTACTGATGAAGATGTCGTTGGGTCTGAGTGGACTCCTTTCACTGGTTTGAAGGAGTTCCACCTTGATAGCGGCTCCTCTTTGCGGACTCCTGAGGTTGGCATCCGCGTACTTCGCGGTGCCATCCCCCCTGGCGATCGTGTTGCCCAGCCTAGGTCTCCTGGGGAGACTCGGCGCTTTGTTCAGGGTGTACTCTCTCGTTATGCACCTGTGAGTTGTTCTTTGCTTTCTTTTTTATACTTTTATGTGGTTGGCTTTTTGGTTACTCATCCCTTGTTTAAATTATTAGGGTATGTCTGACATGGTGAACATGTCATCACTCGTGCTCGAGTTATCTGACGAGAAGAAGACCCTTGAGGACAGCCAGGTCTCTCTGAAGGCGGAGCTCGCCACTGCGGCTGAGAAGGCGCGCTTATCTGATCTGAAGATGCAGGAGCTCAGGGACCAAGTGTCCTTACTTGAGACTACCGTAGGTAGCTTACGTCGGGAGGCTGAGGTTGCATCTTCCCTTCACTCTGAGGAGTTGCGGAAGTTGGAGGCTAGGTGTCGGGCGGAGGAGAGGACTGTCGCAGTGTCTGAGTACAAGGCGTCCTCTGCCTTCACTGCTGATTATAGCGCGCGGCTCACTCAGGAGATAAACCAGTTTGGTGAGTATCTGGTTGATCATATTTTCCGCATTGACCCTCAGTTTCCAGTTGGTGATCTTGGTGATTTCGGGCCATACGCTACTGGCTACATGGCTGTCCTTAGGGGTCAGGCTGCTGTTGCAGACGAGCCTGCCCCTACACAGGTGGATGCTACACCTGTGGAGATCGATACCTCAGACTCCACCTCTTCATCCATCTCTGCCGGTGGTTCAGCCTCAGGGGGTGAGGGTGACTCTCCCGAAGGCTCTGATTGATGTGTTTACATCTTGCTATCTTTGCGTATATAACCATACTCCTTCTCCCCTTTAATGGGTTGAGTATCTTTTGGGATTGTTGTGGGGTTTTATGTTGCTTTCCTTTGTCGTATTGTGCTGTTGACTACGTGGTTCACTTGGCTTTACATTGGTACTTCTCATGCTTTTGTATATATCCCTTTGATTATGGACTCTTCTCTTGGTGTGTTTCCTTTACTTATCCTTCTTTCGTGTTTTTCTTCATGCCATACCTGCTATTTCATCAAGAAAGAACATTATGTGTTCTTCATATCACTTTACTTTGAAATTACTTTCTCATGGGATCCTTCTCAGTATGGTGCGATTATCTCTTCTGATACCCTTTAAATGGTATATGTGGTACTGTTAGACCAAAGATACGCTCTTGGTGGGCGTCGAATCTGATCACGAGACAGGCTCTCGGAGGGAACTTAACGTTTCACAGGATAGGCTCCCGGAGGGCACAGGTTAGACCAAAGATACGCTCTTGGTTGGCATCGAAAACTGTTCACGAGACAGGCTCTCGGAGGGCACTTAACGTTTAACAGGATAAGCTCCCGGAGGGCACAGGTTAGACCAAAGATACGCTCTTGGTTGGCGTCGAAAACTGTTCACGAGACAGGCTCTCGGAGGGCGCTTAACGTTTCACAGGATAGGCTCCTGGAGGGCACAAGTTAGACCAAAGATACGCTCTTGGTTGGCGTCGAAAACTGTTCACGAGACAGGCTCTCGGAGGGCGCTTAACGTTTCACAGGATAGGCTCCTGGAGGGCACAAGTTAGACCAAAGATACGCTCCTGGTTGGCGTTGAAGCTGGTAGTTTGAAATCTACCTCAAGATACGCTCTTGGGGGCGTCGAATCTGGTAGTGTTTTTTCTACCTCAAGATACACTCTTGGTGGCGTCGAATCTGGTAGGTTGCAAATCTACCTCAAGATAAGCTCCTGGGGGCGTCGAAATTCGTAGTTTTTGGAAACCACTCTCAAGATACGCTCTTGGTGCGTCGAAGGTCGTAGTGTAATAACTACTCTCAAGATACGCTCTTGGGGGCGTCGAAGGTCGTAGTATGAACACTACTCTCAAGATACGCTCCTGGGGGCGTCGAAATTTGTAGTTTTTGGAAACCACTCTCAAGATACGCTCTTGGGTTCGTCGAAGGTCGTAGTATGAATACTACTCTCAAGATACGCTCTTGGGGGCGTCGAGTGTCGTAGTATGAAAACTACTCTCAAGATACGCTCTTGGGGGCGTCGTTGACTTGACGTCATATCTGTGTAAGGATAACTTCATGATTATATCACCACATTCATTGGAAAATGTCCTTGAAGAAAATTCTACTCTCTTAAGAGCATTCATGTTTTTTGTACACATGGGGTACCTTGGGTGGGTCAAGACACCCTTTGGAGGAAATCAAAGATAGTTGTAGAGTTGGAGTGACTTCTTGAGTTCTCCTTCTCAAAAGTTGTTTTTGAAAAACTTGGAAAGCTTGAACATGCAAAGTGCTAAATATGAAACTAAGGATATGGGGTGGTCAATTTGTCTCTTGCCACGTACTCCTTCAGGCCTCCACTGTGAATCATTTCCTCCACTTCTATCTTCAGCACCATGCAGTGGTTGGTCTGATGCCCCCAGGTCCCATGGTATTCACACCATCTCTGTGCATCTCTTCCTAGGAAGGCCTTGCCTTCCTCCCTGCATGTGGGTAGCTCCTCCTTGAGGTACTTCTGAAAAATTTCTTCTATGCTCACTGTAAGGGGTATGAATGTGAAGTTTACACCTCCTCCCAGTGTGTCAGTCTCTCTTTCTTTCTCCGGGCCTTCATCCCGTTGCTCCATCTCCTTTGCAAATGCCTTGTCCAGCTTTTCTTTGAGCTCTCTCATCGTGCTCGTCATAATCATTTCATAAAGCCCTCCATAGGCCTCAAATGAGTTTGGATGCATGTTTCTAATGAATGCTTTGACTGCTTCTCCTCTTGTGATGTCCATATTGGCACCATAACTGGAGAATCTCTGGAAATAGCTTGATATTGGCTCCTGCGGCATTTGCTTGATATCATCAATGTACCGAAAGCCTCTTATGATGGAGTCCCTTGTTCTTTTCCACTCTATGGTTTCTGGCTGCCAAGGTATGGCTGTCACCTTCACAGACTTGCTCATGTGTCTCCTTTTAGGTACTGTTTGAAAAAACTGCTTGCTCAAACGGAGTGCCACTCCATTCTTCATCTTTCCTTGCCTTTGTCTCCTTCCCTTCTTCTTTCTGTCTTGGTTGGCTCCTACCATGACCACTGCCACTGTGCCTGTCCCATGTGATCCACGTCTCATGGAGTTGACGTAGCATTGCCTTGCAGTGCGTTGATCACCCAGGACTTCTCCGACTCCATTCTCAGAGATGTACTTCAACTTCTGGTGTACGGTGGATGGCACGATTTCGTATGGGTTTATGGTTGTCCTTCCTAGGATCCCATTGTAGGCTCCCAGGCTTTCAACCACCAAGAAGTTAACATTCACCTTCAGTTGTGTCCATCCTTGGCCCATTGTCACCGGCAGGGTTATCATTCCCAAGGGGTAGCTTGTTGCCCCTGAGAAGCCAACTAGAGGGAAGTTGACTGGTTTGATGTCTGCCTTTGTCTTTCCTATTTCTTCTAGGACCCTTAGGCTCAGGAGGTCTGCTGAGCTGCCCCCATCTACTAGTATTTTCTTTACATCAAAATTGTCAATGTCTATCGTGATGACTAGAGCATTGTCATGTCGGAAGACGATGTGGCTCTTGTCCTTCTCTGAGAATTCGATCTTCATTTCTTCACCTTCTCGTGGCCTTTTCCTCCACCTTGGCACTGAACTCAGTTTTGATGCGTAAACCTCCCTTGCATTAGCAGTTGGGCCACCTGACGCTACTCCCCCGTGTATCATGTTTATGGTCCCTTTCTTGTTGGGTGGAGGGTTGTAGTCTACTTTGCTTTTGCCCTTGTCTCTGTGTGATGGCCCTAGCTGCATGCTGTTGCCCCCATGATCCACGAACTGGTTTAGGTCTCCCCTTTGGATGGCATTGTTGATGCTTAGCTTTAGGCTGAAGCATTCGTTCGTGTCGTGCCCGTAAGCTTCATGGTTGTCACACCATCTATCCTTGTGATTCCCCACCAATGGGGCTCTCCATCTTGCAGGGGGTGACCAGAGCTTCTGATTCCGCATCTCTTTGAGGACAGTAGCTGGAGTGGCATTCAATGGAACGAACTTGATGACATTTATTTCTCTAGCCTTTAGTGGTTCGCCCATTTGGTTTCTTTGTTGGGGCGGACGCCATTCCTGCTGTCTTGTGTGCTGAGGTGCCTGGGGTGGCTTTCCTTTGTTCGGCTTTGCATTGTCATCCTTGGCTGCTTGAATCTTAGCTTTCTTACTTGCCCTGTCCCTCTCCAGGTCTATATGAGTTTTTACTCTTCCTGCAAGCTCCTCTAAGGTGCTTGTTGGCTTCTTGGCCATCTTTTCTGCTAGTGTGGACCCGAAGCGGCCTAGGTTTCTGATGAAGGCTCGTATTATCTCACCCTCAGTGATGTCGCCCTGGATGTCTGCGATATTTTGATTGAAATTAGTGTAGTAACTGGCCAAAGATTCATCGTATTCTTGTTTCACATCATCGATGGAGCCTGTTCCCTTGAGGAGTTTCCTCTCCCCTAGATATCTCTGCAGAAACTTCGCCTTTAGCTGCTCCCATGAGTGGATGCTTTCAGAGGGTAGGCTGAAGAACCAGTGTGAGGCCACCCCTGATAGGGTGTTTGGGAACAGGAGTGCCTTGTACCTTTCATCAGTGGTCCTCCCAAATAGAGAAGCCTCATGCTGTTGAATATGCTCTAGGGGATCTCCCTTGCCATTGTACTTTGCAATTTGCACTGTGTGTAGGGAGTCTGGCACCCTGTTCATCTCCAATTCCCTTGTGCAAGGGTGGTTCGTTTTGTCACTTAGACAATGCAAGCTGGTTTTCTTTGACTCGTTCATTTTCCGGGTTATCATGGCCTCTATTTCTTCTGGAGTGATCAATATCGGCGTCGGAGTGTAATTTCTCTGATGGCCTCCGTAGTTATAGATGGGGCTTGCCGGGATCCCTTGTCCGTATTGATAGGGACTGTAGGTGTATCCTTGGTGTCCCTGCTGGGGTGCTTCATAGAATTCTTGCCTCCTTGGAGGTCTTGCTTGTCTGTCCTCCCCCAGTGGGGTGTAAGCCCTGGCGTTCTGCTGTTGCCTAGGAGGCACGAATTGTTGCCTTCCCTCTGGGGGTGGCTCCTGGTAATTTCTTCTTTGCTCCTTTCGCTGCCCTGCTCGGGGGTGCGAGTGGTGCTCTTCCGTTGGGATCTGTTCCTCTTCATGAGCTTCTGTATTTGTCCCCTGGGTGTATACCGGCCTTGTGTATGTTGTGTAGGCGCGGTTGTCATTTCTTTGGGCCGGCATCCCATACGGGTACCTCTGTGGTTGCGCCTCATAGTAATATCCTTCAGGGGTGCCGTGTGCTGGGACGGCACTCCCTGTTGTTCCCTTTCTCTCTATGGCCTTCTTGCCAGGGGGGTTGAGGCTGTGGAGGACTCAGCCCCAGCTGGGCGTGAGGGTCCTCCCTCCTGGTTGTTCTGTTGAGGAGGCTGTGGGATTCCTTGTGGTTCTGGTTGCATTGGTGCTTTCCCGGGTTAGGCTGCCTTCCTGGGGGTATAGGCTCTCTCCTTCGTCCATTGCCCCCTGGTGGGCGGTGGTGTCTAGACACCCTGCTGTTCGTCATTGCTCTTGTTATAGCCAGGCTTTCTGTCCGAAGCCCACTGACGGCGCCAAGTGTTAGGTTCCGAGATCGGGGTCAACGGATGGTCGGCTCAAATCTCGTTCCTCACTGGAGATGTGGAGGATCCGGTACTCTCGGGTTGTACTGTCTTAGCTTGCGTCCTTCCTTCCTTAGCTTCTCTTCTCCTTTCGCCCTGCAGAAGGGGCAGTACCAGGCACAGAGGGGGGGGGGGGGTGGTGCCTGATGAACCCTCTCCGATGCCTAAGTTAGTACGGTTTTTAGAGAGATAAAGCTAGAGAGATGTCAGAGCAAAATTATCCAAATTGCCAAGATGATCAAATGAATAGTGGAGGTGGGGTATTTATAGGCAACGGTGTCATTAAGGTGGCTTAATGACATCGTTAACCTTTAAACACAGTTAATTAACCTTTAAACGCATAATTAGGACCTTAGGATACGGAGAAGGTAGGCGGAATAAACCGAGTGTGGGAGTCCAAGGGTGGTGCCGGGGCCCTTGGGGGAGGGAAATCCGACCCCCAAGGGTAGGGGTTGGGTGAGGGCACCCAACCCCTCCTAGGGAGGATGGGGTTGGCCAACCCCATCCCCCCTAGGGGAGATCGGGTTGGCTGACCCGATCTCTCCTAGGAGAGATCGGGTTGGCCGACCCGATCTCTCCTAGGAGAGATCGGGTTGGTCCACCCGATCTCCCCTAGGGGAGATCGGGTTGGCTGACCCGATCTCCCCTATGGGAGGTCGGGTGTGGCCACCCAACTTCACCTAGGTGAGTTTGACTCGGCCGGACGAGCGCTTTGGCCTCGTCCGAGCCGTTGGTGTTCTCGCGAAGTGTTCGGGTTGAAGTTTCGATTTACAATCATTAGCGGGGTGATAAAAATAAAACGATTCGGAAGTCAACGGGTTCAAATTGGGCGTATATCCATCAGACTTCATCTCCTCGATTGCCTTCAACTTCTCCAGGTTCACCTCAATTCCCCTTTGGCTCACCATGAAGCCCAGAAACTTCCCTGAGTGCACTCCGAATGCACACTTGATCGGGTTTAAGCGAACTTGATGAAGCCTCATCCACTCGAACGCCGTGGCCAAGTTGTGAACATGATCATCGGCCTGTCGGGACTTCACCAGCATATCATCCACATAGGCCTCCATTATTTTCCCCAGCATATCTCCGAACAGCTTGTTCACCATCCTCTGATAAGTTGCGCCTGCATTGATCAATCCAAAGGGCATAACATCATAATGATAGATGTCACTATCAGCATAAAAGGCGGTGTGAGGGGCATCCTCCTTGGACATCTTGATCTGGTTGTAGCCGGAGTATGCATCCATAAAGCTCAGCAACTCATGTCCCGATGTGGCATCCACCAGCTGGTCGATCCTCGGGAGCGGATAGGAATCCTTTGGGCATGCTTTGTTCAGGTCGCGGAAATCAACACACATCCGCCACTTACCATTGCTCTTCTTCACCAGGACTGGGTTTGCGACCCAGGTCTGGATCGGAGCTCCTTAATGAATCCAGCATCGAGCAACCTTCCCACCTCTTGCTGGATCGCGATCTTCTTGTCAAGACCCATCGGGCGCCTTCTCTGTGTGACCGGCTTGATCGCGGGGTCAATCTTCAGCTCATAGGTAATCACATTGGGGCTGATTCCTGGCATGTCGCTCGGGGACCAGGCAAACAGCTCCTTAAACTCCCTCAACAAATCAATCTGTTCTCGGGCCATCTCCTCCGACAGGGCGGACCCGATTTTCACCTTTCTATGCGGTCCATCAATCTCGACCTCCTTCAAATCCTCCATCGGGGCAGGGCGCCCAAACTCCTCTCGGGGATCAGCATCAGTCTGGAAAACAGTCATAGCCTCCCGATTCCTCCTTCGAGTGGCATTGACGTAGCACTTTCTGTAGGCTATCTGATCGCCCTTGACTTCCCCGAATCCGTGGTCAGTCGGAAACTTCATCTTCTGATGGACAGTTGAGGCGATTGCCCCCAGCGGGTTGATGGTGGTCCTCCCGATAATTGCATTGTAGGTCCCCGCAGACTCGACCACCACAAACTCCACGTTCCTCTTCTCCGACTTCCAACCACTACCGAACTCAACCACTAAGGTAATTACCCCCACCAGGTAATTGGTAGACCCAGAAAATCCGACCATCGGGAAGTCCGCAGGCTTCAAGTCCTTCTTGGTTTTTCCCATGGCCTCCAGCGCATCCATGAACAGAATATCGGAGGAGCTCCCCCCATCAATCATGATTCGCTTCATCTCGTACCCATCCACGTTCAGGGTCACGACCAAAGCATCATCGTGCGGGGTCTCCACACCTATCAGGTCCTCCGGTGAGAAGGGAATCACCATTTCTTCTTTCGGAGTCCAATTTCGGGCCCTCTTGCCCAGCACCACGGCAATGGGAATCCGAGAAGCATAGACCTCCCGAGATGCCGTGGTATCTCCTCCCGCAGCAAGTCCCCCATGAATCACATTAATGGTCCCCCGCTTCTCCTAGCGGGCATTGGAAGACTCGGGCTTATCCTTCTTCGGGGATCGACCCCGGGATCGGGAACGGGACCGCGATCGGGACCGGGAACGGGATCGGCCCCGTTGTCCAGCCACAAATTCCTTGAGCTTTCCCTTATGGATTAACTTCTCAATTTCCTTCTTCAACTCGCGACAATGGTTAGTGTCGTGACCGCTGGCACGGTGGAAACGACAAAAACGATCGGTGTGAGCTCCCATGAACTCTCCATCATTCTTCGGGGGGTACCTGGCGATACCCTGTCGGTCCATCACCGCTAAAACAGCACCCATGGAAAAAATGAGAGGAGTGTAGTGGTCCTCCCGCTTGTCCGACTTCGAGGGACGCTTGTCTTCCCTTCAATTGGGACGGCCTCGACCCCGACTGATCTCGGGCTTATCTTTCCTCCTGCGATCGTCCGAGGGTTTGAACGACTGCTTCCCCTTGTTTGAATTCGGAGGATCAAGGTCTCCGGCAGCTATCTTCGACTCCTGTAAGTCGATTTGTTGCTTCACCCTCTTCTGCAACGCCTCCATGTTCCATACAGCCTTCTCAGCCACGCTGTGCATCAGGTCGGAACCATATGGTGCTGTCAGGTTCTGAATGAAGGTGCGGATGGTCTCTCCTTCCGACATTTCCTCATCAATCTCGGCCACACTGGCAGTGTACCTCTGGTAGTAATGTGCCAGAGACTCGTCGGGCCTCTGTTCCACCTCAGCTAGGGACCTCGCGCTTTTCAGGAGACGCCGACGGCCCTGGTATTGCTGGATGAACCGATCATGCATCTGGGTCCAGCTAGAGATGCACCCTGGGAACAAAACGCACACTATATCGTCATTCGGGGCTCTGCCTAGACAAGCCATGACATGCTTCTGGACATGGCGAACTGGATCTCCTTCGCCATCATACTCCTTGATTGTCGGGATACCCAGTCCTGGCGGGGCAGTGGTGTTCAACAATCGGGGAACAAAGGGGTGAGTGGATCGATCCCTCGGTTCCGGCATCATCTTCTTCTGGTCTCCCATACAGATATTCACAATCTTCACCACCTGGTCGGGGGTGATAGGACCACTAAGAGGGATGGTCCTATGTTGCACCGGTCCAGGCCATCAATCACGAACTGCTCCGACTGAGCGGGCTCCTTGCCCTTGTCCTGGTACTCGGGTTGGGCCTCCTGCCCGTCCCGGTTCTCCATCGGCGGAGGCGGAGGCAACTCCTCCTCCTTCTTCTTGGCGGCCTCCCTTCGGTCCAGGAGAGCCTCCATAGCTTCCAAAAATACTGGCATGGCATCCATCACAGCCTTTACCAAGTCCGGCTTTGCAGGTGCATCCTGGTCCCTCCTCGGGATCTCTTCCCGGCTCTCCGACGAGTTTCAAATGGAATCTTCGCGATCATCATGATGCCCCCTTGTTTGGAAAATAGCAGGGGGAGGATCATTCCGATCAACAGTGCGCTCCGGCGGCCCTGAATTCAGAGTTCCAGCAGGGTGGCGGGAACCGCCGGATTGTCCTTGTCTCTTCTTTTGCTTGCCAGCCATCGATCGGGTAGAAGCCATTTTTGCTTTTCGTTACGCTTCCCTCAGACGGCGCCAATGTTGGATCACGGTTGGAACTCCGGCACGTTCTTGACGGAAGTCCGAACTCCTTCGCTCCAAGTAATCCTGCAAGAAGGGGATAGACCGGGCGGTGACCCAGAATCCCTCTCCGATGCTTAAATGAGTATCTCGATGCAGGCAAGCAAGTATCAGTATGCAAGTATGTGAACGTATCAATCCTGAGGTAACTCCTTCCTTTATATAGGGGAGGGGTCACCTCAGTTACCTGTTGAGATAACTGCCACGTTCCGTTTATCTCGGCCAGTAGCCCACGTTCCGTCTTTTCAGGCCACTTCCCCACTATGTTGATAGTGGGTGTGTTTCTCGGCCTCATTCTCTGGTGGCAAGTCCCGACGGATGTCGGAGACTCCAGAGTTATCTCTTATTGGGCCTAACGGCTATATCGAAACCCATCACTCAGTAGCACTAAACTCAAATAATAATTTCAGCTTTGAACTAGATAAGTGGCCTAGTCGTCTATGCCATAAGCTCATATCTTTATTAGTTAAAATAACGTCTTCCAAACTCCAAATCTCTTGCTATTCCATCCATCAAACTTGTTTGTAGAGAAAGAGCTGGAAAATCCTTAATGGACTGCAATATATAGAGACCATCATGGCGAAATCCAATCCCCACTATCTCCCCAGTGGAGAGGGCCTGAAACACCACAAAATCAGACATGTATATCACAGATAAGATAAGTTCTGTGGTCAACTGAGATTCAGATACTAAGTTGTAATGGAAGTTTGGGGCATAAAGCACTTTGTCAAGAGTATCCACGATGTAAGTCCCTATATGAGTAACTGGAGAAGTATCCCCGTTAGGAAGATGAACTACTCTTTTTAATGAAGTTATCTCCTTTATATTGCTCAACCAATCTTTTTTGAAGGTCATGTGATGTGTAGCCCCACTATCTATTATCCAACAGTTTGTCACTGAAGGATTAATAGACCCACAAATATCATACCTGCCATGTTTGCTTTGATGTCGGCCCGAGAATCAAACTGCTGTTGGTGTTGATTATAAGAATTGTGCTGCTGCTGTTGATTATAGGAATGCACTATATGGGCAACTTACTCAGGGGGTAAGATGTGGCATATGTGAGACAGGTCGTGGATTAGTAGTAACATTGACACCAGGAGCATTGTAAATGCTTGGAACATGAGATGAATAAGTGGTGGAAGGGGGCATGGGTTGTGCTACGGGCTGCACTACAGGTTGTGCTATAAAAGTGCCATGTATCATACCTTGTTGCTGCTGTGTACTCATTTGATCTTCTGGATAAGTTGCATAATTTGCTGCAGCCCATTTCTGCTTAACATGGTCTAGAATCCCGTTCTTCTTCCAACAATTCTCTTCATTGTGACCTCGACGACCACAGTAAGTACAAATCACGATCTTCTCTCTCTTAAAACCTGATTTAGAACCAGATCCTGCATATAAAGCAGTTGGCATGTTTGTGCGTATCGACCAGTGCAGTGCTGTAGCTAACGCGTTAAGTATCCCGCCTGGGGAGTACGTTCGCAAGAATGAAACTTAAAGGAATTGACGGGCGTAAGAAAAAAAAATCAAAACGAAAATCAAAATTAGAATTCGAATTTGACGACAAGAATGGATTATCCTAGATCTATTTTTGTATTTCGTGTAGAAAGATGAAGATGAATAAGTCTCAACTATTTAATTATACACTAAAAGTTGTTGAATCTCTCCTTGATTGATCAATGTGTGATATTCCGAATCCTCCGTGCCAATGGAATCGAAATTCTCTCTGGATTGATCAGAAGATCCTTTCAGTTAGCTAGAATCCCACCGTGACTTTCTAGGGTCGTGCAGCTATGATGTAACGTGCAGTCGTCTCGAGGCAGCAGGATGTATGGTATAGGGCCCTTTTTTATTTCCCTTAAAGTCCTTTATGGATTTTGAGTCTGGAATAGAGCAGTGGCTTATTCGGCGCTATATCACAATTAATTCTCGGGCATAGCTATTCACGAAATGCGGCATGGAACATCTGTCGGCGGCAGGAGTCCTGCCCTCTAGGGTACTTACTTTTAGCGCCTCCCCCTCCTTCGAGCAATAATAGAACAGTTGGTTTCGAAGCTCGTGACGCCGTTGAAAGAGTTCGTCGGGCGGCATCCCCCAATTTTGGAGAGCGGCTTCTACTCGTTTTTCAACATCGAGTTGCTTTTTTATCGTCAATTGAAAGCACTCATGAACCCATTCATCCCCCAGGCTTTACCCTGTTTTAAAAAAGAAGGCACACAACCTTCTTTCTAACTCTTCTTTTCGTCGGGCATCGTCGAGTACCGGACCCGCCTCCAGGCCATTCAAAATGGAATCTTGGGGAACCTCCTCGTCCAGCACTTCAAACAAGGGAGCTTGGGGGGCGTGTTGAGGGTCTGATTCGACTATCTCTTGGTCTTACTCATCTATCTCGGCAAAAACATCTACGTCGAAAGACGTCCCACCTGAGCCCCTACTGCAACCCCCCCCCCCCCCCCCACTCGCACTTCTCTTGATGTGGAGAGCTTGAATACAAAACAGTCCCATACTCAGTTCCAGCAGTAACTGAGCCAACAACAACTCTTTGGCTTTCCTCTTGAACAAGGACTGAGTAGGCAAAATTCAATGTAGGCAAAGAATGCATCATGAGCAAATTTATTCGAACATTAGCATATGTCTCATTCAAACCAATAAGAAACCAAATTAATTTTTGTTTATCCCGATTAGCAGTTACTCTAGGAGATGCAACACAATTAGGGCACAAACAATATTCTTCCATCGCAGATAATTCCTCCCAAATTTTCTTCAAACTAACAAAGAAATCTGCTATACTCATCGTTCCTTGCTTAGCCTGAAATAATTCACGAGTTAAGTGGAAAAACGAGTGCCATCCACTTTACTAAACCTCTCACGCAAGTCATTCCTGTTAGATTACGGAGAGTAATTACTACGGAAACACAAAAAACATGGTACGTGCTTGTAATCGAAATTACGCAGCGGAAGAGTTACACATACCTTAACAGTCACATTAGTCCAAGATCCTTTGAACGAGGGAGTTATCGATCCTCCGGTCGGGACCCGTAGAGGTTCTTGTTAGAGAAGCCCTACGTGGTGCAGCTCCATAGCAAAGCCTCAGATCAATTATTGACGCGGGGGCAGATCTTCGGAGAGTTGCTCGAAAGCAATTTGGCACACCCCTGGTGTTATGCTTTGTCCTGCCGAACCCTGTAGGTGTGGGAGGAGTGTTTTCTCTCTAAAACACTCTTGTGAGGGAATTATGATTAACCCTAAATATTCCCTAACACCTCTTATTTATAGGAGGAAAGTGGACAAAAGTCCACTTTACCCCTCACTAATGTTTCGGCCGGCCTATGTATTGGGGAGGCCCAATTTTGGGCTTCCCATGTCAATTGGGATTTGGGTCTAGCCCAATTACCCTAATGTGACATTTACCCAAGTTCATTAGGTAAGCTATACATATTATGGGCTACCAATTACGGCGCCCATAACCATATGCTTACAGCTCCCACTCGCCGGAATAGGAGGGTGCCTGTTAATGTATTGTTGTCCAAATCCGCATCAACATTTATCCCCTTTGATCTGCTCCGTGCTTCCGAATAGTTCATACGAGGTTGTCCGTGCGACCGGCGGATACGACGGGCATCGTGCTACTCATCTGTTAGGAGGAGTGTTGTAGCGCCCGCGGAACGTTGATTCCTTTTTCTCTAAACAACATGTTATGAACAACATTTATACATATTGTACCGCGCTGTATCCTAGGTCAACTGATAATTCTTCATTTGCCTAGTTTCCACATAGGAACCTTTCTCCAAGGCATCCGTACAAGTATTCACAGCCTTCAACTAATATCTGGTTGGTGGCCACCTAGTGAATACAAGAGTCGGTGAATTACAAGTGAACTTGACCATCCCCGTCGCTCATACCCTTAGTCAAACCCAATCGGTTTCCAAAGACGTGGTCACTGGGCCTTTTTGTTCAGCACTACGCTCGTACATCGGGAAGCGAGCATTGAGCCTGACCTTAGGTATGAGTTCTGAGTCCATGAGGATACTTTGGGTGCCTCTTCATAAGGCTCCCGGGATCAATCACACGCACGAGGTGAAGAAGTTTGCGCCCGCCAGAATCAGGAGGATTCTTTTCCTAGCACAACCGAGTTGTGACCCCGTGGTCGTACATGGCACACGTAGTATGAAACACGTGTTAATAGCATACCTGAACCTGTTGGGTCAACATTAATGGGATATATCAATCATGCTATCACAGATTTTCATCTAGCCCAGAATGTAGATTTATGACGAACGGAGTTCATCACGGCGATCTGCAGGACGAAGATCATGTCGAGTTACTTCGACAATAGATAATCGTTCTGCGTAATCAGGTTTATCCCCTTGATTCTTAGCCAGCCTTGCATAGTAGATGCCTCCATATAACGCAAGACGACTGTACTTGCGTGACTAGATAAGGCCCACATTCGACATAGCTTGGCAGATTATTGCGTCCTCCTACGACTCAGTTTATAGACCGTAAATTTGATGTAATCAAAACATTATGACGTCGATTGATCATAAACTCAGTTGCAATTCTTTCGCTTACAAAATGTAACTTTCTAATATCAAAATGTTATCACAGATACATGCCATTTCTAAACCCTACGCAATCCAAGCAGTTTTACATGCTTTTCGAATATATCCCTGCGCAGTGGTTTAGTTAATGGGTCCGCGATCATATTATCAGTGGACAAGTATTCCATAGTGATTATATTGTCTTCTACCATCGATTTAGCATAGAAATATTTAACATCAATGTGTTTGGTTCTACTATGGTACTTCGGATTCTTAACTGCTGCAACAGCTACCTGACTATCGGAGAACACCTTTACAGGTTTACTTCCGATGTCACCACCAAGAAACGCAGTAAGAAGCCTTTTCAGCCAGACCGCTTCCTGTGCATTTTAGAGAGAGAAACGAATTCCGATTCCATTGTTGGCAGCGCGACACAAGTTTGCTTCTTGCTCGTCCATGAAATGGCGGCATTAGCAAGGAGAAATACTCCTCCTGTGGTGAACTTACGATCATCTGGATCGCCAACATGGTCGGCGTCACTGTAACCGGTCAATTCTAACTTCCCGCCCTCATAGCACAAAGCATAGTCGGCAGTACCTTTCAGATGACGAATTAGGTATAAATAGTAATTCATTGTACAGTCTTTTAAATGTTGATTGCTAGGATCTGATTGGAAACGTGCTACTAGGTCCACAACATGACAGATATTCAGATGGGTGTATTGCACGATGTATATCAAAATACCAACCACGCTTAAAATCTCTGCACCCTTCATCTGTTCAAGCTCTGCCGGGTTCTTGGGGCTGTCACGATTCAACAGTGCGCACCCAAATACCACCGGCGCATCCACTGGTTTTGGCATCCTGTAATCTGAACCAACTTTCAACTGCTTGTTGATATAGGCTTCTTGAGATAGACATAAACCCCGGATAGCCCGATCTCACGCAATTTTAATGCCTAATATGTACGTGGCGTCTCCCATGTCTTTCGTCTCAAATACAGATGCCAACCAGGACTTTGACTTATTCATGAAACTCATGTCGTTTGCGGCAATGAGTATGTCGCCCACGTACTAGGTTAAGATGACATAATTAGACTCGGAGGTCTTATAATACACGCACGGATTCTTGTGAAAACTCACTAATCCGTTTCCTAGGATTTCCTCGTGGAATTTGCGGTATCATTGTCGTGACGACTGTATAAGACCGTAGAGGGACCTTTTAGATTTTACAAACTTTTCGTTCGTTACCAGGAGTAGTTAAACTCTCCGGTTGCTCCATATATATCTCTCCTTCCAGGTTTCCGTGGAGGAATGCGGTCTTAACATTCCTTTGGTGCAGCTCGTGATCAATACTTGCGACCAGGACCATGAATGGCCCTAACCGTGGTTTTATGCACAGTCATTGAGTTTCTCTTATCAAATTCCTCTCCGTGAAGCATTGGGTAAGACCTTTCGCAATGAATCGGGTTCTCCGACTTGTTCAATCAGTGGTGAGCCTTCTTTCAGGGCTCACCTTATCCTTATTCCCCCGTGGTTAACAGGTAAATCAACTATAGACTGTAATGGCTTTCATTTAGGTTATCTCTCTCATTTCTTATTTCTTTCCATTTCTCCACTTGAGGTCTTTCCAGTGCTTGCCAACAGTTTGAGCGAGGTTTTCACCTTGCTCAATGGGATACTTGCCTTTGACTCTCGTCTAGGCATCATGAGTCCCATTTATTAGTCTGATCTTTTCTCCCACTTGGAATAACGCTTCTTATCGTAGCATCATTTCTATTGGGAATAATCCTCCCACTCGGACCAATGCTTCTTATCGGAGCATCGTCTCTGTTGGGAACAATAGCAGTGCTAGAACCTTGACCTATAACTTTCCTATTACAACCTCTTGGTCTCGGGGTTTTACTTCCGAGATGCATTCCTTAATCACTAGGATCTGGAACCAGGTATGGTTGGATCACTCCCACTGGGAACAATGGGTAATATAGGTAGTTGTGTCACTTCAGATTCAGCAATTTTGACCATCAGGTTCGACTTGATTCGTCTTGTTGGATCACGGTTGGAACTCCGGTACGTTCTTGACGGAAGTCCGAACTCCTTCGCTCCAAGTAATCCTGCAAGAAGGGGATAGACCGGGCGGTGACCCAGAATCCCTCTCCGATGCTTAAATGAGTTTCTCGAGGCAGGCAAGCAAGTATAAGTATATGAATGTTCCACGTATTGATCATGAGGTAACTCCTTCCTTTATATAGGGGAGGGGTCACCTCAGTTACCTATGAGATAACTGCCACGTTCCGTTTATCTCGGCCATGTAGCCCACGTTCCGTCTTTTCAGGCCACATCCCCACTATGTTGATAGTGGGCGTGTTTCTCGGCCTCGTTCTCTGGTGGCATGTCCCGACGGATGTCGGGGACTCCAGAGTTATCTCTTTTGGTCACCGCTCGGGGCCCCTCGTCATCGGGACAGGGCCAGCTTCTCAGGGATTCAATATCGGGGCCTACTTAAAGGCATATCATCGGGGCCTACTTAAAGGCATATCATCGGGGCCTACTTAAAGGCATATCATCGGGAGCTTTTGGCTCATATGTCGGGACCGGCCTTGTCGGGTCCCCTCGTATTGGTCTTCTAAGCCTCTTTTGGGGCCCAATGGGCCTGCTTTGCCGTTTAGTCGCCGTTAATGGACCTGACGGCTATATCGAAACCCATCATTTGCCCCCAAGACACGGGGGACTTATAGTTCATCGTGTCTTCCAACTCCGAGCCTCTCGATATTCCGAGGATAACCACCGAATCCGAAAAGATTTCTCGATTTCTCCACTATTAAATGCGATGGGTGGTGAAGCGACGACTTGAGTGCCCGTGCCTGCTTTTCTGAAAAAGCGCTTTATAGCCGTTTTGTCCCTAGTATTTCGATGATTCAGGTTGAGGCGTTTCACCTTCAACGGTCCAGATCGCAACGTCTCTTTGGCTATCCTCTCTCCTATAAAACCTCAAATCTTGGCATTATTCAGTTCTCCTCTACCGTTTCATTCTCTGTGTTTTCAAAAGCTCAAGCTCTCCTTTCCCTTTCCTGATCAACATTCCGGCGACCAGGACCTCCAACCATCAAGATCATCCTTTCTTCTCCGATTCGACATGTCTGGTAAGATTTCCTCCTTCGATTCCGAAGAAACTTGTTAGCATAGTTTTTCCTTTTATCTTTATCAACTTACCCGAACTTTTGCGGAAATCATCTGTGCCTTTTCTTGCCATGATTACTTTCCAGACGGTGAGTCCAGTTCCAGGGGGAGGAAGCCCTTCAAGTTCGACTATGCTTGTAATGAGATTTCAGACACCGCTTATGATGCAGCTCTCCGGGAGGGGTGTATTACTTCCACCTGGGAGCCTCGCTTCCCTTTTCCTTGGCCTCGTGTCCCGGGTGACCCTGTGGTCACTCTTCCCCGGGAAGGGGAGGTATTTGTCTCCACCGGGAAAATATCGGCAGGGATTCGCTTCCCCTTCTGTGGTGACATGGTCGAGATGTGTAAATATTATAAAACACATCCGACTACCTTCACCCCTCATGCCATCCGTGTGTGGAATGCCTTCCGCGTCCTTTGCCTCCGCCAACAATGGCCCTATAGCCTCCGACTCTTCCGGACCTTCTATGGACTGAAGTGCAATGATGCCGGGGTCTGCGCCTTCTACCCGCGGATGCCTAAATGGAGCAAGGCGCAGCTTTCTCGGTATAGCTGGAATGGTGACACCTGGAAGGTCGCCAAGGGTCGGGGGCTCATCACTGACTCGGGGCCCGACAACAGTGGCTGGAAGAGGAATTATTTCTTCATCCGCAACAGCTCCATCCCATGGCCCCGATGGGAGTTTGAGGCGGACCCTGCTCCCGCTTTTCACACTTACTCCGAGGAGGATTTCCAGATTCTCCATTGCATCCAGCTTTATTGTTGGGGGGACTCTTTCGCTCCCCTCGATGCCAACTCCATCGGGGAGCGGGACTTGGTTCTGACCGGGATCCGACTCCTTGATGTCGTCTCCGGGGGTCAAATCTTCGACGGCCCTTCTAACCTCGTTCCTTTGGTAATATTCTAACTGTACTTTCGTTTTCATCCTTGCAGCTAAGAAGGTATCACTGCTGACCAATCTCGTGCTTAAGCAGGAGGAGACTGATGCTGTCCCACGCCCCGCGAGGAAGAGGAAGTCTTCAAAGAGGGCCGCCTCCTCATCGGAACCTCCCACCTCGGAGCAAATCAAGCGGGCCCGTGTGGAGAAGATGGAGCAGATCTTCAACACCAAGACTCCCGAGGAAGGTAAACAGCTACGCTTAGCAATTCGATTATACAGGAGGCGTATTCCCGAGGAGTTAATCCCCTCTGATAAGGGAGCCCGGATCGAAGGGATCAAACGCATCCTACAAGGAGAAACTCCCCGCATTCTCAAAGCGGTTTACTACAATTATTACGGGAAGGACCAGTACCTCTCCCGTCGCGTCATCTGATGTATGGATCCTGATCAACTTCCTGACTTTCTTTCTGAAGCTTCTCATCCTCCAGCTGAAGGTCGATCGGGAGCTGGAGCTTCAGCGGGGGAGCCTCCCTCCGACGCACGGGTCGGGGAGCCCCTCCTTTCTCTTCCTGCCCCCGGAGGATCGGGGATTGAAGACGTCCCGACGGACGGCCAGTTCCGTCGGGTGTTGGACCTGGATGTCTCTCATTCTTCTGAGGAGGCAAGCGAGGGTCAGCCCCTGGTTCGTCGTCGGGGGACGAGGCAGACCCCGCTGGAGCCGACTCCCGAAGGGCTGCCTCCATCTTCTCCGGCACAACAGCTTTCGCCGGTCTGAGCCTGACTCCAGAGGGGCCGGCTGGTTCTCATGGCGGCTCGAAGGCACGCACCTCCGACGCTCAGGTCGTTCCTCCTCCTCTCCCCTTAGACGGGAGCTTCTATCGGCTTTACGCCCCGACCAGGCGGCAGCTCCCTGGACCCCGATCGAGTCACTGCAGGGGGTCCCGCTGCGTCGGGACAATATATCACCGGAACTGGGTCTGCACCTGCTGGCAGGTTCAGTTCCACCGTCTATGATGCTCCCACTCTCCTTGGCCCCAGAGGACATCCACGAGGACATTCGCAACATGGCCGTTCGTCGGGTGGAGGTAAGGCCTCCTGCTTTGACACTTAGGATATAATGTAGAATATTCTCATATACTAACCTCTTCCCTTCTTTTCCACAGGGTTTGGCGGATCAGCACAGCTGTATCGGGTACATCCTGGCCCTGGGGGAGGCCCTGAAGGAGGAGCGAGCCAAGGCGGCCCCCGAGGTCTTGCCCAAGCTCAAGGAGGATCTGGCTGCCTCCGAGTCGTCGAAGGGGAAGTTGGTTAAGGAGCAGGCCCTCCTTAACCAGAAGACTCGGGACCTCCTGAGGCAGGTCCACGACTTTGAGAGGTTGCTGAAGCAGGAGCGCCAAAGGCTCCAGGAAGAGCAGCAAGGGCCGCGGAGGATCGGGACGGGTTTGTCCTCGAGAAGAAGGCCCTTGAGGACGCCAAGGCGGGGCTAGAGGCTGAGAAGGTCCTTCTCACCAACCGGTCCCGACAGCTGGAGCGGGAGGTCGCCGAGTTCCCTGCCAAGGTGGCTGAAGCTGGAGCCAAAGGTCGGGAGGATTATCGGGGCTCCGAGGCTTTTCAAGCGGACGCAATGAAGTTCTGTACGGCGGAGGTGGAGAACACCCTGCTTAATGCTGTCGAGGAGCTCCATCTGGAGTATGGTGGTGTTATCGACTTCACCAAGTCTCAGACTCTCGCCCCCTTCGTGGAGAGGTATTTCAGCCTTTCTGAGGAGAGTGACGGGGGCAACACCCCCGAGGGGACTGTGGGTGCTGAAGGCACGGTGGAGCCAAGTGCGGAACTCCCGACGACTTAGCCCCCGATGATCAACCCTCCCGCGGCTAATCTTTCAGAATCTGATCCTCCGGTCATGGAGCCTTCTGCCACAGATCTCATGGACCCTGCTCCCCTCGACGCTGCCAAGGATCAAGCTTAATCGCTTTATTTTCGAATCCTTGTAATTTCCTTTTTGTCGTGAACCTTTTGGATCTTTATAATATCAATCCCTTCCGGTCCCGATTACCATTGCACTACTTAAGGTGAATTAACTACGCCACTTAAGGCAATTCGGTCATATCACTTAGAGTAATTTCGACGCGTCACTTAAGACATTTTACCCACACCACCTAAGGCGATTTAATCGTGCCACTTAAGGCAACCATGCCACTTAAGGCGATTTAATCGTGCCTCTTAAGGCAACTTATCCACACCACTTAGGGCGATTTAATCGTGCAACTTAAGGCAACCTATCCACACCACTTAAGGTGATTTAATCGTGCCACTTAAGGCGGAACCATGCCACTTAAGGCGATTTAACTGCACCCCTTGAGGCGAAACCACGCCACTTAAGGCGATTTAATCGTGCCTCTTAAGGCAACACCACGCCACTTAAGGCGGAACCATGCCACTTAAGGCAAAATCAGGCTAGTTAAGGCGGAACCATGCCACTTAAGGCAAAACCACGCCACTTAAGGCGGTTTAGCTACACCACTTAAGGCGATTTAAGCATACTTAGAATGATAAATCTAAGCACAATCTGGTCGGAAGCAACCTCTTTATTCATTGATGGCTCAAAACAATAAACAACTTGCACCACGGAAGGCGACTTCGATAAACAACTTGCACCACTGAAGGCGGCTTAATAAACAACTTGCACCACTGAAGGCGACTTAAAAAACAACTTGCACCACTGAAGGCGACTTAACAAACAACTTGCACCACTGAAGGCGACTTAACAAACAACTTGCACCACTGAAGGCGACTTAATATCAAGCATGACATTTCTTCAAGTGTTCGCCACTAAAAGAATGCTTCAACACATTGCCATCGAGGTCTTCCAACTTGTACGCATTTCGAGCTGGCATCCCCACGACCTTATAAGGTCCTTCCCATTTTGGTGACATCTTGTTAATCCGGTCCAAAAGGGTGAATTCGTTCCGACACCAGACCAGTTCCCCGACAAAGAACTGTCGAGACTTGACTCGTCGATTATAATATCGGGCCGTTGCCAAGCGCATCCGAGCCTGGACCTCTTCGGCACTCCGCCTCTTCTCTTCGACCAAGTCCAAGTCCAGACGCCTCATTTCATCATTCGACAGAGGTTCGTAATACCTCGTCCGATGGGATGCCACAGCTATTTCGACGGGAGCAACTGCTTCCGTGCCATAAACAAGGCCAAACAGAGTCTCCCCAGTCGATCGTTTGGGTGTTGTTCTAACAGCCCAAAGCACAGTTTCCAGCTCATCCAACCACTTTCTCTTCAAGGAATGGACCCTCTTCTTCAGGCCGTCCATAATGATCTTGTTGGTTGATTCCACCTGTCCATTGGTTTGAGCATGACGGACAGAGGCTGTCCGATTCTCAATTTTCAGTTCCTCCAAGTATTCCTTCCAATGGGCCCCGTCAAACGGAGGGCCTTTATCGCTGATCACCACTTTGGGGATCCCGTATCGGGATATGATATGAGTCTGGAGGAATTTGAGGATATGGTTCCCCGTTGTCTTGGCCAACGCCTTAGCTTCTATCCATTTCGAAAAATAATCAATACCCACAACTAAATATCGACACTGACCTTTTGCACTTGGAAGGGGTCCCACCAAGTCAATTCCCCATTGCGCGAAGGGCCAAGCACTCTTAATGGACGTCAGATCGGCAGCTGGAGCCACGATATTCGGGGCGTACCTCTGGCAAGCGTCACAGGATCGGACTAGCATCGTTGCCTCCTTGTTCATCGAGGGCCAGTAATAGCCAAGGTTCAACAGTTTCCACACGATGGATCGGGCACCTTCATGACAGGCCAAATATCCTTCGTGCACCTCCCTAAGGATCCGACCTGTGTCGGGCTCGGCCACGCATTTCAGATAAGGAGTTAAATACCCCTTTTTGTACAGCTGATTGTCCACCATCACATAATTGGGCGCGATTCGGCGTATCTTGCCGGCTGCTACTTCATCATCGGGGACTGCCCCCGTGGTCAGATACGCGACTATCGGGGTCATCCAGGTGGGCTCCTCCGATCCGATCTCAATGGCACACACCTCCGATTGATCGGTGGTTGACAGGATCACCTTCTCCAAGAAATGCACCTTCCGACTTTCATCAAGGGGTGCCCCCAAGGCGAACTTGCTCAAGGCATCTGCTTCCACATTATCCTCCCTCGAGATTGCCTCAATATCGAAGCTCTTGAAGCTCTCCTTCAGGGTTTGTACCTCGCGAAGATACTTTTTCATCATCGGGCTCTTTGCTTCGTATCGCCCCTGGACTTGGTTCACAATCAGGCTAGCATCACACTTCACCTTTAAGTGACCAACTCCCGTTCCTTTAGCAATCTTGAGGCCAGTGATGAGAGCCTCATATTCAGCTTCATTGTTGGTAGCCCTAAATGTCAAGGCCAAGGCATATCGGAGGGGCTCGCCTCCGTCTGGTGGTATCAGTAAGAAACCTGCTCCCGATCCTTCTGAATTTGAAGAGCCATCGGTGTACATCTCCCAAGTGTTTTCGGCGTCGGGATGTCCTGACTGCTCTGTTATCGGACTGCCATTGTTGCCCCCTCTACAGGGCCCGCTTCTTCTAGATCGGGGGCTGTGGACTCTGCTATGAAATCTGCCAACGCCTGGCCCTTAATAGTCGTTCTCGGAGCAAAGTGAATGCGGAACTCACTAAGCTCAACTGCCCATTTCACTAATCTCCAAGACGCATCAGGTCGGTTCAAAAAATGTTTCAAGGGCTGATTCGTCAAAACGGTAATCTCATGCGCATGGAAGTATGGTCTCAGCTTCCGAGCAGTAACAATCAACGCATAGAGGTACTTCTCAACGGCGGGATAATTTATTTCAGACTTGGCGAGTGCCTTGCTTACATAATAGACGGGGACTTGGCTACCCTCTACAATTTTCACTAAGACAGAGCTAACAGCAAATTCAGAAACAACCAAATACAGATAGAGTGGCTCGCCTGGGATGGGCTTCGCCAATGGCGGGAGGGTGCGGAGGTGCTGCTTGAGTGCCTGGAACGCCTCTTCTCACTTGGCGGTCCACTCAAACTTCTTGTTGGCCCTCAGCACTTCAAAGAACGGCATGGATCGATCACTTGCCTTGGACAGGAAGTGATTCACCGCGGCCAATCGGCCATTCAGCACCTGCACCTCCCGATGGTTCGTCGGGGACTTCATCTCCTCGATTGCCCTCAGCTTCTCAGGGTTCACCTCGATTCCCCTCTGGCTCACCATGAAGCCCAGAAACTTCCCTGAGTGCACTCCGAAGGCACACTTGGTAGGGTTCAAGCGAACTTGATGAAGCCTCATCCGCTCAAACGCTGTGGCTATGTTGCGAACATGATCCTCGGCCTGTCGGGACTTCACCAGCATGTCGTCCACATAGGCCTCCATTGTTTTCCCCAACATGTCCCCAAACAGCTTGTTCACCATCCTCTGATAAGTTGCGCCTGCATTGATTAGTCCAAAGGGCATAACATCATAATGATAGATGTCACTATCAGCATAAAATGCGGTGTGGGGGGCAACCTCCATAAAGCTCAGCAACTCATGTCCCGATGTGGCATCCACTAGCTGGTCGATCCTCGGGAGCGGGTAGCAATCCTTTGGGCATGCCTTGTTCAAGTCGCAGAAATCCACGCACATCCGCCACTTGCCATTGCTCTTCTTCACCAGGACTGGGTTGGCGACCCAGGTCTAGAATCGGAGCTCCCTGATGAATCCAGCATCGAGTAACCTGCCCACCTCTTGCTGGATCGCGATCTTCTTGTCGGCACCCATCGGGCGCCTTCTCTGTGTGACCGGCTTGATCGCGGGATCAATCTTCAGCTCGTGAGTAATTACATCGGGACTGATTCCTGGCATGTCGCTCGGGGACCAGGCAAACAGCTCCTTAAACTCCTTCAATAGATCAATCAATTCTCGGGCCGTTTCCTCCGACAGAGCGGACCCGATTTTCACCTTTCTTTGAGGTCCATCGATCTCGACCTCCTTCAAGTCCTCCATCGGGGCAGGACGCCCAAACTCCTCTCGAGGATCAACATCAGTCTGGAAAACATTCATAGCTGATTCCTCCTTCGGGTGGCATTGACATAGCACCTCCTGGAAGCTATTTGATCGCCCTGTACCTCCCCGATTCCGTGGTCAGTCGGGAACTTCAGCTTCTGATGGAAAGTTGAGGCAACTGCCCCCAGTGGGTTGATGGTAGTCCTCCCGATAATGGCGTTGTAGGTCCCCGCAGACTCAACCACCACGAACTCCACATTCCTCTTCTCCGACTTCCAACTGCTTCCGAACTCGACTGGTAAGGTAATCATCCCCACCGGGTAAGAAGTAGAGCCAGAAAATCCGACCATCGGGAAGTCTACAGGCCTCAAGTCCTTCTTGGTTTTTCCCATGGCCTCCGGTGCATCCATGAACAGAATATCGGAGGAGCTTCCTCCATCAATCAGGATTCGCTTCATCTCGTACCCATCCACGTTTAGGGTCACGACCAAAGCATCATCGTGCGGGGTCTCCACACCTATCAGGTCCTCTGCTGAGAAGGGAATCACCATTTCTTCTTTCGGAGTCCAATTTCGGGCCCTCTTGCCCAGCACCACAACAATGGGAATCTGAGAAGCATAGACCTCCCGAGATGCCGTGGTATCTCCTCCCGCAGCAAGTCCCCCATGAATCACATTAATGGTCCCCCGCTTCTCCATGCGGGCATTGGAAGACTCAGGTTTATCAATCTTCGGGGATCGACCACGGGATCGGGAACGGGACCGCGATCGGGACCGGGAACGGGATCGGCCCCGTTGCCCAGCCACAAATTCCTTAAGCTTTCCCCGCTGGATCAGCTTCTCAATCTCTTTCTTCAACTCCCAACAATGGTTGGTGTCGTGACCGTTGGCACGATGGAAACGGCAATAACGATCGGTGCGAGCTCCCATGGACTCTCCATCCTTCTTCAGGGGGTACCTGGCGATAACCTGTCGGTCCATCACTGCTAACACAGCACCCATGGAACAAATGAGAGTGGTGTAGTGGTCCTCCCGCTTATTCGGCTTCGAGGGACGCTTGTCTTCCCTCCGATCGGGACGGCCTTGACCCCGACTGCTCTCGGGTTTATCTTTCCTCCTGCGATCGTCCGAGGGCTTGAATGACTGCTTCCCCTTGTTTGATTTTGGAGGATCGAGGTGTTCGGCAGCTATCTTCGACTCCTGGACGTCGATTTGCTGCTTCACCCTCTTCTGCAGCGCCTCCATGTTCCACACAGCCTTCTCAGCCACGCTGTGCATCAGGTCGGAACCATACGGTGCAGTCAGGTTCCGAATGAAGGTGCGGATGGTCTCTCCCTTCGACATTTCCTCATCAATCTCGGCCACGCTGGCAGTGTACCTCTGGTAGTAATGCGCCAGAGATTCGTCGGGCCTTTGTACCACCTCAGCCAGGGACCTCGCGCTTTTCAAGAGACGCCGACGGCCCTGGTATTGCTGGATGAAGCGATCATGCATCTGGGTCCAGCTAGAGATGCATCCTGGGGGAAGGCTGAAGAACCACGTCAAGGCCCTCTCACCAAGTGTGCCTGGGAACAAAACGCACACTATATCATCATTCGGGGCTCTGCCTAGACAAGCCATGACATGCTTCTGGACATGCCGAACTGGATCTCTTTCGCCATCGTACTCCTTGATTGTCGGGATGCCCAGTCCAAGCGGGGCAGTAGTGTTCACCAATCGGGGGACAAAGGGATGAGGGGATCGATCCCTCAGCTCCGACATCATCTTCTTCTGGTCTCCCATACAAATGTTCACAATCTTCACCACCTGGTCGGGGGTGATAGGACCGCTAAGAGGGATGGTCCTATGCTGCACCGGTCCAGGCCCATCGACCACGAACTGCTCCGATAGGGCAGGCTCCTTGCCCTTGTCCTAGTGCTCGGGTTGGGCCTCCTGCCCGTCTCGATTCTCCATCGGCGGAGGCGGAGGCAACTCCTACTCCTTCTTCTTGGCAGCCTCCCTTCGATCCAAGAGAGCCTCCATAACTTCCAAAAATACTGGCATGGCATCCATCACTGCCTTTGCCAAGTCCGGCTTTGCAGGTGCATCCTGGTCCCTCCTTGGGATCTCTTCCCGGCTCTCCGACGAGTTTCGAATGGAATCTTCGCGATCATCATGATGCCCCCTTGTTTGGGAAACGGCAGGGGGAGGATCATTCCGATCAACAGTTCGCTCCGACAGCCCTGAATTCATAGTTCCAGCAGGGTGGCGGGAACCGACAGATTGTCCTTGTCTCTTCTTTTGCATGCCAACCATCGATCGGGTAGAAGTCATTTTTGCTTTTCGTTACGTTCCCACAGACGACTCCAATGTTGGATCACGGTTGGAACTCCGGTACGTTCTTGACGGAAGTCCGAACTCCTTCGCTCCAAGTAATCCTGCAAGAAGGGGATAGACCGGGCGGTGACCCAGAATCCCTCTCCGATGCTTAAATGAGTTTCTCGAGGCAGGCAAGCTAGTATAAGTATATGAATGTTCCACGTATTGATCCTAAGGTAACTCCTTCCTTTTTATAGGGGAGGGTTCACCTCAATTACCTGTGAGATAACTGCCACGTTCCGTTTATCTCGGCCATGTAGCCCACGTTCCGTCTTTTCAGGCCACTTCCCCACTATGTTGATAGTGGGCGTGTTTCTCGGCCTCGTTCTCTGGTGGCAAGTCCCGACGGATGTCGGGGACTCCAGAGTTATCTCTTTTGGTCACCGCTCAGGGTCCCTCGTCATCGGGATAGGGCCAGCTTCTCAGGGATTCAATATCGGGGCCTACTTAAAGGCATATCATCGGGGCCTACTTAAAGGCATATCATCGGGGCCTACTTAAAGGCATATCATCGGGAGCGTTTGGCTCGTATGTCGGGACCGGCCTTGTCGGGTCCCCTCGTATTGGTCTTCTAAGTCTCTTTTGGGGCCCAATGGGCCTGCTTTGCCGCTTAGTCGCCGTTAATGGGCCTGACGGCTATATCGAAACCCATCACGTCCCAACAGCAACAGTGATTACTTGTGGTAGGGTTTATTCCTCCCACTGGATTTACTATGAAAATGTCCCCATTCTCATTTACCATGTTATTCACTTGAGTTGCTGGTTCAAATCTCTCCCACTTGAATTAAGTGGGACCTGATCGTCATCGTTATTCTGCTACGTTTTGATCATGACTATCTTTATTGAAACTATTCATGCATTTGGAAAATTCGCCCTCTTAGTGATGTAATGCCTCATGTTCGACCACGGTACCATTTAATCCAAGCTGGAAACATGTATTTTCTAGGAGTAACTGGCGTACCCTTGTCATAAATACGTGTTTATCGCGCAAATTATTGTCGTATGGTGATATGATTAAACTCATTATCACCTTTCAGCTATGATGGTTACCTTCCTTACCGATATTAATGGAACACAGTTTTACATTTATGTGAATCATCTGTCATCATTCCATATGGAATGTCTTATAGAACGACTTCAACATTATGTATATATATAAACTGTGTCTCTTGAAGTGTGTCATTTGATTTGAATGCCTAGCCTGACATATCGTTCAAGGCTTCTGGAAGGAAAATCATTTAACTGACTTGATCCTTCTTCGTTTGCCGACTTATCTCAGGGATTTCATCCATCTCTGAACTGAGCATCTTAGGTATTCACCTTATGTCTCAGTTGATACTTTTATAGGGTCGTTGTAGCTTACGTAGCTAACTTCATACCGATGTAAATGTTATCAGCAAGTCATATTTCCGAAGGAATGCATACGAAAATTCAGCACGTCATCATATAAACACTTCAATATTAAACTCATATAATGAAACAATGTGTTCTGCCTATCGAGGTCCACTTGCGCGTTGCGCAATCTACTCTGGGGTTAAACCCTTGGTTAAATCGTTTCATTTCTGAATTTAATTCAAATATCCATGTTAACGGTTTCAAACATGATTATCATTACAGTTTATTTCATTCAATGGAGTGATAATAATAAAATAAGATTTATAATCGGTTTGTTCTTGGAATATGCAATCATTGTATTTGGAAAGACGCTTTGATTTAACTCAATAGATGTATGGAGTTGTCTGATTCAGCTATATGCAATGGCTATATTATTTCGATACTATCACCTTTTTGGATCGATCTCGTTTCTAGCCGAGTCGATTAATCTTGATGAGGAGAACACGTTCAGAATTGAATGGTAACTACTTTATTCAAAAATTCCGAAACAATAATATTCACCAAAATTCAAACAAAAATTCCGAATTAGCAAGAAAAATAATCATGGTTGCAAAATATTCTAGATCATCCACGAAGCTTTGAGAGACAAAGGTAGAGCACTAGGAGGAGATAAACGAGACATATATATTGTGCTTTTATCACTGGCTTTCATCACACCGGATTATCGTTTGAGGACCAAAATGATGATCCCGTTTCCTCTGCATCTTCCCTTGATCTCTTGTGGTGAAGCGCAGAAGGACTCTTTGGTTGTTTGCTTTCAATAAACAGGGTCGTGATAAACTTAATCGATTTAATCAAGTACTCAAGCCCGTCGTTGTTGGCCAACCATGATAGAGGGTACTTCTGCGCGATACTGAGTATCTTTCTCCAATTTGATCTCTCATTCGTAAGATCTGATGTGGGTTTTACACCTGCGTCTTGGGAAATAAGGGCGACATACTCGAATAGCACTTTTCTTGCTTCGGCTGCCTATCCCCCACCATGGCACACCAAAGTTGAAGAGCACTAAGGTTGGGTTTGAAGTCCTCTGCAACCTCTCTTTCTAGGGTTGCCAGTATCACCTTGCAAGCTCTCCGATCCATAAAGTTCCTTAACTTATTTGGGTAAGCAAGGACGCCTTGTTCATTCACCAATGTTCTCCCCTTATTCACATCAGTACACTTATGTATATCTTCAGTGAAAATGAGTTTTCTCACATATCCACTCCATGCATCATAATCCTCTCCATCCAGATTGCAAGGTTCGTTGTCAGACCTAAAATATGACCTAAGGCGAATTACGTTTTGAAAAACGTGCATTTTGAAAAGAGTCGCCACTAGTTAATTATTAGGTTAACTAGAATCCTAAATTACCTGAGCGAAAAACGAATTAAACACCTAGGCGTAAAATCGGTCTACGATTAGAAATTCAAGTTCGGGGGTTCTATTACGAATTAAAAATATAAATTTTTAACTACGCCCTTTCGGTACTCAGTTCACTTAATTGCCAATTTTATTTTTTAATACATGATATATCAGACTAATCTAACGACGTCATGATTTAATTAAATTTATGATATGCAAAAAATATTATTAATCAGTAACCTAACTCTAAAAACTAATTATAATCTACAAGTCCTAATTAAGACAAAATTTAAAGCCCATTATTATCTAACATGTTTAAATACATACACAACTTAATACATATTCAATCATACATACAACTTGAATAATTAACACTCTACCTAATCAAATTTATCTAATTACATTTATACATCTAATTAAATATAATACAATAGTAATAATAATATAATAACAGAATAATAATAATAATAATAATAATAATATTAATATTAATATTAATATTAAAAAAAATCAGATCGGGACCTTACCTAATTGAAGAAGACGATAGCCATGGACGAGGACGGACGGAGCGGAAACTCCGGCAATGGCGCGGGTCGACAGGACGGAGGCGCAGGTCGACAGGACGGAGGCGCGGGTCGACAGGCAGGCAGCGCGGAAACTCCGGCAATGGCTGATGGATATACGCCCAATTTGAACCCGTTGACTTCCAAACCGTTGTATTTTTATCGTCCCATTACCGATTGTAAATCGAAACTTCAACCCGAACACTTCGCGAACACATCAACGGCTCGGACGAGGCCGGAGCGCTCGTCCGGCCGAGGCAAACTCACCTAGGTGAGGTTGGGTGGCCACACCCGACCTCCCCTAGGAGAGATCGGGTCAGCCAACCCGATCTCTCCTAGGGGAGATCGGGTGGACCAACCCGATCTCTCCTAGGAGAGATCGGGTCGGCCAACCCGATCTCTCCTAGGAGGGATGGGGTTGGCCAACCCCATCCTCCCTAGGAGGGGTTGGGTGCCCTCACCCAACCCCTACCCTTGGGGGTCGGATTTCTCCTCCCCCAAGGGCCCCTGCGCCATTTTCGGACACCCACACTCGGTTCACGTCGCCTACCTTCTCCGTATCCTAAGGTCTTAATTATGCGCTTAAAGGTTAATTAATTGTGTTTAAAGGTTAACGATGTCATTAAGCCACCTTAATGACACCGTTGCCTATAAATACCCCACCTCCACTATTCATTCGAACATCTTGGCAAGTTGCACAATTTTGCTCTGACATCTCTCTAGCTTTATCTCTCTAAAACCGTACTGACTTAGGCATCGGAGAGGGTTCATCAGGCACCACCCCCCCCCCCTCTGTGCCTGGTATTGCCCCTCTTGCAGGGTGGCAAGGAGAAGAGAAACAAGGAAGCAGAAGAGCATAGAGCAGTAGGACAAGCCCCAGGGGTAAGAAGTACAAGCCTCAGGAGGTCAGAAGGAGAGAAGGAAAGGAGGTCAGAAGGAGAGAAGGAAAGGAGGTCAGAAGGAGAGAAGGAAAGGAGGTCAGAAGGAGAGAAGAGAAGGACACATATTGTTAGGTTATGAGATCTAGGTCAACGGGTGGTCGGCTTTGATCTCACTCCTTACTGGGGATGTGTGTGATCCGGTATTCCTGAGTTGCCCTGTCTTAGCCTATGTCTTTCCTTCCTTCCTTCCTTCCTTTGCTTCTTCTCTCCTTCTACCCTGCAGAAGGGGCAGTACCAGACACGGAAAGGGGGGGGGTGGTGCCTGGTGAACCCTCTCCGATGCCTAAGTCAGTATTCTTCTTAGAGAGATAAACTAGAGAGATGTCAGAGCAAAATAATCCAAATTGCCAAGATCCCCCTATGAGTTGTGAAGGTGGGGTATTTATAGGCAACGGTGTCATTAAGGTGGCTTAATGACATCGTTAACCTTTAAACACACTTAATTAACCTTTAAGTACATAATTAAGACCTTAGGATACGGAGAAGGTAGGCGATGTGAACCGAGTGTGGGTGTCCGAAAATGGCGCAGGGGCCCTTGGGGGGGGGGAGAAGTCCGACCCCCAAGGGTAGGGGTTGGGTGAGGGCACCCAACCCCTCCTAGGGAGGATGGGGTTGGCCAATCCCATCCCTCCTAGGAGAGATCGGGTTGGCCGACCCGATCTCTCCTAGGAGAGATCGGGTTGGCTGACCCGATCTCTCCTAGGAGAGATCGGGTTGGTCCACCCGATCTCCCCTAGGAGAGATCGGGTTGGCTGACCCGATCTCTCCTAGGGGAGGTCGGGTGTGGCCACCCAACCTCACCTAGGTGAGTTTGTCTCGGCCGGACGAGCGCTCCGGCCTCGTCCGAGCCGTTGATGTGTTCGCGAAGTGTTCGGGTTGAAGTTTCGATTTACAATCGGTAATGGGATGATAAAAATACAACGGTTCGGAAGTCAACGGGTTCAAATTGGGCGTATATCCATCACATGCCCCCGAGTCAACCAATGGCCTAACCCTTGATTGACTCTATTTTAGGATGGTATGACACGCGCAATTTGAAACCGGGATTTTACCTTCTTGTCTGAATGCTCGCTTACCCATAGATGCGTGCCTTTGACTCTGCCCCTTGCCTTATGAGATAGAGGAATCGTAAACGTCAGAGTAGCACGGACGTGTGCCTAGGCACGCGTCCGTCTGAGGTAGGAGTAATAAACTTATCTTTGCTACAGGTGCATACTCAAAAAATACACACTTGCACAGGGGTGTGATACGAATGCAACTAAATAACTTATGCTTCAATTTCGTGCCGGGATTCTATCTAAGTGAGGGAAAATTTTAATTTTGGCCAAAATTTTTTCTAAGTATGGAATACTAGGAAATAAACCTTAGGGGATGTTAACTATGGTGAGTATGAGTTTAACCGTGGTTAACGGGAACTAGTTTTTGAATCTTGTCCCTTGAAATTTTCTTTTCTAAAATTCAACGGTGTTGATTTAGTGACTTTAGAAAAACCCTAATCCTTTGTGCTATAAAAGGGCAAGTGATTACCTCATTCTCGTTGTTCTTTTCCCTTCTTTCTTTTTGACGGTGGAATTTCCAGTCGGACTTACTTCTCGGGGCGGGTGTTGTGTTGAGGTACGTGTTTCTTCTCTTGTGTAAGCATTGCTCTTGAGGGACTTAATTCTGCTTCTCCTTCAATCGTTTCCTTACTTGTCTCGTTCTTGATTTGTATGTCTTCCTGGTAATGTAGTCCTATTTGGTTCGTCATTTTTCATCTTTTTACCTTCATGTTTCCGCTTACTGGCGGGCGAAGTCCTCCCTATTGGGATTATAATTATCTCCTTTTGCCCCCTGTCTCTGCTAGTTGGCCAGTGGTGTCTCTCTCCTTATGCTGGGGGTTATTACTATCTCCCCCTGCCCCCCTGCCTCTGCCTGGTTGCTGGTGGGGTCTCCTTATGCTGGGGGTTATTACTATCTCCCCCTGCCCCCTGCCTCTGCCTGTTGGCTGGTGGGGTCTCCTTATGCTGGGGGTTATTACTATCTCCCCCTGCCCCCCTGCCTCTGGCTGTTCGCTGGTGGGGTCTTTCTTGTCGTCTTTCTATTCTTGTCTTTTGACCTTGTGTCCATCTTTTTAGGGGAATGAGTTTGTATCTCTTGTCCACTGTTCGCTTTCTGTTTTCTTTAGGCTAAGCCTGTGTTTTTTCGATCAGCAGAACTCTCCGGTGATTGATGAGGAGTAAGAGGCCAGTACGTGTGGGAGTAGTTAATTCTGGGACCGGACCTTCGATTGCAAAAAAATCGGTTTTCTATGGTGCGGGGAGGTGTTCCCTAACTGGAGGTAAGGGTGGTGACGTTAGGGTGCCATCTTCTTTCTATATTGATGCCCCCCAATCGAAGGTCCGGGAGCCATCTTTTCCTTCTTCCTTGTTTGGTGAGTCCTTGAGCCTCTGAGTTTCCTTAGTGTACATTGGTATTTACTCTGTGCTTTGTTATAGGTAGACTTCGTCTTCCGCGTCTGAGTCGGAAGGAGCTGTCTCGTCCACCTGTTGATGGAATTGTTGGGTCTGAGTGGGCGCCTTATTATGGGCGTGGGGCTCGTTTTGACAACCAATCTTCTTTGCAAACTCCTGAGGTTGGAGTTCGTGTTCTGCAGTCTGCTGTTCCTCCTGCCGATCGTGTGTCCCTGTCCAAAGGGTCGGAGGCAACTTATGAGTTGGCTCGTGATGTGTTGGCTCGCTATGCTTCTGTAATGTAACCGTTTTATCCTTTAGCATATTTCTTCTCCGTGCGTTATCCGTCTCATCTTTTGTTTTTGTTGCAGGGTATGGCCGACCTTGTTAATTTATCCACCCTTGCTATTGATCTTGCTGAGGAGAGGAAGGTGTACGAGGACATTTGTGTCTCCCTTAAATCCAGTCTTATTAGCTGTTTGGAGCATAGTCGCATCACCGATTTGCGGTGCCGAGACTTGGAGGGTCGCATTGTTCTTCTCAATGAAGAGGTTGAGGCGTTGAGACAAAGGTCTTATCGTGATGAGACACTCCGGGCTGCTGAGTTAATCTCTCTGGAGGAAATGTTTCGTATGGAGGCGAAGGAGTGTGCCATTGCTGAGTATATGGCCTCCTCCGCTTATCAGGCTGCTATCGACGTTCGCTGCTCTGTGGCGAAACGTATTTCTTTGAAGCAAATTCTTAAGCGTATTCACATGATTGCTCCTGACTTTCCTTTCTCTCGACTTGGTGATTTGTCAGACTTTGCTATTAAGCATATTGCGAAGATGAGGGGATAGTACCCCTATTTCTTGTGGTAGTCTCGTGTGTTTGTGAGTTGTGGTTGTCTTTAGAGTTTAAAACTCCACCTTTCTTAGTGTTGCCATCTTTGTCTGATACACTTGTCTCTACTCGTTGTATACATGGCCGTGTGCTTATATCTCTTCTCATGATGTCTCCCTATGCCTTGTGTATGGCTCTTTGGTTATGGACCCTTCCCTTGGTGTGTTTCCTTTATTTATCTTTCTTTCGTGCTTTCCTTCATGTCATACCTGCCATTTCATAAAGAAAAAACATTACTCGTTCTTCACATTACTTTACTTAGAAATTTCTTTCTCATGGTATCCTTCTGAGCATGGTGTGATGATCTCTTCTGATACCCCTTACACGGTATACGTTGTACTGTTAGACCAAAGATACGCTCTTGGTGGGCGTCGAAAACTGTTCACGAGACAAGCTCTCGGATGGCACTTAACGTTTCACAGGATAGGCTCCCGGAGGGCTCAGGTTAGACCAAAGATACGCTCCTGGTGGGCGTCGAACTGGTAGTTTGAAATCTACCTCAAGATACGCTCTTGGGGGCGTCGAACTGGTAGTGTGTTTTCTACCTCAAGATACGCTCTTGGGGGCGTCGAATCTGGTAGGTTGCAAATCTACCTCAAGATACGCTCCTGGGGGCGTCGAATTCGTAGTTTTTGGAAACCACTCTCAAGATACGCTCTTGGTGCGTCGAAGTTCGTAGTGTAATGACTACTCTCAAGATACGCTCTTGGGGGCGTCGAAGGTCGTAGTATGAACACTACTCTCAAGATACGCTCCTGGGGGCGTCGAAGTTCGTAGTTTTTGGAAACCACTCTCAAGATACGCTCTTGGTGCGTCGAAGGTCGTAGTGTAATAACTACTCTCAAGATACGCTCTTGGGGGCGTCGAAGGTCGTAGTATGAACACTACTCTCAAGATACGCTCTTGGGGGCGTCGAATGTCGTAGTATGAAAACTACTCTCAAGATACGCTCTTGGGGGCGTCGAATGTCGTAGTATGAAAACTACTCTCAAGATACGCTCTTGGGGGCGTCGAACCTGTCATTGACTTGAAGTTATATCTGTGTAAGGATAACTTCGTGATTATACCACTACATTCACTGGAAAATACTTTTGAGTAACTTGTACTCCCTTAGGAGCATTCATGTTTTTGTACACGTGGGATGCCTTGGTGCACCAAGACATCCTTTGTAGGAATCAAAGATAGTTGTAGAGTTGGAGTAACTTCGTGAGTTCTCCTTCTCAAAAGTTGTTTTTTGAAAATTTGGAAAGCTGGAACATGCAAAATGTGAAATATGAAACTAAGGATATGGTCTTTTGCTTGTGCTTTCTTCTTATACGTAGTACTTCTTTAGGTGCTCTCCACTGAAGGTGTTTGTGGAGATATACCCCTCCCCATCTTCGAGGCGATAAGCGTTTACGTAGGGAACTGACGCTATCTTGTATGGTCCTTCCCTCTTCGGAGATAATTTTCTGACTTGGTCTAAGTGTGAGAACTCATTCCTTCTTAGTACCAATTCTCCTACGTGGAATTGTCTCTCCTTGACTTGGCGGTTGTAGTATCTTGCTGAGACAAGGCGCATTCGTGTCCGTGCTTCTTCTGAATTCCACCTTTTATCCTCCACCATGTCTAAATCTAAAAGTCTTTCTTTATTGTTCTCATGCTCCTCAAAGTACTTGGTCCTCAGTGATTGTACAGCTATTTCTGCTGGTGCCACCGCTTCAGTTCCGTACACTAGGCCAAATGGCGTTTCTCCTGTGGATATCTTTGGTGTTGTCCGTACTGCCCATAGAACATTTTCCAGCTCATCTACCCAACTTCCCTTGGTGGCGTGGAGTCGTTTCTTTAGGCCATCTAGCACTATCTTGTTTGCCGATTCTACCTGTCCGTTTGTCTGAGGGTGCTTTACTGATGCGAAACGGTGGTCTATATTCAGTCTTTCGCAATACCACTGCAATTTCTTGCTCTTGAATTGTGGGCCATTGTCACTTATTATTGCTCTTGGCACCCCGTACCTCGAGACAATGTGAGATTGGATGAAATTGACGACTTGGTCGTCTGTTGTCTTCCCCATTGCCTTTGCTTCTATCCACTTGGAGAAGTAGTCTATTGCAACAATTATGCAAGTCTTCTGACCTTTTGTTTTTGGTAGGGGGCCTATCAAATCAATCCCCCATTGCGCGAAAGGCCAGGCTCCTGAAATGGAGCTTAGCTTTGCTGGTGGGGCTGTTATATTTCTGGAGTACCTTTGGCAGTGATCACATTTTTGTACCAAGTCTGCTACTTCTTTGCTCATTGATGGCCAATAGTATCCTAGGTTGTAGACCTTTCGACTTATTGACCGTGCTCCTTCATGGCACCCCGCATCTCCCTCATGGAGTTCTGCAAGCACTCTCTCTGTTTCTGGGTATGCTATGCATTTGAGGAAAGGTGTGGAGTATCCTTTCTTGTAGAGTTCATTGTCCATCACTGCGTAATTCCTAGCCATCCTTTCAATCTTGACTGCTTCCACCTTATCTTTTGGGAGCTTTCCTTCCATGATGTATTGTCGCATTGGTGTCATCCAGGCTTCTGCTTCATCTATTGCTAGAACCTCCATTTGTTCTATCACTGATTGCATTCTTTGCTCTATGAAGTGAACCTCTTTGCCTGCTTCTGCCCCTAAGGCTAGTTTACTTAAGGCGTCTGCCTCTTGGTTTTGTTCTCTTGGGACTGACTCAATGTCGAAGCTTTGGAAGCTCTTTATCAGGTCCTTGGCTTGCTGTAAGTATCTTTGCATGTTTTCGGACTTTGCAGTGTAGATTCCTTTCACTTGATTGACAACTAGTTGAGAATCACACTTGACCCTTAAATGCTTTGCCCCTACTCCTTTGGCTATTCTCAGGCCTGTTATTAGTGCTTCGTACTCAGCCTCATTGTTTGTTGCCTTAAAGTTAAGTGCCATGGCATAGCGCATAGGTGTATCGCTGTTTGGTGGGTATAGTAAGAGGCCTGCACCTGAACCTCCTCCGTTGGATGACCCATCAGTATGCATCTCCCATAATTCTTCTGATTGTTTCTCCTGACTACTACTTGCCTCGCATGTAGTTTTGACTTCTCCCAAGTCTTCGTCTGGATTAATTCCAGTGAATTCGGCGATAAAATCTGCTAGAGCCTGACCCTTTATGGCTGTTCTTGGGGCGAAGTGAATGCGAAACTCACTTAGCTCAATTGCCCATTTGGTCAGTCTTCCCGATGTGTCTGGTCTCTGTAGGAGGTGTTTCAATGGTTGGTCTGTGAGGACTGTTACTTCATGCCCATGAAAATACGGTCTCAACTTTCTTGCTGATATAATCAGTGCATAGAGGTACTTTTCTATTGGCAAGTAGTTGATCTCATACTTTGCCAATGTTTTGCTTACGAAGTATACCGGCAATTGTGCAGCGTTTTCTTCTTTAATTAGCACTGAGCTTACTGCCACATTGCTCACGGAGATGTAGAGGTAGAGGGGCTCCCCTGGTGTAGGCTTTGCTAAGGGCGGTAGTGTTTTTAGGTGTTGCTTGAGTTGCTGGAAGGCTTCCTCACATCTCGGTGTCCATTCAAATTTCTTGTTTGCACTTAGTACCTCAAAGAAGGGTAATGCCTTGTCTCCTACTTTGGATAGGAATCTGTTAAGGGCTGCCAACCTCCCGTTCAGTCGTTGAACCTCTTTGTGCTTTGTAGGTGACTGCATTTCTTCAATTGCTTGAAGTTTTTCGGGGTTTACCTCTATGCCTCGCTGGCTTACCATGAAGCCTAAAAATTTCCCTGATTGCACCCCAAATGCGCATTTTTTCGGATTTAGACGGACTTGGTACTGCCTCATCCTCTCGAATGTTGAGCGAAGGTTCTCCACATGGTCCTTCTTCTCTTTGGATTTGACTATCATATCGTCCACATATGCCTCCATTGTCTTTCCTATCATGTCCCCAAAGATTTTGTTGACCATTCTTTGATATGTTGCTCCAGCATTTATGAGTCCGAAAGGCATCACCGTGTAATGGTATATCTCGCTATCAGCATAGAATGCTGTGTGAGGGGCGTCCTCGGGGGCCATTTTTATCTGGTTGTATCCTGAGTATGCATCCATGAAGCTCATTAGTTGGTGACCTGATGTTGCATCCACTAACTGATCTATTCTTGGTAGCGGATATGAGTCCTTTGGGCATGCTTTGTTTAAGTCACGATAGTCGATGCACATTCTCCAACTTCCCCCCGGCTTCTTTACCAGTACTGGGTTTGCCACCCATGTCTGGAATCTGATTTCTTTGATGAACTTTGCCTTTAGTAGCTTTTCTACTTCTTCTTGGATAGCTATCTTTTTGCTTCCTCCCATTGGTCTCACCTTCTGTGTTGTTGGTCGCGTTGCCGCGTCTATATTGAGCTTGTGTGAGATTACCTCTTCTGATATTCCTGGCATATCGCTCGGTGACCAGGCGAACAGATCCTTGTATTCCCTTAGTAAAGCTACTAAGTGGTTTTCCTCTTCCTGAGATAAGGCAGTCCCGATTTTGGCCTTCCTATCGGGTTCTTCTATGAGTATCTCTTTTAGTTCCTCCATGGGGGCTGGTCTTCCATGATCTTCTCTTGGGTCCTCGTCTACTAGTAGGACTTCTCTTGTTTTCTTCCTCTTGCCTAGTGCAATCCTTGCACATTTCCTTGCTACCTTCTGGTTACCTTTTACTTCCCCTATTCCTTGGCCCGTGGGGAATTTCATTTTCTGATGTAGTGTTGATGGTACCATACCCCACTTGTTGATTGTAGTGGTACCCAGGACCCCATTGTACTCCTCCATTTCTTCTGTGATGAAGAATGGGACATCAATCTTTAGCTGTCTCTGGCCTATACCCAGTATCACAGGTAGTGTGACTGCCCCCAGTGGGTATGTTGGCTCTCCTGAAAATCCTACCAAGGGGGAGTGAACCTGTTTTATGCTACTTGGCCTTACTCCTAGTATGTTGAGGACTTTCTTGCTAATGATGTTGGGTGAGCTTCCACTGTCTATTAGGATTCTTCCAATGTCCATATCAGTGATCTTCATTGTTATGACCAGGGCATCCTTGTTGTCTGGTAACACATGCTCCATGTCTCTTCTTGAAAATTCTATTATGTCTTCTCTCTTTCCTTCTGCTTGTTCTTCTTTTGGCTTAGGAGCCCCTAACTCTGCCATATATGCTTCTCTGGCATTCGCTGACTCTCCTCCAGCTCCATAACCCCCATGAATGACATATACGCCTGCCATCTAGCTGGTGATAATTAGGCTTTCTGTCCGAAGCCCACAGACGGCGCCAAGTGTTAGGTTATGAGATCTAGGTCAACAGGTGGTCGGCTTTGATCTCACTCCTTACTGGGGATGTGTTTGATCCGGTATTCCTGAGTTGCCCTGTCTTAGCCTATGTCTTTCCTTCCTTCCTTCCTTCCTTTGCTTCTTCTCTCCTTCTACCCTGCAGAAGGGGCAGTACCAGACACGGAAAGGGGGGGGGGTGGTGCCTGGTGAACCCTCTCCGATGCCTAAGTCAGTATTCTTCTTAGAGAGATAAACTAGAGAGATGTCAGAGCAAAATAATCCAAATTGCCAAGATCCCCCTATGAGTTGTGAAGGTGGGGTATTTATAGGCAACGGTGTCATTAAGGTGGCTTAATGACATCCTTAACCTTTAAACACACTTAATTAACCTTTAAGTACATAATTAAGACCTTAGGATACGGAGAAGGTAGGCGATGTGAACCGAGTGTGGGTGTCCGAAAATGGCGCAGGGGCCCTTGGGGGGGGAGAAGTCCGACCCCCAAGGGTAGGGGTTGGGTGAGGGCACCCAACCCCTCCTAGGGAGGATGGGGTTGGCCAACCCCATCCCTCCTAGGAGAGATCGGGTTGGCCGACCCGATCTCTCCTAGGAGAGATTGGGTTGGCCGACCCGATCTCTCCTAGGAGAGATCGGGTTGGCCGACCCGATCTTTCCTAGGAGAGATCGGGTTGGCTGACCCGATCTCTCCTAGGGGAGGTCGGGTGTGGCCACCCAACCTCACCTAGGTGAGTTTGTCTCGGCCGGACGAGCGCTCCGGCCTCGTCCGAGCCGTTGATGTGTTCGCGAAGTGTTCGGGTTGAAGTTTCGATTTACAATCGGTAATGGGATGATAAAAATACAACGGTTCGGAAGTCAACGGGTTCAAATTGGGCGTATATCCATCACATATCAGAACGACTACCCCAAGAGAGTATAAGGGCAGGGATCAGAACGACTACCCCAAGGGAGTATAAGGGCACGGATCAGAACGACTAGTCCTAGGAGCACTGAACCCGACATTTCATTAGTGGGAGATAAATTCTAGATTGACGACCCGTTGACCTAGACTTTATAACCTAACACTTGGCGCCGTCTGTGGGCTTCGAACAGAAAGCCTGGCAATAACAAGAGCGATGACGAACAGCTTAGTATCTAGGCATCACCGCCCACCTGGGGGCAATAGGCGAGAGAGACAGCCTATACCTCCAGCAAGGCAGCCTAACCCAGAGAAACAGCCTGCACACCAGAGCCTCAAGTAGCCCCACAGGCACCCCAGCCTAACAAGCAGGGAGGAGGCTTCCACAACTCCAACTCCATTGACTAGGAAGCCACAGGGACAGGGGGGCAACAAGGAGTGCCATCCCAATACATGGCACCTCCACAGGGGTACTACTATGAGGCACAACCTCAAGGGTATCCATATGGAATATTAACTCAAAGGAACGACAATCGTGCCCACACAACCAACATAAGACCCGCATACTCGCAAGGGGCACAGACAGTGACTCCGAGGTTGATGAACGCATTGGATGAGCTGCTAGCCCATATAGAGACTCTGAGGAACAGGCAGAGAAGGCAACACCAGCATGAAGAAGAAGAAGTTCATGAGGAAGAACAAGACCCAGAAGAAGAACACCACTCGCACCCTCGAACAAGGCAGCGAGAAGAACAAATGAGAGATAACCAGGGCCACTCCTAGAGGGAAGACAGCAATTTGTGCCTCCAAGGCAGCAACAGACACAGCAGGATGCCAGGGCATACACCCCCATGGGGGCAGATAGACAGGCAAGACCTCCAAGGAGGCATGGATTCAACCAAGTACCCCAACAGGGACATACACCGCACTAAGGGAGGACATACATGCCAGACCAACAAGGATATAGGAGTTCCAACATCCACCCTGGCAATGTACACATACAGTCCGTATCACTACAGACATGACTAAGGGACATACCAAGGAAAGCTCAAAGGGAGGGACATAGTCCCAACAACACAACAAGGCAACCACCTACCCATGATACAGCACAACAGATCCAAACCCCTTGTGCATGACAACCCTTGGCACACATCCCCCTAGGACAGGGGAGGAGTTGAAAAGACAAGGATTTGAACAGGGGACTCATAGAGTACCACACCACGTCAGCACATAGCTACTACAATGGGAAGCCTCATGGAGAGACATAGTAGAGTGAGATCGCACATAGCATACATGAAGGATACACCTCCACATAGTCCACCTTGCAAGGATGCGACCTTATATTCCTCAAGTGGAAGAAATACACACAGACTAACAGAGGAAAACAATTACATTACCAAGGAAGCAGGGGATATCAACACCCCACACCCATATCCTTCCCATATCCTCTTATTTAATTTAACTGCATAACAAGTTAACTCCCTAAAAGGGGTAGATTTTGATACTTGATATCAACATGTTTTCCAAGAATGACCATACCGGACGCCTTCGGGCTCCATGATATATATATACACAGGTGGACCACTAGAAGAATCAGTAAAAGGCCGTCGCCAATCAAGAGATGCACAAGCAACAGATTCCTCAATCCCAAAGAACACCTATAAGGTCAAGTTTCTGGGAAAGATCACAAGATGGAAGGCTCACTTACAAAAATAAGTTGAGCACTCCCAACATCCTATAGAGGAACTACCATGAAGGTCACAAAGGATTACCCCTACTACAACCTTCCACTAAGCATCCTAGGGCCAAGCCCGTCAAAGGATCCCATCTGGCATTGGTATGCAAGGGGGGCACCAGTCACAACATGCCCTCCCCACAAACGCCCATTAGCACAAGAGGGGGTAGCCGCGAACACATCCCTCCAAAAATGGAGGAAACCATATCACATGGGTAACACCCACCATCAGAGGCAAACACCTCCAGCGGATCTTTATGATTTCACAAAATAGCCAGGAGATACAACTACACTTAGAAAGCTCATCCCAGATAATGGAACACACCTCCATCAAAAACCCTCAAGGACACCAAGCCTAGCAAAGGAAGAACGGTGACACCATCATCAAGCTTTTAAAAAGGGATATGGAAAACATAGTATTTCCACACAATGATATGTTAGTCATAAGAGAGGGAATCACCAACTTTGACATGAAGAGAACCATAGTACATGAAGGGAGTCCGTCAGACATCTCCCATGACCAACCATTGATGATACTAGAGAAGAGTCAGGCATACCTAATACCAAAGGACCCCCTACTAGTAAAGGTGGTCAGAACATCAACACACCCATTAGGGACACGGCACTGCAAATGAACCAGGAATAAGGATGGAACACATATCCTTAAAAGTATCCTTACAAGTATCCTTGCATTTATTCTTGCAAAAATAAACTCCGTAGATAAAGAGGTTATCTAATAGATGACTATGTCTCTGTTCTCAAAATATGATCCTAACCCGGAGATCCTTGGACTCCGTATTATATATGCAATGAATAACATGTTCATCAAAGATAGGTACACGAAGATTCAAGACAGCGCCATAAAGATTAGGCGCATACCTCTACCAAGTACGACACATTTGAGTGTTCATAAACACTCCCTCGCCGTCGCACAAGAAAGAAAGGCAGCCAAGGATACAAGTCCTAACAAAACAAACATCGGTAGAAAATTCGGTCATTGAAGTCATGCACCAAGAGAGAAACTCTAAAGATGCAAGATTAGCAAAAGAGATAGTGCAACAACTAGAGTGTGAAAATGAGATACATCTCCTATCAAGAGCCTTAGGGCAGGATAATAGTTCTACAAGATCAACCAAAGAAGAGCTCAAAAGCTTGGGGAGTAAGGTTTCAAGATCGACCTTCACACTAGACGCACATCCCGATCAACCACCCTGTCTGCAAATGATAAGACATTTGACTCTGGCATCCCATCAAGAGGAGAGCCACGATAAAAGGGGCACTAGAAAAATATCCCGCCTTTAAAGCCATACGCCGAATACATGATGAATGAAGGTTATGATAAAACAAAAAAGGAGGGACTTGTCAGCTCAACACACCTCAAACACGTATACGTACGCAACACAAATGCAGCCTCTAATGAAGCTATCCAGCAAGGAATAGCCAATACGGGGACAAACCCATAGAAAATCATGGAGCATCACTTGCAAACCTAAAGGAAAACATCATTTTTAGGTTCAAGTCCTAATTCAAAGGAAGTCTATAATCAAGATTCAAGGTGGGAGGAGCATGACCAATGTGACACTCCCTAAAAGCATTGAAGAATACTCCAATGTAAAGGAAAAGGCAAAGCACACTAAGTGCCACAACACTCCAAGATTATCACAGCCCGGTCAGACCCCCCATGCACGAGCAAAGAGCATGGATCAGATTGACTAGTCTGAAACACACCTACGAGACTAACAACTCAAGACACCATTCTATGAGAAAGCTTTTCAACCTAAAACACAAGGAAGGGGGGGAAAGAATTTACAAGCACCCCTAGGATACAAACAATGCCACATCCTAGTTATCAAGAGAATGAAATCCACCACCACCCACCCAAAGCAAAAGCTCTTCCACCCAACTTCCAAAGACACATCCGACAAAGGCATCATCCAAACCATGCCTATGACTGAAACAAGCAAGCATGAGAAAGAGTAAATCCTACAAGGGACACTCATCGCATTCAAAGAAGCAGACAAGGGAGCCCCGAGCATAAGGGGTACCCAACCAAGAAAATGAACGAGGGGCCTTCAACGGCCAAATATGAAAGGCGGTGTGACCACCAAGCAACTTGGGGGGCACCAAACGAATAAGTGCTTGGTAGTCCACCTAAGTGTAAAAGAAGAGATTAGAGGCAGAAGATCACAAGAACATGCAATACCACTTCTCCTAGAAGAGGTCACATAAGAGGAAAACATCATCAACTCCCTATACGAACTCGTCCTAAGTTGGCAACACACAAACATCGCCCTCGAGAGGTGATCTCCCATATTGAAGGAAAAGCGTGGTAGCATGCAATATCATAGAAGGAAAAGTCAAGTAAAGACTCGAAAAACATACCAAAGACGCACACTACATGAGTAAGGACACAAGATAAGGTAATATTATGAGCCCTCCGGGAGCCTATCCCGCGAACACATTCGACGCCCCCAAGAGCGTATCTTGAGAGTAGCTCTAAAACTACGAACCCTGTGCCCTCCGGGAGCCTATCCCGCGAACAGATTCGACGCCCCCAAGAGCGTATCTTGAGAGTAGTTTTTATACTACGACCTTCGACGCCCCCAAGAGCGTATCTTGAGAGTAGTGTTCATACTACGACCTTCGACGCCCCCAAGAGCGTATCTTGAGAGTAGTTATTACACTACGACCTTCGACGCACCAAGAGCGTATCTTGAGAGTGGTTTCCAAAAACTACGAACTTCGACGCCCCCAGGAGCGTATCTTGAGAGTAGTGTTCATACTACGACCTTCGACGCCCCCAAGAGCGTATCTTGAGAGTAGTTATTACACTACGAACTTCGACGCACCAAGAGCGTATCTTGAGAGTGGTTTCCAAAAACTACGAATTCGACGCCCCCAGGAGCGTATCTTGAGGTAGATTTGCAACCTACCAGATTCGACGCCCCCAAGAGCGTATCTTGAGGTAGAAAAAACACTACCAGTTCGACGCCCCCAAGAGCGTATCTTGAGGTAGATTTCAAACTACCAGTTCGACGCCCACCAGGAGCGTATCTTTGGTCTAACCTGAGCCCTCCGGGAGCCTATCCTGTGAAACGTTAAGTGCCGTCCGAGAGCCTGTCTCGTGAACAGATTTCGACGCCAATCAGGAACGTATCTTTGGACTAACCTGAGCCCTCCGGGAGCCTATCCTGTGAAACGTTAAGTGCCATCCGAGAGCCTGTCTCTTGAACAGTTTTCGACGCCCACCAAGAGCGTATCTTTGGTCTAACAGTACAACGTATACCGTGTAAGGGGTATCAGAAGAGATCATCACACCATGCTCAGAAGGATACCATGAGAAAGAAATTTCTAAGTAAAGTAATGTGAAGAACAAGTAATGTTTTTTCTTTATGAAATGGCAGGTATGACATGAAGGAAAGCACGAAAGAAAGAAAAGTAAAGGAAACACACCAAGAGAAGAGTCCATGACCAAAGGATCATATACAGAAGCACAAGAGGTTATCATGAAAAGTAACGAGTTATCCTACCGCCCATATCACAAGTCAAGAGAAGTATCTCAAAGGAACCCAACACCACCAAGAAGGATAGCAAACACATGAAATCCAAAGTTCAAGGCCCTCAAAATAAGCTCGACCCATCAAGAAGAGAATTGCCTTACAAGTCACACAAATCAACCTCCGACAAATGTTATTGTCATGCATGTCGCCCTCGCGTGACCTATGCTCGTATCAGACTTGAACATCGTCAAGCACAACTCATGAAGGAGACATCTAAAGAGCATAAAGGATACAACATCCGACAAGACGAGACATCGGAACCTAACCCAACAAACATAGCCTACAGAAAAGGCAAATATAGCAATGAAGGCTCTCCAATAAGAAAGGAATACTAAAGCACAACTCCATACATCGTGATGTGGCTATCATGTCCACATACCTTGAGGTGGCTATCATGTCCACATACACTGAAGTGGCTATCATGTCCACATACCTTGAGGTGGCTATCATGTCCACACACCTTGAAGTGGCTATCATGTCCACATACCTTGAGGTGGCTATCATGTCCACACACCTTGAAGTGGCTATCATGTCCACATACCCTGAAGTGACTATCATGTCCACACAATACAGAAGGGCTATCACTCCGACACATCACGAAGTGGCTATCATTTCCACATACCCCGAAGTGATTATCATGGCAGCACATCATAAAACATTTGTCAAAGACATGCATTGTAAAGACACCATCCCGACCACGAACATCAAAAGGCTACGCTTAGCCTTAGGAGGAGGTTCAAGAAAAAGGAAAAACAACACCCTTCGTACGCTCATCAAAGGTAGGCACTTATATTTCAACCCACTGGGTGATACCAGGAAGGAGACGTCCTCATTATGAAGACAACCTCCATATCTCACGAAATCAACCATGAAGCAAAGAATCACGACAAGCACTATTGAGGGCATATAACAAAACGATCCCCACAACGATCACAACTACAATACTAGTAGAGGCTAACTCAGGAGCAGTCTCCACCAAACTCCAAAGCAAGAATTTGCTATCTTAATCAGAGCCAGGGCAAGAGAAAGGAACCTCAATGAAAGGTGATGATCACACCCATCACCAAAAGAAAAATCTTCAACGCAGGGGTTAATAACATAACCCATAGGAAAGACAAAAACACCTTCAAAAGTCGTCAAATCTACATAAAGACGAAATAAACTTGAGACTCGGCCCCTCGGCTGGGGGGCAGGGGATAGAGAAGAGACATCAAGACCTATGATCACCCCATCGCCAGCCACAGGTTGTTTCCTTTTGTCTAGCAAAGAGGTCGCCTCTTCAACCACTACCTCCTTATCATGGGAGAGAGTCAGCAAGGGGGCACTTGAAGGAGAGCCTCTCGCGGTTTCCTTCTCCTTGGCAGCCGAGGGCCCGACCTCAGAGTCAGGTTTCCGCGCCTCGGATTTAGATTGACTTGAACTCTCACCCACCACAAGAACCATTCGGTAACCAGAGAAGAACGCTCTAACAACAAGAAGGAAGCAGCATGAGAACAATCATAAGTTTATCACAAAGAAAAGAGAAGGGAAAAAGAACATACTGGAAGCATTAGCAGCCATCCTTGACTTAGAAAATTTCTTGGCCTGATAAGCATAACTAGAGGGTTCTTCCCTCTCATCCGATCCAACGGTACGTTCGGAACGCTCTGCCTACACCTTATATGTTTCTCCATGAAATCAACCTACAAGGGGTCATACGAGTCCCCGCCTCATACGAGTCCGCCTCGGACACCCAAGACACAGGACGGTCAGATTTGGTCTGACTACCTTGGAAAACGATCTTCAAGGTCTCCCTGTCTGAAGAAGAAAGCTTCCCAAAAGTGAGTCATCTATACGAGCAACCAACGCAAAGATTGACCCTTACTCATAGAGGGGCGAGATACGCTTACTACGGGGGCAACCTTAACACCAAGGGAAGAGGGCGAACTTTTAGTTTCCCCAAATGGAGCAACGCTCCAGCACATCCGAAGGAAGGGTCAACCCTTAACACATGTCAATAGACCCCTTCGCTCGCGGCGGTAAGAAGAAAGCTTGTAAGCTTTTTCACCCTCACTTTTATGGGGAACAAATTGCAAGTTAAAGGTCAAGAGCTATACACACGCTCCAACGAATGAAGGAAAAATGTTACACATGCCGAAGGTCGAGATTAATGGAAAATGCTCACGCTAGTACGAGGGAGGCGGAACGTTGTGTCCCATTGAGTGGCAGAGTTCCCACCCTCAAGTAAAGGAGAAGTCTATGCTCTCACCTTTGCACTTATGCTCATATTCATGATTAACATCTACAGGTACATCAATGTCATCACTCATGCTTATACTCACAACCCATCCATACATACATACATGTTCATGCTTGCACTCATATGCATGCCCACATACACACTCCCGTGTGTTCAAACATTTAGACGTCCATGCACATGGCCGCCATATATTCATGCATACATTCATGACTACAATCGCAGCATGTCTCTACTCACTCCCATCCTTATGTTCCTACTTGCATGTATGCTAGTACACATCCTCATGTTCATGATATGTCCATGTTCACTCCTAGTTAACATCCTATAGGCATATTTTCTAGTATCCCATACTTAGAAAAAATTTGGGCCAAAATTAAATTTTTCTCCACTTAGGCAAATCACGGCATGAAATTGAAGCATGAATCACTTAGATGTATCAGTATTACATTCCTATGCAAGCATGTATTTTTTGAGTATACGCCTGTAGCAAAGATAGATTTATTGCTCCCGCCTCAGACGGACGCATGCTTAGGCATACGTCCGTGCTATTCTAACGTTTACAACTCCTCTATCTCATAAGACAGGGGGCAGAGTCGAAGACACGCATCCATGGGTAAGCTGGCACTCAGATGAAAGGTAGAAACCCCGGTTCCAAATTGCGCGTATCATACCATCCTGAAATAGAGTCAATCAAGGGTTAGGCCATTGGTTGACTCGGGGGCATGTGATGGATATACGCCCAATTTGAACCCGTTGACTTCCAAACCGTTGTATTTTTATCGTCCCATTACCGATTGTAAATCGAAACTTCAACCCGAACACTTCGCGAACACATCAACGGCTCGGACGAGGCCGGAGCGCTCGTCCGGCCGAGGCAAACTCACCTAGGTGAGGTTGGGTGGCCACACCCGACCTCCCCTAGGAGAGATCGGGTCAGCCAACCCGATCTCTCCTAGGGGAGATCGGGTGGACCAACCCGATCTCTCCTAGGAGAGATCGGGTCGGCCAACCCGATCTCTCCTAGGAGGGATGGGGTTGGCCAACCCCATCCTCCCTAGGAGGGGTTGGGTGCCCTCACCCAACCCCTACCCTTGGGGGTCGGATTTCTCCTCCCCCAAGGGCCCATGCGCCATTTTCGGACACCCACACTCGGTTCACGTCGCCTACCTTCTCCGTATCCTAAGGTCTTAATTATGCGCTTAAAGGTTAATTAATTGTGTTTAAAGGTTAACGATGTCATTAAGCCACCTTAATGACACCGTTGCCTATAAATACCCCACCTCCACTATTCATTCGAACATCTTGGCAAGTTGCACAATTTTGCTCTGACATCTCTCTAGCTTTATCTCTCTAAAACCGTACTGACTTAGGCATCGGAGAGGGTTCATCAGGCACCACCCCCCCTCTGTGCCTGGTATTGCCCCTCTTGCAGGGTGGCAAGGAGAAGAGAACCAAGGAAGCATAAGAGCATAGAGCAGTAGGACAAGCCCCAGGGGTAAGAAGTACAAGCCTCAGGAGGTCAGAAGAAGAGAAGGAAAGGAGGTCAGAAGGAGACAAGGAAAGGAGGTCAGAAGGAGAGAAGGAAAGGAGGTCAGAAGGAGAGAAGAGAAGGACACATATCAGAACGACTACCCCAAGAGAGTATAAGGGCAGGGATCAGAACGACTACCCCAAGGGAGTATAAGGGCACGGATCAGAACGACTAGTCCTAGGAGCACTGAACCCGACATTTCATTAGTGGGAGATAAATTCTAGATTGACGACCCGTTGACCTAGACTTTATAACCTAACAATGGCGACAACAATTCAGGTCGGCGCGGTCACAGCCGCTCCGACGAATCTTGACTGGGTGGTGCGAGATCCAGCGAGTAACTCCGGCAACGGACGAGCCGGGTGGACGGACAGTCGAGCTGGCAGTGGCGGGTCTGGTGGTGCGGAGGACGGATTGACCGGAGGAGTGGTCGCGAAGGCTGGGCGGTGGCACGGCGACGTCTGGGAGCAATGGACAGCCGGAGCTGGGGCGTGACGGGACAGTGGTTGTGGCACGGTGACGACGTTGGCAGCCACGGGATGGCTGGGTCACGGCGGCGGCGGTGGCTTGGCCACCGTCGGGGGGGGGGGGGGGGGCTGAAGAAATTTTAGAGAGAGAGGGGGAGAGGAGAGAAAAGAAAAAGTTTTTTTTTTTTACTAAAAGACAAAAAACGCACAGGTCCTGAGAAATAATGTATTATTACTTTTTTTTGGTGTTTTTTTTTCTTACAATGTAAACCTAGACCCCTATTTATACTAAAAACCTAGTCTAGATTACAGATAAAATTTAAATAAAAAATGCTAACAGATAATTATTTTAGAGAATATTCCTAAGGATATTTATCTTTACAGATAATTATTTTTTTGAATAAAAAATAATATCTGGAGATAAATATCTTACAGATAATTTTCTAAAATAAAAAAGCCTAATTATTATATATATATTTTTAAAAATTCCGAAAATATTAAATATATTCGAAATAATTTAAAATATATTTTGTAATAATTTCCCTAATGTGCCCTTGAGCATTTTTGGAGACTTTGTGGCTTGACGCGTCCGGAATTTGACGTATCATGTGTAACGTCGTTACGTCCGGGTCAAAATTGAGTGTTTACAGTTTGCCCCTCTTTGGAAGGACTCCCGTAGAACGTGTTCGAAGGGGTTTGTCAGAAGACGAAGAAACACTGATTTTGACCAGAAAGTATATTCTCTTCCAATTCATCGAAGTCTTCAAGGTGGCTCATACGCTTATTCTGGTGCGAAAACGATAAAACTTCTGTCGGCGGGACGCATGTTGGCGGTGCCTCCATTAGCGATGCAGAAAGTAAAGCCCCCAGTGGCGGTGCGGAAAAGTAAAGAGCCTCCAGTGGCGGTGCGGAAAAGTAAAGAGCCTCCAGTGGCGGTGCGGAAAGTAAAGCCTCCAGTGGCGTGCAGAAAAGTAAAGCCTCCAGTGGCGTGCGGGAAAGTAAAGCCTCCAGTGGCGTGCGGGAAAGTAAAGCCTCCAGTGGCGTGCGGGAAAGTAAAGCCTCCAGTGGCGTGCGGAAAAGTAAAGCCTCCAGTGGCGTGCGAGAAAGTAAAGCCTCCAGTGGCGTGCGGGAAAGTAAAGCCTCCAATGGCGTGCAGAAAAGTAAAAGCCTCCAGTGGCGTGCGGGAAAGTAAAGCCTCCAGTGGCGTGCGGGAAAGTAAAGCCTCCAGTGGCGTGCGGGAAAGTAAAGCCTCCAGTGGCGTGCGGGAAAGTAAAGCCTCCAGTGGCGTGCAGAAAAGTAAAGCCTCCAGTGGCTTGCGGGAAAGTAAAGCCTCCAGTGGCGTGCAGAAAGTAAAGCCTCCAGTGGCGTGCAGAAAAGTAAAGCCTCCAGTGGCGTGCGGAAAAGTAAAGCCTCCAGTGGCGTGCGGAAAAGTAAAGCCTCCAGTGGCGTGCGGAAAAGTAAAGCCTCCAGTGGCGTGCGGAAAAGTAAAGCCTCCAGTGGCGTGCGGAAAAGTAAAGCCTCCAGTGGCGTGCGGAAAAGTAAAGCCTCCAGTGGCGTGCGGAAAAGTAAAGCCTCCAGTGGCGTGCGGAAAAGTAAAGCCTCCAGTGGCGTGCGGAAAAGTAAAGCCTCCAGTGGCGTGCGGAAAAGTAAAGCCTCCAGTGGCGTGCGGAAAAGTAAAGCCTCCAGTGGAGTGCGGAAAAGTAAAGCCTCCAGTGGCGTGCAGAAAAGAAAAGTCTCGATCGACGATGCCTCCAGTGGCGTGCGACAAGGAAAAGCCTCTAGTGGCAGTGCATAAAGTAAAGCCTCATATGTCTGAGAAATGCCTCTAGTGGCATCCGATGGAGAAGAGCCTCTAGTTGCTTATGTCGGAGAAATGCCTCTAGTGGCGTCCGTTTGGAGAAGAGCCTCTAGTGGCGTCCATTGGAGAAGAGTCTCTAGTGGCGTCCGTCGGAGAAGAGCCTCTAGTGGCATATGTCGGAAAAATGACTCTAGTGGCGTACGTTGGAGAGATGCCTCTAGCGGCGACCATTGGAGAAGAGCTTGTAGTGGTGTATGTCGGAGAAGAGCCTCTAGTGGCGTTGGTTGGATAAGGGCCTCGAGTGGCTTGACGACTTGAATGCATGTCCTTAATTTTTGCCTAAACTGCGCATGACGTGACAACTTAGCGGGATCTTTTTCTTTTCTTTTTTTTTTTTTTTTATCTCTCATATTCTCTCCTTTTGCCACGGTCATAATTTTAGACCGTGCCCCTCGATTTTCCTAATTTTTGAATGGATTACCCTTGGGGTTTTTATTCCATCGGGATTTTATTTTCTCTCATTTTTCCATGGTTGCAATTTCTGAATTTGCTATCATGCCTCTCATTTCCTAATTTTGCCTAGGCTGCCCTTTCGGGTTTTCAACCTAACGGAAGCACTCTTTTTTTTTTGGTAGCCGATTAAACGGTGGTTCTGACCCGTACTTTATTTCCTGTTCACGATGCGAGAGTATTTGTAGCCATTTGGAGGGTGGCTGTGACCATTTCTTCACCGTCTTCAATGCGAGAGCTCTTTTGATTTGTAGACATTTGGAGGGTGGCTGTGGCCCTTTATTTTGTAGTCGTTTTAGGGACGACTGTGGCTCTTTTTCTTTTCCCGTCCTCACAGGATTCGCGGGGTCACTCTTTTATCTTTTAGCCGTTTGGAGGGTGGCTATGACCCTTTCACTTATTTCCATCGTCGATGTTCCGGGAGTGCTCTTTCGAATTGTAGCCGTTTTAAGGGTGGCCGTGGCCTTTTTTTTATAGTCATTTTAGGGATGACTGTGACCCTTTTATTTGTAGTTGATTTAGGAACAACGGTGACCCTTTTATTGCTTCATTGCTCTCACAAGATTTGTACGAACGCTTTCTTTATTTTTCTATAGCCGATTAAAGGGCGGCTGTGACCCTTAAGAAAACTGAGTTTTTTTTTCTTCTTTTTTTTGCACTTTTTTTTTTTTTTTGCTTTTTTCATATCACCTTTTGCCATGATTGCCCCTATGGGTTTTCAATCATGCCCCTCTCCCTGACTTTTGCCTAGGTTTTCAACCTAGCGGGAATTTAATTTTTTTCACTTTTTTCAAATGGAAAGAAAATCTGCAGAACTAATCAATAACAACTATGTTACATGCCCCTAATAGCAGATTAAACCTTTTAATTTCTCGGAACTTCTCCGGAGGAAAACTTGTCAAATAAGTTGATTATGTCGATGTCTTGAATGGAGGATTCTTTCAATGGGTGGACGATGTCAGACCTAAAATCGGAACTATGGCGAATTACGTTTTTGAAAACGTGCAATTTTGAAAAGAGTCGCCACTAGCTAATAAAGGCTAACTAGAATCCTAAATTGCCTAAACGAATAACGAATTAAACGCTAGGTCTAAAACCAGTCTACGATCAGAGATTCAAGTTCGGGGGTTCTATTACGAATTAAGAAAAATTATTCTCTAATTACGCCCTATCGGTACTTAATTAACCTATTTGCCAATTTTAAAATTTAAATATGCGTTACAACTAATTAATCTAATGCTATCAAAATTTAAACTAATTTTTATACACGAAATAATATTACTAACAAACTTAAGCCTAAAAACTCTATTATGCATCTAAATCCCCAAATTGAGGTAAAATTTAAATAAAACTAAACATTCTCAAATCATGATTCAATCTAATAGCCACATGTCATACACATATACACATAAAACATGCTATCTAATTATATTTGCATTTTTAATTACCTAGCCAACATAACATAATAATAATAATAAATAAACAGCAAATAAATAAATAAACTAATTATTAAATTAAAAAAAAAAGGTACAGAGCGTGCGAGATTACCTGCCGGAGGGAGAGGAGTCCAGCGCTGGCAGCAGACCGAGACCGGAGCTGGCGAAGCGGCGCGCTGGAAAACAGCAGGCGGGGCGGCGACTGGTCGTCGTTGACCGGAGGGTGAGGGGAGCGCGGCAGCTGAACGAGCTGGATCTGAGAGCAGCTACAGCAGGGACGAACCACGGTGGTCGGAGCTTCCTTCGCGGCGGAGACGTGGCGGGTTGGATGGGGGTCGGACCGGGACGGTGACAGGTAGGGCTGAGCATGGGACAAATGGGCGGGCTTTTTTTAAAAAATAGCCCAAGCCCTAAAACTAGGGCCACTTAATGGTTGTCCCGAGCCCTATCCCAAGCCCTAACTAGTAGGAAAAGGCCCGCCCGTTACGGGCCTACAGGGACTAGGGACAAATGGGACAAACCCAAATTCCCATCCAAGTTCAAAAAAAAAAAAAATTATACTCAATATACTTAAAGCATAACCAAACACAGAACAACAACTAAGTTCACCACATACCACAAAATAAACCATAAAACACCAAAATCGCTCAAACATTTTGTCACTTGTAAGAACACCAAGTTCAACACATAACTTGGTTCTCCAAAATAGTTCACCGAAGACTCCAAAACTAAGTTTTACCAAGACTCTAACACAAAGTCACAAACTATTCCGCCATAACAAGTTATAAATGCATGCATATTATATAAGTTAACTTAACTAATTATAATTTATAGCTGATTAGTTAGCAAAAAGGGACGGGACGGGTCTTTTGGGACTTCGTAAAAAAGCCCTAGTCCTAGTTGAGAAGAAAAATCCCACCCATTAGGGCTTGGGCACATTTTTGGGACGGGCTAGGGCGGGACGGGCGGGACTTTGAGCCTCTCGGGATATTTGCTCACCCCTAGTGACAGGCGTGGCGGCGCGATGTGGTCTGGGCTAGTACCGGCGGCGGTGGGTCTTCCGGAGCTCCGGCGAGCTGGAAGGGTAGCCACAGGTGGGAGGGAAGGAGAAATAAACCAAGCACGAATTTCGAGAAATAATAATATTTTATTCTAATTATTTTCTGTCCTTTTTTTACATGTAATAGGTACCTATTTATAGGTAAATTGACACCCAAAAATTAGGAAATCAATATTCCCTCAATATTCACCCTATTAAATCCGAAAATATATATATAAATATATATATTATATATTTTCTGATTATTACATCATATTTATTGCATATGTATTGTCCTAATTTAAACTGAGCCTATTTTTGGCAATCCCGTGACCTTCCATATTTAAATACTTCCTTTTTTAAACGCGTTACACATAACATTTTTAACATGTTACGTACGTCTCGCGCGTACCAAAATTAGGTGTTTACAGCTTGCCCCTCTTTGGACGGACTCCCGTAGAATGCATTCGAGGGGGTTTGTCCAAAGACGAGTAAACACTAATTTTGGCTAGGAAGTATGTCTTCTTCCGGGTCTTCAAGTCTCCAAGGTGGTCTTTGGCTTTATTGACGATGCGAAAAAGTTAAACTTCTGTCGGCGGTGCCCCTGTTGGCGGTGCCTTTATTGGTAGTGCAGAAAGTAAAGCCTCCAGTGGCGTGTGGAAAAGTAAAGCCTCGGTCGGCGGTGCCCCTGTTGGCGGTGCCTTCGTCGGCGGCGCAGAAAGTAAAGCCTCCAGTGGCGTGCGGAAAAGTAAAATCTTTTGTGATGATTGGTAACAGAAGACCTCTACGTCAGACAGTACCAACAACCTCTGGTAACGCCTCTAGTGGCGAGTGGTAACGGAAAAACCTCTACGTCAGACCGTACCGGAAAACCTCTGGAGATATCTCTGGTGGCGAAAGACCTCTACGTCAGACCGTACCGGAGAACCTTTGGTGATGCCTCTAGCGGCGTATGTCGGAGAAGAGCCTCTAGTGGCGTTCGTTGGAGAAGTGCCTCTAGTGGCGTGACTTGCGAAGGCTGAATCCTAAGGCTTCGTTCGTCGCGGGTGACTCTCAGAAAGCTGGAAAACTTCAGGTCCTGATTGTCGGTTGTGACTTGTAGGAACAGACTATAACAGTCCTATTCATCCTCGGAATGCGACCTGCGAGAGCAGACTGTAATCGTCTCGCTTGCCGTGAATTTAACTTTGGAAGACGCTGCTTGCGCATGAGTGTTTGTCCCTAATTTTTGCCTAAATTGTGCATGGTGCGACAATTTAGCAGGATCTTTTTTTTTCCTTTTTTCTTTTTTCTTTTCTCTTTTTTCTCTCCTTTTGCCACGGCCGATTGAGATATTTTCGACTGTGCCCCTCAGTTTTTTTATTTTCTCTCCTTTTGCCACGATTGCAATTTCTGAACTTGCCACCATGCCTCCCATTTCCTGATTTTTCCTAGGCCGCCCTTTCGGGTTTTCAACCTAGCGGAAGCACTCTTTATTTGATAGCCGATTAAATAGTGGTTGTGACCCATACTTTATTTTCCGTCTCGATGCGGAAGTATTTGTAGCCATTTGGAGGGCGGTTGTGGCCCTTTACAATTTGAAAATCTCAGATAAGTAGCTCAGGATGCGCTATGAAGTTTGTCGTCATCGCTACTTAAGGCCCTGGTTTTTTTTTTTTTTTTACTCTCCTTTTACCATGACTGTCCTTTCAGATTTTCAATCATTCCTCACATCCCTAACTTTTGCCTGAGTCGCCTTTACAGGTTTTCGACCTAGCGGGATTTTTTTTTTTTTTTACACGGAGAAACCGCTCTTTTCAGGCATAATACCTTTTAAGCGCGTCTGCGTTGATTGGACTAGGAAGGTCTTGACCGTCCATATCGTGACGATCAGCGCACCTCCCTTGAACACCTCTTTGACCACGTAGGGTCCTTCGTACTTTGGCGCGAACTTCCCTCGCGAATCAGGATTGATACGCAGTACTTTGCGCAACACCAGGTCTCCTGGTTGGAAATTACGTGGTCGCACCTTCTTGTCAAAGGCCCTAGCCATCCGTTGTTGGTAACATTGCCCATGGCATAATGCCGTGAGCCTCTTTTCGTCGATGAGGTTCAATTGTTCATACCTTTGTCTAGCCCATTTGCCTCGTCGAGCCCTAATTCTGCCAAGATCCTTGCAGAGGGGATCTCCACTTCCACGGGTAGAACAACTTCAGTTCCATAAACGAGAGAAAACGGAGTTGCCCCGGTTGAAGTATGGATCGATGTTCTGTATGCCAAGAGTGCCCAAGGTAGCATATTATGCCAATCTTTGTATGTGACTGTCATCTTCTCAATGATCTTCTTTATGTTTTTATTTGCCGCTTCTACCGCGCCATTCATCTGAGGGCGGTATGGGGACGAATTCCTGTGCTTGATCTGGAGTTGAACACATAAATCGTTTATCAACTTGTTGTTGAGGTTCTTGGCATTGTCCGTGATTATTGTCTCGGGTACCCCGTAACGGGCAACAATATCTCTTCGTAAGAAACGCTCAAACGCTTTTGCAGTAACTGACGCCAGTGTGACAGCCTCTATCCACTTGGTGAAATAATCAATTGCCACTACAATGAACCTGTGACCGTTAGATGCATTTGGTGAAATGGGACCGATCACGTCAATTCCCCACATCGAAAAAGGCCACGGAGAAGACATCGGATGCAACTCATTTGGTGGCGCATGAATCTGACTAGAATACACCTGGCATAAGTGGCATCGCCGGACGTGCTCCACGCAGTCTGACATCAGGGTAGTCCAAAAATAGCCCATCCTCATGATTTTTCTTGCGAGCATGTGACCGCTCATGTGCGGTCCACAGCTTCCTTCGTGGACTTCCTCCATTAAACGCTTTGCCTCTTCCGAACCTACACATCTCAAAAGGGTAGCATCAAAAGATTTTCTATAAAGAACCTCACCACTAAGAAAGTAATTGCATGCCATCCTGCGGATGCTTTTCCGATCATTGCTGCTTGCACCCTCGGGAAACTCGCCTGACTGCAAGTATCTCTTGATGTCGTGGAACCAGGGTTCGCCATCTGATTCTTCAAGTGTGCAACAATATGCATGACGCTTGTTCACTTCAATCTCGAGAGGCTCTATAGAATTCCCGTCCGAGATATTCACCATCGATGCGAGGGTCGCCAACGCATCTACGAATTGATTTTTACTCCGAGGCATCTGTGTGAATGTTATTTCCTCAAATTTCTCGCTCAATTCTTCGATATGCTGATGATATGGTTGTAACTTGGGATCTCTTGTTTTCCATTCTCCCAAGGTTTGGAGAATGATCAGCATGGAATCTCCATAAACCTCCAATTTCTGTATCTTGAAATCGATCGCCGCTTGCAACCCGAGAATGCACGTTTCGTATTCCGCCACGTTGTTGGTGCACGGAAAAGTAATCTTTGCTGCTACAGGAAAATGTTGACCTTTTGGGGATACAAGCACTGCCCCTATACCACATCCGGTGGAGTTTGCAGCTCCATCAAAATACATTCTCCACATGCTTCCATTTTCTGTCTCTTCCTCCACGTGAAGTATGTCGCTATCCGGAAGCTCGTGACTTGCTTGACGATCTTCATCAATGGGGAACTCGGCTAGATGATCTGCAATAGCCTGCCCTTTTATAGAAGTACGAGGAATGAATTGTATGTCGTACTCAGCGAGCTGGACCTGCCATTTGGCGACATTCTTCATCAATGCCGGCTTTTCTAGTATGTATTTCAAGGGATTCAGCTTAGAAATGAGGTGTATGGTGTAATACAACGTGTACTGTCGGAGTCGCTGCATTACCCATACTAAAGCGCAACTTGTCCTTTCAACCTCCGTGTACTTGGCCTCTCCTTAAGTGAACTTCTTGCTGAGGTAATAAATGGCGTGCTCTGTCTGGCCATCTTCATCTAGTTGCCCCAACATGCATCCCAATGAGCTTTTTCGAACCGCCAGATACAAAATGAGCGGCCGATCCGGAGTGGGTGGGACCAAAACCGGCGAATTGACGAGATATTCTTTGATTGACTTGAAGGCATGCTGACTCTCTTCATCCCATTCAATCAATGCATTTTTCCGCAGGAGGCGGAACAACAGTTGACACTTGTTCGTCATGTTGGCGATGAACCTCGCGATGTAAGTCAAACGTCCGAGCAAGCTTCTGACCTCCTTGACGGTAGATGGTGCTGGAAGGTCTAGTATAGCTTTGACCTTGTCGGGATCCACTTCTATACCCTTCTTGCTGACTTCTTGAGCCGTTCAAAGAGCAACCACAAGTTGACAAGGTGGTCTTCATCTTCGCGGGATTTTGCGATCATATCATCGACGTACACCTCTATCTGCTTATGCATCATGTCATGGAACAATGTCACCATTGCTCTCTGGTAAGTTGCCCCCCGCATTCTTGAGTCCGAAAGGCATGACCTTGTAGCAAAACGTCCCCCACATTGTGATGAAAGTGGTTTTTGACTTGTCCTCTTCTGCCATCTTGATTTGATTGTATCCAGAGAACCCATCCATGAATGAGAACATGTCAATATGAGGGAGTGGAAAGTTGTCCTTCGGACTAGCCTTGTTGAGGTCTCGATAATCAACACAGACACGAAGACGACCATCCTTCTCCGGTACAGGGACAATGTTGGCGACCCACTCGGAGTAGTTGCACACCTCAAGGAACCCCGCGTTAATTTGCTTGATGATCTCTTCCTTGATCTTGAGGAGTAACTCTGGACTCTGCCGCCTTAAATGTTGTCTTTTGGGTTTGAACTTCTCGGTATCTATGGGCAGAGTATGTTGCACAATTTCTGTATCTAAACCTGGCATGTCAGAATATGACCAAGCAAAGATCTCTTTGTACTCGTCTAGCAGCTCGATCATCTGGGCTTTCTGAGAAGGATCAAGGGTTGCCCCAATTTTGAGCTCTCGGGGTTCTTCCTTCATATCGATGTTAACTATTTCGATAGTTTCGGCCGTTGATGGCTTTCTCTCTTCGAATCTCTCGAGGTTCTCTCTTATTTCGATCGGAACATGGTCATCATTATATTCCTCTGATGGAATCACATCGTCATGGTTTTCGTGTTTTCTTGTATTTTTCCTACGGTAAGGAAAATAACCGGAATCAATGCGAATTTGACGAGAAATAAATGAAAATGAGTAAAATTTGAAATAAAGGGATTTATTTATATTGATAAGATCATGATAATATCCCTCTTTCCAATGCGGGGCTCATGATCTTGCCGCGCAAAGGAGTACAACAGAAACTCATAAATCTTACTCATCGCTAAGCGAAAGAGCATAAACTGGAATCGAAAACCAATTGGTGATTGCTTCTCCTTCAACAAATGGTCGGACATAGATGCCTGAGGGAACTTCTTCGAGGATGGCTCAAACAGTGGTGTCGGTGATGAACAATCCGGCTATGGCTTGTAATGCTTCATCTTCATCAGTTCGAATGAACTGAGGTGGCCCTGGGAAAGTCACTGACAGTGGCGGAATGTTCATAGGCCTCCACCTTCTAGCGAATCGTCCCCTCTGGAAACCTGTCAGTTGTTGCTCCCCATGTGCACTTTGATCATCTTCTTGGAACGGGGAATATCCTAGTCCGTATCTGCATACACTTTCCTTCAGCTGGAGTGGACGCGGGATCCCTTGACACCTGATACCCAGGCCTTGACCCGGGACGAAATTATTCTTCAACATAAACCTTCCTACCATGATGTCTGCTTTGCTCAGCGTTGGCTCTCCCCAATCCCTGATGACGGAAATTAGCTCAAAGGAGTGGTATGCGGGTGGCTCATCTCCACTAGTGTTGATGACAGGGACCGCCGTTTCCTGATAGATGTTGTGATCACCTTCTCCCCTGATTTCCACAAGGCGATCGTCGATCACGTACTTCAGCTTCTGGTGTAGGGTGGATGGAACCGCCCCAGCCGCGTGGATCCATAGTCTTCCCAAGAGAAGACTGAAAACATTCGGGATATCCATGACTCTGAAAGTGACATCAAAAACATTAGGACCAATATCGAGCTGCAACTCAATCTCTCCATAAACTTCCTTTCTCATGCCATCAAAAGCTCGAACTGCCGACTTGCTCGTACGAATATGGGACATGTCAATCTTCATTTGCTTGAGCGTGGATAATGGGTGATGGATATACGCCCAATTTGAACCCGTTGACCTCCGGACCGTTGTATTTTTATCGTCCCATTTATGATTGCAAATCGAAACTTCAACCCGGACACTTCGCGAGAACATCGACGGCTCGGACGGGGCCGAAGCGCCCGTCCGGCAGAGACGAACTCACCTAGGTGAGGTTGGGTGGCCACACCCGACCTCTGACCCGATCTCCCCTAGGGGAGATCGGGTGGACCAACCCGATCTCTCCTAGGATAGATCGGGTCGGCCAACCCGATCCCTCCTAGGAGGGATGGGGTTGGCCAACCCCACCCTCCCTAGGAGGGGTTGGGTGCCCTCACCCAACCCCTACCCTTGGAGGTCGGATTTCTCCTCCCCAAGGGTCCCGACACCACCTTCGGACTCCCATGCTCGGTCCACTCCGCCTACCTCCTCTGAATCCTAAGGTCTTAATTATGTGCTTAAAGGTTAATTAATTGTGTTTAAAGGCTAACGATGTCATTAAGCCACCTTAATGACACCGTTGCCTATAAATATCCCACCTTCACAACTCATTTGATCATATTGGCCATTTGGACATTTTAGCTCTGACATCTCTCTAGCTTTATCTCTCTAGAAAAGTACTGACTTAGGCATCGGAGAGGGTTCACCAGGCACCACCCCCCCCCTCCGTGTCTGGTATTGCCCCTTCTGCAGGGTAGAAGGAGAGAGGAGCTCAGGAAGGAAGGACGAAAGCTAAGACGGTACAATCTAAGAGAACCGGACCATCCACATCTCCAGTGAGGAACGAGATTTGAGCCGACCATCCGTTGACCCAGATCCCGGAACCTAACACTTGGCGCCGTCAGTGGGCTTCGAACAGAAAGCCTGGCTATTACACGAGCTATGACGAACAGTAGGGTGTCTAGGCCCCAACACCCACCCGGGGGCAATGGGCGGAGAAGAGAACCCATACCCCCAGGGAGGCGGCCTAACCCTGGGAAGCAGCCAATGCATCCAGAGCCCCAAGAAATACCACAACCTCCTCAGCAACAGAACAACCAGGAGGGAGGACCTTCACGCCCAGCTGGGGCTGAGTCCTCCACAGCCTCCACCCCCCGGGCAAGAAGGCCACAGAGAGCAAGAGGACAACAGGGAGTGCCTTCCCACAACACGGCACCCCCTGAGGGATATTATTATGAAGAGCAACCCCAAAGGTACCCGTATGGGATGCCGGCACAAAGAGATGATAACCGCGCCCACACAGCATATGCAAGGCCGGCATACACCCAAGGGACTTACACTGAAGCTCATGAGGAGGAGCAGATCCCGACAGAAGAGCACTACTCGCACCCTCGAGCAGGGCAGCGAGAGGAACAAAGAAGATATTACCAGGAGCCACCCCCAGAGGGAAGGCAACAGTTCGTGCCTCCTAGGCAACAGCAGAACAACAGGGCTTACACCCCGCTTGGGGAGGAAAGACAAGCAAGACCCCCAAGGAGGCAGGACTTCTATGAAGCACCCCAGCAGGCGTATCAAGAATACACCTACAGTCCATACCAGCAGGGACAAGGGAACCCAGTAAGCCCAGTCTACAACTACAATGGATATCAGAGGGATTATACTCCGGCACAGGTGATGATCACCCCGGAGGAAATAGAAGCCATGATAACCCGGAAATTGAATGAGTCAAAGAAACCCAGCCTGCATTGTCTAAGTGACAAGACGAACCACCCTTTCACAAGGGAGCTGGAGATGAACAGGGTGCCAGACTCCCTACACACTGTGCAAATTGCAAAGTACAATGGGAAGGGAGACCCCCTAGAGCATATCCAACAGCATGAGGCCTCTCTATTCGGGAGGACAACTGATGAAAGATACAAGGCACTCCTTTTCCCAAACACCCTATCAGGGGTGGCCTCACATTGGTTCTTCAGCCTGCCCTCTGAGAGCATCCACTCATGGGAGCAGCTAAAAGCTAAGTTTCTGCAGAGATACCTAGGGGAGAGGAAACTCCTCAAGGGAACAGGCTCCATTGATGACGTAAAACAAGAATACGATGAATCCCTGGCCAGCTACTATACTAGGTTCAACCAGAATATTGCAGACATCCAGGGAGACATCACTGAAGGGGAGATAATCCGAGCCTTTATCAGAAACTTAGGTCGCTTTGGGTCAACATTGGCTGAAAAGATGGCCAAAAAGCCAGCAAGCACCTTGGAGGAGCTTGCAGGGAGAGTTAAAACGCATATTGACCTTGAGAGGCACAGGGCAAGCAAGAAGGCCAAAATTCAGGCAGCCAAGGAGGATACTCAAAGGCCAAACAAAGGAAAGCCACCCCAGGCACCACAGCATGCAAGGCAGCAGGAATGGCGTCCGCCACAGCAAAGAAACCAAATGGGTGAACCCTTAAAGGCTAGAGAAATAAATGTCATTAAGTTCATCCCACTAAACGCCACTCCAGCCACCGTACTTAGAGAGATGCGGAACCAAAAGCTTTGGTCACCCCCTGCAAGGTGGAGAGCCCCAATGGTAGGAAATCACAAGGATAGATGGTGTGACAACCATGAGGCTTATGGTCACGACACAAACGAATGCTTTAGCCTAAAGCTAAGCATAAACAACATCGTCCAGAGGGGAGAACTGAAGCAATTCGTAGACCATGGGGGCAACAGTATGCAACTAGGGCCATCACAGAAGGACAAGGACAAGGGCAAGGGAAAGATAGACTACAACCTACCACCCAACAAAAGAGGAGTCATAAATATGATACATGGGGGAGTAGCATCGGGTGGCCCAACTGCTAACGCAAGAGAGGTCTATGCATCCAAGCTAAGCTCAGTGCCAAGGTGGAGAAAAAGGCCAAGAGAAGGAGAAGAAGTGAAGATCGAGTTCTCGGAGAAGGACAAGAGCCACATCGTCTTTCCACATGACGATGCTCTAGTTATTACTTTAGATATTGACAATTTTGATGTAAAGAGAATTTTGGTGGATGGGGGCAGCTCAGCTGATCTCCTAAGCCTGAGAGTGTTGGAAGAGATAGGGAAAACCAAAGCAGACATCAAACCGGTCAACTTCCCTCTAGTTGGCTTCTCAGGGGCAACAAGTTACCCCCTGGGAATGATAACCCTACCAGTGACCATGGGCCAAGGATGGACCCAGCTGAAGGTAAATGTCAATTTCTTGGTGGTTGAAACCCTGGGAGCCTACAATGGGATCCTAGGAAGGACAACCATAAACCCATATGAAATAGTGCCATCCACTGTTCACCAGAAGTTGAAGTACATCACGGAGAACGGGGTTGGAGAGGTCCTGGGTGATCAACGCACCGCAAGGCAATGCTACGTCAACTCAATGAGACGTGGATCACACGGGACAGATACAGTGGCGGTAGTCATGGTAGGGGCCAACCAGGACAGAAGAAGGAGGGGAAGGAGACAAAGGCAAGGAAGGAGGAGGAGTGGAGTGACACTCCGTTTGAGCAGGCAGTTTTTTCAAACAGTGCCTACAAGGAGACACAGGAGCAAGGCTGTAAAGGTGACATCCATACCTTGGCAGCCAGACACCATAATAGGGAACAGGACAAGGAACTCCATCCTAAAAGGCTTCCGCTACATAGATGATATCAAGCAAATGCCACGGGAGTCTATATCAAGCTATTTCCAGAGATTCTTTGATTATGGTGCCAACATGGACATCACAAGAGGAGAAGCAGTCAGAGCATTCATCAGAAACATGCATCCAAGTTCATTCGAGGCCTATGGAGGGCTCTATGAGATGGTCATGACGAGCACAATGAGAGAGCTCAAGGCGAAGCTGGACAGGGCATTTGAACAAGAGGCGGAACAGTTGGATGAAGTTCCAGAAAGAGGAAGAGAAACAGACACATTGGGAGGAGGTGTCAATTTCACATTCACACCCCTCACACTCAGCATAGAAGAAATTTTCCACAAGCACCTCAAGCAAGAGCTACCAACATGCAGAGAGGAAGGCAAGGCCTTCCTAGGAAGAGATGCACAGGGTTGGTGTGAATACCATGGGACCTGGGGTCATCAAACCAATGACTGCATGGTGTTGAAGGTGGAAGTGGAAGAAATAATTTACAATGGAGGCTTCAAGGAGTACGTGGCAACAGACACAATGGCCACCCCATATCCTTAGTTTCATATCTAGCACTTTGCATGTTTCACCTTTACAAGCTTTTCAAAAACAACTTTGGAGAAGGAGAACTCACGAAGTTACTCCAACTCTACAACTATCTTTCATTCCTACAAAGGATGTCTTGGTGCACCAAGGCATCCCAAGTGTACAAAAACATGAATGCTCCTAAGGGAGTAGTAGTTATTCAAAAGTATTTTCCAGTGAATGCAGTGGTAGAACCACGAAGTTATCCTTACACAGATATGACTTCAAGTCAATGACAGGTTCGACGCCCCCAAGAGCGTATCTTGAGAGTAGTTTTCATACTACGACATTCGACGCCCCCAAGAGCGTATCTTGAGAGTAGTTTTCATACTACGACATTCGACGCCCCCAAGAGCGTATCTTGAGAGTAGTGTTCATACTACGACCTTCGACGCCCCCAAGAGCGTATCTTGAGAGTAGTTATTACACTACGACCTTCGACGCACCAAGAGCGTATCTTGAGAGTGGTTTCCAAAAACTACGAACTTCGACGCCCCCAGGAGCGTATCTTGAGAGTAGTGTTCATACTACGACCTTCGACGCCCCCAAGAGCGTATCTTGAGAGTAGTTATTACACTACGAATTCGACGCACCAAGAGCGTATCTTGAGAGTGGTTTCCAAAAACTACGATTTCGACGCCCCCAGGAGCGTATCTTGAGGTAGATTTCGACCTACCAGATTCGACGCCCCCAAGAGCGTATCTTGAGGTAGAAAAAACACTACCAGTTCGACGCCCCCAAGAGCGTATCTTTGGTCTAACCTGAGCCCTCCGGGAGCCTATCCTGTGAAACGTTAAGTGCCGTCCGAGAGCCTGTCTCATGAACAGATTTTGACACCCGTCAAGAACGTATCGGTGGACTAACCTGTGCCCTCCGGGAGCCTATCCTGTGAAACGTTAAGTGCCGTCCGAGAGCCTGTCTCGTGAAAAGATTTCGACGCCCACCAAGAGCGTATCTTTGGTTTAACAGTACAACGTATACCGTGTAAGGGGTATCAGAAGAGATCATCACACCATGCTTAGAAGGATACCATTCTTAGAAGGATACCATGCTCAGAGGGATACCATGAGAAAGAAATTTCTAAGTAAAGTAATGTGAAGAACAAGTAATGTTTTTTCTTTATGAAATGGCAGGTAAGACATAAGGAAAGCACGAAAGAAGGATAAGTAAAGGAAACACACCAAGGAAAGGGTCCATACCCAAAGAGCCATACACAAGGCATAGGGAGACATCATGAGAAGAGATATATACAAAAGCATGAGAAGCACTAATGTAAAGGCAAACGAACCACGTAGTCAACAACACAATGCGGCAAAGGAAAGTAACAACAAACACCATCACAATCTCAAAAGACACTCATCCCATACAAGGGGAGAAGGAGTGTAGTTATATATACAAGGATAGCATGAAATAAACACGTCAGTCAGAACCTTCGGGGGAGTCACCCTCACCCCCGAAGCTGAACCGCCAGCGGAAATGGATGAAGAGGAGGAGTCTGAGGTACCAATCTCCACAGGTGTAGCATCCACCTGGGCAGGGGCAGGCTCGTCTGCAACGGCAGCCTGACCCATCAGAACAGTCGCGTAGCCAGTGGCATATGGCCCAAAGTCACCAAGGTCACCAAACGGGAACTGAGGATCAATTCGGTAAATGTGATCAACCAGATACTCACCGAACTGGTTCATCTCTTGAGTGAGACGCACGCTATAATCGGCAGCGAAGGCAGAGGAGTCCTTGTACTCAGATACCGCGACAGCCCTCTCCTCCGCCCGACACTTAGTCTCCAACTTCCGCAGCTCCTCAGAATGGAGCGACGCAGCAACCTCAGCTTCCCGACGCAAACTGCCCACAGTGGTCTCAAGCAAGGACACCTGGTCCTGGAGCTCCTGCATCCTCAAATCAGATAATCGCGCTTTCTCAGCAGCAGCAGCGACCTCCGCCTTGAGAGAGACCTGGCTGTCCTCAAGGGTCTTCCTCTCGTCAGATAACTCGAGCACGAGCGAGGACATGTTCACCATGTCAGATATACCCTAACAATTCAAACAAGGGATGAATAACCGAAAGATAGACATTATGAAAGAAATAAGAGGAAAGCAAAGAACAACTTACAGGTGCATAACGAGAAAGTACCCCTTGAACAAAGCGCCGAGTCTCCCCAGGAGACTTGGGCGGAGCAACACGATCCCCAGGGGGAACGGCACCGCGGAGAACGCGGACACCAACCTCAGGAGTCCGCAAAGAGGAGGTGCTATCGAAGTGGAACTCCTTCAGACCAGCGAAAGGAGTCCACTCAGACCCAATAACATCTTCATCAGTGAGACGGGCGAAATCCTTCCGACTTAAAGTCGGAGGCCCACCTACACAAGCAAAACAAGTCAAGGGAGAACATAAACATAGAAAGATCAGCAAAAAGGTAGAGATCATACCTGAGGACCGTGCCCTCGGCTGGGGGGCAGGGGAACCACCACCAGCAGGTCGCTTCCCTTTGTCAGCCAGGGAAGGCACCTCTTCGACCACCATCTCCTTATCACGAGATAGGGTCGGAGGACGAGCAGTAGGCGAAGCAGGATTCACAGCTTTCTTTCTCTTAGCAGCCGAGGCCCCGGCCTCAGAATCAGATCTCCGCGGTTTGGACTTGGAAGGTCCAGAATCTCTGCCAACGGAGACGACCCTCTCAGTCACCAAGGGGGAACACCCTAGCAAGGTAAGAAAAACAAGATAAGGAAAACATAGGTTATACCATAAAGAAGCAAATAGGAGAAAACATACCAGAGGCCCCAGCCTTCTTCCCAGGCAGGGGGGATTTCTTCAAAGCAGAACTAGAAGGAGCCTTCCTCTTGCTCAGATCAACAGGGGCTCCCTGCACGTTATAGGTTTTTCCATGAAACCAACCTACAAAGGAAGAGCAGAAGGTAAATAAAGATTGAAAGACCAAGTGACATACCGAACCCCCGGAATCAGGAGTTAGACTGATCCCGGCCTCGTAAAGATCCGTCTCAGTCACTAAGGACACGGGGCAGTAAGACCGGGTCCTGTTGCTCTCGTGAATGATCTTCATAGTCTTCAAATCAACCGAAGAGAACTCTCCAAAAGCAGGCCAACCATCGGACCGATCCTCATTCAAGACCGACCAAGTGACGTATCGGTCCGTAATGAAGAAGTAATGCTTAGCCCAGTGACTGGCCGAATTGTCAATCTGGGTCACGAAACGGAGGGAGGTATCCCACTCGACCCCACTCAACCCGAAATCAGAGAATCGGGGATCTTTGAAGGTTGGATGGCGAGTTACGAAACTCGCAAACCCCACCCTCGTCCGGTACTGGAACCGATAGAAGCATCGGAATAGAACGAGAGAGTACTTCCAGGAGTACCAATGGCACAATACCCGGAAGCCCACCCAGACACGGAGGGCACTGGGGGCAAGGTTCACAGGAGAAATCCTGAAAAACCTGCTCAACTCTATAAGCTTGTCACAGTAAGGCAGCCTCAGCCCGAATCGGATCTGGGAGGGGTACACGGCGACCTTCCCTATAGGAGGCTCCGTCACCGTCTCACGAGTATTCCCCAAGGAGGGGAGAAAAGGATACAGAGGCTCATCTAGGGGACAGATATCTCCTAGGGTAACATGTTCGTTGTAATCGGATCTAGTGAGATGGTTCTCTGACAGGATAGCAAGACCTAAGGCAAAGGTAGCAGGAAACCCCAAAGCACGGATCAAATTTCGACTAACACCCCAATGAAGGTCACGATACTAAGCTAGCAATAGGAAAGGAAGTAACGCGACCGAAAAGGAAGAGAAAAAGGAACTCACTCATCCTTCGGAGAATACGGCGTCTCTGAAGAGTCTGCGTACGCGAACACCACCAAGAATATAGTACCTACCACGACACGACAAATATCAAGACAAGGAAAATTTCCGAAGAACCGGAAATACTCCGACACCCGACCAACGACAACAATCAAAGATCCAAAGACATCCAGCAAAGATAGTCAACATGAACCAAGAACACCACGACAACCAAGTTGAGTAATTTATCCGAGCCTAAGGTCGGGTTTTGGAAAAAATTACCATTATACCCTCCAACAAAGATTAACACACCAACGGTGATACGATATCAAATTCAAGACCGAGATAGCCCAATCGGACAAAAAACCATATCCGGACGACCGGCAAACATTTTTCCCCAAAATCCACAACTACCAACGGCTATCTACGACAATCCCACATTTAATCAAGCATCGGCAATCAAGCATCGGCAATCAAATATCAACGATTCAAAAATCGACATTTTGTACGGTAACGGAAAGGAAAAGAATGGACCTTCGGAAAACCCGACCCGATGTGATAAACGGGTCCGGAATTCGAATTTCGAAGCCGATTGAAATCAGCCCCTCGCCGGAATTCTAATCCCGTCGTCGCCGGAGTCGTTCCCGGCCGTCTCCCCGTTGCCGGAGTTGGCTCCAGATCACGCCGGAGCTCCCTGGTCCCGCCGTCGACAATCCCGGCTGGATTCGAAGCTGCCGTCGCCGGAGAAGAGCCCGACGTTGAAGAATCCCGACGCCGCGTCGCCTTCGCCTGTCAGCCGCCGCCGGAAAACAAGCCGCCGTCTCGAGCCGCTGGTCCACCGGTCGTCTTCGTCCGTGCTGGTGGCCACCTCTCGCCGGTCGTGACTGAGTTGCCGGCTGGATTTCTGCTCCTTGGTGGAAATTCCGGCCGGCCCTTACCTTGGGGGTGCTCTCCAACCTTTCTTGCTCTCCAAGGGTAAGTGAAAAAGGAAGATGGTGGCTAGGGTGACTCTTGGAGGTATTTTTCTAACTCTCCTTTTTTATGTTAAGAGGATGATAGGGTTTTTTAGAGGGTTTTAATCACCACCATCCATCTCTCCTTAAATAAAATCTAAGGGCCAAGGAAAAACCATCATTTTTATCCCTTTCACCTATAGCTAAGTATATATCTCTATACTTAGAAAAATTATCAAGTTAATTCTATTTTTGGAGCATTCCATACTTAGGAAAAATTTTGGCCAAAATTAATTTTGCCTCACTTAGATAAAACCCCGGCACGAATCTGAAGCATAAATCATTTAGTTGCATTTGTATCACACCCCTGTGCGAGTGTGTATTTTTTGAGTATGCATCTATAGCAAGGATAAGTTTATTACTCCCACCTCAGACGGACGCGTGCCTAGGCATACGTCCGCGCTGCTCTGACGTTTACAATTCCTCTATCTCATAAGGCAGGGGGCAAAGTCATAGGCTCGCATCCATGGGTAAGCAAGCATTCAGACAGAGAAGGTAAAACCCCGGTTTCAAATTGCGCGTGTCATACCATCCTAAAATAGAGTCAATCAAGGGTTAGGCCATTGGTTGACTCGGGGGCATGTGATGGATATACGCCCAATTTGAACCCGTTGACCTCCGGACCGTTGTATTTTTATCGTCCCATTTATGATTGCAAATCGAAACTTCAACCCGGACACTTCGCGAGAACATCGACGGCTCGGACGGGGCCGAAGCGCCCGTCCGGCAGAGACGAACTCACCTAGGTGAGGTTGGGTGGCCACACCCGACCTCCCCTAGGGGAGATCGGGTCAGCCGACCCGATCTCCCCTAGGGGAGATCGGGTGGACCAACCCGATCTCTCCTAGGAGAGATCGGGTTGGCCAACCCGATCTCTCCTAGGAGAGATCGGGTCGGCCAACCCGATCCCTCCTAGGAGGGATGGGGTTGGCCAACCCCACCCTCCCTAGGAGGGGTTGGGTGCCCTCACCCAACCCCTACCCTTGGAGGTCGGATTTCTCCCCCCAAGGGTCCCGACACCACCTTCGGACTCCCATGCTCGGTCCACTCCGCCTACCTCCTCCGAATCCTAAGGTCTTAATTATGTGCTTAAAGGTTAATTAATTGTGTTTAAAGGCTAACGATGTCATTAAGCCACCTTAATGACACCGTTGCCTATAAATATCCCACCTTCACAACTCATTTGATCATCTTGGCCATTTGGACATTTTAGCTCTGACATCTCTCTAGCTTTATCTCTCTAGAAAAGTACTGACTTAGGCATCGGAGAGGGTTCACCAGGCACCACCCCCCCCCCCCTCCGTGTCTGGTATTGCCCCTTCTGCAGGGTAGAAGGAGAGAGGAGCTCAGGAAGGAAGGACGAAAGCTAAGACAGTACAATCTAAGAGAACCGGACCATCCACATCTCCAGTGAGGAACGAGATTTGAGCCGACCATCCGTTGACCCAGATCCCGGAACCTAACAATGGGCAAACATCGACTGCCGAGCCACCATCAACCATGACCTTCGAAAGCACGAATCCGTTACACTTGCAGACAATGTGGAGGGCCTTTACGTGGTTCCGACCGTCGACTCCTAGATCATCATCCCCGAAGTAAATCTGGTTCGAGAATATAGAGCCGATAACATTACCCATCTGTTCAGCAGAGGTCTCCTTCGGCACTAACGCTTCTTTGAGCACATTCATGAGAGCGTCACGATGACCTTCTGAGCTTAAGAGGAGAGCAAGCAAAGAAATTTGAGCCGGAGTCTTGCGGAGCTGATCAATCACTTTGTCTTCTCCTTCCTTCATGAATTTTACAAAGTCCACAATTTCTTCGTCAGTCACTTTCTTCTTCGGTGCTACTTCTACAGCCTTATCTTTAGTAACATCCTCCATATACGAACAACCCGAACGTGTCATGATCATAACATGATCGTCTGGTTTTGCTGCTCCGACTATCTGAGCTTCGTAATTCCAAGGGACCTTTTTGTTGCTTTCATATTGGAAAGGAGTCGGGCCCTGCATCACTAGTGGCAACCTGGCCGACTGTTCAGGCACATAATTAAGTATGAATGGCGTGATTACCGCAATAGCGACATCTTCTAATGACTCCTCTTCGAGACAGATCATGTTGATGGATGATGATGAGCCAGCATTGTGTTGCAGCAAAGGGTTTGTCTTGACATTAGGGGGAGGGATTGGGTTGAGAATAAGGAGCTTATTGTCAATGAGGTCCTGAATCTTGTGTCTCAGCCGGGTGCATTTCTCTATCGAGTGTCCAGCTACTCCCATGTGGAACTCGCATCTCGAGTTAGGATCATCATTGAGTACTCTCGAATCTGGCCTCATGAACTCGGGGCCGATGAGGTTTTGTTCCAACATCTTTTGGTACACTTCAGCCATTGACACAGGTAAAGGGGTGAAGGCCCTTTTTTCTCTCTGCCTGAAATTAGCTCGATTTGCTTGTCCGCCTATAAAGGAGGGTTGTGGAGTCGGGGGTACTTGAGTCACTGGTTGAGCCATGGGGGTTGTCAACTGCATTGGGTAGACTGCGCCTACGGTTGCATCTTTCGGGAGCGGCTTTTTGGCACCACCCTTTTTTAGGCCATCTCCTTGGTAGCCTTTGAGAGGATCTTCAATCTTCCCCATTCGGATTCCTTGCTCAATCATCTCTCCGGATTTTACCAGGTCGGCAAAATTTGCAGAAACATGTCCTAATAAATGGGAGTAGTAAGCTCCCTTTAAAGTTCCGATGAACATAGATACTGCTTTTGTGTCTTCCAGTGGTGGTCGAACTCCGGCGTTCTTCTCTCTCCACGCTTGCATGTAGTTTCTGAAGGATTTTCCGCCAGTCATCTCCATGCCCTGAAGATCCATGCGAGTCGGAGCGGTGTCCATATTGAACTTGTATTGGCGAACAAAAGCGTTGGCCATGTCCTCCCAGGTTGAGATATCGTTGGCCTTCAAGCTGACGAACCAAACCAAAGCTGCTCCTTTCAAGCTCTCCTGGAATGTCTGGATCAAGAACTTCTCATACTGCTGATTAGGGGCCATCTTTACAAGGTAAATCCTCAGGTGGACGATGGGATTTCCGGTGCCATCATATTTCTCGAAATCATGCACTTTGAACTTTTCTGGTCTTGACATGTCAGGGAACAAGCATAAGTCGGAGTAACCAATGCCTCCGTACTGCTCAAGTCCGGACAGAGCCTTCATTTTTTCCTCCATTTTCTTCAAGCGGCGATCCTGCTCGGATTCGATGACCGGTGATGATGTGAATTCATTTGTGCCGGCAGAACCCCCTTTGTTCACGGGCACATATATTGTTGTTGGATTTGGAAGGACATACGGCTTTGGTGCGGATTGGTCTGGTATGACTAAAGTCGGGGGTTGGTCACGAGGAGGTTCTACCGCGGCGTCGGGAAGCACGGTTGCAGCCGGCATTGGAGGCCCGGTATTTGCTACGGGTGTTTTGGAGGAGGTTGGACTTGTGAATTCTGGTAGTAAAGCAGGGTTTAGGGTGCGGTGAGCTAACTGAGCTTCAAGTAGTGCCATGATGCGTTCCATGCAAGATGACATGTCGACCATATCCTGACGCATCTTTGCATTGGCTGCCTCGATCTCGGCCATACGCTTGTCGTGTTGCTCGATCTTCTCAGTGTTTTCCATTTTAGTAGTTAGTCGCGTTCGTGCCAGTATTAGCTAAATATTTCCTGCATTGGAAAAAAACGACGATTCAAAATGTGGACATCGAATACCATGCATGTTTTTTCAAAAAATGTGCCATTCATTTCAGCGTTTTATTCATGAAGGAAATGATTTTACAAATAATATTTAAACTTTTAAACGCTTTACACGACTGTGCATCTCGCCGAGTGCGTCGAGTGCTTGTTCTTTAGTCCTAATGAATGCGACGGACAAATGTTTTGAAAAAAGTTTCGGTCTTCTTGCTCTCTGTTTGAACTTTTCAAGATCAACACTTAACCGCATCTTCTGTCTCTCTTTCATCTTAATAGTCCACTGCTGGTGCATGACGGTGGCTCGTGCTTCAGAGAGTTCCCCTTTTAAACGCCTGATTTCTTCTTTGGAACGTGCGCAATCCTGGGCCCAGGTGGCACATTGGATTTCGACTCGGGCAGCTAGTGTGTCATACATGTCTTCATGGGAAGGTGGCACGTCTTGCGGCCTTTGTCCGATAATCTCTGCGGGGTCAATAATTGGATCTTCAACGTTAGTTTGAAAGCGGTAGATGTACTCCTTAGTGGCATGATACATCTGTTCTTCTTCTCTGATATCCCCGGGTGGTTGGATTTTCTCTTCAATTCGACTTTCCCAAATTGCATGTATTCTTTGAGCTGCCTGTTTGAGCGCGGTTTGAGTGACTTTGTTGTCATCCCAGTCGAACATCGGAAGAGGTTCCTTTGTGCTAGTTGGTATGCCTTGAAGACCTCCGAGTTGTCGAACGACTTGGGCTGGGTAGGTGTCCGACGAGCTTAAGTGACTAATAAGAGGAATACCGTTGAAATCCTTACACCTTAAAAATACGGGCTTTGGTGAAAACCATCGAGCGACCCATAAAATGTCTTTAGGTAAAAGTTTTGAAAAATGTTTTTTCCATTCACGGGCGCTCCACCCCTTGTTCACATGATGAATATAATCTACCATTCTTGATATAATTTGTTTTCCAATAAGAAAATGAGCTTTGGGGAAACCATCACCGATCTCCTTTAGGTGACTTAAAAACCATATTTGCAATAATGCAGGACTTGCTCTTAATCTTCCTCTCCCTTTAGCCTTTATGAAGTTTAGAGACGTGATTGTTTCAGCAAGCAACGCCACTACAAAACTTCTGCCTTCGACCACTTGAAGGACGACGTCGGCTAATGCCTCGTCTATATGGCCTTGGGAGTGGGGGAACAAGAGAGTTCCAAAAAATAACAGGAGATAGGCGTGAGTGGCCCCTCGGATCATTCGGTTATCTTTCATCCTAAAACCAACCCAATTTATCAAGCGATTGATAGATAAACCCTGATGTGTGGCCACCATAAGCTCGTCAGCCATCCTCCCTCTGTTGGGCTGTAAGAGTTTAGAGAGCCTTTGTTTCTCGGACGCTTCGAATCTTGGTAAGACGATTCCCTTATTCCATCACGGGCCTTGTATTAGCTGGCGATACTCTTCGAGGGTAGGGGTGAGCTCTATGCCGTTGATGACGAACACTGCCTTCTCCGAATTCCAATGGTCGGCCAAAACTTCTAGCAAGTGCCACTCTATCTTGTAATCAGCAAGACGTTGAATTTCTCCAATGAGTTGGGTGACATAATCCTGCTCTGTTTACAGCATGGCGTTCCAAAGGCGGTTAATGTCGTCCCTAGGAGCCGGAACAATCGTAATGCGAGGGCACTTGAGCAGTCTTTCCATTCTTACTAAAATGGAGTGTAAAGCGATTTAGAGTTGTGAAGTGAATGGCACATATTTTTTTTTTATTTTTTTAAGAAATGTGTGCAATGCATGCTTGAAAAGTAAATTTCCACTAATATCCAGTTCACGATTACATACATGGTGCAATAAAATGAAGTTACATTAGACCCAAATCCTACACAGGATAAATTACAGGGTCCGAGAACAATTAGAAGGAGAACACACGCAATAACGCATAGCAGCAGGATAGAAGCTTCAGGCGTGTGTTTTTGCTTTGTTCTAAAAGGTGAGTTCCACTGATAGGCTTCCGATACGGTGGTTTCCTCACCCCATTATAGGGATCACGGGACCTTCACGAGTGGTGGAGTTGTTCCGAATTGTTCCGGCGGCTCGGCCGCGCGGTCGTACTCTTACTAACTCTCCGGGGTTCCTAGTCGCCCTGGGTTTTAGGCGTTTGGTTCTTATTCTAGAGTTTTGTGTGCAGGTTTTAATCAAGAAGAACAAACGTTAGTGAAAAACATGTACCTTCCAGAAAACAAAAATTAGAGCAACACTTATAAAAAATTAAAACATGGCAAACATGCAATTTTAACAAGCCCGAACCCTCTAAGATTATCCCCAGCAGAGTCGCCAAATTGTCAGACCTAAAATCGGACCTATGGCGAATTACGTTTTTGAAAACGTGCAATTTTGAAAAGAGTCGCCACTAGCTAATAAAGGCTAACTAGAATCCTAAATTGCCTAAACGAATAACGAATTAAACGCTAGGTCTAAAATCAATCTACGATCAGAGATTCAAGTTCGGGGGTTCTATTACGAATTAAGAAAAAAATTTCTCTAATTACGCCCTATCGGTACTTAATTAACCTATTTGCCAATTTTAAAATTTAAATATGCGTTACAACTCATTAATCTAATGTTATCAAAATTTAAACTAATTTTTATACACAAATTAATATTAATTACAAACTTAAGCCTAAAAACTCTATTATGCATCTAAATCCCCAAATTGAGATAAAATCTAAATAAAACTAAACATTCTCAAATCATTATTCAATCTAATAGCCACATGTCATACACATAAACACATAAAACATGCTATCTAATTATATTTGCATTCTTAATTACCTAGCCAACATAACATAATAATAATAATAAATAAACAGCAAATAAATAAATAAACTAATTATTAAATTAAAAAAAAAGGTACAGAGCGTGCGAGATTACATGCCGGAGGAAGAGGAGTCCAGTGCTGGCAGCAGACCGGGACCGGAGCTGGCGAAGCGGCGCGCTGGAAAACAGCAGGCGGGGCGGCGACTGGTCGTCGGTGACCGGAGGGTGAGCGGAGCGCGGCAGCTGAACGAGCTGGATCTGAGAGCAGCTACAGCAGGGACAAACCACGGTGGTCGGAGCTTCCTTCGCGGCGGAGACGTGGCGGGCTGGATGGGGGTCGGACCGGGACGGTGACAGGCGTGGCGGCGCGATGTGGTCTGGGCTAGTACCGGCGGCGGTGGGTCTGCCGGAGCTCCGGCGAGCTGGAAGGGCAGCCACAGGTGGGGGGAAGGAGAAATAAACCAAGCACGAATTTCGAGAAATAATAATATTTTATTCTAATTTTTTTCTGTACTTTTTTTACATGTAATAGGTACCTATTTATAGGTAAATTGACACCCAAAAATTAGGAAATCAATATTCCCTCAATATTCACCCTATTAAATAAAAAATTATATATATAATTATATATATTATATATTTTCTGATTATTACATCATATTTATTGCATATGTATTGTCCTAATTTAAACTGAGCCTATTTTTACCAATCCCGTGACCTTCCATATTTAAATACTTCCTTTTTTAAACGCGTTACACATAACATTTTTAACATGTTCCGTACGTGTCGCGCGTACCAAAATTAGGTGTCTACAGACGACACCGACAATAATTTCTTTTCTTATTCCTCTCAAATGCTCTTTCATTAGCACGGTCGATCTTCATGGAATCTCGATCTTTTTTAATAGGAAGATCTCTGGATGTCTTCTATCTTCAACCATGCTTGATCTTAACAGGAATGCACCATGGCTACATTTGACTGGTTCATAATTCGTCGCATGCTGGACGAATGACCTGATTAATGAACACACATGGATGGTGTTGAGTTTGGCACAGTAGTCCGCAAATGGTAAACTTAGGCATAGATATCGTCCGATGTATCTTGGATAACTGGCATAAGAATGGTCGGCGAGCGAAGGGTCGTACATGAGATGTGCTCTTCAGGAGTTTTGATTTGGATGATTATCCAAGCTGCACAATGAGTAAGGAAAAACTCAAATTTCGGGATAAAAATGATCACAACTTCTCTTACCTGGCAGTTGGATTTTTCAATGGGCAATGTGCTCGCTATGCGACTGGACCTGCTGCATGTCCTAATTCTCTTGCTCCACAACTTGTGTATGTACACCTGCTGAAAAGTACATGCCCCTAGTGGCAGACTGAAAGTTTCAGAACTTTTTCGGAAAAGCATTCGGTTGATCGAGTCAAGCTACATTAATCGGCACATTAAATCTTCACGGGATTCTCGATGATCTCTTGAAATTTTCTCATCTCCTGACATGTCCGATCTCAAAGGGAGATGCCCCATGGTTACCGCTGAATGGTTTAAACCCGGCCATATAATGGTTGTGTACCTCGTCTTGGAAGGCATATGAATTTCACACATGGTAGGTAAAATTTTTCATAGAAACTTTTCGAAGCGCTCATGTTTCTCACGGTTGCGGCATTGGTTGAAGTGGTCATCCGACCTGCAAAAGAGTAGGGACACTCAAATCTCAAGGAAAAAATTAAGTACAATTTAACGAACCTCAGCGTTAGATATCTCGAGTGCAATTTGTCCCTTGTGCAACCGGATGACTACATGTTCTTTTTTGTTGCCCTGTTTAGCCGACATAACTTATGTGTACCTGATACCTTAACCAAGGGTACCTGAAAAGAGTGAATGAAAAATCAGTGTAGAGAATATGAGAAATCATGCATGATTTTTTGAAAACTCTAATGTCATTCATTTCATAATTTTGATTACTTTTTTGAAAAGGAATCAATATTTATGATCAAATGTGTTTTGCGCCATCATGGAGTTTAATGAGTTTGCTGAGTGTATTATTTGGCTCGAACGCTGGACAAATGCTCAAAACAAAGTTTTTTCAAAAAGGTTTTCTCGTCCTTTGTTTAAACTCGAATAGTAGCACTCAACTGTACAGTTAAACTATTTTCTCCAGAAAGAATCAAAACTCCCATTTTTTAAATGCTCGCTCATGCGAATGTTGAAATGACGATCTTGCCAAAAAGTGCAATACACCTTGGATAAAAACGAATGACACTTTGAGTTTTTTTTTTTTTAAATGCTCATGCATGCTCGAAAGTTAAAATTTTATTGTTAAGAAAGTTACAACTTACAACATATTAAATTCTATTCTAAGAAATTCACAACTTACTACAGTTTACCTGAATAATGCATATGAAATGCATATTTTGAAATGAAAATTTCAGGTGGATTTTTTAAAATAATGCAATTGAGACGCATGCGTGAATTTGAAAGCTCTATAGCTAAAAAAAAACTCACAATTTTTCTGAAATGTTTTTTATAAAAAAATAATGCATATTGAATGCATGCTTAAAAAAATAAATCAGGTAAAAATGTTTATTTGAAAATTATGCATATGCGATTCATGTTTGAATTTAAAAAACTCTAAGGGTCAAAAAGGAATTACAAATTTTTCTAATTTTTTTTTTTTAAAATGATGCATATTGAATGCACTAACAGAATTTTACAACTTACATGAAAAGTTTTTTCCAAAAAATAATGCGTATGAAACACATGCTTGAAATAAAACATTCTGGTAAGTAGTTTTGAAAACAACACATGGAATACATGTTTGAAACTAAAGGTTCTACGACTAAGAATGTGTACAATCTATCGACATATTATTTTTCCTAAAAAAATGCACATGCGATGCACATGAGATGCATACTTGAGATAAAAGTTCTACAGTCAAGATAATTTACAAGTTATCTGGAAAGATTTTTTTTTTTTTTTTAATGAGAGAAAAAAAACAATGCATCAAGGTTGCTCAAAATTAAGAATCAGGCGAAAAGCTTTTTTTTTTTTTTTTTTTAAGGATGCATATGAGATGCACAAAAATAAACACAAGATGCAAACTTAAAAATAAAAGTTCTACAACTGAGAAAAATTACAATTTACCTAAAATATTTTTTTCGAAAATAATGCATATGATATGCATGTTTTTTGATTAAAAATTGAGATAAAATGTTTTTTAAACAAAGAACCCTAAAACTAAGGGAGCTTACGGTTTATCTAAAAAGTTTTTTTTTTTAAATTAATGCATATTGGGTGCATTATTAAAAATAAAACAATTCAGTTAAATTTTTTTTTTTAAATGATGCATATGGAATGCACGTTCGAAACTAGAAACTCTAACAGTTAAAGCGGAATTACAAATTTTCCTAAAATTTTTTTGTTTTTTTTTTGTTTTTTCGTTTTTTTTTAAGCAATGCATATACAATACACTAACCAAAATTATAACTTACCTGAAAAGTTTTTTTCAAAAATAATGCGTACAAAACACATGTTAAAAATAAAAATTCAGGTAAGAGGTTATTTTAGAGAAAAAAAAAATGCATATGAAATGCATGTTCGAAAAGAAGCTCTAATAGCTAAAGAAATTAATTTTTCTGAAATGTTTTTTTTGAAGTAATACGTAATGCACTAACAAAAATTACAACTTACCTGAGAGTTTTTTTTTTTTTAAATAATGCGCATGAGACGCATAAAACTAAAAAATTTAGGTAAATGTTTTTTTTTCTTTAAATCAATGCATCTGAAACACATGTTTAGAAATAAAAATCTACAACTAAGGGATTAACTACTTAGCTAAAAATGTTTTTTTGAAAATGTCAAGCTACAATCTAAAAAAAATGCATTTTAAAATTAGAAGCTTTAATAGCTAAAAGGGAATTAAATTTCTCATGAAAATATTTTTTTGAAAATTATGCGCGAATGATGCGTTAATTATGAATTACAACTTACCTGGTTTTTTTTTTCTTTTAAATAATGCGAATGAAACACATATCTTAGAACAAAATTTAGGTAAGAGTTTTTTTTTTTTTTTTAAGAAAAAAATAATGCTTACAAAATGCATGTTTGGAAAGAAATTTTTACAACTAAATGACTAACTACTTAGCTGATTTTTTTTTTTTTTAAATGCAATGAGATGAATGCATGAGAAATAAAAGCTATACAAACAGTCGCATGATAACATTTACAACAAAAACAGATCATGACAAGGTGTGTAAAAAAAGTGTGGCTTTGCTCTACAAGGTAGGTTCCACTGATAGGTTCCCGACAAGGTGGTTTCCTCACCCCATTATAGGGATCATAAGACCTTCGCAAGCGAGTAGAGTTTTTCCAAGTCGTACCGGCGGCCCAGCCGCTCTGGTCGTACCATACTAAACCTCCGGGGTTCCTAGTCGCTCTGGGTTTTAGGCGTTTTGGACATTACACTAAAGTGGTGTGTGCAAATGGAAATAATGCATAATCCAACAAAGAAAAATAGTCAGTCATAAAAAATTAGCTCCACACCTGAAATTACACAAAAACAATCAAGTCAAAATAACAAAGTCAAATATGAATAAAAAATAAAACATGGCAAATAAGCAAATATAAAGAGCCCGAACCCTCGATTATCCCCAGCAGAGTAGCCAAATTGTCAGACCTAAAATCTGACCTAAGGAGAATTACGTTTTGAAAAACGTGCATTTTGAAAAGAGTCGCCACTAATTAATTATTAGGTTAACTAGAATCCTAAATTACCTAAGCGAATAACGAATTAAACACCTAGGCGTAAAATTGGTCTACGATTAGAAATTCAAGTTCGGGGGTTCTATTACGAATTAAAAATATAAATTTTTAACTACGCCCTTTCGGTACTCAGTTCACTTAATTGCCAATTTTATTTTTTAATACATGCTATATCAGACTAATCTAACGACGTCATGATTTAATTAAATTTATGATATGCAAAAAATATTATTAATCAGTAACCTAACTCTAAAAATTAATTATAATCTACAAGTACTAATTAAGACAAAATTTAAAGCCCAAAATTATCTAACATGTTTAAATACATACACAACTTAATACATATTCAATCATACATACAACTTGAATAATTAACACTCTACCTAATCAAATTTATCTAATTACATTTAAACATCTAATTAAATATAATACAATAGTAATAATAATATAATAACAGAATAATAATAATAATAATAATAATAATAATAATAATAATAAATCGGATCGGGACCTTACCTAATTGAAGAAGACGATAGCCATGGAGGAGGACGGACGGAGCGGAAACTCTGGCAATGGCGCGGGTCGACAGGACGGAGGCGCGGGTCGACAGGCAGGCAGCGCGGAAACTCCGGTAATGGCGACGACAATTCAGGCCGGCGCGGTCACACCAGCTTCGACGAATCTTGACTGGGTGGTGCGAGATCCAGCGAGTAACTCCGGCAACGGACGAGCCGGGTGGACGGACCGTCGAGCTGGCGGTGGTGGGTCTGGTGGTGCGGAGGACGGAGTGACCGGAGGTGTGGTCGCGAAGGCTGGGCGGTGGCACGGCGACGTCTGGGAGCAATGGACAGCCGGAGCTGGGGTGTGACGGGACGGTGGCACGGCGACGGGACGCCGACGGGACGGTGGTTGTGGCACGGCGACGACGTTGGCAGCCACGGGATGGCTGGGTCACGGCGGCGGCGGTGGCTTGGCCACTGTCGGGGGGGCTGAAGAAATTTTAGAGAGAGAGGGTGAGAGGAGAGAGAATTTTTTTTTTACTAGAAGACAAAAAACGTACAGGTCCCGAGAAATAATGTATTATTACTTTTTTTTGGTGTTTTTTTTTTACAATGTAAACCTAGACCCCTATTTATACTAAAAACCTAGTCTAGATTACAGATAAAATTTAAATAAAAAATGCTAACAGATAATTATTCTAGAGAATATTCCTAAGGATATTTATCTTTACAGATAATTATTTTTTTGAATAAAAAATAATATCTGGAGATAAATATCTTAAAGATAATTTTCTAAAATAAAAAAACTAATTATTATATATATATATATATATATTTTTTTTTTTTTTAAAAAAAAATTCCGAAAATATTAAATATATTCGAAATAATTTAAAATATATTTTATAATAATTTCCCTAATGTGCCCTTGAGCATTTTTGGAGACTTTGTGGCTTGACGCGTCCGGAATTTGACGTATCATGTGTAACGTCGTTACGTCCGTGTCAAAATCGAGTGTTTACATTCGTAGAAGCGAACCGATCCAGCCATGGAAACTAACACTTTGATGATCAAGCAAAATTAGGGAGACAATAACATTTTGAGAAAGAATTGCATACATCAAATATCTATTAAGATAGAGTCCGACAGATAGTGATTCCTCAGTCATCTAAACCAACCGACCACCAGTAAACAAATGGAAGATGGCTGTGAAAGAGTTCACACTATCGTCGTCTTCTATCCAATAGATCAGTCTTTTGAAAAAACAGTTTAAATCGCAAATTACCGGAACGAGAATTTTAAAATAAGCATACCCGATCTTGGCTTTCCCAAGGCCCTTTTAGTTTTGGAAAAAATCATTCCGATGAATTCACTCATGCATACACAATTCTACAATCCAGGCAAATTATCATATGCTAGTAACATTCATCATACATACCACATACATGCTCACGCGTCATGCGTTTAATGTTACGAGGAACTCATGCTTGCATTTATAATTCTACTTCTAAGTAAATTATAAAACGCAACTACATCCTTAACATTCTAGCATACGTGACAAACATGTAACATCCACATCAATCATACATATTTGCGACTGGTTTTCGGATTTAAAAACAATTTTAAACATTAGGGGCTGATTTGGAATCCATGCTTATATTCAATCACGCAAGCGTCTAGACATGAATCCTAGGCATTTTCAACCATCACAGCATGTCTATTCTAGTACGCAAACTAGGGCTGAGCATGGGATAGATTGGCGGGCTTTTTCTAAAAAATGGCCCAAGCCCTAAAACTAGGGCCACTTAAAGGCTATCCCGAGCCCTATCCCGAGCCCTATCTCGAGCCCTACATGGACTAAGGACAAATGGGACAAACCCAAATTTCCATCAAAGTTCAAAAAAAAAAAAAATCATACTCAATTTAATTAAACCATAACCAAACATAGAACAACAACAAAGTTCAGCAGATACCACAAAGTTCACAATAAAACACTAAAATCACTCAAACATTTTGTCACTTGTAAGAACACCAAGTTCAACACATAACTTGGTTCTCCAAAATAGTTCACCAATGACTCCAAAACTAAGTTTTACCAAGACTCTAACACAAAGTCACCAACAATTCTGACATAACAAGTTATAAATACAAATCCCAGATCAAATGGAACTTCAACCCGAGTCATCACTAAAGATAACTTAACTAACTATAGTTTATAGCTGATTAGTTAGCAAAAATGGACGGGACGGGTCTTTTGGGACTTCGTAAAAAAACCCTAGCCCTAGCCCTATCCCTAATTGAGAAGAAAAGTCCCGCCCATTAGAGCTTGGGTATATTTTTTGGACGGGCTTTTTGGGACGGACTAGGGCGGGACGGGCGGGACGGGCGGGATTTTGAGCCTCTCGGGATATTTGCTCACCCCTAACGCAAACCATATATTTAACCAGGGCTCCGCCCACAACATGTAATATCCAGCTAGCTTGACTTAATCAAGACAACAGTTCTAATCATGCATAAATATATATTGAATAATAAACAATTGCAATTCAGCCCACCAATTTAACTAGTCCCAAAAACATGTATCTCCGAGATCCTTCCCCATAATCGAAACAAGGCATAAATGTTAGAACCCTATGAGCACTGTGTAGTCCATTTCGAGGTTCGAAAACATTTGGATTTTAAAATTTGACCTCCCTATTTTAATTGACTTGAATTTGGTTTTGAAAAAATTGTTCGGCTCAGTATATTTCAGTCCGATTCGGTCCGGTTCGGAAAATCTGGTTTGGTCCAGTCCGAAATTCCAGTTCGGTCCGTTCCGGAAATAATCCGGTTCGGTCCGGTAATAATCTGGTTCGGTTCGGACTGGTCCAAAAAAATAGGGTTCGAGTCGGCTCAACACTCAAAACTGGTTCGGTTAGATCCACTTAATTTCCCCGGTCCAACCCGACCCGAATAGGTCGAACCGATTGGGAAAATCCGGTTCGGTTTAATTTTGTCCTGGTTTAACATATTAGACCGACCCAATAATTAAAATTTTAAAGGTTGGGCCGAAATGTTTACTTGTGGCCAAAGTAGGGTTTTAAATCCATTAAAAATATTAAACATAGCAACCAAATAACATTAATTGTAAACACCTAATTTTGGTACGCGCGACACGTATATAACACGTTCAAAAATGTTATGTGTAACGCGTTTAAAAAAGGAAATATTTAAATATGGAAGTTCACGGGGTTGCTAAAAATAGGCTTAGTTTCAATTTGGATAGTGTAGAAGCATTTAATATTTTGTAATATTCAGAAAATATATGATATATATTTATGGCAATATACAATAAGTATATATTCATAATTTTCGGAATTAATTAGTGTATATTAGGAAAAATATTGTTTTTCTAATTTTAGGTGTTAATCTAGCTCTAAATAGTTCTCGAAAACCGCGCTATTTTGTCTTTTAGGGAAAAAATGTTTTTTTTTTTTTTCGTGAAGTCCTTCTTCTGCAGCTCCACCACAGCGCCACCGTGCTGACCACCTCGCCCCGCCAGCTCGGGCCGCCGGCGCCGCCCGAAGCCGCTGGATCCCGTCCGCCCATCACCCAGGCTCTCTCTCTCTCTCTCTCTCTCTCTCTCTCTCTCTCTCTCTCTCTCTCTCTCTCTCTCTCTCTCTCTCTCTTTTATTTTCTCTCTTGTTTTTCCGATGACCATTGTGGTCAACCAAATTACCAGATCCCCGCCTGGCTCCGTCCGCCACGCCATCCCGTTCGCCCACCACGGCTCCCCAGCCCAATCTCCGACCAGCAGCCACCGCCGCCGCGACCTGCAATCCTCGACCACCAAGATCAGATCTGCCATCCCTGACCGCTGGTTCTTCGCCGCGCCCCTGGAGTCCGTAATTGTCGTTGCTGATCTTGATCTGCCACCATCGCCCGCCTGACCCGTGACGACCTGGCCCTCTGTTCGCCGGAGTTCTTCCGTCGCTCCTCGCCGACACCGTGTCGCTATCCCCCTTCCCGCAGGTAGTCAGCGTGAGTCGGGTCCTTTTTCCATTTTTTTTAATTATTTGTCTATTATATTTTATATATTATTCTGTTATATTATTATTATTATTATTATTTATTTAATTATTTAGTTTTAAGTGTAATTGGTTAAATTTAGTTGTGTAAATCATGTATGTATATGTTAGGTCACATTTCGATTTAAGCATGTTAGACAATTTTAATATTTTAGATTTCATTCTTAATAGGAGTTATAGATTATAATTTATTTTTAGACTTATAAAATATTTTGCATATGATAGAAATTTAATTAAATCTTGAAATTGCTAGATTGAGTACCGAAATGGCATAGTTAAAAATGAATATTTTTAATTCGTAGTAGAACCCCCGAACTCGAATTTCTGATCGTAGACCGATTGTATACCTTTGTGTTAATTCGTTATTCACTTAGGTGATGGGTCCGATTATAGCCGTCAGGTCCTCTAACGGCAAGGAAACGGCAAACAGGCCCACCAGGCCCAGAGTAAAGGTCACGATGACCTAGGAGAAGGGTCCCGATGAAGGAAGTCCCGACGAAGCAGGGTAGCAGGGTCCCGACAGAGTCGGTCCCGACAGTGGAGCTAGAAGCTCCCGATGAGAAGCCTTTAAGTAGGCCCCGATGATGAATCCCTGATAATGATTGGCCCTGTCACGATGACGAGGGGCCCCGAGCGGTGACACAACAAGATAACTCTAGAGTCCCCGACGGGAGTCGGGACTCGTTACCAGAGGATAAAGCCAAGATATGCGGGGCGTGGCCGTGATATACGGAACGTGGTTAAGATACACGGATCGTGGCCGAGATACGCGGGGCATGGCTAAGATACGCGAGATCATGTACGAGATAAGCGGGATACGGGCTAACCACCCCTAACGGTTCGCCAGGTACCTGAGGCACCTCCTTGCCTATAAAAGGGCAGGAGGTCACCTCTGATCACTTACGTTGAAATTGAATACTTTTGATATCTGTTGCTTGCCAGTCAGACGAGGTACTCATTTAAGCATCGGAGAGGGATTCTGGGTCACCGCCCGGTCTATCCCCTCTTGCAGGATTGCGTGGAGCAAAGGAGTCAGGATTGCCGTCAAGATCCGTGCCGGAGTTCCACCGTGATCCAACATTGGCGCCGTCTGTGGGAACTAACAAAAAGCTGATATGCCTTCTACTCGCTCGATGGTGGCTGGCAAGAACAGAAGGGGACAATCTGGTGGTTCCCGTCACCCTGCTGCAACAAACCTGAATTCAGTACCAGAACAAGGAGAAAATCAAAATCATCCCCCAGCTGAACTCTCCCAGACAGGGGGGCACAATGGATCGCATCCCGAAGAAGTTGCCCCTCGACACCAGGATAACAGGGGGCAGGAGGCCCCCCCGACTGCAGATTTGACAAGGGCCGTGGTGGAGGCCATGCCCATGTTCCTAGCGGCTGTAGAGGCTCTCTTAGACCGAAGGGAGGCTACAAGGAGGCAGGAGGAGATGCCCCCGCTGGAAGAAGCAACCCTACCAACAGAGGGTCGGAACGTACAGGAAGCCCCACCCCAGGGCCAGGAAGGAGGTAAGATGACCGGTCAGCCGGAGAGGTTCGTGGTTGATGGGCCAGGACCAGTTCAGCACATGACCATTCCCCTGAATGGCCCCATCACTCCCGACCAAGTGGTAAAGATCGTGAACATCTGTATGGGAGAACAGAAGCCGCTGGTGTCGGAGTTAAGGGATCGATCCACTCATCCCTTCGTTCCCCGCCTAATAGACACCCTCGCCCCGCCAGGGCTGGGTATCCTCGGAACTGACCCATGGAGGATTCATGGACGAATCATCAATGTGATTCATGGAGGATTTGCTGCTGGAGGTGATACCTCATCCGCTCGAGAGGTTTACGCCTCTAGAATCCCCACGGCGGGGGTGCTGGGTAAGAGGTCCCGATCCTGGACCTTGAAAGAAGAGATGGTAATCTCCTTCTCGTCCGAAGACCTCACAGGAGTAGAGACTCCACACGACGACGCCCTGGTAGTAACTCTGGATGTAGACGGATTCGAGATGAAGAGAATTCTGATTGATGGAGGAAGCTCCTCCGACATTCTATTCATGGACGCGCTGGAGGCCATGGGAAAGACGAAGAAAGATCTGAAGGAGGCAAACTTCCCGATGGTTGGGTTCTCTGGCTCAACTTCCTACCCGCTGGGAGTGATCACCTTACCAGTGGAGTTTGGTAGCGGGTGGAAATCAGAAAGGAGGAACGTGGAATTTGTCGTGGTTGATTCTGCGGGGACCTACAACGCGATTATCGAGAGAACCACCATCAATCCCCTGGTGGCGGTTGCCTCAACTGTGCACCAGAAGATGAAGTTCCCGACTGACCACGGGGTCGGAGAGGTCAAGGGCGACCAGGTGGCTTCCCGAAAATGCTATGTTAATGCCACCCGAAGAAGGAGGCGAGAGGCCATGACTGTCCTCCAGACAGACACAGATCCTAGAGAAGAGTTTGGGCGCCCCGCCCCAGTAGAGGATCTGAAGGAAGTCGAGATCGACGGACCTCAGAGGATGGTGAAGATCGGGTCCGCTCTAACTGAGGAAACAGCCCAAAAATTGGTGGAATTGCTGAAAGAGTTCAAGGAGCTGTTTGCCTGGTCCCCCAGCGATATGCCAGGAATCAGCCCCGACGTGATCGTGCACGAGCTGAAGATAGACCCCGCGATCAAACCTATCACACAGAAAAGGCGTCTGATGGGCACGGACAAGAAGATCATGATCCAGCAGGAGGTTGGCAGGTTGCTCGATGCTGGTTTCATTAAGGAGCTCCGATTCCAGACTTGGGTCGCCAACCCAGTGCTGGTGAAGAAGACTAACGGGAAGTGGCAAATGTGCGTGGACTTCCGCGACTTGAATAAGGCTTGTCCAAAGGATTGCTATCCACTCCCGAGGATCGACCAGCTGGTGGATGCCACATCGGGACATGAGCTGTTGAGTTTCATGGATGCGTATTCAGGCTACAACCAGATCAAGATGGCCAAGGAAGACGCCCCCCACACAGCATTCTATGCAGACAGCGACATCTATCACTATGATGTCATGCCCTTCGGGTTGATCAATGCCGGAGCAACCTACCAGCGGATGGTGAATAAACTGTTTGGAGATATGCTGGGAGAAACCATGGAAGCTTACGTGGATGATATGCTGGTGAAGTCCCGACAAGCCGAGGATCACGTGCATAACCTTACCATGGCGTTTGAGCGGATGAGGCTCCATCAAGTTCGCTTGAACCCGACGAAATGCGCCTTCGGAGTCCACTCAGGGAAGTTTTTGGGCTTCATGGTAAGCCAAAGAGGAATTGAAGTGAACCCTGAGAAGCTGAGGGCAATCGAGGAGATGCAATCCCCGATAAACCATCGGGAGGTGCAAGTACTGAATGGCCGACTAGCTGCAATGAACCGCTTCTTATCCAAAGCCAGCGACCGATCAATGCCGTTTTTTGAAGTCTTGAGGGCCAACAAAAAATTCGAATGGACCGCCAAATGTGAAGAGGCGTTCCAAGCACTCAAACAGCACCTTCGCACACTCCCGCCGCTAGCGAAACCGGTTCCAGGCGAGCCGCTCTTCCTTTATTTGGCTGTTTCTGAATTTGCCATTAGCTCTGTGTTAGTAAAGGTTATCGAGGGTAATCAGGTCCCCGTCTATTATGTAAGCAAGGCATTTGCCAAATCCGAATTGAACTATCCCACCATTGAGAAATACCTCTTTGCGCTGATAATTACTGCTCGGAAGCTAAGGCCATATTTCCACGCACACGAGATCACGGTGCTAACGAACCAGCCTTTAAAGCATTTTGAACCGACCAGATGCGTCAGGGAGATTGGTGAAATGGGCAGTAGAGCTCAGTGAGTTTCGAATACACTTTGCTCCAAGAACGGCAATCAAGGGCCAGGCATTAGCAGATTTCATAGCAGAGTCTACAGCCCCCGATCTAGAAGAAGCGGGCCCTGTAGATGGGGCAACCATAGAGGTCCCGACAGAAGAACAACCAGAGAGGGCAGAGCAATCAGAACAGCCGAACAAGGAAAACACCTGGGAGATGTACACGGATGGCTCCGCAAGTTCAGACGGGTCAGGAGCGGGCTTCTTGTTGATACCACCGGGTGAAGGTGAACCGATCCGATATGCCTTGGCTTTAACATTCAAGGCCACAAACAATGAAGCGGAGTATGAAGCTCTTATCACGGGCCTAAAAATTGCTAAAGGCACTGGAATCGATCACTTGAGAGTGAAGTGCGACGCGGCGTTAATCGTGAACCAAGTTCAAGGGCAATACGAAGCAAGGAGCCCGATAATGAAGAAGTATCTGCGAGAGGTACAAACCCTGAGAGAGAGCTTCAAAAGCTTCGACATCGAGGCTATTCCGAGGGAGGAGAACGTAGAGGCAGACGCCTTGAGCAAATTTGCCCTGGGAGCACCCTTAGAAAAAAGTCGGAAGGTGCACTTCCTGGAGAAGGTGATCTTATCAAACATCGACCCCACGCAGGTGTGCACCGTTGAAGCAAAATCGGAGGAGGAGCCCACTTGGATGACCCCGATAGTCGCGTATCTGACTACGGGGGCAGTCCCCGAGGATAAGGTAGCAGCAGACAGGATATGTCGGATCGCGTCTAACTATGTGATGCTGGACAATCAGCTGTACAAGAAGGGCTGGTTCTCGACCCCGTACCTGAAGTGTGTAGCAGAACCCGACACCAACCGAATCCTGAAGGAAATGCATGAGGGGATCGCGGCTTGTCACGAAGGGGCCCGATCCATTTTGAGGAAGGTGTTGAACTTAGGCTACTATTGGCCCACGATGAACAAAGAAGCAACGGCGTTGGTCCGATCATGCGACGCGTGCCAGAGGTACGCCCCGAGTATCGTGGCTCCGGCTGCTAACCTGACATCCATCAAGAGCGCTTGGCCCTTCGCGCAGTGGGGCATCGACTTGGTGGGACCTCTTCCACAAGCACAAGGACAATGTAAGTATTTACTTGTAGCTATCGATTATTTTTCGAAATGGATAGAGGCGAAGGCATTGGCCAGAACGACGGGGAACCAGATCGTCAAGTTCCTCCAAACCCACATCGTGTCCAGATACGGGATTCCTAAGGTGGTGATCAGCGACAATGGCCCACCGTTTAACGGCTCTCAGGTGAGGGAGTATCTGGAAGAACTGAACGTTGAGCATCGGACCGCCTCCGTACGCCATGCTCAGACTAATGGCCAGGTGGAGTCAGCCAACAAAATCGTGATGGATGGCCTGAAGAAGAGGGTCTATGCCTTGAAGGGCAAATGGCTGAACGAACTGGAAAATGTACTTTGGGCTGTTAGAACGACACCCAAACGATCAACAGGGGAGACTCCGTTTGGCCTCGTATATGGCACGGAAGCTGTCGCCCCTGTGGAGGTAGCTGTGACGTCCCATCGGATGAGATATTATGAGCCCCTAACGAACGATGAAGTGAGACGTCTGGACTTGGACCTACTCGAAGAGAAAAGGCGGGAAGCCGATGAAGTCCAAGCTCGAATGCGCTTAGCGACAGCCAGATACTACAATCGGCGAGTGAAGTCCCGAAAATTCTTTGTCGGGGAGCTGGTTTGGCGTCGCAACGAGTTCACCCTTTTGGATCGAATCAACAAGATGTCACCAAAATGGGAAGGACCTTATAAGGTCGTGGGGATGCCAGCTCCGAACGCATACAAGTTGGAAGACCTCGATGGCAGAACATTAAAACATTCTTTCAGTGGCGAACACTTGAAGAAACACCATGCTTGAAGAAAGTCGCCTTAAGTGGTGCCCGATAAAGTCGCCTTAAGTGGTGCTCGATAAAGTCGCCTTAAGTGGTGCCCGAAAAAGTCGCCTTAAGTGGTGCCCGATGTAAAATCGCCTTAAGCGGTGTATGCTATTTTCGATTTGATGTAAACCTATTTTATGCCAATAAATAAAGAGGTTGCTTCCAAACAAGAGTTGTCCTTAGATTTATGTTAAGTATGAAAGTCGCCTTCAGTGGTGCACGACGAAAGTCGCCTTCAGTGGTGCACGACGAAAGTCGCCTTCAGTGGTGCACGATGAAAGTCGCCTTCAGTGGTGCACGACGAAAGTCGCCTTCAGTGGTGCACGACGAAAGTCGCCTTCAGTGGTGCACGACGAAAGTCGCCTTCAGTGGTGCACGACGAAAGTCGCCTTCAGTGGTGCACGACGAAAGTCGCCTTCAGTGGTGCACGATGAACGTCGCCTTCAGTGGTGCACGACGAAAGTCGCCTTCAGTGGTGCACGACGAAAGTCGCCTTCAGTGGTGCACGATGAAAGTCGCCTTCAGTGGTGCACGACGAAAGTCGCCTTCAGTGGTGCACGACGAAAGTCGCCTTCAGTGGTGCACGATGAAAGTCGCCTTCAGTGGTGCACGACGAAAGTCGCCTTCAGTGGTGCACGACGAAAGTCGCCTTCAGTGGTGCACGAAGAACGTCGCCTTCAGTGGTGCACGACGAAAGTTGCCTTCAGTGGTGCACGATGAAAGTCGCCTTCAGTGGTGCACGATGAAAGTCGCCTTTAGTGGTGCACGATTCTTAGATTTACTCTAAGTAATATAAAGTCGCCTTAAGTGGTGCGTGATCTTTAGGTCTATCCTAAGTAACTATTAAAGTCGTCTTAAGTGATGCACTCGATGTTAAGTCACCTTAAGTGGTGCAAGTTATCAATCGTCGGAAAGGACGTACAAGAATGTCTTAAGTGTCGAGGTTTCGACCTAAGCGCGTATAGTAAAGTCACCCGGAGAAGTACAACGACCGGAGCTAAAGAAGCCTGATATTGATAAGGGCTCGAGGGCCCAACGAGGACAAAAGAGAAGAGGATACAAGGACTCTAAAAAGTAAACATTCAAACTTGGTCCTGGTCGGCAGTGTTGACAGCAGCTGGGTCCACGGAGTTAGTGGCAGAAGGCCCCACAGGATCAGCCGTTGGAGGATCGGCTATCGGGGTCATGGGATCGAGGAGTTTCCGATGAAGAAGTAGTTCCTCTTCACTCTGAACTTGTGGTATGCATTTCCGGCCTTGAGCATCGGCTTCTTTGGTGGAAATGATACATCCTTCCCGGAGAGCTGCATCATAAGCAGTGCTGGAATTTTCATTCAGAACATGGTCGAAGTTGAAAGGCTTCCTTCCCTCGAAACCAGACCCCCTATCTGAAAGCAGCCGTTGAAAGGCACGTTAGGTTTCTCCGGGAAATAACAACCAAACTAAGCAAAGATGAAGACGAACAATAGAGAAGAAATCTTTACCCGACATGATAATGGGAGGTTGGAAGAATGAACCTGGCATTGCCGGAAAGATGGCCGAAGAAACGCTAAGGACTCAAGAGTTGCAGAAAGCTTTCGAAAATTTATAAATGGTAAAGTGAAACTGTGCCCATGGTTAGGATTTTATAGACAAAGAGGACAGTCGAAGGGACGGTTCAATCTGAACCATCGAAATGAAAGCATTCTGATCCGGACCGTTGAGATGAAACGTGCGGAACTGCAGCAGACGCAATGATGAAATATCCTGAAAAGCACTTTTCAGAGAAAGCAGACACAGAGAGTCAGGCACGGGTACTGATGACGTCACTCCATTATCTGCTGCATTTAATGCACTAGAGAATCGAAGAGACCTTTGGATATAGCAGTTATCCATAAAACCCTGAGGAAACGTAGAGGAGAAGACTGATAACTTTAAGTAACTGAACCAAGGAGTAGATCCCCGACTCTAGTATTGGAAAAATCGAGAGTTGGAAGACACGACGAACTAAAAGTCCCTCATGTCTTGGGGGCAAATGATGGGTCCGATTATAGCCGACAGGTCCTCTAACGGCAAGGAAACGGCAAACAGGCCCACCAGGCCCAGAGTAAAGGTCACGATGACCTAGGAGAAGGGTCCCGATGAAGGAAGTCCCGACGAAGCAGGGTAGCAGGGTCCCGACAGAGTCGGTCCCGACAGTGGAGCTAGAAGCTCCCGATGAGAAGCCTTTAAGTAGGCCCCGATGATGAATCCCTGATAATGATTGGCCCTGTCACGATGACGAGGGGCCCCGAGCGGTGACACAACAAGATAACTCTAGAGTCCCCGACGGGAGTCGGGACTCGTTACCAGAGGATAAAGCCAAGATATGCGGGGCGTGGCCGAGATATACGGAACGTGGTTAAGATACACGGATCGTGGCCGAGATACGCGGGGCATGGCTAAGATACGCGAGATCATGTACGAGATAAGCGGGATACGGGCTAACCACCCCTAACGGTTCGCCAGGTACCTGAGGCACCTCCTTGCCTATAAAAGGGCAGGAGGTCACCTCAGATCACTTACGTTGAAATTGAATACTTTTGATATCTGTTGCTTGCCAGTCAGACGAGGTACTCATTTAAGCATCGGAGAGGGATTCTGGGTCACCGCCCGGTCTATCCCCTCTTGCAGGATTGCGTGGAGCAAAGGAGTCAGGATTGCCGTCAAGATCCGTGCCGGAGTTCCACCGTGATCCAACATTAGGTAATTTAGGATTCTAGTTAGCCTTAATTAACTAGTGGCGACTCTTTCAAAACGAACGTTTTCAAAACTCAATCGCCTTAGGTTAGATTTTAGGTCTGACAATTTGGCGACTTCACTGGGGACGTTAGAGGGTTCTGGCTCATTATATTCACTTATTTGCCATGTTTTTTAATTTAATTTCATTCTTTTTTTCTCTTGATTAATCTAACTTTGTTTTTTTTTTTTTACAGGTACAAAGTTTAGTATTTAAACTTTTTTTTCTTTTTTGTGGCATTGTTTGAATTCGCACACACCACTTTAGTGTAGTATCCAAAATGCCTAAAACCCAGGGCAACCAGGAACCCCGGAGAGTTAGTAAGGGTACGACCGCGCGGCTGAGCCTCCGGAACGACTCGGAGCAACTCTACTTGCTTGTGAAGGTCCTGTGATCCCTATGATGGGGAGAGGAAACCACATTGTCGGGAACCTATCAGTGGAACCTACCTTGTAGAGCAAAGCCACACATTTTTTACGCCCCCCTAGCATGTCGTCTTTTATCCGTGTTGTTTTAGGTTATCAGTTATGTAATACTTTTTGTATAACTTTTATTTCTCATGCATTCATCTCATTGCATTTAAAAAAGTAAAAAAAAATTCAACTAAGTAATTAGTCATTTAGTTGTAGAAGTTTTCTTTTCAAACATGTATTTCGTATGCATTGTTTGTTTATAAAAAACCTCCTACCTGATTTTCTTTATTTTAAACATGTGTTTCATACGCATTATTTTCAAAAGAACTTTTCGGGTAAGTTGTAATTTTTGTTAGTGCATCGCATTTGTGTTTCCTTTGAAAAAAAAAATTTAGGAAAATCTTTAGCTATTAGAGCTTCATATTTCGAACGTGCATTCCATATGCAACATTTCAACCTTTTACCTGAATTGTTTTATTTTTAATAATGCATCCAATATGCATTAATTTAAAAAAAAAATTGGATAAATCGTAAGCTCTCTTAGTTTTAGAGCTCTTTGTTTAAAAAACTCTTGTACCTGAATTTTTAATCAAAAGACGTGCATCAAAAAACCTTTTAGGTAAATTCTAAATTTTCTTAGTTGTATAACTTTTATTTTTAAGTTTGTATTTTTTTGCAAAAAAAATTCACCTGATTTTTAATTTTGAGCAACCAATATGCACTGATTTTTTTCCTCGTTAAAAAAACAAAAAAATCTTTTCAGGTAACTTGTAATTTTTCTTATCTGTAGAAATTTCATTTCAAGTATACATCTCATGTATATCTCATAGGCATTGTTTAAGGAAAAACAATTTTTTTGATAGATTGTAAATCTTCTCTTAGTTGTTGAGCTTTTAACTCCAAGCATGCATTGCATTTGCATTTCTTATTATAAAAAAACTTTACCTGGATTTTTCATTTTGTACATACATTCCATATGTGTCATTCAGGTAAACTGGTTGTAAGTTGTAAGTTTCTTATCAGTAAAACTTTAACTTTCGAGCATGCATGAGCATTTAAAAAAATCAAAGTGTCATTCGTTTTTATCCAAGGTGTATTGCTATTTTTCGGCTAGATCGTCACAACCTTCGCATGAGTTAGCGTTTTAAAAAAGAGATTTGATTCTATTTTTTGAGAAAATAGTTTAAATGTGCAGTTGAGTACGACTATTCGAGTTTAAACAAAGGACAATAACATCTTTTTGAAAAAAACTTTGTTTTGAACATCTGTCCTGCGTTTGAGCCAGATAGTGCACTCAGCAAACTCCATGATAGTGTAAAACACCTTAGATCATAAATTTTGATTCCTTTTCAAAAAGTAATAAAAAATATGAAATGACTGACATTAAAGTTTTTCAAAAAAATCATGCATGATTTCTCATATTTTTTACACTGATTTTCCATTCACTCTTTTCAGGTACCCTTGGTTAGGTATCCTACAAATACGAGCTGTGTCGGCCAGATGGGGCAACATAAAGAGAGTAGTTATCCAGTTGCACAAGGCACAAATTGCGCACTCGGGATATCCAACGCTCAGGCACGATGAATTGTACTTGATTTTTCCTTGAGATTTGAGTGTCCCTACTCTTTTTGCATATCAGACGACCATTTCGACGAGGTCGTGGTCACATGAAACGTGACTGCTCCAAAGAACTTACGTGTCGAAAATCCACCTACCATGTGTGGAGTTCATACGTGTCCCCGAACCAAGCCATACATTCGTTTTACGGTGAGGTCTAAACCGGTCAGTGGAAACCAAGGGGCATCTCTCATTGAGATCAGACATGTCCGAATATGGAAAATGTTAAGAGATCATCAAGAATCCCATTCAATTTTCCGATCAATGTAGCTTGAATCGATCATCCGAGTCCTTTTCGGAAAAAGTTCTGAAATTTGAAATTTTTAGTCCGACGCTAGGGACGTGTACTTTCTAGCAGGTGTACATATACAAGTAGCGGAGAGGGAGAATCAGGACATGCAGCAGGTCCAGCCGTATAGCGAGCACATCAGAAAGATCCAGCACCTAGGTAAGAGAAGTTGTGATCAATTTTATCTCCGAAATTTGAGTTTTTCCTTACTCATTGTGCAGCTAGGATAATCGTCCAAATCAAAGCTCATGAAAATCATATCTCCTGCACAACCGTTTGCGACGAGTCTAACCGGCCTGTGCTAACCTTGGGGCATCCCAAGATGAGATTGAGCAATAGCCGGGGCACTTGAGAAGCCGAGAGAAGAAATCATTACCTATGTCATCCATTGTCGTAGGGTTAATCCAGGGTGTCGACACGACCAATATGCTTTGACTCAATCAGCTGAGTCCTTCTCAAGAAGATGATTTGAAATAAAATTTTCCAATTTGCCACTAGGGGCATGTACATAGTTATTGTTGATTATTTTCGATAAATTTTCTTTTTCAAAAAAAGCAAAAAAAAAAAAAAATGCAAAAAAGCGAAAAAAAAAAAAAACATTTTTCTTTAGGGTCACAGCCGTCCTTTAATCGGCTACAGAAAAATAAAGAGAGTGTCCATGCAAATCTTGTGAGACCATGAAGAAATAAAAGGGTCATAGTTGTCCCTAAATCAACTACAAATAAAGAGGGTCTCAGTCGTCCCTAAAACGACTACAAAGAAAATGGCCACAGCCACCCTTCAAATGGCTACATATAAAGAGTGATCCCGCAACATTAAAAATGGGAAATAAGTGAAAGGGCCACAGCCACCCTCCAAATGGCTACAGATAAAAGAGTGACCCCGCGAACCATGTGAGGGCGGAAGAATAAAAAGGGCCACAGCCACCCTTAAAATGGCTACACAAAAAGAGTCATCCCGCGAACCCGGTGAGGGCGGGAAAATAAAAAGAAAGGGTTGCAGTCGTCCCTCTAAGCGGCTACAATCAAAAGAGCGCTCCCGGAACATCGATGGCGGGTATTAAGTGAAAGGGCCAAAACAACCCTCAAAATGGTTACATACAGAGAATGTTTCTCGGATCAGAGACGAGGAGTGAAGGGTTACAACCACCCTCCAAATGGCTACAATCAAAAGAGCTCCTGCAACATTGATGACATGGAGGAAAGGATCTCAGCCACCCTCCAAATGGCTACAAATACTCCCGCATCGAGGCGAGAATAAAGAACGGGCCACAGTCAACCCAAAATTGGCTACTAAAAAAGAGCTTTCGCAACAACAAAGGCGGAAATCAAAGATAGGGCCATAGCCACCCTTTAAACGGCTACCAAATAAAAAGTGCTTCCGCTAGGTTGAAAACCCGAAAGAGGCATGGTTGCAAATTCAGGAATTGAAATCATGGCAAAAGGAGAGAAAGTAAAAAAAAGGAGGGGCACGGTCGGAAATCTCTCAATTGGCCGTGGCAAAAGAAGAGAAAAAAGAGAAATTCTCAACAAAAAAAAAAAAGAAGAAGAAAAAAGAAAAAAGAAAAAGAAAAAACAAAAAACAAAAAACAATAAAGAAAAAAGAAAAAAGATCCCGCTAAGTTGTCGCACCATGCGCAATTTAGGCAAATATTAGGGACAAACATTCGTGCGCCTGGGTATTATCTACGGTACAGCGTTTTCCAAGTCAACTTCACGGCAAGCGGGACGGTTACAGTCTGCTCTCGCGAGTCACCATTCAAGGATGAGTAGGATTGTTACAGTCTGATCCTACGAGTCAGCTTCATGGCAAGCGGGACGGTTACAGCCTGTTCTCACGAGTCACCATTCCAAGGATGAGTAGGACTGTTACAGTCTGTTCCTACGAGTCAACTTCACGGCAAGCGGGACAGTTACAGTCTGCTCTCGCGAGTCACCATTCAAGGATGAGTAGGACTGTTACAGTCTGTTCCTACGAGTCAGCTTCATGGGAAGCCGGACGGTTACAGTCTGCTCTCGCGGGTCACCATTCAAGGATGAGTAGGACTGTTACAGCATGTTCCTACGAGTCAACTTCACGGCAAGCGAGACGGTTACAGTCTGTTCTCGCAGGTCGCATTCCAAGGATAAGTAGGACTGTTACAGTCTGTTCCTACGAGTCAACTTCATGGCAAGCGGGACGGTTACAGACTGCTCTCGCGAGTCACCATTCAAGGATGAGTAGGACTGTTACAGTCTGTTCCTACGAGTCAAATTCACGGAAAACGGGACGGTCACTATAGGAGTACGATGTAAATCATGGTGCTTAAGTGATGCCAAGCATGCTCACAAAGTGCATGTGCACCTGCCCTTGTCTTATTGTATCATTAGTTTCCTGCACCCTAGTTTGTCTATATATAGTTTGTACTTAGTATCTTGTAACCCTAGTAATCAATGAATATATTTTTCATTTACATGGTATCAGAGCTAAGGATGGAGGCGCTGTCTTGGCCATGAAGAAACCTTGAATTTCTTCAAGTTTCTTCTTGGATTCAGCTTGGGTGCTTTGGATTCGAGTTTGGGTGCTCTTTTGATTACTCATTTCTGTTGGTTTGTGTCATCCCTTGCCCAAGAATGGCTGTGTGTAAGTTCTCTTCCTAGATCTACTTCAAGTTCAGCTGATTTGAAGCTAGGGTCTAGACTTGTGTTTGGACTGAGTTGCTATTGCTTAGTTCTTGGTTTTATTGAGCTGTGGATTCTCATTTTCGTGGCTGGTTTTGTTGGATATCTTGAGTTCAAGCTTGAGGAATTCTGGGTTTGTGCCATAGCTGTTCTTAGCCGTTGTTGAAGTTCATGTTTTGTTCTTGAGCTTGGTGGTGTTTGATCTATTTGGAATTTTGGATTTGGTTACATTGGAGTTGTTGAATTCTGATTGATCCATCATTGGGATTGATTATATGGTGACTATTTCGGATTGGCTCTTGATTTCTGGACAGATTTGGTTATTGTTTTGCAAGCTGGCCAGTTTTGTCCTATTGACAACTAGATTGTGTACTAGTTTTGTTTCACTACAGCTGTTTGGAATTCAGTTTTGCTAAGCATATTTGAGGGATATCTGGCTGTTTCTTGTTGTGGAAGTTATTTGGTGACCTTGCTTGATTATTTGCTGAGCAAATTCGTGACTTTTGGACTATTTCTTGGAGTACAAGTTACCTTGTGACCTTATTAATTCAAGATGGCTCAAGACATTGGTGTTGATGATCCCCTCTACATACACCCATCAGACACAACAGGGCATATGCTCATTCCATTCCAATTGCAAGGTTCTTCTAATTACCATGCGTGGAGCACATCTATTAAGGAGGGATTGTTGGTGAAAAACAAGATTGGATTCATTGATGGAACCTTTACAAGGATGAGTCTGCCAATCAATCACAGACTCAAATGGGACATGTTGCGTCCTGGATGAACTGGGTCGTAGGGACGCGTCTGTCTGAATGGTTGAGCGGGTTTTTGGGCTGTCACCCTTCGTCTGGAAGAGGTTTTCGCCATGTGCTACTGACGAGTGTTCGGTTTTATCGCTGAATCACGGAAAGGAATGTGTCTCAAAAGGCGGTTGTGTCTCAGGATGCGTCTGAGTCTCAAAAGGCGGTTGTGTCTCAAGAGCCGTCTGAGTCTCGGGAAACGATGGTCTGTGCACAAGTCCGAACGTCCGGGGCACCGATTCCTGCACGAAGGGCCAGTACTAGCACGCAGAGGGGGGGTGGTGCTAGTGGAGCCCTCTCCGATGCCTAAGTCACTATAGGGCTTAAAAAGGTAATTCTAGAGAGAGAAAGTATTTATAGAGAGAAGTCAGAGCTCAAAATACCAAAGTTGGGCAATGAGAGGATGTGTGAAAATGGGTGGCCAAGGCCTCCTATTTATAGGCTTCCTTGGGACCGGACCCGGTTTTAAAGCGGTTTGATGACGGTTCGAAAGCAAGCGGTAACCGTAATCAATATCGGCAATATGTGAAATTGACTTCTCTACACATAACGGTAATCGCGTAAACGGTAATCGCGCAATACCCGTAGTGCAATCCGGACCTCGTCGAATTTGGGCAACCGGACCGTTTTGACCCTTGGGAGACGTTTTTGAAGCCGTGATGTGATTTTTGATGTGTTTACGAGGTCCGAAATATAAATACGAACTCGAATTGGGCACATATCCATCACTTGCCCCCGAGTCAAGTAACGGTTTAAAACCTTTCTTGACTCTATTTTAAGTTAGGATACGCGTCTGTTGGATCACGGTTGGAACTCCGGTGCGGTCTTGACGGCGATCCGAACTCCTTTGCTCCACGTAATCCTGCAAGAGGTGATAGACCGGGCGGTGACCCAGAATCCCTCTCCGATTCTTAAATGAGTATCTCGTATGGACTGGCAAGCAGTAATCTCAAGTATTGTATCTCAAAAACGTAGTGTGATCTGAGGTAACCTCTGCCCTTTTATAGGCGGAGAGGTACCTCAGTTACCTGGTTGAACCGTTGGGGTGGTTAGCCCGTATTCCGCGTATCTCGGGCACGATCCCGCCTATCTAGGCCGTGATCTCGCTTATCTCGGCCACGCCCCACGTATCTCGGCCTCAACCTCTGATAGCAAGTCCCGATTAATATCGGGGACTCCAGAGTTATCTCATTGTGTCACCGCTCGGGGCCCCTCGTCATCGTGACAGGGCCAATCATTCTCAGGGATTCATCATCGGGGCCTACTTAAAGGCTTCTTATCGGGAGCTTCCAGCTCACCTATCGGGACCGATTCTGTCGGGACCTTTCATCATCGGGACTCCCTCTGTCGGGACCCTTCACCTTGGTCTTCTTGACCTTCATTTTAGGGCCCAGTGGGCCTACTCACCGTTTCCTCGCCGTTAAAGGGCCTAACGGCCATAGCGAAGCCCATCCTTTGCCCCAAGACATGAGGGACTTTCAGTTCGTCGTGTCTTCCAACTCCCGACCTCCCGACATCGGAGTCGGGGACCTTTTCCTTGGCATAGTCACTTGATACAAATCTTCTCGTTCACGCTTCATCGATGCCTTGAGGATAACCACCAAATCCGAGAAGACTCCTCGGTTCCCCTGCCATTAAATGCAGCAGATAACGAAGCGACGTCTTTTGGCAGCCGTGCCTGATTTTTCGCGCCTACTTTTTCTGAAAATGTGTTTTTCTGGCCGTTTCATCATTACACCCGTTGCCATTCTACACGTTTCATCTCAACGGTCCAGATCAAAACGCTTCAACTTCGACGATTCAGATCGAAGCGTCCTTTCGACTGTCCTCTTCGCCTATAAAACCCTAACCGTGGGCATTGTTTCACTTTCACTGTCTCTGAAATTTCAAAAGTTTTCTGCAACTTCTCTGAGAATTCAAGCTCTGCGATTTCGAAGACTCAAGTGCTTCTCCTGTTCTCCGAACAACTTTCCGGCAACGTCAAGTTCATCCTTCCAGCCTCCAATCATCATGTCTGGTAAGGATTTCTTCCTTGTTACTCGTGTATCTCTTCCTTCATCTTTGCTTAGTCTGTTTGCGATTTTCCGAAAAACCCAATGTACCTTTCCTTGCCATGGTTAATTTCAGACAGTGGATCTGGTTCCGAGGGGAGAAAACCCTTCAACTTTGACTATGCACTCAACGAGATTTCCAGCACTGCTTACGATGCAGCTCTCCGGGAGGGATGCATCACCTCTACCTGGGAACCTCGATTCCCATATCCCTGGCCCCACCTCTCGAGTAACCTTGAGGTTAATCGTCCCCGGAAAGGGGAGGTGTTTGTCTCTACGGGGCAAATATCAGCGGGGATTAGATTCCCCTTATGTGGCAATCTGGTCGAGATGTGCCAGCACTACAAGACGCATCCGACCACCTTCTCTCCCCACGCCATACGCCTGTGAAACGCCTTCCAGGTCCTCTGCTTCCGAAAGAAGTGGGTTTACAGCCTCAAGCTCTTCCGGACCTTCTACGGGATGAACTTCTTATCGGGAGCTTCCAGCTCCACTGTCGGAGCCGACTCTGTCGGGACCTTGCCTCGTCGGGACTCCCTTCGTCGGGACCCTTCTCCTAGGTCATCTTGACCTTCACTCTGGGCCTGGTGGGCCTGTTTGCCGTTTCCTCACCGTTAAAGGGCCTGACGGCTATAGACGCGATCCGACATATCCTGTCTGCTGCTACCTTATCCTCGGGGACTGCCCCCATAGTCAGATACGCGACTATCAGGGTCATCCAGGTGGGCTCTTCCTCCGATCCTGTCTCAATGGTGCACACCTGCGTTGGGTCGATGTTTGATAAGATCACCTTCTCCAGGAAGTGCACCTTCCGATTTTCTTCCAAAGGTGCCCCCAGGGCAAATTTGCTCAAGGCGTCTGCCTCTACGTTCTCCTCCCTCGGGATAGCCTCGATATCGAAGCTTTTGAAGCTCTCTCTCAAGGCTTGTACCTCTTGCAGATACTTTTTCATTATCGGACTCCTTGCTTCGTATCGCCCTTGAACCTGGTTCACGATTAAAGCTGCGTCGCACTTCACTCTCAAGTGATCGATTCCAGTGCCTTTAGCGATTTTTAGGCCCGTGATAAGAGCTTCGTACTCCGCTTCGTTGTTTGTGGCCTTGAATGTTAAAGCCAAGGCGTATCGGAGCGGTTCACCTTCACCTGGTGGTATCAACAAGAAGCCCGCTCCTGATCCGTCTGAACTCGCGGAGCCATCCGTGTACATTTCCCAGATATTTTTCTTGTTTGGCTGTTCTGATTGCTCTGCCCTCTCTGGTTGTACTTTTGTCGGGACTTCCATGGTTGCCCCCTCTACAGGGCCCGCTTCTTCCAGATCGGGGGCTGTAGACTCTGCTATGAAATCTGCTAATGCCTGACCCTTAATGGCTGTTCTCGGAGCGACGTGTATGTGAAACTCGCTAAGCTCTACTGCCCATTTCACTAATCTCCCCGACGCATCCGGTCGGTTCAAAAAATGCTTCAAAGGCTGGTTCGTTAGCACAGTGATCTCATGTGCGTGGAAATATGGCCTTAGCTTCCGAGCAGTAATAATCAACGCAAAGAGGTACTTCTCAACGGCGGGGTAGTTCAATTCAGATTTGGCAAATGCCTTGCTTACATAATAGACGGGGACTTGATTACCCTCGACAATCTTTACTAACACAGAGCTAATGGCAAATTCAGAAACAGCCAAATAAAGGAAGAGCGGCTCGCCTGGAACCGGTTTTGCCAGCGACGGGAGTGTGCGAAGGTGCTGCTTTAGTGCTTGGAACGCTTCTTCACATTTGGCGGTCCATTCGAATTTTTTGTTGGCCCTCAAGACTTCAAAAAACGGCATTGATCGGTCGCTGGCTTTGGACAAGAAGCGGTTCATTGCAGCTAGTCGGCCATTCAGTACTTGCACCTCCCGATGGTTTATCGGGGACTGCATCTCCTCGATTGCCCTCAGCTTCTCAGGATTCACTTCAATTCCTCTCTGACTCACCATGAAGCCCAAGAATTTCCCTGAGTGGACTCCGAAGGCGCATTTCGTCGGGTTCAAGCGGACTTGATGGAGCCTCATCCGCTCAAACGCCATGGTAAGGTTGTGTACGTGGTCCTCGGCTAGTCGGGACTTCACCAGCATATGGTCCACGTAAGCTTCCATGGTTTCTCCCAGCATATCCCAAACAGTTTGTTCACCATTCGTTGGTAGGTGGCCCCAGCATTGATCAACCCGAAAGGCATGACATCGTAGTGGTAGATGTCACTGTCCGCGTAGAACGCTGTGTGGGGAGCGTCTTCCTTGGCCATTTTGATCTGGTTGTATCCTGAGTACGCATCCATGAAACTCAACAGCTCATGTCCCGACGTGGCATCCACCAGCTGGTCGATTCTCGGGAGTGGATAGCAGTCCTTCGGGCAAGCCTTGTTCAGGTCGCGGAAGTCCACGCACATTCGCCATTTCCCGTTAGTCTTCTTCACCAGCACTGGGTTGGCCACCCAAGTTTGGAATCGGAGCTCCTTAATGAACTCGGCGTCGAGCAACCTGCCCACCTCCTGCTGGATCGCAATCTTCTTATCCGTGCCCATCGGACGCCTTTTTTGCGTGATAGGCTTGATCGCGGGGTCTATCTTTAGCTCGTGTACGATCACATCGGGGCTGATTCCTGGCATATCGCTCGGGGACCAGGCAAACAGCTCCTTGAACTCCTTCAACAACTCCACCAATTTTTGGGCTGTCTCCTCAGTCAGAGCAGACCCGATTTTCACCTTCCTCTGGGGTCCGTCGATCTCGAATTCTTTCAGATCTTCTACGGGGGCGGGACGCCCAAACTCTTCTCTGGGATCTGTGTCTGTCTGGAGGACAGTCATGGCCTCTCGCCTCCTCCTCCGGGTGGCATTAACATAGCATTTTCGGGAAGCCACCTGGTCGCCCTTGACCTCTCCGACTCCGTGGTCGGTTGGGAACTTCATCTTCTGGTGCACAGTCGAGGCAACCGCCATTAGAGGATTAATGGTGGTTCTCCCAATAATTGCTTTGTAGGTCCCCGCGGAATCAACCACGACAAACTCCACGTTCCTTCTTTCTGATTTCCACCCGCTACCAAACTCCACTGGTAAGGTGATTACTCCTAGCGGGTAGGAGATTGAGCCAGAGAATCCGACCATCGGGAAGTTTGCCTCCTTTAGATCTTTCTTCGTCTTCCCCATAGCCTCCAGCGCGTCCATGAATAGGATGTCGGAGGAGCTCCCCCCGTCGATTAGAATTCTCTTCATTTCGAACCTGTCTACATCCAAGGTTACCACCAAGGCATCGTCATGCGGAGTCTCTACGCCTATGAGGTCCTCCGACGAGAAGGAGATCACCATCTCTTCTTTCAAGGTCCAGGATCGGGACCTCTTACCCAACACCACTGCTGTGGGGATTCTGGAGGCATAAACTTCTCGGGCGGATGAGGTATCTCCTCTGTTAGGTTATAAAGTCTAGGTCAACGGGTCGTCAATCTAGAATTTATCTCCCACTAATGAAATGTCGGGTTCAGTGCTCCTAGGACTAGTCGTTCTGATCCGTGCCCTTATACTCCCTTGGGGTAGTCGTTCTGATATGTGTCATTCTCTTCTCTCCCTCTGACCTCCTTTCCTTCTCTCCTTCTGACCTCCTTTCCTTCTCTCCTTTCTGACCTCCTGAGGCTTGTACTTCTTACCGCTGGGGCTTGTCCTACTGCTCTATGCTCTTCTGCTTCCTTGGTTCTCTTCTCCTTGCCACCCTGCAAGAGGGGCAATACCAGGCACAGAGGGGGGGGTGGTGCCTGATGAACCCTCTCCGATGCCTAAGTCAGTACGGTTTTAGAGAGATAAAGCTAGAGAGATGTCAGAGCAAAATTGTGCAACTTGCCAAGATGATCCAATGAGTTGTGAAGGTGGGGTATTTATAGGCAACGGTGTCATTAAGGTGGCTTAATGACATCGTTAACCTTTAAACACAATTAATTAACCTTTAAGCACATAATTAAGACCTTAGGATTCGGAGAAGGTAGGCGGAGTGAATCGAGGGTGGGAGTCCGAAAATGGTGCCGGGGCCCTTGGGGGGAGGAGAAATCCGACCCCCAAGGGTAGGGGTTGGGTGAGGGCACCCAACCCCTCCTAGGGAGGATGGGGTTGGCCAACCCCATCCCTCCTAGGGGAGATCGGGTTGGCCGACCCGATCTCTCCTAGGAGAGATCGGGTTGGCCAACCCGATCTCTCCTAGGAGAGATCGGGTTGGTCCACCCGATCTCCCCTAGGGGAGATCGGGTTGGCTGACCCGATCTCCCCTAGGGGAGGTCGGGTGTGGCCACCCAACCTCACCTAGGCGAGTCTGACTCGGCCGGACGGGCGCTTCGGCCTCGTCCGAGCCGTTGGTGTTTTCGCGAAGGGTTCGGGTTGAAGTTTCGATTTACAATCATAAATGTGACGATAAAAATACAACGGTTCGGAAGTCAACGGGTTCAAATTGGGCGTATATCCATCACATGCCCCCGAGTCAACCAATGGCCTAACCCTTGATTGACTCTATTTTAGGATGGTATGACACGCGCAATTTGAAACCGGGGTTTTACCTTCTTTGTCTGAATGTTTGCTTACCCACGGATGCGTGCCTCTGACTCTGCCCCCTGTCTAATGAGATAGAGGAATTGTAAACGTCAGATTAGCACGGACGGTGCCTAGGCACGCGTCCGTCTGAGATAGGAGTAATAAATTTATCTCTGTTACAGGTGCCTACTCAAAAAATACACACTTGCACAGGGGTGCAATACTGATACATCTAAGTGATTCATGCTTCAATTTCATGCCGTGATTTGCCTAAGTGGAGAAAAATTTAATTTTGGCCCAAAATTTTTTCTAAGTATGGGATACTAGAAAATATGCCTATAGGATGTTAACTAGGAGTGAACATGGACATATCATGAACATGAGGATGTGTACTAGCATACATGCAAGTAGGAACATAAGGATGGGAGTGAGTAGAGACATGCTGCGATTGTAGTCATGAATGTATGCATGAATATGTATGTATGTATGGGTTGTGAGTATAAGCATGAGTGATGACATTGACGTACCCGTAGATGTTATCATGAATATGAGCATAAATGCAAAGGTGAGAGCATAGACCTTTCCTTTACCTGAGGGTGGGGACTCTGCCACTCAATGGGACATAACGTTCCGCCTCCCTTGTACTAGCATGAGCATTGTCCATTAACCTCGACCTTCGGCATGTGTATCATTTTTTCTTCATTCGTTGGAGCGTGTGTATAGCTCTTGACCTTTACCCTGCAATTTGTTCCCCATAAAAGTGAGGGTGAAAAAGCTTACAAGCTTTCTTCTTACCGCCGCGAGCGAAGGGGTCTATTGACATGTGTTAAGGGTTGACCCTTCCTTCGGATGTGCTGGAGCGTTGCTCCATTTGGGGAAACTAAAAGTTCGCCCTCTTCCCTTGGTGTTAAGGTTGCCCCCGTAGTAGGCGTATCTCGCCCCTCCATGAGTAAGGGTTGATCTTTGTGTTGGTTGCTTGTATAGATGACTCACTTTTGGGAAGCTTTCTTCTTCAGACAGGGAGACCGTTGAATCAGATGAGAGGGAAGGACCCTCTAGTTCTGCTTATCAGACCAAGAAATTTTCTAAGTCAGGGGTGACTGCTAATGCTTCCAGTACGTTCTTTTTCCCTTCTTTTTTCTTTGTGATATACTTATGATTGTTCTCATGCTGCTTCCTTTTTGTTGTTAGAGCGTTCTTCCTTGGTTACCGAATGGTTCTTGTGGTGGGTGAGAGTTCAAGTCAATCTAAATCCAAGGCACGGAAACCTGACTCTGAGGTCGGGCCCTCAGCTGCCAAGGAGAAGGAAACCGCGAGAGGCTCTCCTTCAAGTGCCTCCTTGCTGACTCCCTCCCATGATAAGGAGGTAGTGGTTGAAGAGGCGCCCTCTTTGCTTGACAAAAGGGAACGACCTGTGGCTGGCGATGGGGTGATCATAGGTCTTGATGTCTCTTCTCTATCCCCTGCCCCCCAGCCGAGGGGCCGAGTCTCAAGTTTATTTCATCTTCATATGGATTTGACGACTTTTGAAGGTGTCTTTGTCTTTCCTATGGGTTATGTTATTAACCCCTGTGTTGAAGATTTTTCTTTTGGTGACGGGTGTGATCATCATCTTACATTGAGGTTCCCCTCTCTTGCCCTGGCTCTGATTAAGATAGCAAATTCTTGCTTTGGAGTTTGGTGGAGACTGCTCCTGAGTTAGCCTCTACTAGTATTGTAGTTGTGATTGTTGTGGGGATCGTTTTGTTATATGCCCTCAATAGTGCTTGTCGTGATTCTTTGCTTGATGGTTGATTTCGTGAGATATGGAGGTTGTCTTCATATAAGTCCATACCTTTGATGAGCGTATGAAGGGTGTTGTTTTTCCTTTTTCTTGAACCTCCTCCTAAGGCTAGGCGTAGCCTTTTGATGTTCGTGGTCGGGATGGTGTCTTTACAATGCATGTCTTTGACAGATGTTTTATGATGTGCTGCCATGATAATCACTTCGGGGTATGTGGGCGTGATAGCCACTTCGTAATGTGTCGGAGTGATAGCCCTTCTGTAGTGTGTGGACATGATAGCCAGTTCAGGGTATGTGGACGTGATAGCCACTTCAAGGTATGTGGACATGATAGCCACTTCAAGGTATGTGGACATGATAGCCACTTCAAGGTATGTGGACGTGATAGCCACTTCAAGGTATGTGGACATGATAGCCACTTCCAGGTATGTGGACATGATAGCCACTTTAAGGCATGTGGACATGATAGCCACTTCAAGGTATGTGGACGTGATAGCCACTTCAAGGTATGTGGACATGATAGCCACTTCCAGGTATGTGGACATGATAGCCACTTTAAGGCATGTGGACATGATAGCCACTTCAAGGTATGTGGACATGATAGCCACTTTAGTGTATGTGGACATGATAGCCACATCACGATGTATGGAGTTGTGCTTTAGTATTCCTTTCTCATTGGAGAGCCTTTATTGCTATAGTTGCCTTTTGTGTAGGCTATGTTTGTTGGGTTAGGTCCCGATGTCTCGTCTTGTCGGATGTTGTATCCTTTATGCTCTTTAGATGTCTCCTTCATGAGTTGTGCTTGACGGTGTTTAAGTCTGTAAGGCAATTCCTCTTCTTGATGGGTCGAGTTTACTTTGGGAGCCTTGAACTTTGGATTTCACGTCTTTGCTATCCTTCTTGGTGTGGTTGGGTTCCTTTGAGATACTTCTTTTGACTTGTGATATGGATGGTAGGATATCTCGTACTTTTCATGATAACCTCTTGTGCTTCTGTATATGATCCTTTGGTCATGGACTTGTACCTTGTATATGCTTTCCTTTCCTTATCTTTCTTTTGTGTTTTCCTTCATGCCATACCTGCCATCTTATCAAGAAAAAACATTATGTGTTCTTTATACAACCTTATTTTAAGATTACTTTCTCATGGGATCCTTCTGAGCATGGTGTGATGATCTCTTCTGATACCCTTACACGGTATACGTTGTACTGTTAGACCAAAGATACGCTCTTGGTGGGCGTCGAAAACTGTTCACGAGACAGGCTCTCGGATGGCACTTAACGTTTCGCAGGATAGGCTCCCGGAGGGCGCAGGTTAGTCCACCGATACCTTCTTGACGGGCGTCAAATCTATTCACGAGACAGGCTCTCGGACGGCACTTAACGTTTCGCAGGATAGGCTCCCGGAGGGCACAGGTTAGTCCACCGATACCTTCTTGACGGGCGTCAAATCTGTTCACGAGACAGGCTCTCGGACGGCACTTAACGTTTCGCAGGATAGGCTCCCGGAGGGCTCAGGTTAGACCAAAGATACGCTCCTGGTGGGCGTCGAACTGGTAGTTTGAAATCTACCTCAAGATACGCTCTTGGGGGCGTCGAACTGGTAGTGTTTTTTCTACCTCAAGATACGCTCTTGGGGGCGTCGAATCTGGTAGGTTGCAAATCTACCTCAAGATATGCTCTTGGGGGCGTCGGATTCGTAGTTTTTGGAAACCACTCTCAAGATACGCTCTTGGTGCGTCGAAGGTCGTAGTGTATAAACTACTCTCAAGATACACTCTTGGGGGCGTCGAAGTTCGTAGTTTTTGGAAACCACTCTCAAGATACGCTCTTGGGGGCGTCGAATCTGTTCGCGGGATAGGCTCCCGGAGGGCACAGGGTTCGTAGTTTTAGAACTACTCTCAAGATACGCTCTTGGGGGCGTCGAATGTGTTCGCGGGATTGGCTCCCGGAGGGCTCATAATATTACCTTATCTTGTGTCCCTTCTCATGTATGGTGCATTTTTGGTATGCTTTTCGAGTCTTTACTTGACTTCTCCTTCTACGATATTGCCTGTTACCACGCTTTTTCTTCAATGTGGGAGATCACCTTTCGAGGGCGATGTTTGTGTGTTGCCAACTTAGGACGAGTTCGTATAGGGAGTCGAGGATGCTTTCCTCTATTTGACCTCTTCTAGGAGAAGTGGTATCGCATGTTATTGTGATCTTCTGCCTCTAATCTCTTCTTTTATACTTAGGTGGACTACCAAGCACTTATTCGTTTGGTGCCCCCCAAGTTGCTTGGTGGTCACACCGCCTTTCATATTTGGCCGTTGAAGGTCCCTTGTTCATTTTCTTGGTTGGGTACCCCTTACGCTCGGGGCTCCCTTGTCTGCCTCTTTGAATGCGATGAGTGTCCCTTGTAGGATCTACTCTTTCTCATGCTTGCTTGTTTCAGTCACAGGTATGGTTTGAATGATGCCTTTGTCGGATGTGTCTTTGGAGGTTGGGTGGAAGAGCTTTTGCTTTGGGTGGGTGGGGGTGATTTTCATTCTCTTGATAACCAGGATGCGGCAGTGTCTGTATCCTAGGGGTGCTTGTAACTTCTTTCCCCCCCTTGCTTGTGCTTTAGGTTGAAAAGCTCTCTCATAGAATGGCGTCTTGAGTTGTTAATCTCATAGGTGTGTTTCAGACTATTCAATCTGATCCATGCTCTTTGCTCGTGCATGGGGGTGTGGGGGTCTGACCGGGCTGTATCTTCTTGGAGTGTTGTGGCACTTAGAGTGCCTTGCCTTTTCCTTCACATTGGAGTATTCTTCAATGCCCTTAGGGGGTGTCCCATTGGTCATGCTCCTCCCACCTTGAATGTTGATTGTAGACTTCCTTCGAATTAGGACTTGAATCTAAAAAGGGCGTTTTCCTTTAGGTTTGCAGGTGATGCTCCCTGATTTTCCCTGGGTTTGTTCCCGTATTGGCTATTCCTTGTTGGATAACTTCATTAGAGGCTGCATTTGTATTGCGTACGTATACGTGTTTGAGGTGTGTTGAGCTGACAAGTCCCTCCTCTTTTGTTTTGTCATAACCTTCATTCATCATGTATTTGGTGTATGGCCTTAGAGGCGGGATATTTTTCTAGTGCCCCTTCTATCGGGGTTCTCCTCTTGATGGGATGCCAGAGTCAAATGTCTTATCATTTGCAGACAAGGTGGTTGATCGGGATGTGCGTCTAGTGTGAAGGTCGATCTTGAAACCTTACTCCCCAAGATTTAGAGCTCTTCTTTGGTTGATCTTGTAGAACTATTATCCTGCCCTAAGGCTCTTGGTAGGAGATGTATCTCCTTTTTCACACTCTAGTTGTTGCACTATCTCCTTTGCTAAACTTGCATCTTTAGAGTTTCTCTCTTGGTGCATGACTTCAATGACCGGATTTTCTACTGATGTTTATTCTATTAGGACTTGTATCCTTGGTTTCCCTCCTTTCTTGTGCGATGGCGAGGGAGTGTTTATGAACACTCAAATGTGTCGTACTTGGTAGAGGTATGCGCCTAATCTTTATGGCGCTGTCTTAAATCTTCGTGTACCTATCTTGATGAACATGTTATTCATTGCATATATGATACGGAGTCCAAGGATCTCCGGGTTAGGATCATATTTTGAGAACAGAGACATAGTCATCTATTAGATGACCTCTTTATCTACGGAGTTTATTTTTGCAAGGATAAATGCAAGGATACTTGTAAGGATACTTGTAAGGATACTTGTAAGGATATGTGTTCCATCCTTTTCCTGGTTCATTTGCAGTGCCGTGTCCCTAATGGGTGTGTTGATGTTCTGACCACCTTTACTAGTAGGGGGTCCCTTGGTATTAGGTATGCCTGACTCTTCTCTAGTATCATCAATGGTTGGTCATGGGAGATGTCTGACGGACTCCTTTCATGTACTATGGTTCTCTTCATGTCAAAGTTGGTGATTCCCTCTCTTATGACTAACATATCATTGTGTGGAAATACTATGTTTTCCATATCCCTTTTTAAAAGCTTGATGATGGTGTCACCGTTCTTCCTTTGCTAGGCTTGGTGTCCTTGAGGGTTTTTGATGGAAGTGTATTCCATTATCTTGGATGAGCTTTCTAAGTGTGGTTGTGTCTCCTGGCTATTTTGTGAAATCATAAAGATCCGCTGGAGGTGTTTGCCTTTGATGGTGGGCGTTACCCATGTGATATGGTTTCCTCCATTTTTTTGAGGGATGTGTTCGCGGCTACCCCCTCTTGTGCTAATGGGCGTTTGTGGGGAGGGCATGTTGTGACTGGTGCCCCCCTTGCATACCAATGCCAGATGGGATCCTTTGACGGGCTTGGCCCTAGGATGCTTAGTGGACGGTTGTAGTAGGGGTAATCCTTCATGGTAGTTCCTCTATAGGATGTTGGGAGTGCTCAACTTATTTTTGTAAGTGAGCTTTCCATCTTGTGATCTTTCCCAGAAACTTGACCTTATAGGTGTTCTTTGGGATTGAGGAATCTGTTGCTTGTGCATCTCTTGATTGTCGACGGCCTTTTACTGATTCTTCTAGTGGTCCACCTGTGTATATATATATCACGGAGCCCGAAGGCGTCCGGTATGGTCATTCTTGGAAAACATGTTGATGTTAAGTATCATAATCTACTCCTTTTAGGGAGTTGACTTGTTATGCAGTTAAATTAAATAAGAGGATATGGGAAGGATATGGGTGTGGGGTGTTGAAATCCCTTGCTTCCTTGGTAATGTAGCTGTCTTCCTCCAGTAGTCTGTGTGTATTCCTTCCACTTGAGGAATATAAGGTCGCATCCTTGCAAGGCGGACTAGGTGGAGGTGTATCCTTCATGTATGCTATGTGTGATCTCACTTCACTATGTCTCTCCATGAGACTTCCCATTGTAGTAGCTATGTGCTGACGTGGTGTGGTACTCTATTAGTTCCCTGTTCAAATCCTTGTCTTTTCAACTCCTCCTCTGTCCTAGGAGGACGTGTGCCAGGGATTGTCATGCACAAGGGGTTTGGACCTGTCGTGCTGTATCATGGGTAGGTGGTTGCTTTATTGTGTTGTTGGGACTATGTCCCTCCCTTAGTGCGGTATATGTCCCTGTTGGGGTACTTGGTTGAATCCATGCCTCCTTGGAGGTCTTGCCTGTCTATCTGCCCCCAGGGGTGTGTATGCCCTGGCATCCTGCTGTGTCTGTTGCTGCCTTGGAGGCACAGACTGCTGCCTTCCCTCTGGGGGTGGCCTTTGGTTGTCTCTCCTTTGTTCTTCTCACTGCCCTGTTCGAGGGTGCAAGTGGTGTTCGTCTTCTGGGACTTGTTCTTCTTCATGCTGGTGTATTGGGATGGCACTCCTTGTTGCCCCCCTGTCCCTATGGCTTCCTAGTCAATGGAGTTGGAGCTGTGGAAGCTTCCTCCCTGCTTGTTAGGCTGGGGTGCCTGTGGGGCTACCTGAGGCTCTGGTGTGCAGGCTGTTTCTCTGGGTTAGGCTGCCTTGCTGGAGGTATAGGATGTCTTTCTTGCCTATTGCCCCCAGGTGGGCGATTATCTCTAGACACTAAATTGTTCGTCTTCGCTCTCGTGATTGTCAGGCTTTCTGTTCGAAGCCCACAGACGGCGCCAAGTGTTAGGTTATAAAGTCTAGGTCAACGGGTCGTCAATCTAGAATTTATCTCCCACTAATGAAATGTCGGGTTCAGTGCTCCTAGGACTAGTCGTTCTGATCCGTGCCCTTATACTCCCTTGGGGTAGTCGTTCTGATATGTGTCATTCTCTTCTCTCCCTCTGACCTCCTTTCCTTCTCTCCTTCTGACCTCCTTTCCTTCTCTCCTTTCTGACCTCCTGAGGCTTGTACTTCTTACCCCTGGGGCTTGTCCTACTGCTCTATGCTCTTCTGCTTCCTTGGTTCTCTTCTCCTTGCCACCCTGCAAGAGGGGCAATACCAGGCACAGAGGGGGGGGTGGTGCCTGATGAACCCTCTCCGATGCCTAAGTCAGTACGGTTTTAGAGAGATAAAGCTAGAGAGATGTCAGAGCAAAATTGTGCAACTTGCCAAGATGATCCAATGAGTTGTGAAGGTGGGGTATTTATAGGCAACGGTGTCATTAAGGTGGCTTAATGACATCGTTAACCTTTAAACACAATTAATTAACCTTTAAGCACATAATTAAGACCTTAGGATTCGGAGAAGGTAGGCGGAGTGAATCGAGGGTGGGAGTCCGAAAATGGTGCCGGGGCCCTTGGGGGGAGGAGAAATCCGACCCCCAAGGGTAGGGGTTGGGTGAGGGCACCCAACCCCTCCTAGGGAGGATGGGGTTGGCCAACCCCATCCCTCCTAGGGGAGATCGGGTTGGCCGACCCGATCTCTCCTAGGAGAGATCGGGTTGGCCAACCCGATCTCTCCTAGGAGAGATCGGGTTGGTCCACCCGATCTCCCCTAGGGGAGATCGGGTTGGCTGACCCGATCTCCCCTAGGGGAGGTCGGGTGTGGCCACCCAACCTCACCTAGGCGAGTCTGACTCGGCCGGACGGGCGCTTCGGCCTCGTCCGAGCCGTTGGTGTTTTCGCGAAGGGTTCGGGTTGAAGTTTCGATTTACAATCATAAATGTGACGATAAAAATACAACGGTTCGGAAGTCAACGGGTTCAAATTGGGCGTATATCCATCATCCTCCAGCAGCAAATCCTCCATGAATCACGTTGATAGTGCCCCGTCTCTCCTTGCGAGCACCGGATGACTCTGGATCGGTTCTCTTCTTCTTTGGGGACCGATCGCGAAATCGGGAACGGGACCGCGATCGGGACCGAGAGCGGGATCGACACCGCTTGTCCCCGACGAATTCCTTGAGCTTCCCCTTCTGGATCAGCTTTTCGATTTCCTTCTTCAGCTCCCGACAGTGATTGGTGTCGTGGCCATTTGCGCGGTGAAATCGACAATAGCGATCTGTGCGGGACCCCAGGAATTCTCCATCTTTCTTCGGGGGGTAACTGGAGATACCCTGTCGTTCCATGACTGTCAGCACTTCCGCCATGGAGCAGTTGAGAGGAATGTCAAAATCCTCCCGCTTATCCTTCCTTGAAGAACGTCTGTCGTTCCTCCGATCCGGACGACCTCGATTTTTGCCACTGTCGGGTTTACCTTTTGACTTACGATCGTCGAAAGGTTTACTTGACTGCTTCCCTTTATTTGACTTTGGGGGTTCCAGTTCTCCCGCGGCTATCTTTGACTCCTGGACATCGATCTGCCGCTTCACCCTCTTCTGTAATGCCTCCATATTCCACACGGCCTTCTCAGCCACGCTGTGCATCAAGTCGGAGCCATAGGGGGCTGTCAGGTTCCGAATGAAGGTACGGATGGTTTCGCCCTCAGAGATTTCTTCATCTATCTCTGCTACGCTGGCTGTGTACCGCTGGAAATAATGAGCCAGCGATTCGTCGGGCCTCTGCACCACCTGGGTCAGGGACCTCACGCTCTTCAATAAACGCCTCCGACCCTGGTATTGCTGAATGAATCGATCGTGCATGTCTGCCCAGCAAGTGATGCAGCCTGGGGGCAGACTAAAGAACCAAGTCAGGGCCCTTTCTCCCAGTGTGTTCGGGAACAACGTACACACTATGTCTTCACTTGGGGCTCTTCCCAGACACGCCATGAGGTGTTTCTGGACGTGGCGAACTGGATCTCCTTCGCCATCATACTCCTTTATCGTGGGGATGACTAGCCCAGGCGGGGCTAGGGTGTCAATGAGTCGAGGAACGTAGAGATGAGTGGATCGATCCCTCAGCTCCGACACCAGCGGCTTCTATTCTCCCATACAGATGTTCACGATCTTTACTACCTGGTCGGGAGTGATGGGACCATTCAGGGGAATGGTCCTGTGCTGTACTGGTCTTGGCCCATCAACCACGAACCTCTCCGTCTGACCGGTCGCCCTACCTCTGTCTTGGCCTCGGGGCGGGGCTTCCTGTGTGTTTCGACCCTCTGTTGGCAGGGTCGCTTCCTCCAACAGGGGCATCTCCTCCTGCCTCCTCGCAGCCTCTCTTCGATCCAAGAGAGCCTCTACAGCCGCCAGAAACATGGACATGGCCTCTGCCACGGCCCTCGTCAAATCTACAGCTGGGGGAGCCTCCTGCCCCCTGTTGTCCTGGTGCTGAGGGGCAACATCTTCGGGATACGATCCATTGTGCCCTCCTGTCTGGGAGAGCTCAGCCGGGGGATGGTTCTGGTTTTCCTCTTGTTCTGGAACTGAATTCAGATTCGTTGCAGCGGGGTGACGGGAACCACCAGATTGTCCCTGTCTTCTGTTCTTGCCAGCCGCCATTGATCGAGTAGAAGGCATGTCAGCTTTTGTTTGCTTCCCACAGACGGCGCCAATGTTGGATCACGGTGGAACTCTGGTACGGACTTTGACGGCAATCCTAGCTCCTTTGCTCCACGCAATCCTGCAAGAGGGGATAGACCGGGCGGTGACCCAGAATCCCTCTCCGATGCTTAAATGAGTATCTCGTACGACTGGCAAGTAATAAACTCAGAGTGTATTCAACTCAACGTAAGTCTTTCTGAGGTGATCTCCTGCCCTTTTATAGGCAAAGAGATGCCTCAGGTACCTGGCGAACCGTTAGGGGTGGTTAGCCCGTATCCCGCATATCTCGTATGTGATTTCGTGTATCTTAGCCATGCCCCGCGTATCTCGGCCACGCTCCGTGAATCTTAACCACGTTCTGCGTATCTCGGCCACGCCCCGCATATCTTGGCTTTATCCTCTGATAACGAGTCCCGACTCCCGTCGGGGACTCCAGAGTTATCTCGTTGTGTAACCGCTCGGGGCCCCTCGTCATCGTGACAGGGCCAATCGTTCTCAGGGATTCATCATCGGGGCCTACTTAAAGGCTTCTTATCGGGAGCTTCCAGCTCCACTGTCGGAGCCGACTCTGTCGGGACCTTGCCTCGTCGGGACTCCCTTCGTCGGGACCCTTCTCCTAGGTCATCTTGACCTTCACTCTGGGCCTGGTGGGCCTGTTTTCCGTTTCCTCACCGTTAAAGGGCCTGACGGCTATAGTCGGACCCATCACCGCTGATGCTGCCGACAAGGACCAAGGCTAACTGCTTATCTTTAGAGTCCTTGTACTTTCCTCATTTTTGTAATCCTCGGGCCTTTGAGCCCTTATAAATATCAGACTTTCTTAGTTCCGATTTCCCATTGCACTTCTCAAAGCGACTTTACTTACTTAAGGCGAAACCTCAACACTTAAGATATTTTCATACATCACTTAAGACGATTTAACTCCATGCGCCACTCAAGGCGACTTAATCTCGTGCATCACTTAAGACGACTTTCTCTCGTGCACCACTTAAGGCAACTTTCTCGTGCACCACTCAAGGCGTCTTTAACAACACTTAGAATAAATCTAAGAATCATGCATCACTCAATACGACTTAATCTCGTGCATCACTTAACACGACTTTAACAATACTTAGAGTAAATCTAAGAATCATGCATCACTTAAGACGACTTAATCTCGTGCACCACTTAAGGCGACTTTTCTCGTGCACCACTCAAGGCGACTTTCTCGTGCACCACTCAAGGCGACTAAATAACGCTTAGAATAAATCTAAGAATAATTCTAACCGGAAGCAACCTCTTTATTCATTGATGGCACAAAATTTGCTTACATCGAATCAAACGATAAATAACATACACCACTTAAGGCGATTTTACATCGGGCACCACTTAAGGCGACTTTTCATCGGGCACCACTTAAGGCGACTTTTCATCGGGCACCAATTAAGGCGACTTCTCACCAAGCATGAAATTTCTTCAAGTGTTCGCAGCTAAAAGAATGCTTCAATGCTCTGCCATCAAGGTCTTCCAACTTGTACGCATTCGGAGCTGGCATCCCCACGACCTTGTAAGGTCCTTCCCATTTTGGTGACATCTTGTTGATTCGATCCAAAAGGGTAAAATCGTTGCGACGCCAAACCAGCTCCCCGACGAAGAATTGTCGGGACTTAACTCGCCGATTGTAATACCTGGTCGTCGCCAAACGCATTCGAGCCTGGACTTCGTCGGCTTCCCGCCTCTTCTCTTCGAGCAAGTCCAAATCCAGACGTCTCATTTCATCATTCGTCAAAGGCTCGTAATATCTCATCTGATGGGATGCCACAGCTACATCCACGGGAGCAACAGCCTCCGTGCCATAAACAAGGCCAAACGGGGTCTCCCCGGTTGATCGTTTGGGTGTCGTTCCAACCGCCCAAAGCACGTTTTCCAGCTCGTTCAACCATTTGCCCTTCAAGGCATAGACCCTTTTCTTCAGGCCATCCATCACGATTTTGTTGGCTGACTCCACCTGGCCATTATTTTGAGCATGGTGGACAGAGGCTGTCCGATGCTCGATGTTCAACTCTTCCAGATACTCCTTCACTTGAGTCCCGTTAAACGGTGGACCATTGTCGCTGATCACCACCTTGGGAATCCCGTATCTGGATACGATATGGGTTTGGAGAAACTTGACGATATGGTTCCCTGTCGTCTTGGCCAACGCCTTCGCTTCTATCCATTTCGAAAAATAGTCAATAGCCACCAGCAAATATTTACACTGACCTTGTGCTTGCGGGAGAGGTCCCACTAAGTCGATGCCCCACTGCGCGAAGGGCCAACACTCCTGATGGACGTCAGATTAGCGGCTGGAGCCACGATGTTCGGGGCGTACCTCTGGCACGCGTCACAGGATCGGACCAACGTCGTCGCCTCCTTGCTCATCGTAGGCCAATAATAGCACAAGTTCAGCACTTTCCTCATAATGGATCGGGCCCCTTCATGACAAGCCGCGACCCCTTCATGCACCTCCTTCAGGATTCGACTTGTGTCGGGCTCAGCCACACACTTCAAGTACGGAGTCGAGAACCAGCCCTTCTTGTATAGCTGATTGTCTAGCATCACGTAATTAGCCGCGATCCGACGTATCCTGTCAGCTACTACTTGATTATCGGGGACTGCCCCCGTAGTCAGATACGTGACTATTGGGGTCATCCAAGTGGGCTCCTCCTCCGATCCTGCTTTAATAGCACACACCTGCGTCGGGTCGGTGGTCGACAAGATCACCTTCTCCAAGAAGTGCACCTTCCGATTTTCCTCCAGGGGTGCCCCCAAGGCAAATTTTCTCAAGGCATCTGCCTCCACGTTTTCCTCCCTCGGGATCGCCTCGATGTCGAAGCTTTTAAAGCTCTCTTTCAAGACTTGCACCTCGCGAAGGTACTTCCTCATCATTGGGCTCTTCGCCCCGTATCGCCCCTGGACCTGGTTCACAATCAGGCCGCGTCACATTTCACTCTCAAGTGAACAACTCCCGTACCTTTGGCAATTTTCAGGCCCGTGATAAGAGCCTCGTACTCAGCTTCGTTGTTCGTGGCCCTAAACTTTAAGGCCAAAGCATATCGAAGCGGCTCACCTCCGCCTGGGGGTATCAATACAAACCCTGCTCCTGATCCATCTGAACTCGAGGAGCCATCCGTGTACATCTCCCATGTATTTTCCTCGTTTAGCTGTTCTGATTGCTCTGCCATCTCTGGTTGTTCCGCTATCGGGACCTCCATGGTTGCCCCCTCTACAGGGCCCGCTTCTTCCAGATCGGGGGTTGTAGACTCTGCTATGAAATCCGCCAATGCCTGGCCCTTAATAGCCGTTCTCGGAGCAAAGTGTACGCGAAACTCACTAAGATCGACTGCCCATTTTACTAATCTCCCAGACGCATCAGGTCGGTTCAAAAAATGCTTCAGAGGTTGGTTCGTCAACACAGTAATCTCATGCGCATGGAAGTAAGGCCTCAGCTTCCGAGCAGTAATAATCAACGCAAAGAGGTACTTCTCAACGGCGGGATAATTCATTTCAGATTTGGCAAACGCCTTGCTTACATAATAGACGGGGACTTGATTACCCTCGACAACCTTCACTAACACAGAGCTAATGGCAAATTCAGAAACAGCCAAGTAAAGATAGAGCGGCTCGCCTGGAACCGGTTTCGCCAACGGCGGGAGGGTGCGAAGGTGCTGCTTGAGTGCCTGGAACGCCTCTTCACACTTGGCGGTCCACTCAAACTTCTTGTTGGACCTCAGGACTTCAAAAAATGGCATTGATCGGTCACTCGCTTTGGACAGGAAGCGATTCATTGCAGCCAGTCGGCCATTCAGCACTTGCACCTCCCGATGGTTTATCGGAGACTGCATCTCCTCGATCGCCCTTAGCTTCTCGGGGTTCACCTCAATTCCTCTCTGACTCACCATAAAGCCCAGAAATTTCCCCGAGTGGACTCCGAAGGCGCATTTTGTCGGGTTCAAGCGAACCTGATGAAGCCTCATCCGCTCAAACGCCGTGGCTAGGTTGTGCACATGATCCTCAGCTTGTCGGGACTTCACCAGCATATCGTCCACGTAAGCCTCCATGGTTTTCACCAGCATATCTCCGAACAGCTTGTTCACCATCCGCTGGTAGGTTGCCTCGGCATTGATCAGTCCGAAAGGCATGACATCGTAATGATAGATGTCGCTATCAGCATAAAAGGCAGTGTGGGGGGCGTCTTCCTTAGCCATCTTGATCTGGTTATAGCCCGAGTACGCATCCATGAAGCTCAACAGCTCATGTCCCGACGTGGCATCCACCAGCTGGTCGATTCTCGGGAGCGGGTAACAATCCTTCGGGCAAGCTTTATTCAGGTCGCGGAAATCAACACATATCCGCCACTTCCCATTGCTCTTCTTCACCAGCACCGGGTTAGCAACCCAAGTCTGGAATCGGAGCTCCTTGATAAACCCAGCATCGAGCAACCTGCCCACCACCTGCTGGATCGTAATCCTCTTCTCTGCGCCCATCAGACGTCTTTTCTACGCGATAGGCTTGATCGCGGGATCAATCTTCAACTCATGTACGATTATATCGGGGCTGATTCCTGGCATGTCACTCGGAGACCAGGCAAACAGCTCCTTGAACTCCTTCAGTAGATCGATCAATTTTCGGGCTGTCTCCTCGGTCAGAGCAGACCCGATTTTCACCTTCCTCTGAGGCCCGTCAATCTCGACCTCCTTCATGTCCTCCACGGGGGCGGGACGCCCAAACTCCTCTCTAGGATCAGCATCTGTCTGGAAGACAGACATAGCCTCTCGTCTTTTCCTTCGGGTGGCGTTAACATAACATTTCCTGGAAGCCACCTGGTCGCCCTTGACCTCTCCGATTCCATGGTCAGTCGGGAATTTCATCTTCTGGTGCACAGTCGAGGCAACTGCCATCAGGGGGTTGATGGTAGTTCTCCCGATAATCGCGTTGTAGGTCCCCGCGGACTCAACTACCACAAACTCCACGTTCCTCCTCTCCGATTTCCACCCGCTACCAAACTCCACTGGTAAGGTGATCACTCCTAGCGGATAGGAGGTAAAGCCAGAGAATCCGACCATCGGGAAGTTCGCCTCCTTCAGGTCCTTCTTCGTTTTCCCCATGGCCTCCAGCGCATCCATGAACAGAATATCGGAGGAGCTCCCTCCATCGATCAGAATCCGCTTCATCTCGTATCCATCCACATCCAAGGTCACGACCAAAGCGTCATCGTGTGGAGTCTCCACGCCTACGAGATCCTCCGACGAAAAGGAGATCACCATCTCTTCCTTCAGGGTCCAGGATCGGGACCTCTTACCCAGCACCACTGCAACGGGAATTCTAGAGGCATAAACCTCCCGGGAGGACGAGGTATCACCTCCCGCGGCAAATCCTCCGTTAATCACATTGATAGTGCCCCGCTTCTCCTTACGGGCACCAGAAGACTCCGGGTCAGACCTCTTCTTTTTTGGGGACCGATTGCGGGATCGGGAACGGGACCGTGACCGGGATCGAGAACGGGATCGACACCGCTTTTCCCCGACAAACTCCTTAAGCTTCCCCTTCTAGATCAACTTTTCGATCTCCTTCTTCAGCTCCCGACAATGATTGGTGTCGTGACCATTTGCGCGATGAAATCGACAGTAACGATCGGTGCGGGATCCCAAAAATTCTTCTTCCTTCTTCGGGGGGTACCTGGAGATACCCTGTCGCTCCATGACCGTTAACACCTCCGCCATAGAGCTGTTGAGAGGAATGTCATGATCCTCCCGCCGGTCCTTCTTCGAGGAACGCCTATCATCCCTCCGATCAGAGCGGCCTCGACTCCGACTGCTCTCGGATTTATCCTTCAAATTGCGCTCGTCCAAGGGTTTGACCGACTGCTTTCCCTTATTCGACTTCGGGGGCTCAAGCTATCCAGCGGCTATCTTCGACTCATGGACATCGATTTTCCGCTTCACCCTCTTCTGCAACGCCTCCATATTCCACACAGCCTTCTCAACCACGCTGTGCATCAAGTCAGAACCGTAGGGAGCTGTTAGGTTCCGAATGAAGGTACGGATGGTCTCACCCTCCGAAATCTCCTCGTCAATCTCCGCTACGATGGCAGTGTATCACTGGTAATAGTGTGTCAGAGACTCATCGGGCCTCTGTACCACCTGGGTCAGGGACCTCACACTCTTTAACAGACGTCTGCGACCCTGGTACTGCTGAATAAAGCGGTCGTGCATATCAGCCCAGCAAGTGATGCAACCTGGGGGCAGACTAAAGAACCAGGTCAGGGCTCTCTCACCAAGTGTGCTCGGGAACAGCGTACACACGATATCTTCATTCGGGGCTTTGCCCAGACACGCCATAAGGTGCTTTTGGACATGACGAACTGGATCTCCCTCGCCATCATACTCCTTAATCGTGGGGATACCCAGCCCTGGCGAGGCGAGGGTGTCTATGAGTCGAGGAACGAAGGGATGGGTGGATCGATCCCTCAGCTCCGACACCAACGGCTTCTGCTCTCCCATGCAGATGTTCGCGATCTTCACCACCTGATCGGGGGTGATGGGACCATTAAGGGGAATGGTCCTATGCTGCACTGGTCCTGGCCCATCGACCACAAATCGTTCTGGTTGAGTGGACTCCCTACTCCTGCCCTGGCTTCGGGGCTGAACCTCTGCTGGTGGGGGCGCTTCCTCTTCTAGTGGGGGCATCTCCTCTTGCCTCCTCGCAGCCTCTCTCCGATCTAAGAGAGCTTCCACGGCTGCCAAAAACATCGGCATGGCCTCCGCCACAGCCCTCGTCAGGTCCGCATTTGGAGGAGCCTCCTGCTCCCTATTCCCCTGGTGCTGAGCAGCAGTATCTTCAGGAGCTTCATTATGCTCCCCTGTCCGGGAAACCTCAGCAGGGAGATTCTGGCCCTCAACGCGCTCCGGTGGTGAATTCAGAGTCGTCCCAGCAGGATGACGGGAACCACCAGATTGTCCTTGTCTTCTTTTCTTGCTAGCCGCCATTGAACGAGTAGAAGGCATATCAGCTTTTTGTCACGTTCCCACAGACGGCGCCAATGTTGGATCACGGTTGGAACTCCGGTACGGTCTTGACGGCGATCCGAACTCCTTTGCTCCACGTAATCCTGCAAGAGGGGATAGACCGGGCGGTGACCCAGAATCCCTCTCCGATGCTTAAATGAGTATCTCGTATGGACTGGCAAGCAGTAATCTCAAGTATTGTATCTCAAAAACGTAGTGTGATCTGAGGTAACCTCTGCCCTTTTATAGGCGGAGAGGTACCTCAGTTACCTGGTGAACTGTTGGGGTGGTTAGCCCGTATTTTGCCTATCTAGGCCATGATCTCGCTTATCTCGGCCACGCCCCGCGTATCTCGGCCACGCCCCGCGTATCTCGGCCTCAACCTCTGATAGCAAGTCCCGATTAATATCGGGGACTCCAGAGTTATCTCATTGTGTCACCGCTCGGGGCCCCTCGTCATCGTGACAGGGCCAATCATTCTCAGGGATTCATCATCGGGGCCTACTTAAAGGCATTTCATCGGGAGCTTCCAGCTCACCTATCGGGACCGATTCTGTCGGGACCTTTCATCATCGGGACTCCCTCTGTCGGGACCCTTCACCTTGGTCTTCTTGACATTCATTTTAGGGCCCAGTGGGCCTATTCACCGTTTCCTCGCCGTTAAAGGGCCTAACGGCCATAGCGAAGCACATCAGCGTCCAATTTGAGCTTGACGCTAACCTTCCGGTTTTGATTGTTGGTTGGACGTAGAAGTCTTGATTTCGTCCGTCCTTTGATTTTCCGACCGAGTGACTTTATTTCCTGTCATCACGGTTAGTGCAATAGAGAATGCGCATATGTAACATAAAAACATGATTACCGTTAGGGATATAAGCAATTATCAATACATCATGCGGACATGCTTTTATCAACGTGTATGCACAAGTAACGGTCATGGCAAGAACGCAATTACGCGATGTTAGAAATATAATCCGTATACTTCTAAAACGACATAGCGATTATGAAATCATGCATCATCCGATATGAAAACATGCATGTAGAATGACGAGTTTGATACACGCAATACCAAAACAATCATGTATGTAGAAGCAAGTACTTAGAAGAGGGTGGAGTATACCGTAAGCTCTTAGGCGTGGGTGTAGATGAATTACTCCTTTAATCCTTATCACCAAGGAATCTTTTGGGATATGTAATTACACTAATCCCCAATCATTCTTCCAGCTCTTTGGGAATTCATTCTTTCTTCTTCTTTGCAGGTAATTGCTTCACCATTTCTAGAAACCATTTGTGTGTTCATAGTTTCTTCACCGTCGTAAACCTTAGGTGCATCCCGAAAGTTTAGTGTTTGATCCTTGACTTGTTTTCAGAAATTGACACCACCAATCGACTTAGATTTCACGAGGATTCCAGTGCCGCCTTCGGAATCGCCAGACGACGCCGGACGCGACCTCACGCGCCGCCGCGTGAGTATTACATTGCCGGCGTGTGTAACCCACGCGCCGCCTTCCCGTGCTCCGTTCGCCGCGGTCCTTACCTTTCTGAAATCGTCTCGATGAGGGGAGTCCATTGTGATACTTTTCGTCACATTTTGAGGTAGTCCGAAAACTCGATTTTACAGGACAGCTTCGACTTGATTTTGAATGTTGCCGTATTGTTGTTCGTTTGAGCTATTTGTCGTTGTTGTGGTATAAAGCTGCTCAATGGTGTTTGTATGTTGAATAATTGCTGGTTGGTTGTCGTTGCTATCGCCTTTAGTTCATGCCTTAGACGATTTTTTACCTCCGTGGATAGTTGTGGTAAAATTCCCCTATTGGATGTATTGCCCCCGTGCCTTCGCGTAGGGGCCTTTTGGTTGGTTCGTGCAATTTTTTCCCTTGACGGGCTTGTTGGTTGTCAGGAATTGCCAAACGTCTTTGGGAGTAGTCGTTCGTTGCCTTGATGCCTTAGAAAAATATTTTTCCTAAGTGTTGTCGTGTTTGCTCTTCGCTGTTCGTCACATTAGTCGCACCGCTTGCATGATAGCTTCTTGGGACGTTGGCCACTTTTGTTACACGTATCAATTTTGCTATGCGCGTTGACTTTGCTATGCGCGTTGACTTTGCTATGCGCGTTGACGCTAATGGTTGTATGTTGGTAATGATAGCTTAGGCGATTTATTGTTGAGCATCATGTATAGACCGTCAGTCATTGTCTGCAAGCATGTCAAAACACATAGAAAATATTTAAACGATATCTAATGCTTGTTACCATAGATGTCGTCGTATGAGCTTTGTCGATGAGCGTCGTAGGTGTGCTTAGGAGACATAGCTACTTGTTGTATGCAATCCATCTTTGTCGACATGTATGTACGTACATGGAAACACTTAGAATATATTTTTTCCTTGTTGACATGCATGCTTGTCAACATGTATGTACGTACATGGAAACACTTAGAAAATATTTTTTCCTTGTTGACATGCATGCTTGTCGACAAGTATGTACGTACATGGAAACACTTAGAAAATATTTTCCCCTTGTCGACATGCATCCTTGTCGACATGTATGTACGTACATGGAAACACTTAGAAAATATTTTCTCCTTGTCGACATGCATCCTTGTCGACATGTATGTACGTACATGGAAACACTTAGAAAATATTTTCTCCTTGTCGACATGCATCCTTGTCGACATGTTTGTACGTACATGGAAACACTTAGAAAATATTTTCTCCTTGAGACATGCATCCTTGTCGACATGTATGTACGTACATGGAAACATTTAGAAAATATTTTCTCCTTGTCGACATGCATCCTTGTCGACATGTATGTACGTACATGGAAACACTTAGAAAATATTTTCTCCTTGTCGACATGCATCCTTGTCGACATGTATATACGTACATGGAAACACTTAGAAAATATTTTCTCCTTGTCGACATGCATCCTTGTCGACATGTATGTACGTACACGGAAACACTTAGAAAATATTTTCTCCTTGTCGACATGCATCCTTGTCGACATGTATGTACGTACATGGAAACATTTAGAAAATATTTTCTCCTTGTCGACATGCATCCTTGTCGACATGTATGTACGTACATGGAAACACTTAGAAAATATTTTCTCCTTGTCGACATGCATCCTTGTCGACATGTATGTACGTACATGGAAACACTTAGAAAATATTTACTCCTTGTCGACATGCATCCTTGTCGACATGTATGTACGTACATGGAAACATTTAGAATAAATTTTCTCCTTGTATGTACACTGTATGTGCGTATTTGCCCCCGCACTTAGAATCTTTTCACCATCCCTGGCTATGTATGCTGTATCCGTATGCTTGATGCGAACACAGGTTATATGCCAACTCCTGATAATATGCTGACACATGGTTGTATGCTAATAGCTTGCAATATGCTGACTGTCATCCTGAGCAAAGTACTTAGAAAATATTCCTCCATTGTAATCTTGTATGCTGCGAGTATGAGCTCGATGTTGTCATGTAAGGTTAATGTGTTGAAGAGGTTGCCCCCCTTGCGTAATGCTTGTTACTTGTTGCACGAAGACTAACGAGTCTTGTACGTACATTGTTGTCTCACATGGAGCGTCCGTTGCATAAATGCTTGCATAAGTGTTGATGCGTGTTTACGCACTGACTGGATTGTTGGTTGCATTTTCCAGGATATCAGATCTTGCTTTCTTCTTGTCAGAATTAGTTTTCCCACGGCTGTTACCATGAGTAAGTCCACTATCTCCATCGAGTGCCCCCGCTACTCTGGAGTCTTCGGACACGGTCGCGGTAAAGGGCTTGTGAGTAAGATGTCTCATTGTATCTTCTTTGAACTTGTTAATTTTCCAAGTTATTGCTTTCATGTTGTTGAACGCGTGGCTGCAGTTTCTGTTTTTAGCACAATTCTCAAAAGATCCGACGCAGGGGCGCTTTCCTCGAGCGATTCTTAGTTCTTTATGCCGAGTACGACCGTGCTAATTCCTTCTTGTAATAAAGAGAATAGAGTTGAGGGTCTTGCGGTGGTGTTTTCTGCCCCCGGTTGAGGGACCGGCCCAAGGAGGAGCGTTACTCCTATTGAGGTAAGTGTTTGTTGATTGCTGATTTTGATGCACGTATTGCTGATTGTCGCCCTTATGTTGACGAGCTATGTTGTGTCGAATGTTGAAACAACCATTCTTGTCGTGTCCTTTGTGTGGATGACGACATTGCATTTGATGTTGACATTATGAACTCTTTGCCATAGGTCCTTAGAGATGATGTTAACTCTTGGTTGGTGTCAGGCTGTCTGCTTCCAACATGTTGAACCCTTTGTGAATGGGTTGATGTTGTGTTGATAATTCTTTGTTCATGCCTTTGCTTGCATGATATTTCGTCACCTGGACCTGTTTTCAGTAATAATCATGTGATAACTTGTTAGTAATATTTCATACCTTGAGTTATCTATGCCGTCCATATGCTTTGGACTTGGAAGATAGGATAGATATCCTTAGATGATGAACATGATGTCCGTAGTTGCGATTGTATGTCGCTCATTGTTAAGTTTTATGATCGCCCCTCTTGGTTAGATTCCAAGGTATGGCAAGATGGATAGAGCATAGGATGTTGCGACTTGCGCATTGTAGGTTTTTGTTGGATGTGGATGACTAGTAATCATAGATGTAGTCTCCGAAGCCGTGACCATTAGCCACTTCTTGGTTGATGACTTGAGATGCTCTCCTGATTGCTTGTGATGGATATACGCCCAATTTGAACCCGTTGACTTTCGAATCGTTGTATTTATCATCCCATTAATGATTATAATTCGAAACTTCAACCCGAACACTTCGCGAAAACACCAACGGTTTGGACGAGGCCGAAGCGCTCGTCCGGCCGAGTCAAACTCACCTAGGTGAGGTTGGGTGGCCACACCCGACCTCCCCTAGGGGAGATCGGGTCAGCCGACCCAATCTCCCCTAGGGGAGATCGGGTGGACCAACCCGATCTCTCCTAGGAGAGATCGGGTTGGCCAACCCCATCCCCCCTAGGAGGGGTTGGGTGGCCTCACCCAACCCCTACCCTTGGGGGTCGGATTTCCCTTCCCCCCAAGGGCCCCGACACCATTCTTGGACTCCCATACTCGGTTTATTCCGCCTACCTTCTCCGTATCCTAAGGTCTTAATTATGTGTTTAAAGGTTAATTAACTGTGTTTAAAGGTTAATGATGTCATTAAGCCACCTTAATGACACCGTTGCCTATAAATACCCCACCTCCACTATTCATTTGATCATCTTGGCAAGTTGCACAATTTTGCTCTGACATCTCTCTAGCTTTATCTCTCTAAAAACCGTACTGACTTAGGCATCGGAGAGGGTTCATCAGGCACCACCCCCCCCCCCTCTGTGCCTGGTATTGCCCCTTCTGCAGGGTGAAGGAGAAGAGAAGCTAAGGACGGAAAGACACGAGTTAAGACAGCACAACCCGAGAGAATCAGATCCGCGACATCTCCAGTGAGGAACGAGATTTGAGTCGACCGCCCGTTGACCCTTAACTCGGAACCTAACACTTGGCGCCGTCTGTGGGCTTCGGACAGAAAGCCTGGCAATAACAAGAGCAATGACGAACAGCAGGGTGTCTAGGCACCACCGCCCACCTGGGGACAATAGGCGAGGGAGGCAGCCTATACCTCCAGGGAGGCAGCCTAACCCAGGGAAAATGCCAATGCAACAAGAACCTCAAGGACCCCCACAGCCTCCTCAACACAACCACCAAGAGGGAGGACCCTCACGCCCAGGTGGGGCTGAGTCCTCCACAGCCTCAACCCCTTTGGCAAGAAGGCCATAGAGAGAAAGGGAGCAACAGAGAGAGCAGCGGGGAGTGCCATCCCAACACACAGCACCTCCTGAGGGATATTACTACGAGGCGCAGCCCCAAGGATACCCGTATGGGATGCCGGGCCAAGGGAATAACAACCGCGCCCACACAACATACACAAGGCCGGTATACACCCAGGGGACAAATACAGAAGCTCATGAAGAGGAACAGATCCCAACGGAAGAGCACCACTCGCACCCCCGAGCAGGGCAGCGAGAGGAGCAAAGAAGAAATTACCAGGAGCCACCCCCAGAGGGAAGGCAACAATTCGTGCCTCCTAGGCAACAGCAGAGCCCCAGGGCTTACACCTCACTGGGGGAGGAAAGACAAGCAAGACCTCCAAGGAGGCAATAATTCTATGAAGCACCCCAGCAGGGACACCAAGGATACACCTACAGTCCGTATCAATACGGACAAGGGATCCCGGCAAGCCCTATCTATAACTACGGAGGCTATCAAAGAAATTACACTCCGACACCGATATTGATCACTCCGGAAGAAATAGAGGCAATGATAACAAGGAAAATGAACGAGTCAAAGAAACATAGCTTGCATTGTCTAAGTGACAAAACGAACCACCCTTTCACAAGGGAATTGGAGATGAGCAAGGTGCCGGAATCCCTGCATACGGTCCAGATTGCAAAATACAATGGCAAGGGAGACCCTTTAGAGCATATTCAACAGCATGAAGCCTCATTATTTGGGAGAACTACTGATGAGAGATACAAGGCACTCCTATTTCCAGACACCCTATCAGGGGTGGCCTCACACTGGTTCTTCAGCCTACCCTCTGAAAGCATCCACTCATGGGAGCAGCTAAAGGGGAAGTTCCTTCAGAGATATCTAGGAGAAAGGAAGCTCCTCAAAGGAACAGGCTCCATCGATGACGTGAAGCAAGAAAATGATGAATCCTTGGCCAATTACTACACTAGGTTTAACCAAAACATAGCAGACATCCAGGGCGACATCACTGAGGGTGAGATAATACGAGCTTTCATCAGAAACCTAGGCCGCTTCGGGTCAACGCTGGCAGAAAAGATGGCCAAGAAACCAGCGAGCACCTTAGAGGAGCTTGCAGGAAGAGTAAAAACTCATATAGACCTGGAGAGGCACAGGGCAAGTAAGAAAGCCAAGATCCAAGCAGCTAAGGAAGACAATGCAAAGCCGAATAAAGGAAAGCCACCTCAAGCACCTCAACACACAAGGCAGCAGGAATGGCGTCCGCCCCAGCAAAGAAACCAAATGGGCGAACCACTGAAAGCTAGGGAAATCAACGTCATCAAGTTCATTCCATTGAACGCCACTCCAGCTACTGTCCTCAGAGAGATGCGGAATCAGAAACTCTGGTCACCCCCTGCAAGGTGGAGAGCCCCAATGGTGGGGACGCACAAGGATAGATGGTGTGATAACCATGAAGCATACGGGCACGACACAAATGAATGCTTCAGCCTAAAGCTAAGCATCAACAATGTCATCCAAAGGGGAGAACTAAAGCAGTTCGTGGACCATGGGGGCAACAGCATACAGTTAGGGCCATCACACAGGGACAAAGGCAAGAGCAAGGTAGACTACAATCCTCCACCCAATAAGAGAGGAACTATAAACATGATACACGGAGGAGTGGCATCAGGTGGCCCAACTGCTAATGCAAGGGAGGTTTACGCATCAAAACTGAGTTCAGTGCCAAGGTGGAGGAAAAGGCCACGAGAAGGAGAGGAGATGAAGATTGAATTCTCGGAGAAGGACAAGAGCCACATTGTCTTCCCACATGACGATGCATTAGTCATCACGATAGACATTGACAATTTTGATGTAAAGAGAATATTGGTGGATGGGGGCAGCTCAGCAGACCTCCTAAGCCTAAGGGTCCTAGAGGAGATAGGGAAAACGAAGGCAGACATCAAACCAGTCAACTTCCCTCTGGTTGGCTTCTCAGGGGCAACAAGCTACCCCCTGGGAATGATAACCCTGCCGGTGACCATGGGCCAAGGATGGACACAGCTGAAGGTGAACATAAACTTCTTGGTGGTTGAAAGCTTGGGAGCCTACAACGGGATCCTAGGAAGAACAACCATAAACCCATATGAAATTGTGCCATCTACCGTACACCAGAAATTGAAGTACATCACTGAGAATGGAGTTGGAGAAGTCTTGGGCGACCAACGCACGGCAAGGCAGTGCTATGTGAACTCCATGAGACGTGGATCACACAGGACAGACACAGTGGCAATGGTCATGGTAGGAGCCAACCAAGACAACAAGAAGAAGGGAAGGAGACAAAGGCAAGGAAAGATGAAGAAGGGAGTCGTACTCCGTTTAAGCAGGCAGTTTTTTCAAACAATGCCTAAGAAGAGACACATGAGCAAGGCTGTGAAAGTGACAGCCATACCTTGGCAGCCAGAAACCACAGAAGAGAAAAGAACAAGGGACTCCATCATAAGAGGCTTCCGTCACATCGATGATATCAAGCAAATGCCGCGGGAGCCAATATCAAGCTACTTCTAGAGATTCTCCAGTTATGGTGCCAATATGGACATCACAAGAGGAGAAGCCGTCAAAGCATTCATTCAAAACATGCATCCAAACTCATTTGAGGCTTATGGAGGGCTCTATGAGATGCTCATGACAAGTACGATGAGGGAGCTCAAAGAAAAGCTAGACAAAGCATTTGCAAAGGAGATGGAGCAGCCGGAGGAAGTTCCGGAGAAAGAAGGAGAGACTGATACACTGCAAGGAGGTGTAAACTTCAAATTCACACCCCTCACAGTGAGCATAGAAGAACTTTTTCAGAAGTACCTCAAGGAAGAGCTACCCACATGCAGGAAGGAGGGCAAGGCCTTCCTAGGAAGAGATGCACAGGAATGGTGTGAGTACCATGGAACCTGGGGGCATCAAACCAACAACTGCATGGTGCTGAAGATAGAAGTGGAGGAAATGATTTACAATGGAGGCCTAAAGGAGTACGTGGCAATGGACAAATTGACCACCCCATATCCTTAGTTTCATATTTAGCACTCTGCATTGATGGGTCTGATTATAGCCGTCAGGCCCTCTAACGGCAAGGAAACGGCAAACAGGCCCACCAGGCCCAGAGTAAAGGTCACGATGACCTAGGAGAAGGGTCCCGATGAAGGAAGTCCCGACGAAGCAGGGTAGCAGGGTCCCGACAGAGTCGGTCCCGACAGTGGAGCTAGAAGCTCCCGATGAGAAGCCTTTAAGTAGGCCCCGGTGATGAATCCCTGATAATGATTAGCCCTGTCACGATGACGAGGGGCCCCGAGCGGTGACACAACAAGATAACTCTAGAGTCCCCGACGGGAGTCGGGACTCGTTACCAGAGGATAAAGCCAAGATATGCGGGGCGTGGCCGAGATATACGGAACGTGGTTAAGATACACGGATCGTGGCCGAGATACGCGGGGCATGGCTAAGATACGCGAGATCATGTACGAGATAAGCGAGATACGGGCTAACCACCCCTAACGGTTCGCCAGGTACCTGAGGCACCTCCTTGCCTATAAAAGGGCAGGAGGTCACCTCAGATCACTTACGTTGAAATTGAATACTTTTGATATCTGTTGCTTGCCAGTCAGACGAGGCACTCATTTAAGCATCGGAGAGGGATTCTGGGTCACCGCCCGGTCTATCCCCTCTTGCAGGATTGCGTGGAGCAAAGGAGCTAGGATTGCCGTCAAGGTCCGTGCCGGAGTTCCACCGTGATCCAACATTGGCGCCGTCTGTGGGAACTAACAAAAAGCTGATATGCCTTCTACTCGCTCGATGGTGGCTGGCAAGAACAGAAGGGGACAATCTGGTGGTTCCCGTCACCCTGCTGCAACAAACCTGAATTCAGTACCAGAACAAGGAGAAAATCAAAATCATCCCCCAGCTGAACTCTCCCAGACAGGGGGGCACAATGGATCGCATCCCGAAGAAGTTGCCCCTCGACACCAGGATAACAGGGGGCAGGAGGCCCCCCCGACTGCAGATTTGACAAGGGCCGTGGTGGAGGCCATGCCCATGTTCCTGGCGGCTGTAGAGGCTCTCTTAGACCGAAGGGAGGCTACAAGGAGGCAGGAGGAGATGCCCCCGCTGGGAGAAGCAACCCTACCAACAGAGGGTCGGAACGTACAGGAAGCCCCACCCCAGGGCCAGGAAGGAGGTAAGATGACCGGTCAGCCGGAGAGGTTCGTGGTTGATGGGCCAGGACCAGTTCAGCACATGACCATTCCCCTGAATGGCCCCATCACTCCCGACCAAGTGGTAAAGATCGTGAACATCTGTATGGGAGAACAGAAGCCGCTGGTGTCGGAGTTAAGGGATCGATCCACTCATCCCTTCGTTCCCCGCCTAATAGACACCCTCGCCCCGCCAGGGCTGGGTATCCCCGGAACTGACCCATGGAGGATTCATGGACGAATCATCAATGTGATTCATGGAGGATTTGCTGCTGGAGGTGATACCTCATCCGCTCGAGAGGTTTACGCCTCTAGAATCCCCACGACGGGGGTGCTGGGTAAGAGGTCCCGATCCTGGACCTTGAAAGAAGAGATGGTAATCTCCTTCTCGTCCGAAGACCTCACAGGAGTAGAGACTCCACACGACGACGCCCTGGTAGTAACTCTGGATGTAGACGGATTCGAGATGAAGATAATTCTGATTGATGGAGGAAGCTCCTCCGACATTCTATTCATGGACGCGCTGGAGGCCATGGGAAAGACGAAGAAATATCTAAAGGAGGCAAACTTCCCGATGGTTGGGTTCTCTGGCTCAACTTCCTACCCGCTGGGAGTGATCACCTTACCAGTGGAGTTTGGTAGCGGGTGGAAATCAGAAAGGAGGAACGTGGAATTTGTCGTGGTTGATTCTGCGGGGACCTACAACGCGATTATCGGGAGAACCACCATCAATCCCCTGATGGCGGTTGCCTCAACTGTGCACCAGAAGATGAAGTTCCCGACTGACCACGGGGTCGGAGAGGTCAAGGGCGACCAGGTGGCTTCCCGAAAATGCTATGTTAATGCCACCCGAAGGAGGAGGCGAGAGGCCATGACTGTCCTCCAGACAGACACAGATCCTAGAGAAGAGTTTGGGCGCCCCGCCCCAGTAGAGGATCTGAAGGAAGTCGAGATCGACGGACCTCAGAGGAAGGTGAAGATCGGGTCCGCTCTAACTGAGGAAACAGCCCAAAAATTGGTGGAATTGCTGAAAGAGTTCAAGGAGCTGTTTGCCTGGTCCCCCAGCGATATGCCAGGAATCAGCCCCGACGTGATCGTGCACGAGCTGAAGATAGACCCCGCGATCAAACCTATCACACAGAAAAGGCGTCCGATGGGCACGGACAAGAAGATCGCGATCCAGCAGGAGGTTGGCAGGTTGCTCGATGCTCGTTTCATTAAGGAGCTCCGATTCCAGACTTGGGTCGCCAACCCAGTGCTGGTGAAGAAGACTAACGGGAAGTGGCGAATGTGCGTGGACTTCCGCGACTTGAATAAGGCTTGTCCAAAGGATTGGTATCCACTCCCGAGGATCGACCAGCTGGTGGATGCCACATCGGGACATGAGCTGTTGAGTTTCATGGATGCGTATTCAGGCTACAACCAGATCAAGATGGCCAAGGAAGACGCCCCCCACACAGCATTCTATGCAGACAGCGACATCTATCACTATGATGTCATGCCCTTCGGGTTGATCAATGCCGGAGCAACCTACCAGCGGATGGTGAATAAACTGTTTGGAGATATGCTGGGAGAAACCATGGAAGCTTACGTGGATGATATGCTGGTGAAGTCCCGACAAGCCGAGGATCACGTGCATAACCTTACCATGGCGTTTGAGCGGATGAGGCTCCATCAAGTTCGCTTGAACCCGACGAAATGCGCCTTCGGAGTCCACTCAGGGAAGTTTTTGGGCTTCATGGTAAGCCAAAGAGGAATTGAAGTGAACCCTGAGAAGCTGAGGGCAATCGAGGAGATGCAATCCCCGATAAACCATCGGGAGGTGCAAGTACTGAATGGCCGACTAGCTGCAATGAACCGCTTCTTATCCAAAGCCAGCGACCGATCAATGCCGTTTTTTGAAGTCTTGAGGGCCAACAAAAAATTCGAATGGACCGCCAAATGTGAAGAGGCGTTCCAAGCACTCAAACACCACCTTCGCACACTCCCGCCGCTAGCGAAACCGGTTCCAGGCGAGCCGCTCTTCCTTTATTTGGCTGTTTCTGAATTTGCCATTAGCTCTGTGTTAGTAAAGGTTATCGAGGGTAATCAGGTCCCCATCTATTATGTAAGCAAGGCATTTGCCAAATCCGAATTGAACTATCCCACCATTGAGAAATACCTCTTTGCGCTGTTAATTACTGCTCGGAAGCTAAGGCCATATTTCCACGCACACGAGATCACGGTGCTAACGAACCAGCCTTTAAAGCATTTTTTGAACCGACCAGATGCGTCAGGGAGATTGGTGAAATGGGCAGTAGAGCTCAGTGAGTTTCGAATACACTTTGCTCCAAGAACGGCAATCAAGGGCCAGGCATTAGCAGATTTCATAGCAGAGTCTACAGCCCCCGATCTAGAAGAAGCGGGCCCTGTAGATGGGGCAACCATAGAGGTCCCGACAGAAAAACAACCAGAGAGGGCAGAGCAATCAGAACAGCCAAACAAGGAAAACACCTAGGAGATGTACACGGATGGCTCCGCAAGTTCAGACGGGTCAGGAGCGGGCTTCTTGTTGATACCACCGGGTGAAGGTGAACCGCTCTGATATGCCTTGGCTTTAACATTCAAGGCCACAAACAATGAAGCGGAGTATGAAGCTCTTATCACGGGCCTAAAAATTGCTAAAGGCACTGGAATCGATCACTTGAGAGTGAAGTGCGACGCGGCGTTAATCGTGAACCAAGTTCAAGGGCAATACGAAGCAAGGAGCCCGATAATGAAGAAGTATCTGCGAGAGGTACAAACCCTGAGAGAGAGCTTCAAAAGCTTCGACATCGAGGCTATTCCGAGGGAGGAGAACGTAGAGGCAGACGCCTTGAGCAAATTTGCCCTGGGAGCACCCTTAGAAGAAAGTCGGAAGGTGCACTTCCTGGAGAAGGTGATCTTATCAAACATCGACCCCACGCAGGTGTGCACCGTTGAAGCAAAATCGGAGGAGGAGCCCACTTGGATGACCCCGATAGTCGCGTATCTGACTGCGGGGGCAGTCCCCGAGGATAAGGTAGCAGCAGACAGGATATGTCGGATCGCGTCTAACTATGTGATGCTGGACAATCAGCTGTACAAGAAGGGCTGGTTCTCGACCCCGTACCTGAAGTGTGTAGCAGAACCCGACACCAACCGAATCCTGAAGGAAATGCATGAGGGGATCGCGGCTTGTCACGAAGGGGCCCGATCCATTTTGAGGAAGGTGTTGAACTTAGGCTACTATTGGCCCACGATGAACAAAGAAGCAACGGCGTTGGTCCGATCATGCGACGCGTGCCAGAGGTACGCCCCGAGTATCGTGGCTCCGGCTGCTAACCTGACATCCATCAAGAGCGCTTGGCCCTTCGCGCAGTGGGGCATCGACTTGGTGGGACCTCTTCCACAAGCACAAGGACAATGTAAGTATTTACTTGTAGCTATCGATTATTTTTCGAAATGGATAGAGGCGAAGGCATTGGCTAGAACGACGGGGAACCAGATCGTCAAGTTCCTCCAAACCCACATCGTGTCCAGATACGGGATTCCTAAGGTGGTGATCAGCGACAATGGCCCACCGTTTAACGGCTCTCAGGTGAGGGAGTATCTGGAAGAACTGAACGTTGAGCATCGGACCGCCTCCGTACGCCATGCTCAGACTAATGGCCAGGTGGAGTCAGCCAACAAAATCGTGATGGATGGCCTGAAGAAGAGGGTCTATGCCTTGAAGGGCAAATGGCTGAACGAACTGGAAAATGTACTTTGGGCTGTTAGAACGACACCCAAACGATCAACAGGGGAGACTCCGTTTGGCCTCGTATATGGCACGGAAGCTGTCGCCCCTGTGGAGGTAGCTGTGACGTCCCATCGGATGAGATATTATGAGCCCCTAACGAACGATGAAGTGAGACGTCTGGACTTGGACCTACTCGAAGAGAAAAGGCGGGAAGCCGATGAAGTCCAAGCTCGAATGCGCTTAGCGACGGCCAGATACTACAATCGGCGAGTGAAGTCCCGACAATTCTTTGTCGGGGAGCTGGTTTGGCGTCGCAACGAGTTCACCCTTTTGGATCGAATCAACAAGATGTCACCAAAATGGGAAGGACCTTATAAGGTCGTGGGGATGCCAGCTCCGAACGCATACAAGTTGGAAGACCTCGATGGCAGAACATTAAAACATTCTTTCAGTGGCGAACACTTGAAGAAACACCATGCTTGAAGAAAGTCGCCTTAAGTGGTGCCCGATAAAGTCGCCTTAAGTGGTGCTCGATAAAGTCGCCTTAAGTGGTGCCCGAAAAAGTCGCCTTAAGTGGTGCCCGATGTAAAATCGCCTTAAGTGGTGTATGCTATTTTCGATTTGATGTAAACCTATTTTATGCCAATAAATAAAGAGGTTGCTTCCAAACAAGAGTTGTCCTTAGATTTATGTTAAGTATGAAAGTCGCCTTCAGTGGTGCACGACGAAAGTCACCTTCAGTGGTGCACGACGAAAGTCGCCTTCAGTGGTGCACGATGAAAGTCGCCTTCAGTGGTGCACGACGAAAGTCGCCTTCAGTGGTGCACGACGAAAGTCGCCTTCAGTGGTGCACAATGAAAGTCGCCTTCAGTGGTGCACGACGAAAGTCGCCTTCAGTGGTGCACGACGAAAGTCGCCTTCAGTGGTGCAAGACGAAAGTCGCCTTCAGTGGTGCTCGACGAAAGTCGCCTTCAGTGGTGCACGATGAAAGTCGCCTTCAGTGGTGCACGACGAAAGTCGCCTTCAGTGGTGCACGACGAAAGTCGCCTTCAGTGGTGCACGATGAAAGTCGCCTTCAGTGGTGCACGACGAAAGTCGCATTCAGTGGTGCACGACGAAAGTCGCCTTCAGTGGTGCACGACGAAAGTCGCCTTCAGTGGTGCACGACGAAAGTCGCCTTCAGTGGTGCACGATGAAAGTCGCCTTCAGTGGTGCACGACGAAAGTCGCCTTCAGTGGTGCACGACGAAAGTCGCCTTCAGTGGTGCACGATGAAAGTCGCCTTCAGTGGTGCACGACGAAAGTCGCCTTCAGTGGTGCACGACGAAAGTCGCCTTCAGTGGTGCACGATGAACGTCGCCTTCAGTGGTGCACGACGAAAGTCGCCTTCAGTGGTGCACGACGAAAGTCGCCTTCAGTGGTGCACGATGAACGTCGCCTTCAGTGGTGCACGACGAAAGTCGCCTTCAGTGGTGCACGATGAAAGTCGCCTTTAGTGGTGCACGATGAAAGTCGCCTTTAGTGGTGCACGATTCTTAGATTTACTCTTAAGTAATATAAAGTCGCCTTAAGTGGTGCGTGATCTTTAGGTCTATCCTAAGTAACTATTAAAGTCGTCTTAAGTGATGCACTCGATGTTAAGTCACCTTAAGTGGTGCAAGTTATCAATCGTCGGAAAGGACGTACAAGAATGTCTTAAGTGTCGAGGTTTCGACCTAAGCGCGTATAGTAAAGTCACCCGGAGAAGTACAACGACCGGAGCTAAAGAAGCCTGATATTGATAAGGGCTCGAGGGCCCAACGAGGACAAAAGAGAAGAGGATACAAGGACTCTAAAAAGTAAACATTCAAACTTGGTCCTGGTCGGCAGCATTGACAGCAGCTGGGTCCACGGAGTTAGTGGCAGAAGGCCCCACAGGATCAGCCGTTGGAGGATCGGCTATCGGGGTCATGGGATCGAGGAGTTTCCGATGAAGAAGTAGTTCCTCTTCACTCTGAACTTGTGGTATGCATTTCCGGCCTTGAGCATCGGCTTCTTTGGTGGAAATGATACATCCTTCCCGGAGAGCTGCATCATAAGCAGTGCTGGAAATTTCATTCAGAACATGGTCGAAGTTGAAAGGCTTCCTTCCCTCGAAACCAGACCCCCTATATGAAAGCAGCCGTTGAAAGGCACGTTAGGTTTCTCCGGGAAATAACAACCAAACTAAGCAAAGATGAAGACGAACAATAGAGAAGAAATCTTTACCCGACATGATAATGGGAGGTTGGAAGAATGAACCTGACATTGCCGGAAAGATGGCCGAAGAAACGCTAAGGACTCAAGAGTTGCAGAAAGCTTTCGAAAATTTATAAATGGTAAAGTGAAACTGTGCCCATGGTTAGGATTTTATAGACAAAGAGGACAGTCGAAGGGACGGTTCAATCTGAACCATCGAAATGAAAGCATTCTGATCCGGACCGTTGAGATGAAACGTGCGGAACTGCAGCAGACGCAATGATGAAATATCCTGAAAAGCACTTTTCAGAGAAAGCAGACACAGAGAGTCAGGCACGGGTACTAATGACGTCACTCCATTATCTGCTGCATTTAATGCACTAGAGAATCGAAGAGACCTTTGGATATAGCAGTTATCCATAAAACCCTGAGGAAACGTAGAGGAGAAGACTGATAACTTTAAGTAACTGAACCAAGGAGTAGATCCCCGACTCTAGTATTGGAAAAATCGGGAGTTGGAAGACACGACGAACTAAAAGTCCCTCATGTCTTGGGGGCAAATGATGGGTCTGATTATAGCCGTCAGGCCCTCTAACGGCAAGGAAACGGCAAACAGGCCCACCAGGCCCAGAGTAAAGGTCACGATGACCTAGGAGAAGGGTCCCGATGAAGGAAGTCCCGACGAAGCAGGGTAGCAGGGTCCCGACAGAGTCGGTCCCGACAGTGGAGCTAGAAGCTCCCGATGAGAAGCCTTTAAGTAGGCCCCGATGATGAATCCCTGATAATGATTGGCCCTGTCACGATGACGAGGGGCCCCGAGCGGTGACACAACAAGATAACTCTAGAGTCCCCGACGGGAGTCGGGACTCGTTACCAGAGGATAAAGCCAAGATATGCGGGGCGTGGCCGAGATATACGGAACGTGGTTAAGATACACGGATCGTGGCCGAGATACGCGGGGCATGGCTAAGATACGCGAGATCATGTACGAGATAAGCGAGATACGGGCTAACCACCCCTAACGGTTCGCCAGGTACCTGAGGCACCTCCTTGCCTATAAAAGGGCAGGAGGTCACCTCAGATCACTTACGTTGAAATTGAATACTTTTGATATATGTTGCTTGCCAGTCAGACGAGGCACTCATTTAAGCATCGGAGAGGGATTCTGGGTCACCGCCCGGTCTATCCCCTCTTGCAGGATTGCGTGGAGCAAAGGAGCTAGGATTGCCGTCAAGGTCCGTGCCGGAGTTCCACCGTGATCCAACATGCATGTTCAAGTTTTTTAAGTTTTCCAAAAACAACTTTTGAGAAGGAGAACTCACGAAGTTACTCCAACTCTACAACTATCTTTGATTTCCTCCAAAGGGTGTCTGGATCCCCCCAAGGCACCCGATGTGTACAAAAAACATGAATGCTCTTAAAGGAGTAGGATTTCCTCCAAAGGTATTTTCCAATGAATGTGGTGATATAATCATGAAGTTATCCTTACACAGATATGACTTTAAGTCAACAACAGATTCGACGCCCCCAAGAGCGTATCTTGAGAGTAGTTTTTATACTACGACCTTCGACGCCCCCAAGAGCGTATCTTGAGAGTAGTTTAAACACTACGACCTTCAACGCCCCCAAGAGCGTATCTTGAGAGTAGTTTTTATACTACGACCTTCGACGCCCCCAAGAGCGTATCTTGAGAGTAGTTTAAACACTACGACCTTCAACGCCCCCAAGAGCGTATCTTGAGAGTAGTTTAAACACTACGACCTTCGACGCACCAAGAGCGTATCTTGAGAGTGGTTTCCAAAAACTACGAACTTCGACGCCCCCAGGAGCGTATCTTTAGAGTAGTGTTCATACTACGACCTTCGACGCCCCCAAGAGCGTATCTTGAGAGTAGTTATTATACTACGACCTTCGACGCACCAAGAGCGTATCTTGAGAGTGGTTTCCAAAAACTATGAATTTCGACGCCCCCAGGAGCGTATCTTGAGGTAGATTTGCAACCTACAAGATTCGACGCCACCAAGAGCGTATTTTGAGGTAGAAAAAACACTACCAGATTCGACGCCCCCAAGAGCGTATCTTGAGGTAGATTTCAAACTACCAGCTTCGACGCCAACCAGGAGCGTATCTTTGGTCTAACCTGTGCCCTCCGGGAGCCTATCCTGTGAAACGTTAAGTGCCCTCCGAGAGCCAGTCTCGCGAACAGATTTCGACGCCAACCAGGAGCGTATCTTTGGTCTAACCTGTGCCCTCCGGGAGCCTATCCTGCGAAACGTTAAGTGCCCTCCGAGAGCCAGTCTCGTGAACAGATTTCGACGCCAACCAGGAGCGTATCTTTGGTCTAACCTGTGCCCTCCGGGAGCCTATCCTGCGAAACGTTAAGTGCCCTCCGAGAGCCAGTCTCGTGAACAGATTTCGACGCCCACCAAGAGCGTATCTTTGGTCTAACAATACCATACATACCATGCAAAGGGTATCAGAAGAGAGCTTTACACCATACTGAGAAGGATCCCATGAGATAGTAATTTCAAAGTAAAATGCTATGAAGAACACATAATGTTTTTTCTTGAATGAAATAACAGGTATGGCATGAAGGAAAACACGAAAGAAGGATAAGTAAAGGAAACACACCAAGAGAAGAGTCCATAATCAAAGGAGTACATACAAAAGCATATGAAGTACTAATATAAAGGCAAGTGAACCACACAGCCAACGACAAAATACGACAAAGGAAAGCAACACAAAACCCCACAACAATCCAAAAGATACTCAACCCATCAAAGGGGAGAAAGAGTATGGTCATATATACAAAGATAGCAAGATGTAGACACATCAATCAGAGCCTTCGGGGGAGTCACCCTGACCCCCTGAGGCTGAACCACCGGCAGAGATGGAGGAAGAGGAGGAGTCTGAAGTATCAATGTCCACAGGCGTAGCATCCACCTGTGTAGGGGCAGGATCGTCTGCAACAGCAGCCTGACCCCTAAGGACGGCCATGTAGCCAGTAGCGTATGGCCCGAAATCACCAAGATCGCCAACTGGAAACTCAGGATCAATGCGGAAAATATGATCAACCAGATACTCACCAAACTGGTTCATCTCCTGAGTGAGCCGCACGCTATAGTCAGCAGTGAAGGCAGAAGAAGCCTTGTACTCAGACACTGCGACAGTCCTCTCTTCTGCCCGACACCTAGCCTCCAATTTCCGCAACTCCTCAGAATGGAGTGAAGCTGCGACCTCAGCCTCCCGGCGCAAGCTACCTACGGTAGTCTCAAGTAAGGACACTTGGTCCCTGAGCTCCTGCATCTTCAGATCTGATAGGCGCGCCTTCTCAGCAGCAGTGGCGAGCTCCGCCTTTAGGGAGACCTAGCTGTCCTCTAGAGTCTTCTTCTCGTCAGATAGCTCGAGAACGAGGGATGACATGTTCACCATGTCAGACATACCCTGAAAATTTAAACAAGAGATGAGTACCTGAAAAACCAACCACATAAAAGTATAAAGAAGAAGGCAAGGAACAACTCACATGTGCATAACGAGAGAGTACACCCTGCACGAAGTGCCGAGTCTCCCCAGGAGACCTAGGCCGGGCAACACGATCGCCAGGGGGGACGGCACCGCGAAGTACGCGGATGCCAACCTCAGGAGTCCGCAAAGAGGAGCCGCTATCAAGGTGGAACTCCTTCAAACCAGCGAAAGGAGTCCACTCAGACCCAACGACATCTTCATCAGTAAGACGTGCGAAATCCTTCCGACTCAAAGCCGGAGGCCCACCTATACAAACGAAGCAAGTCAAAGGAAAATATAAACATAGAAGCATCAGTGATAAGGTAGAGATCGAACCTGATGACCGTGCCCTCGGCTGGGGGGCAGGGGAACCACCACCAACAGGTCACTTCCCTTTATCAGTATGGGAAGGCGCCTCTTCGACCACCATCTCTTTATCGCGAGATAGGGTCGGGGGGCGAGCAACAGGCGAAGGAGGATCCGCAGCTTTCTTCCTCTTGATAGCCGAGGCCCCGGCCTCAGAGTCAGATCTCCGCGACTTGGACTTAGAGGGTCCAGAGTCTTTGCCTACGGAGACAACCCTCTCGGTCACCAAGGGAGAGCGCCCTAGCAATGTAAGAAAAACAAGATAAGGAAAACACAAGTATACCATAAAGAAGCAAACAGGAGGAAGTATACCAGAGGCTCCAGCCTTCTTCCCAAGCATGGGGGATTTCTCCAGAGTGGAGCTAGAAGGAGCCTTCCTCTTGCTCAGGTCAACAGGTGCTCCCTGCACGTTATAGGTTTTTCCGTGAAACCAACCTACAAAGGAAAAGCAGAAAGTAAATAAAGATGAGAAGACTAAGTAACATACCGAACCCCCGGAGTCAGGAGTCAAACTGATCCCGGCCTCGTAAAGATCCGTCTCAGTCACTAAGGACACGGGGCAGTATAATCGAGTCCTGTTGCTCTCATGAATGATCTTCATAGTCTCTAAATCAATAGGAGAGAACTCCCCGAAAGCAGGCCAACCATCCGACCGATCCTCATTCAAGACCGACCAAGTGACGTATCGATCCGTGATGAAGAAATAATGCTTGGCCCAGTGACTGGCCGAGTTGTCACTCCGGGCCACGAAGCGAAGGGAGGTATCCCACTCGACCCCACTCAACCCGAAGTCAGCAAATCGGGAATCCTTGAAGGTCGGATGGCGAGTTACAAAACTTGCAAAGCCCACCTTCTTCTGGTATTGGAACCGGTAGAAGCATCGGAACAGAACTAGGGAGTACTACCAGGAGTACCAGTGGCACAACACCCGGAAGCCCACCCAGACACGGAGGGCACTGGGGGCAAGGTTCACAGGAGAAATCCTGAAGAACCTGCTCAACTCTACGAGGTCATCGCAGTAAGGCAACCTCAACCCAAATCGAATCTGGGAGGGGTAAACGACAACCTTCACCCTAGGAGGCTCCGTCACCGTCTCACGGGTATTCCCCAAGGAAGGGAGGAAAGGATGTAGAGGCTCATCTAAGGGACAGATATCTCCTAAGGTAACGTGCTCATTGTAATCCGACCTAGTTAGGTGGTTCTCCGACAGAGCAGCAAGACCTAAGGCAAAGGTAGCAGGAAATCCCAAAGTTCGAATCAAGTTTCGACTAACACCCCAGCTTAGATCGCAACACTAAGCTAATGATAGGAAAGGAAGTAATGCGACAAAAAGAAGAGAAAAGGAACTCACTCATCCTTCGGAGGATGTAACGCCTCAGTAGAGTCTGTGTGCGGGGACACCACCAGGAATACAGTACCTGCCACGACATGACAAATATCAAAACGGGAAAATTTCTGAAAAACCGGGAGTACTCCGGCACTCAACCAACGACAACAACCAAAGATTCGAAAGCATCCAACAAAGATAACGAACATGAGCCAAGGACACCACGACAACCAAATCGAATAATTTTATCCGAAACTAAAGTCGGTTTCGGGAAAAATTACCATTACGCCCTCCAACGGAATCAACGCATAAATGGCGACTCGACATCAAATTCAAAATGAAGATAGTTTAATCGGACAAGAAACTATCTCCGGACGACCGGCCAAATTTTTTCCCCAAAATCCACAACTATCTACGGCTATCCACAGCAATCCCACATTCAATCAAATATCGGCAATCAAGTATCGACAATCAAGTATCGTCAATCAAGTATCGACAATTCAAAAATCAACTTTTTACGCGATAACGGAAAGGAAGAGAGTGGACCTTCGGAAAACCCGACCCGATGTGATAAACGGGTCCGGAATTCAAATTTTGAGACCGCCGGAAGTCAGTCCCTCGCCGGAAGTCGGATCCTGCCGTCACCGGAGGTTGTTCCTCGTCGTGCCGGAGCTGTCTCGCCTCGCCGTCGTCAGCTCCAGCCAATCCCGGCGCCGCCGCTCGCCCAGCCACTGCCCTCCACTGGCCCTGCTCGTGCCGCGTCGTCCCCGTCTGTCAGCCGCTAGAAGTCGCGCCGCCGTCCCGATCCGCTGGCCCACTCGTCGCCTTCGTTTTGTGCCGGTGGTCGCCTCCCGCCGGAGCTGCTGGCTGGAATTTCGGGTTTTCCACCGGAATTTTGGCCGGCCCTTACCTTGGGTGTGCTCCTAATTCTTTCTTGCTCTCCAAGGGTGAGAAAATAGGGAAAAGGGTGGCTATGGTGACTAACTAAGGTACTTTCTTAACTCTCCTATATATTTGAAAGATGGTAGGGTTTTTTAAAGAGTTCTAATCACCACCCTCCATTTATTTTTAAGTGAGATCTAAGGGTTAAAGAAAAACCATCACTTTTATCCCCTTTAACTATGGCTAAGTATATCTCCATACTTAGAAAAACCATCAAGTTAGGCTTATTCTTGAGCATCCCATACTTAGAAAAAAAATTTAGGCCAAAATTAAATTTTCCTTCACTTAGGCAAAATCCCGGCACGAAATTGAAGCATGAGTCACTTATTTGTATTTGTATTGCATCCTTATGCAAGCGTGTATTTTTTGAGTATACACCCGTAGCAAAGATAGATTTATTACTCCCACCTCAGACGGACGCGTGCTTAGGCACACGTCCGTGCTACTCTGACGTTTACAATTCCTCTATCTCATAAGGCAGGGGGCAGAGTCAGAGGCACGCATCCATGGGTAAGCAAGCATTCAGACAAGAAGGTAAAACCCCGGTTTCAAATTGCGCGTGTCATACCATCCTAAAATAGAGTCAATCAAGGGTTAGGCCATTGGTTGACTCGGGGGCATGTGATGGATATACGCCCAATTTGAACCCGTTTACTTCCGAATCGTTGTATTTTTATCATCCCATTAATGATTATAATTCGAAACTTCAACCCGAACACTTCGCGAAAACACCAACGGTTCGGACGAGGCCGAAGCGCTCGTCCGGCCGAGTCAAACTCACCTAGGTGAGGTTGGGTGGCCACACCCGACCTCCCCTAGGGGAGATCGGGTGGACCGACCCGATCTCTCCTAGGAGAGATCGGGTCGGCCAACCCGATCTCCCCTAGGGGGGATAGGGTTGGCCAACCCCATCCCCCCTAGGAGGGGTTGGGTGGCCTCACCCAACCCCTACCCTTGGGGGTCGGATTTCCCTTCCCCCCAAGGGCCCCGACACCATTCTTGGACTCCCATACTCGGTTTATTCCGCCTACCTTCTCCGTATCCTAAGGTCTTAATTATGTGTTTAAAGGTTAATTAACTGTGTTTAAAGGTTAATGATGTCATTAAGCCACCTTAATGACACAGTTGCCTATAAATACCCCACCTCAACTATTCATTTGATCATCTTGGCAAGTTGCACAATTTTGCTCTGACATCTCTCTAGCTTTATCTCTCTAAAAACCGTACTGACTTAGGCATCGGAGAGGGTTCATCAGGCACCCCCCCCCCTCTGTGCCTGGTATTGCCCCTTCTGCAGGGTGAAGGAGAAGAGAAGCTAAGGACGGAAAGACACGAGTTAAGACAGCACAACCCGAGAGAATCAGATCCGCGACATCTCCAGTGAGGAACGAGATTTGAGTCGACCGCCCGTTGACCCTTAACTCGGAACCTAACAGCTTACATGATGCATTATGCATGTTGCCCTTCTTTCTTGAATAGCTTGCCGCTATATATGTTGTAACCTGCCAATTATTTCGCGTATAGCGACTTTTCTTAACAATTAGTATATTTGAAAGGTGTTATCTTGGCTAAGCAAGATACTAGTTTATACCGTCTCTTAGTTCCACTCTAAGGCGACGTTGTACAAGACTCGACTTGTAAATTTTATGAGTTTTAAACAGGGTGCGCACCTATCAGCGTGTATCAACCCGCGTTGGGGAAGCATACGTGAAAACATTTTGGTTTTTGAAAAAATATTTGTGAACCCTAAAAAAGCCCGTGATACACGCAAAACCGTGTTGATAAAATATTTGAAAAAATATTTGTTACATAAAATATTTGAAAAAATATTTGTGATACATGATTCCTACGTCCAGGGACCACGTAACACTTTTTGAAAATATGAATTGTGATGCATGCTTTCTGCGTCCAGGAACTATGCAACACGGTTTGAAAATCTGTAGTACGAAATTGTCATCTAACAGGAGGACTTTCGCCGTATAGAGTGAACCCTTTAAACAGGAATTCATAGTATGGGATTGTCATCTAACAAGAGGACGCTCGCCGTAAAGAGTGAACCCTTTCAACAAGAATTCATAGTATGGGATTGTCATCTAACAAGAGGACATTCATAAAGAGTGAACCCTTAAATAGGAATTCACACTTGTTGTAGCGTGGGGTCGTTGTCTAACAAGAGAACTTCCGCCACTTGTGGGGTGATCAGTCCCGTATTGTATTTGCCCATCTTGTTCTGAATCCAGGGAATGGCTATGAACATGAGGATTTGCCTCTAACAAGAGATGTCACAGCATGTCATTTTTTAGAAGTAAACATGGGGTTTGTCTTTATAAAGAGGATACCTCAACAAGCTACTTTTGATAGTAAATCTTGGTGTTAGTCCAAGATATTGCTTGTAGTTGACGCCTTTGGAAAAGTCGTCATTTTGATAGTAGACCTTGGTGTTATTCCAAGGTACTGCTTGTAGTTGACGCCTCTGGAATAGTCGTCATTTTGATAGTAGACCTTGGTGTTACTCCAAGGTATTGCTTGTAGTTGACGCCTTTGGATTAGTCGTCATTTTGATAGTAGACCTTGGTGTTATTCCAAGGTATTTCTTGTAGTTGACGCCTCTGGAATAGTCTTCATTTTGATAGATAATCTGCAAGTTTTCATTGCGACATATAAGTTGGCTGTGCACATAGCGCGATGGCTTTGTGTTGTCGGCACCTTCTTGAGATAGACGCCAATGTTATGAATGGAGAAATAAACTCCCTGTTGGTGTAGATAATAGATATGTTGGCATTGTATACCATAAATCCCTCCTTGAACACAATGCTTAGCTTGTATTGTTGAAGTAGATTTTTCTGCATAGGTTACTACTTGGCGTAATTCCCATGTAGTAATTGTAGTGTAGCATGTACCTACGAACATAGCTGCTTTTTGTCAGATAATTGCAATGTTTATAAGTTTGCAAAAGTATGGAGTCATGAAATTTTCTTTTTATTCATGCATATAATAAATAAAGTAAAGGAATCTGATACGAGGATTCCTTGTTTGTGTAGGAAACTTCCCTGAGTGCGGACGCGGTAGGTGCGGATCATGATAGGTATGTATATATTGGGAGCGTAGCTTTTCCAAGTATTATCCGTTATATGTGTTTGCAGCATGCTGACTTTGAAAATATCTTGGGCTTAACTGCATGTTTTTGATTCCATGATGACGCCTTTTGATGTAGTCTTCAATATGAGTAAGTTGTTGTTGATGATAAGCGTTGTCATAACGCGTAATAGATTTTTGGCTTGCACATGGCATAATATCTTGGATTGTTGATGTAGATAATAAGCACGTAGTTTTGTTACTTCGCGTTATTCCAAGGTAATATGCGTCATAATAATGTACCTACGAAAGTAGATTTAACCTTTATTAGATATTTGGAGTTCGTACAACGAATTTCAAGAAAGCGTCTACTGATCACCTCTTTTGAAAAGTACTGAGACTAATAAGCCTAAGTTGTACTTAATCTAAAAAGATTTAAAATAGATATGCGAAAAAGGAGATAAGGGAGATAAAGGGATTGCTGATGTGTTTGACGTCCTCATAGGTGATTTGTTGGCAAGTTGACTCTGCCACGTGCCACATAGTTCCTCAATGCATCTAGCGTATTATGTTCTTCAATCTCCTCCTTTGGGGATGAACAAATGTTGATGTCATGTCCCCCAGTTTTACGTTGCTTGTGTTGTTCTTCAACATTTTTGCCAAGGAAGGGAGTCGTTGGCTCAAGTGGGTGGTGAAGTTTGTTTTCCTGGATTTTGAAATTTGTTTCTTCCACCTTCATGCTCCAAGGATTGTATAAGTCGTCACAATTGGTTCCATAAGTGACGTTGTTTTTCTGGCGTTTGGCGATAGGTGGATTAACATTCGCCTTTTCTTTTCCTCTGCCTTTTTCTGAAGACTTTACATGAGACTTCTTTTGATGCTTATCGCCTTGGACGACGAATTGCTTCAATTTGCCTCTGAGGACGAAGCTGTTAATGCGGGAACGTAGGCTGACACAGCTGTCCGTTTTGTGGCCGAAGACCTCGTGGTTTTCACACCACTTGTCTTTGTCTTTCCCCAGCGGACCTTTTCTGAAATTGTTCGGCTCTTTCCACACGTTCGCATCCTTCATTTTCTTCAATATCACGGATAGCGGTGCATTCAATGGAATGCAGTCAGTGAGCTTTACTTCTCTTTGTTTCTGGAAATCTCTTTGGAAAAGCCTTTTCGGCTGAGGCTGGCAATTTCTTTCTTGCTGACCGCTTGAGGGCGGTTTTGCTTGATTATGCTTTGGAAGTTGTTTCCATGCCTCTTTTTGGTGCAGTGTGTCTTGATGAATTGTGACTCGAGACTTTGTCCCTGTTAGGTTCCGAGATCTGGGTCAACGGATGATCGGCTCAAATCCCGTTCCTCACTGGAGATGTGGATGATCTGATACTCTCGGGTTGCCCTGCTTTGCCTTGCTTCCTTCCTTCCTTCCTTCCTTCCTTCCTGTAGAAGGGGCAGTACCAGACACAGAGAGGGGGGGGGGGGGGTGGTGCCTGGTGAACCCTCTCCGATGCCTAAGTCAGTATCGTTTTTAGAGAGATAAACTAGAGAGATGTCAGAGCAAAATAATCCAAATTGCCAAGATCCCCTGATGAGTTGTGAAGGTGGGGTATTTATAGGCAACGGTGTCATTAAGGTGGCTTAATGACATCGTTAACCTTTAAACACAATTAATTAACCTTTAAGCGCATAATTAAGACCTTAGGATACGGAGAAGGTAGGCGACGTGAACCGAGTGTGGGTGTCCGAAAATGGCGTAGGGGCCCTTGGGGGAGGAGAAATCCGACCCCCAAGGGTAGGGGTTGGGTGAGGGCACCCAACCCCTCCTAGGGAGGATGGGGTTGGCCAACCCGATCTCTCCTAGGAGAGATCGGGTTGGTCCACCCGATCTCCCCTAGGAGAGATCGGGTTGGCCGACCCGATCTCTCCTAGGGGAGGTCGGGTGTGGCCACCCAACCTCACCTAGGTGAGTTTGCCTCGGCCGGACGAGCGCTCCGGCCTCGTCCGAGCCGTTGATGTGTTCGCGAAGTGTTCGGGTTGAAGTTTCGATTTACAATCGGTAATGGGACGATAAAAATACAACGGTTTGGAAGTCAACGGGTTCAAATTGGGCGTATATCCATCACATGCCCCCGAGTCAACCAATGGCCTAACCCTTGATTGACTCTATTTCAGGATGGTATGATACGCGCAATTTGAAACCGGGGTTTCTACCTTTCATCTGAGTGCCAGCTTACCCATGGATGCGTGTCTTCGACTCTGCCCCCTGTCTTATGAGATAGAGGAGTTGTAAACGTTAGAGTAGCACGGACGTATGCCTAAGCATGCGTCCGTCTGAGGCGGGAGCCATAAATCTATTGTTGCTACCGGCGTATACTTAAAAAATGCATACTCTTACAAGGATGCAATACAAATGCAACTAAGTGACTTATGCTTCAAATTCGTGCCGGGATTCTATCTAAGTGAGGAAAAATTTAATTTTGGCCAAAATTTTTTCTAAGTATAGAATGTTCAAGAATAAACCTAACTTGATAGTTTTTCTAAGTATGGAGATATACTTAGCCATAGTTGAAAGGGATAAAAATGATGGTTTTTCCTTGGCCCTTAGATCTCATTTAAAGATAGATGGAGGGTGGTGATTAAAACCCCTTAAAAAACCCTATCATCTTTTCAAAATAGAGGAGAGTTAGAAAAATACCTTAAGGAGTCACCATAGCCACCATATTCCTTCTTCACTCACCCTTGGAGAGCAAGAAAAATTTGAGAGCACCCCCAAGGTAAGGGCCGGCCGAAATTTTCACCAAGGGGCAAAAATCCGGCCAGCAGCTCCGGCGGGAGGTGGTCACCAGCGCGGACGAAGGCAACTGGCGGACCAGCAGCTCGAGACGGCGGCTTGATTTCCGGCGGCTGACAGACGAGGGCGGCGCGGCACGAGCTTGGCCGGCGGAGGGCGGTGACCAATCGAGCAGCGGCGTCGGGAGGCTTCGACGGCGAGTTCTCCTCCGACGACGGCAACGTCAAGTCCGGCCAGAACTGTCGACGGCGAGACCAGGGAGCTCCGGCGTGATCTGGGGTGGACTCCGGCGACGAGAGGACGGCTGGGAACGATTCCGGCGACGACGGAATTGGGGCTCCGGCGAGGGGCTGATTCCGACCGACTTCAAAATTCGAATTCCGGACCCGTTTATCATATCGGGTCGGGTTTTCCGAAGGTCCGCTCTTTTCCTTTCCGTTACCGCGTAAAACGTTGATTTTGAATTGTTGATATTTGATTGGCGATGCTTGATTGCCGATGTTTGATTGAATGTGGGATTGCCTTGGATAGCCGTTGATAGTTGTGGATTTGGGGAAAAATGTTTGCCGGTTGTCCGGATATGGTTTCTTGTCCGATTGGGCTATCCCGGTCTTGAATTTGATGTCGTACCGCCTGATGGATATACGCCCAATTTGAACCCGTTGACTTCCAAACCGTTGTATTTTTATCGTCCCATCGCCAATTGTAAATCGAAACTTCAACCCGGACACTTCGCGAGAACATCGACGGCTCGGACGGGGCCGAAGCGCCCGTCCGACATGGGCGAACTCACCTAGGTGAGGTTGGGTGGCCACACCCGACCCGATCTCCCCTAGGGGAGATCGGGTTGGCCAACCCGATCTCTCCTAGGAGAGATCGGGTCGGCCAACCCGATCCCTCCTAGGAGGGATGGGGTTGGCCAACCCCACCCTCCCTAGGAGGGGTTGGGTGTCCTCACCCAACCCCTACCCTTGGGGGTCGGATTTCTCCCCCCCCCCAAGGGCCCCGACACCATTTTCGGACTCCCATGCTCGGTCCACTCCGCCTACCTCCTCCGAATCCTAAGGTCTTAATTATGTGCTTAAAGGTTAATTAATTGTGTTTAAAGGCTAACGATGTCATTAAGCCACCTTAATGACACCGTTGCCTATAAATACCCCACCTTCACATCTCATTTGATCATCTTGGCCATTTGGACATTTTAGCTCTGACATCTCTCTAGCTTTATCTCTCTAGAAAAGTACTGACTTAGGCATCGGTGAGGGTTCACCAGGCACCACCCCCCCCTCCTCCGTGTCTGGTATTGCCCCTTCTGCAGGGTAGAAGGAGAGAAGAAGCAGAGGAAGGAAGGAAGGAAAGAAGAAGATAGACTAAGGCAGAGCAGCTCAGGAACATCGGATCACACACATCCCCCGTAAGGAGTGAGATCAAAGCTGACACCCCGTTGACCTAGATCTCATAACTTAACACTTGGCGCCGTCTGTAGGCTTCGGACAGAAAGCCTGGCTATTACACGAGCTATGACGAACAGTAGGGTGTCCAGGCCCCAACACCCACCCGGGGGCAATGGGCGGAGAAGAGAACCCATACCCCCAGGGAGGCGGCCTAACCCTGGGAAGCAGCCAATGCATCCAGAGCCCCAAGAAATACCACAACCTCCTCAGCAACAGAACAACCAGGAGGGAGGACCTTCACGCCCAGCTGGGGCTGAGTCCTCCACAGCCTCCACCCCCCGGGCAAGAAGGCCACAGAGAGCAAGAGGACAACAGGGAGTGCCTTCCCACAACACGGCACCCCTGAGGGATACTATTATGAGGAGCAACCACAAAGGTACCCATATGGGATGCCGGAACAAAGAGATGATAACCGCGCCCACACAGCATATGCAAGGCCGGCATACACCCAAGGGACTTACACTGAAGCTCATGAGGAGGAGCAGATCCCGACAGAAGAGCACTACTCGCACCCTCGAGCAGGGCAGCGAGAGGAACAAAGAAGATATTACCAGGAGCCACCCCTAGAGGGAAGGCAACAATTCGTGCCTCCTAGGCAACAGCAGAACAACAGGGCTTACACCCCGCTTGGGGAGGAAAGACAAGCAAGACCTCCAAGGAGGCAGGACTTCTATGAAGCACCCCAGCAGGCGTATCAAGAGTACACCTACAGTCCATACAAGCAGGGACAAGGGAACCCAGTAAGCCCAGTCTACAACTACAATGGATATCAGAGGGATTATACTCCGGCACAGGTAGTGATCACCCCGGAGGAGATAGAAGCCATGATAACCCGGAAATTGAATAAGTCAAAGAAACCCAGCCTGCATTGTCTAAGTGACAAGACGAACCACCCTTTCACAAGGGAGCTGGAGATGAACAGGGTGCCAGACTCCCTACACACTGTGCAAATTGCAAAGTACAATGGAAAGGGAGACCCCCTAGAGCATATCCAACAGCATGAGGCTTCTCTATTCGGGAGGACAACTGATGAAAGATACAAGGCACTCCTTTTCCCAAACACCCTATCAGGCGTGGCCTCACATTGGTTCTTCAGCCTGCCCTCTGAGAGCATCCACTCATGGGAGCAGCTAAAAGCTAAGTTTCTGCAGAGATACCTAGGGGAGAGGAAACTCCTCAAGGGAACAAGCTCCATTGATGATGTAAAACAAGAATACGATGAATCCCTGGCCAGCTACTATACTAGGTTCAACCAGAATATCGCAGACATCCAGGGAGACATCACTGAAGGGGAGATAATCCGAGCCTTCATCAGAAACTTAGGTCGCTTTGGGTCAACATTGGCTGAAAAGATGGCCAAAAAGCCAGCAAGCACCTTGGAGGAGCTTGCAGGGAGAGTTAAAACGCATATTGACCTTGAGAGGCACAGGGCAAACAAGAAGGCCAAAATTCAGGCAGCCAAGGAGGATACTCAAAGGCCAAACAAAGGCAAGCCACCCCAGGCACCGCAGCATGCAAGGCAGCAGGAGTGGCGTCCGCCACAGCAAAGAAACCAAATGGGTGAACCTTTAAAGGCTAGAGAAATCAATGTCATTAAGTTCATCCCACTGAACGCCACTCCAGCCACCGTACTTAGAGAGATGCGGAACCAAAAGCTATGGTCACCCCCTGCAAGGTGGAGAGCCCCAATGGTGGGAAATCATAAAGATAGATGGTGTGACAACCATGAGGCTTATGGTCACGACACAAATGAATGCTTTAGCCTAAAGCTAAGCATAAACAACATTGTCCAGAGGGGAGAACTGAAACAGTTCGTAGACCATGGGGGCAATAATATGCAACTGGGGCCACCACAGAAAGACAAGGGCAAGGGAAAGGTAGACTATAACCCTCCACCCAACAAAAGAGGAGTCATCAATATGATACATGGAGGAGCAGCATCAGGTGGCCCAACGGCTAACGCAAGAGAGGTCTATGCATCCAAGCTAAGCTCAGTGCCAAGGTGGAGGAAAAGGCCAAGAGAAGGAGAAGAAGTGAAGATCGAGTTCTCGGAGAAGGACAAGAGCCACATCGTCTTTCCACATGACGATGCTCTAGTTATTACTTTAGATATTGACAATTTTGATGTAAAGAGAATTTTGGTGGATGGGGGCAGCTCAGCTGACCTCCTAAGCCTAAGAGTGTTGGAAGAGATAGGGAAAACCAAAGCAGACATCAAACCGGTCAACTTCCCTCTAGTTGGCTTCTCAGGGGCAACAAGTTACCCCCTGGGAATGATAACCCTACCAGTGACCATGGGCCAAGGATGGACCCAGCTGAAGGTAAATGTCAATTTCTTGGTGGTTGAAACCCTGGGAGCCTACAATGGGATCCTAGGAAGGACAACCATAAACCCATATGAAATAGTGCCATCCACTGTTCACCAGAAATTGAAGTACATCACGGAGAACGGGGTTGGAGAGGTCCTGGGTGATCAACGCACCGCAAGGCAATGCTACGTCAACTCAATGAGACGTGGATCACACGGGACAGATACAGTGGCTGTAGTCATGGTAGGGGCCAACCAGGACAGAAGAAGGAGGGGAAGGAGACAAGGGCAAAGAAGGAGGAGGAGTGGAGTGACACTCCGTTTGAGCAGGCAGTTTTTTCAAACAGTGCCTACAAGGAGACACAGGAGCAAGGCTGTGAAGGCGACATCCATACCTTGGCAGCCAGACACCATAATAGGGAACAGGACAAGGAACTCCATCCTAAAAGGCTTCCGCTACATAGATGATATCAAGCAAATGCCGCAGGAGTCTATATCAAGCTATTTCCAGAGATTCTTTGTTTATGGTGCCAACATGGACATCACAAGGGGAGAAGCAGTCAGAGCATTCATCAGAAACATGCATCCAAGTTCATTCGAGGCCTATGGAGGGCTCTATGAGATGGTCATGACGAGCACAATGAGAGAGCTCAAGACGAAGCTGCACAGGGCATTTGAACAAGAGGCGGAACAGTTGGATGAAGTTCCAGAAAGAGGAAGAGAAACAGACACATTGGGAGGAGGTGTCAATTTCACATTCACACCCCTCACACTCAGCATAGAAGAAATTTTCCACAAGCACCTCAAGCAAGAGCTACCAACATGCAGGGAGGAAGGCAAGGCCTTCCTAGGAAGAGATGCACAGGGTTGGTGTGAATACCATGGGACCTGGGGGCATCAAACCAATGACTGCATGGTGTTGAAGGTGGAAGTGGAAGAAATAATTTACAATGGAGGCTTCAAGGAGTACGTGGCAACAGACACAATGGCCACCCCATATCCTTAGTTTTCATATCTAGCACTTTGCATGTTTCACCTCTACAAGCTTTTCAAAAACAACTTTGGAGAAGGAGAACTCACGAAGTTCCTCCAACTCTACAACTATCTTTCATTCCTACAAAGGATGTCTTGGTGCACCAAGGCATCCCAAGTGTACACAAACATGAATGCTCCTAAGGGAGTAGTAGTTACTCAAAAGTATTTTCCAGTGAATGCAGTGGTATAACCACGAAGTTATCCTTACACAGATATGACTTCAAGTCAATGACAGGTTCGACGCCCCCAAGAGCGTATCTTGAGAGTAGTTTTCATACTACGACATTCGACGCCCCCAAGAGCGTATCTTGAGAGTAGTTTTCATACTACGACATTCGACGCCCCCAAGAGCGTATCTTGAGAGTAGTGTTCATACTACGACCTTCGACTCCCCCAAGAGCGTATCTTGAGAGTAGTTATTACACTACGACCTTCGACGCACCAAGAGCGTATCTTGAGAGTGGTTTCCAAAAACTACGAACTTCGACGCCCCCAGGAGCGTATCTTGAGAGTAGTGTTCATACTACGACCTTCGACGCCCCCAAGAGCGTATCTTGAGAGTAGTTATTACACTACGAATTCGACGCACCAAGAGCGTATCTTGAGAGTGGTTTCCAAAAACTACGATTTCGACGCCCCCAGGAGCGTATCTTGAGGTAGATTTGCAACCTACCAGATTCGACGCCCCCAAGAGCGTATCTTGAGGTAGAAAAAACACTACCAGTTCGACGCCCCCAAGAGCGTATCTTGAGGTAGATTTCAAACTACCAGTTCGACGCCCACCAAGAGCGTATCTTTGGTCTAACCTGAGCCCTCCAGGAGCCTATCCTGTGAAACGTTAAGTGCCGTCCGAGAGCCTGTCTCGTGAACAGATTTGACACCCGTCAAGAAGGTATCGATGGACTAACCTGTGCCCTCCGGGAGCCTATCCTGTGAAACGTTAAGTGCCGTCCGAGAGCCTGTCTCGTGAACAGATTTGACACCCGTCAAGAAGGTATCGGTGGACTAACCTGTGCCCTCCGGGAGCCTATCCTGTGAAACGTTAAGTGCCGTCCGAGAGCCTGTCTCGTGAAAAGATTTCGACGCCCACCAAGAGCGTATCTTTGGTCTAACAGTACAACGTATACCGTGTAAGGGGTATCAGAAGAGATCATCACACCATGTTTAGAAGGATACCATTCTTAGAAGGATACCATGCTCAGAAGGATACCATGGGAAAGAAATTTCTAAGTAAAGTAATGTGAAGAACAAGTAATGTTTTTCTTTATGAAATGGCAGGTAAGACATGAAGGAAAGCACGAAAGAAGGATAAGTAAAGGAAACACACCAAGGAAAGAGTCCATACCCAAAGAGACATACACAAGGCATAGGGAGCCATCATGAGAAGAGATATATACAAAAGCATGAGAAGCACTAATGTAAAGGCAAACGAACCACGTAGTCAACAACACAATGTGGCAAAGGAAAGTAACAACAAACACCATCACAATCTCAAAGGACACTCAACCCATACAAGGGGAGAAGGAGTGTAATTATATACAAGGATAGCATGAGATAAACACGTCAGTCAGAACCTTCGGGGGAGTCACCCTCACCCCCTGAAGCTGAACCGCCAGCGGAAATGGATGAAGAGGAGGAGTCTGAGGTACCAATCTCCACAGGTGTAGCATCCACCTGGGCAGGGGCAGGCTCGTCTGCAACGGCAGCCTGACCCATCAGAACAGTCGCGTAGCCAGTGGCATATGGCCCAAAGTCACCAAGGTCACCAAAGGGGAACTGAGGATCAATCCGGTATATGTGATCAACCAGATACTCACCGAACTGGTTCATCTCCTGGGTGAGACGCGTGCTATAATCGGCGGTGAAGGCAGAGGAGGCCTTGTACTCAGATACCGCGACAGCCCTCTCCTCCGCCCGACACTTAGTCTCCAACCTCCGCAGCTCCTCAGAATGAAGCGACGCAGCAACCTCAGCTTCCCGACGCAAACTGCCCACAGTGGCTTCAAGCAAGGACACCTGGCCCTGGAGCTCCTGCAGCCTCAAATCAGATATACGCGCCTTCTCGGCAGCAGTGGCGACCTCCGCCTTGAGAGAAACCTGGCTGTCCTCAAGGGTCTTCCTCTCGTCAGATAACTCGAGCACGAGCGAGGACATGTTCACCATGTCAGATATGCCCTAACAATTCAAACAGGGATGAATAACCGAAAGATAGACATTATAAAAGAAATAAGAGGAAAGCAAAGAACAACTTACAGGTGCATAACGAGAAAGTACCCCTTGAACAAAGCGCCGAGTCTCCCCAGGAGACTTGGGCGGAACAACACGATCCCCAGGGGGAACGGCACCGCGGAGTACGCGGACACCAACCTCAGGAGTCCGCAAAGAGGAGGTGCTATCGAAGTGGAACTCCTTCAGAGCAGCGAAAGGAGTCCACTCGGACCCAATAACATCTTCATCAGTGAGACGGGCGAAATCCTTCCGACTTAAAGTCGGAGGCCCACCTACACAAGCAAAGCAAGTCAAAGGAGAGTATAAACATACAAGGATCAGCACAAGGTAAAGATCATACCTGAGGACCGTGCCCTCGGCTGGGGGGCAGGGGAACCACCACCAGCAGGTCGCTTCCCTTTGTCAGCCAGGGAAGGCACCTCTTCGACCACCATCTCCTTATCACGAGATAGAGTCGGAGGACGAGCAGTAGGCGAAGCAGGATCCACAGCCTTCTTTCTCTTAGCAGCCGAGGCCCCGGCCTCAGAATCAGATCGCCGCGGCTTGGACTTGGAAGGTCCAGAATCTCTGCCAACGGAGACGACCCTCTCAGTCACCAAGGGGGAGCGCACTAGCAAGGTAAGAAAAACAAGATAAGGAAAACATAAGTTACATCATAAAGAAGCAAATAGGAGAAAGCATACCAGAGGCCCCAGCCTTCTTCCCAGGCAGGGGGGATTTCTTCAAAGCAGAACTAGAAGGAGCCTTCCTCTTGCTCATATCAACAGGGGCTCCCTGCATGTTATAGGTTTTTCCATGAAACCAACCTACAAAGGAAGAGCAGAAGGTAAATAAAGATGGAAAGACCAAGTGACATACCGAACCCCCGGAGTCAGGAGTCAGACTGATCCCGGCCTCGTAAAGATCCGTCTCAGTTATTAAAGACACGGGGCAGTAAGACCGGGTCCTGTTGCTCTCGTGAATGATCTTCATAGTCTTCAAATCATCCGAAGAAAACTCTCCAAAAGCAGGCCAACCATCGGACCGATCCTCATTCAAAACCGACCAAGTGACGTATCGGTCCGTAATGAAGAAGTAATGCTTAGCCCAGTGACTGGCCGAATTGTCAATCTGGGTCACGAAACGGAGGGAGGTATCCCACTCGATCCCACTCAACCCGAAGTCAGAAAATCGGGGATCTTTGAAGGTCGGATGGCGAGTTACGAAACTCGCAAACCCCACCCTCGTCCGGTACTGGAACCGATAGAAACATCGGAATAGAACGAGAGAGTACTTCCAGGAGTACCAATGGCACAATACCCGGAAGCCCACCCAGACGCGGAGGGCACTGGGGGCAAGGTTCACAGGAGAAATCCTGAAGAACCTGCTCAACTCTATAAGCTCGTCACAGTAAGGTAGCCTCAGCCCAAATCGGATCTGAGAGGGGTAAACGGCGACCTTCCCTATAGGAGGCTCCGTCACCGTCCCGCGAGTATTCCCCAAGGAGGGGAGAAAAGGATACAGAGGCTCATCTAGGGGACTGATATCTCCTAGGGTAACATGTTCGTTGTAATCGGACCTAGTGATATGGTTCTCTGACAGAATAGCAAGACCTAAGGCAAAGATAGCAGGAAACCCCAAGGCACGAATCAAATTTCGACTAACACCCCAATGAAGGTCACGATACCAAGCTAGCAATAGGAAAGAAAGTAACGCGACCGAAAAGGAAGAGAAAAAGGAACTCACTCATCCTTCGGAGAATACGGCGTCTCTGAAGAGTCTGCGTACGTGGACACCACCAGGAGTATAGTACCTGCCACGACACGACAAATATCAAGACAAGGAAAATTTCCGAAGAACCGGAAATACTCCGACACCCGACCAACGACAACAACCAAAGATCCAAAGACATCCAGCAAAGATAGTCAACATGAGTCAAGCATACCACGACAACCAAGTTGAATAATTTTATCCGAGCCTAAGGTCGGGTTTTGGAAAAAATTACCATTACACCCTCCAACAAAGATTAACACACCAATGGCGGCACGACATCAAATTCAAGACCGAGATAACCCAATCGGACAAGAAACCATATCCGGACGACCGGCAAACATTTTTCCCCAAAATCCACAACTACCAACGGCTATCTACGGCAATCCCACATTCAATCAAGCATCGGCAATCAAACATCGGCAATCAAATATCAACGATTCGAAAATCGACATTTTATACGGTAACGGAAAGGAAAAGAGCGGACCTTCGGAAAACCCGACCCGATATGATAAACGGGTCCGGAATTCAAATTTGAAGACACCCGGAAATCAGTCCCTCGCCGGAATTTGGGCCTTGCCGTCGCCGGAGATGATCTCGTCCGCCCCGCCGTCGCCGGAGAGCTCTGCGCGTCACGCCGGAACCGTCTCCCTTCGCCGTCGACCGCCTCCGATGAACCAGCAGCTGTCTCCGCCGGCAGCGACCTCACCGTCGCCTGGTCGTCCCTCCGCGCCGCTGTCCCAGCCAGCTGCCGCCTCCACACCACCGCCTGGAGCCGTCGACCCGCTAGCCGGCTCCGTCCGTGCTGGTGGTTCCCTCCCACCGGAATTGCTGGTCGGATTTCTGCCTCTTGGTGGAAATTCCGGCCGGCCCTAGCCTTGGGGGTGCTCTCCAACCTTTCTTGCTCTCCAAGGGTAAGTGAAGAAGGAAGATGGGGGCTATGGTGACTCTTGGAGGTATCTTTCTAACTCTCCTTTTTCATGTTAAAAGGATGATAGGGTTTTTTAGAGGGTTTTAATCACCACCATCCATCTAGCCTTAAATAAAATCTAAGGGCCAAGGAAAAACCATCATTTTTATCCTTTTCACCTATAGCTAAGTATACCTCTATACTTAGAAAAATTATCAAGATAGTTTTATTTTGAGCATTCCATACTTAGAAAAATTTTTGGCCAAAATTAAAATTTTCCCTCACTTAGATGGAATCCCGGCACGAAATTGAAGCGTAAGTTATTTAGTTGCATTCGTATCACACCCCTGTGCAAGTTTGTATTTTTTGAGTATATACCTGTAGTAGAGATAAGTTTATTACTCCCGCCTCAGACGGACGCGTGCCTAGGCACACGTCCGTGCTACTTTGACGTTTACAATTCCTCTATCTCATTAGACAGGGGGGCAGAGTCAGAGGCACGCATCCATGGGTAAGCAGGCATTCAGACAAGAAGGTAAAATCCCGGTTTCAAATTGCGCGTGTCATACCATCCTGAAATAGAGTCAATCAAGGGTTAAGCCATTGTTGACTCGGGGGCATGTGATGGATATACGCCCAATTTGAACCCGTTGACTTCCAAACCGTTGTATTTTTATCGTCCCATCGCCAATTGTAAATCGAAACTTCAACCCGGACACTTCGCGAGAACATCGACGGCTCGGACGGGGCCGAAGCGCCCGTCCGACATGGGCGAACTCACCTAGGTGAGGTTGGGTGGCCACACCCGACCTCCCCTAGGGGAGATCGGGTCAGCCAACCCGATCCCTCCTAGGAGGGATGGGGTTGGCCAACCCCACCCTCCCTAGGAGGGGTTGGGTGTCCTCACCCAACCCCTACCCTTGGGGGTCGGATTTCTCCCCCCCCCCCCCAAGGGCCCCGACACCATTTTCGGACTCCCATGCTCGGTCCACTCCGCCTACCTCCTCCGAATCCTAAGGTCTTAATTATGTGCTTAAAGGTTAATTAATTGTGTTTAAAGGCTAACGATGTCATTAAGCCACCTTAATGACACCGTTGCCTATAAATACCCCACCTTCACATCTCATTTGATCATCTTGGCCATTTGGACATTTTAGCTCTGACATCTCTCTAGCTTTATCTCTCTAGAAAAGTACTGACTTAGGCATCGGAGAGGGTTCACCAGGCACCACCCCCCCTCCTCCGTGTCTGGTATTGCCCCTTCTGCAGGGTAGAAGGAGAGAAGAAGCAGAGGAAGGAAGGAAGGAAAGAAGAAGATAGACTAAGGCAGAGCAGCTCAGGAACATCGGATCACACACATCCCCCGTAAGGAGTGAGATCAAAGCTGACACCCCGTTGACCTAGATCTCATAACTTAACACCGCCGTTGGTGTGTTAATCTTTGTTGGAGGGTATAACGGTAATTTTTTCCAAAACCCGACCTTAGGCTCGGATAAAATTATTCAACTTGGTTGTCGTGGTGTCCTTGGCTCATGTTGACTATCTTTGCTGGGTGTCTTTGGATCTTTGATTGTTGTCGTTGGTCGGGTGTCGGAGTATTTCCGGTTCTTCGGAAATTTTTCTTGTCTTGATATTTGTCGTGTCGTGGTAGGTACTATATTCCTGGTGGTGTCCGCGCACACAGACTCTTCAGAGGCGTCGCATCCTCCGAAGGATGAGTGAGTTCCTTTTCTCTTCCTTTTCGGTCGCATTACTTCTTTTCCTATTGCTAGCTTAGTACTGTGACCTTCATTGGGGTGTTAGTCGAAATTTGATTCGAACTTTGGGATTTCCTGCTACCTTTGCCTTAGGTCTCGCTACTCTGTCAGAGAACCATCTCACTAGGTCCGATTACAATGAGCACGTTACCCTAGGAGATATCTGTCCCCTAGATGAGCCTCTGTATCCTTTTCTCCCCTCCTTGGGGAATACTCGCGAGACGGTGACGGAGCCTCCTATAGGGAAGGTCGCCGTGTACCCCTCCCAAATCCGGTTTGGGTTGAGGTTGCCTTACTGTGATGACCTTATAGAGTTGAGCAGGTTCTTCAGGATTTCTCCTGTGAACCTTGCCCCCAGTGCCCTCCGTGTCTGGGTGGGCTTCCGGGTATTGTGCCATTGGTACTCCTGGAAGTACTCCCTCGTTCTATTCCGATGCTTCTATCGGTTCCAGTACCAGACGAAGGTGGGGTTTGCGAGTTTCGTAACTCGCCATCCAACCTTCAAGGATCCCCGATTTGCTAATTTCGGGTTGAGTGGGATCGAGTGGGATACCTCCCTCCGTTTCGTGGCCCGGAGTGACAATTCGGCCAGTCACTGGGCTAAGCATTACTTCTTCATTACGGATCGATACGTCACTTGGTCGGTCTTGAATGAGGATCGGTCCGATGGTTGGCCTGCTTTCGGAGAGTTCTCTTCAGTTGATTTAGAGACAATGAAGATCATTCACGAGAGCAACAGGACTCGGTCATACTGCCCCGTGTCCTTAGTGACTGAGACGGATCTTTACGAGGCCGGGATCAGTTTGACTCCTGACTCCGGGGTTCGGTATGTCACTTGGTCTTTCCATCTTTATTTACCTTCTGCTCTTCCTTTGTAGGTTGGTTTCATGGAAAAACCTATAACGTGCAGGGAGCCCCTGTTGATCTGAGCAAGAGGAAGGCTCCTTCTAGTTCCGCTCTGAAGAAATCCCCCCTGCCTGGGAAGAAGGCTGGGGCCTCTGGTATGCTTTCTCCTATTTGCTTCTTTATGGTATAACTTGTGTTTTCCTTATCTTGCTTTTCTTACATTGCTAGGGCGCTCCCCCTTGGTGACCGAGAGGGTCGTCTCCGTTGGCAGAGATTCTGGACCTTCCAAGTCCAAGCCGCGGAGATCTGATTATGAGGCCGGGGCCTCGGCTGCTAAGAGAAAGAAGGCTGCGGATCCTGCTTCGCCTACTGCTCGTCCTCCGACCCTATCTCGTGATAAGGAGATGGTGGTCGAAGAGGTGCCTTCCCTGGCTGACAAAGGGAAGCGACCTGCTGGTGGTGGTTCCCTTGCCCCCCAGCCGAGGGCACGGTCCTCAGGTATGATCTCTACCTTGTTGCTGATCCTTCTATGTTTATATTTTCCTTTGACTTGCTTCGCTTGTGTAGGTGGGCCTCCGACTTTAAGTCGGAAGGATTTCACACGTCTTACTAATGAAGATGTTATTGGGTCTGAGTGGACTCCTTTCGCTGGTCTGAAGGAGTTCCACCTCGATAGCACCTCCTCTTTGCGGACTCCTGAGGTTGGCGTTGAAAACTGTTCGCGAGACAGGCTCTCGGAGGGCGCTTAACGTTTCACAGGATAGGCTCCCGGAGGTCTCAGGTTAGACCAAAGATACGCTCCTGGTGGGCATCGAAGCTGGTAGTTTGAAATCTACCTCAAGATACGCTCTTGGGGGCGTCGAGTCTGGTAGTGTTTTTTCTACCTCAAGATACGCTCTTGGTGGCGTCGAATCTGGTAGGTTGCAAAGCTACCTCAAGATACGCTCCTGGGGGCGTCGAAATTCGTAGTTTTTGGAAACCACACTCAAGATACGCTCTTGGTGCGTCGAAGGTCGTAGTGTAATAACTACTCTCAAGATACGCTCTTGGGGGCGTCGAATTTCGTAGTATGAACACTACTCTCAAGATACGCTCTTGGGGGCGTCGAAGGTCGTAGTTTTTGGAAACCACTCTCAAGATACGCTCTTGGTGCGTCGAAGGTCGTAGTGTAATAACTACTCTCAAGATACGCTCTTGGGGGCGTCGAATTTCGTAGTATGAACACTACTCTCAAGATACGCTCTTGGGGGCGTCGAGGGTCATAGTATGGATACTACTCTCAAGATACGCTCTTGGGGGCGTCGAAACTGTTATTGACTTGAAGTCATATCTGTGTAAGGATAACATCATGACTATATCATCACATTCATTGGAAAATGCCTTTGAATGAAAACTTACTCTTTTAAGAGTGTTCATGTCTTCTGTACATTTGGGGTGCCTTGGGTGGGTCAAGACACCCTTTGGAGGAAAATATAGATAGTGGTAGAGTTGGAGGAACTTCGTGAGTTCTCCTTCTCAAAAGTTGTTTGAAAAACTTGGAAAGCTTGAACATGTAAAGTGCTAGATATGAAACTAAGGATATGGGGTGGTCACTTTGTCTGTTGCCACGTACTCCTTCAGACCTCCATTGTGAATCATTTCTTCCACTTCTATCTTCAGCACCATGCAGTTGTTGGTTTGATGCCCCCAGGTCCCATGGTATTCACACCATCCCTGTGCATCCCCTCCTAGGAAGGCCTTGCCCTCCTCCCTGCATGTTGGTAGCTCCTGCTTGAGGTGCTTGTGGAAGATTTCTTCTATGCTCACTGTAAGGGGTGTGAATGTGAAGTTGACACCTCCTCCCAGTGTGTCAGTCTTTCCTCCCTCCCCCAGAACTTCATCCAGCTGCTTCATTTCATTTGCAAATGCTTTTTCTAGCTTTTCCTTGAGCTCCCTCATCGTGCCCGTCATGACCATCTCATAGAGCCCTCCATAGGCCTCGAATGAGTTTGGATGCATGTTTCTAATAAATGCTCTGACGGTTTCTCCTCTTGTGATGTCCATGTTGGCACCATAATTGGAGAATCTCTGGAAATAGCTTGATATTGACTCCTGCGGCATTTGCTTGATATCATCGATGTGACGGAAGCCTCTTGAGATGGAGTCACTTGTTCTTTTCCCCTTTTTGGTGTCTGGCTGCCAAGGTATGGCTGTCACCCTCACAGCCTTGCTTCTGTGTCTCCTCTTAGGCACTGTTTGAAAAAACTGCCTACTCAAACGGAGTACCACTCCATTCTTCATCTTTCCCTGCCTTTGCCTCCTTCTTCTCTTCTTTCTATCTTGGTTGGCTCCAACTATGACCACAGCCACTGTGTCTGTCCCGTGTGATCCACGTCTCATGGAATTGACGTAGCATTGCCTTGCGGTGCGCTGATCACCCAGGACTTCTCCGACTCCATTCTCGGTAACGTACTTCAGCTTCTGGTGTACAGTGGATGGCACGAATTCATATGGGTTTATGGTTGTCCTTCCTAGGATCCCATTGTAGGCTCCTAGGCTTTCAACCACCACAAAGTTGACATTCACTTTCAGCTGTGTCCATCCTTGGCCCATGGTCACCGGCAGGGTTATCATTCCCAGGGGGTAGCTTGTTGCCCCTGAGAAGCCAACTAGAGGGAAGTTGACAGGTTTGATGTCTGCCTTGGTTTTCCCTATCTCTTCTAGGACTCTCAAGCTTAGGAGTTCAGCTGAGCTGCCCCCATCCACCAAAATTCTCTTTACATCAAAATTATCAATGTCTATTGTGATAACTAGAGCATCGTCATGTGGGAAGACGATGTGGCTCTTGTCCTTCTCTGAGAATTCGATCTTGATTTCTTCTCCTTCTCTTGGCCTTTTTCTCCACCTCGGCGCTGAACCCAGCTTTGATGCGTAAACCTCTCTTGCATTAGCAGTTGGGCCACCTGACGCTACTCCCCCATGTATCATGTTTATGGTCCCTCTCTTGTTGGGTGGAGGATTGTAGTCTGCTTTGCCTTTGCCCTTGTCTCTGTGTGATGGCCCTAGCTGCATGCTGTTGCCTCCATGATCCACGAACTGCTTTAAGTCTCCCCTTTGGATGGCATTGTTGATGCTTAGCTTTAGGCTGAAGCATTCGTTCGTGTCGTGCCCGTAAGCTTCATGGTTGTCGCACCATCTATCCTTGTGATTCCCCACCATTGGGGCTCTCCACCTTGCAGGGGGTGACCAGAGCTTCTGGTTTCGCATCTCTTTGAGGACAGTAGCTGGAGTGGCGTTCAATGGGACGAACTTGATGACATTTATTTCACTGGGCTTTAGTAGTTCGCCCATTTGGTTTCTTTGCTGGGGCGGACGCCATTCCTGCTGCCTTGTGTGCTGAGGTGCCTGGGGTGGCTTGCCTTTGTTCGGCTTTGCATTGTCTTCCTTGGCTGCTTGAATCTTGGCTTTCTTACTTGCCCTGTGCCTCTCCAGGTCTATATGAGTTTTGACTCTTCCTGCAAGCTCCTCTAAGGTGCTTGCTGGCTTCTTGGCCATCTTTTCTGCCAGTGTGGACCCGAAGCGGCCTAGGTTTCTGATAAAGGCTCGTATTATCTCACCCTCAGTGATGTCGCCTTGGATGTCTGCGATATTTTGATTGAACCTAGTGTAGTAACTGGCCAGAGATTCATCATATTCTTGTTTCACATCATCGATGGAGCCTGTGCCTTTGAGGAGTTTCCTCTCCCCTAGGTATCTCTGCAGGAACTTCGCCTTTAGCTGCTCCCATGAGTGGATGCTTTCAGAGGGTAAACTGAAGAACCAGTGTGAGGCCACTCCTGATAGGATGTTTGGGAACAAGAGTGCCTTGTACCTTTCATCAGTGGTCCTCCCAAATAGGGAGGCCTCATGCTGTTGGATATGCTCTAGGGGGTCTCCCTTCCCATTGTACTTTGCAATTTGCACTGTGTGCAGGGAGTCTGGCACCCTGTTCATCTCCAGTTCCCTTGTGAAAGGGTGGTTCGTCTTGTCACTTAGACAATGCAAGTTGGTTTTCTTTGACTCATTCATCTTCCGGGTTATCATCGCCTCTATTTCCTCCGGAGTGATCAATATCGGTGTTGGAGTGTAATTCCTCTGATAGCCTCCGTGGTTGTAGATAGGGCTTGCCGGGATCCCTTGTCCGTATTGATACGGGCTGTAGGTGTATCCTTGGTGTCCCTGCTGGGGTGCTTCATAGAATTCTTGCCTCCTTGGAGGTCTTACTTGTCTGTCCTCCCCCAGTGGGGTGTAAGCCCTTGCGTTCTGCTGTTGCCTAGGAGGCACGAATTGTTGCCTTTCCTCTGGGGGTGGCTCCTGGTAGTATCTTCTTTGCTCCTCTCGCTGCCCTGCTCGAGGGTGCGAGTGGTGCCCTTCTGTTGGGATTTGTTCCTCTTCATGAGCTTCAGTGTGTGTCCCCTGGGTGTATGTCGGCCTTGCATATGTTGTGTGGGCGCGGTTGTCATATCTTTGGGCCGGCATCCCATACGGGTACCCTTGGGGTTGCGCCTCATAATAATACCCCTCAGGGGGTGCCGTGTGCTAGGACGGCACTCCCTGTTGTTCTCTTTCTCTCTGTGGCCTTCTTGCCCGAGGTGTGGAGGCTGTGGAGGACTCAGCCCCAGCTGGGCGTGAGGGTCCTCCCTCCTGGTTGTTCTGTTGAGGAGGCTGTGGTATTTCTTGTGGTTCTGGTTGCATTGGCTGCTTCCCAGGGTTAGGCTGCCTTCCTGGGGGTATAGGCTCTCTCCTTCTTCCATTGCCCCCTGGTGGGCGGTAGTGCCTAGACACCCTGCTGTTCGTCATTGCTCGTGTTATAGCCAGACTTTCTGTCCGAAGCCCGCAGACGGCGCCAAGTGTTAGGTTCCGAGTTCTGGGTCAACAGATGATCGGCTCAAATCCCGTTCCTCACTGGAGATGTGGATGATCTGATACTCTCGGGTTGCCCTGCTTTGCCTTGCTTCCTTCCTTCCTTCCTTCCTTCCTGCAGAAGGGGCAGTACCAGACACAGAGAGGGGGGGGGGGGGGGTGGTGCCTGGTGAACCCTCTCCGATGCCTAAGTCAGTATCGTTTTTAGAGAGATAAACTAGAGAGATGTCAGAGCAAAATAATCCAAATTGCCAAGATCCCCTGATGAGTTGTGAAGGTGGGGTATTTATAGGCAACGGTGTCATTAAGGTGGCTTAATGACATCGTTAACCTCTAAACACAATTAATTAACCTTTAAGCGCATAATTAAGACCTTAGGATACGGAGAAGGTAGGCGACGTGAACCGAGTGTGGGTGTCCGAAAATGGCGCAGGGGCCCTTGGGGGAGGAGAAATCCGACCCCCAAGGGTAGGGGTTGGGTGAGGGCACCCAACCCCATCCCTCCTAGGAGAGATCGGGTTGGCCGACCCGATCTCTCCTAGGAGAGATCGGGTTGGCCGACCCGATCTCTCCTAGGAGAGATCGGGTTGGCCCACCCGATCACCCCTAGGAGAGATCGGGTTGGCCGGCCCGATCTCTCCTAGGGGAGGTCGGGTGTGGCCACCCAACCTCACCTAGGTGAGTTTGCCTCGTCTGGACGAGCGCTCCGGCCTCGTCCGAGCCGTTGATGTGTTCGCGAAGTGTTCGGGTTGAAGTTTCGATTTACAATCGGTAATGGGACGATAAAAATACAACGGTTTGGAAGTCAACGGGTTCAAATTGGGCGTATATCCATCAGTCCCTGTCGCCTCAACTTGTCCATTGACTGGAGGCAGAGGTGGTGATGGCAGGGCGTATCCTTGGTTCGCTGATGTCTTTCGGAATGCAAGGGATCCTTCGAGTGCGGTCGTCGTGGTAGGAGAGACTGGTGGTGGTGGGTTGACACCTTTGTATTGGAGGACTCCTTGGTCGTATTGTGCGAAGGATGCATTTCTTGTTGGCGTGAAGAAAGCATTGGATGTGGCAACAGGGATTTGGAAGGATCCCAGTTGTCTTTTTATTGCCTTCTACGCGGTTATGGGCAAGGCGTCGTGGTATGCAACGTGCTCATTGTCCTTTGATGAAAAATCAATGACATCTTCAAAGGCGGCATCCTTTATGTCGGCATACTCCAAGTTGGTGTCATCGGTCTTGTGCATTGTCTTTGCAACGTACACTTCTTGCTCATATGAATTCTCCCTTTCAGCGTCAAAGTCTCTTGCATTCTTCCAATGACTGGCTCCTTGGGAAGAAGTGTATGAACGTGCCGCTTTATATCTTGTATGCTGGAAGGCATTTTCTGCATGTTGGTCCTTGCCTTGGAATGGACGGGCTTGGTGGGTAGTGTTTTGTGACATTTCTCTTGTCGGCGTAGCGTGTTCCTGGGCGGTTGGGGGTGGTTGGGCCGCATATCCTTGATTTTTCATTGACTCGCGGAATTCGAGTAAGTCTTCTAGCGCAGCCATCATTGCTGGAGTAACTGAAGGCATCGGGTTTATTCCCGTTCCTTGTTGTTTGCCTTGCGGCATTTCTGACTGAAATTCATCATTCATCTCTGGCTCAAAACAAGTGGGGGTGGACGATGCACGTTATTTGGTTCTTGGAGGTTGTGTTGTGCGTTGGGCACATCCTCGGTTGGCATGGATGAAACTACAGAAGTAGCTTTCGGTGTGTAGGAAGGCCCTGGCTGGCTTCCGGGTGGTTTCTGACCTCCTGCTTTTTTCCTTGTCGGAGACGTCTTAGGTTATCCAGGCTTTTTCCTTGCACTTCTCGCGTTAACCTCTTCGGGAGGGTTGCGATCACTCGTCATGACTTTGCGGTATGATAGCTTTTTGTTCGAATCACGGAGACGGCGCCAAATGTTGCGTCCTGGATGAACTGGGTCGTAGGGACGCGTCTGTCTGAATGGTTGAGCGGGTTTTTGGGCTGTCACCCTTCGTCTGGAAGAGGTTTTCGCCCTGTGCTATTGACGAGTATTCGGTTTTATCGCTGAATATCGGAAAGGTCTGTGTCTCAAAAGGCGGTTGTGTCTCAGGATGCGTCTGAGTCTCAAAAGGCGGTTGTGTCTCAAGAGGCGTCTGAGTCTCGGGAAACGATGGTCTGTGTACAAGTCCGAACGTCTGGGGCGCCGATTCCTGGCACGAAGGGCCAGTACTAGCACGGAGAGGGGGGGGGGGGTGGCGCTAGTGGAGCCCTCTCTGATGCCTAAGTCACTATAGGGCTTAAAAAGGTAATTCTAGAGAGAGAAAGTATTTCTAGAGAGAAGTCAGAGCTCAAAATACCAAAGTTGGGCAAATGAGAGGATGTGTGAAAATGGGTGGCCAAGGCCTCCTATTTATAGGCTTCCTTGGGACTGGACCCGGTTTTAAAGCGGTTTGATGACGGTTCGAAAGCAAGCGGTAACCGTCATCAATATCGGCGATATGTAAACTTGACTTCTCTACACATAACGGTAATCGCGTAAACGGTAATCGCGCAATACCCGTAGTGCAATCTGGACCTCGTCGAATTTGGGAAATTCGGCAAGGCCCGGCTTGCCGCGTAACCCAGACCTCCGGATTGCTGCAATCCGGACGTCCGGATTGCTTCGTGCAATCCGGAGGTCCGGTCCGGACGCGCGTAATGCGCTTTCGGACCGATTTGACCCTTGGGAGACGTTTTTGAAGCCGTGATGTGATTTTTGACGTGTTTACGAGGTCCGAAATATAAATACGAACTCGAATTGGGCACATATCCATCAGGACAGAGCTGATGCCATTGTCAAAGCATGGCTTAGAAACACAGTTGCCAAGGATTTGATGGGTGGTTTGATCTACAACCCTTCTGCTCTCTCAATTTGGAATGATTTGAGAGAAATGTTTGACAAAGTGGATGGCACACAAATCTTACAATTGACTAGGGAGATTTATCTAACTTCACAAAGTGTGTTGTCCATTACTGAATATTTTGCTAAAATGAAACAGCTGTGGGATTCCTTAGCCTCTATTGATGACTTGCACCTTGAATGTGCAAATGACATTGCTATTGTGAATGGATACAAGGAAAAGCAGAATTTGATGGCCTTCTTATTGGGTTTGAATGATTCATATGCTCATGTGAGAAGCAGTTTATTAATGAGACAACCTTTGCCTTCACTGAGTGTTGCATTCTCAGTTCTTGTTCAAGAAGAAAGCCAGAGGTCCATCTCTGGTTCTATTGGTGATCTTGGAGAAGCAACAGCTCTCTACACAAGGAGGAATCAGCCCAACAACTCATATGCTCAAAGGGGTTCAAACAACAATCAAAGAGGCAATGGTGGTCCAAACAGGGGTCCTAGCAATTGGAACTCCAATTGGACTTGCAATTTTTGTGCAAAGAGGGGCCACAAGGCTGATCATTGCTATGCCAAGCATGGTGGTCCACAAGGAGTTCAAGCTGCTCAAGCTGCAAAGAGGAATTGGAATTCAGCCAATGCTTCTTTTGATGATGGTACCAATTCAAGTGTGGCTGAGCATGTAGCAGCTGGGGACAAGAGAATTGTGCATGGCACAGCTGAGAAGATGATTCAACATGTGGCTGCCCAAGATGACCACTTTGATCACATGCCCTTGAGTTTTGAGGATGGTGATCAAGTGCATGCTAATATGGCAGGTATGTCAACTGATTCTATGCATTGGATAGTTGACTCAGGGGCAACTAACCATATTACACATCAAATGCATTGGTTACATGACTTGAAGAAATGTGATTCTAATCAACAATTTGTCCACCTTCCAAATGGTCACAGGTGTAGAGTGACACATGTTGGTTCTTGTTCATTTTCAAGAGGATTCACATTGACCAACATTCTTTTGGTTCCTGATTTCAAGTTCAATTTGATTTCAGTCTCTAGGCTGCCAAGCCAACTGAATTGCAAAGTGGTATTTACAAGTGATGATGTGTTAATTCAGGGCCAAGGTGGGAAGAGTATGGTGATTGGGGAATGGAGTAGAGGATTGTACATCTTGAAGGATGTGTTGCCCACAAGACCAAGCATGGTGGCTGCTCCTTGCATTGACGAAGTTTGGAAATGGCACAAGAGATTGGGTCATGTATCTGAAACTTATTTGAATAAGTTGGGTGTTTTGAATCTGAATAAGTCTATTGGATGTATTAAACAATGCACAGTTTGCCCCCTTGCAAAGCAAACTAGATTATCTTTTACCCTAAGAGCATCCACAGTGGTTTTACATAAATTGTATTCTTTAAAGTTGTCACGTAGACATTTATGTACACTTTAAGTAATACGTAAATTTAAGACACACGTAAAAAATATTTTCTCTGCAATCGTATTACTTAAACATATTACTTAAATATATTTTATTATTAAATTTTCCAACAACCACCAATAAGATATTAGCATTAATTATAAAATGAATTAATTTATAATAAAAAATTGATTACGTAATACATAGTGCATTACTTAAATTTAAGGAATGTTTTATGTAAAACATAAATTTACGTGCGGGTCCCATCTTTAAGGAATGCTATGTAAAACCACTGTAGATAGTTTTTGTTGCTTTACTTAAATAAACAAGTAGGACCCACGTTTACGTAATCTTTACGTAATACCATTGTGGATGCTCTAAGTGATTCAATTGCATCTAGACCATTTGATTTGGTACACATGGATTTATGGGGTCCCTATAAGGTTCCTACATTCAAGAACTATCAATATTTCTTGACTGTGGTAGATGATCATTCAAGAGAAACTTGGGTCTATTTGATGAAGCACAAGAGTGATACCTTCTTGCATATCAAGAACTTCTTGATCATGGTTAAGACTCAGATTGCAACAATGGTAAAGACCTTAAGGAGTGACAATGGCACTAGGTTTATCAATTCAGTGTGTAAAGATTTGCTTCACCAATTTGGTATACAGCATCAAACAAGTTGCGTGCATACTCCTCAGCAAAATGGACGAGTTGAACGCAAGCATAGGGACATTCTCAACATTGCAAGAGCCATACGGTTCCAAGCCTCTATGCCCCTTAGATATCGGGGTTATTTCATACTCAATGCTTGTTATCTCCTCAATCGTCTACCATATTCTGTTTTGGGGTTCAAATCACCCATAGAGGTGTTATATAGTCAGATACCATCCCTCAATCACTTGAGGATCATTGGTTGCTTATGTTTTGCAACCAAACTGAATAATCATGACAAGTTCACTCCAAGGGCTGAACCAGCTATACTTATGGGGTACTCAACCTCTCAAAAGGGGTATATTGTGATGAACATTTTCCAGTTCAGTTTTTCATGTGACTCGTGATGTTGTCTTCCATGAGGATATTTTTCCATTCAGCATGACCAAAGCTGATTTGAAGGCCTTAATTCCATCTTGCTTAGGAGATAAGCAACCACTTGGTGAATTCTCAACTGAGAGTTCAAACAACTATGAGGAGGTTCTTCCCCCAATTGATGACATTCTATTAGTGGCACCACCTCCTATTATTGAGGTTCCAATACCTCAATCCCTTATTGAAGATCCACCACAACCAGTTCCCTTAAGGAGGAGTGCTAGAATTGCACAACTTTAAAACTGTGCAAATTCAAATGTTGCTTTTGGAATGGAAAACATTACGTCTCTTATGACAAATTGGGTCCTCAATACAAATGTTTCTTGACTGCTATTAACAAGGTCAAGGAGCCAAACACTTACAAACAAGCAGTGAAGGATCCTAATTGGGTTTTGGCTATTGATGGGTTCGACTACAGCCGTTAGGCCCTATTAACGGTGAGGAGACGGCAAATAGGCCCGGTTGGCCCTAAACGAAGGCCAAGATGGCCCAGGCAAAGGATCCCGACGAAGGGAGTCCGAGGATGAGAGGTCCCGACAGAGTCGGACCTGACAAGCGAGATGAACGCTCCCGACGAGCTGCCTCTGAGTAGGCCCCGGTGATGAATCCCTGAGAACAATAGGCCCTGTCACGATGACGAGGGGCCCCGAGCGGTGACACAACGAGATAACTCTGGAGTCCCCGACGTTAGTCGGGACTGGCTATCAGAGGATAAGGCCGAGATACGCGGGGCGTGGCCGAGATACGCGGAACGTGGTTAAGATACACGGAGCGTGGCCGAGATACGCGGGGCGTGGCCGAGATAAGCGAGATCATGGCCTAGATAGGCGGGATCACACCCGAGATACGCGGGATACAGGCTAACCACCCCCAACGGTTCACCAGGTAACTGAGGCACCTCTTCGCCTATAAAAGGGCAGAGGTCACCTCAGATCAATTAAGTTGAATTACATTAATTGAGATTACTGCTTGCCAGTCCGTACAAGAGGCTCATTTAAGCATCGGAGAGGGATTCTGGGTCACCGCCCGGTCTATCCCCTCTTGCAGGATTGCGTGGAGCAAAGGAGCTAGGATCGCCGTCAAAGATCGTGCCGGAGTTCCGCCGTGATCCAACATTGGCGCCGTCTGTGGGAAGCTAACAAAAAGCTGATATGCCTTCTACTCGTTCAATGGCGGCTGGCAAGCAAAGAAGGCAAGGGCAATCTGGTGGTTCCCGTCATCCCGCTGCGACGACTCTGAATTCACTACCAGAACAGGAGGAAAACCAGAACCATCCCGCTGCTGAGCTCTCCCAGACAGGGGGGCATAATGAAGGTCCCGAAGATGTTGCTGCTCAGCACCAGGGGAATAGGGAGCAGGAGGCTCCCCCAGCTGCGGACCTGACGAGGGTTGTGGCAGAAGCCATGCCGATGTTTTTGGCAGCCGTGGAGGCTCTCTTGGATCGGAGAGAGGCTGCGAGGAGGCAAGAGGAGATGCCCCCGCTGGAAGAAGCACCCCCACCAGCAGAGGTTCGGAACGTACGGGAGGCTCAACTATAAGCTTGAATCATACTTCATTGATGATTAGGGATTACAAGCAAAGTGATACAATATATATACTAAGTGAAACTAGGCTCACCAACTAAGACTATACAAATAGTTGTGAACCGGGTGCATAGTGTTTGCATAGCATAACCGGGTGCATACATAGTGGCAGGGTGTATGTGTCACGGGCCTGGATTATCTAGCGCTCCCTAACCCGTGCGGCCTTAGGATTTCTCTCCTAAGTCAGCCTTTTCCCTAGCAAAACTATGAAGAGAAGAGTATGAAGTGGAGAGGAGCTTTGGAACTCAACTGAATAGATTTCTAAGGATGATTTACAAATGAGAGGGGGTCTCCCTTTTATAGGCTCCAAGGGAGACATCTACCAACTACCCACATTAATTACAAGAGTCCCAACTACCCATTAAATGCTATCTCTAGATAATTCTACATATTACAAGAGATTTCTACAAGTGTGTGGAGTCTTCTAGAATCTTCTAGAATCGCACGCATCCCAAGACTCCCCGGTTATTGATTCCCGACTTGAAAACGAGGCCCGGCGTGTCACGGACGAGCCTTAGATCATGTAAACTCCGCGTCCGTGACATTCTCCCCCACCTAATCGAGCGACGCCCTCGTCGCGTCCGTATCATGGAAAGCCTCGATCTCCTTCGTGAACTGCCAAAGGTCTTCCGCCGGCTCCCAGCTTGCTTCGGACTCTGGCAATCCCTTCCACTTGATGAGGTATTCCCGCTTTGGCTTGCACCAACGTTTTCGTACCTCCCGATCCGCCAAAATCTCTTCAACGTCTCGGTCGTAGGATGTCTTCGCTCCAATTGGTGCACGAGATGATTCCGTCCGGCTTGGATCCTCCTTGTCCTCGTGAAATGGCTTGAGCATACTCACGTGAAAAACCGGATGGACCTTCATTTTGGTTGGAAGTTCCACCTTGTACGCCACCTTCCCGACTCATTTGAGAACCCGGAATGGACCCTCGTAGCGACGAACAAGCCCCTTGTGGATGTCCTTGTGACGGAGAATATTGTGCATCTTCACCATCACTTGGTCGCCCACCTTGTACTCGATGTGCCTCCGCTTCTTGTCCGCCCACTTCTTCATCCGCTTGGTGGCTTTGTTTAAGCATGACCGCGCTATGTCCGCCTCCTCTTGCCAAGACTTGGCGAACTTGTATGCTGATGGACTACTCCCCTTATAGCCCGTTGCCACCGTACTTGGGGTCAATGGTTGTTGTCCCGTCACGATCTCGAATGGACTCCTCCCCGTGGACTCGCTCCTTTGCAAGTTGTAGGAGAATTGGGCCACATCCAGCAATTTTGCCCAATCGGTTTGTGTCGAGCTCACATAGTGGCGAAGGTACAGCTCCAAGAGTGCATTGACTCGCTCCGTTTGTCCGTCGGTTTGAGGATGCAAACTCGTGGAGAAGTTTAAGTCCGTACCTAGCATTTTGAAGAGCTCCGTCCAAAACTTCCCAGTGAATCGTGGGTCTCGATCGCTCACGATTGTGGATGGCACTCCCCAATACTTCACGACGTGCTTCATGAAAAGCTTGGCCGCTTCCTCCGCTGGGCACTCCTTCTTGGCCGGAATGAACGTTGCGTACTTGGAGAACCTGTCCACCACCACCATTAACGTTTGGCATCCTTCGGACTTGGGTAGGTTGACAATGAAGTCCATCGAGACGCTCTCCCATGGTCGCTCCGGGGTAGGAAGAGGCTCGAGAAGTCCCGCGGGTGATTTTTGCTCCAACTTGTCTTGTTGGCACACGAGACAAGTCTTCACGTACATCTCCACATCGTCCCGCAGTTGAGGCCAAAAGTACCTGTCCTCCACAAGTGCCATGGTGCGATGGATTCCCGGATGACCCGCCCACTTCGAGTCGTGGAACTCCCGCAAGATCTCCTTCCGAAGGTTTTCATGTTGAGGCACGTACAGTCGTGGTCCTTTGGTGTAAAGTAGGCCATCCTCACACCAAAACTGTCGTGTCTTCCCCTCGGTCGCCATCCCCATCAACGATTGGGCCCTCGCGTCGTGCTTGAGCCCCTCCTTGATCCTCCCGATTAGCGTACATTCAGGTCGGCTTATGGCTGCCAGCTCCACTCGCCTACTTAGCGCATCCGCAACCGAGTTTGTCTTCCCCGGTTTGTACTCCAACGTGAAGTCGAACTCCGCCAAGAAATCTTGCCACCTTGCTTGTTTTGGTGACAACTTCTTTTGGGTTTGGAAGTAACTTGTCGCCACGTTGTCGGTCTGCACCACGAACCGTGATCCAAGGAGATAGTGCCTCCATGTCCGAAGGCAATGCACCACCGCCATCATCTCCTTCTCCTGGACCGTGTACCGCCTTTCGATGTCGCTAAGCTTCCGGGACTCGTATGCTATCGGATGCCCATCTTGCATGAGAAATCCTCCAATGGCAAAGTCTGAAGCGTCCGTCTCCACCTCGAACGACTTCCTGTAATCGGGCAACACGAGCACGGGCTCCTCCGTAACCGCCTTCTTCAAACGATCGAACGCCCTTTGACACTTCTCCGTCCACTCCCACGCCAAGTTCTTCTTCAACAGGTCCGTGAGTGGCACGGTAATGCTCGAGTATCCCTTGATGAATCGCCGGTAATAGTTTGCCAAGCCAAGGAACGATCGTAACTCCGTTACCTTGGTTGGTGGCTCCCACTCCATGATGGCCTTGATTTTGGACGGGTCCATGCGAACTCGCCCTCCTCCAACAACGTGACCGAGAAAGGGGACTTCTCGTTGTGCAAACGCGCACTTCTCCTTCTTCACGTAGAGGCTGTTCTCCCGCAATGCCTCGAACACTTGGCGCAAGTGCTCGATATGCTCCTCCAATGTCCGACTATACACTACAATGTCGTCAAGGTAAACCACAACGAAACGATCGAGGAACGGATGGAGTACCTTGTTCATGAGAGTGCAAAATGTAGCCGGCGCATTTGTTAATCCGAAGGGCATCATGAGGAACTCGTACGATCCGTAGCGCGTCACACAAGCCGTCTTTGGTTCGTCTCCCTCCGCGATCCGAACTTGCCAGTATCCCGAGCGCAAGTCCAGTTTTGTGAACCATCTCGCCCCGCTAAGTTGGTCAAACAAGTCCGCGATGAGAGGAATCGGGTACTTGTTCTTCACCGTCAACTTGTTCAACGCCCGGTAGTCGATGCACATCCGTAATGATCCGTCGTGCTTCTTTTGGAACAGCACCGGCGCGCCGAATGGGGCCTTGGAAAGCCGGATATATCCCGCATCGAGCAACTCCTTAAGCTGCTTCCGTAACTCCTCCAAATCCGGGGGTGCCATGCGATAGGGCGCCATGGCGGGTGGCCGTGCATCCGGAACCAACTCGATCTTGTGGTCCACCTCCCTCTTAGGTGGCAACTCCTTTGGAAGCTCGGCCGGCATAACCTCACCAAATTCTCCAAGGACTTGGGCTATTTCCTCCGGGATTTCGTCCCCTCGGCTTTCACCCTCGTCCAACTTCAAGGTCGCGAGGAATGTGCACTCTCCTTTGTGGACTCCCTTTTTGAGTTGCATGGCCGACAAGGTCTTGTTGTCACCTCCCTTCGAGCGCTTGACCGGCACGATGCATTGGCACCTCGCATCCAAAATGCATATACAATCCGCGAAAGGAACTATCATGGCATCGATCCGATCGAGGAAGTCCATCCCGATAACGAAGTCATAGTCATCGAGAGGGATCACCTCCACCGTCTCTTTGCTGCTCCAAATACCCATTTGAATGCTTACCTCGCGAGCAATTCCGCATGTCGGGACTTCCTTCGAGTTCACCGTCTTCAACGTCGTGTTGGTTTTCTTCAAGCGAAGGTTCAGCTTCTTTGCGACCTCATCGGACATAAATAGGTTGGAAGCCCCGGTGTCGACAAGTGCACTCATCTTCTTGCCGGCAACTTCAATCTCCGCGAACATTAGGCCCTTCGCCTTGGCCTTTTTGCTTTGGATGGAGCTAAGGATCCGCAGCGAACCCAACCGCGTTCCTTCTTCTTCCTTGTCCTCCGAAGTCACGAGAGCTGCGAGTTTCTCCCGTTTTGGACAATCCCGAGCCAAGTGAGGCCCCTTGCACAAGAAGCACTCTATCGGGCCACGATCCTTCCACCGCGATCCAACTTTGTCTTTGGAGAATGACTTGGTGAATCTTCCGCCATCGGATTTTCCTCCATCGGGCTTGTGGGATTTCCCTCCATTGGGATGAGAAGGTTTCCCACGATCTCCCCCACCATTTGGCTTGGACTTCTCCGTCCGATATTCGTGTAGCGACTCGGCCGTCACCATCGCCCTCTCCAAGTTCTCCACGCCCCGACGCTCCAACTCCGTCTTAGCCCATGGTTTGAGACCGTCCATGAACTGGAAGAACGCCTCATTTTGGGTCATGGAAGGGATTTGAAGCATCAACTCCGTGAATTGCTTCACGTACTCACGAAGTTCCCCCTTGTGCTCCAAACGACGAAGCTTTCCCCGCGCTTCGTTCTCGGCATACTCCGGGTAGAATTGTTTGTGGAATTCCGCCCTGAACTCCTCCCAAGTTTGGATCTCTTCCCCTAGTCGGTTGTCCTGCCTACGACGCCACCAAACTAGTGCATTATCTTGCAAGTAGGAAAAGATCATACCTAGCCGAGACATATCATCATCTACTCCCGTGGCTCGGAAGTAGTTCTCCATGCTGAAAAGGAAGTTGTCCACGTCTTTGGCCACTCGAGACCCCTTGAACTTGTCCGGCCTAAGGACGTCCGGACGTGGACCGAGCTGTACCGCGCCCGCTCCCTCGACACGGGTTCTCCGCACCCGATTCAGCTCCCTCTTGAGTTCCGCCACCTCCGCCCGCAATCCCACGAGCTCATTCACCTCTTCTTGGATGGCCGTGATGGTAGCTCCGAGCGCGTCACCCTTCTTCCCAAGTTCTTCAGTTGAGTCCTTCACATCCTTCTGGATCTCCTCCATTCCATAACGAATTTCGTCCACACCCTTGGACGCACCAACCGCGTCTGCTTGGACTTCAGCCACCACATCTTGCAGCACCGCGAGTTGATGATAAAGGTCCGCCAACTGCTCCTTGGTATTCATCCGGGTCTTCTCAGCTACCACCACCTCCGAATTGGATGCCATCGATTAACCTTGCTCTGATACCACTTGTCACGGGCCTGGATTATCTAGCGCTCCCTAACCCGTGCGGCCTTAGGATTTCTCTCCTAAGTCAGCCTTTTCCCTAGCAAAACTAAGAAGAGAAGAGTATGAAGTGGAGAGGAGCTTTGGAACTCAAGTGAATAGATTTCTAAGGATGATTTACAAATGAGAGGGGGTCTCCCTTTTATAGGCTCCAAGGGAGACATCTACCAACTACCCACATTAATTACAAGAGTCCCAACTACCCATTAAATGCTATCTCTAGATAATTCTACATATTACAAGAGATTTCTACAAGTGTGTGGAGTCTTCTAGAATCTTCTAGAATCGCACGCATCCCAAGACTCCCCGGTTATTGATTCCCGACTTGAAAACGAGGCCCGGCGTGTCATGGACGAGCCTTAGATCATGTAAACTCCGCGTCCGTGACATATGCATAGTAAAGCTAAGTGTATGCATAGTGTATTGAACATAGTCTTCATATACACTTCTATATTCTCCCATCCTTTTCTTCTTCCTCTTTTCTTTCTTGGAAGACATCCTTGATTCCATATAACTTCAACAAAGCCAAGTGTTGGTTCTTCACTAAAGCCTTGGTTAACAAGTCAGCTAGCTGATCCTTTGAAGGAATGTAGTGAACATCAATCATGCCTTGTCCAATGTGATGTCTTGTGAAATGACAATCCAATTCAATGTGTTTGGTACGCTCATGAAACATTGGATTTTTAGCAATCTTCACAGCTGCTTGACTATCTGTGTATATAGGGATAGGAAAGTTTACTTGCAATCCAAGTTCCTTGAGAATCCTGCCTATCCAAAGTGCCTCTTGAATAGCAACTCTAAGGCACCTATACTCTGCTTCAGCACTTGATAGGGAAATGGTATCTTGCTTCTTGACCTTCCAAGCTATCATAGCACCTCCTAGCTTTACACTATAGGCACTCACTGATTTCCTACTAAAAGGGCAAGCAGCCCAATCAGAGTCACAAAACAAGCTCAAATTAAGGTTGTTGTTGGAAGGATAGATCAAGCCTTGGCCTGGGGTGCCCTTGATGTACTTGATTATCCTAATGGCAGCTTCATAGTGAGACTTCTTTGGTTTGTCTACAAATTGACTTAGTCTCTGGACTGAGAAGCTAATGTCTGGTCTTGTCATTGTAAGATAGAGCAATTTGCCAATAAGTCTTCTAAATGAAGTAGCATCCTCTAATAGCACATCATCAGTGTTTGAGTTGGATGCTTTGTCATACTCATGTGTGGTGAGCTTGACATTGAATTCCATAGGAGTTTCAGAAGGCCTTGCAGCCCCTAAGCCAGCCTCCTCAATGAGCTCCATAGCATATTTCCTTTGATTGATCACAAGGCCTTGATTTGATCTTGCAATTTCCAAACCCAAGAAGTACCTCAACTCCCCCAAATCCTTCAACTTGAACTGTATTTGAAGTGTGTGTTTCAATTGATTGATCATCCTGGTATTGGAACCAGTGATTAGAAGATCATCAACATAGATTAATAGAAACACCTTGTCATTGCCTTGTATCTTGGTGAACAAGGAATGATCCGAGGCACATTGTGTATAACCATTCATCAACAATGTTTGGGTGAGCTTGATGTTCCATTGCCTTGAAGCTTGTTTGAGGCCATATAGGGACTTCTTAAGCTTGCATACACGTTTGGTAGACCCTTCAAGAGACTTTGAAGGATCAAAACCTTGTGGAATATCCATGTACACTTCCTCAGTTAAGTCACTATAGAAGTGTATTCCACACTCTATGCATGCACCTAACTACACAATGCATACGTAGTAGACTATGTATGCACCTGGTTCATAGTTGATTGTATAACCTTAGTTGGTGATCCTAGTTTTGCCTAGTATATATATTGTAACACTTGCTTTGTAATACCTAGTTGATTAATGAAGCATTCTCATTCATATGGTATCAGAGCACAGGGACATTCATAGCGGCGTATGCAATGGACCAAGGAACTTGAAGTTTTCCCCATTTGCTTCAATCTGCCAGCCTAGTCTTGTGTGGATTTACCTCATTACGCTTCAGGATTCATCAACTCAGCTTGAATTCTCACTTTACATTCAACAATGAACTCTTAGTAAGTCTCATTTCATGCTCATCCACGCACACAAGGAACTGAGGACAGTGCTAGTATTGCTCATAGGCCATAGCACTTGATTTGCCTTGTTCTACTTGTTCTAGCTCAGATTGAGCTATTTGCGTGCTTGATTTTGGTATTCCCTGAAGTGTGTGTCATTCCTCTAGTATCTTTGATGGATTCTGAGATTGTTTGAACTAGTCTCATTGATTATAACACTTGGATATTACCCGTTTGGTGGATTACTTCATCCTTACTCGGCTGAGTGACTATTGTGAGTTCTTGGGTATTCTTCAGCATATTCTTTGATTCTGTTGAAGAATTTCGTGCTTCCATTAATGGAGAACTGGTTATTATCAAGTTTTTGATGATTGTCAATCATGGGTTTTGCTCATTTTGATGCGTAGTGGTACGGATTGTACTATCTACTAGCTGGATTTGTCCTATTCTTAACAGATTTGGTGTGCCAGTCTTATCTATATCATCAGCTATTTCCGTGGAGTTTCTTTACCATTTCTCCTAGTGATCTCTTGGAATCAAGTTCATATCTCTTTCAACAAGCTCATTTTACTTGACTGACTTGCAAAATGGCTCATGAATCCAATGTGGATGATCCTCTCTACATACACCCATCTGACACCACTGGCCATATGCTCATACCGTTTCAGCTGCAGGGTACCTCCAACTATCATGTTTGGAGTACCTCAATCAAGGAAGGCTTGTTAGTGAAGAATAAATTGGGCTTCATTGATGGCACATTCACAAGAACAAGTGTTGGTGTGGCAGACAGGGTGAAATGGGATAGGGCCAATGCAATAGTCAAGGCTTGGTTGAGGAATTGTGTAGCCAAGGACTTGGTCACTAGTTTGATCTATAATCTCACTGCTTCTTCCATTTGGGATGACCTTAAGGAAATGTTTGACAAGGTGGATGGTACTCAAATCTTCCAACTGACCAGGGAGATCTACCAAACATCTCAAGGAGTTCTATCCATCACTGAATACTTTGCAAAGATGAAACAACTTTGGGATGCTCTTGCTTCAGTTGATGACTTGAATCTTCAATGTGCTGGAGACATTGCTATTGTCAATGAACACAAGGAGAAGCAAAAGTTAATGGCCTTTCTCTTAGGACTAAATGAGTCTTATGGACACATTAGGAGTAGCTTGCTCATGAGGCAACCACTTCCATCTCTTAGCATTGCCTTCTCTGTTTTAGTACAAGAAGAAAGTCAAAGGACCATTTCTGGTTCTATTGGAGATGTGGGTGAGGCAACTGCCTTATACACAAGAAACAATCCATCTTATGGTGGAAGAGGTAATGGAAGAGGCTATGGAAGAGGAAGAAGATATGGAAGAGGCAATGGCAATGGCAATGGCAATGGCAGGGGCAGAGGCATTCCAAATGGTCCCAATGAGAGACCTCCCCCTCCTATATGCACCTATTGTGGCAAGAGAAGCCATATAGAGGATCAATGTTATAGCAAGCATGGATATCCACAAGGTCATCCAATGTACAACCCAAATGCTCCTAAGAGGAATTGGAACTCAGCCAACATTGTTGAAGATGGTGGAAGCTCAAGTGCAATTGAGCATGTAGCAGACAAGGACAAGAGAATTTTTCATGGCACGGCCAACAAGAGGATCCAACATGTAGCTGCTCATGATGATTACTTTGAGCATTCACCTTTGAGCTTTGAAGATGTTGAACAAGCTCATGTCAATATGGCAGGTATATCTAGTGACCCTATGGTTTGGATAGTTGACTCAGGGGCAACTAATCACATCACACATCAAATTGAGTGGTTATTTGATTTGAAGAAGTGTGACTCTGATCATCAATATGTTCATTTACCAAATGGTCACAAATGCAAAGTAACTCATATTGGTTCTTGCTCTTTCTCAAGTGGATTCACTTTGACCAACATCTTATTGGTCCCTGATTTCAAATTCAATTTGATCTCAGTTTCTAGGATTCCTAGCCAATTGAATTGTAAGGTGATCTTTACTTTTGATCATGTGTTACTCCAGGGCCAGAGTGGCAAGTCCATGGTGATTGGGGAATGGAATAGAGGACTATACACCTTGAAGGATGTGGTGCCTTCAAGCTCAAGGAAGATTGCAGCCACTTGCTTGGGGAAGAAGGAAGAGGTGTTGAGATGGCATAGGCGTTTGGGCCATGTCTCTGAGACTTACCTCAACCATTTAGATGTTTTGAATTTGAATAAATCTTATGGTTGTATCAAACAATGCACAATTTGCCCTCTTGCCAAGCAATCTAGATTTTCATTTCCAATAAGTGACTCTATTGCTTCTAAGCCTTTTGATCTTATTCACATGGACTTATGGGGTCCTTACAAAGTGCCAACCGGCAATCAATACTTCTTGACAATAGTAGATGATTGTTCAAGAGCAACTTGGGTGTACTTAATGAAGTTCAAGAGTGACACTTTCTTGCACATCAAGAACTACCTACTCATGGTGAAGAATCAGTTTGGCACTATGGTTTAGACCTTAAGGAGTGACAATGGCACTGAGTTCACTAACTCAGTATGCAAGGAGTTGCTTCTCCAATTTGGCATCCATCACCAAACTAGTTGTGTGCACACACCACAACAAAATGGAAGAGTGGAACGCAAGCATAGAGACATCCTAAACATTGCTAGAGCAATTAGGTTTCAAGCATCAATGCCTTTGAGACACTGGGGATATTGCATTCTAAATGCTTGTTACATACTCAATAGGCTACCATCCTCTATCTTGAAGTTCAAGTCACCTATGGAAGTGTTATATGGGAAAGTGCCTTCTCTTCAACATTTAAGAGTTATTGGTTGTCTTTGCTTCACAACAAAGCTAAACAACCATGACAAGTTTGGTCCAAGAGCTGAACCATGCATACTTATGGGGTACTCCACTTCACAAAAAGGATACCTTGTAATGAATATTTCTGATTCAGTCTTTCATGTTTCAAGAGATGTACTCTTCCATGAAGATATCTTTCCATTTGCCATGTCCGAGAGGCCCTAAAAGCCTTAATACCTTCTTGCTTGGCACCCAAGCCATCTATGCTTGACTCTTCACCAGAGTTTCCAATGCTCCTTGATGAACTTACTCCAAGCCATGCTCCCATTATCGAGCCTAATGTTTCTTCACAACCTCCCCAATCAATAGAAGAAGAGGTAGTTCCATTACAAGGAGCAGGAAGTGCATCACCACAACAAAATGAATCACCTCAACAAAGTTCTTCTCCTCAACCTCCCCAACCAACAGAGGAAGTGGTAGAGGAAGTCCCACAACCTCCTTCCATAAGAAGGAGCCTCAGACTTGCCCAAAGAAACTCTCCACAAATAAGGAGGAGTGCAAGGCTTGCTGCTCTTCAAAACAAGCCTAGTTCCAATGCCACTTTTGGAATGGAAAGATATATATCTTATGATACTCTAGGCCCCCCAATTCAAATGTTTCTTGACTGCCATTGACAAGATTAAAGAACCAAGCACTTACAAGCAAGCCATCAAAGATCCAAACTGGATTGTGGCTATGAAAGAGGAGATACAAGCTCTCCAAGACAACAACACATGGCAGATAGTAGACCTACCTCAAGGAAAATTCTCAATTGGTTGCAAATGGGTCTTCAAAATCAAGTACAACTCTGATGGATCTATTGAAAGATACAAGGCAAGATTGGTTGCCAAAGGATTCAATCAGGTGGAAGGTACTGATTTCAATGAGACATTCTCACCTGTAGTCAAGATGGACACTGTGAGGATTGTCTTGTCATTGGCAGCTGCCAAATCATGGGGATTGTATCACATGGATGTAAACAATGCATTTCTCCAAGGTGATCTATCTGAGGAAGTTTATATGGACATTCCTCAAGGATTTGATCCATCTAGGTCCATTGAAGCATTCCCCAAGAGAGTATGCAAGCTCAACAAGTCTTTATATGGGCTCAAACAAGCATCAAGGCAATGGAACATCAAGCTCACCCAAACATTATTGAAGACTGGCTACAAGCAATGTGCATCAGATCATTCCTTGTTTAGCAAGATACAAGGCAATGACAAGGTGTTCATTCTCATCTATGTTGATGATCTCCTTATCACTGGTTCAAATGCCAAGTTGATCAATCAATTGAAGTGCACACTCCAAACACACTTCAAATTAAAGGATTTGGGAGACTTGAGATATTTTTTAGGCTTTGAAGTTGCAAGATCAACACAAGGCCTTGTCATCAATCAAAGGAAGTATGCTATGGAGCTTATAGAGGATGCAGGCTTGGGAGCTGCTAGGCCAGCTGAAACTCCAATGGAATTCAACATCAAGCTCACCACACATGAGTATGACAAAGCCACCAACTTCAATCCTGATGACATACTCTTGGAAGATGCCACTTCTTATAGAAGGGTCATTGGTAAATTGCTATATCTTACCATGACAAGACCAGACATAAGTTTTTCAATTCAAAGGCTTAGTCAATTTGTGGACAAGCTCAAGAAATCCCATTATGAAGCAGCAATGAGGGTGGTTAGATACATCAAGGGAACTCCAGGTCAAGGTTTGATCTATCCCTCCAACAATTCTCTCAAGTTGAGTATCTTTTGTGACTCAGATTGGGCAGCCTGCCCTTTAAGTAGAAAGTCAGTGAGTGCATATTGTGTGAAGCTTGGATCAACTATGATAGGATGGAAGGTCAAGAAACAGGACACCATTTCCCTTTCAAGTGCTGAAGCTGAATATAGATGCTTGAGGGTTGCCATTCAAGAAGCACTTTGGGTGAACAGAATCCTCAAGGAACTTGGATTGAAAGTTACCTTGCTAATCCCAATCCACACAGATAGTGAGGCAGCCTTAAAGATTGCCAAAAATCCCATGTTCCATGAGCGCACCAAGCATATTGAACTTGACTGCCACTTCACAAGACACCATATCAACTCAGGGATGATTGGTGTCTATCATATTTCTTCAATAGTTCAAATGGCTGACTTACTCACCAAGGCATTAGTTAAGAATCAACATCTTGCCTTATTGAAGCTCTATGGGATAAAGGATGTGTTTCATGAAGGAAAAGAAGAAGAAAAGGATGGGAGAATATAGAAGTGTATTCCACACTCTATGCATGCACCTAACTACACAATGCATACACACTAGACTATGTATGCACCTGGTTCATAGTTGATTGTATAGCCTTAGTTGGTGATCCTAGTTTTGCCTAGTATATATATTGTAACACTTGCTTTGTAATACCTAGTTGATTAATGAAGCATTCTCATTCATAGTCACCTTGAAGAAAAGCATTGTTGACATCCATATGGTATAATCCCCGAGATTTGGCAGCTGCTAATGCTAAGATGATCCTCACTGTGTCCATCTTGACCACAGGAGAGAATGTCTCATTGAAATCAGTCCCTTCCACTTGAGTGAATCCTTTGGCAACTAATCTTGCTTTATACCTTTCAATGGAACCATCAGAGTTGTACTTGACCTTGAAGACCCATTTGCAACCTATTGAAGATTTGCCTTGAGGAAGTTCCATGAGTTCCCAAGTGTTGTTTGCTTGAAGGGCTTGTATCTCTTCCTTCATGGCCAAAATCCAATTGGGATCCTTGATTGCTTGTTTGTAGGAGCTTGGTTCCTTGATTTTGTCAATGGCAGCCAAGAAGCATTTGTATTGAGGGCCTAAAGTGTCATATGACATATACCTCTCCATGCCAAAAGTGGCATTGGAACTTGATCTTTGTTGAAGTTCAGCAATCCTTGCACTTCTCCTTGGTTGTGGTGGATTGAGTTGTGCAATTCTAAGACTCCTCCTTAGATTAGAAGGTTGGGGTGGATCATCCACAATGGGTAGTTGAGGTGTTGGAGTTTGTTGAGGTGGTGGAACTTCATTGATTGGGATGTGTCTGTGTATATCCTCATCAAAGTAAGTTGGATTCTCTTGTGGGAAGTCTTCAATGGATTGCTTGGCTCCCAAGCAAGATGGAATGAGAGACTTTAAAGCATCCTTGGACATGCTAAATGGGAAGATGTCTTCATGAAATGAAACATCCCTTGAAACATAAAACATTGAGTTGGAAATGTTCATCACAAGGTATCCTTTTTGTGAAGTTGAATACCCCATAAGGATGCATGGTTCAGCCCTTGGACTAAACTTGTCATGGTTGTTCAATTTGGTTGCAAAGCATAAGCAACCTATGGTTCTCAAATGAAGAAGAGAAGGTGCTTTCCCATATAGGACTTCCATAGGTGATTTGAACTTCAAGATGGAGGTGGGTAGCCTGTTGAGCAAGTAACAAGCATTGAGTATGCAATATCCCCAATGTCTCAATGGCATAGAAGCTTGAAACCTTATGGCTCTAGAAATGTTGAGAATGTCCCTATGTTTGCGTTCAACCCTGCCATTTTGTTGTGGTGTATGCACACAACTTGTTTGATGAAGAATCCCAAATTGAAGAAGTAAATCTTTGCACAATGAGTTGATGAACTCAGTCCCATTGTCACTTCTCAAAGTCTTGACCATTGTACCAAATTGAGTCTTGACCATGATCAAGAAATTATTGATGTGCAAGAAGGTGTCACTCATGTGTCTCATCAAATAGACCAAAGTTGCTCTTGAATGATCATCAACAATGGTCAAGAAATATTGATTGTTCTTGAAGGTAGGCACCTTGTATGGTCCCCATAGATCCATGTGAATCAAATCAAAAGGCTTTGAAGCAATTGAATCACTGATTGGAAATGAAAATCTAGATTGCTTTGCAAGACGACAAACAGTGCATTGTTTGATACAACCATAGGTCCTATTCAAGCCTAAAACATCCAAATGGTTCAAATATTGTTCTGAGACATGACCCAAACGCCTGTGCCATCTCAATACTTCATCCTTATTCCCCAAGCAAGTAGCTGCTATCTTCCTTGGGCTTGAAGGCACCACATCCTTCAAGGTGTACAATCCTTTATTCCATTGCCCAATCACCATGGACTTGCCACTCTGGCCCTGAAGCAACACATGATCACAAGTAAAGATCACTTTGCAATTTAACTGGCTAGGCAACCTAGAGACTGAGATCAAATTGAACTTGAAATCAGGGACCAAAAGGATGTTAGTCAATGTGAATCCACTTGAGAAAGAGCAAGAACCAATATGGGTCACTTTGCACTTGTGACAATTTGGCAAGTGCACATATTGGTGATCAGAGTCACTCTTCTTCAAATCATGTAGCCATTCAATTTGATGAGTGATATGGTTAGTTGCACCTGAGTCAACTATCCAAACCATAGGATCACTAGATATACCTGCCATGTTGACATGAGCTTGATCCACATCTTCAAAGGATAGAGGTGTATGATCAAAATGAACATCATGGGCAGCAACATGTTGAATCCTTTTGTCAGCTGTGCCATGGAAGATTCTCTTGTCTTTGGCTGCCACATGCTCAATTGAACTTGAGGTTCCACCATCTTCAACAATGTTTGCTGAGTTCCAATTCCTCTTAGGAGCATTTGGATTGTTTTGATGGATTGGATGATCATACGGGTAGCCATGCTTGGTGTAGCAAACATCCTCATGATGAACCTTCTTGCCACAATAGGTGCAAGTAGGAAGTGGTTTGCCACTTGAAGCATTGAAATTGCCTCTGCCTCTTCCAATGCCATTGCCTCTTCCAAAGCCTCTACCCCTTGCATATCCTCTTCCATTGCCTCTTCCTCCTCCATAAGGTGGAATCTTCCCAGTGAATAAGGTTGTTGCCTCACACACATCACCAATGGAACCAGAAATGGTCCTTTGACTCTCTTCTTGTACTAACACAGAGAAGGCAATGCTAAGTGTAGGAAGGGGTTGCCTCATAAGCAAGTTGCTCCTAATGTGTCCATAGGAATCATTTAGTCCCAAGAGGAAAGCCATCAACTTCTGTTTCTCTTTGTGCTCATTGACAATGGCAATGTCCCCAGCACATTGGAGAACCAAATCATCGATGGAAGCAAGAGCATCCCATAGTTGCTTCATCTTGGCAAAGTATTCAGTGATGGAGAGCACACCTTGAGATGTTTGGTAAATCTCTCTTGTCAATTGAAAGATTTGAGTTCCATCCACTTTGTCAAACATCTCCTTTAAGTCATTCCAAATGGAAGAGGTTGTAGGATTGTAGATCAAGCCATTGACCAAGTCCTTGGCCACAGTGTTCCTTAACCATGCCTTGACAATTGCATTTGCCCTATCCCATCTCACCCTATCATTGACACCAACATCCAATCTTGTGAATGTGCCATCTATAAAACCAAGCTTATTCTTCACCAATAAGCCTTCTCTGATTGATGTGCTCCAAACATGATAGTTGGATGTTCCTTGAAGCTGAAAAGGAATGAGCATATGGCCAGTGGTGTCTGAGGGGTGAATGTATAGGGGATCATCAACATTGGTTTCTTGAGCCATCTTGCAAGCAAAGTAACACAAGGAGCTTGAAGATTCAGAGTAAAGGGAATTCAGAAGCAAGTGACTCCAATGAAAACGCACACAAACTATGCACTAGCAACAAACTAGCACACCAAGTTTGTTGAGAGTAAGACAAAATTCCAGCTCACTCTTCAGTACAATTTGTACAGTCCGCAACAAATTGCTCCAAGTTCAATGTTCAAAAATCACTAGGAATGGATTAGGATCAAATCTCCATTGAAGAAAGCTCAGAAATATTCAAGAAATGGAGTGAAAACTCGAAGAACACACAATGACTCCTCAGCCGAGCAAAGTGTATGCAAACGTTGTAACGTAGGAAAATCACAACTTCCAAGTGGTATGCGCAGCTTGAACAAGCTCAAAATTCATATCCAAATCCAGGGAAACAAAGCAAATCCCAGATTATAACAAGAACAATCACGCAATCAGCTCAACAAGGCTGAAATCAACAAGAACTAAGCAAACTAGGACTAAGACATGTTGGCTATTCTTAGTCTATGCTCAGCTTTGTGTAGTGTTGTGATTTCTTGAATTTTTACTTACTTGACATCAATTCTTGCACAAGAAATGGAAATTTCAAGTTGAGATGAAGATCCACGAAGCTTATCTTGTATGGTTATGCAAGAACAAGGTGAACTTTGAAGGCTAATGTTGAAGAAATTTGATCTTCTTCAACTAGATGTGTACGCCTCCATTAGGGATGGCTCTGATACCATATAAGCTTGAATCATACTTCATTGATGATTAGGGATTACAAGCAAAGTGATACAATATATATACTAAGTGAAACTAGGCTCACCAACTAAGACTATACAAAGAGTTGTGAACCGGGTGCATAGTGTTTGCATAGCATAACCGGGTGCATACATAGTGGCAGGGTGTATGCATAGTAAAGCTAAGTGTATGCATAGTGTATTGAACATAGTCTTCATATACACTTCTATATCAACCTCGAGGCCAGAACAGGAATGGAGAGTCCGTCCAGCCAGAGAGATTCGTAGTTGATGGACCGGGACCAATACAGCACAGGACCATTCCCCTGAATGGTCCCATCACCCCTGATCAGGTGGTAAAGATCGTGAACATCTGCATGGGAGAGCAGAAGCCACTGGTGTCGGAGTTGAGGGATCGATCTACTCATCCCTTCGTTCCTCGACTCATCGACACCAGGGCTAGGTATCCCCACAATAAAGGAATACGACGGCGAAGGAGATCCGGTTCGTCATGTCCAGAAGCACCTCATGGCGTGTCTGGGAAGAGCCCCGAATGAAGATATAGTGTGTACACTGTTTCCGAACACCCTTGGGGAAAGAGCCCTGACCTGGTTCTTTAGTCTGCCCCCACGCTGCATCACTTGCTGGGCAGATATACACGATCGGTTCATTCAGCAGTACCAAGGCCGCAGGCGTTTGTTGAAGAGTGTGAGGTCCCTCACCCAGGTGGTACAGAGGCCCAACGAATCGCTGGCGCACTATTACCAGCGGTACACTACTAGTGTGGCGGAGATTGATGAGGAGATCTCGGAGGGTGAAACCATCCGTACCTTCATTCGGAACCTAACGGCCCCCTACGGTTCCGATCTAATGCACAGCGTGGCTGAGAAGGCTGTGTGGAATATGGAGGCACTACAGAAGAGGGTGAAACGGCAAATCGATGTCCAGGAATCGAAGATAGCCGCTGGAGAACTGGAGCCCCCGAAGTCGAATAAAGGGAAACAGTCGGTTAAACCTTCCGACGATCGTAAGTCAAAGGGCAAACCTAAGAGCAGTCGGAATCGAGGCCGCTCTGATCGGAAAGATGATAGGCGTTCCTCAAGGAAGGACAAGCGGGAGGATCTTGACATTCCTCTAAACTGCTCCATGGCGGAGGTACTAACGGTCATGGAACGACAAGGTATCTCCAGGTATCCCCCAAAGAAGGATGGAGAATTCTTGGGATCCCGCACGGATCGCTACTGCCGATTTCACCGCGCAAATGGTCACGACACCAACCATTGTCGGGAGCTGAAGAAAGAGATCGAAAAGCTGATCCAGAAGGGGAAGCTCAAGTAGTTCGTCGGGGATAAGCAGTGTCGATCCCGCTCTCGGTCCCGATCGCGGTCCCGTTCTCGATCCCGCGACCGGTCCCCAAAGAAGAAGAGGTCCGACCCGGAGCCGTCCGGCGCCCGCAAAGAACGACGGGGCACCATCAACGTGATTCACGGAGGATTCGCTACTGGAGGTGATACCTCGTCCTCTCGAGAGGTTTACGCCTCTAGAATTCCTACGGCTGTGGTGCTGGGTAAGAGGTCCCGATCCTGGACCCTGAAAGAAGAGATGGTGATCTCCTTTTCGTCGGAGGATCTCATAGGCGTGGAGACTCCGCACGATGACGCCTTGGTTGTGACCTTGGATGTAGACGGGTACGAGATGAAGCGAATTCTGATCGACGGAGGGAGCTCCTTCGATATTCTATTCATGGACGCGCTGGAGGCTATGGGAAAAACGAAGAAAGACCTGAAGGAGGCGAATTTCCCGATGGTTGGCTTCTCTGGCTCCACCTCCTATCTGCTAGGGGTGATCACCTTGCCAGTGGAGTTTGGCAGCGGGTGGAAATCAGAAAGAAGGAACGTCGAGTTTGTGGTAGTTGAATCCGCAGGGACTTACAACGCAATCATCGGGAGAACTACTGATGGATATACGCCCAATTTGAACCCGTTGACTTCCAAACCGTTGTATTTTTATCATCCCATTATTGGTGTAAATCGAAACTTCAACCCGAACACTTCGCGAGAACACCAACGGCACGGACGAGGCCGAAGCGCTCGTCCGGCCGAGTCAAACTTGTTAGGTTATAAAGTCTAGGTCAACGGGTCGTCAATCTAGAATTTATCTCCCACTAATGAAATGTCGGGTTCAGTGCTCCTAGGACTAGTCATTCTGATCTGTGCCCTTATACTCCCTTGGGGTAGTCGTTCTGATCCCTGCCCTTATACTCTCTTGGGGTAGTCGTTCTGATATGTGTCCTTCTCTTCTCTCCTTCTGACCTCCTTTCCTTCTCTCCTTCTGACCTCCTCTCCTTCTCTCCTTCTGACCTCCTGAGGCTTGTACCTCTTACCCCTGGGGCTTGTCCTACTGCTCTATGCTCTTCTGCTTCCTTGGTTCTCTTCTCCTTGCCACCCTGCAAGAGGGGCAATACCAGGCACATAGGGGGGGGTGGTGCCTGATGAACCCTCTCCGATGCCTAAGTCTGTACGGTTTTAGAGAGATAAAGCTAGAGAGACGTCAGAGCAAAATTGTGCAACTTGCCAAGATGATCAAATGAGTTGTGAAGGTGGGGTATTTATAGGCAACGGTGTCATTAAGGTGGCTTAATGACATCGTTAACCTTTAAACACAATTAATTAACCTTTATACGCATAATTAGGACCTTAGGATACGGAGAAGGTAGGCGGAGTGAACCGAGTGTGGGAGTCCGAAAATGGTGCCGGGGCCCTTGGGGGGGGAGAAATCCGACCCCCAAGGGTAGGGGTTGGGTGAGGGCACCCAACCCCTCCTAGGGAGGATGGGGTTGGCCAACCCCATCCCTCCTAGGAGAGATCGGGTTGGTCCACCCGATCTCCCCTAGGAGAGATCGGGTTGGCTGACCCGATCTCTCCTAGGGGAGGTCGGGTGTGGCCACCCAACCTCACCTAGGTGAGTTTGCCTCGGCCGGACGAGCGCTCCGGCCTCGTCCGAGCCGTTGATGTATTCGCGAAGTGTTCGGGTTGAAGTTTCGATTTACAATCGTTAATGGGATGATAAAAATACAACGGTTTGGAAGTCAACGGGTTCAAATTGGGCGTATATCCATCACACGCCCCCGAGTCAACCAATGGCTTAACCCTTGATTGACTCTATTTCAGGATGGTATGATACGCGCAATTTGAAACCGGGGTTTTACCTTTCGTTTGAACATTTGCTTACCCATGGGTGCGTGTCTCCGACCCTGCCCCCTGCCTTATGAGATAGAGGAGTTGTAAACGTTAGAGTAGCACAGACGTGTGCCTAAGCACACGTCCGTCTGATGTGGGAGTAATAAATCTTTCTTTGCTACCGGCGTATACTCGAAAAATACACGCTTGCATAAGGATGTAATACGAATACACCTAAGTGACTCATGCTTCAATTTCGTGCCGGGATTTTGCCCAAGTGAAGGAAAATTTAGTTTTGGTCCGAAATTTTTCTAAGTATGGGATACTAGAAAATACGCCTAGGATGTTAACTAGGAGTGAACATGGACATATCATGAACATGAGGACGTGTACTAGCATACATGCAAGTAGGAACATAAGGATGGGAATGAGTAGAGACATGTTGCGATTGTAGTCATGAATGTATGCATGAATATATGGCGGCCATGTGCATGGACGTCTAAATGTTTGAACACACGGGAGTGTGTATGTGGGCATGCATATGAGTGCAAGCATGAACATGTATGTATGTATGGATGGGTTGTGAGTATAAGCATGAGTGATGACATTGATGTACCTGTAGATGTTAATCATGAATATGAGCATAAGTGCAAAGGTGAGAGCATAGACTTCTCCTTTACTTGAGGGTGGGAACTCTGCCACTCAATGGGACACAACGTTCCGCCTCCCTCGTACTAGCGTGAGCATTTTCCATTAATCTCGACCTTCGGCATGTGTAACATTTTTCCTTCATTCGTTGGAGCGTGTGTATAGCTCTTGACCTTTAACCTGCAATTTGTTCCCCATAAAAGTGAGGGTGTAAAAGCTTACAAGCTTTCTTCTTACCGCCGCGAGCGAAGGGGTCTATTGACATGTGTTAAGGGTTGACCCTTCCTTCGGATGTGCTGGAGCGTTGCTCCATTTGAGGAAACTAAAAGTTCGCCCTCTTCCCTTGGTGTTAAGGTTGCCCCCGTAGTAAGCGTATCTCGCCCCTCTATGAGTAAGGGTCAATCTTTGCGTTGGTTGCTCGTATAGATGACTCACTTTTGGGAAGCTTTCCTCTTCAGACAGGGAGACCTTGAAGATCGTTTTCCAAGGTAGTCAGACCAAATCTGACCGTCCTGTGTCTTGGGTGTCCGAGGCGGACTCGTATGAGGCGGGGACTCGTATGACCCCTTGTAGGTTGATTTCATGGAGAAACATATAAGGTGTAGGCAGAGCGTTCCGAACGTACCGTTGGGTCGGATGAGAGGGAAGAACCCTCTAGTTCTGCTTATCAGGCCAAGAAATTTTCTAAGTCAAGGATGGCTGCTAATGCTTCCAGTATGTTCTTTTTCCCTTCTCTTTTCTTTGTGATAAACTTATGATTGTTCTCATGCTGCTTCCTTCTTGTTGTTAGAGCGTTCTTCTCTGGTTACCGAATGGTTCTTGTGGTGGGTGAGAGTTCAAGTCAATCTAAATCCGAGGCGCGGAAACCTGACTCTGAGGTCGGGCCCTCGGCTGCCAAGGAGAAGGAAACCGCGAGAGGCTCTCCTTCAAGTGCCCCCTTGCTGACTCTCTCCCATGATAAGGAGGTAGTGGTTGAAGAGGCGACCTCTTTGCTAGACAAAAGGAAACAACCTGTGGCTGGCGATGGGGTGGTCATAGGTCTTGATGTCTCTTCTCTATCCCCTGCCCCCCAGCCGAGGGGCCGAGTCCCAAGTTTATTTCGTCTTTATGTAGATTTGACGACTTTTGAAGGTGTTTTTGTCTTTCCTATGGGTTATGTTATTAACCCCTGCGTTGAAGATTTTTCTTTTGGTGATGGGTGTGATCATCACCTTTCATTGAGGTTCCTTTCTCTTGCCCTGGCTCTGATTAAGATAGAAAATTCTTGCTTTGGAGTTTGGTGGAGACTGCTCCTGAGTTAGCCTCTACTAGTATTGTAGTTGTGATCGTTTTGTTATATGCCCTCAATAGTGCTTGTCGTGATTCTTTGCTTCATGGTTGATTTCGTGAGATATGGAGGTTGTCTTCATAATGAGGACGTCTCCTTCCTGGTATCACCCAGTGGGTTGAAATATAAGTGCCTACCTTTGATGAGCGTACGAAGGGTGTTGTTTTTCCTTTTTCTTGAACCTCCTCCTAAGGCTAAGCGTAGCCATTTTATGTTCGTGGTCGGGATGGTGTCTTTACAATGCATGTCTTTGACAGATGTTTTATGATGTGCTGCCATGATAATCACTTCGGGGTATGTGGACATGATAGCCACTTCGTGATGTGTCGGAGTGATAGCCCTTCTGTATTGTGTGGACATGATAGTCACTTCAGGGTATGTGGACATGATAGCCACTTCAAGGTGTGTGGACATGATAGCCACCTCAAGGTATGTGGACATGATAGCGACTTCAAGGTGTGTGGACATGATAGCCACCTCAAGGTATGTGGACATGATAGCCACTTCAGTGTATGTGGACATGATAGCCACCTCAAGGTATGTGGACATGATAGCCACATCACGATGTATGGAGTTGTGCTTTAGTATTCCTTTCTTATTGGAGAGCCTTCATTACTATATTTGCCTTTTGTGTAGGCTATGTTTGTTGGGTTAGGTTCCGATGTCTCGTCTTGTCGGATGTTGTATCCTTTATGCTCTTTAGATGTCTCCTTCATGAGTTGTGCTTGACGATGTTCAAGTCTGATACGAGCATAGGTCACGCGAGGGCGACATGCATGACAATAACATTTGTCGGAGGTTGATTTGTGTGACTTGTAAGGCAATTCTCTTCATGATGGGTCGAGCTTATTTTGAGGGCCTTGAACTTTGGATTTCATGTCTTTGCTATCCTTCTTGGTGGTGTTGGGTTCCTTTGAGATACTTCTCTTGACTTGTGATATGGGTGGTAGGATAACTCGTTACTTCTCATGATAACCTCTTGTGCTTCTGTATATGATCCTTTGGTCATGGACTCTTCTCTTGGTGTGTTTCCTTTACTTGTCTTTCTTTCGTGCTTTCCTTCATGTCATACCTGCCATTTCATAAAGAAAAAACATTACTTGTTCTTCACATTACTTTACTTAGAAATTTCTTTCTCATGGTATCCTTCTGAGCATGGTGTGATGATCTCTTCTGATACCCCTTACACGGTATACGTTGTACTGTTAGACCAAAGATACGCTCTTGGTGGGCGTCGAAAACTGTTCACGAGACAGGCTCTCGGATGGCACTTAACGTTTCACAGGATAGGCTCCCGGAGGGCTCAGGTTAGTCCAAAGATACGTTCCTGATTGGCGTCGAAATCTGTTCACGAGACAGGCTCTCGGACGGCACTTAACGTTTCACAGGATAGGCTCCCGGAGGGCTCAGGTTAGACCAAAGATACGCTCCTGGTGGGCGTCGAACTGGTAGTTTGAAATCTACCTCAAGATACGCTCTTGGGGGCGTCGAACTGGTAGTGTTTTTTCTACCTCAAGATACGCTCTTGGGGGCGTCGAATCTGGTAGGTTGCAAATCTACCTCAAGATACGCTCCTGGGGGCGTCGAATTCGTAGTTTTTGGAAACCACTCTCAAGATACGCTCTTGGTGCGTCGAAGTTCGTAGTGTAATAACTACTCTCAAGATACGCTCTTGGGGGCGTCGAAGGTCGTAGTATGAACACTACTCTCATGATACGCTCCTGGGGGCGTCGAAGTTCGTAGTTTTTGGAAACCACTCTCAAGATACGCTCTTGGTGCGTCGAAGGTCGTAGTGTAATAACTACTCTCAAGATACGCTCTTGGGGGCGTCGAAGGTCGTAGTATGAACACTACTCTCAAGATACGCTCTTGGGGGCGTCGAAGGTCGTAGTATAAAAACTACTCTCAAGATACGCTCTTGGGGGCGTCGAATCTGTTCGCGGGATAGGCTCCCGGAGGGCACAGGGTTCGTAGTTTTAGAGCTACTCTCAAGATACGCTCTTGGGGGCGTCGAATGTGTTCGCGGGATAGGCTCCCGGAGGGCTCATAATATTACCTTATCTTGTGTCCTTACTCATGTAGTGTGCGTCTTTGGTATGTTTTTCGAGTCTTTACTTGACTTTTCCTTCTATGATATTGCATGCTACCATGCTTTTCCTTCAATATGGGAGATCACCTCTCGAGGGCGATGTTTGTGTGTTGCCAACTTAGGACGAGTTCGTATAGGGAGTTGATGATGTTTTCCTCTTATGTGACCTCTTCTAGGAGAAGTGGTATTGCATGTTCTTGTGATCTTCTGCCTCTAATCTCTTCTTTTACACTTAGGTGGACTACCAAGCACTTATTCGTTTGGTGCCCCCCAAGTTGCTTGGTGGTCACACCGCCTTTCATATTTGGCCGTTGAAGGCCCCTCGTTCATTTTCTTGGTTGGGTACCCCTTATGCTCGGGGCTCCCTTGTCTGCTTCTTTGAATGCGATGAGTGTCCCTTGTAGGATTTACTCTTTCTCATGCTTGCTTGTTTCAGCCATAGGCATGGTTTGGATGATGCCTTTGTCGGATGTGTCTTTGGAAGTTGGGTGGAAGAGCTTTTGCTTTGGGTGGGTGGTGGTGGATTTCATTCTCTGGATAACTAGGATGTGGCATTGTTTGTATCCTAGGGGTGCTTGTAAATTCTTTCCCCCCCTTCCTTGTGTTTTAGGTTGAAAAGCTTTCTCATAAATTGGTGTCTTGAGTTGTTAGTCTCGTAGGTGTGTTTCAGACTAGTCAATCTGATCCATGCTCTTTGCTCGTGCATGGGGGGTCTGACCGGGCTGTGATAATCTTGGAGTGTTGTGGCACTTAGTGTGCTTTGCCTTTTCCTTTACATTGGAGTATTCTTCAATGCTTTTAGGGAGTGTCACATTGGTCATGCTCCTCCCACCTTGAATCTTGATTATAGACTTCCTTTGAATTAGGACTTGAACCTAAAAATGATGTTTTCCTTTAGGTTTGCAAGTGATGCTCCATGATTTTCTATGGGTTTGTCCCCGTATTGGCTATTCCTTGCTGGATAGCTTCATTAGAGGCTGCATTTGTGTTGCGTACGTATACGTGTTTGAGGTGTGTTGAGCTGACAAGTCCCTCCTTTTTTGTTTTATCATAACCTTCATTCATCATGTATTCGGCGTATGGCTTTAAAGGCGGGATATTTTTCTAGTGCCCCTTTTATCGTGGCTCTCCTCTTGATGGGATGCCAGAGTCAAATGTCTTATCATTTGCAGACAGGGTGGTTGATCGGGATGTGCGTCTAGTGTGAAGGTCGATCTTGAAACCTTACTCCCCAAGCTTTTGAGCTCTTCTTTGGTTGATCTTGTAGAACTATTATCCTGCCCTAAGGCTCTTGATAGGAGATGTATCTCATTTTCACACTCTAGTTGTTGCACTATCTCTTTTGCTAATCTTGCATCTTTAGAGTTTCTCTCTTGGTGCATGACTTCAATGACAGGATTTTGTACCGATGTTTATTCTATTAGGACTTGTATCCTTGGTTGCCTTCCTTTCTTGTGAGATGGCGAAGGAGTGTTTGTGAACACTCCAATGTGTCGCGCTTGGTAGAGGTATGCGCCTTAATCTTTATGGCGCTGTCTTGAATCTTCGTGTACCTATCTTTGTAAGGATACTTGTAAGGATATTTGTAAGGATATGTGTTCCATCCTTATTCCTGGTTCATTTGCAGTGCCGTGTCCCTAATGGGTGTGTTGATGTTCTGACCACCTTTACTAGTAGGGGGTCCTTTGGTCTTAGGTATGCCTGACTCTTCTCTAGTATCATCAATGGTTGGTCATGGGAGATGTCTGACAGACTTCCTTCATGTACTATGGTTCTGTTCATGTCAAAGTTGGTGATTCCCTCTCTTATGACTAACATATCATTGTGTGGAAATACTATGGTGTCACCGTTCTTCCTTTGCTAGGCTTGGTGTCCTTGAGGGTTTTTGATGGAAGTGTATTCCATTACCTGGGATGAGCTTTCTAAGTGTAGTTGTATCTCCTGGCTATTTTGTGAAATCATAAAGATCCGCTGGAGGTGTTTGCCTCTGATGGTGGGCGTTACCCATGTGATATGGTTTCCTCCATTTTTGGAGGGATGTGTTCGCGGCTACCCCCTCTTGTGCTAATGGGCGTTTGTGGGAAGGGCATGCTGTGACTGGTGCCCCCCTTGCATACCAATGCCAGGTGGGATCCTTTGACGGGCTTGGCCCTAGGATGCTTAGTGGAAGGTTGTAGTAGGGGTAATCCTTGGTGACCTTCATGGTAGTTCCTCTATAGGATGTTGGGAGTGCTCAACTTATTTTTGTAAGTGAGCCTTCCGTCTTGTGATCTTTCCCAGAAACTTGACCTTATAGGTGTTCTTTGGGATTGAGGAATCTGTTGCTTGTGCATATCTTGATTGGCGACGGCCTTTTACTGATTCTTCTTGTGGTCCACCTGTGTATATATATATCACGGAGCCCGAAGGCGTCCGGTATGGTCATTCTTGGAAAACATGTTGATATCAAGTATCAAAATCTATCCCTTTTAGGGAGTTGACTTGTTATGCAGTTAAATTAAATAAGAGGATATGGGAAGGATATGGGTGTGGGGTGTTGAAATCCCCTGCTTCCTTGGTAATGTAACTGTCTTCCTCCATTAGTCTGTGTGTATTTCTTCCACTTGAGGAATATAAGGTCGCATCCTTGCAAGGTGGACTATGTGGAGGTGTATCCTTCATGTATGCTATGTGCGATCTCACTCTACTATGTCTCTCCATGAGACTTCCCATTGTAGTAGCTATGTGCTGACGTGGTGTGGTACTCTATGAGTCCCCTGTTCAAATCCTTGTCTTTTCAACTCCTCCCTTGTCCTAGGGGGATGTGTGCCAAGGGTTGTCATGTACAAGGGGTTTGGATCTGTCGTGCTGTATCATGGGTAGTGATGGATATACGCCCAATTTGAACCCGTTGACTTCCGATTCGTTTCATTTTTATCACCCCGTTAATGATTGTAAATCGAAACTTTTGGCCCAAGTATGTTACCCACAAAAAGAAACGGTCCGAACCAGAAAAAACGCGCCAGCCCCAAACATCCGAATTTTCCGACCCGGTCAAACCATGGTTTGACCGGGTGGGTGAACCCGGTCAAACCATGGTTTGACCGGGTGGGTGAACCCAGTCAAACCAAGGTTTGACTGGGTGGGAGAACCCAGTCAAACCAAGGTTTGACTGGGTGGGAGCACCCGGTCAAACCTTGGTTTGACCGGGTGGAGACCCTCCCAATCTCTCGTAAGAGAGATTGGGAGGTGGCCCCCTCCCAATCTCTCAGTTGAGAGATTGGGAGGAGGGAGAGGCTCCCAGTCAAAAGTTTGACTGGGAGGAGGCCTCTCCCACCCGATCTCTCAGTTGAGAGATCGGGTCCTCCCACCCGATCTCTCAACTGAGAGATCGGGTCCCCCCACCCGATCTCTCTATTGAGAGATCGGGTGGAAGGGGAAAGGGAGGGGGGCTCCCAGTCAAACTTGGTTTGACTGGGAGACCCCCCTCACCCGGTCAAACTTGTTTGACCGGGCCCATTCACCCGACCCCAAGTCCTCGGGGTCGGATCCTCGACCCGACCCCGAAGGTTCCGACACCCGGTCCCTGCCCTTAGGGGTCGGATTTTTCATCCGCCCCAAGGGCCCCGGCACCATTTTGCGACTCCCATACTCGGTTTATTCCGCCAACCTTCTCCGTATCCTAAGGTCTTAATTATGTGTTTAAATGTTAATTAACTGCGTTTAAAGGTTAACGATGTCATTAAGCCACCTTAATGACACCGTTGTCTATAAATACCCCACCTCCACTATTCATTCGGACATCTTGGCAAGTTGCACAATTTTGCTCTGACATCTCTCTAGCTTTATCTCTCTAAAACCGTACTGACTTAGGCATCGGAGAGGGTTCATCAGGCACCACCCCCCCTCTGTGCCTGGTATTGCCTCTCTTGCAGGGTGGCAAGGAGAAGAGAACCAAGGAAGCAGAAGAGCATAGAGCAGTAGGACGAGCCCCAGGGGTAAGAAGTACAAGCCTCAGGAGGTCAGAAGGAGAGAAGGAAAGGAGGTCAGAAGGAGAGAAGGAAAGGAGATCAGAAGGAGAGAAGAGAAGGACATGTATCAGAACGACTACCCCAAGGGAGCAGAAGGGCATGTATCAGAATGACTAGTCCTAGGAACACTGAACCCGACATTTCATTAGTGGGAGATAAATTCTAGATTGACGATCCGTTGACCTAGACTTTATAACCTAACACTTGGCGCCGTCCGTGGGCTTCGAACAGAAAGCCTGACAATCACGAGAGCGAAGACGAACAACTTAGTGTCTAGAGATAATCGCCCACCTGGGGGCAATAGGCAAGAAAGACAGCCTATACCTCCAGCAAGGCTGCCTAACCCAGAGAAACAGTCTGCACACCCAGAGTCTCAGGTAACCCCACAGGCACCCCAGCCTAACAAGCAGGGAGGAGAACCTTCACGCCCAGCTGGCTAGGAGGCTTCCACAGCTTCAACTCCATTGACTAGGAAGCCACAGGGACTGGGGGCAACAAGAAGTGCCATCCCAACACACGGCACCTCCACAGGGATACCACTATGAGGTACAACCTCAAGGGTACCCATATGGAATACTGACTCAAAGGAACGACAATCGTGCCCACACAACCAACACAAGGCCGGCATACACACAGGGAGCACATACAGTGACTCCAGGGCTGATGAGCGCATCGGACGAGGTACTAGCTTACAGAGAGACCCTAAGGAATAGACAGGAAAGGCAACTCCGACAGGAAGGAGAAGAAGCTCATGAAGAGGAGCAAATTCCAGCGTAAGAACGCCACTCGCACCCTCGAACAGGGCAACGAGGAGAACAAAGGAGAGACAACCAAAGGCCACCCCCAGGGGGAAGGCAGCAGTCTGTGCCTCCAAGGCAGCAACAGACACAGTAGGATGCCAGGGCATACACCCCTCTGGGGGCAGATAGACAGGTAAGACCTCCAAGGAGGCATGGATTCAACCAAGTACCCCAACAGGGACATACACCGCATTAAGGGAGAACATACACGCCAGACCAACAAGGATATAGGAGTTCCAACATCCACCCTGGCAATGTACACATACAGTCCGTATCACTACAGACATGACTAAGGGACATATCAAGGAAAGCTAAAAGAGAGGGACATAGTCCCAACAACACAACAAGGCAACCACCTACCCATGATACAGCACGACAGGTCCAAACCCCTCATGCATTACAACCCTTGGCACACATCCCCCTAGGACAGGGGAGCAGTCGAAAAGACAAGAATTTGAACAGGGGACTCATAGAGTACCATACCATGTTAGTACATAGCTACTACAATGGGAAGTCTCATGGAGAGACATAGTGGAGTGAGATCACACATAGCATACATGAAGGATACATCTCCACCTAGTCCGCCTTGCAAGGATGCGACCTTATATTCCTCAAGTGGAAGGAATACACACAGACTACTGGAGGAAGACAGCTACATTACCAAGGAAGCAAGGGGTATCAACCCCCCACACTCATATCCTTCCCATATCCTCTTATTTAATTTAACTGCATAACAAGTCAACTCCCTAAAAGGGGTATATTTTGATACTTGATATCAACATGTTTTCCAAGAAAGACCATACCGGACGCCTTCAGGCTCCGTGGTATATATGTACACAGGTGGACCACTAGAAGAATCCGTAAAAGGCCGTCGCCAATCAAGAGATGCACAAGAAACAGATTTCTCAATCTCAAAGGGCACCTATAAGGTCAAGTTTCTGGGAAAGATCACAAGATGGAAGGCTCACTTACAAAAATAAGTTGAGCACTCCCAACATCCTATAGAGGAACATCAACACACCCATTAAGGACACGGCACTGCAAATGAACCAGGAGTAAGGATGGAACAAGTATCCTTACAAGTATCCTTACAAGTATCCTTACAAGTATCCTTACAAGTATCCTTGCATCTATTTTTGCAAAAATAAACTCCGTAGATAAAGAGGTTATCTAATAGATGACTATGTCTCTGTTCTCAAACTACGATCCTAACCCGGAGATCCTTGGACTCCGTACTATATATGTAATGAATAACATGTTCATCAGAGATAGGTACACGAAGATTCAAGACAGCGCCATAAAGATCAGGCGCATACCTCTACCAAGTACGACACATTGGAGTGTTCACAAACACTCCTTCGCTATCTCACAAGAAAGGAAGGCAACCAAGGATACAAGTCCTAATAGAATAAACATCGGTAGAAAATCCTGTCATTGAAGTCATGCACCAAGAGAGAAACTCTAAAGATGCAAGATTAGCAAAAGAGATAGTGCAACAACTAGAGTGTGAAAATGAGATACATCTCCTATCAAGAGCCTTAGGGCAGGATAATAGTTCTACAAGATCAACCAAAGAAGAGCTCAAAAGCTTGGGGAGTAAGGTTTCAAGATCGACCCTCACACTAGACGCACATCCCGATCAACCACCTTGTCTGCAAATGATAAGACATTTGACTCTGGCATCCCATCAAGAGGAGAACCACGATAAAAGGGGCACTAGAAAAATATCCCGCCTTTAAGGCCATACGCCGAATACATGATGAATGAAGGTTATGACAAAACAAAAAAGGAGGGACTTGTCAGCTCAACACACCTCAAACACGTATACGTACGCAACACAAATGCAGCCTCTAATGAAGCTATCCAGCAAGGAATAGCCAATAAGGGGACAAACCCATAGAAAATCATGGAGCATCACTTGCAAACCTAAAGGAAAACATCATTTTTAGGTTCAAGTCCTAATTCAAAGGAAGTCTATAATCAAGATTCAAGGTGGGAGGAGCATGACCAATGTGACACTCCCTAAAAGCATTGAAGAATACTCCAATGTAAAGTGATGGATATACGCCCAATTTGAACCCGTTGACTTCCAAACCGTTGTATTTTTATCGTCCCATCGCCAATTGTAAATCGAAACTTCAACCCGGACACTTCGCGAGAACATCGACGGCTCGGACGGGGCCGAAGCGCCCGTCCGACATAGGCGAACTCACCTAGGTGAGGTTGGGTGGCCACACCCGACCTCCCCTAGGGGAGATCGGGTTGGCCAACCCGATCTCTCCTAGGAGAGATCGGGTCGGCCAACCCGATCTCTCCTAGGAGAGATCGGGTCGGCCAACCCGATCCCTCCTAGGAGGGATGGGGTTGGCCAACCCCACCCTCCCTAGGAGGGGTTGGGTGTCCTCACCCAACCCCTACCCTTGGGGGTCGGATTTCTCCCCCCCCAAGGGTCCCGACACCACATTCGGACTCCCATGCTCGGTCCACTCCGCCTACCTCCTCCGAATCCTAAGGTCTTAATTATGTGCTTAAAGGTTAATTAATTGTGTTTAAAGGCTAACGATGTCATTAAGCCACCTTAATGACACCGTTGCCTATAAATACCCCACCTTCACAACTCATTTGATCATCTTGGCCATTTGGACATTTTAGCTCTGACATCTCTCTAGCTTTATCTCTCTAGAAAAGTACTGACTTAGGCATCGGAGAGGGTTCACCAGGCACCACCCCCCCCCTCCTCCGTGTCTGGTATTGCCCCTTCTGCAGGGTAGAAGGAGAGAAGAAGCAGAGGAAGGAAGGAAGGAAAGGAGAAGATAGACTAAGGCAGAGCAGCTCAGGAACATCGGATCACACACATCCCCCGTAAGGAGTGAGATCAAAGCTGACACCCCGTTGACCTAGATCTCATAACTTAACACTTGGCGCCGTCTGTAGGCTTCGAACAGAAAGCCTGGCTATTACACGAGCTATGACGAACAGTAGGGTGTCCAGGCCCCAACACCCACCCGGGGGCAATGGGCGGAGAAGAGAACCCATACCCCCAGGGAGGCGGCCTGACCCTGGGAAGCAGCCAATGCATCCAGAGCCCCAAGAAATACCACAACCTCCTCAGCAACAGAACAACCAGGAAGGAGGACCTTCACGCCCAGCTGGGGCTGAGTCCTCCACAGCCTCCACCCCCCGGCCAAGAAGGCCACAGAGAGTAAGAGGACAACAGGGAGTGCCTTCCCACAACACGGCACCCCCTGAGGGATACTATTATGAGGAGCAACCCCAAAGGTACCCATATGGGATGCCGGAACAAAGAGATGATAACCGCGCCCACACAGCATATGCAAGGCCGGCATACACCCAAGGGACTTACACTGAAGCTCATGAGGAGGAGCAGATCCCGACAGAAGAGCACTACTCGCACCCTCGAGCAGGGCAGCGAGAGGAGCAAAGAAGATATTACCAGGAGCCACCCCCAGAGGGAAGGCAACAATTCGTGCCTCCTAGGCAACAGCAGAACAACAGGGCTTACACCCCGCTTGGGGAGGAAAGACAAGCAAGACCTCCAAGGAGGCAGGACTTCTATGAAGCACCCCAGCAGGCGTATCAAGAGTACACCTACAGTCCATACCAGCAGGGACAAGGGAACCCAGTAAGCCCAGTCTACAACTACAATGGATATCAGAGGGATTATACTCCGGCACAGGTAGTGATCACCCCGGAGGAGATAGAAGCCATGATAACCCGGAAATTGAATGAGTCAAAGAAACCCAGCCTGCATTGTCTAAGTGACAAGACGAACCACCCTTTCACAAGGGAGCTGGAGATGAACAGGGTGCCAGACTCCCTACACACTGTGCAAATTGCAAAGTACAATGGAAAGGGAGACCCCCTAGAGCATATCCAACAGCATGAGGCTTCTCTATTCGGGAGGACAACTGATGAAAGATACAAGGCACTCCTTTTCCCAAACACCCTATCAGGCGTGGCCTCACATTGGTTCTTCAGCCTGCCCTCTGAGAGCATCCACTCATGGGAGCAGCTAAAAGCTAAGTTTCTGCAGAGATAACTAGGGGAGAGGAAACTCCTCAAGGGAACAGGCTCCATTGATGATGTAAAACAAGAATACGATGAATCCCTGGCCAGCTACTATACTAGGTTCAACCAGAATATCGCAGACATCCAGGGAGACATCACTGAAGGGGAGATAATCCGAGCCTTCATCAGAAACTTAGGTCGCTTTGGGTCAACATTGGCTGAAAAGATGGCCAAAAAGCCAGCAAGCACCTTGGAGGAGCTTGCAGGGAGAGTTAAAACGCATATTGACCTTGAGAGGCACAGGGCAAACAAGAAGGCCAAAATTCAGGCAGCCAAGGAGGATACTCAAAGGCCAAACAAAGGCAAGCCACCCCAGGCACCGCAGCATGCAAGGCAGCAGGAGTGGCGTCCGCCACAGCAAAGAAACCAAATGGGTGAACCTTTAAAGGCTAGAGAAATCAATGTCATTAAGTTCATCCCACTGAACGCCACTCCAGCCACCGTACTTAGAGAGATGCGGAACCAAAAGCTATGGTCACCCCCTGCAAGGTGGAGAGCCCCAATGGTGGGAAATCATAAAGATAGATGGTGTGACAACCATGAGGCTTATGGTCACGACACAAATGAATGCTTTAGCCTAAAGCTAAGCATAAACAACATCGTCCAGAGGGGAGAACTGAAACAGTTCGTAGACCATGGGGGCAATAGTATGCAACTGGGGCCACCACAGAAAGACAAGGGCAAGGGAAAGGTAGACTATAACCCTCCACCCAACAAAAGAGGAGTCATCAATATGATACATGGAGGAGCAGCATCAGGTGGCCCAACGGCTAACGCAAGAGAGGTCTATGCATCCAAGCTAAGCTCAGTGCCAAGGTGGAGGAAAAGGCCAAGAGAAGGAGAAGAAGTGAAGATCGAGTTCTCGGAGAAGGACAAGAGCCACATCGTCTTTCCACATGACGATGCTCTAGTTATTACTTTAGATATTGACAATTTTGATGTAAAGAGAATTTTGGTGGATGGGGGCAGCTCAGCTGACCTCCTAAGCCTGAGAGTGTTGGAAGAGATAGGGAAAACCAAAGCAGACATCAAACCGGTCAACTTCCCTCTAGTTGGCTTCTCAGGGGCAACAAGTTACCCCCTGGGAATGATAACCCTACCAGTGACCATGGGCCAAGGATGGACCCAGCTGAAGGTAAATGTCAATTTCTTGGTGGTTGAAACCCTGGGAGCCTACAATGGGATCCTAGGAAGGACAACCATAAACCCATATGAAATAGTGCCATCCACTGTTCACCAGAAGTTGAAGTACATCACGGAGAACGGGGTTGGAGAGGTCCTGGGTGATCAACGCACCGCAAGGCAATGCTACGTCAACTCAATGAGACGTGGATCACACGGGACAGATACAGTGGCTGTAGTCATGGTAGGGGCCAACCAGGACAGAAGAAGGAGGAGAAGGAGACAAAGGCAAAGAAGGAGGAGGAGTGGAGTAACACTCCGTTTGAGCAGGCAGTTTTTTCAAACAGTGCCTACAAGGAGACACAGGAGCAAGGCTGTGAAGGTGACATCCATACCTTGGCAGCCAGACACCATAATAGGGAACAGGACAAGGAACTCCATCCTAAAAGGCTTCTGCTACATAGATGATATCAAGCAAATGCCGCAGGAGTCTATATCAAGCTATTTCCAGAGATTCTTTGATTATGGTGCCAACATGGACATCACAAGGAGAGAAGCAGTCAGAGCATTCATCAGAAACATGCATCCAAGTTCATTCGAGGCCTATGGAGGGCTCTATGAGATGGTCATGACGAGCACAATGAGAGAGCTCAAGGCGAAGCTGGACAGGGCATTTGAACAAGAGGCGGAACAGTTGGATGAAGTTCCAGAAAGAGGAAGAGAAACAGACACATTGGGAGGAGGTGTCAATTTCACATTCACACCCCTCACACTCAGCATAGAAGAAATTTTCCACAAGCACCTCAAGCAAGAGCTACCAACATGCAGGGAGGAAGGCAAGGCCTTCCTAGGAAGAGATGCACAGGGTTGGTGTGAATACCATGGGACCTGGGGGCATCAAACCAATGACTGCATGGTGTTGAAGGTGGAAGTGGAAGAAATAATTTACAATGGAGGCTTCAAGGAGTACGTGGCAACAGACACAATGGCCACCCCATATCCTTAGTTTTCATATCTAGCACTTTGCATGTTTCACCTCTACAAGCTTTTCAAAAACAACTTTGGAGAAGGAGAACTCACGAAGTTCCTCCAACTCTACAACTATCTTTCATTCCTACAAAGGATGTCTTGGTGCACCAAGGCATCCCAAGTGTACAAAAACATGAATGCTCCTAAGGGAGTAGTAGTTACTCAAAAGTATTTTCCAGTGAATGCAGTGATATAACCACGAAGTTATCCTTACACAGATATGACTTCAAGTCAATGACAGGTTCGACGCCCCCAAGAGCGTATCTTGAGAGTAGTTTTCATACTACGACATTCGACGCCCCCAAGAGCGTATCTTGAGAGTAGTTTTCATACTACGACATTCGACGCCCCCAAGAGCGTATCTTGAGAGTAGTTTTCATACTACGACATTCGACACCCCCAAGAGCGTATCTTGAGAGTAGTGTTCATACTACGACCTTCGACGCCCCCAAGAGCGTATCTTGAGAGTAGTTATTACACTACGACCTTCGACGCACCAAGAGCGTATCTTGAGAGTGGTTTCCAAAAACTACGAACTTCGACGCCCCCAGGAGCGTATCTTGAGAGTAGTGTTCATACTACGACCTTCGACGCCCCCAAGAGCGTATCTTGAGAGTAGTTATTACACTACGAATTCGACGCACCAAGAGCGTATCTTGAGAGTGGTTTCCAAAAACTACGATTTCGACGCCCCCAGGAGCGTATCTTGAGGTAGATTTGCAACCTACCAGATTCGACGCCCCCAAGAGCGTATCTTGAGGTAGAAAAAACACTACCAGTTCGACGCCCCCAAGAGCGTATCTTGAGGTAGATTTCAAACTACCAGTTCGACGCCCACCAAGAGCGTATCTTTGGTCTAACCTGAGCCCTCCGGGAGCCTATCCTGTGAAACGTTAAGTGCCGTCCGAGAGCCTGTCTCGTGAACAGATTTGACACCCGTCAAGAAGGTCTCGGTGGACTAACCTGTGCCCTCCGGGAGCCTATCCTGTGAAACGTTAAGTGCCGTCCGAGAGCCTGTCTCGTGAAAAGATTTCGACGCCCACCAAGAGCGTATCTTTGGTCTAACAGTACAACGTATACCGTGTAAGGGGTATCAGAAGAGATCATCATACCATTCTTAGAAGGATACCATGCTCAGAAGAATACCATGAGAAGGAAATTTCTAAGAAAAGTAATGTGAAGAACAAGTAATGTTTTTTCTTTATGAAATGGCAGGTAAGATATGAAGGAAAGCACGAAAGAAAGATAAGTAAAGGAGACACACCAAGTAAAGAGTCCATACCCAAAGAGACATACACAAGGCATAGGGAGCCATCATGAGAAGAGATATATACAAAAGCATGAGAAGCACTAATGTAAAGGCAAACGAACCACGTAGTCAACAACACAATGTGGCAAAGGAAAGTAACAACAAACACCATCACAATCTCAAAGGACACTCAACCCATACAAGGGGAGAAGGAGTGTAATTATATACAAGGATAGCATGAGATAAACACGTCAGTCAGAACCTTCGGGGGAGTCACCCTCACCCCCTGAAGCTGAACCGCCAGCGGAAATGGATGAAGAGGAGGAGTCTGAGGTACCAATCTCCACAGGTGTAGCATCCACCTGGGCAGGGGCAGGCTCGTCTGCAACGGCAGCCTGACCCATCAGAACAGTCGCGTAGCCAGTGGCATATGGCCCAAAGTCACCAAGGTCACCAAAGGGGAACTGAGGATCAATCCGGTATATGTGATCAACCAGATACTCACCGAACTGGTTCATCTCCTGGGTGAGACGCGTGCTATAATCGGCGGTGAAGGCAGAGGAGGCCTTGTACTCAGATACCGCGACAGCCCTCTCCTCCGCCCGACACTTAGTCTCCAACCTCCGCAGCTCCTCAGAATGGAGCGAAGCAGCAACCTCAGCTTCCCGGCGCAAACTGCCCACAGTGGTTTCAAGCAAGGACACCTGGTCCTGGAGCTCCTGCAGCCTCAAATCAGATATACGCGCCTTCTCGGCAGCAGTGGCGACCTCCGCCTTGAGAGAAACCTGGCTGTCCTCAAGGGTCTTCCTCTCGTCAGATAACTCGAGCACGAGCGAGGACATGTTCACCATGTCAGATATGCCCTAACAATTCAAACAAGGGATGAATAACCGAAAGATAGACATTATGAAAGAAATAAGAGGAAAGCAAAGAACAACTTACAGGTGCATAACGAGAAAGTACCCCTTGAACAAAGCGCCGAGTCTCCCCAGGAGACTTGGGCGGAACAACACGATCCCCAGGGGGAACGGCACCGCGGAGTACGCGGACACCAACCTCAGGAGTCCGCAAAGAGGAGGTGCTATCGAAGTGGAACTCCTTCAGACCAGCGAAAGGAGTCCACTCGGACCCAATAACATCTTCATCAGTGAGACGGGCGAAATCCTTCCGACTTAAAGTCGGAGGCCCACCTACACAAGCAAAGCAAGTCAAAGGAGAGTATAAACATACAAGGATCAGCACAAGGTAAAGATCATACCTGAGGACCGTGCCCTCGGCTGGGGGGCAGGGGAACCACCACCAGCAGGTCGCTTCCCTTTGTCAGCCAGGGAAGGCACCTCTTCGACCACCATCTCCTTATCACGAGATAGAGTCGGAGGACGAGCAGTAGGCGAAGCAGGATCCACAGCCTTCTTTCTCTTAGCAGCCGAGGCCCCGGCCTCAGAATCAGATCGCCGCGGCTTGGACTTGGAAGGTCCAGAATCTCTGCCAACGGAGACGACCCTCTCAGTCACCAAGGGGGAGCGCACTAGCAAGGTAAGAAAAACAAGATAAGGAAAACATAAGTTACATCATAAAGAAGCAAATAGGAGAAAGCATACCAGAGGCCCCAGCCTTCTTCCCAGGCAGGGGGGATTTCTTCAAAGCAGAACTAGAAGGAGCCTTCCTCTTGCTCAGATCAACAGGGGCTCCCTGCATGTTATAGGTTTTTCCATGAAACCAACCTACAAAGGAAGAGCAGAAGGTAAATAAAGATGGAAAGACCAAGTGACATACCGAACCCCCGGAGTCAGGAGTCAGACTGATCCCGGCCTCGTAAAGATCCGTCTCAGTTATTAAAGACACGGGGCAGTAAGACCGGGTCCTGTTGCTCTCGTGAATGATCTTCATAGTCTTCAAATCATCCGAAGAGAACTCTCCAAAAGCAGGCCAACCATCGGACCGATCCTCATTCAAGACCGACCAAGTGACGTATCGGTCCGTAATGAAGAAGTAATGCTTAGCCCAGTGACTGGCCGAATTGTCAATCTGGGTCACGAAACGGAGGGAGGTATCCCACTCGATCCCACTCAACCCGAAGTCAGAAAATCGGGGATCTTTGAAGGTCGGATGGCGAGTTACGAAACTCGCAAACCCCACCCTCGTCCGGTACTGGAACCGATAGAAGCATCGGAATAGAACGAGAGAGTACTTCCAGGAGTACCAATGGCACAATACCCGGAAGCCCACCCAGACACGGAGGGCACTGGGGGCAAGGTTCACAGGAGAAATCCTGAAGAACCTGCTCAACTCTATAAGCTCGTCACAGTAAGGCAGCCTCAGCCCGAATCGGATCTGAGAGGGGTACACGGCGACCTTCCCTATAGGAGGCTCCGTCACCGTCCCGCGAGTATTCCCCAAGGAGGGGAGAAAAGGATACAGAGGCTCATCTAGGGGACTGATATCTCCTAGGGTAACATGTTCGTTGTAATCGGACCTAGTGATATGGTTCTCTGACAGAATAGCAAGACCTAAGGCAAAGATAGCAGGAAACCCCAAGGCACGAATCAAATTTCGACTAACACCCCAATGAAGGTCACGATACCAAGCTAGCAATAGGAAAGAAAGTAACGCGACCGAAGAGGAAGAGAAAGAGGAACTCACTCATCCTTCGGAGAATACGGCGTCTCTGAAGAGTCTGCGTACGTGGACACCACCAGGAGTATAGTACCTGCCACGACACGACAAATATCAAGACAAGGAAAATTTCCGAAGAACCGGAAATACTCCGACACCCAACCAACGACAACAATCAAAGATCCAAAGACACCCAGCAAAGATAGTCAACATGAGTCAAGCACACCACGACAACCAAGTTGAATAATTTTATCCGAGCCTAAGGTCGGGTCTTGGAAAAAATTTCCATTATACCCTCCAACAAGGATTAATACACCAACGGCAATACGACATCGAATTCAAGACCGGAATAGCCCAATCGGACAAGAAACCATATCCGGACGACCGGCAAACATTTTTCCCCAAAATCCACAACTACCAACAACTATCTACGGCAATCCCACATTTAATTAAATTTCGGCAATCAAGCATCAGCAATCAAGCATCGGCAATCAAATATCAACGATTCGAAAATCGACGTTTTACGCGGTAATGGAAAGGAAAAGAGCGGACCTTCGGAAAACCCGACCCGATATGGTAAACGGGTCCGGATTTCGAATTTGAAGACGCCCGAAAATCAGTCCCTCGCCGGAATTGGGACCTGGCCGTCGCCGGAGGTGATCTCGCCCGCCCCACCGTCGCCGGAGAGCTCTGCACGTCACGCCGGAACCGTCCCCCTTCGCCGTCGACCGCCTCCGATGAACCAGCAGTTGTCTCCGCCGGCAGCAACCTCACCTCCGCCGTCCCCCTTCGCCGTGGACCTCCTTGCCGTCGTGAACAACGGCCTCCGTCGCCCCCGCTGTGCCCAGCGCCGCTAGCAGCCGCTGTCCGCCTGGAATCGAGCTCTCGTCTCCGGCCGGGTTGTTGCCTCGTCGCCGTCCCGATCAAACTGCTGGCCGGAATTTCAGGTTCCCACCGGAATTTTGGCCGGCCCTAGCCTTGGGGGTGCCCTCCAACCTTTCTTGCTCTCCAAGGGTAAGTGAAGAAGGAAGATGGTGGCTATGGTGACTCTTGGAGGTATTTTTCTAACTCTCCTTTTTTATGTTAAAAGGATGATAGGGTTTTTTAGAGGGTTTTAATCACCACCATCCATCTAGCCTTAAATAAAATCTAAGGGCCAAGGAAAAACCATCATTTTTGTCCCTTTCACCTATAGCTAAATATATTCCCATACTTAGAAAAATTATCAAGATAATTTTATTTTTGAGCATTCCATACTTAGGAAAATTTTTGGCCTAAATTAAAATTTTCCCTCACTTAGATGAAATCCCGGCACGAATTTGGAGCACAAGTCATTTAGTTGCATTCGTATCACACCCCTGTGCAAGTTTGTATTTTTTGAGTATACACCTGTAGCAGAGATAAGTTTATTACTCCCGCCTCAGACGGACGCGTGCCTAGGCACACGTCCGTGCTACTCTGACGTTTACAATTCCTCTATCTCATTAGACAGGGAGGCAGAGTCAGAGGCACGCATCCATGGGTAAGCAGGCATTCAGACAAGAAGGTAAAATCCCGGTTTCAAATTGCGCGTGTCATACCATCCTGAAATAGAGTCAATCAAGGGTTAAGCCATTGGTTGACTCGGGGGCATGTGATGGATATACGCCCAATTTGAACCCGTTGACTTCCAAACCGTTGTATTTTTATCGTCCCATCGCCAATTGTAAATCGAAACTTCAACCCGGACACTTCGCGAGAACATCGACGGCTCGGACGGGGCCGAAGCGCCCGTCCGACATAGGCGAACTCACCTAGGTGAGGTTGGGTGGCCACACCCGACCTCCCCTAGGGGAGATCGGGTCAGCTGACCCGATCTCCCCTAGGGGAGATCGGGTTGGCCAACCCGATCTCTCCTAGGAGAGATCGGGTCGGCCAACCCGATCCCTCCTAGGAGGGATGGGGTTGGCTAACCCCACCCTCCCTAGGAGGGGTTGGGTGTCCTCACCCAACCCCTACCCTTGGGGGTCGGATTTCTCCCCCCCCAAGGGTCCCGACACCACATTCGGACTCCCATGCTCGGTCCACTCCGCCTACCTCCTCCGAATCCTAAGGTCTTAATTATGTGCTTAAAGGTTAATTAATTGTGTTTAAAGGCTAACGATGTCATTAAGCCACCTTAATGACACCGTTGCCTATAAATACCCCACCTTCACAACTCATTTGATCATCTTGGCCATTTGGACATTTTAGCTCTGACATCTCTCTAGCTTTATCTCTCTAGAAAAGTACTGACTTAGGCATCGGAGAGGGTTCACCAGGCACCACCCCCCCCCCCTCCTCCGTGTCTGGTATTGCCCCTTCTGCAGGGTAGAAGGAGAGAAGAAGCAGAGGAAGGAAGGAAGGAAAGGAGAAGATAGACTAAGGCAGAGCAGCTCAGGAACATCGGATCACACACATCCCCCGTAAGGAGTGAGATCAAAGCTGACACCCCGTTGACCTAGATCTCATAACTTAACATAAAGGAAAAGGAAAAGCACACTAAGTGCCACAACACTCCAAGATTATCACAGCCCGGTCAGACCCCCCCCATGCACGTGCAAAAAGCATGGATTAGATTGACTAGTCTGAAACACACCTACGAGATTAACAACCCAAGACGCCATTCTATGAGAGAGCTTTTCAACCTAAAACACAAGGAAGGGGGGGAAAGAATTTACAAGCACCCCTAGGATACAAACACTGCCGCATCCTGGTTATCAAGAGAATAAAATCCACCCCCACCCACCCAAAGCAAAAGCTCTTCCACCCAACCTCCACAGACACATCCGACAAAGGCATCATCCAAACCATGCCTATGACTGAAACAAGCAAGCATGAGAAAGAGTAAATCCTACAAGGGACACTCATCGCATTCAAACAAGCAGACAAGGGAGCCCCGAGCATAAGGGTTACCCAACCAAGAAAATGAACGAGGGGCCTTCAACGGCCAAATATGAAAGGCGGTGTGACCACCAAGCAACTTGGGGGGCACCAAACGAATAAGTGCTTGGTAGTCCACCTAAGTGTAAAAGAAGAGATTAGAGGCAGAAGATCACAAGAACATGCAATACCACTTCTCCTAGAAGAGGTCAGATAAGAGGAAAACATCATCAACTCCCTATACGAACTCGTCCTAAGTTGGCAACACACAAACATCGCCCTCGAGAGGTGATCTCCCACATTGAAGGAAAAGCGTGGTAGCATGCAATATCATAGAAGGAAAAGTCAAGTAAAGACTCGAAAAGCATACCAAAGACGCACCCTACATGAGAAAGGACACAAGATAAGGTAACATTATGAGCCCTCCGGGAGCCAATCCCGCGAACACATTCGACGCCCCCAAGAGCGTATCTTGAGAGTAGTTCTAAAACTACGAACCCTGTGCCCTCCGGGAGCCTATCCCGCGAACAGATTCGACGCGCCCAAGAGCGTATCTTGAGAGTAGTTATTACACTACGACCTTCGACGCACCAAGAGCGTATCTTGAGAGTGGTTTCCAAAAACTACGAATTTCGACGCCCCCAAGAGCGTATCTTGAGAGTAGTGTTCATACTACGACCTTCGACGCCCCCAAGAGCGTATCTTGAGAGTAGTTATTACACTACGACCTTCGACGCACCAAGAGCGTATCTTGAGAGTGGTTTCCAAAAACTACGAATTTCGACGCCCCCAGGAGCGTATCTTGAGGTAGATTTGCAACCTACCAGATTCGACGCCCCCAAGAGCGTATCTTGAGGTAGAAAAAACACTACCAGATTCGACGCCCCCAAGAGCGTATCTTGAGGTAGATTTCAAACTACCAGCTTCGACGCCCACCAGGAGCGTATCTTTGGTCTAACCTGAGCCCTCCGGGAGCCTATCCTGTGAAACGTTAAGTGCCCTCCGAGAGCCTGTCTCGTGAACAGTTTTCGACGCCAACCAGGAGCGTATCTTTGGTCTAACCTGTGCCCTCCGGGAGCCTATCCTGTGAAACGTTAAGTGCCCTCCGAGAGCCTGTCTCGTGAACAGTTTTCGACGCCAACCAGGAGCGTATCTTTGGTCTAACCTGTGCCCTCCGGGAGCCTATCCTGTGAAACGTTAAGTGCCCTCCGAGAGCCTGTCTCGTGAACAGTTTTCGACGCCAACCAGGAGCGTATCTTTGGTCTAACCTGTGCCCTCCGGGAGCCTATCCTGTGAAACGTTAAGTGCCCTCCGAGAGCCTGTCTTGTGAACAGTTTTCGACGCCAACCAGGAGCGTATCTTTGGTCTAACTTGTGCCCTCCGGTAGCCTATCCTGTGAAACGTTAAGTGCCCTCCGAGAGCCTGTCTCGTGATCAGATTCGACGCCCACCAAGAGCGTATCTTTGGTCTAACAGTACCACGTATACCATTTAAAGGGTATCAGAAGAGATCATCGCACCATACTGAGAAGGATTCCATGAGAAAATAATCGCAAAGTAAAGTTGTATAAAGAACACATAATGTTTTTTCTTGATGAGATAGCAGGTATGATGTGAACGAAAGCACAAAAGAAAGATAAAGAAAGGAAAGCATATTCAAAGGAGAAGTCCATGACCAAAGGATCATATACAGAAGCACAAGAGGTTATCATGAAAAGTAACGAGTTATCCTACCACCCATATCACAAGTCAAGAGAAGTATCTCAAAGGAACCCAACACCACCAAGAAGGATAGCAAAGACATGAAATCCGAAGGTCAAAGCTCTCAAAATAAGCTCGACCCATCAAGAAGAGAATTGTCTTACAAGCCACACAAATCAACCTCCGACAAATGTTATTGTCATGCATGTCGCCCTCGCGTGACCTATGCTCGTATCAGACTTGAACATCGTCAAGCACAACTCATGAAGGAGACATCTAAAGAGCATAAAGGATACAACATCCGACAAGACGAGACATCGGGACCTAACCCAACAAACATAGCCTACACAAAAGGCAACTATAGCAATGAAGGCTCTCCAATGAGAAAGGAATACTAAAGCACAACTCCATACATCGTGATGTGGCTATCATGTCCACATACACTGAAGTTGCTATCATGTCCACATACACTGAAGTTGCTATCATGTCCACACACCTTGAAGTGGCTATCATGTCCACATACCTTGAGGTGGCTATCATGTCCACATACCTTGAAGTGGCTATCATGTCCACATACCCTGAACTGGCTATCATGTCCACACACTACAGAAGGGCTATCACTCCGACACATCACGAAGTGGCTATCACGTCCACATACCCCGAAGTGATTATCATGGCAGCACATCATAAAACATCTGTCAAAGACATGAATTGTAAAGACACCATCCCGACCACGAACATCAAAAGGCTACGCCTAGCCCTAGGAGGAGGTTCAAGAAAAAGGGAAAAACAACACCCTTCGTACGCTCATCAAAGGTAGGCACTTATATTTCAACCCACTGGGTGATACTAGGAAGGAGACGTCCTCATTATGAAGACAACCTCCATATCTCACGAAATCAACCATGAAGCAAAGAATCACGACAAGCACTATTGAGGGCATATAACAAAACGATCCCCACAACGATCACAACTACGATACTAGTAGAGGCTAACTCAAGAGCAGTCTCCACCAAACTCTAAAGCAAGAATTTGCTATCTTAATCAGAGCCATGGCAAGAGAAAGGAACCTCAATGAAAGGTGATGATCACACCCATCACCAAAAGAAAAATCTTCAACGCTGGGGTTAATAACATAACCCATAGGAAAGACAAAAACACTTTCAAAAGTCGTCAAATCTACATGAAGATGAAATAAACTTGAGACTCGGCCCCTCGGCTGGGGGGCAGGGGATAGAGAAGAGACATCAAGACCTATGATCACCCCATCGCCAGCCACAGGTTGTTTCCTTTTGTCAAGCAAAGAGGGTGCCTCTTCAACCACTACCTCCTTATCATGGGAGGGAGTCAGCAAGGGGGCACTTGAAGGAGAGCCTCTCGCGGTTTCCCTCTCCTTGGCAGCCGAGGGCCCGACCTCATAGTCAGGTTTCCGCGCCTTGGATTTAGATTGACTTGAACTCTCACCCACCACAAGAACTATTCGGTAACCAGGGAAGAACGCTCTAACAACAAGAAGGAACCAGCATGAGATCAATCATAAATATATCACAAAGAAAAAAGAAGGGAAAAAGAACATACTGGAAGCATTAACAGCCACCCCCGACTTAGAAAATTTCTTGGCCTGATAAGCAGAACTAGAGGGTTCTTCCCTCTCATCTGATTCAACGGCACGTTCGGAACGCTCTGCCTACACCTTGTATGTTTCTCCATGAAATCAACCTACAAGGGGTCATACGAGTCCCTGCCTCATACAAGTCCGCCTCGGACACCCAAGACACAGGACGGTCAGATTTGGTCTGACTACCTTGGAAAACGATCTTCAAGGTCTCCCTGTTTGAAGAAGAAAGCTTCCCAAAAGTGAGTCATCTATACGAGCAACCAACGCAAAGATCGACCCTTACTCATGGAGGGGCGAGATACGCCTACTACGGGGGAAACCTTAACACCAAGGGAAGAGGGCGAACTTTTAGTTTCCCCAAATGGAGCAACGCTCCAGCACATCCGAAGGAAGGGGTAAAGGTCAAGAGCTATACACACGCCCCAACGAATGAAGGGATAATGTTACACATGCCGAAGGTCGAGATTAATGGACAATGCTCACGCTAGTACGAGGGAGGCGGAACGTTGTGTCCCATTGAGTGGCAGAGTTCCCACCCTCAAGTAAAGGAGAGGTCTATGCTCTCACCTTTGCACTTATGCTCATATTCATGATTAACATCTACAGGTACATCAATGTCATCACTCATGCTTATACTCACAACCCATCCATAAATACATACATGTTCATGCTTGCACTCATATGTATGCCCACATACACACTCCCATGTGTTCAAACATTTAGACGTCCATGCACATGGCCGCCATATATTCATGCATACATTCATGACTACAATCGCAGCATGTCTCCACTCACTCTCATCCTTATGTTCCTACTTGCATGTATGCTAGTACACATCCTCATGTTCATGATATGTCCATGTTCACTCCTAGTTAACATCCTATAGGCATATTTTCTATGTGGAGGTGTATCCTTCATGTATGCTATGTGCGATCTCACTCTACTATGTCTCTCCATGAGACTTCCCATTGTAGTAGCTATGTGCTGACGTGGTGTGGTACTCTATGAGTCCCCTGTTCAAATCCTTGTCTTTTCAACTCCTCCTTGTCCTAGGGGGATGTGTGCCAAGGGTTGTCATGTACAAGGGGTTTGGATCTGTCGTGCTGTATCATGGGTAGTGATGGATATACGCCCAATTTGAACCCGTTGACTTCCGATTCGTTCATTTTTATCACCCCGTTAATGATTGTAAATCGAAACTTTTGGCCCAAGTATGTTACCCACAAAAAGAAACGGTCCGAACCAGAAAAAACGCGCCAGCCCCAAACATCCGAATTTTCCGACCCGGTCAAACCATGGTTTGACCGGGTGGGTGAACCCGGTCAAACCATGGTTTGACCGGGTGGGTGAACCCAGTCAAACCAAGGTTTGACTGGGTGGGAGAACCCAGTCAAACCAAGGTTTGACTGGGTGGGAGCACCCGGTCAAACCTTGGTTTGACCGGGTGGAGACCCTCCCAATCTCTCGTAAGAGAGATTGGGAGGTGGCCCCCTCCCAATCTCTCAGTTGAGAGATTGGGAGGAGGGAGAGGCTCCCAGTCAAAAGTTTGACTGGGAGGAGGCCTCTCCCACCCGATCTCTCAGTTGAGAGATCGGTCCTCCCACCCGATCTCTCCACTGAGAGATCGGGTCCCCCCACCCGATCTCTCTATTGAGAGATCGGGTGGAAGGGGAAAGGGAGGGGGGCTCCCAGTCAAACTTGGTTTGACTGGGAGACCCCCCTCACCCGGTCAAACTTGTTTGACCGGGCCCATTCACCCGACCCCAAGTCCTCGGGGTCGGATCCTCGACCCGACCCCGAAGGTTCCGACACCCGGTCCCTGCCCTTAGGGGTCGGATTTTTCATCCGCCCCAAGGGCCCGGCACCATTTTGCGACTCCCATACTCGGTTTATTCCGCCAACCTTCTCCGTATCCTAAGGTCTTAATTATGTGTTTAAATGTTAATTAACTGCGTTTAAAGGTTAACGATGTCATTAAGCCACCTTAATGACACCGTTGTCTATAAATACCCCACCTCCACTATTCATTCGGACATCTTGGCAAGTTGCACAATTTTGCTCTGACATCTCTCTAGCTTTATCTCTCTAAAACCGTACTGACTTAGGCATCGGAGAGGGTCATCAGGCACCACCCCCCCTCTGTGCCTGGTATTGCCTCTCTTGCAGGGTGGCAAGGAGAAGAGAACCAAGGAAGCAGAAGAGCATAGAGCAGTAGGACGAGCCCCAGGGGTAAGAAGTACAAGCCTCAGGAGGTCAGAAGGAGAGAAGGAAAGGAGGTCAGAAGAAGAGAAGGAAAGGAGATCAGAAGGAGAGAAGAGAAGGACATGTATTAGAACGACTACCCCAAGGAGCAGAAGGGCATGTATCAGAATGACTAGTCCTAGGAACACTGAACCCGACATTTCATTAGTGGGAGATAAATTCTAGATTGACGATCCGTTGACCTAGACTTTATAACCTAACAGGTAGGTGGTTGCCTATTGTGGTTGGGACTATGTCCCTCCCTTTGAGCTTTCCTTGCTGTGTCCCTTAGGCATGTCTGTGGTGATACGGACTGTATGTGTACATTGCCATGGTGGATGTTGGAACTCCTATATCCTTGTTGGTCTTGCATGTATGTCTTCCCTTAATGCGGTGTATGTCCTTGTTGGGGTACTTGGTTGAACTCCTGCCTCCTTGGAGGTCTTGCCTGTCTATCTGCCCCCAGGGGGTGTATGCCCTGGCATCCTGTTGTGCCTGTTGCTGCCTTGGAGGCACAAATTGCTGCCTTCCCTCTGGGAGTGGCCCTTGGTTATCTCTCATTTGTTCTTCTCGCTGCCTTGTTCGAGGGTGCGAGTGGTGTTCTTCTTCTGGGTCTTGTTCTTCCTCATTAACTTCTTCTTCTTCATGCTGGTGTTGCCTTTCTTGCCTATTCCTTAGGGTCTCTCCGTAAGCTAGTAGCTCGTCCGAGGCTCTTATCGGCCCTGGAGTCACTGTATGTGCTCCCTGTGTGTATGCCGGCCTTATGTTGGTTGTGTGGGCACGATTGTCGTTCCTTTGAGTTAATATTCCATATGGATACCCTTGAGGTTGTGCCTCATAGTAGTACCCTTGTGGAGGTGCCGTGTATTGGGATGGCACTCCTTGTTGCCCCCCTGTCCCTGTGGCTTCCTAGTCAATGGAGTTGGAGCTGTGGAAGCCTCCTCCCTGCTTGTTAGGCTGGGGTGCCTGTGGGGCTACTTGAGGCTCTGGTGTGCAGGCTGTTTCTCTGGGTTAGGCTGCCTTGCTGGAGGTATAGGCTGTCTCTCTCGCCTATTGCCCCCAGGTGGGCGGTGATGCCCAGATACTAAGTTGTTCGTCATCGCTCTTGTTATTGCCAGGCTTTCTGTTCGAAGCCCACAGACGGCGCCAAGTGTTAGGTTATAAAGTCTAGGTCAACGGGTCGTCAATCTAGAATTTATCTCCCACTAATGAAATGTCGGGTTCAGTGCTCCTAGGACTAGTCGTTCTGATCCGTGCCCTTATACTCCTTGGGGTAGTCGTTCTGATCCCTGCCCTTATACTCTCTTGGGGTAGTCGTTCTGATATGTGTCCTTCTCTTCTCTCCTTCTGACCTCCTTTCCTTCTCTCCTTCTGACCTCCTCTCCTTCTCTCCTTCTGACCTCCTGAGGCTTGTACCTCTTACCCCTGGGGCTTGTCCTACTGCTCTATGCTCTTCTGCTTCCTTGGTTCTCTTCTCCTTGCCACCCTGCAAGAGGGGCAATACCAGGCACATAGGGGGGGGTGGTGCCTGATGAACCCTCTCCGATGCCTAAGTCAGTACGGTTTTAGAGAGATAAAGCCAGAGAGACGTCAGAGCAAAATTGTGCAACTTGCCAAGATGATCAAATGAGTTGTGAAGGTGGGGTATTTATAGGCAACGGTGTCATTAAGATGGCTTAATGACATCGTTAACCTTTAAACACAATTAATTAACCTTTATACGCATAATTAGGACCTTAGGATACGGAGAAGGTAGGCGGAGTGAACCGAGTGTGGGAGTCCGAAAATGGTGCCGGGGCCCTTGGGGTGGGAGAAATCCGACCCCCAATGGTAGGGGTTGGGTGAGGGCACCCAACCCCTCCTAGGGAGGATGGGGTTGGCCAACCCCATCCCTCCTAGGAGAGATCGGGTTGGCTGACCCGATCTCTCCTAGGGGAGGTCGGGTGTGGCCACCCAACCTCACCTAGGTGAGTTTGCCTCGGCCGGACGAGCGCTCCGGCCTCGTCCGAGCCGTTGATGTATTCGCGAAGTGTTCGGGTTGAAGTTTCGATTTACAATCGTTAATGGGATGATAAAAATACAACGGTTTGGAAGTCAAAGGGTTCAGATTGGGCGTATATCCATCAAAACTCACCTAGGTGAGGTTGGGTGGCCACACCCGACCTCCCCTAGGGGAGATCGGGTCAGCCAACCCGATCTCCCCTAGGGGAGATCGGGTGGACCAACCCGATCTCTCCTAGGAGAGATTGGGTCGGCCAACCCGATCTCTCCTAGGAGGGATGGGGTTGGCCAACCCCATCCTCCCTAGGAGGGGTGGGTGCCCTCACCCAACCCTTACCCATGGGGGTCGGATTTCCCTTCCCCCCAAGGGCCCCGGTACCACCCTTGGACTCCCACACTCGGCTTATTCCGCCTACCTTCTCCGTGACCTAAGGTCTTGATTATGCGTTTAGAGGTTAATTAACTGTGTTTAAAAGGTTAACGATGTCATTAAGTCACCTTAATGACACCGTTGCCTATAAATACCCCACTTTCACAATTCATTTGGACATCTGGGCAATTTGGATTATTTTGCTCTGACATCTCTCTAGCTTTATCTCTCTAAAAACGATACTGACTTAGGCATCGGAGAGGGTTCATCAGGCACCACCCCCCCCCCCCTCTATGCCTGGTACTGCCCCTTCTGCAGGGCGAAAGGAGAAGAGAAGCTAAGGAAGGAAGGACGCAAGCTAAGACAGTGCAACCCGAGAGTACCGGATCATCCACATCTCCAGTGAGGAACGAGATTTGAGCCGACCACTCGTTGACCCTGATCTCGGAACCTAACACTTGGCGCCGTCAGTGGGCTTCGGACAGAAAGCCTGGCTATAACAAGGGCAATGACGAACAGCAGGGTGTCTAGGCACCACCGCCCACCAGGGGGCAATGGACGAAGGAGAGAGCCTATACCCCCAGGAAGGCAGCCTAACCCGGGAAAGCAGCCAATGCAACCAGAACCACAAGGAACCCCACAGCCGCCCAACAGAACAACCAGGAGGGAGGACGCTCACGCCCAGCTGGAGCTGAGTTCTCCACAGCCTCAACCCCCCTGGCAAGAAGGCCACAGAGGGAAAGAGAACAACAGGGAGTGCCATCCCAGCACACGGCACCCCTTGAGGGATATTATTATGAGGCACAACCCCAAGGGTACCCGTATGGGATGCCGGCCCAAAGGAATGGCAACCGCGGTCACACAACATACGCAAGGCCGGCATACACCCAGGGGAAACACACTGAAGCTCATGAAGAGGAACAGATCCCAACGGAAGGGCACCACTCGTACCCTCGAGGAGGGCAGCGAGAGGAGCAAAGAAGAAATTACCAGGAGCCACCCCCAGAGGGAAGGCAACAATTCGTGCCTCCTAGGCAACAGCAGAACGCCAGGGCTTACACTCCATTGGGGGAGGAAAGACAAGCAAGACCTCCAAGGAGGCAAGAATTCTATGAAGCACCCCAGCAGGGACACCAAGGATACACCTACAGTCCGTATCAATACGGACAAGGGATCCCGACAAGCCCCATCTACAACTACGGAGGCCATCAGAGAAATTACACTCCGACGCCGATATTGATCACTCCAGAAGAAATAGAGGCAATGATAACTCGGAAAATGAATGAGTCAAAGAAAACCAGCTTGCATTGTCTAAGTGACAAAACGAACCACCCTTTCACAAGGGAACTGGAGATGAACAGGGTGCCAGACTCCCTGCACACAGTGCAAATTGCAAAGTACAATGGGAAGGGAGACCCCCTAGAGCATATCCAAGAGCATGAGGCCTCTCTATTTGGGAGGACCACTGATGAAAGATACAAGGCACTCGTGTTCCAAAACACCCTATCAGGGGTGGCCTCACACTGGTTCTTCAGCCTACCCTCTGAAAGCATCCACTCATGGGAGCAGCTAAAGGGGAAGTTTCTGCAAAGATATCTAGGGGAGAGGAAACTCCTCAAAGGAACAGGCTCCATCGATGATGTGAAACAAGAATATGATGAATCTCTGGCCAGTTACTACACTAGGTTCAATCAAAATATCGCAGACATCCAGGGCGACATCACTGAGGGTGAGATAATACGAGCCTTCATCAGAAACCTAGGCCGCTTCGGGTCCACACTGGCAGAAAAGATGGCCAAGAAGCCAGCAAGCACCTTAGAGGAGCTCGCAGGAAGAGTAAAAACGCATATAGACCTGGAGAGGCACAGGGCAAGTAAGAAAGCCAAGATTCAAGCAGCCAAGGAAGACAATGCAAAGCCGAACAAAGGTAAGCCACCCCAGGCACCTCAGCACACAAGGCAGCAGGAATGGCGTCCGCCCCAGCAAAGAAACCAAATGGGCGAACCACTAAAGGCTAGAGAAATAAATGTAATCAAGTTCGTTCCATTGAACGCCACCCCAGCTACTGTCCTCAAAGAGATGCGGAATCAGAAACTCTGGTCACCTCCTGCAAGATGGAGAGCCCCAATGGTGGGGAATCACAAGGATAGATGGTGTGACAATCATGAAGCTTACGGGCACGACACGAACGAATGCTTCAGCCTAAAGCTAATCATCAACAATGCCATCCAAAGGGGAGACCTAAAACAGTTCGTGGATCATGGAGGTAACAGCATGCAGCTAGGGCCATCACACAGAGACAAGGGCAAAGGCAAAGTAGACTACAATCCTCCACCTAACAAGAGAGGGACCATAAACATGATACACGGGGGAGTAGCATCAGGTGGCCCAACTGCTAATGCAAGGGAGGTCTACGCATCAAAACTGAGTTCAGTACCAAGGTGGAGGAAAAGGCCACGTGAAGGTGAAGAAATGAAGATCGAATTCTCAGAGAAGGACAAGAGCCACATCGTCTTCCCACATGACGATGCTCTAGTCATCACGATAGACATTGATAATTTTGATGTAAAGCGAATATTGGTGGATGGGGGCAGCTCAGCTGACCTCCTAAGCTTGAGAGTTCTAGAAGAAATAGGGAAAACCAAGGCAGACATCAAACCAGTCAACTTCCCTCTAGTTGGCTTCTCAGGGGCAACAAGCTACCCCCTGGGAATGATAACCCTGCCGGTGACCATGGGCCAAGGATGGACACAGCTGAAGGTGAATGTTAACTTCTTGGTGGTTGAAAGCCTGGGAGCCTACAATGGGATCCTAGGAAGGACAACCATAAACCCATATGAAATCGTGCCATGCACCGTACACCAGAAGTTGAAGTACATCACTGAGAATGGAGTCGGAGAAGTCCTAGGTGATCAACGCACTGCAAGGCAGTGCTACGTCAACTCCATGAGACGTGGATCACATGGGACAGACACAGTGGCAGTGGTCATGGTAGGAGCCAACCAAGGTAGAAAGAAGAGGGGAAGGAGACAAAGGCAAGAAAAGATGAAGAAGGGAATGGCACTTCGTTTGAGCAAACGGTTTTTTCAAACAGTGCCTACAAGGAGACACATGAGCAAGGCCATGAAGGTGACAGCCATACCTTGGCAGCCAGAAACCATAGAGGAGAAGAGAACAAGGGACTCCATCATAAGAGGCTTTCGGTGCATTGATGATATCAAGCAAATGCCGCAGGAGCCAATATCAAGCTATTTCCAGAGATTCTCCAGTTATGGTGCCAATATGGACATCACAAGAGGAGAAGCCGTCAAAGCATTCATTAGAAACATGCATCCAAACTCATTTGAGGCCTATGGAGGGCTTTATGAGATGGTCATGACGAGCACGATGAGAGAGCTCAAGGAAAAGCTAGACAACGCGTTTGCAAAGGAGATGGAGCAACTGGATGAAGTCCCGGAGAAGGAACGAGAAACTGATACACTGGGAGGAGGTGTAAACTTCACATTCACACCCCTTACAGTGAGCATAGAAGAAATCTTTCACAAGGACCTCAAGGAGGAGCTACCCACATGCAGGGAGGAGGGCAAGGCCTTCCTAGGAAGAGATGCACAGGGATGGTGTGAATACCATGGGACCTGGGGGCATCAAACCAACAACTGCATGGTGCTGAAGATAGAAGTGGAGGAAATGATTCACAATGGAGGCCTGAAGGAGTACGTGGCAACAGACAAATTGACCACCCCATATCCTTAGTTTCGTATTTAGTACTTAGCATGTTCAAGCTTTCCAAGTTTTTCAAAACAACTTTTGAGAAGGAGAACTCAATTAGTTACTCCAACTCTACAACTATCTTTGATTTCCTCCAAAGGGTGTCTTGACCCGTCCAAGGCACCCCATCTGTACAAAAAACATGAATGCTCTTAAGGGAGTAGGATTTCCTTCAAAGGTATTTTCCAATGAATGTGATGATATAATCATGAAGTTATCCTTACACAGATATGATGTCAAGTCAACGACAGGTTCGACGCCCCCAAGAGCGTATCTTGAGAGTAGTTTTTATACTACGACACTCGACGCCCCCAAGAGCGTATCTTGAGAGTAGTTTTTATACTACGACACTCGACGCCCCCAAGAGCGTATCTTGAGAGTAGTATTCATACTACGACCCTCGACGCCCCCAAGAGCGTATCTTGAGAGTGGTTTCCAAAAACTACGAATTTCGACGCCCCCAGGAGCGTATCTTGAGAGTAGTGTTCATACTACGACCTTCGACGCCCCCAAGAGCGTATCTTGAGAGTAGTTATTACACTACGACCTTTGACGCACCAAGAGCGTATCTTGAGAGTGGTTTCCAAAAACTACGAATTTCGACGCCCCCAGGAGCGTATCTTGAGGTAGATTTGCAACCTACCAGATTCGACGCCACCAAGAGCGTATCTTGAGGTAGAAAAAACACTACCAGATTCGACGCCCCCAAGAGCGTATCTTGAGGTAGATTTCAAACTACCAGCTTCGACGCCCACCAGGAGCGTATCTTTGGTCTAACCTGTGCCCTCCAGGAGCCTATCCTGTGAAACGTTAAGTGCCCTCCGAGAGCCTGTCTCGTGAACAGTTTTCGACGCCCACCAGGAGCGTATCTTTGGTCTAACCTGTGCCCTCCAGGAGCCTATCCTGTGAAACGTTAAGTGCCCTCCGAGAGCCTGTCTCGTGAACAGTTTTCGACGCCAACCAAGAGCGTATCTTTGGTCTAACCTGTGCCCTCCAGGAGCCTATCCTGTGAAACGTTAAGCGCCCTCCGAGAGCCTGTCTCGTGAACAATTGTCGACGCCAACCAGGAGCGTATCTTTGGTCTAACCTGAGCCCTCCAGGAGCCTATCTTGTGAAACGTTAAGTGCCCTCCGAGAGCCTGTCTCGTGAACAATTGTCGACGCCAACCAGGAGCGTATCTTTGGTCTAACCTGTGCCCTCCGGGAGCCCGTTAAGTGCCCTCCGAGAGCCTGTCTCGTGATCAGATTCGAGGCCCACCAAGAGCGTATCTTTGGTCTAACAGTACCATGAATACCATTTAAAGGGTATCAGAAGAGATCATCGCACCATACTAAGAAGGATCCCATGAGAAAGTAATTTCAAAGTAAAGTGATATGAAGAACACATAATGTTTTTTCTTGATGAAATAGCAGGTATGGCATGAAGGAAAACACGAAAGAAGGATAAGTAAAGGAAACACACCAAGAGAAGAGTCCATAATCAAAGGGGTATATACAAAAGCATGAGAAGTACCAATGTAAAGCCAAGTGAACCACGTAGTCAATAGCACAATACGACAAAGGAAAGTAACACCAAACACCATAACAATCCCAAAAGATACTCAACCCATTAAAGGGGAGAAAGGGTACGGTTATATATACAAAGATAGCAAGATGTGGAAACATCAATCAGAGCCTTCGGGAGAGTCACCCTCACCCCCTGAGGCTGAACCACCGGCAGAGATGGATGAAGAGGAGGAGTCTGAAGTACCAATCTCCACAGGTGTAGCATCCACCTGTGCAGGGGCAGGCTCGTCTGCAACAGCAGCCTGACCCCTAAGGACAGCCATGTAGCCAGTAGCATATGGCCCGAAATCACCAAGATCACCAACTGGAAACTGAGGGTCAATGCGGAAAATATGATCAGCCAGATACTCACCAAACTGGTTCATCTCCTGGGTGAGCCGCGCGCTATAATCAGCAGTGAAGGCAGAGGACGCCTTGTACTCAGACACTGCGACAGTCCTCTCCTCCGCCCGACACCTAGCCTCCAACTTCCGCAACTCCTCAGAGTGAAGTGAAGATGCAACCTCAGCCTCCCGGCGTAAGCTACCTACGGTAGTCTCAAGTAAGGACACTTGGTCCCTGAGCTTCTGCATCTTCAGATCAGATAAGCGCGCCTTCTCAGCCGCAGTGGCGAGCTCCGCCTTCAGAGAGACCTGGCTGTCCTCAAGAGTCTTCTTCTCGTCAGATAACTCGAGCACGAGTGATGACATGTTCACCATGTCAGACATACCCTAACAATTCAAACAAGGGATGAGTAACCGAAAGACAACCAATATAAAGTATAAAGAAGAAAGCAAGGAACAACTCACAGGTGCATAACGAGAGAGTACACCCTGAACAAAGCGCCGAGTCTCCCCAGGAGACTTGGGCTGAGCAACACGATCACCAGGGGGATGGCACCGCGAAGTACGCGGATCCCAACCTCAGGAGTCCGCAAAGAGGAGCTGCTATCAAGGTGGAACTCCTTCAAACCAGCGAAAGGAGTCCACTCAGACCCAATAACATCTTCATCAGTAAGACGTGCGAAATCCTTCCGACTTAAAGTCGGAGGCCCACCTATGCAAGCGAAGCAAGTCAAAGGAAAATATAAACATAGAAGGATCAGTAACAAGGTAGAGATCAAACCTGAGGACCGCGCCCTCGGCTGGGGGGCAGGGGAACCACCACCAACAGGTCGCTTCCCTTTGTCAGCCAGGGAAGGCACCTCTTCGACCACCATCTCCTTATCACGAGATAGCGTCGGGGGACGAGCAACAGGCGAAGCAGGATCCGCAGCTTTCTTCATCTTAGCAGCCGAGGCCCCGGCCTCAGAATCAGATCTCCGCGGCTTGGACTTGGAAGGTCCAGAGTCTCTGCCTACGGAGACAACCCTCTCGGTCACCAAGGGGGAGCGCCCTAGCAATGTAAGAAAAACATGATAAGGAAAACACAAAGTATACCATAAAGAAGCAAACAGGAAGAAGCATACCAGAGGCCCCAGCCTTCTTCCCAGGCGTGGGGGATTTCTTCAGAGTGGAGCTAGAAGGAGTCTTCCTTTTGCTCAGATCAATAGGGGCTCCCTGCACGTTATAGGTTTTTCCATGAAACCAACCTACAAAGGAAGAGCAGAAGGTAAATAAAGATGAGAAGACTAAGTAACATACCGAACCCCCGGAGTCAGGAGTCAAACTGATCCCGGCCTCGTAAAGATCCGTCTCAGTCACTAAGGACACGGGGCAGTATGACCGAGTCCTGTTGCTCTCATGAATGATCTTCATAGTCTCTAAATCAACTGAAGAGAACTCCCCGAAAGCAGGCCAACCATCCGACCGATCCTCATTCAAGACCGACCAAGTGACGTATCGATCCGTAATGAAGAAGTAATGCTTGGCCCAGTGACTGGCCGAGTTGTCACTCCGGGCCACGAAGCGAAGAGAGGTATCCCACTCGACCCCACTCAACCTGAAATCAGCAAATCGGGGATCCTTGAAGGTCGGATGGCGAATTACGAAACTCGCAAACCCCACTTTCGTCTGGTATTGGAACCGATAGAAACATCGGAACAGAACGAGGGAGTACTTCCAGGAGTACCAATGGCACAACACCCGGAAGCCCACCCAGACACGGAGGGCACTGGGGGCAAGGTTCACAGGAGAAATCCTGAAAAACCTGCCCAACTCTATGAGGTCATCGCAGTAAGGCAACCTCAACCCAAATCGAATCTGGGAGGGGTAAACGACGACCTTCCCCCTAGGAGGCTCCGTCACCGTCTCGCGGGTATTCCCCAAGGAGGGGAGGAAAGGATATAGAGGCTCATCTAAGGGACAGATATCTCCTAAGGTAACGTGCTCATTGTAATCGGACCTAGTGAGGTGATTCTCCGACAGGGCAGCGAGACCTAAGGCAAAGGTAGCAGGAAATCCCAAAGTTCGAATCAAGTTTCGACTAACACCCCGCTCAGATCGCGACACTAAGCTAATGATAGGAAAGGAAGTAATGCGACTAAAAGAAGAGAAAAGGAACTCACTCATCCTTCGGAGGATATAGCGCCTCTGTAGAGTCTGTGTGCGCGGACACCACCAGGAATACAGTACCTGCCACGACATGACAAGTATCAAGACAAGAAAATTTCCGAAAAAAGGGAAATACTCCGACACTCGACCAACGACAACAATCAAAGATTCGAAGACACCCAACAAAGATAGCCAACATGAGTCAAGGACACCACGACAACCAAATCGAATAATTTTATCCGAACCTAAAGTCGGTTTTCGGGCAAAATTATCGTTACGCCCTCCAACGAAAATCAACACACCAACGGCGATACAATATCAAATTCAAACCGGGATAGTTTAATCGGACAAGAAACTATCTCTGGACGACCGGCAAAATTTTTCCAAATCCACAACTACCTACGGCTACCCACGGCAATCCCACATTCAACCAAATTCCGGCAATCAAGCATCGGCAATCAAGTATCAACAATTCAAAAAATCGACATTTTACGCGGTAACGGAAAGGAAAAGAGTGGACCTTCGGAAAACCCGACCCGATGTGATAAACGGGTCCGGAATTCGAATTTCGAAGTTGGCCGGAATCAGCCCCTCGCCGGAGCCCCAATTCCGTCGTCGCCGGAATCGCTCTCAGCCGTCCCTTCGTCGCCGGAAACCGCCCCAGGCCACGCCGGAGCTGCCTGGCCTCGCTGTCGACAGCCCTTGCCGGACTTGGCGCTGTCGTCGTCGGGGACAAACTCGCCGTCAACCACCGCTGTCCGCCCGATGCTGTGCCGTCGTCGCCAATCGAGCCTCCCGACGCCGCCGCTCGTCCAGCCACCACCCTCCACCGGCCAAGCTCGTGCCGCGTCGTCCCCGTCCGTCAGCTGCTGGAGGTCGCGCCGCCGTCTTGAGCTGCCGACCCACTCGCCGTCTCCGTTCCGTGCTGGTGGTCACCTCCCGCCGGAGCTGCTGGCCGGAATTTCGGGTTTTTCGCCGGAATTTTGGCCGGCCCTTGCCTTGGGTGTGCTCTCAATTTTTTCTTGCTCTCCAAGGGTGAGTAAAGAGGGAAGATGGTGGCTATGGTGACTAACTAAGGTATTTTCTTAACTCTCCTCTATATTTGAAAGATGGTAGGGTTTTTTAAAGAGTTTTAATCACCACCCTCCATTTATTTTTAAGTGAGATCCAAGGGCCAAAGAAAAATCATCACTTTTATCCCTTTTAACTTTGGTTAAGTATATTTCCATACTTAGAAAAACTATCAAGTTAGGCTTATTCTTGAGCATCCCATACTTAGGAAAAAATTTTGGCCAAAATTGAATTTTTCCTCACTTAGGCAAAATCCCGACACGAAATTGAGACATGAGTCACTTAGGTGTATTCGTATTACGCACCTATGCGAGCATGTATTTTTTGAGTACACGCCTGTAGCAAAGGTAGATTTATTACTCCCACCTCAGACGGACGCGTGCTTAGGCACACGTCCGCGCTACTCTAACGTTTACAACTCCTCTATCTCATAAGGCAGGGGGCAAAGTCGGAGACGCGCATCCATGGGTAAGCAAGCATCCAGACGGTAAAACCCCGGTTTCAAATGGCGCGTATCATACCATCCTGAAATAGAGTCAATCAAGGGTTAGGCCATTGGTTGACTCGGGGGCATGTGATGGATATACGCCCAATTTGAACCCGTTGACTTCCAAACCGTTGTATTTTTATCATCCCATTATTGGTTGTAAATCGAAACTTCAACCCGAACACTTCGCGAGAACACCAACGGCACGGACGAGGCCGAAGCGCTCGTCCGGCCGAGTCAAACTCACCTAGGTGAGGTTGGGTGGCCACACCCGACCTCCCCTAGGGGAGATCGGGTCAGCCAACCCGATCTCCCCTAGGGGAGATCGGGTGGACCAACCCGATCTCTCCTAGGAGGGATGGGGTTGGCCAACCCCATCCTCCCTAGGAGGGGTTGGGTGCCCTCACCCAACCCCTACCCTTGGGGGTCGGATTTCCCTTCCCCCCAAGGGCCCCGGTACCACCCTTGGACTCCCACACTCGGCTTATTCCGCCTACCTTCTCCGTGACCTAAGGTCTTGATTATGCGTTTAAAGGTTAATTAACTGTGTTTAAAGGTTAACGATGTCATTAAGTCACCTTAATGACACCGTTGCCTATAAATACCCCACTTTCACAATTCATTTGGACATCTGGGCAATTTGGATTATTTTGTTCTGACATCTCTCTAGCTTTATCTCTCTAAAAACGATACTGACTTAGGCATCGGAGAGGGTTCATCAGGCACCACCCTCCCCCCCCTCTGTGCCTGGTACTGCCCCTTCTGCAGGGCGAAAGGAGAAGAGAAGCTAAGGAAGGAAGGACGCAAGCTAAGACAGTGCAACCCGAGAGTACCGGATCATCCACATCTCCAGTGAGGAACGAGATTTGAGCCGACCACTCGTTGACCCTGATCTCGAAACCTAACAACTACCATCAACCTCCTGATGGCAGTTGCCTCGACTGTTCACCAAAAGATGAAGTTCCCGACCAACCACGGAGTCGGAGAGGTCAAGGGCGACCAGGTGGCTTCCCGAAAATGTTACGTTAACGCCACCCGAAGGAGGAGGCGAGAGGCCATGACTGTCCTCCACACAGATACAGATCCTAGAGAGGAGTTTGGGCGTCCCGCCCCCATAGAAGATCTAAAAGAAGTTGAGATCGACGGACCCTAGAGGAAGGTGAAAATCGGGTCTGCTTTGACCGAAGAGACAGCCCGAGAGTTGATCGACCTACTGAAAAAGTTCAAGGAGCTGTTTGCCTGGTCCCCGAGCGATATGCCAGGAATCAGCCCCGATGTGATCGTACACGAGCTGAGGATAGATCCCGCGATCAAACCTATCACGCAGAAAAGGCGTCCGATGGGCACAGACAAGAAGATCGCGATCCAACAGGAGGTGGGCAGGTTGCTCGATGCTGGGTTTATTAAAGAGCTCCGATTCCAGACTTGGGTCGCTAACCCGGTGCTGGTGAAGAAGACTAATGGGAAATGGCGGATGTGTGTGTATTTCCGCGACCTGAATAAAGCTTGCCCGAAGGACTGTTACCCGCTCCCGAGAATCGACCAGCTAGTGGATTCCACATCGGGACATGAGCTGTTGAGCTTCATGGATGCGTATTCGGGCTACAACCAGATCAAGATGGCTAAGGAGGACGCTCCTCACACAGTGTTTTATGCAGACAGTGACATCTATCACTACGATGTCATGCCTTTCGGGTTGATCAATGCCGGGGCAACCTATCAGCGGATGGTGAATAAGCTGTTCGGAGATATGCCGGGGGAGACCATGGAGGCTTACGTGGATGATATGCTGGTGAAGTCTCGACAAGCTGAGGATCATGTGCACAACCTAGCCATGGCGTTTGAGCGGATGAGGCTTCATCAAGTTCGCTTAAACCCGACGAAATGCGCCTTCGGAGTCCACTCAGGGAAATTTTTGGGCTTTATGGTGAGCCAGAGAGGAATTGAGGTGAATCCCGAGAAGCTGAGGGCGATTGAGGAGATGCAGTCTCCGATAAACCATCGGGAGGTGCAAGTGCTGAATGGCCGACTAGCTGCAATGAATCGCTTCCTGTCCAAAGCAAGCGACCGATCAATGCCATTTTTCGAAGTTCTGAGGGCCAACAAGAAGTTTGAATGGACCGCCAAGTGTGAAGAAGCGTTCCAAGCACTCAAGCAGCACCTCCGCACCCTCCCGCCGTTGGCGAAACCGGTTCCAGGCGAGCCGCTCTATCTTTACTTGGCTGTTTCTGAATTTGCCATTAGCTCTGTATTAGTGAAGGTTGTCGAGGGTAATCAAGTCCCCGTCTATTATGTAAGCAAGGCGTTTGCCAAATCTGAATTGAATTATCCTCCGGTTGCCGGTTGAGAAGTATCTCTTTGCCTTGATTATTACTGCTCGGAAGCTAAGGCCTTACTTCCACGCACACGAGATCACTGTGTTGACGAACCAGCCTTTGAAGCATTTTTTGAACCGACCAGATGCATCGGGGAGATTAGTAAAATGGGCAGTAGAGCTTAGTGAGTTTCGCATACACTTTGCTCCAAGAACGGTCTTTAAGGGCCAGGCATTGGCGGATTTCATAGCAGAATCTACAGCCCCCGATCTAGAAGAAGCGGGCCCTGTAGAGGGGGCAACCATGGAGGTCCTGACAGAAGAACAACCAGAGAGGGCAGAGCAATCAGAATAGCCAAATGAGGAAAATACCTGGGAAATATACACAGATGGCTCCTCAAGTTCGGACGGATAAGGAGCAGGCTTTTTGTTGATACCACCGGGTGGAGGTGAGCCACTCCGATACGCCTTGGCTTTAACATTCAAGGCCACAAACAACGAAGCGGAGTATGAGGCTCTTATCACGGGCCTGAAAATTGCTAAAGGCACTGGAGTCGATCACTTGAGAGTGAAGTATGACGCAGCTTTAATCGTAAACCAGGTTCAAGGGCGATACGAAGCGAGGAGCCCGATAATGAAGAAGTATCTACGCGAGGTACAAACCTTGAAGGAGAGCTTTAAAAACTTCGACATCGAGGCAATCCCGAGGGAGGAAAACGTAGAGGCAGACGCCTTGAGCAAATTTGCCCTGGGGGCACCCTTGGAAGAAAATCGGAAGGTGCATTTCTTGGAGAAGGTGATCTTATCGACCACCGACCCGACACAGGTATGTGCCATTGAAGCAAGATCGTAGGAGGAGCCCACTTGGATGACCCCGATAGTCGTATACCTGACTACGGGGGCAGTCCCTGATGATAAAGTAGTAGCCGACAGGATACGTCGGATCGCGGCTAATTACGTGGTGCTGGACAATCAGCTATACAAGAAGGGCTGGTTCTCGACTCCGTACTTGAAGTGTGTGGCAGAGCCCGACACAAATCGAATCCTGAAGGAGGTGCATGAAGGGGTCGCGGCTTGTCATGAAGGGGCCCGATCCATTATGAGGAAAGTGCTGAACTTGGGCTATTATTGGCCCACGATGAGCAAGGAAGCGACGGCGTTGGTCCGATCCTGTGACGCGTGTCAGAGGTACGCCCCGAGTATCGTGGCTCCAGCTGCCAATCTGACGTCCATCAAGAGAGCTTGGCCCTTCGCACAGTGGGGCATCGACTTGGTGGGACCTCTTCCACAAGCACAAGGTCAATGTAAGTATTTACTTGTAGCTATCGATTATTTTTCGAAATGGATAGAGACAAAGGCATTAGCTAGAACGACGGGGAACCAGATCGTCAAGTTCCTCCAGACTCACGTTGTGTCCAGATACGGGATTCCCAAGGTGGTGATCAGCGACAATGGTCCACCGTTTAACGGGTCTCGAGTGAAGGAGTATTTGGAAGAGTTGAACATCGAACATCGGACAGCTTCCGTGCGCCATGCTCAGACTAATGGCCAGGTGGAATCAGCCAACAAAATCGTGATGGATGGCCTGAAGAAGAGGGTCTATGCCTTGAAGGGAAAGTGGCTGAACGACACCCAAACGATCAACTGGGGAGACTCCGTTTGGCCTCGTTTATGGCACGGAGGCTGTTGCCCCCGTGGAAGTAGCTGTGGCGTCTCATCGGATGAGATATTACGAGCCTCTGAAGAATGATGAGATAAGACGTCTGGACTTGGACTTACTCGAAGAGAAGAGGCGGGAAGCCGATGAAGTCCAAGCTCGAATGCGTTTGGCGACGGCCAGGTATTACAATCGGCGAGTTAAGTCCCGACAGTTCTTCGTCGGGGAGCTAGTTTGGCGTCACAACGAGTTTACCCTTTTGGATCGAATCAACAAGATGTCACCAAAATGGGAAGGACCTTATAAGGTCGTGGGGATGCCAGTGCCAAATGCGTACAAATTGGAAGACCTCGATGGCAGAGTATTGAAGCATTCTTTTAGTGGCGAACACTTGAAGAAACACCATGCTTGATGAAAGTCGCCTTAAGTGGTGCCCGATGAAAGTCGCCTTAAGTGGTGCCCGATGAAAGTCGCCTTAAGTGGTGCCCGATGTAAAACCGCCTTAAGTGGTGTATGCTGTTTATCGTTTAAATTCGATGTAAGCCAATTTTGTGCCATCAATAAATAAAGAGGTTGCTTCCGATTAGAATTGTTCTTAGATTTACTCTAAGTATTATAAAGTCGCCTTGAGTGGTGCACGAGAAAAGTCGCCTTGAGTGGTGCACGAGAAAAGTCTCCTTGAGTGGTGCACGAGAAAAGTCGCCTTGAGTGGTGCACGAGAAAAGTCGCCTTAAGTGGTGCATGATTCTTAGATTTATTCTAAGTACTAAAAAGTCGCCTTAGGTGGTGCACGATACCAAGTCGCCTTGAGTGGTGCATAAGAATTAAGTCGCCTTAAGTGATGCATGAAAAAGTCGCCTTGAGTGGTGCATAAGAATTAAGTCGTCTTAAGTGATGCATGAAAAAGTCGTCTTGAGTGATGCATGATTCTTAGATTTATTCTAAGTATTGAAAATTTGTCTTAAGCGACACGCCAGATTAAGTCGTCTTAAGTGATGCATGTTTTTGGATTTATTATAAGTATTGAAAAGCCGCCTTAAGTGGTGCATGATGGTAAGTCACCTTAGGTGGTGCAAGTTAGTAAATCGTCTTGAGTGATGTACGAGAATGTCTTAAGTATCGAGGTATCGACCCAAGCAAATATAGTAAAGCCACTTGGAGAAGTGCATCGAAAAAATCGGAACTAAGAAAGTCTGATAATTGATAAGGGCTCAAGGGTCCGACGATTACAAAAGCGAAGAAAATACAAGGACTTTAAAGATAAGCAGTTAGGCTTGGTCCTTGTCAGCGACATCTGTGGGAGCTGGGTCCACGAGATCGGTGGCGGAAGGCTCCACAGGGTCGGCCGTGGGAGGATCGACTATCGGGACATCAGCACTTGGAAGCTCTGCTGCATCTTCGACAATTGCGGGAGTACTCCCCCCATCACTCTCCTCCGAAAGAGCAAAGTATTTCTTCGCAAAGGGAGCGAGAGAAGGAGACTTATCGAAGTTGATGGCGTCGCCATACTCCAGGTGGAGCTCCTCAACCGCATTGAAGAAAGTGTTCTCCACCTCCGCGCCGAAGAACTTCACAGCATCAGCCTGGAAGTCTTCAGACCTCCGATAATCCTCCCGGCCCTTGACCTCGGCCGCGACCAGCTGCGCAGGAACCCCCGCGACTTGCTCCTCCAGAGCCTTCTTCTCGAGGACCAGCTTGTCCTCAGCAGTCTGCCGCTCCTGTCGCTCCCGCTTCAGGAGCCCCTCGAAATCGCCAACCTGCTTTAAGAGGTCCTGAACCTTTCGGTCAAGGATGGCCTGCTCCTTGGCAAGTTTCCCCCGCGAAGATTTGGAGGCCGCAAGATCCTCCTTAAGCTTGGCAATGGTCGCCCGGTCCCGCTCTCGGGACTCATCATAGGCAAAGAGGTACCCAAAAAGACGGTTGAAGTCCCCGAGCTCCTACGATAGAAGAAAGAAAAGTGTTAATGAACAAACAACCAGCCTTACCAATAAAGAAAGAGAAGCAAAGTTTTACCTCTATCCGACGCAGGGACATCTCTCGAACATCCCGACGCATCGCCTCCCGATTCAGGGAAATCGTATACCGCATAGTGGGCAGGATCGAGCCTGCCAGCAGATGCAGAGCCAGTTCTTCATGGGAATCCCCTTGTCGAAGCTGGACCCCTTGCAATGTTTGGATTGGGGTCCAGCGAGCATCCACCTGCGCGGGGTCGAAGGCCCTGTAGAAACTCCCGTCGAGAGGGAGAGGGGGAGGGCCAGCACGAGTCGTGGAGGGGCGCGCCTCCGGCTCGACCCGGGCGGGGGAAGGAGTGAAGTCGTGGATGGGCGACGGCTGTCGCTGCTGCGGAGAATATGAGGGGGGCACCCCCTGAGAGGTTGGTTTCAAGGGGGAATGCCCCGTCCTCCGACGATGACGAAGGGAGCCACCCTCGTCAGTCTCCTCGGAGGAGTCCAAGGTCTCCACCCGACGAAAGTGTTCACCGGTCGGGGTTTTATCCCCAGTTGAGGGAGGCGCCCCTGTTGCGGGTGGTGCACCCGCGGAAGCTTCGGTGACCGATGGAGTTCCTGAACGACCTGCACTTAGAGGACAAGAGGCTTCAGAAATGTAATCATGGAGTTCATCAGGATTCTTACACCAAAAAATACGTCGGGAGACATATTGGTCCTTCCCGTGGTAATTGTAGTAGCCCGCCTTCAGGACACGAGGAATTACCCCTCGAAGGACTCGTTTGACGTCAGCAATGCGGGCCTCCATGGTTGAAGGAATCAACTCCTTCGGGACCATCCTCCTGTACGATTTAATAGCGAGACAGAGCTTTTTACCTTCTTCAGCGTTCTGGACGTCGAAGAGCTGGTCCACCTCCACACGCTTCCGCTACGGCTGCTCCGCAGAAGGAGATCCCGACGGAGCATCAGCCTTCTTGGCGGACTTCCTCTTCCGCGAATGGCGAACAGCGTCGGTCTCCCCCTGCTTAAGGAATAGATTGGTCAGCACGGAAACCTTCTTGGCTGCAAACAGTAGAAGAAAAAGAGTCAGAGATGTACCCAAGGAACCATATTGGAGGGGCCGTCGAAAAGCTGCCCCCCAGAGATTATATCGAGGAGTCGGATCCCGGCGTTCACCAGGTCCCGCTCCACGAGAGAATTGGCGTCGAGGGGAGTGTAGGACTCCCCCCATCGGTAGAGCTGGATGAGTTGAAGAGTTTGGAAATCTTCGTCAGTATAGGTATGGAAGGCAGGAGGAGAGTCAGCTTCCACCTCCCATCGGGGCCATGGGATCGAAGAGTGTTGAATGAAGAAGTAGCTCCTTTTCCATCCGCTGTTGTCGGAGCCCGTGTCGACCAGGAGTCCCCGCCCCTTGACCACCTTCCAGGTGTCAGTGGTCCAGTTGCACAACCCAAGTTGCGTCTTGTTCAACTTCGGCATCCGGGGGTAGAAGGCGCAAACCCCCGCCTCGTTGCACTTCATCCCGTAGAAGGTCCTAAAGAGCTTGAGGCTGTACACCCATTTCTGACGGAAGCAGAGGACCTGGAAGGCGTTCCACAGATGTATGGCGTGGGGAGAGAAGGTGGTCGGATGCGTCTTATAATGCTGACACATCTCGACCAAACTGCCACAGAAAGGGAACCTAATCCCCCTGATACTTGCCCGGTAGAGACAAATACCTCCCCTTTTCGGGGACGAGTAACCTCAAGGTTACCCGAGGGGCGAGGCCAGGGATACGGGAAACGAGGTTCCCAAGTAGAAGTGATGCATCCCTCCCGGAGAGCTGCATCATAAGCGGTGCTGGAGATTTCATTCAGAGCATAATCAAAGTTGAAAGGCTTTCTTCCCTCAGAGCTAGATCCACTGTCTGAAAAGTAACACTAGCAAGGAAGGCACATTGGGATTTTCGGAAAGCTGCAAACAAGAAAAAGATGAGCAAGCAACGAAGAAGAAATCCTTACCAGACATGACGATTGGAGGGTGAAGGAATGAACTGGGCGTTGCCGGGAAGATGATCGGAAAAGCACTAAGGTCTTTGGAATCGCAAAAGCTTGAATTCGCAAAAGTTGTAGAGAGCTCCTGAAAATTCGAAGACGGTAAAAGTGATACAACACCCACGGTTAGGGTTTTATAGGCGAAGAGGACAGTGGAAGGGACACTTCGATCTGAGTCGTCGAAGTTGAAGCGTTCTAATCTGGACCGTTGAGATGAAACGTGCGGAATGGCAACGGGCGTAATGATGAAACGGCCTGAAAAGCACTTTTCAGAAAGAACAGGCGCGAAAAACCAGGCACGAGTGCCGAAGACGTCGCTTCACTATCTGCTGCATTTAATGACTGGGGAGCCGGGGAGTCCCCTCGGATTCGGCAGTTATCCACAAGGCATCAAGGAAACGTGAACGAGAAGACTTGTACTAAGTGACTAAGCCAAGGGAAAGATCCCTGACTCCGACGTCGGGAGGTCAGGAGTTAAAAGACACGACGAACTAAAAGTCCCTCATGTCTTGGGGGCAAATGATGGGTTCGACTATAGCCGTTAGGCCCTATTAACGGTGAGGAGACGGCAAATAGGCCCGGTGGGCCCTAAACGAAGGCCAAGATGGCCCAGGCAAAGGATCCCGACGAAGGGAGTCCGAGGATGAGAGGTCCCGACAGAGTCGGACCTGACAAGCGAGATGAACGCTCCCGACGAGCTGCATCTGAGTAGGCCCCGATGATGAATCCCTGAGAATAATAGGCCCTGTCACGATGACAAGGGGCCCCGAGCGGTGACTCGCTATCAGAGGATAAGGCCGAGATACGCGGGGCGTGGCCGAGATACGCGGAACGTGGTTAAGATACACGGAGCGTGGCCGAGATACGCGGGGTGTGGCCGAGATAAGCGAGATCATGGCCTAGATAGGCGGGATCACACCCGAGATACGCGGGATACGGGCTAACCACCCCCAACGGTTCACCAGGTAACTGAGGCACCTCTTCGCCTATAAAAGGGCAAAGGTCACCTCAGATCAATTAAGTTGAATTACATTACTTGAGATTACTGCTTGCCAGTCCGTACAAGAGACTCATTTAAGCATCGGAGAGGGATTCTGGGTCACCGCCCGGTCTATCCCCTCTTGCAGGATTGCGTGGAGCGAAGGAGCTAGGATCGCCGTCAAAGATCGTACCGGAGTTCCGCCGTGATCCAACAGCTATGAAGGAGGAGATTCAAGCTCTCCAAAATAACAAGACTTGGGAGTTGGTGGAGCTCCCATATGACAAATCCACAGTTGGTTGCAAATGGGTTTTTAAAGTCAAGTACAACTCTGATGGATCCATTGAAAGATACAAAGCAAGGTTAGTTGCAAAGGGATTCACTCAAATTGAAGGGACTGATTTCAATGAAACATTCTCACCAGTGGTCAAGATAGACACAGTGAGGATTGTTCTAGCCTTAGCTGCAGCCAAATCTTGGGGATTGTTCCACATGGATGTAAACAATGCATTTCTTCAAGGTGATCTAAATGAAGAAGTGTACATGGACATCCCACAGGGTTTTGATCCATACAAGCCTCTTGATGATGCCCCTAGACGTGTGTGCAAACTTTTCAAATCTCTTTATGTCCTCAAGCAAGCATCAAGACAATGGAATATCAAGGTCACCCAAACTTTGATGAAGAATGGATACAAGCAATGTGCATTTGATCATTTCTTGTTTAGCAAGATTCAGGGGGATGACAAAGTATTCTTGCTTATCTATGTTGATGACTTGCTCATTACAGGTTCCAATGCCAAGATGATTACTCAGTTGAAGTGTCTTCTTCAACAACACTTCAAATTGAAAGACTTGGGGGACTTGAGATACTTTCTGGGGCTGGAAATTGCAAGATCAAATCAGGGGCTTGTGATCAACCAAAGGAAGTATGCAATGGAACTCATTGAAGATACTGGTCTAGGGGCTGCTAGGCCATGTGAAACTCCAATGGAATTCAATGTCAAACTCACAACTTGTGAGTATGATGAGGCAACTGATGGATATACGCCCAATTTGAACCCGTGGACTTCCGAATCGTTTTATTTTTATCACCCCGTTAATGATTGTAAATCGAAATTTTGACCCGAACACCCCGCCGAAACACCAACGGTCCGGACGAGGCGAAAATACTCGTCCGGGCCACGCGTCGAACTCACCTAGGTGAGGTCGGGTGGCCACACCCGACCTCCCCTAGGGGAGACCGGGTTGGCAAACCCGATCTCCCCTAGGGAGGGGTTGGGTGGCCACACCCAACCCCTACCCTTAGGGGTCGGAGTTTCTCTCCGCCCCCAAGGACCCCGGCACCATTTCGCGACTCCTACACTTAGATGATTTCCGCCAACCTCTCCATGCTTTAAGGTTTCAATTATATGATCAAGGACTAATTAATCGTGTTTAAAGGTTAACGATCTCATTAAGTCACCTTAATGACACCGTTGCCTATTGTTAGGTTCTAAGTTTCAGGCCAACGGGCGGTCGACCTAAACCTTATTCCTCACTGGTGAAACTGCGGGTTCGGTGCTCCTAAGTCCTGTCGTTCTGATCTGTGTCCTTCTGTCCTTCGCCTTCTCTTCTCCACGTGCCCTGCAAGAGGGGCAATATCAAGAACGGAGGGGGGTGGTGCTTGATGTACCCTCTCCGATGCCTAAGTCAGTACGATACTTTTTAGAGAGATAAAGCTAGAGAGATGTCAGAGCTAAATTACACACTTAGCCAAGATGATCCAATGAATGGTGGAAAGGTTGTATTTATAGGCAACGGTGTCATTAAGGTGGCTTAATGACATCGTTAACCTTTAAACACAGTTAATTTGCCCTTAATCTTGTAATTAAAACCTTAAAGCATGGAGAGGTTGGCGGAAATAAACTGAGGATCGGAGTCGGAAGCGGTGCTGGGACCCTTGGGGGGGGGGGGGGGAGAAAATCCGACCCCCAAGGGTAGGGGTTGGGTGTGGCCACCCAACCCCTCCCTAGGGTAGATCGGGTTGGTCCACCCGATCCCCCCTAGGGGAGTTCGGGTTGGCTGACCCGATCTCCCCTAGGGGAGGTCGGGTGTGGCCACCCGACCTCACCTAGGTGAGTTTGCCTCGGTCCGGACGAGTATTTTTGGCCTCGTCCGGACCGTTGGCGTTTCCGCGGGGTGTTTGGGTCGAAGTTTCGATTTACAATCATTATCGGGGTGATCAAAATAAAACGATTCGGAAGTCAACGGGTTCAAATTGGGCGTATATCCATCACATGCCCTTGAGTCAACCAATGGCCTGACCCTTGATTGACTCTTTTTTAGGATGGTATGATACACGCAATTTGAAACCGGGATTTTACCTTTTGTCAGAATCCCTACTTACCCATGCGTGTGTGTCTCTGACTCTGCCCCCTATCTTATAAAATAGAGGAATTGCAAATGTCAGAATAGCACGGACACGTGTCCAAGCACCGGTAGAAAATCCTGTCATTGAAGTCATGCACCAAGAGAGAAACTCTAAAGATGCAAGATTAGAAAAAGAGATAGTGCAACAACTAGAATATGAAAAAGGAGATACATCTCCTATCAAGAGCCTTAGGGCATGATAACAGTTCTACAAGATCAACCAAAGAAGAGCTCAAAAGCTTGGGGGGTAAGGTTTCAAGATCGACCCTCACACTAGACGCACATCCGGATCAAACACCTTGTCTGCGAATGATAAGACATTTGACTCTGGCATCCCATCAAGAGGAGAACCTCGATAAAGGGGGCACTAGAAAAATATCCCGCCTTTAAGGCCATACGCCGAACACATGATGAATGAAGGTTATGACAAAATGAAAAAGGAGGGACTTGTCAGCTCAACACACCTCAAACACGTATACGTACGCAATACAAATGCAGCCTCTAATGAAGCTATCCAACAAGGAATAGCCAATACGGGGGCAAACCCATGGAAAATCATGGAGCATCACCTGCAAACCAAAAGGAAAACATCCTTTTTAGGTTCAAGTCCTAATTCAAAGGAAGTCTATAATCAAGATTCAAGGTGGGAGGAGCATGACCAATGTGACACTCCCTAAAGGCATTGAAGAATACTCCAATGTAAAGGAAAAGGCAAAGCACACTAAATACCACAACACTTCAAGAAGATTATCACAGCCCGGTCAGACCCCCCTCATGCCCGAGCAAGGAGCATGGATCAGATTGACTAGTCTGAAACACACCCTCGAGATTAACAACTCAAGACACCATTCTATGAGAAAACTTTTCAACCTAAATACAATCCCTTCCAAGATACGTTACTCCTACTCTATCATCACCGCAAAAGTGTTTACAAGGAAGGGGGGGGGGGGAAGAATTTACAAGCACCCCTAGGATACAAACACTGCCACATCCTAGTTATCAAGAGAATGAAAACCACCCCCATCCACCCAAAGCAAAAGCTCTCCACCCAACCTCTAAAGATACATCCGACAAAGGCATTATCCAAACCATGCCTATGACTGAAACAAGCAAGCATGAGAAAGAGTAAATCCTACAAGGGACACTCATCGCATTCAAACAAGCAGATAAGGGAGCCCCGAGCATAAGGGGTACCCAACCAAGAAAATGAACGAGGGGCCTTCAACGGCCAAATATGAAAGGCGGTATGACCACCAAGCAACTTGGGGGCACCAAACAAATAAGTTCTTGGTAGTCCACCTAAGTGTAAAAGAAGAGATTAGAGGCAGAAGATCACAAGAACATGCAATACCACTTCTCCTAGAAGAGGTCACATAAGAGGAAAACATCCTCAACTCCCTGTACGAACTCGTCCTAAGTTGGCAACACACAAACATCGCCCTCGAAAGGTGATCTCCCACATTGAAGAAAAAGCGTGGTAACATGCAATATCATGGAAAGAAAACTCAAGTAAAGATCTAAAAGGCATATCAAAGACACAACCTACATGGGGAGTGACACAAGGTAAAGTAATATTCTGAGCCCTCCGGGAGCCTATCCCGCGAACAGATTCGACGCCCCCAAGAGCGTATCTTGAGAGTAGTTTTCATACTACGACCCTCGACGCCCCCAAGAGCGTATCTTGAGAGTATTTTTCATACTACGACCCTCGACGCCCCCAAGAGCGTATCTTGAGAGTAGTTTTCATACTAAGACCTTCGACGCCCCCAAGAGCGTATCTTGAGAGTAGTTTTCATACTACGACCTTCGACGCCCCCAAGAGCATATCTTGAGAGTGGTTTCCAAAAACTACGACCTTCGACGCCCCCAAGAGCGTATCTTGAGATTGGTTTCAAAAAACTACGAACTTCGACGCCCCCAAGAGCGTATCTTGAGAGTAGCTTCCAAAAACTACGAACTTCGACGCCCCCAAGAGCGTATCTTGAGAGTGGTTTATAAAAACTACGACCTTCGATGCCCCCAAGAGCGTATCTTGAGGTAGATTTCAAACTACCAGATTCGACGCCCCCAAGATCGTATCTTGAGGTAGATTTCAAACTACCAGTTTCGACGCCCCCAAGAGCGTATCTTGAGGTAGATTTCAAACTACCAGATTCGACGCCCACCAGGAGCGTATCTTTGGTCTAACTTGTGCCCTCCGGGAGCCTATCCTGTGAAACGTTAAGTGCCTTCCGAGAGCCAGTCTCGTGAACAGTTTTAGACGCCCACCAGGAGCGTATCTTTGGTCTAACTTGTGCCCTCCGGGAGCCTATCCTGTGAAACGTTAAGTGCCCTCCGAGAGCCTGTCTCGTGAACAGATTCGACGCCCACCAAGAGCGTATCTTTGGTCTAACAGTACCATATATACCATTTAAAGGGTATCAGAAGAGATCATTGCACCATACTAAGAAGGATTCCATGAGAAAATAATTGCAAAGAAAAGATGTATGAAGAACACATAATGTTTGTTCTTGATGAGATAGCAGGTATGATGTGAAGAAAAACACTAAAGAAAGATAAGGAAAGGAAAGCATATACAAAGGAGAAGTCCATGACCAAAGGATCATATACAGAAGCACAAGAGGTTATCATGAAAAATAACGAGTTATCCTACCATCCATATCACAAGTCAAGAGAAGTATCTCAAAGGAACCCAACACCACCAAGAAGGATAGCAAAGACATGAAATCCGAAGTTCAAGGCTCTCAAAATAAACTCGACCCATAAGAAGAGGAATTTCCTTACAAGTCGCACAAAGCAACATCGACAAACGTTATTGTCTTGCATGTCGCCCTCGCGTGACCTATGCTCGTATCAGACTTGAACATCGTCAAGCACAACTCATGAAGGAGACATCTAAAAAGCATGAAGGATACAACATCTGGCAAGACGAGACATCAGGACCAAACCCAACAAACATAGCCTAAACAAAAGGCAACTATAGCAATGAAGGCTCTCCAATGAGAAAAGAATACTAAGGCACAACTCCATACATCGTGATGTGGCTATCATGTCCACATACCTTGAAGTGGCTATTGTTAGGTTATAAAGTCTAGGTCAACGGGTCGTCAATCTAGAATTTATCTCCCACTAATGAAATGTCGGGTTCAGTGTTCCTAGGACTAGTCATTATGATACATGCCCTTCTACTCCCTTGGGGTAGTCGTTCTGATATATGTCCTTCTCTTCTCTCCTTATGACCTCCTTTCCTTCTCTCCTTCTGACCTCCTTTCCTTCTCTCCTTCTGGCCTCCTAAGGCTTGTACTTCTTACCCCTGGGGCTTGTCCTACTGCTCTATGCTCTTCTGCTTCCTTGGCTCTCTTCTCCTTGCCACCCTGCAAGAGGGGCAATACCAGGCACAGAGGGGGGGGTGGTGCCTGATGAACCCTCTCCGATGCCTAAGTCAGTACGGTTTTAGAGAGATAAAGCTAGAGAGATGTCAGAGCAAAATTGTGCAACTTGCCAAGATGATCAAATGAATAGTGGAGGTGGGGTATTTATAGGCAACGGTGTCATTAAGGTGGCTTAATGACATCGTTAACCTTTAAACACAGTTAATTAACCTTTAAACGCATAATTAGGACCTTAGGATACGGAGAAGGTAGGCGGAATAAACCGAGTGTGGGAGTCCAAGGGTGGTGCCGGGACCCTTGGGGGGAGGGAAATCCGACCCCCAAGGGTAGGGGTTGGGTGAGGGCACCCAACCCCATCCCCCCTAGGGGAGATCGGGTTGGCTGACCCGATCTCTCCTAGGAGAGATCGGGTTGGCCGACCCGATCTCTCCTAGGAGAGATCGGGTTGGTCCACCCGATCTCCCCTAGGGGAGATCGGGTTGGCTGACCCGATCTCCCCTAGGGGAGGTCGGGTGTGGCCACCCAACCTCGCCTAGGTGAGTTTGACTCGGCCGGACGAGCGCTTCGGCCTCGTCCGAGCCGTTGGTGTTCTCGCGAAGTGTTCGGGTTGAAGTTTCGATTTACAGTCATTAACGGGGTGATAAAAATATAACGATTCGGAAGTCAACGGGTTCAAATTGGGCGTATATCCATCACATGCCCCCGAGTCAACCAATGGCCTAACCCTTGATTGACTCTATTTTAGGATGGTATGACACGCGCAATTTGAAACCGGGGTTTTACCTTTTATCTGAATGCTTACTTACCCATGGATGCGTGCCTCTGACTCTGCCCCCTGTCTTATAAGATAGAGGAAGTGTAAACGTCAGAGCAGTACGGACACGTGCCTAAGCACGCGTCCGTCTGAAGTGGGAATAATAAATCTTTCCTTGCTACGGACGTATATTTCGAAAAATACATGCTTGCGTAGGGATGCAATACGAATGTAACTAAGTGACTTATGCTTCAATTTCATGCCGTGATTTGCCTAAGTGGAGAAAAATTTCAATTTTGGTCCGAAATTTTTCTAAGTATGGGATACTAGAAAATATGCCTATAGGATGTTAACTAGGAGTGAACATGGACATATCATGAACATGAGGATGTGTACTAGCATACATGCAAGTAGGAACATAAGGATGGGAGTGAGTGGAGACATGCTGCGATTGTAGTCGTGAATGTATGCATGAATATATGGCGGCCATGTGCATGGACGTCTAAATGTTTGAACACATGGGAGTGTGTATGTGGGCATGCATATGAGTGCAAGCATGAACATGTATGTATGTATGGACGGGTTGTGAGTATAAGCATGAGTGATGACATTGATGTACCTGTAGATGTTAATCATGAATATGAGCATAAGTGCAAAGGTGAGAGCATAGACCTCTCCTTTACTTGAGGGTGGGAACTCTGCCACTCAATGGGACACAACGTTCCGCCTCCCTCGTACTAGCGTGAGCATTGTCCATTAATCTCGACCTTCGGCATGTGTAACATTTTTCCTTCATTCGTTGGAGCGTGTGTATAACTCTTGACCTTTACCCTGCAATTTGTTCCCCATAAAAGTGAGGGTGAAAAAGCTTACAAGCTTTCTTCTTACCGCCGCGAGCGAAGGGGTCTATTGACATGTGTTAATGGTTGACCCTTCCTTCGGATGTGCTGGAGCGTTGCTCCATTTGGGGAAACTAAAAGTTCGCCCTCTTCCCTTGGTGTTAACGTTGCCCCCGTAGTAGGCGTATCTCGCCCCTCCATGAGTAAGGGTCGATCTTTGCGTTGGTTGCTCGTATAGATGACTCACTTTTGGGAAGCTTTCTTCTTCAGACAGGGAGACCTTGAAGATCGTTTTCCAAGGTAGTCAGACCAAATCTGACCGTCCTGTGTCTTGGGTGTCCGAGGCGGACTTGTATGAGGCAGGGACTCGTATGACCCCTTGTAGGTTGATTTCATGGAGAAACATACAAGGTGTAGGCTGAGCGTTCCGAACGTGCCGTTGAATCAGATGAGAGGGAAGAACCCTCTAGTTCTGTTTATCAGGCCAAGAAATTTTCTAAGTCAGGGGTGGCTGCTAATGCTTCCAGTATGTTCTTTTTCCCTTCTTTTTTCTTTGTGATATACTTATGATTGTTCTCATGCTGCTTCCTTCTTGTTGTTAGAGCGTTCTTCCCTGGTTACTGAATGATTCTTGTGGTGGGTGAGAGTTCAAGTCAATCTAAATCCAAGGCGCGGAAACCTGACTCTGAGGTCGGGCCCTCGGCTGCCAAGGAGAAGGAAACCGCGAGAGGCTCTCCTTCAAGTGTCCCCTTGCTGACTCCCTCCCATGATAAGGAGGTAGTGGTTGAAGAGGCACCCTCTTTGCTTGACAAAAGGAAACAACTTGTGGCTGGCGATGGGGTGATCATGGGTCTTGATGTCTCTTCTCTATCCCCTGCCCCCCAGCCGAGGGGCCGAGTCTCAAGTTTATTTCATCTTCATGTAGATTTGACAACTTTTGAAGGTGTTTTGTCTTTCCTATGGGTTATGTTATTAACCCCTGCGTTGAAGATTTTTCTTTTGGTGATGGGTGTGATCATCACCTTTCATTGAGGTTCCTTTCTCTTGCCATGGCTCTGATTAAGATAGCGAATTCTTGCTTTGGAGTTTGGTGAAGACTGCTCTTGAGTTAGCCTCTACTAGTATCGTAGTTGTGATCGTTGTGGGGATCGTTTTGTTATATGCCCTCAATAGTGCTTGTCGTGATTCTTTGCTTCATGGTTGATTTCGTGAGATATGGAGGTTGTCTTCATAATGAGGACGTCTCCTTCCTAGTATCACCCAGTGGGTTGAAATATAAGTGCCTATCTTTGATGAGCGTACGAAGGGTGTTGTTTTTCCCATTTTCTTGAACCTCCTCCTAGGGCTAGGCGTAGCCTTTTGATGTTCGTGGTCGGGATGGTGTCTTTTCAATTCACGTCTTTGACAGATGTTTTATGATGTGCTGCCATGATAATCACTTCGGGGTATGCTGACGTGATAGCCACTTCGTGATGTGTCGGAGTGATAGCCCTTCTGTAGTGTGTGGACATGAAAGCCAGTTCAGGGTATGTGGACATGATAGCCACTTCAAGGTATGTGGACATGATAGCCACCTCAAGGTATGTGGACATGATAGCCACTTCAGTGTATGTGGACATGATAGCCACATCACGATGTATGGAGTTGTGCTTTAGTATTCCTTTCTCATTGGAGAGCCTTCATTGCTATAATTGCCTTTTGTGTAGGCTATGTTTGTTGGGTTAGGTCCCGATGTCTCGTCTTGTCAGATGTTGTATCCTTTATGCTCTTTAGATGTCTCCTTCATGAGTTGTGCTTGACGATGTTCAAGTCTGATACGAGCATAGGTCACGCGAGGGCGACATGCATGACAATAACATTTGTCGGAGGTTGATTTGTGTGACTTGTAAGGCAATTCTCTTCTTGATGGGTCGAGCTTATTTTGAGAGCCTTGAACTTTGGATTTCATGTCTTTGCTATCCTTCTTGGTGGTGTTGGGTTCCTTTGAGATACTTCTCTTGACTTGTGATATGGGTGGTAGGATAACTCGTTACTTTTCATGATGACCTCTTGTGCTTCTGTATATGATCCTTTGGTCATGGACTTCTCCTTTGTATATGCTTTCCTTTCTTTATCTTTCTTTTGTGCTTTACTTCACATCATACCTGCTATCTCATCAAGAAAAAACATTATGTGTTCTTTATACAACTTTACTTTGCAATTATTTTCTCATGGAATCCTTCACAGTATGGTGCGATGATCTCTTCTGATACCCTTTAAATGGTATATATGGTACTGTAAGACCAAAGATACGCTCTTGGTGGGCGTCGAATCTGTTCACGAGACTGGCTCTCGGAGGGCACTTAACGTTTCACAGGATAGGCTCCCGGAGGGCACAAGTTAGACCAAAGATACGCTCCTGGTTGGCGTCGAAAACTGTTCACGAGACAGGCTCTCGGAGTGCACTTAACGTTTCACAGGATAGGCTCCCGGAGGGCACAAGTTAGACCAAAGATACGCTCCTGGTTGGCGTCGAAAACTGTTCACGAGACAGGCTCTCGGAGGGCACTTAACGTTTCACAGGATAGGCTCCCGGAGGGCACAAGTTAGACCAAAGATACGCTCCTGGTTGGCGTCGAAACTGGTAGTTTGAAATCTACCTCAAGATACGTTCTTGGGGGCGTCGAATCTGGTAGTGTTTTTTCTACCTCAAGATACGCTCTTGGGGGCGTTGAATCTGGTAGGTTGCAAATCTACCTCAAGATACGCTCCTGGGGGCGTCGAAATTCGTATTTTTTGGAAACCACTCTCAAGATACGCTCTTGGTGCGTCGAAGGTCGTAGTATAGAAACTACTCTCAAGATACGCTCTCGGGGGCGTCGAAGGTCGTAGTATGAACACTACTCTCAAGATACGCTCCTGGGGGCGTCGAAATTCGTAGTATAAAAACTACTCTCAAGATACGCTCTTGGGGGCGTTGAATCTGTTCGCAGGATAGGCTCCCGGAGGGCACAAGGTTCGTAGTTTTAGAACTACTCTCAAGATACGCTCTTGGGGGCGTCGAATGTGTTCGCGGGATTGGCTCCCGGAGGGCTCATAATATTACCTTATCTTGTGTTCCTTCTCATGTATGGTGCGTTTTTTGTATGCTTTTCGAGTCTTTACTTGACTTTTCCTTCTATGATATTGCCTATTACCACGCTTTTTCTTCAATGTGGGGGATCACCTTTCGAGGTCGATGTTTGTGTGTTGCCAACTTAGGACGAGTCCGTATAGGGAGTTGAGGATGTTTTCCTCTTATGTGACCTCTTCTAGGAGAAGTGGTATTGCATGTTGTTGTGATCTTCTGCCTCTAATCTCTTCTTTTACACTTAGGTGGACTACCAAGCACTTATTCATTTGGTGCCCCCCAAGTTGCTTGGTGGTCATACCGCCTTTCATATTTAGCCGCTGAAGGCCCCTCGTTCATTTTCTTGGTTGGGTACCTCTTATTCTCGTGGCTCCCTTGTCTGCTTGTTTGAATGCGATGAGTGTCCCTTGTAGGATTTACTCTTTCTCGTGCTTGCTTGTTTCAGTCATAGGCATGGTTTGGATGATGCCTTTGTCGGATGTGTCTTTGGAGGTTGGGTGGAAGAGCTTTTGCTTTGGGTGGGTGGGGGTGGATTTCATTCTCTTGATAACTAGGATGTGGCAATGTTTGTATCCTAGGGGTGCTTGTAAATTCTTTCCCCCCCCCCTTCCTTTTGTTTTAGGTTGAAAAGCTCTCTCATAGAATGGCGTCTTGAGTTGTTAATCTCGTATGTGTGTTTCAGACTAGTCAATCTGATCCATCTGATCCATGCTCTTTGCTCGTGCATGTGGGGGTCTGACCGGGCTGTGATAATCTTGGAGTGTTGTGGCACTTAGTGTGCGTTGCCTTTTCCTTTACATTGGAGTATTCTTCAATGCCTTTAGGGAGTGTCACATTGGTCATGCTCCTCCCACCTTGAATCTTGATTATAGACTTCCTTTGAATTAGGACATGAACCTAAAAAGGATGTTTTCCTTTAGGTTTGCAAGTGATGCTCCATGATTTTCCATGGGTTTGCCCCCGTATTGGCTATTCCTTGTTGGATAGCTTCATTAGAGACTGCATTTGTATTGTGTACGTATACGTGTTTGAGGTGTGTTGAACTAACAAGTCCCTCCTTTTTCATTTTGTCATATCCTTCATTCACCATGTATTCGGCGTATGGCCTTAAAGGCGGGATATTGTTATAGTGTCCCTTTTATCGGGGTTCTCCTCTTGATGGGATGCCAGAGTCAAATGTCTTATCATTTGCAGACACGGTGGTTGATCGGGATGTGCGTCTAGTGTGAGGGTCGATCTTGAAACCTTACTCCCCAAGCTTTAGAGCTCTTCTTTGGTTGATCTTGTAGAACTATTATCCTACCCTAAGGCTCTTGATAGGAGATGTATCTCCTTTTTCATACTCTAGTTGTTGCACTATCTCTTTTGCTAATCTTGCATCTTTAGAGTTTCTTTCTTGGTGCATGACTTCAATGACAGGATTTTCTACCGATGCTTACTCTATTAGGACTTGTATCCTTGGTTGCCTTCCTTTCTTGTGAGATGGCGAAGGAGTGTTTGTGAACACTCCAATGTGTCGTACTTGGTAGAGGTATGCGCCTAATCTTTATGGCACTGTCTTGAATCTTGGTGTACCTATCTCTGATGAACATGTTATTCATTACATATAGTACGGAGTCCAAGGATCTCCGGGTTAGGATCATAGTTTGAGAACAGAGACATAGTCATCTATTAGATAACCTCTTTATCTACGGAGTTTATTTTTGCAAGGATAAATGCAAGGATACTTGTAAGGATATGTGTTGCATCCTTATTCCTGGTTCATTTGCAGTGCCGTGTCCCTAATGTGTGTGTTGATGTTCTGACCACCTTAACTAGTAGGTGGTCCTTTGGTATTAGGTATGCCTGACTCTTCTCTAGTATCATCAATGGTTGGTCATGGGAGATGTCTGACGGACTCCCTTCATGCACTATGGTTCTCTTCATGTCAAAGTTGGTGATTCCCTCTCTTATGACTAATATATCACTGTGTGGAAATACTATGTTTTCCATGTCCCTTTTTAAAAGCTTGATGATGGTGTCGCCATTCTTCCTTTGCTAGGTTTGGTGTCCTTGAGCATTTTTGATGGAAGTGTATTCTATTACCAGGGATGAGCTTACTAGGTGAAATCATAAAGATCCGCTGGAGGTGTTTGTCTCTGATGGTGAGTGTTGCCCATGTGATATGGTTTCCTCCATTTTTGGAGGGATGTGTTCACGGCTATCCCCTCTCATGCTAATGGGCGTTTATGGGGAGGGCATGTTGTGACTGGTGCCCCCCTTGCATACCAATGCCCAATAGGATCCTTTGACGGACTTGGCCCTAGGATGCTTAGTGGAAGGTTATAGTAGGGGTAATCCTTTGTGACCTTCATGGTAGTTCCTCTATAGGATGTTGGGAGTGCTCAACTTATTTTTGTAAGTGAGCCTTCCATCTTGTGACCTTTCCCAGAAACTTGACCTTATAGGTGTTCTTTGGGATTGAGGAATCTGTTGCTTGTGCATCTCTTGATTGGCGACGGCCTTTTACGGATTCTTCTAGTGGTCCACCTGTGTATATATATATCACGGAGCCCGAAGGCGTCTGGTATGGTCATTCTTGGAAAACATGTTGATATCAAGTATTAAAATCTACCCCTTTTAGGGAGTTGACTTGTTATGCAGTTAAATTAAATAAGAGGATATGGGAAGGATATGGGTGTGGGGGTGTTGATATCCACTGCTTCCTTGGTAATGTAACTGTTTTCCTCCATTAGTCTGTGTGTATTCCTTCCACTTGAGGAATATAAGGTCGCATCCTTGCAGGACGGACTATGTGGAGGTGTATCCTTCATGTATGCTATGTGCGATCTCACTTTACTACGTCTCTCCATGAGACTTCCCATTGTAGTAGCTATGTACTAACATGGTGTGGTACTCTATGAGTCCCCTGTTCAAATTCTTGTCTTTTGGACTGCTCCCCTGTCCTAGGGGGATGTGTGCCAAGGGTTGTAATGCATGAGGGGTTTGGACCTGTCGTGATGTATCATGGGTATGTGGTTGCCTTGTTGTGTTGTTGGGACTATGTCCCTCCCTTTGAGCTTTCCTTGGTATGTCCCTTGGTCATGTCTATGGTGATGCGGACTGTATGTGTACATTGCCAGGGTGGATGTTGGAACTCCTATATCCTTGTTGGTCTGGCATGTATGTCCTCCCTTAGTGCGGTGTATGTCCCTGTTGGGGTACTTGGTTGAATTCATACCTCCTTGGAGGTCTTGACTGTCTATTTGCCCCCAGAGGGGTGTATGCCCTGGCATCCTGTTGTGTCTGTTGCTGCCTTGGAGGCACAGACTGCTGCCTTCCCCCTGGGGGTGGCCTTTGGTTGTCTCTCCTTTGTTCTCCTCGCTGCCCTGTTCGAGGTTGCGAGTGGTGTTCTTCCGTTGGGATTTGCTCCTCTTCATGAGCTTCTTCTCCTTCCTGTCAGTGTTGCCTTTCCTGCCTATTCCTTAGGGTCTCTCTGTAAGCTAGTAGCTTGTCCGAGGCATTCATCAGCCCTGGAGTCACTGTATGTGCTCCCTGTGTGTATGCCGGCCTTGTGTTGGTTGTGTGGGCACGATTGTCGTTCCTTTGAGTCAGTATTCCATATGGGTACCCTTGAGGTCGTGCCTCATAGTGATATCCCTGTGGAGGTGCCGTGTATTGGGATGACACTCCTTGTTGCCCCCCTGTCCCTGTGGCTTCCTAGTCAATGGAGTTGAAGCTGTGGAAGACTCATCCCCAGCTGGGCGTGAGGGTCCTCTCTCCTGGTTGTTGGGCTGGGGTGCCTGTGGGGTTACTTGAGGCTCTGGGTGTGCAGGCTGTTTCTCTGGGTTAGTCTGCCTTGCTGGAGGTATATGTTGTCTTTCTTGCCTATTGCCCCCATGTGGGCGGTGATGCCTAGACTATTCGTCATTGCTCTTGTTATTGCCAGGCTTTCTGTTCGAAGCCCACAGACGGCGCCAAGTGTTAGGTTATAAAGTCTAGGTCAACGGGTCGTCAATCTAGAATTTATCTCCCACTAATGAAATGTCGAGTTCAGTGTTCCTAGGACTAGTCATTATGATACATGCCCTTCTGCTCCCTTGGGGTAGTCGTTCTGATATATGTCCTTCTCTTCTCTCCTTCTGACCTCCTTTCCTTCTCTCCTTCTGACCTCCTTTCCTTCTCTCCTTCTGACCTCCTTTCCTTCTCTCCTTCTGGCCTCCTGAGGCTTGTACTTCTTACCCCTGGGGCTTGTCCTACTGCTCTATGCTCTTCTGCTTCCTTGGCTCTCTTCTCCTTGCCACCCTGCAAGAGGGGCAATACCAGGCACAGAGGGGGGGGGGGGTGGTGCCTGATGAACCCTCTCTGATGCCTAAGTCAGTACGGTTTTAGAGAGATAAAGCTAGAGAGATGTCAGAGCAAAATTGTGCAACTTGCCGAGATGATCAAATGAATAGTAGAGGTGGGGTATTTATAGGCAACGGTGTCATTAAGGTGGCTTAATGACATCGTTAACCTTTAAACACAGTTAATTAACCTTTAAACGCATAATTAGGACCTTAGGATACGGAGAAGGTAGGCGGAATAAACCGAGTGTGGGAGTCCAAGGGTGGTGCCGGGACCCTTGGGGGGAGGGAAATCCGACCCCCAAGGGTAGGGGTTGGGTGAGGGCACCCAACCCCATCCCCCCTAGGGGAGATCGGGTTGGCTGACCCGATCTCTCCTAGGAGAGATCGGGTTGGCTGACCCGATCTCCCCTAGGGGAGGTCGGGTGTGGCCACCCAACCTCGCCTAGGTGAGTTTGCCTCGGCCGGACGAGCGCTTCGGCCTCGTCCGAGCCGTTGGTGTTCTCGCGAAGTGTTCGGGTTGAAGTTTCGATTTACAATCATTAACGGGTTGATAAAAATATAACGATTCGGAAGTCAACGGGTTCAAATTGGGCGTATATCCATCAGCTATCATGTCCACATTCCTTGAAGTGGCTATCATGTCCACATACCCTGAAGTGGTTATCATGTCCACATACCCTGAAGTGGCTATCATGTCCACACACTGCGAAGTGGCTATCATGTCCACATACCAAGAGGCAACTATCATGCCCACACACTACATAAGGGCTATCACTCCCACACATCACGAAGTGGCTATCATGTCCACATACCTCGAAGTGATTATCATGGAAGTACATCATAAAACATCTGTCAAAGACATACATTGTAAAGACACCATCCCGACCACGAACATCAAAAGGCTACGCCTAGCCTTAGGAGGAGGTTCAAGAAAAAGGGAAAAACAACACCCTTCATACGCTCATCAAAGGTATGCACTTATATTTCAACCACCTGGATGATACTAGGTAGGAGACGTCCTCATTATGAAGACAACCTCCATATCTCATGAAATCAACCATAAAGAAAAGAATCACGACAAGCACTATCGGGACATATAACAAAACGATCCCCAGACATTAGCTTCTCAGTTCAAAGACTTAGTCAATTCGTTGACAAGCCCAAGAAATCATACTATGATGCTGCCATTAGAGTGATCAAATACATCAATGGCAGTCCAGGGCAAGGATTGATCTATCCTTCCAACAACAACCTGAAGTTAAGCTTGTATTGCGACTCTGATTGGGCTGCTTGTCCATTCAGTAGGAAATCAGTGAGTGCATATTGTGTCAAGCTTGGGGCTGCCATGATTGGTTGGAAAGTCAAGAAACAAGAAACTATCTCACTTTCAAGTGCTGAGGCTGAGTATAAATGCTTGAGAGTTGCAATTCAAGAAGCACTATGGGTGTGTAGGATTCTAATGGAGCTTGGAGTTCAAGTATGCTTACCAATTTCAATCCATACGGATAGCCAAGCAGCAGTGAAGATTGCAAAGAATCCAATGTTTCATGAGAGGACCAAACACATCGAATTGGATTGCCACTTCACACGACACCATATTGACTCAGGGATGATTGGTGTTCATTATGTCTCTTCCAATGACCAAATTGCTGATTTGTTGATTAAGGCCTTGGTTAAGAAGCAGCACTCAGCCTTACTAAGGCTATATGGGATTAAAGATGTCTTCCAAGAAAGAAGAGAAGAAGAAGAAAAGGATGGGAGAATATAGGAGTACGATAAATCATGGTGCCTAAGTGATGCCAAGCATGCTCACATGGTGCATGTGCACCTGCCCTTGTCTTATTGAATCATTAGTTTCCTGCACCCTAGTGTCACATGCCTGGAAAACTGGTGCAAGTTGGAGCACACCCAACGTCTACTATTTCTAGAGTAGCTTTTGTAAATAAAGCTCTTTAGGGGGGGAGTAGTAGTTGGAAGCCAAGCCAGGACGTGATGGATGAGGATCTCTCCCCCCATACATGGGGTGTCGCTTATAAGCCAATGGCTGGTTTCCAATGTCCTGGTTGTTATCGGTAAGACGTTGCATATCCTTCGTGATCCTGCTGGTTCGGGAGCTAATGCCGCTCTCCTGATGATGGCCTGGGCAGGCCGAAAACCAGTTAAGCTGCTCTCCGGAGCAAAGACACCTAACCACGACCCGTTCCGTCCGTATGCGCAGTGCGAGTTGGGCTTCGAGAACTGATCTTGGGAGAGATGAGGGCTGATCCGGACGTGGGAGTGCCAGATGCCCCACGGGCATATTCCGCTGGGAGCGTGGAAAGCTCCAAGACTGTGACAAGTGGTATCAGAGCGGAGTTCTCAACCCAGTGAGGAAATGAAGAAATATATATAATCGCTGCGGACTCTGAACGATAGTGGTGTTTGCGAATTGCTTTACCACGAGATGCCATTGGGTGGCGCGGCTCTTAACGAACAAGGGCTCCGATCGAGGAGTTGTTCAACGAGGAAGTCTGAGTTGCGTGACTATGTGGAGCACTGCAGGAGGCAGGTGCGTCCGGTATCACTGCTTGGAAGGGTGGAGGAAGGTTGCTAGATAAGCAATCCTGACCATACTCGAGCAGGTGATATTGACTGCTGAAAAGGGCGGAGGCAAGTTGCCAAGTAGCGTTCCATGAGGTGGGAAATCTCTTAGGCGCAAAAGCGTGACCTCAGGGAGGAGGGGGAGATATTACCACGGGCCTCGCACTGGGGGAGTCCAATACGGAATGGTGGCCTGGAAGACCCAGCGGTGACCAACGTAAGCGCGACATAGCGAGGAAGTTGATCTTCTCGGGAAAGAGGGGACAATACGCAAAAAGCAACTCTGACAAAACCTAAGAAGGCGAATCATTGATGGCGTGGTGAAGTGCACTGCTGTGGAAGAACTAAAGTTTCTTGAAGCAGCGGGTTCGCGCAACGAGGGCGTTGCGTTGGTTGGGTGGGGGTGAATGTCACGTGCCTGGAAAACTGGTTCAAGTTGGAGCACACCCAACGTCTACTACTTCTAGAGTATCTTTTGTAAATAAGGCTCTTTAGGGGGGAGTAGTAGTTGGAAGCCAAGCCAGGACGTGATGGATGAGGATCTCTCCCCCCCATACATGGGATGTCGCTTATAAGCCAATGGATGGTTTCCAATGTCCTGGTTGTTATCGGTAAGACGTTGCATATCCTTCGGGATCCTGCTGGTTTGGGAGCTAATGCCGCTCTCATGATGATGGCCAGGGCAGGCCGAAAACCAGTTAAGCTGCTCTCCGGAGAAAAGACCCCTAATCACGACCCGTTTCGTCCGTATGCGCAGTGCGAGTTGGGCTTCGAGAACTGATCTTGGGAGAGAAGAGGGCTGATCCGGACGTGGGAGTGCCGGATGCCCCGCGGGCATATTCCGCTGGGAGCGTGGAAAGCTCCAAGCCCGTGACACTAGTTTGTCTATATATATAGTGTGCTTAGTATCTTGTAACCCTAGTAATCAATGAATATATTTTCCATTTATAGTCACAGTCTGTTCTCACAAGTCACCACTCAAATGATGACTAGGACTGTTACAGTCTGTTCCTACAAGTCACAACCGACAATTAGGATCTGAAGTTTTCCAGCTTTCTGAGAGTCACCCCCGACGAGTGAAGCCTTAGTATTCAGCCTCCGCAAGTCACACCACTGGAGGCTTTTCCTTATTGCTCGCCACTGGAGGCATTGTCGATCAAGGTATTTTCGTTACTTCACGCCACTGGAGGCTTTTCTTTTCCGTACGCCACTAGAGGCTTTTCTTTACTGCATGCCACTGTAGGCTTTACTTTTACGCATCGCCAAAGGAAGCACCGTCAACAGGGGCACCGCCGACCAAGGCTTTACTTTTCCGCACCGTCACTGGAGGCTCTTATTTTCAGCACTGCCGCTGGAGGCTCTACATTCCGCACTACCAAAAAGGTTTTCTTAGTGATGTCCCTCAATAAAGCCAAAGGCCATCTTGGAGACTTGCAGACTCGGAAGAAGATATACTTCCTAGCAAAAATTAATGTTTACTCGTCTTTGGACAAACCCCCTCGAATGCATTCTACGGGAGCCCGTCCAAAGAGGGGCAAGCTGTAAACACCTAATTTTGGTACGGGCGACACGTATATAACACATTCAAAAATGTTATGTGTAATGCGTTTAAAAAAGGAAATATTTAAATATGGAAGGTCACGGGGTTGCTAAAAATAGGCTTAGTTTAAATTTGGATAGTATAGATGCATTTATTATTTTGTAATATTCAGAAAATATATGATATATATTTATGGCAATATGCAATAAGTATATATTCATAATTTTCGGAATTAATTAGTATATATTAGGGAAAATATTGTTTTCCTAATTTTAGGTGTTAATCTAGCTATAAATAGGGTCCTTTGTTACATGTAAAAAGACACAACATCAATAATAATACATCAGTTCTCGAAAACCGCGCTATTTTGTCTTTTAGGGAAAAAAGTTTTTTTTTTCGTGAAGTCCTTCCTCTGCAGCTCCACCACAGCGCCACCGTGCTTACCACCTCGCCCTGCCGGCTGGGGCCGCCGGCGCCGCTGGATCCCGTCCGCCCATCACCTAGGCTCTCTCTCTCTCTCTCTCTCTCTCTCTCTCTCTCTCTCTCTCTCTCTCTCTCTCTCTCTCTCTCTCTCTCTCTCTCTCTCTCTCTCTCTCTCTCTCTCTCTCGTTTTTCCGATGACCATTGTGGTCAACCAAACCAGAGCCCCGCCTGGCTCCGTCCCGTTCGCCCACCACGGCTCCCCAGCCCAATCTCCGACCAGCAGCCACCGCCGCCGCGACCTGCAATCCTCGACCACCAAGACCAGATCTGCCATCCCCGACCGCTGGTTCTTCATCGCCCGCCTGACCCGTGACGACCTGGCCCTCTGTTCGTCGGAGTTCTTCCGCCGCTCCTCGCCGGCACCGTGTCGCTGTCCCCCTTCCCGCAGGTAGTCAGCGTGAGTCTGGTCCTTTTTCCATTTTTTTTAAATTATTTGTCTATTATACTTTATATATTATTCCGTTATATTATTATTATTATTTATGTAATTATTTAGTTTTAAGTGTAATTGGTTAAATTTAGTTGTGTAAATCATGTATGTATATGTTAGGTCACATTTCGATTTAAGCATGTTAGATAATTTTAATAATTTAGATTTCATTCTTAATAGGAGTTATAGATTATAATTTATTTTTAGACTTAGATAATATTTTGCATATGATAGAAATTTAATTAAATCTTTACATTGCTAGATTAATTTGTAACATGTATTTAAAGAATAAAATTGGCAAATTATATGAATTGAGTACCGAAAGGGCGTAGTTGAAAATTAATATTTTTAATTCGTAATAGAACCCTCGAACTCGAATTTCTTATCGTAGACCGATTATATACCTAGGTGTTAATTCGTTATTCACTTAGGTAATTTAGGATTCTAGTTAACCTTAATTAACTAGTGGCGACTCTTTCAAAATCAACGTTTTCAAAACGCAATCGCCTTAGGTTAGATTTTAGGTCTGACATTAATTATATAAAATAATTTCCAATATTAAAATATATATATTTCGGCAGACACAAACATATATATATTTATTGCTAATATTCTATCTTTAAGATTAAATCAATCAACAATATATATATATATATATGTAAATTTCGGCACTATATATAGTATATATTTTTTATTTATTGTCAATATCTTTAATAGGGAAACAAATAACTGACAATATATTTTCTCAATCATTTAGATAACTAAATTTATCAATAATATCTTTAACCCTATTTAAATATTTAGATATATTGATAGTTATATATTTCTATATATTTTAATGTGAATCTATCATAATGTTCCTAATTATAGATATATTGTTACCTAAACTAAAATTTTAAATATGGTAAACAATATCCCTAGGTGGTTCGGCCGAAACTTGTAACTTGGTGCCTAAGAAATTAAAAAAAAAAAAATTACCTTGTAATTCATCTAAGGGTTCGGCACAAACACCAAATTAGGAACTAGTGGTCAAATTTTAAGATCAAATATTAATAAGATCTACAATCCAAAGTTTGATTTTGATAAATATTACCTTTTTCTTGAAGATCATGAACATCAAATAAACCAAGAACATCATGAAAATTTCGGACCACCTTATACTTAAAAATCCAAAAATTTTAAAGTTTCTTTTAAAAATTTCGGTCCAAAATTTATATTTTCAAGAACACCAATTTATCAAAATCATGAACTCCTAACACAGGCTCTGATACCACTGTTAGATTACGGGGAGTAATTACTACGGAAACAAAAAAAAAACATGGTACGTGCATGTAATCGAAATTACGCAGCGGAAGAGTTACACATACCTCAACAGTTACTAGTCCAAGATTCTTTGAACGAGGGAGTTCTCAATCCTCCAGTCGGGACCCGTAGTGGTTCTTGTTAGAGAAGCCCTACGTGGTGCAGCTCCACATCAAAGCCTCATATCAATTCTTGACACTGGGACAGATCTTCGGAGAGTTGCTCGAAAGCAATTTGGCACACCCCTGGTGTTGCTTGGTGCGGTCGAACCCTGTAGGTGTGGGAGGAGGGTTTTCTCTCTAAAACACTCTTGTGAGGAAGTTATGATTAACCCTAAATATTCCCTAACACCTCTTATTTATAGGAGGAGTAAAGTTGACAAAAGTCCACTTTATCCTTCACTAATGTTTCGGCCGGCCTATGTATTAGGGAAGCCCAATTTTGGGCCTCTCATGTCAATTGAGATTTGGGTCTAGCCCAATTAACCTAATGTGACATTTACCCAAGTTTATTAGGTAAACTATACATATTATGGGCTACCAATTACGGCGCCAATTACCATATGCTTACAATTCTATATCGACAAAGCAGATGTTTGTAAATCAAACCATGAGATAGATCTTTAGCCACATAACTAATCAACCAACCATTCACTATAACATTGCATCTATCCCACTTAAAACGTAAGTGCTCAGGCACCAAATCACGGACAAAGGACCCATCCCAACTCTCCCAGTTAACTCTCTCTCCCTATATATTGAATTAGCTAGCTCAGTGTGTGCCTTTAACTACTCCAAGTTTGGTTTATTAGGTACGACCTATTCTTGCAACAAGGTAAACTACTAGAGGTAGATCCTTGTGCTCTTTAACTAATTCCCACACTGATTGATTTGAGCTGAAAATCTTATTACTTATTAATCAGGAGGAAGACTTAGACTTTGCTTATGACAGTATTTCCGCCATCTCCGCTAGGACATACAAGACAACCAGGAGGCAGTTTTCGGAGCTCAACAAGGCTTCAGGGATATAATATCCACTTCTTTGTTTAGTGGTGGATCACGGTGGAACTCCGGCACGGACTTTGACGGCAATCCTAGCTCCTTCGCTCCACGCAATCCTGCAAGAGGGGATAGACCGGGCGGTGACCCAGAATCCCTCTCCGATGCTTAAATGAGTGCCTAGTACGAACTGACAAGCAATAATCTCAAAGGGTATGTCATTCAACGTAAATGTTCTGAGGTGACCTCTTGCCTTTTTATAGGGGAAGAGATGCCTCAGATACCTGGTGAACCGTTGGGGGTGGTTAGCCCGTATCCCGCGTATCTCGGATGTGATCCCGCCTATCTAGGCCATGATCTCGCTTATCTCGGCCACGCTTTGTGTATCTTAACCACGTTCCGCGTATCTCGGCCACGCCCCGCGTATCCTGGCCTTATCCTCTGGTAACGAGTCCCGACTCCCGTCAGGGACTCCAGAGTTATCTCCTTGTGTCACCGCTCGGGGCCCCTCGTCATCGTGACAGGGCCAATCGTTCTCAGGGATTCGTCATCGGGGCCTACTTAAAGGCTTCACATCGGGAGCTTCCAGCTCAGCTGTCGGGACCGACTCTGTCGGGACCTTTCATCATCGGGTTCCCTTCATCGGGACCTTTCTCCTAGGTCATCTTGACCTCCATTTTGGGCCTGGTGGGCCTGTTTACCGTTTCCTCACCGTTAAAGGGTCTGACGGCTGTAGTCGAACCCATCATTTGCCCCCAAGACACGAGGGACTTTTAGTTCGTCGTGTCTTCCAACTCCCGACCTCCCGATATTGAAATCGGGGATCTTTCCCTTGGCCTGGTCATTCAGTACTAATCTTTTCCTTCATGTTTCCTTAGCGTTTTGTGGGTAATTGCCAAGTCCTAGGGGTCTCCTCGATTCCCCGGTAAATTAAATGCAGTAGATAGTGAAGTGACGTTTTCGGCCCTCGTGCCTGATTTTTCGCGCCTGCTTTTTTGCTGAAAAGTGCTTTTCAGGCCGTTTCATCATTACGTCTGTTGTCCTTCTGCACGTTTCATCTCAACGGTCCAGATTAAAACTCTTCGACTTCGACGACTCGGATCGAAGTGTCCCTTCAATTGTATTCTTCGCCTATAAAACCCTAGCCATGGTCACAGTTTAACTTTTACCGTTTCCGAATTCTCAAAAGCTCTCTGCAATTTCTCTGCGAATTCAAGCTCTGTTATTCCGAAGGCCTTGAAGTTTCTCCGATCAGCTTTCCAGCGACTCCCAGTTCGTTCCCTCAACTCCCACTTCATCATGTCTGGTAAGGATTTCCCCTTCATTGCTTGTTCGTCTTTTCCTTGTTTATAGCTTTCCAAGAGTCCCACTGTGTTTTTCTTGCAATTGTTGCTTTTCAGACAGCGGGTCCAGCTCTGAGGGGAGAAAACCTTTTAATTTTGATTATGCTCTGAATGAGATCTCCAATACTGCTTATGATGCAGCCCTCCGAGAGGGTTGTATCACTTCTACCTGGGAACCCCGTTTCCCATATCCTTGGCCTCGCCCCTCGAGTAACCCTGAGGTTACTCGTCCCCAAAAATGGGAGGTATTTGTCTCTACGGGACAAGTATCAGCGGGGATCAGATTCCCCTTTTGTGGTAATCTGGTCGAGATGTGCCAGCATTACAAAACGCACCCCACTACCTTTTCTCCCCATACCATCCGCCTATGGAATGCCTTTCATGTTCTCTACTTCCGACAGAAGTGGATCTACAGCCTCCAGCTCTTCAGAACCTTCTACGGGATGAAGTGCAACGAGGCGGGGGTTTGCGCCTTCTACCCTCGGATGCCCAAGTGGAGTAAGCAGCAGCTTGCCCGGTGTAGCTGGACCAATGACACCTGGAAGGTGGTCAAGGGTCGGGGACTCCTGGTTGACACGGGGTCCGACAACAGTAGTTGGAAGAGGAGCTACTTCTTCATCCGACACTCTTCGATCCCCTGGCCTCGGTGGGAGGTGGCAGCAGACCCTCCGCCTGCCTTCCACACTTATACCGACGAAGATTATGAAACTCTTCAACTCATCCAGCTTTACCGATGGGGGGAGTCCTACACTTCCCTCAACGCTAATTCACTCGTGAAGCGGGACCTGGTGCACGCCGGGATCCGACTCCTCGATATAATCTCTGGGGGGGCAGCTTTTCGACGGCCCTTCTAATATGGTTCCCTGGGTAAACTTCTAACTCTTCTTCGTTTATTGTTTGCAGCCAATAAGGTATCTGTGCTGACCGATCTGTTCCTTAAGCAGGGGGAAACTGATGCTGTCCGCCCCTCGCGGAAGAGGTAATCCGCAAAGAAGGCCGCTGCTCAGTCGGGGTCTCCTTCCGCGGAGCAGCCCAAGCGGAAGCGGGTGGATCTGGACAAGCTCTTCGACGTCCAGAATGCTGAAGAAGGTAAAAAGCTCCGACTTGCTATTAAATCATACAAGAGGATGGTCCCGAAGGATTTGATTTCTTCGACTAAGGAGGCCCGTATCGCTGACGACAAACGAATCCTTCGAGGCGAAACTCCTCATGTCTTGAAGGCGGGCTATTACCACTATCGCGGGAAGGATCAATACGTCTCCCGACGTATCATTTGGTGTAAGAATCCTGATGAACTTCCTGACTACATTTCTGAAGCCTCTCATCCTCCAGGTGCAGGTCGCTCGGGAGCTCCATCGGGTGCTGCGGCCTCCGCGAATGCACCATCTTCAGCAGGGGCGCCTCCCTCAGCTGGGGAGAAGGCTCCGACTGGCGAACAGTTTCGTCAGGTGGAGACCTTGGACTCCTCCGAGGAGACTGACGAGGGTGGCTCCCTCCGTCATCATCGGAGGACGGGGCAATCCCCCTTGAAGCCAACCCCTCAGGGGCCGCCTCCTTCATCTTCTCCGCAGCAGCGGCAGCCATCGCCCATCCATAACTTCACTCCTTCCCCCGTTCAGGCCGAGACGGAGGCATGCCCCTCAACTTATCGTCCTCCTCCTCCTGTTGCTCTCGATAGGAATTTCTACAGGCCCTTCAACTCTTCACAAGCGAATGCCCCCTGGACTCCTATCCAGACGCTGCAAGGAGTCCCGCTTACACAAGGGGAGCAGCACCATGACCTGGCCCTGCATCTGCTGGCAGGCTCGATCCTGCCTACTATGCGGTATCCGATTTCCCTCAATCGGACGGCCATGCATCGGGATGTCAGAGAGATGTCCATGCGCCGTATAGAGGTAAGACTCTGCTTCCTTCTGTTCAACGATAAATCGAGTTCTTTGTCTATTAACACTTTTTCTTCTTGTTGCAGGAGCTCGGGGACTTCAACCGTCTTATCGGGTACGTCATCGCTTACGATGAGTCCCAGGAGCGGGATCGGGCAGTCCTCGACCACCACAGAAGGATCTTAAGGCCTCCCAGTCTTCGTGGGGAAAGCTTGTCAAGGAGCAGACTGTCCTTGATCAGAAGGTTCGGGACCTCCAGAAGCAGGTCGGGGACTTCGAGGGGCTCTTGAGGCAAGAGCGGCAGGAGCGGCAAGTGGCTGTGGACAAACTGGTCCAGGAGAAGAAGGCTGCTGAGGACAAACTGGTCCTCGAGAAGAAAGCTCTGGAGGAGCAAATCGCGGGCTTTCCTGCGCAGCTAGCCGAGGCGGAGGTAAAGGGCCGGGAGGACTATCGGAGGTCAGGGGACTTCCAGGCCGACGCTATGAAGTTCTTCGGCGCAGAGGTGGAGAACACTCTTTTTAACGCGGTTGAGGAGCTTCACCTGGATTATGGGGACGCCATCAACTTTGACAAGTCTCCTTCCCTTGCTCCTTTTGCGAAGAAGTATTTCGCTCTTTCCGAGGAGAGTGATGGGGGGAGTACCCCCGTAATTGTCGAAGACGTCTCTGGGCTTCCAAGTGCAGACGCCCAGATAGTCGATCCTCCCGAGGCCAACCCTGTGGATCCTTCTGCTACCGACTCCGCGGACCCAGCTGCTGCCGATGCTGCCGACAAGGACTAAGCTTGAACGTTTATCTTTAGAGTCCTTGTATCTTCTCCTTTTTTGTCATTGTCGGGCCTTTGAGCCCTTATCAACTATCAGACTTTCTTAGTTCCGATTTTCTTGATACATTTCTTTAAGTGGCTTTATACTTGCCCGGGTCGATACTTCGACACTTAAGACATTTTCGTACGTCCTTTCCGACGATTTAATAATTTGCACCACTTAAGGCGACTTATTCCTGCGCGCCACTTAAGGCGTTCCGTGCATCACTTAAGACGACTTATTTATTACTTATAGTAAATCTAAGAGTCATGCATCACTTAAGACGACTTAATATCGTGCACCACTCAAGGCGACTTAATTCCGCGCACCACTTAAGGCGACTTAATTCTGTGCACCACTTAAGGCGATTTAATATCGTGCACCACTCAAGGCGACTTTTTGATACTTAGAATAAATCTAAGGATCGTGCACCACTCAAGGCGACTTTTCTCGTGCACCACTCAAGGCGACTTTGACACTTAGCATGAATCTAAGGATAACTCTTGATTGGAAGCAACCTCTTTATTTATTGACGGCACAAAATTGGGTTACATCGAATTAAACGATAAACAGCATACACCACTTAAGGCGATTTTACATCGGGCACAGCTTAAGGCGACTTTATCGGGCACCACTTAAGGCGACTTTATCGGGCACCACTTAAGGCGACTTTCTTCAAGCATGGTGTTTCTTCAAGTTTTCGCCACTAAAAGAATGCTTTAACGTTCTGCCATCGAGGTCTTCCAACTTGTACGCATTTGGAGCTGGCATCGCCACGACCTTATAAGGTCCTTCCCATTTTGGTGAAATCTTGTTGATTCGATCCAAAAGGGTGAACTCGTTGCAACGCCAAACCAGCTTCCCGACGAAGAACTGTCGGGACTTCACTCGCCGATTGTAGTACCTGGCCGTCGCCAAACGCATTCGAGCTTGGACTTCATCGGCTTCCCGCCTCTTTTCTTCGAGTAAGTCCAAGTCCAGACGTCTCATTTCATCGTTCGTCATGGGCTCGTAATATCTCATTCGATGGGACTCCACAGCTACCTCCACGGGGGCGACAGCTTCCGTGCCATAAACGAGGCCAAACGGAGTCTCCCCCGTTGATCGTTTGGGTGTCGTTCTAACAGCCCAAAGCACGTTTTCCAGTTCGTTCAGCCACTTGCCCTTCAAGGCATAGACCCTCTTCTTCAGGCCATCCATCACGATTTTGTTGGCTGATTCCACCTGGCCATTAGTCTGAGCATGGCGTACGGAGGCGGTCCGATGCTCGATGTTCAATTCCTCCAGATACTCCCTCACCTGAGAGCCGTTAAACGGTGGACCACTGTCGCTGTTCACCACCTTAGGAATCCCGTATCTGGACACAATGTGGGTCTGGAGGAACTTGACGATCTGGTTCCCCGTTGTTCTGGCCAATGCCTTCGCCTCTATCCATTTCGAAAAATAATCGATTGCTACAAGTAAATACTTACATTGACCTTGTGCTTGTGGAAGGGGTCCCACCAAGTCGATGCCCCACTGCGCGAAGGGCCATGCGCTCTTGATGGATGTCAGATTAGCGGCCGGAGCCACGATACTCGGGGCGTACCTCTGGCACGCGTCACAGGATCGGACCAACGCCGTTGCTTCCTTGCTCATCGTAGGCCAATAATAGCCCAACTTCAGCACTTTCCTCATAATGGATCGGGCTCCTTCATGACAAGCCACGACCCCTTCATGCACCTCCTTCAGGATTTGATTTGTATCGGGTTCTGCCACACACTTCAAGTACGGAGTCGAGAACCAGCCCTTCTTGTACAGCTGATCGTCTAGCATCACGTAGTTAGCCGCGATCCGACGTATCTTGTCTGCTGCTACTTTATCATCGGGGACTGCCCCCGTAGTCAGGTACGCGACTATCGGGGTCATCCAAGTGGGCTCCTCCTCCGATTTTGCCTCAATGGTACACACCTGCGTTGGGTCGATGGTTGATAAGATCACCTTTTCCAAGAAGTGCACCTTCCGATTTTCTTCCAAGGGTGCCCCTAGGGCAAATTTGCTCAGGGCGTCTGCCTCTACTTTCCCCTCCCTCGGGATTGCCTCTATATCAAAGCTTTTAAAGCTCTCCTTCAGGGCTTGCACCTCGCGTAAGTATTTCTTCATTATCGGACTCCTCGCTTCGTATCGCCCTTGAACCTGGTTTACGATTAAAGCTGCGTCACACTTCACTCTCAAGTGATCGACTCCAGTGCCTTTAGCAATTTTCAGGCCCGTGATAAGAGCTTCATATTCCGCTTCATTGTTTGTGGCCTTGAATGTTAAAGCCAAGGCGTATCGGAGCGGTTCACCTTCACTTGGTGGTATCAACAAAAAGCCCGCTCCTGATCCGTCCGAACTCGAGGAGCCATCCGTGTACATTTCCCAGGTATTTTCTTTGTTTGGCTGTTCTGATTGCTCTGACCTCTCTGGTTTTTCTTCTATCGGGACCTCCATGGTTGCCCCCTCTACAGAGCCCGCTTCTTCCAGATCGGGGGCTGTAGATTCTGCTATGAAATCTGCCAATGCCTGGCCCTTAATAGCTGTTCTTGGAACGAAGTGTATGCGAAACTCACTAAGCTCTACTGCCCATTTCACTAATCTCCCCGACGCATCCGGTCGGTTCAAAAAATGCTTCAAAGACTGGTTCGTCAGCACAGTGATCTCGTGTGCGTGGAAATAAGGCCTTAGCTTCCGAGCAGTAATAATCAACGCAAAGAGGTACTTCTCAACGGCAGGATAGTTCAATTCAGACTTGGCAAACGCCTTGCTTACATAATAGACTGGGACTTGATTACCCTCGACAATCTTTACTAATACAGAGCTAATGGCAAATTCAGAAACAGCCAAATAAAGGTAGAGCAGCTCGCCTGTAACCGGTTTCGCCAACGGCGGGAGGGTGCGAAGGTGCTGCTTGAGTGCTTGGAACGCCTCTTCACACTTGGCGGTCCAATTAAATTTCTTGTTGGCCCTCAGGACTTCAAAAAATGGCATTGATCGGTCGCTGGCTTTGGACAAGAAGCGATTCATTGCAGCTAGTCGGCCATTCAGCACTTGTACCTCCCGATGATTTATCGGAGACTGCATCTCCTCGATCGCCCTTAGCTTCTCGGGATTCACCTCAATTCCTCTCTGGCTTACCATAAAGCCCAAAAATTTTCCTGAGTGGACTCCGAAAGCGCATTTCGTCGGGTTTAAGCAAACTGAATGCATCCTCATCCGCTCGAACGCCATGGTTAGGTTGTGCACATGATCCTCGGCTTGTCGGGACTTTACCAGCATATCATCCACGTAAGCCTCCATGGTTTTCCCCAGCATATCTCCGAACAGCTTGTTCACCATCCGCTGGTAGGTTGCCCCAGCATTGATCAACCCGAAAGGCATGACATCGTAGTGGTAGATGTCACTGTCTGCGTAGAACGCTGTGTGGGGAGCGTCTTCCTTGGCCATTTTGATCTGGTTGTAGCCTAAATACGCGTCCATGAAACTCAACAGCTCATGTCCCGATGTAGCGTCCACTAGCTGGTCGATTCTCGGGAGTGGATAATGATGGATATACGCCCAATTTGAACCCGTTGACTTCCGATTCGTTTCATTTTTATCACCCCGTTAATGATTGTAAATCGAAACTTCAACCCGAACCCTTCGCGAAAACACCAACGGCTCGGACGAGGCCGAAGCGCCCGTCCGGCCGAGTCAGACTCGCCTAGGTGAGGTTGGGTGGCCACACCCGACCTCCCCTAGGGGAGATCGGGTCAGCCAACCCGATCTCCCCTAGGGGAGATCGGGTGGACCAACCCGATCTCTCCTAGGAGAGATCGGGTTGGCCAACCCGATCTCTCCTAGGAGAGATCGGGTCGGCCAACCCGATCTCTCCTAGGAGAGATCGGGTCGGCCAACCCGATCTCCCCTAGGGGGGATGGGGTTGGCCAACCCCATCCTCCCTAGGAGGGGTTGGCCAACCCCATCCTCCCTAGGAGGGGTTGGGTGCCCTCACCCAACCCCTACCCTTGGGGGTCAGATTTCTCCTCCCCCCAAGGGCCCCGGCACCATTTTCGGACTCCCACCCTCGATTCACTCCGCCTACCTTCTCCGTATCCTGAGGTCTTAATTATGTGCTTAAAGGATAATTAATTGTGTTTAAAGGCTAACGATGTCATTAAGCCACCTTAATGACACCGTTGCCTATAAATACCCCACCTTCACAACTCATTTGATCATCTTGGCCATTTGCACAATTTTGCTCTGACATCTCTCTAGCTTTATCTCTCTAAAACCGTACTGACTTAGGCATCGGAGAGGGTTCATCAGGCACCACCCCCCCCCTCTATGCCTGGTATTGCCCCTCTTGCAGGGTAGCAAGGAGAAGAGAGCCAAGGAAGCAGAAGAGCATAGAGCAGTAGGACAAGCCTCAGGAGGTCAGAAGGAGAGAAGGAAAGGAGGTCAGAAGGAGAGAAGGAAAGGAGGTCAGAAGGAGAGAAGGAAAGGAGGTCAGAAGGAGAGAAGGAAAGGAGGTCAGAAGGAGAGAAGGAAAGGAGGTCAGAAGGAGAGAAGAGAATGACATATATCAGAACGACTACCCCAAGGGAGCAGAAGGGCATGTATCAGAATGACTAGTCCTAGGAACAGTGAACCCGACATTTCATTAGTGGGAGATAAATTCTAGATTGACGACCCGTTGACCTAGACTTTATAACCTAACACTTGGCGCCGTCTGTGGGCTTCGAATAGAAAGCCTGGCAATAACAAGAGCGATGACGAACAGCTTAGTATCTAGGCATCACCGCCCACCTGGGGGCAATAGGCGAGAGAGACAGCCTATACCTCCAGCAAGGCAGCCTAACCCAGAGAAACAGCCTGCACACCAGAGCCTCAAGTAGCCCCACAGGCACCCCAGCCTAACAAGCAGGGAGGAGGCTTCCACAGCTCCAACTCCATTGACTAGGAAGCCACAGGGACAGGGGGGCAACAAGGAGTGCCATCCCAATACACGGCACCTCCACAGGGGTACTACTATGAGGCACAACCTCAAGGGTATCCATATGGAATATTAACTCAAAGGAACGACAATCGTGCCCACACAACCAACATAAGGCCCGCATACTCGCAAGGGGCACAGACAGTGACTCCGAGGTTGATGAACGCATTGGATGAGCTGCTAGCCCATATAGAGACTCTGAGGAACAGGCAGAGAAGGCAACACCAGCATGAAGAAGAAGAAGTTCATGAGGAAGAACAAGACCCAGAAGAAGAACACCACTCGCACCCTCGAACAAGGCAGCGAGAAGAACAAATGAGAGATAACCAGGGCCACTCCCAGAGGGAAGGCAGCAATTTGTGCCTCCTAGGCAACAATAGGACGCCAGGGCCTACACCCCACTGGGAGCAGACAGACAGCCAAGACCTCAAAGGAGGCAAGAATTCCACCAAGTACCCCAACAGGGACATACACCGCACTAAGGGAAGACATACATGACAGACCAACAAGGATATAGGAGTTCCAACATCAACCATGGCAATGTACACATACAGTCCGTATCACTACAGACATGACTAAGGGACATACCAAGGAAAGCTCAAAGGGAGGGACATAGTCCCAACAACACAACAAGGCAACCACCTACCCATGATACAGCACAACAGATCCAAACCCCTTGTGCATGACAACCCTTGGCACACATCCCCCTAGGACAGGGGAGGAGTTGAAAAGACAAGGATTTGAACAGGGGACTCATAGAGTACCACACCACGTCAGCACATAGCTACTACAATGGGAAGCCTCATGGAGAGACATAGTAGAGTGAGATCGCACATAGCATACATGAAGGATACACCTCCACATAGTCCACCTTGCAAGGATGCGACCTTATATTCCTCAAGTGGAAGAAATACACACAGACTAACAGAGGAAAACAATTACATTACCAAGGAAGCAGGGGATATCAACACCCCACACCCATATCCTTCCCATATCCTCTTATTTAATTTAACTGCATAACAAGTCAACTCCCTAAAAGGGGTAGATTTTGATACTTGATACCAACATGTTTTCCAAGAATGACCATACCGGACGCCTTCGGGCTCCGTGATATATATATACACAGGTGGACCACTAGAAGAATCAGTCAAAGGCCGTCGCCAATCAAGAGATGCACAAGCAACAGATTCCTCAATCCCAAAGAACACCTATAAGGTCAAGTTTCTGGGAAAGATCACAAGATGGAAGGCTCACTTACAAAAATAAGTTGAGCACTCCCAACATCCTATAGAGGAACTACCATGAAGGATTACCCCTACTACAACCGTCCACTAAGCATCCTAGGGCCAAGCCCGTCAAAGGATCCCATATGGCATTGGTATGCAAGGGGGGCACCAGTCACAACATGCCCTCCCCACAAACGCCCATTAGCACAAGAGGGGGTAGCCGCGAACACATCCCTCAAAAAATGGAGGAAACCATATCACATGGGTAACACCCACCATCAGAGGCAAACACCTCCAGCGGATCTTTATGATTTCACAAAATAGCCAGGAGATACAACTACACTTAGAAAGCTCATCCCAGATAATGGAATACACCTCCATCAAAAACCCTCAAGGACACCAAGCCTAGCAAAGGAAGAACGGTGACACCATCATCAAGCTTTTAAAAAGGGATATGGAAAACATAGTATTTCCACACAATGATATATTAGTCATAAGAGAGGGAATCACCAACTTTGACATGAAGAGAACCATAGTACATGAAGGGAGTCCGTCAGACATCTCCCATGACCAACCATTGATGATACTAGAGAAGAGTTAGGCATACCTAATATCAAGGGACCCCCTACTAGTAAAGGTGGTCAGAACATCAACACACCCATTAGGGACACGGCACTGCAAATGAACCAGGAAAAGGATGGAACACATATCCTTACAAGTATCCTTACAAAGATAGGTACACGAAGATTCAAGACAGCGCCATAAAGATTAGGCGCATACCTCTACCAAGTACGACACATTGGAGTGTTCACAAACACTCCTTCGCCATCTCACAAGAAAGGAAGGCAACCAAGGATACAAGTCCTAATAGAATAAACATCGGTAGAAAATCCTATCATTGAAGTCATGCACCAAGAGAGAAACTCTAAAGATGCAAGTTTAGCAAAGGAGATAGTGCAAGAAATAGAGTGTGAAAAAGGAGATACATCTCCTACCAAGAGCCTTAGGGCAGGATAATAGTTCTACAAGATCAACCAAAGAAGAGCTCTAAAGCTTGGGGAGTAAGGTTTCAAGATCGACCCTCGCACTAGACGCACTTCCCGATCAACCACCTTGTCTGCAAATGATAAGACATTTGACTCTGGCATCCCATCAAGAGGAGAACCCCGATAAAAGGGGCACTAGAAAAATATCCCGCCTCTAAGGCCATACGCCGAATACATGATGAATGAAGGTTATGACAAAACAAAAAAGGAGAGACTTTTCAGCTCAACACACCTCAAACACGTATACGTACGCAATACAAATGCAGCCTCTAATGAAGTTATCCAACAAGGAATAGCCAATACGAGGGCAAACCCATGGAAAATCAGGGAACATCACCTGCAAACCTAGAGGAAGACATCCTTTTTAAGTTCAAGTCCTAATGCAAAGGAAGACTATAATCAACATTCAAGGTGGGAGGAGCATGACCAATGTGACACCCCCTAAAGGCATTGAAGAATACTCCAATGTGAAGGAAAAGGCAAGGCACTCTAAGTGCCACAACACTCCAAGAAGATACAGCCCGGTCAGACCCCCACACCCCCATGCACGAGCAAAGAGCATGGATCAGATTGAATAGTCTGAAACACGCCTACGAGATTAACAACTCAAGACACCATTCTATGAGAGAGCTGTTCAACCTACACAAGGAAAGGGGGGAAAAATTCACAAGCACCCCTAGGATACAGACACCGCCACATCCTAGTTATCAAGAGAATGAAATCCACCCCCACCCACCCAAAGCAAAAGCTCTTCCACCCAACTTCAAAAGACACATCCGACAAAGGCATCATTCAAACCATGCCTATAACTGAAACAAGCAAGCATGAGAAAGAGTAAATCCTACAAAGGACACTCATCGCATTCAAAGAAGCAGACAAGGGAGCCCCGAGCATAAGGGGTACCCAACCAAGAAAATGAACGAGGGGCCTTCAACGGCCAAATATGAAAGGCGGTGTGACCACCAAGCAACTTGGGGGGCACCAAACGAATAAGTGCTTGGTAGTCCACCTAAGTATAAAAGAAGAGATTAGAGGCAGAAGATCACAATAACATGCGATACCACTTCTCCTAGAAGAGGTCACATAGAGGAAAGCATCCTCAACTCCCTATATGAACTCGTCCTAAGTTGGCAACACACAAACATCGCCCTCGAAAGGTGATTTCCCACATTGAAGAAAAAGCGTGGTAACAGGCAATATCGTAGAAGGAGAAGTCAAGTAAAGACTCGAAAAGCATACCAAAAATGCACCATACATGAGAAGGGACACAAGATAAGGTAATATTATGAGCCCTCCGGGAGCCGATCCCGCGAACACATTCGACGCCCCCAAGAGCGTATCTTGAGAGTAGTTCTAAAACTACGAACCCTGTGCCCTCCGGGAGCCTATCCCGCGAACAGATTTGACGCCCCCAAGAGCGTATCTTGAGAGTAGTTTTTATACTACGATCTTCGACGCCCCCAAGAGCGTATCTTGAGAGTAGTGTTCATACTACGACCTTCGACGCCCCCAAGAGCGTATCTTGAGAGTAGTTTATACACTACGACCTTCGACGCACCAAGAGCGTATCTTGAGAGTGGTTTCCAAAAACTACGAACTTCGACGCCCCCAGGAGCGTATCTTGAGAGTAGTATTCATACTACAACCTTCGACGCCCCCAAGAGCGTATCTTGAGAGTAGTTATTACACTACGAACTTCGACGCACCAAGAGCGTATCTTGAGAGTGGTTTCCAAAAACTACGAATTCGACGCCCCCAGGAGCGTATCTTGAGGTAGATTTGCAACCTACCAGATTCGACGCCCCCAAGAGCGTATCTTGAGGTAGAAAAAACACTACCAGTTCGACGCCCCCAAGAGCGTATCTTGAGGTAGATTTCAAACTACCAGTTCGACGCCCACCAGGAGCGTATCTTTGGTCTAACCTGAGCCCTCCGGGAGCCTATCCTGTGAAACGTTAAGTGCCGTCCGAGAGCCTGTCTCGTGAACAGTTTGACACCCGTCAAGAAGGTATCGGTGGACTAACCTGCGCCCTCCGGGAGCCTATCCTGTGAAACGTTAAGTGCCGTCCGAGAGCCTGTCTCGTGAACAGTTTGACACCCGTCAAGAAGGTATCGGTGGACTAACCTGTGCCCTCCGGGAGCCTATCCTGTGAAACGTTAAGTGCCGTCCGAGAGCCTGTCTCGTGAAAAGATTTCGACGCCCACCAAGAGCGTATCTTTGGTCTAACAGTACAACGTATACCGTGTAAGGGGTATCAGAAGAGATCATCATACCATGTTTAAGAGGGTACCATGCTTAGAAGGATACCATGCTCAGAAGGATACCATAAGAAAGAAATTTCTAAGTAAAGTAATGTGAAGAACAAGTAATGTTTTTTCTTGATGAGATAGCAGGTATGATGTGAAGGAAAGCACAAAAGAAAGAAAAAGAAAGGAAAGCATATTCAAAGGAGAAGTCCATGACCAAAGGATCATATACAGAAGCACAAGAGGTTATCATGAAAAGTAACGAGCTATCCTACCATCCATATCACAAGTCAAGAGAAGTATCCAAAGGAACCCAACCACACCAAGAAGGATAGCAAAACGCGAAATCCAAAGTTCAAGGCTCCCAAAGTAAACTCGACCCATCAAGAAGAAGAATTGCCTTACAGGTCGCACAAAGCAACCTTCGATAAACGTTATTGTCTTGCATGTCGCCCTCGCGTGACCTATGGTCGTATCAGACTTGAACATCGTCAAGCACAACTCATGAAGGAGACATTTAAAGAGCATAAAGGATACAACATCCGACAAGACGAGACATCGGGACCTAACCCAACAAACATAGCCTAAACATAAGGCAGCTATAGCAATAAAGGCTCTCCAACGAGAAAGGAATACTAAAGCACAACACCATACATCATGATGTGGCTATCATGTCCACATACCCTGAAGTGGCTATCATGTCCACATACCCTGAAGTGGCTATCATGTCCACATATCTTGAAGTGGCTATCATGTCCACATATCCTGAAGTGGCTATCATGTCCACATATCTTGAAGTGGCTATCATGTCCACATATCCTGAAATGGCTATCATGTCCACACACTACAGAAGGGCTATCACTCCGACACATCACGAAGTACCTATCACGTCCACATATCCCGAAGTGATTATCATGGCAGCACATCATAAAACATCTGTCAAAGACATGCATTGTAAAGACACCATCCCGACAACGAACATCAAAAGGCTACGCCTAGCCTTAGGAGGAGGTTCAAGAAAAAGGGAAAAACAACACCATTCATACGCTCATCAAAGGTATGGACTTATATGAAGACAACCTCCATATCTCACGAAATCAACCATGAAGCAAAGAATCACGACAAGCACTATTGAGGGCATATAACAAAACGATCCCCACAACGATCACAACTACAATACTAGTAGAGGCTAACTCAGGAGCAGTCTCCACCAAACTCCAAAGCAAGAATTTGCTATCTTAATCAGAGCCAGGGCAAGAGAGGGGAACCTCAATGTAAGATGATGATCACACCCGTCACCAAAAGAAAAATCTTCAACACAGGGGTTAATAACATAACCCATAGGAAAGACAAAGACACCTTCAAAAGTCGTCAAATCCATATGAAGATGAAATAAACTTGAGACTCGGCCCCTCGGCTAGGGGGCAGGGGATAGAGAAGAGACATCAAGACCTATGATCACCCCATCGCCAGTCACAGGTTGTTTCTTTTTGTCAAGCAAAGGGGGTGCCTCTTCAACCACTACCTCCTTACCATGGGAGGGAGTCAGCAAGGGGGCACTTGAAGGAGAGCCTCTCGCGGTTTCTTTCTCCTCGGCAGCCGAGGGCCCGACCTCAGAGTCAGGTTTCCGCGCCTTGGATTTAGATTGACTTGAACTCTCACCCACCACAAGAACCATTCGGTAACCAAGGAAGAACGCTCTAACAACAAAAAGGAAGCAGCATGAGAACAATCATAAGTATATCACAAAGAAAAAAGAAGGGAAAAAGAACGTACTGGAAGCATTAGCAGTCACCCCTGACTTAGAAAATTTCTTGGTCTGATAAGCAGAACTAGAGGGTCCTTCCCTCTCATCTGATTCAACGGTCTCCCTGTCTGAAGAAGAAAGCTTCCCAAAAGTGAGTCATCTATATGAGCAACCAACGCAAAGATCGACCCTTACTCATGGAGGGGCGAGATACGCCTACTACGGGGGCAACCTTAACACCAAGGGAAGAGGGCGAACTTTTAGTTTCCCCAAATGGAGGAACGCTCCAGCACATCCGAAGGAAGGGTCAACCCTTAACACATGTCAATAGACCCCTTCGCTCGCGGCGGTAAGAAGAAAGCTTGTAAGCTTTTTCACCCTCACTTTTATGGGGAACAAATTGCAGGGTAAAGGTCAAGAGCTATACACACGCTCCAACGAATGAAGGAAAAATGATACACATGCCGAAGGTCGAGGTTAATGGACAATGCTCATGCTAGTACAAGGGAGGCGGAACGTTATGTCCCATTGAGTGGCAGAGTCCCCACCCTCAGGTAAAGAAGAGGTCTATGCTCTCACCTTTGCATTTATGCTCATATTCATGATAACATCTACAGGTACATCAATGTCTTCACTCATGCTTATACTCACAACCCATCCATACATACATACATGTTCATGCTTGCACTCATATGCATGCCCACGTACACACTCCCATGTGTTCAAACATTTAGACGTCCATGCACATGGCCGCCATATATTCATGCATACATTCATGACTACAATCGCATCATGTCTCTACTCACTCCCATCCTTATGTTCCTACTTGCATGTATGCTAGTACACATCCTCATGTTCATGATATGTCCATGTTCACTCCTAGTTAACATCCTATAGGCATATTTTCTAGTATCCCATACTTAGAAAAAATTTTGGGCCAAAATTAAATTTTTCTCCACTTAGGCAAATCACGGCATGAAATTGAAGCATGAATCACTTAGATGTATCAGTATTGCATTCCTATGCAAGCATGTATTTTTTGAGTATACGCCTGTAGCAAAGATAGATTTATTACTCCCACCTCAGACGGACGCGTGCTTAGGCACACGTTCGTGCTACTCTGACGTTTACAATTCCTCTATCTCATAAGGCAGGGGGCAGAGTCAGAGGCACGCATCCATGGGTAAGTAAGCATTCAGACGAAAGGTAAAACCCCAGTTTCAAATTGCGCGTGTCATACCATCCTAAAATAGAGTCAATCAAGGGTCAGGCCATTGGTTGACTCGGGGGCATGTGATGGATATACGCCCAATTTGAACCCGTTGACTTCCGATTCGTTTCATTTTTATCACCCCGTTAATGATTGTAAATCGAAACTTCAACCCGAACCCTTCGCGAAAACACCAACGGCTCGGACGAGGCCGAAGCGCCCGTCCGGCCGAGTCAGACTCACCTAGGTGAGGTTGGGTGGCCACACCCGACCTCCCCTAGGGGAGATCGGGTCAGCCAACCCGATCTCCCCTAGGGGAGATCGGGTGGACCAACCCGATCTCTCCTAGGAGAGATCGGGTTGGCCGACCCGATCTCTCCTAGGAGAGATCGGGTTGGCCGACCCGATCTCTCCTAGGAGAGATCGGGTCGGCCAACCCGATCTCTCCTAGGAGAGATCGGGTCGGCCAACCCGATCTCCCCTAGGGGGGATGGGGTTGGCCAACCCCATCCTCCCTAGGAGGGGTTGGGTGCCCTCACCCAACCCCTACCCTTGGGGGTCAGATTTCTCCTCCCCCCAAGGGCCCCGGCACCATTTTCGGACTCCCACCCTCGATTCACTCCGCCTACCTTCTCCGTATCCTGAGGTCTTAATTATGTGCTTAAAGGATAATTAATTGTGTTTAAAGGCTAACGATGTCATTAAGCCACCTTAATGACACCGTTGCCTATAAATACCCCACCTTCACAACTCATTTGATCATCTTGGCCATTTGCACAATTTTGCTCTGACATCTCTCTAGCTTTATCTCTCTAAAACCGTACTGACTTAGGCATCGGAGAGGGTTCATCAGGCACCACCCCCCCCCCCCTCTATGCCTGGTATTGCCCCTCTTGCAGGGTAGCAAGGAGAAGAGAGCCAAGGAAGTAGAAGAGCATAGAGCAGTAGGACAAGCCTCAGGAGGTCAGAAGGAGAGAAGGAAAGGAGGTCAGAAGGAGAGAAGGAAAGGAGGTCAGAAGGAGAGAAGGAAAGGAGGTCAGAAGGAGAGAAGGAAAGGAGGTCAGAAGGAGAGAAGAGAATGACATATATCAGAACGACTACCCCAAGGGAGCAGAAGGGCATGTATCAGAATGACTAGTCCTAGGAACAGTGAACCCGACATTTCATTAGTGGGAGATAAATTCTAGATTGACGACCCGTTGACCTAGACTTTATAACCTAACAGATAACAGTCCTTTGGGCAAGCCTTATTCAGGTCGCGGAAATCCATACACATTCGCCATTTGCCGTTAGTCTTCTTCACCAGCACTGGATTAGCAACCCAGGTCTGGAATCGGAGCTCTTTAATAAACCCAGCATCGAGCAACCTGCCCACCTCCTGCTGGATCGCGATCTTCTTGTCTGTGCCCATCGGACGCCTTTTCTGCGTGTTAGGCTTGATCGCGGGATCTATCTTCAGCTCGTGTACGATCACATCGGGGCTGATTCCTGGCATATCGCTCGGGGACCAGGCAAATAGCTCCTTGAACTCCTTCAATACTTCAATCAATTTCTGGGCTGTCTCCTCAGTCAGAGCAGACCCGATTTTCACCTTCCTCTGGGGCCGTCGATCTCGAATTCTTTCAGATCTTCTACGGGGGCGGGACGCCCAAACTCCTCTCTAGGATCTGTGTTTGTCTGGAGGACAGTCATGGCTTCTCGCCTCCTCCTTCGGGTGGCATTAACATAACATTTTCGAGAAGCTACCTGATCACCCTTGACTTCTCCGACTCCGTGGTCGGTTGGGAACTTCATCTTCTGGTGTACTGTCGAGGCAACCGCCATCAGAAGGTTGATGGTGGTTCTCCCGATAATCGCGTTGTAAGTCCCCGCGGAATCAACTACTACGAACTCCACGTTCCTCCTTTCTGATTTCCACCCACTACCGAACTCTACTGGTAAGGTGATTACGCCTAGCGGATAGGAGGTAGAGCCCGAGAACCCGACCATCGGGAAGTTCGCCTCCTTCAGATCTTTCTTCGTTTTCCCCATAGCCTCCAGTGCGTCCATGAATAGAATGTCGGAGGAGCTCCCTCCGTCGATTAGAATTCGCTTCATTTCGAACGCGTCTACATCCAAGGTTACCACCAAGGCGTCGTCGTGCGGAGTTTCCACGCCTATGAGATCTTCCGATGAAAAGGAGATTACCATTTCTTCTTTCAAGGTCCAGGATCGGGACCTCTTACCCAGCACTACCGCCGTAGGGATTCTAGAGGCGTAAACCTCTCGGGCGGATGAAGTATCACCTCCAGCAGCAAACCCTCCATGAATCACATTGATAGTGCCCCGTCTCTCCTTGCGAGCACCGGATGACTCTGGGTCGGTTCTCTTCTTCTTTGGGGACCGATCGCGGGATCGGGAACGGGACCGCGATCGGGACCGAGAGCGGGATCGACACCGCTTATCCCCGACAAATTCCTTGAGCTTCCCCTTTTGGATCAGCTTTTCGATCTCCTTCTTCAGTTCCCGACAGTGGTTGGTGTCGTGACCATTTGCGCGGTGAAATCGGCAGTAGCGATCCGTGCGAGATCCCAAGAATTCTCCATCCTTTATTGGGGGGTACCTGGAGATACCTTGTCGTTCCATGACCGTCAGCACTTCCGCCATGGAGCAGTTGAGAGGGATATCGAGATCCTCCCGCTTATCCTTCCTTGAAGAACGCCTATCGTCCCTTCGATCAGGACGGCCTCGAATCCGACTACTTTCGGGTTTACCCTTTGACTTACGATCGTCGAAAGGTTTGACCGACTGCTTCCCTTTGTTTGACTTTGGGGGCTCCAACTCTCCTGCGGCTATCTTCGACTCCTGGACGTCGATTTGCCGTTTCACCCTCTTCTGTAGTGCCTCCATATTCCACACAGCTTTCTCAGCCACGCTGTGCATCAGGTCGGAACCATAGGGGGCCGTTAAGTTCCGAATGAAGGTACGAATGGTCTCACCTTCCGAGATCTCTTCATCAATCTCTGCCACACTGGCAGTGTACCGCTGGTAATAGTGTGCCAGCGATTCGTCGGGCCTCTGTACTACTTGGGTCAGGGATCTCACACTCTTCAACTGACGTCTACGACCCTGGTACTGCTGAATGAATCGGTCGTGCATATCCGCCCAGCAAGTGATGCAGCCTGGGGGCAGACTGAAGAACCAGGTCAGGGCTCTTTCTCCAAGTGTGTTCGGGAACAACGTACACACTATGTCTTCATTCGGGGCTCTTCCCAGACACGCCATGAGGTGCTTCTGGACATGACGAACTGGATCTCCTTCGCCATCGTACTCCTTTATCGTGGGGATACCTAGCCCAGGCGGGGCTAGGGTGTCGATGAGTCGGGGGACGAAGGGATGAGTGGATCGATCCCTCAGCTCCGACACCAGCGGCTTCTGTTCTCCCATGCAGATGTTCACGATCTTTACCACCTGGTCGGGGGTAATGGGACCATTCAGGGGAATGGTTCTGTGCTGTACTGGACCTGGCCCATCAACCACGAACCTCTCTGGCTGAGTGGACACCCTACTCCTGTCATGACCTCGGGGCGGAGCTTCCTGAACATTCCGAACCTCTGCTGGTGGGGCCACTTCTTCCAACGGGGGCATCTCCTCCTGCCTCCTCGCGGCCTCCCTCCGGTCTAAGAGAGCCTCCACGGCTGCCAAAAACCTAGGCATGGCTTCTGGCACAGCCCTTGTCAGGTCCGTGGCTGGGGGAGCCTCCTGCCCCCTATTGCCCTGGTGCTGAGCAGCAATATCTTTGGGACCTTCATTGTGCCCCCCTGTCTGGGAGAGCTCAGCGGGGTGACGGGAACCACCGGATTGTCCCTGTCTTCTGTGCTTGCCAGCCGCCATCGATCGAGTAGAAGGCATATCAGCTTTTTGTTTGCTTCCCACAGACGGCGCCATTGTTGGATCACGGTGGAACTCCGGCACGGACTTTGACGGCAATCCTAGCTCCTTCGCTCCACGCAATCCTGCAAGAGGGGATAGACCGGGCGGTGACCCAGAATCCCTCTCCGATGTTTAAATGAGTGCCTAGTACGAACTGACAAGCAATAATCTCAAAGGGTATGTCATTCAACGTAAATGTTCTGAGGTGACCTCTTGCCTTTTTATAGGGGAAGAGATGCCTCAGGTACCTGGTGAACCGTTGGGGGTGGTTAGCCCGTATCCCGCGTATCTCGGATGTGATCCGGCCTATCTAGGCCATGATCTCGCTAATCTCGGCCACGCCCCGCGTATCTCGGCCACGCTCCGTGTATCTTAACCACGTTCCGCGTATCTCGGCCACGCCCCGCGTATCCTAGCCTTATCCTCTGGTAACGAGTCCCGACTCCGTCGGGGACTCCAGAGTTATCTCCTTGTGTCACCACTCGGGGCCCTTCGTCATCGTGACAGGGCCAATCGTTCTCAGGGATTCGTCATCGGGGCCTACTTAAAGGCTTCACATCGGGAGCTTCCAGCTCAGCTGTCGGGATCGACTCTGTCGGGACCTTTCATCATCGGGTTCCCTTCATCGGGACCTTTCTCCTAGGTCATCTTGACCTCCATTTTGGGCCTGGTGGGCCTGTTTACCGTTTCCTCACCGTTAAAGGGCCTGACGGCTGTAGTCGAACCCATCATTTAGTACTGAATTCCCTCTGATTCCATCTTCTTTTCACTAATAACTTGTTGGACACCCTTCAACATTTAAGCCACTTACTTCTTCTAACCTGTTAATCTTCTTGAAACACAACTTTTGTTTGGTATCAATCTGTTGTGCTACCCATGATGGTCTGTCTCAGGGATGCGACGGTGGCCTACAAAGCTGAAGTTGTTGACTTGCAGAAAAAACTTGTATATCTGCTGTCTTAGTTTGACTTGATGACCTCACAAGCTTCTTCTCTGATTCAAGGGAGACGAGCCCGAGTTGCTGCTACATCTATAGTGAATGGACATCTCACAGCAATCGATGATAGTCTTTCTGCAATAAATTTACAGGTAAAACATGGATACACACTTTCTTAATATTTCATCAAACGGACTTGTTGTCTATGTGATAACAGTTGAGAATAAACAGATAATCCTCTAAGCTAGCTGCTATAGTTCAAATCTGGCTGAATTTTTCCTATCTATCTATCTATCTATCTATCTATCTAGATGAACTCTCTTCTTGGAAACATTTCTTCAACAGCACAGGAATTGTCTCATTATCATTCTGGTGATGCTAATCTTATCTTTTGTACCATTATTTGATACTAGAAACTTATACCTACTAAGTACTACTAAATTGAGATTTTGCATGTACAGAAGATGGTATTTACCTAGCTTACTCGGACTTCCATCCTTACTTGCTTGAAGATTCAGCTTGTATAAAGGAGCTAAAGCAATGGTTTTCCAAGCATCAGGACACGGTAGGGGAAACGAAGCAGTGTTTTCTCTATTGCAGCTATTACTATCTTTCTTGACTGTGATTGGAGAATAGTCAATGCTTAAATTGCTAAGTGAGAAATTATCTTAGTACATGAAATAACTAATAAATTCTGTTTTTTTTTTTTCTCAAAATTATGTTACTTGAATATATAATGAGTACAATAGCTAGATATGGAAAAAACTAAACTAGGAAAACAATAATTACAGAATATACAAAGATTATGCTCCTATATTTAACACTCCTCCTCAATTTGGAGCATATATATCGAACATGCCCAACTTGTCACATATAGTATTAATCGAAGCTTTGCGGAGAGGTTTGGTTAGAATGTCTGCAAGCTGGTGATCTGTCCGAACGTGAATGAGTTGGATACATGGGGGATGAGTGTATGTTCCCGTGACGAGATCTCGAATCAGGTGACAATCCACCCTAATATGCTTGGTCCTCTCGTGGAAGACTTGATTCTTGGCAATATGCATGGCGGATTGGTTGTCACAATGTAACCTCCAAATCGTCAGAGAAAATACCCAACTCGTTGATTAAACGCTTCGTCCAGACTAACTCGCAAGCTGTGATGGCCAATGCACGATATTCTGACTCTGCACTAGATCGAGATAAAATGGTTTGCTTCTTACTCTTCCATGATATAAGGTTACCACCGAAGAAGACGCAATATCCAGTAGTTGACCTACGACTAGTAGGACAACCAGCCCAATCGGCATCAGTGAACGCTGCGATCCTGTTATGTCCCTGGTCAGAATATACGAGTAATTTTACTGGAGATCCTTTGAGATATCTAAGGATCCGAATAGCTGCATTACAGTGTGCCGTGTGCGGAGCTGACATGAATTGACTCACTACACTTACCTTTCACTAATGTTTCGGCCGACCTATGTATTAGGGAGGCCCAATTTTGGGCCTCCCATGTCAATTGAGATTTGGCTCTAGCCCAATTACCCTAATGTGACATATACCAAGTTCATTAGGTAAACTATACATATTATGGGCTACCAATTACGGCGCCCATCACCATATGCTTACAATTCTATATCGACAAAGCAGATGTGTTGTAAATCAAACCATGAGATAGATCTTTAGCCACATAACTAATCAACCAACCATTCACTATAACATTGCGTCTATCCCACTTAAAACGCAAGTGCTCAGGCACTGAATCACGAACAAAGGACCCATCCCAACTCTCCCAGTTAACTCTCTCTCCCTCTCCCTATCTATTGAATTAGCTAGCTCAGTGCGTGCCTTTAACTACTCCAAGGTTGGTTTATTAGGTACGACCTATTCTTGCAACAAGGGAAACTACTAGAGGTAGATCCTTGTGCTCTTTAACTAATTCCCACACTGATTGATTTGAGCTGAAAATCTTATTACTTATAAGACTTGGACTTTGCTTATGACAGTATTTCCGCCTTCTCTGCTATGACATACAAGACAACCAGGAGGCAGTTTTCGGAGCTCAACAAGGCTTCAGGGATATAATGTCCACTTCTTTGTTTAGTGTTGGATCACGGTGGAACTTCGGTACGGTCTTGACGGCGATCCAAATTCCTTCACTCCACGTAATCCTGCTAGAGGGGATAGACCGGGCGGTGACCCAGAATCCCTCTCTGATGCTTAAATGAGTATCTCGTATGAACTGGTAAGCAAGAGTCTCAGTATATAATCGTATTCAATCTGAGGTAACTTCTGCCTTTTTATAGGCGAAGAGGTACCTCAGTTACCTGGCGAACCGTTGGGGTGGTTAGCCCATATTCCGCTTATCTCGGCCACTATCCCGCCTATCTCGGGCATAATCTCGCCTATCTTGGCCACACTCCGCGTATCTCGGCCACGATCCCGCCTATCTAGGCCATGATCTCGCTTATCTCGGTCACGCTCCGCGTATCTCGGCCTCAACGTCTGATAGCAAGTCCCGACTAATATCGGGGACTCCAGAGTTATCTCGTTGTGTCACCGCTCGGGGCCCCTCGTCATCGTGACAGGGCCAATCATTCTCAGGGATTCATCATCGGGGCCTACTTAAAGGCATCTCATCGGGAGCGTTCAGCTCGCCTATCGGGACCGACTCTGTCGGGACCTTTCATCATCGGGACTCCCGCTGTCGGGACCCTTCGCCTTGGTCTTCGTTACCTCCTTTTAGGGCCCAGTGGGCCTATTCACCGTTTCCTCACCGTTAAAGGGCCTAACGGCCATAGCGAAACCCATCATTTGCCCCAAGACATGAGGGACTTTCAGTTCGTCGTGTTTTTCAACTCCCGATCTCCCGACATCGGAGTCGGGGACCTTTCTCGTGGTACTATCACTTGATACGAATCTTCTCGTTCACGTTTTTTCGATACCTTGAGGATAACCACCAAATCCGAGAAGACTCCTCGGTTCCCCAGCCATTAAATGCAGCAGATAACGAAGCGACGTCTTTGGCACCCGTGCCTGATTTTTCGCGCCTGCTTTTTCTGAAAAAGTGCTTTTCAGGCCGTTTCATCATTACGCCCGTTGCCATTCTGCACGTTTCATCTCAACGGTTCAGATTAAAACGCTTCGACTTCGACGATTTAGATCAGAATGTCCTTTCACTTGTCCTCTTCTCCTATAAAACCCTAACCCTGGGCACTGTTTCCCTTTTACTGTTTCCAAAATTCCAAAAGCTCTCTGCAACTCTGAGAACTCAAGCTCTGCGATTTCGAAGACTCAAGTGCTTCTCCGGCCTCCTGTTCTCCGACCAACTTTTCCGGCAACATCAAGTTCATCCTTCCTTCTTCGAATCATCATGTCTGGTAAGGATTTCTTCTCTGTTGCTTGTATATCTTTTCCTTCGTCTTTGCTTAATTCGTTCGTAATTTTCCGAAAACCCAATGTGCCTTTCCTTGCCGTGGCTGATTTTCAGACAGTGGATCTAGTTCCGAGGGGAGAAAGCCCTTCAATTTCGACTATGCACTCAACGAGATTTCCAGCACTGCTTACGATGAAGCTCTCCGGGAGGGATGCATCACCTCTACCTGGGAACCTCGCTTCCCATATCCTTGGCCCCGCCTCTCGAGTAACCTTGAGGTTACCCGTCCCCGGAAAGGGGAGGTATTTGTCTCTACGGGGCAAATATCGGCGGGGATTCGATTCCCCTTCTGCGGCACTCTGGTTGAGATGTGCCAACACTACAAGACGCATCCAACCACCTTCTCTCCCCATGCCATCCGCATGTGGAACGCCTTCCAGGTTCTCTGCTTCCGACAGAAATGGGTCTACAGCCTCCAGCTCTTCAGAACCTTCTACGGGATGAAGTGCAATGAGTCAGGGGTCTGTGCCTTCTACCCTAGGATTCCCAAGTGGAACAAGACGCAAATCGCGTTGTGCAACTGGACCAATGACACCTGGAAGGTTGTTAAGGGTCGGGGACTCCTGATCGACACGGAGTCCGATAACAGTGGGTGGAAGAGGAGCTACTTCTTCATCCAGAACTCCTCGATCCCGTGGCCTCGATGGGAGCTGGAAGCGGACTCTCCTCCCGCTTACCACACCTACTCCGATGACGACTTCCAGACCCTTCACCTTATCCAGCTGTACCGATGGGGGGAGTCCTATACTCCCCTCGATGCCAATTCTCTCACGGAGCGGGACCTGGTGAATGTCGGGATCCGACTCCTCGACATAGTCTCCGGGGGTCAGCTCTTCGACGGCCCCTCTAATATGGTTCCTTGGGTAACATTTCTAATCTCTGTTTCCATTTGTTTGCAGCTAAGAAGGTATCCGTGCTGACCAATCTGATCCTTAAGCAGGGGGAGACCGACGCTGTCCGCCCCGCGCGGAAGAGGAAGTCGGCCAAGAAAGCTACTGCTCCGTCGGGATCTCCCTCCGCGGAGAGGACAAAGCGGAGCCGCGTGGAGGTGGACAAACTCTTCGATGTCCAGACTGCTGAATAAGGTAAAAAGCTCCGCCTAGCTATTGAATCGTACATGAAGCTAGTTCGCAAGGAGTTGGTCCCTTCGACCATGGAGGCCCGTATCGCAGATGTCAAACGTGTCCTCCGAAGGTAAACTCCTCGTGTCCTGAAGGCGGGCTACTACAACTACCACGGGAAGGACCAATATGTTTCTCGGCGCGTCGTTTGGTGTAAGGGCCCTAACGAACTTTCTGATTATGTTTCTGAAGCCTCTCGTCCTCTAGGTGCAGGTCACTCAAGGACTCCATCGGGTGCTGGAGCTTCGGCAGGTGCACCACCTTCAGCAGGGGCACCACTTTTCGGGGCTGGAGATACCCCTACCGGCGATCAATTTCGTCGGGTGGAGAATCTGGACTCCTCCGAGGAGACTGATGAGGGTGGCTCCCTGATTCCTCGTCGGAGGGCGGGGCAGTCCCCACTGAAACCGACCTCCAAGGGGCTGCCCCCTTCCACTTCTTCACAACAGCGACAGCCGTCGCCCATCCAAGAGATGTCCATCCGTCGGATAGAGGTAAGACTTCTACTTTTCGCTCCTTCGTCAATAAGACAAGCTATTCATATGCTAACACTTCTCTTCCTTCCTTCGCAGGAGATGGGGGACATCAACCGCTGCTTCGGGTACATCTTCGCCTTCGAGGAGGCCCTGGAGCAGGAGTGGGCAAAGGGGGCTCCCGCGGTTGTAGCCAAGCTTAAGGAGGATCTCGCGGCCTCCGAGTCTTCACGGGGAAAACTGGCCAAGGAGCAGGCCATCCTCGACCGAAAGACTCGGGACCTCAAAAGCAGGTTCGTGACTTCGAGGGGCACCTGAAGCGGGAGCGGCAGGAGCGGCGGATTGCTGAGGACAAACTTGTCCTTGAGAAGAAGGCTCTAGAGGAGCAAATCGCTGAGGTTCCTGCGCAGCTGGTCGCGGCTGAGACCAAGGGCCGGGAAGATTATCGGGGGTCCGAGGACTTCCAAGCTGATGCAGTGAAGTTCTGCAACGCGGAGGTGGAGAACACCCTCTTCAACGCAGTCGAGGAACTCCATCTGGAGTATGGCGACGCCATTAACTTCGAGAAGTCTCCGTCTCTCGCTCCCTTCGCGAAGAAATACTTTGCCCTCTCGGAGGAGAGTGATGAGGGGAACACTCCCGCGGAGGCTCCAAGTGCTGATACCCCGATAATCGACCCTCCAGCAGTTGAACCCGTGGAGCCTTCTGCCACAGATCTTGTGGACCCTGCTCCCGCTGATGCCGCCGACAGGGACCAAGCCTAAACGCTTTATCTTTAGAGTCCTTGTATTTTTCCTCCTTTTGTAATCCTCGGGCCTTTAAGCCCTCATTAATATCAGACTATCTTTCCGATTTTCCGTTGCACTTCTTCCAAGCGACTTTAATTATGCTTACTTAAGGCGAAACCTCGACACTTAAGACATTTTCACACATCACTTAAGACGATTTAACCACTTGCACCACCTAAGGCGACAAAATACCGTGCACCACTTAAGGCGACTTAACCTCGTGCACCACTTAAGGCGACTTAATCTCGTGCACCACTTAAGGCGACTTAATCTCGTGCACCACTTAAGGCGACTTAATCTCGTGCACCACTTACGACGACTTTGCAACACTTAGAGTAAATCTAAGAATAATCTGATCGGAAATAACCTCCTTTATTTATTGATGGCACAAAATCTGCTTACATCGAATCAAACGATAATTAACTTACACCACTTAAGGCGATTTTACATCGGGCACCACGTAAGGCGACTTTCATCGGGCACCACTTAAGGCGACTTTCATCGGGCACAACTTAAGGCGACTTTTATCAAGCATGACATTTCTTCAAGTGTTCGCCACTGAAAGAATGCTTCAATACTCTGCCATCGAGGTCTTCCAACTTGTATGCATTCGGAGCTGGCATCCCCACGACCTTGTAAGGTCCTTCCCATTTTGGTGACATCTTGTTGATCCGATCCAAAAGGGTAAACTCATTCCGACGCCAAACTAGTTCTCCGATGAAGATTTGTCGGGACTTAACTCGCCGGTTGTAGTATCTGGCCGTCGCCAAACGCATTCGAGCCTGGACTTCATCGGCTTCCCGCCTTTTCTCCTCGAGCAAGTCCAAATCTAGACGTCTCATTTCATCATTCTTCAAAGGCTCATAATATCTCATCCGATGGGACGCCACAACTACTTCCACGGGAGCAACAGCCTCCGTGCCATAAACGAGGCCAAACGGAGTCTCCCTAGTTGATCGTTTGGGTGTCGTTCTAACAGCCCAAAGCACGTTTTCCAGCTCGTTCAGCCATTTGCCCTTCAAGGCATAGACCCTCTTCTTCAGGCCATCCATCACGATTTTGTTGGCTGATTCCACCTGGCCATTAGTCTGAGCATGATGGACAGAGGCTGTCCGATGCTCGATGTTCAACTCCTCCAGATACTCCTTCACTTGAGCCCCGTTAAACGGTGGACCATTATCGCTGATCACCACCTTAGGAATCCCGTATCTGGATACAATATGAGTCTGGAGAAACTTGACGATATGATTCCCCGTCATCTTGGCCAACGCATTAGCTTCTATCCATTTCGAAAAATAATCGCTAGCCACAAGCAAATACTTACACTGACCTTGTGCCTGCGGGAGAGGTCCCACCAAGTCGATGCCCCACTGCGCAAAGGGCCAAGCACTCCTGATGGACGTCAGATGAGCGGCCGGAGCCACGATATTCGGGGCATACCTCTGGCATGCGTCACAGGATCGGACCAACGTCGTCGCCTCCTTGCTCATCGTAGGCCAATAATAGCCCAAATTCAGCACTTTCCTCATAATGGATCGGGCCCCTTCATGACAAGCCGCGACCCCTTCGTGCACTTCCCTCAAGATTCGACTTGTGTCAGGCTCAGCCACACATTTCAAGTACGGAGTCGAGAACCAGCCCTTCTTGTATAGCTGATTGTCCAGCATCACGTAATTAACCGCGATCCGACGTATCCTGTCAGCTACCACTTCATTATCGGGGACTGCCCCCGTAGTCAGGTACGCAACTATCGGGGTCATCCAAGTGGGCTCCTCCTCCGATCCTGCTCCAATAGCACACACCTCCGACGGGTCGGTGGTCGACAAGATCACCTTCTCCAAGAAGTGCACCTTCCGATTTTCCTCTAGGGGTGCCCCCGAGGCAAATTTGCTCAAGGCATCTGCTTCCACGTTTTCCTCCCTCGGGATCGCCTCGATATCAAAGCTTTTGAAGCTCTCCTTCAAGACTTGCACCTCACGAAGGTACTTTCTCATCATCGGGCTCTTCGCCTCATATCGCCCTTGGACTTGATTCACAATCAGGCCCGCGTCACACTTCACCCTCAAGTGAGCAACTCCCATACCTTTGGCAATTTTCAGGCCTGTGATAAGAGCTTCATACTCAGCTTCGTTGTTCGTGGCCCTAAACGTTAAGGCCAAAGCATATCGAAGGGGCTCACCCCCGCCTGGTGGTATCAGTACGAACCCTGCTCCTGATCCATCTGAACTCGAGGAGCCATCCGTGTACATCTCCCAAGTATTTTCCTCATTTGGCTATTCTGATTGTTCTGCCACCTCTGGTTGCTCTGCTATCGGGACCTCCATGGTTGCCCCCTCTACAGGGCCCGCTTCTTCCAGATCGGGGGCTGTAGACTCTGCTATGAAATCCACCAACGCCTGGCCCTTAATAGCCGTTCTCGGAGCAAAGTGTATGCGAAACTCACTAAGCTCGACTGCCCATTTCACTAATCTCCCCGACGCATCAGGTCGGTTCAAAAAATGCATCAGAGGCTGATTCGTCAACACAGTAATCTCATGCGCATGGAAGTAGGGCCTCAGCTTCCGAGCAGTAATAATCAACGCAAAGAGATACTTCTCAACGGCGGGATAATTCATTTAAGATTTGGCAAACGCCTTGATTACATAATAAACAGGGACTTGATTACCCTCGACAACCTTCACTAACACAGAGCTAATGGCAAATTCAGAAATAGCCAAATATAGATAGAGCGGCTCGCCTGGGATCGGTTTCGCCAACCGCGGGAGGGTGCGAATGTGCTGCTTGAGTGCCTGGAACGCCTCTTCACACTTGGCAGTCCACTCAAACTTCTTGTTGGCTCTCAATACTTCAAAATCGGCATGGATCGGTCGCTTGCCTTAGACAGGAAGCGGTTCATTGCAGCCAGTCGGCCATTCAGCACTTGCACCTCCCGATGATTTGTCGGAGACTGCATCTCCTCGATCGCCCTCAGCTTCTCGAGGTTCACCTCAACTCCTCTTTGACTCACCATAAAGCCCAGAAACTTCCCCGGGTGGACTCTGAAGGCGCACTTGGTCGGATTCAAGCGAACCTGATGAAGCCTCATCCGCTCAAACGCCGTGGCTAGGTTGTGCACATGATCCTCAGCTTGTCGGGACTTCACCAGCATATCGTCCACGTAAGCCTCCATGGTTTTCCCCTGCATATCTCCGAACAGCTTGTTCACCATCCGCTGGTAGGTTGCCCCGGCATTGATCAATCCGAAAGGCATGACATCGTAATGATAAATGTCACTATCGGCATAAAAGGCAGTGTGGGGAGCATCTTCTTTAGTCATCTTGATCTGATTATAGCCCGAGTACGCATTCATGAAGCTCAGCAACTCATGTCCCGACGTGGCATCCACCAACTGGTCGATTCTCGGGAGCGGGTAACAGTCCTTCGGGCAAGCCTTATTCAGATCCCGGAAATCAACACACATCCGCCATTTCCCATTGCTCTTCTTCACCAGCACCGGGTTAGCGACCCAAGTCTGGAATCGGAGCTCCTTGATAAACCCAGCATCGAGCAGCCTGCCCACCTCCTGCTGGATCGCGATCCTCTTGCCCGCGCCCATCGGACGCCTTTTCTGTGCGATAGGCTTGATCGCGGGATCAATCTTCAATTCGTGCACGATCACGTCGGGGCTGATTCCTGGCATGTCACTCGGGGACCAGGCAAACAGCTCCTTGAACTGCTTCAGCAGCTCAATCAATTCTTGGGCCCTCTCGTCAGACAGGGCGGACCCGATTTTCACCTTCCTCTGAGGTCCGTCAATGTCGACCTCCTTCAAATCCTCCATGGGGGCGGGACGCCCAAACTCCTCTCTAGGATCGGCATCGGTCTGGAGGATAGTCATGGCCTCCCGTCTCTTCCGTCGGGTGGCATTAACATAGCATCTCCTGGAAGCCACCTGGTCGCCCTAAACCTCCCCGACCCCGTGGTCAGACGGGAAATTCATCTTCTGGTGCAAAATCGAGGCAACTGCCATCAGGGGGTTGATGGCGGTTCTCCCGATAATCGCGTTGTAAGTCCCCGCGGACTCAACCACCACAAAATCCACATTTCTCCTCTCCACCTTCCACCCGCTACCAAACTCCACTGGTAAGGTGATCATTCCCAGCGGATAGGAGGTAATGCCAGAGAAGCCAACCATCGGGAAGGTCATCTCCTTGAGATCCTTCTTCGTTTTCCCCATGGCTTCCAGCGCATCCATAAACAGAATGTCGGAGGAGCTCCCTCCGTCGATCAGAATTCGTTTCATCTCGTACCCATCCACGTCCAGGGTCACGACCAAAGCGTCATCATGTGGAGTCTCCACTCCTATCAGGTCCTCCGCGGAAAAGGAAATCACCATCTCTTCCTTCGCGGTCCAGGATCGGGACCTCTTGCCTAGTACCACAGCAGTAGAAATTCTGGAGGCATAGACCTCCCGGGAGGCTGTGGTGTCACCTCCTGCGGCAAATCCCCCGTGAATCACATTGATGGTGCCCCGCTTCTCCTTACGGGCACCAGAAGACTCTGGCTCAGACTTCTTCTTCTTCGGAGACCGATCGCGGGATCGGGAACGAGACCGCGATCGAGATCGAGAGCGGGACCGACACCGCTTTTCAGCCACAAACTCCTTGAGCTTCCCCTTCTGGATCAGCTTCTCGATCTCCTTCTTCAACTCCCGACAATGGTTAGTGTCGTGACCGCTGGCGCGGTGGAACCGACAGTAACGATCGGTGCAGGATCCCATAAACTCTCCTTCCTTCTTCGGGGGGTACCTAGAGATACCCTGTCGATCCATGACCGCTAACACCTCCGCCATGGAGGTATTCAGAGGGATGTTATAGTCCTCCCGCTTATCCTTCCTCGGGGGACGCATTTCCTCCCTTCGATCAGAACGACCTCGAGTCCGACTGCCCTCAGACTTATCCTTCCGCTTATGGTCGTCCACTAGCTGCCGGGGGCTCGAGCTCTCCGGCAGCTATTTTCGACTCTTGCATGTCGATTTGCTGCTTCACCCTCTTCTGGAGTGCCTCCATATTCCACACAGCTTTCTCAGCCACGCTGTGCATCAGGTCGGAACCGTAGGGGACTGTCAGGTTCAGAAGGAAGGTACGGATGGTCTCACCCTCAGATATCTCTTCATCAATCTCCGCCACGCTGGCAGTGTATCGCTGGTAATAGTGTGCCAGCGACTCGTCGGGCCTTTGCACCACTTGGGCCAAGGACCTCACACTCTTCAGAAGACACCGACGACCTTGATACTTCTGAATGAAATGGTCATGCATGTCGGCCCAGCAGGTGATGCACCCTGGGGGCAGGCTGAAGAACCAGGTCAGGGCCCTCTCACCCAGCGTGTTCGGGAACAGCACACACACGATATCGTCGTTCGGGGCTCTGCCCAAACATGTCATGAGGTGCATCTGGACATGACGAACTGGATCTCCTTCGCCATCATACTCCTTCACTGTGGGGATACCCAGCCCTGGCGGGGTGAGGGTGTCTATTAGTCGTGGAACGAAGGGAGGGGTGGATCGATCCCTCAGTTCTGACATCATCGACTTCTGCTCCCCCAGGCAGATGTTCACGATCTTTACCACCTGATCGGGGGTGATGGGACCATTGAGGGGAATGGTCCTGTGCTGCACTGGTCCTGGCCCGTCGACCACAAATCGCTCTGATTGAGCGGGCTCCTTACCCTTATCCTGGCTTCTGGGTTGGGCCTCCTGCACATTCTGAACCTCCGCTGGTGGAGGCACCTCCTCCTGCCTCCTGGCAGCCTCTCTTCGCTCTAAGAGAGCCTCCACAGCCGCCAAAAACATTGGCATGGCATCAGCCACAGCCTTCGTCAGATCCGCGTTTGGAGGAGCCTCTTCCTCCCTATTCTCTTGGTGTTGAGCAACATCTTCAGGGACTTCGTTGTGCCCCCCTGTCCGGGAGACCTCAGCAGGGAGATTCTGGTCCTCAGCACGCTCCGGTGGCGAATTCAGAGTCGTCCCAGCAGGATGACGGGAACCACCAGATTGTCCTTGCCTCCTCTGCTTACCAGCCGCCATTGAACGAGTAGAAGTCATGCTAGCTTTTTGTCACGCTTCCCACAGACGGCGCCAATGTTGGATCACGGTGGAACTCCGGTACGGTCTTGACGGCGATCCGAGCTCCTTCGCTCCACGTAATCCTGCAAGAGGGGATAGACCGGGCGGTGACCCAGAATCCCTCTCCGATGCTTAAATGAGTATCTCGTATGAACTGGTAAGCAAGAGTCTCCGTATATAATCGTATTCAATCTGAGGTAACTTCTGCCTTTTTATAGGCGAAGAGGTACCTCAGTTACCTGGCGAACCATTGGGGTGGTTAGCCCATATTCCGCTTATCTCGGCCACGATCCCGCCTATCTCGGGCATAATCTCGACTATCTCGGCCACGCTCCGCATATCTCGGCCACGATCCCGCCTATCTAGGCCATGATCTCGCTTATCTCGGCCACGCTCCGTGTATCTCGTTTACAACAGTAATGATAACATTTACAACAAAAAACAGATCATGTTGGGGGGGGGGGTAAAAAAAAAAGTGCGGTCTTGCTCTACAAGTTAGGTTCCACTGATAGGTTCCCGACAAGGTGGTTTCCTCCCCCCTAAAAAGGGATCACAAGACCTTCACAAGCAAGTGGAGTTTTTCCGAGTCGTACCAGCGGCACTGCCGCTCCGGTCGTAGAGTACTAAACCTCCGGGGTTCCTAGTTGCCCTGGGTTTTAGGCATTTTGGATATTACACTAAAGTGGTGTGTGCGAATTCAAACAGTGCCACAAAAAAGAAAACGTTAGTTAATAACTCTAAAAATATGTACCTGGCACAAAAAAAATAAAGTTAGAATGGTGAAGATAATAAAATACAAAAACTCAAAAAGCATGACAATAAGCGAATATAATGAGCCCGAACCCTCAAGGGTCCCCAGTAGAGTCGCCAAATTGTCATACCCTAAAAATCCGACCTAAGGCGATATACGTTTTTCAAAACGTATATCGCCTTAGGTCGGATTTTTAGGGTCTGACAGAGATTATATTTTGACATATAAAAATATTTTTAAAAATAGAAAAAAAATAACTTTAATTATGTTAAAGTATCACGAATACATGAGTATTAGTAGTATTGGGAGTCTTAGATAATTCATGATTTACTATAGAAATGAGTATTAACTAATACCTCATGTATTTTTTTTTATTGGTAGTTAATACAAATACCAAAGAAAAACAAAGTATTAATGAATACATGTATTAGTATATCCCAATATATGCAATCAAACATTCCCTTAGGGTATAGTAGTTTATGGTTTAGAGTATAGAAAAATGATAGCTGTTCCGAATTCTAGGATCCGCCATGTTCCGATTCAGTCAGGTTATATAAATACCCTAAATGATTGTAAAATTTACAGCTAGTGCCACTAAGGAACATTCGGAACAACTCGGATTGTGATTTTCGGAATATGTATCACGGTTGTTAGAGTATATTGATTTAAGGTTTAGTTATTCATGTTATAGTGGTTTATGGTTTATGGTATAATGATTTATAGTTTAGGACGAGCTCGAGCTCGTGTTGGGTTGTTTAGTATGTCAAGTCGAGCCCAAACTTGATAATACGTGCGAGTCTAATCAAGTTTTATAATATACATAGTTTATCCGAGTCCTTATCAAGTCGAGCTCAATTATTCTATAGTGATGTATAATGAGCTTTTGAGTCAAGTCGAGTAGTCATGAGAAATGTTAACTTATTGTGATGCATAATGAGATTAATAGTCGAGTCGAGACGAGTTCGATTATGTCGAGTTTGGATGCGAGTCGAGTTTTTAAAATTTAAGCTCTGGCCAATTTCGAGATTGGTACTTTGTAATCAAATCGAGTTTGAAAGATACTCGACTCGGCTCGTTTACACCCCTAGCGGAGTGTTATCGAATATAATTATCCAAACTATTTATTTATTACATATTAATATGCATATATATGAATAAAGTATTTTTAATCAATATACTTGACACATTATATATATATATATAAAACATTCAACAATACATATTTCTCTGATATTTCTACATTATTATAATAATTATTATATTGTATTAGAATATATATATATATATATATATATATATTGTAGTATATAATAATAAGGTAATTTTTTAATTTATTAAACAATTATTTATATTTTTAAAGAAAAAATAATGTTAATTGTTAAGTTTAATAAAGTTGTAAATTTGATTTAAGGGTAGTTTAGGATTTATAAAATATTTTAAGGGTAAAAACGAAATATAAAAATATGGCAAAAGTGTTTTTCTCAGAAAGTGGCTTTTAGAAAGCACCACCCCATCTGCTTTAAAAAAATGACTTTCACAAAGCAGTGCTTTGAAAAATAAACATTTTGAACATGTGTTACCAAGAGCTCCAGCTTTCGCCCAAAGTGCTTTTAAGTGCAAAAACACTTTGTGAATACACTGCCTAACACACCTTAAATATCTTTGACTTAGGGGTATGATGACTATAAATGTACATTTTTGGGTCAATGAAACTTGGTGATTTTAAATATCTATTTTAGAGGCAAATATGATGAATCAAAATATCCATTTCAAGGACAAATTTGTGAGTTTAAATGTGCATTTATGTTGGCCAAAAAAAATGTGCATTTAAATAAAGCTTACATCCATACGTGTAGAATATATTTTATCAGCTTTCAGCTAAATTTCTGTCTAGCTTAGCGGTGGCATGTCGTTCGTCAGATAATCAAGTAGGTCACGGGTTCGGAACTGTGAACAATCACTTTTATTTTCATAATTGTTTGCCTCGTGTCTAATTCGAATTAAATGTCGTGTCAAATAAAAATCATTTTACAAATTACACACGAACTAGGTACGTGGCTTTTATCTGTGTCAGAATCGTGTTAAAGGTCGTGTCAATTTGACACGAGGCAGTATACCTTGTCAAAGTCCGTGTTAACTTAAAGCTCGTGTCAAATTCGAATACAATGTCGTGTCAATTTGACACAAGGAACTGCCCCGTGTCAAAGTTCATGTTAATTGACTATGTTTACTAGTAGTGTGATGTTGACATGACGTAACATTTAAATTGGCGCAATCCATTCTTGTTCACCAGTATTTCAAATGTCGTAATAGGTAAAGACTCCGTGAAAATATCTGCTAAATAATCACTAGAACAAATTTGACGGATGGTAACGTCACGTTTCTTCTAAACATCATGAGTACAGCAGTGTGTTCCGCCATGTCTCATTTGATGTAACATTCTTCAACTGGAGCTACATAACCTGCATTATCCTCATATAAACAACATTTCATGATATAACTTGCAAGTTGCATAGCCAGCTGATTTAGGACATGATTCAATCCGATAATAAACTCATGTTATTCATCCCTCGAAGATATATAAATATTTTCTTAATTTCATTCAAATTTTCCTGTGTTTGAGAAGAACTAAAACTTGCTTATAACCAATAATATCATGTCCAACGTAATTAGCAAGATAAAATAGAGCTCATGTAGCATTATATAAGGTACTTCTGGACCATTGTGTTCTTCATAAATCTCACGAGAACGAAAACTATATTTTTCCACATCTAACAATCTTATAACTCAATATATGAGGTTTATCCATGTCAAATATTTTTAAGACGTTTTTTTTTATCGGACAATAATATTTATCAATCAATATTCTAAGTACTCGATCTTCAGGCCGATCCAAACCTTTGTCCTTTCAATATATTTTTCTGAATTTAACATCATCCATAAATTGATTGTATTTAAAAACTCTTCAGTAGTTTCAATATCTTTAAATTCTCCCCCTCACGTGATGCTCATTTCGGCTATAGCGTGATCAATTCAACTTATCAAAATATCAGTTTTCTTGATTCGCATAATAGCAGTCTGATACAACATAGCTCAAATGAGCTATACAATGTGGAAAAGATAACATAATCAGCCTACATTATTTCAAATGGTACGATAACTTTACTATCCAACATTCTTGGAAAAAAATTTCATGGTAGCATTTTTAATCCTTCTGGGATTTTCACTTTAGTTTTGCTATCAAATTAGCCACCCAAATAGGCTATAAGTAATTCATATCATGAGACGCATAAAAAACTGTCAACCTAATAATGTATTTGAAGGTGATTGCTCCACTAAATGAGCCATATAATAATTTCTTGCATATATTATTTGTAACACAGGCTGTGCGTATATATCTTACGACACAATTTATTTACGCAAAAATTATTTTTATCCACTGAGTTTCACCTTCTGCATTTTTCATACTAATACTTGCATCTTTTCAAATTTTGGCCAATCATAATGATTATTTAACATTTTGAGCTCAAGATCCTCATCTTGTTTTATGTTTTCACTCGTGAATAATATTCAAAACTGTTGTCGACAACTTGGTATTCTCGGTTCCATAAATTCTCATTAATAACATAATTCATCGAGATCTCTTCATCATAATTATTTTCAGGTACCTGAACCACTTCAGGGGTTCCATATTTAGTTATGTCTTTATTTCTTTTGGGAAATCTCCTCTATAATAAGACCATATTTCTTTTTTCTTTCAAAAATTTATTTGGAACCATTATCACACGCTTCAGGCGTGAGTTATTTTTTATTATAATATGCCATGCCAGGACATTTCAAATTGGAGCATTTGCACCTGTTACTTGACTTATGACTTTCTGGGTCTCATATAGTCACTTAATAGGCAATATTTGAAAATATTTATCTCTTTGAACTTCAGGTTCATATTATCATTGTGCGATGATCTAAATGAGATAATAACATTTTTTTTTTTGCGGGCTATCTCTTTTCTACCAACTGCCTCTTTTCCGCCAACTGCTTTCCTAATGTTGGGAAAAATTGTTCAACAATGACAATCAGCAACTCTTACTTTAAATATATATCAGTCATTGTTCTCAATTAATTGTTTATACCCAACATATTTTCTCAACATTCCAGACCCAGTTTTGTGCATTATGGTGGAGCAATTCAAACATATATCGTACATCATAAAATTCATATATGAAAAATTTGTGTATTGACCAAAGTTGGTTGTAATGGGGAGAACTATGATTTAACATTGGCTTGATGCGCAGTTATATCACAGCTTTCATAATATCATGCATTTATACGCAATTTGCTCTCATTGGTAGCATGTTAGCTATATATTTGGAGGCTCACTTTAAATTTCATGCTAAACTACAAATATAGACACCAATTGTCTGATAAATATAAGCTTTCAATATCATCATCGTCATTCTTTACTCATAACATTGAAACTTTTTATCTTGTATGATAAATGCACATGCGACCTTATTGTAGATGCATCTTTTAAAATAATATCGTGGTCCTCATGGCAGGTGAACAGACCCATATTCACATTTATACTTTCCATAAACAAGGGGATTTTATCCCGAACTTAGCTGATGATGATCAAATAATGAATTTTCTTTGAGAGCAAGTATCGTAATGATTTATAGAGAATCTCTAGGTTCTTCCAAATAATGTATGCGCATCTTAAGTGATCCGGAATGGTCTGTAACCGGTCACGCCAAATATAATATTATATGGGTAAAGCTTCTGGTTTACCTCTTCGCATCAGTAAACTTCTGGTTTACTGAGATATTTAATCAATCATGCAAATATTGGCGGTAAACTTCTTATTTACATGATTATATTTGTTTCATATTTCCGTAAGAGATATGTCATGTATCTCTTGTAACATAATCTGCATATTATTTTATTCATCTTCATCATAATGATGATTGCGGAGTAATCACAATTTTAATAATAAAAATAAATGAGCAAAGTATATGAAAGCATAAATAAAAGTAATGTATAAAGCGTAATAATATAATTTTATATAAATGCTTGTAATTCATGATCTATAGAAGATAGTTGAGAGGGGGCTGAATCATGTGTATAACAATCAAGAGTGTATAATGAATCAAGCCAAGTATTTACAAGTTAGGAGTCTACTATATATAGGTGAGTGATCCTAACTAACTAGTCAACCTATACAAATCTATACAAGTCAACTATGCAAGTGTGTATATACAAACTATACAAGTGCATATACACAATGGAAGTGATGCCCAACATGATGCCATGATGGTGCCGTGATGATGCCTATCCCGGTGCATGATGATGCATGTCATGTTGCCTATCCCGGTGATGGCACCGTGCAATGCATCAAGTCGTGGTGCCTGTCCTGATGCCCGGTCATTATGTAATGCACCATGATGACGCCTAACCTTGATGCTTTCACTAGGAGACATGGTGCTTCAGCATGGTGCCTTGCACCATGTACATGAGGAATCATGTATACTCCTATATTCCCCCACCTTTTCCTTCTTCTTCCCTTTTGAGAAAGACAAGGAAAATTGAGAGTAGACGATTTGTTGATGAAGAAATCCGAACTTGGTGATGAAGAAGCACAGGTACCTTTAAACCCGATCACAAGTAACACAACTTAGTGACGAAGAAACCACAAGGCTTCACACTACTTCTCCAATCCCAAGAAACCAAGGTACATTTAAACCCGGTAAAAAAAAAGAGCCAAGGGTAAACCCGTTCAAAATGAGCCAAGGAAATTTCAAAACCCGCTCAAATGATCCATGAGAAATTTAAAACCCGCTCCAAAATACACTAAGGTATGAAAACCCGGTCTTCACAAAAACGGCCCCCGAAAATCCAACTTCGGAAACAGGCCCCCAAACTTGAGAAATGTCTTCAAAACAACCCCAAAATATGTTAGGATCTTCATGATTCTTATTCGTAGCTCAAAATCTTTAAAGATCTTTTGTTCATAATTTAAGATCTTTGAGATCTTCAATCTCGTTAATTCATAGTCTCATATATTCAGGATCTTCAGGATCCTTAATTCTTTTCCTGATCTTTTAGGATCTTCAGATCATTTATTCATAACGATCTCTTAGAATCTTCAGGATCCATTATTTATAAATAATTCATGATATACATGATTTTTTTTCTTATAAAAGAAGATCTTTATTTCATAAGTTGGATTCTCTTGATCATTTTCTCATACATTTTAGAATCTTCTGGATTCTAAAAGTAGCAATTCTTAAGCTTCTTAATATAATTCTTGATCTTTTGGATCATATTGTAATCAAATGTAATGAGTATAAACATATATGTATATAATAAATAAAATGCAGTGCAAGAAATAAAAAGGTAACTGTAAATGCGGAAATTAAAAATAAATATGAATTTTCATAATCTTGATTTTCAGGATCGTAATATCGGATCTTCGGGATACGATTTTCATAAAGAATGCATTTTTCATATTCACATTATCCTAGCATTAATCATAATATATGCAAGGAGCTTTACTTTTCACATAGGCCACTTTGCCTAGTGTCATCGCGCTTCATATGATCAAATTTTGCGCTGCATAATATCATTACTTTTCTACAAGCGTCACTGCGCGTATCAATGGACATTGCATTCTTTATTTGTAAGATGCATCATCGTTATTTATCGATATCATGATGATGCTAACAATTTTATCTCTTTTAAAGTCATCCATGTCCACGAGCATGGTAATTATAACGGACATATGTACTCTATGGAGTTATTATAATTACTCACATCAACAATTGGTGAGGATATCATCACTATAAACACAAACTGCAACACTCACTTCAGGGAGTGGAGTATATTTTCAATATAATCATATATTGCAACACTCTCAGCAGGGAGCGAAGCACATCTAGTAGACAATGCATATTTTTTTTTTCATCAGTTACATGTGATATCAAAGATCAAGCAAATATGTGCTAGGTCACACTATTTTTTCATGATGATTCATGTGCTATTATACTCACTTCTGAGAGCGTAATATATTGATGCTTATAACGATTTGTGTATGTTATTAAAATATTGATTATAATAACAAATAATCAATGAATATAATATTAGTGACCAAATATATTAAAAAAAAAAATTTCTGAGTTAATATCAATTGTAACTAATTCGAAATCGATTAAAATAGCTATGTTGTATGTTCAGTTAATCATTTGTGACAAATAGTTTTTAACAGAATTTGAAACAAATTATTCAGTTTAACGCATATATCAATTTAATAATATAATAATAGGTATACTCATCTGTTTTACTTGAGGAGGTAATCGCATTCGTCTTTCAATTCCAGCCATGATCTGTGTGGAGCAGTGTCGTGCATCTAGATCAGTGTGATTTGTTCATCCTCTCGCGGGGAAACTGATCGATTAATTAAGTCAACATATCCACATAATTCAACCTCAGTCAAATGGGGGCCGCTGGTTTCCATCGTTCGCCAGAGCAATCAAGCCGCTTGAGGACTAACTTCTAAAACACCATTAATAGGGTTCTGATTTCGTCGGAAACTGTAACAAGAAAGATATTTGATGGCTCAACGGACCCCTGAAACCGAAACCTACTTATTAAATTCTGAAACATAAAAAGGTTCAGACTAAGATAATTGATTGAATTGAGAAAATTAAGTGGAATAATCAACAACCAAGCCAAGGGGTCGGCTAGCGTTTAAGAATCAATTATTCAATTACAAAATAGTAGAAAGAGGGTAGCGGGATCAATATATATGTTGAGCTTAATATGTATATTAGGGAATATAAGCTGAAGAAGAAAGATGTAGCGAAGTGAGGGATTGATCTTTATTGTCTTCATCGGAAAAATTATGAGTCTGAGGGTGGTGAGGCCTGCATGTGAACATATATTATTATATTCTTCAATAAACTTGCAAGTAGTAAAGTAATTGAGTAATTAAGTAATGAAGCAATGTTCAGATGAAGTGGTGTCCAGTTGATTTCTTAATGCGTGACTTCTCCATGGACGATTGTATAAACACACAAACGCAGTGAACAAACACTCAGACGTAGCTAATATATATATATATATATATGAGTCAAATCGTGCTGATAAAGTGTTTTGAAACTAGAAAGTTAATAGAATAGAGAACTTGAGGATGATCTTATTATCACATATATGGGCCCTTATATAAGGATTTCATAGACTTTGAGATGAAGTAAAATCAATACAAGGAAAGTCCAAATAAGGAATGTGATATATACACATAATATTGAACATCCATATAATATATTCATAACAATACTATTATTATTATCACTAATTTTATATTAACTCATATATAATCTATATTGAGTGAATTCCCAAAATATGTTCATTTGCCAAACTTATTTCCAAACTAGGCTTCTTTAGAAACTAATTCACAAACTAGGTTTTTCTATTTTTTTAATCAGATATATTTTTTACTTTACATCTCAAACTTTATATTTTGTTACAATTGACCCTAAACCGAAATAATACAAGAAATATATTATAAAAATTGAAAAAATAAGGTAACTATATATAAAAGTTAAAAACTAAAAAATAATAAATTATTAATTGTGAAAAAATTGTAAAAATAAATTATGTTCAAGATATAAATTGTAAAAAAATAAATTGTGATATAAAATGTAAAGAAACTAATTACTCGTGGTTTTTTTAAGTATGAAAATATTAAAATGAAAGCGTAGATAAACCCTGAGTAAAACATGTTAAATTTATAAAATTAGTGACTGAAAAAAACAGATAAACTAATTTAAATTTGAAAAATTAATAGAATAAATGTAAGAATAAATTTCAGTTTGTATATTTTCTTATTCATACTCTTAATGAATAGTTTTTATATCATTATATGTTGTTTTGTTTGCCAATATAAAGTTGTTTAAAAAATTATTCATTTTTATATGTAAATTTTATCCTTTAATTTCACATATTTTTAAGAATTAAAATCTACAAAAAAAAATGTTTGTTTGATTATTTTTTAATGTGTATTTTTATCATTTCATTAATTAATTATTTTTTATTTCAATTTTTATGTTTTTCATATATTTAATCTTCTTAATTTTCACTTTTTTCTTGTATTATATTACGATCGAGGGTTAATTTGTAACATAATGTAAACTTTAGGATGCAAAGTAAATAATAGATATTATTAAAAATATGAAGAGACCTATTTTGCAAGGTAGTTTCTGAACAAGAATAGTTTGAGAATTAGTTTAGAAAAGTAACCTAGTTTGGTCATTCACTCTTATTATATAGAGTTTTGACAAATATTGTTAGTGAAAATATTTATACATTTTTGTGAGTTTTTATATTAATTAGTATATTGCAGCATTTGAAATATAATGAAGAATAGCAAAGTGATGTATGATTTTTTGGATAGCGTATTTGTTATTATTTTTTAAGTGGACGTGGTAGTTTACATAAAATAAAGTAGTAATTATTCAATAATATGCAATAAGGTTGATGGAACACGTGCGTCGAGGTTCGCCTTATGAAGGTGTTCTCGAGCCTTGTTCCGTAATCGCCCTCGTACTTTGCTCCTTTCCTTGAAAACCTACACAAATGATTGCGCCGGAGGAGGAGGTGTTTCCGGCGAACCCTCTCTGATGCTTAAGTAAGTGCTCGATTTTAGAGAGAGAAAATCTAGAGAGAAGTCAGATCTTCAATGTTTCAATCACCACAAATGAAGAATGTGAGGTCCTATTTATAGGGATTGAGGGTTTGGCCACGAGGGGCCCACAAATATGTCGTGGGTTCAGCAAAATATTCCATACAAGATAGTGAAAATGGGGATGCCCGCAGGTCGGATATACGTACGTCGGGTGTGCGTACGTTGAGGGTGTGTCACCCCGACGTAGGGGGCCGACTGCCGGAGCGTGTCGGCCTTGTTGGATATACGCCCAAGCTATTATAATTTGGACCCGATAATTGGGCCATGATCGATTATAATTCGAAACCTGGAAAACAGACACACAAGGCCCAACACTTAGGCTAAAAAATAATCCGAGTGGCGAAACCCACTCGGAAGGCCCTGAGGGAAAAAGCCCCTCAGGGATGACCCGAGCAGGGAACCCTTGCTCGGGGTAACCCGTGCAAGGTTACCTTGCTCGGGTAACCCGTGCAAGGTCACCTTGCTCGGGTAACCCAAGCAAGGTAACCTCGCTCGGGTAACCCGTGCAAGACCTTGGGGATACCTATCCCCCCTCCATTCGGATGAGTTCCAATTGTCCGGACCCCTACCCCCGGACGATATTTCACCCGGGGCTCTCCCTCGCAGGCCATTTCCCAACACTTAAGAATGTTAAGATCATTCACGGTCGAACCGAGGTCAAATGCACCATATTTACGGTCAAGGCCAACTTATATTACGAAACTGCCACAACCGGACCAGGAAAACACTGGAACTGGGGCTGTTCAACAGGAAATCTATAAATAGAGACCTCCTCTCCTCATTTGAAGGTTAGCTATCACTCTCTCTAAAAGCCCATTTATCTCTCTAAAGCTTATACTTACTTAAGTATCGGAGTGGGCTTACCGGGAACCCCCCCCCCCCCCCCCCCCAGTGCCTATTTTCAGGTATCCAAGGAGAAGAAAGCGAGAATACGGAAAGGAGAAGCCCACGAAGCGGGAACACGGGAAGAAGAAGCCCAAGAAGAAGGAGAAAACTAAAGGAGAAGTCCACGAAGGAGACTCGTGTGCAAACATTTGGCGTCGTCCGCAGGATTCGAACAAAAAGCAAGTAGCCTACTACCTGCGCTCGATGGTAGAAAATAAGAAGCAAGTTGGGGGGACAAGTAAGCATGTACCCGAATGAGGAGGGAAGCAAATACCTGCAGGAGGAGGCAGGCAGGCAGGCTCCAGTAGTAAGCCAACATGCAACCATTGAAAGAGGACGTGAAGAAGTAAGGAATGAAGAATATCCACTCCCTGAGGAACAACATTCCTCAACGAACGCCCACCCAGAGCCAACAGTAAACCAGCCACAACCCCAACCACCATGACAAGCAAGAAAAAACCCTCAGACATACAACATCAGACCCGAACTAATGGCAGTCATGGAGGACATGCTAGATAGAGGGGAGCGTCTTAGGGAAAACCTAAGGTTGGAGCAGCTAAGGTACCAGGTATCACCTCTAAGATCAATGTGGGGGACACTAGAGGTGGCAATTTCTGACACGACACGAATACACGAGCTGTATCTGAGCTGTTTTTTCACATCTTTGACACGACACGACACGGTCCGTGTCTAAACAACTCTCTGACACAAATATACACGACTATAAGCATGTCCGTGTAGCTCAGAGCTGCATGTCCACGATTAATACACGAATATACATGATTTCACGGCTAAACACGCATGGACACTATTTGAAATTTAATATTTACTTATATTGACCTCATCATTTTCAATATGCAATTAAATTAATATATATTTCAGGGATGACAAAAAAACCAATCCGACCGGACCGTTTAGAACTGGACATTTCAGACCCGTTCCAAACAAACAAGGTTTCAAGTGGAGAACCTAACCAAGAACCGTTAGTATACTTCTTTGGAACCGGTCTTGAACTGGACCGAACTGGTTTTGGACTGGACCAGAATGACTTTGGATTTGATTTTTTTTTTAAAGTTTAGTGTAAGTTTATATATAAAAATCCGTTCCAAACAAACAAGGTTTTCAAGTGGAGAACCTAACCAAGAACCGTTAGTATACTTCTTTGGAACCGGTCTTGAACTGGACCGAACTGGTTTTGGACTGGACCAAAATGACTTTGGATTTGATTTTTATTTTTAAAGTTTAGTGTAAGTTTATATATAAAAATTGGAAGAGCCAGTTTGGATCGAGTTGGACTATTTTTAACAAAATAGTCCAGAATCGGTCTCGAACCAGACCATTTTTTCTCTCTTATATCTTAGCCAATACAAAATTTGTACCGGACCGGACTTGACCGGAACTGTTTAAACAAGTTCTGATCCGGGCCAGAACCAGTACGGGCCGGACCGGTTCCATGCCCATCCCTAATATTTTTACATTATTACCCATATTCACTGCACCACGTACCCGCAACATTTATACTAATTAAAAATAAAAAAATGATGAATTTATTTATCAATAAATGATGCTGGTTCATTATGGATCATTTCGTAATATTTGTAAAAAAAATGGCCAAATGCGTAATATTAGCATTATTGATTTTCCTGAGATATCACTTATCATGTCACACGCATGTCATACAGACACGACATTATAATTTGATGACACGAACACGATACGACACGAAAATAGGATGAACACGTTTTGACACGCCGCGAGTAGACACGTGTGTCACTAGCAACAAGACACGAATTGACACGACACGATCCGATTGCCACCCCTAGGGGACACCAACAGGCATACAACCATTCTTACAATCAGCAATACCAAGAAAGGGGATACCCTCAGCAGAGGAATGTCAAGTACCTGGCGAACAATGCCCAAGGGTAAGTTAGACCCCACAATGGCCAAGGGTATGCTGGACCCCAGAATGGATAAGGGTATGTTGGACCCCAGAATGACCAAGGGTATGCTGGACCCCAGAATGAAAGGCAACAGAACATGGCCACAATGACCCTCATGAAGGAAGAGATCGAGGACTTAATAGCCAAGAAGATAAATGATTCGAAGGGAAGAGCAATGCAGAAGCTAAGGGATAGAGCCTCACATCCTTTAATACAGGAGCTCATCCATGTAATGGTCCCATCGAATGTCACGCCGCGTCAAATTTCTGATTATGTTGGGAAAATAGATCTGATACAACACATTCAAAAGCATGAATCATCGCTTCTAGGAAGAACCTCGATTGGGGATCACTATGCAATGTTATTTCCCTCAACTCTCGCAGGGAACGCTTCATACTGGTTTTCAGTCTACCCCAAGCATCAATTGCCTCATGGGCAGATCTGAAGGACAAGTTCATCTAGCAATACCTGGGGGAGAGACAACTCTTGAAGGGTGACTCAGCTCTAGACGATGTAAGGCAAGGATATGAAGAATCTCTGGCAAGCTACTACACAAGATTCAACCAGAGCATCTCCGACATCGCGACAGAGCTATCAGAGGGGGAGATAGTGCGTGCTTTCGTAAGGAATTGGGGACACCAGGGGGCACCACTGGCTGACAATGTGGAGTTGCTACCAATTAACTCATTGGAGGAGCTGGCGGAAAGAGTTAAGGCATATATCGATTTGGAGCGTTTGTGATCAAATCGGAAAAAGGGATATGAAGCCCCTACACCTAACAACAACAAGCCAGGAAAAGGAAAGTCGTAACAGCCACAACAGGCACAACATCCACCTAGTAGGCAGGCATGGACGCCACAAGGAGGAGCAAGGGCCAACGAGCAAGCAAGACCCCAAGGCATCCACAACATTTTTTTCACCCCCTCACAAGGGAGGCCTCAGTAATCCTGCAGGTAATGAAGAGGCTCAACTAGTGGACTCCCCCAACTTAGAAAAAAAAAGGGAAGAATGGGAAACAATATGGAGCAGTGGTGTGAGTACTACGATGTCAACGGGCACCAAAATGACAATTGCTTCCACCTGCAGCGTGATATAGAGAATCTCATCCAGGAAGGCATGCTGAAGAGCTTTGTGAAAGATGAAAGAAAACGAGAAAGAAGTCCCTAGACAAGACACACCGCGAAAGGAAAGGGAAAGGAAAATATGGAGGACTACCTTCCCCCACCAAACAGAAAAAGGAACTATCAATGTCATCCATGGTGGCATGGCAGCGGGGGGAGAGACCTCCAACTCAAGAGAGGTGTATGTGGCACAAGTAAACGAGATGCCTCCATTTGGAAAACGCCAAAGGCCAGTCGAGAACATGAAGATAACCTTCTTAGACGAAGACCTAAAGTATATGCTATACCCACACGATGATAAATTGGTTATCACAATGGACATTGTTGGCTACGACGTAAAAAGAATGTTAGTAGACGGGGGCAGCTCCACAGACATCCTTCACATCGACGTCAAGTGACCACATCTTTGGAAACCGGTTGGGTTTGACTAAGGGTATGAGCGATGGGGATGGTCAAGTACACCCGTAATTCTCCGACTCTTGTATTCACTAGGTGGCCACCAGCGTGATATTAGTTGAAGGTTGTGAATACTTGTACGGATGCCTTGAAGGAGTATTCCTAAGTGGGAACTAGGCAATTGGAGAATGACATTTGACCTAAGATACAGCACACCTCTTTATTATCTTTCCACATGTTTGTTGGATCACGGTGGAACTCCGGTACGGACTTTGACGGCAATCCTAGCTCCTTTGCTCCACGCAATCCTGCAAGATGGGATAGACCGGGCGGTGACCCAGAATCCCTCTCCGATGCTTAAATGAGTCTCTCGTATGACTGGCAAGCAACAATCTCAAAAATATATCGAACTTAACGTCACCGATCTGAGGTGACCTCCTGCCCTTTTATAGGCAAAGAGATACCTCAGGTACCTGGCGAACCGTTAGGGGTGGTTAGCCCGTATCCCGCATATCTCGGACATGATCTCGCGTATCTTAGCCATGCCCCGCGTATCTCGGCCACGCTCCGTGTATCTTAATCCACGTTCCGCGTATCTCGGCCACGCCCCGCATATCTTGGCTTTATCCTCTGATAACGAGTCCCGACTCCCGTCGGGGACTCCAGAGTTATCTCGTTGTGTCACCGCTCGGGGCCCCTCGTCATCGTGACAGGGCCAATAATTCTCAGGGATTCGTCATCGGGGCCTACTTAAAGGCTTCTCATCGGGAGCTTCCAGCTCCACTGTCGGGACCGACTCTGTCGGGACTCCCTTCGTCGGGACCCTTCTCCTGGATCATCTTGACCTTTATTTGGAGCCTGGTGGGCCTGTTTTCCGTTTCCTCGTCATTAAAGGGCCTGACGGCTGTAGTCGAATCCATCAATGTTGATTAGACATGGGAAATCAACGTACCGAGGGCGCTACAACACTCCTAACAGATGAGTAGCACGATGCCTGTCATGTCCGCCGGTCGCACGACAAACCTCGTATGAACTATTCAGAGCAGGGACTGGATCGAAGATCAAATGTTGATGTGTTGGTCGACAACATATTAATAGGCACCCTCCCATTCCGGCGAGTAGGAGCTGTTAGCATTTTGATAATGGGCCGCCGTATTTGGGAGCCCATTAATTAGAGATCGGTACCTAAGAAATTGGGTAATGTCACATTAGGGATTTTGGGCTAGGCTAAAATCCCAACTGATATGAGATGCTCAAAATTGGGCCTCCCTTCTCTAGCTTGACCGGCCGAAATATGCTTGAGGGGAAAGTGGACTTTTGTCCACTTTGCTCCTTTTATAAATAGGGAGTGTTATGATTAATTTAGGGTTAATCAATTAATCCCTTTCTTCCTTTCTTACTTTGCTTTTTTTGATTTTGTTTCTGTTGTATTTAGCCCCGTAATCCAACATCATGCAGACAACGCCAAATGATGGGACGCGCACGTAGGAGTGCTCAAATGTCGATCCCGAACGTTGATCCTACGGGTGTTATCTTTCTTCCTTGTGATCCATTTCCTTGAGATCTTCTCGTAATTCGTCTCCTTGCAATCCTCTCGTAATCCGTCTCCTTGCTATCCTGCAAGAAGGGTAAGGCGGGGGTGGATCCGGCAAACCCTCTCTGATACTTAAATGAGTACAGTGTTTTCTAGAGAGAGAAAGTAGAGAGAAAACAGAGCTCAATTGTGCAAAAGATAATAATGTGTGGAAAAAAATATCTTGGGCTCTATTTATAGGCCTCAAGGGGATTAAACCGACTAATGACCTCAATAATCCCTAAACTTACTTTATTAATAGATAACAAAAGGTTTAAGCCATTCTAAGCATGGGAGAGTTCGTAGAGTTGTGCATGGGTCGCGTGCGCGGAGTGTCGACGAGTCCTTCAAAGATGCGGTCCAGGCGACAATCACTCGGACGTCGTGCGCACCATTCGGTCAGACGACTAGTCCGACCGAAGGAGTACTAGGATAGGACTAGTCCGATATTAGCAAGCTTGGATCAGACTAGTTACGGTCCGGGCAGACGTTTTTCCTGTCCGGGCCGTTTTTACTCGTGGGTGGCGCGTTTGTGTCAATGTTTCGATTTTCAATCGTATACGGGGTCGACGTGGCGACTAAGTCCGAACTAAAACAGGCTAAAATTTGGCATATATCCATAAGTATAATTTTTTTATCCGAAATGAAATTTTGTTACTATTATGTTTAGTTAGTTTGTTTTATTATTCATTAGTTATTCAGCAAAATCACTATACACATGAAACTTCATAATTCAACATGAAATTCCATTTACCTATAACATCACACTTTAAAAATATATATTACAGTTAAAAAAATGGGAGTAACAACTTTTTTTTTTTTTTTCAAAATTGAAGAAATGTTTTTAATTAAGTTTTATATATAACATTTAGAAAGCCATAGTTTTTTTCTATATTATTAATAAGTAATAATATAAAAACCAATACTTACATTGATATAACAACGATTTAAACATCCTCACCTTCATAAGCACATCTTCAATCAATTCATCTGCATTTATATTAGTTTTTTTTAATCATAATTATTTTACTATTAATTTAAGAATTATTTTTATATATTTTTCTTATAATTGTTTTAAAAAAATTAAGCTTTATTTTTTTAACATTAGTATAAATAGTAAAAACTTGATAATATTCATTTTCGTTTATGCTTACAATAAATATTTTCTCTCATTTTAATAATTATATTATATTTCACATTACCAGTTGATGGGTTTCGATATAGCCGTTAAGCCCATTAACGACGAGCAAACGGTGAAGTAGGCCCACTGGGCTCCAAAAGAGGCCTAGAGGGCCAATAGGAGGGGTCCCGACATATGAGCTGGACGCTCGCGATGATATGCCTTTAAGTAGGCCCCGATGATATGCCTTTAAGTAGGCCCCGATGATATGCTTTTGAATAGGCCCCGATGTTGAATCCCTAAGGATGTTGGCCCTATCCCGATGACGAGGGGCCCCGAGCGGTGACCGAAGGAGATAACTCTAGAGTCCCCGACATCTGTCGAGACTTGCCACCAGAGGATGAGGCCGAGAAACACGGCCACTATCAGCGTAGTGGGGAAGTGGCCTGAAAAGACGGAACGTGGGCAAGTGGCCGAGATAAATGGAGCGTGGGCTAACTGCCCCTGGCAGTTATCTCAACAGGTAACTGGGGTAACTCCTCCCCTATATAAAGGAAGGAGTTACCTCAGGATTGATAAGTTGACATACTGATATACTTGCCTACATCGAGATACTCATTTAAGCATCGGAGAGGGATTATGGGTCACCGCCCGGTCTATCCCTTTTTGCAGGATTACTTGGAGCGAAGGAGTTCGGACTTCCGTCAAGAACGTGCCGGAGTTCCAACCGTGACCCAACATTGGCGCCGTCTGTGGGAATCGTAACAAAAAGCAAAGATAGCTTCTACCCGATCGATGGCTGGCAAGCAAAAGAAGAGACAAGGACAATCCGGCGGCTCCCGCCATCCTGCTGGAACTCTGAATTCGGGGCCGCCGGAGCGCAGTGTTGATCGGAATGATCCTCCCCCTGCTGGTTCCCAAACAGGGGGGCATCATGAGGATCACGAGGATTCCATTCGAACCTCGTTGGAGGACAGAGAAGAGATCTCGAGGAAGGACCAAGATGCTCCAACAAAGGTGGACTTGGCGAAGGCTGTGATGGATGCCATGCCGATATTCCTAGAGACTATGGAGGCTCTCCTGGACTGAAGGGAGGCTGCCAAGAAGAAGGAGGAAGAGTTGCCTCCGCCTCCGCCAAGGGAGAATCGGGATGGGCAGGAGGCCAAACCCGAGCCCCAGGACAAGGGCAAGGAGCCCGCTCAGTCGGAGCAGTTCGTGATTGATGGGCATGGACCGGTGCAGCATAGGACCATCCCTCTTAACGGTCCTATCACCCCCGACCAGGTGGTGAAGATCGTGAACATCTGTATGGGGGACCAGAAGAAGATGATGTCGGAGCTGAGGGATCGATCCACTCATCCCTTTGTTCCCCGGTTGGTGAACACCACTGCCCCGCCAGGACTTGGTATCCTGACAATCAAGGAGTACGATGGCGAGGGAGATCCAGTTCGCCATGTTCAGAAGCATGTTATGGCTTGTCTAGGCAGAGCCCCGGATGACGATATAGTGTGCGTTCTGTTCCCAGCCACACTTGGTGAGAGGGCCCTGACGTGGTTCTTCAGCCTTCCTCCAGGGTGCATCTCTACCTGGACCCAGATGCATGATCGTTTCATCCAGCAGTACCAGGGCCGTCGACGTCTCCTGAAAAGCGCGAGGTCCCTGGCTGAGGTGGTACAGAGGCCCGATGAGTCGCTGGCGCATTATTACCAGAGGTACACTGCTAGCGTGGCCGAGATTGATGAGGAAATGTCGGAGGGAGAGACCATCAGCACCTTCATTCGGAACCTGACAGCACCATATGGTTCCGACCTGATGCACAGCATGGCTGAGAAGGCCGTGTGGAACATGGAGGCGCTGCAGAAGAGGGTGAAGCAGCAAATCGACGTACAGGAGTCAAAGATAGCTGCCGGAGAACTCGATCCTACGAAATCGAACAAGGGGAAGCATTCGTCCAAGCTGTCGGACGATCGCAGGAAGAAGGATAGACCCGAGAGTAGTCGGAGCCGAGGCCACTCTATGAATGAGAATGCTTCATTAATCAACTAGGTATTACAAAGCAAGTGTTACAATATATATACTAGGCAAAACTAGGATCACCAACTAAGGATATACAATCAACTATGAACCAGGTGCATACATAGTCTAGTGTGTATGCATTGTGTAGTTAGGTGCATGCATAGAGTGTGGAATACACTTCTATATTCTCCCATCCTTTTCTTCTTCTTTTCTTTCATGAAACACATCCTTGATCCCATAGAACTTCAATAAGGCAAGATGTTGATTCTTAACTAATGCCTTGGTGAGTAAGTCAGCCATTTGAACTTTTGAAGAAATATGATAGACACCAATCATCCCTGAGTTGATATGGTGTCTTGTGAAGTGGCAGTCAATATGCTTGGTGCGCTCATGGAACATGGGGTTTTTGGCAATCTTTAAGGCTGCCTCACTATCTGTGTGGATTGGGATTGGCAAGGTAACTTGCAATCCAAGTTCCTTGAGGATTCTGTTCACCCAAAGTGCTTCTTGAATGGCAACCCTCAAGCATCTATATTCAGCTTCAGCACTTGAAAGGGAAATGGTGTCCTGTTTCTTGACCTTCCATCCTATCATAGCTGATCCAAGCTTCACACAATATGCACTCACTGACTTTCTACTGAAAGGGAAGGCTGCCCAATCTGAGTCACAAAAGATACTCAACTTGAGAGAATTGTTGGAGGGATAGATCAAACCTTGACCTGGAGTTCCCTTGATGTATCTAACCACCCTCATTGCTGCTTCATAATGGGACTTCTTGGGCTTGTCCACAAATTGACTAAGCCTTTGAACTGAAAAACTTATGTCTGGTCTTGTCATGGTAAGATATAACAATTTACCAATGACCCTTCTATAAAAAGTGGCATCTTCCAAGAGTATGTCATCAGGATTGAAGTTGGTGGCTTTGTCATACTCATGTGTGGTGAGCTTGATGTTGAATTCCATTGGAGTTTCAGCTGGCCTAGCAGCTCCCAAGCCTGCATCCTCTATAAGCTCCATAGCATACTTCCTTTGATTGATGACAAGGCCTTGTGTTGATCTTGCAACTTCCAAGCCTAAAAAATATCTCAAGTCTCCCAAATCCTTTAATTTGAAGTGTGTTTGGAGTGTGCACTTCAATTGATTGATCAACTTGGCATTTGAACCAGTGATTAGGAGATCATCAACATAGATGAGAATGAACACCTTGACATTGCCTTGTATCTTGCTAAACAAGGAATGATCTGAGGTACATTGCTTGTAGCCAGTCTTCAATAATGTTTGGGTGAGCTTGATGTTCCATTTCCTTGATGCTTGTTTGAGCCCATATAAAGACTTGTTGAGCTTGCATACTCTCTTGGGGAATGCTTCAATGGACCTAGATGGATCAAATCCTTGAGGAATGTCCATATAAACTTCCTTAGATAGATCACCTTGGAGAAATGCATTGTTTACATCCATGTGATACAATCCCCATGATTTGGCAGCTGCCAATGCCAAGACAATCCTCACAGTGTCCATCTTGACTACAGGTGAGAATGTCTCATTGAAATCAGTACCTTCTGTTAAGTTATGAGATCTAGGTCAACGGGGGGTCGGCTTTGATCTCACTCCTTACGGGGGATGTGTGCGATCCGGTGTTCCTGAGTTGCTCTACCTTAGCCTATCTTCTTCTTTCCTTCCTTCCTTCCTTTGCTTCTTCTCTCCTTCTACCCTGCAGAAGGGGCAATACCAGACACGGAGGGGGGGGGGGTGGTGCCTGGTGAACCCTCTCCGATGCCTAAGTCAGTACTTTTCTAGAGAGATAAAGCTAGAGAGATGTCAGAGCTAAAATGTCCAAATGGCCAAGATGATCAAATGAGTTGTGAAGGTGGGGTATTTATAGGCAACGGTGTCATTAAGGTGGCTTAATGACATCGTTAGCCTTTAAACACAATTAATTAACCTTTAAGCACATAATTAAGACCTTAGGATTCGGAGGAGGTAGGCGGAGTGGACCGAGCATGGGAGTCCGAAGGTGGTGTCGGGACCCTTGGGGGGGAGAAATCCGACCTCCAAGGGTAGGGGTTGGGTGAGGGCACCCAACCCCTCCTAGGGAGGGTGGGGTTGGCCAACCCCATCCCTCCTAGGAGGGATCGGGTTGGCCGACCCGATCTCTCCTAGGAGAGATCGGGTTGGTCCACCCGATCTCCCCTAGGGGAGGTCGGGTGTGGCCACCCAACCTCACCTAGGTGAGTTCGTCTCTGCCGGACGGGCGCTTCGGCCCCGTCCGAGCCGTCGATGTTCTCGCGAAGTGTCCGGGTTGAAGTTTCGATTTGCAATCATAAATGGGACGATAAAAATACAACGGTTCGGAAGTCAACGGGTTCAAATTGGGCGTATATCCATCACATGCCCCCGAGTCAACCAATGGCCTAACCCTTGATTGACTCTATTTTAGGATGGTATGACACGCGCAATTTGAAACCGGGGTTTTACCTTCTTTGTCTGAATGCTTGCTTACCCATGGATGCGTGCCTCTGACTCTGCCCCCCTGTCTAATGAGATAGAGGAATTGTAAACGTCAGAGTAGCACGGACGTGGGCCTAGGCACGCGTCCGTCTGAGGTGGGAGTAATAAACTTATCTCTGCTACAGGTGTATATTCAAAAAATACAAACTTGCACAGGGGTGTGATACGAATGCAACTAAATGATTTATGCTTCAAATTCGTGCCGGGATTTTATCTAAGTGAGGAAAAATTAATTTTGGCCAAAAATTTTCCTAAGTATGGAATGCTCCAAAAATAAAACTAACTTGATAATTTTTCTAAGTATGGAGATATATACTTATCTATAGGTGAAAGGGATAAAAATGATGGTTTTTCCTTGGCCCTTAGATTTTACTCAAGGATAGATGGATGGTGGTGATTAAAACCCTCTAAAAAAAAACCCTATCATCTTTTAATATAGAAAGGAGTTAGAAAAATACCTCAAAGAATCACCATAGCCACCATCTTCCCTCTTCACTCACCCTTGGAGAGCAAGAAAAGTTTTGAGAGCACCCCCAAGGTTAGCGCCGGCCGAAATTTTCACCAAGGAGTAAAAATCCGGCCAGCAGCTCCGGCGGGAGGGAACCACCAGCACGGACGGAGCCGGCTAGCGGGTCGACAGCTCGAGGCGGCGGTGTGGAGGCGGCAGCTGGCTGGGACGGCAGCCCAATCAACAGCGGCGCGGAGGGACGGACAGGCGACGGTGAAGTCGCTGCCGGCGGGGACGGCTGCTGGTTCGTCGAGGGCGGTCGACAGCGAAGGGGAACGGCTCCGGCGCGACGTGCAGGGCTTTCCGGCGACGGTGGGGCGGGCAAGATCATCTCCGGCGACGGCAAGGCCTAAATTCCGGCGAGGGACTGATTTCCGGGGGTCTTCAAATCCGAAATCCGAACCCGTTTATCATATCGGGTCGGGTTTTCCGAAGGTCTACTCTTTTCCTTTCTATTATCGTGTGAAACGTTGGTTTTTGAATCGTTGATATTTGATTGCCGATGCTTGATTGCCGATGCTTGATTGCCGATGTTTAATTAAATGTGGGATTGTCGTAGATAGCCGTTGGTAGTTGTGGATTTTGGGAAAAATGTTTGCCGGTCGTCCGGATATGGTTTCTTGTCCGATTGGGCTATTCCGGTCTTGAATTTGATGTCGTACCGCCGTTGGTGTGTTAATCTTTGTTGGAGGGTATAACGGTAATTTTTTCCAAAACCCGGCCTTAGGCTCGGATAAATTATGCAACTTGGTTGTCGTTGGTTAAGTGTCGGGGTATTTCCAGTTCCTCGGAAATTTCTCTTATCTTGATATTTGTCGTGTCGTGGTAGGTACTATACTCCTGGTGGTGTCCGCGTACGCAGACTCTTCAGAGACGCCGTATTCTCCGAAGGATGAGTGAGTTCCTTTTTCTCTTCCTTTTCGGTCGCGTTACTTCCTTTTCTATTGCTAGCTTAGTATCGTGATCTTCATTGGGGTGTTAGTCGAAATTTGATTCGTGCTTTGGGGTTTCCTGCTACCTTTGCCTTAGGTCTTGCTATCCTGTCAGAGAACCATCTTACTAGGTCCGATTACAACGAACATGTTACCCTAGGAGATATCTGTCCCCTAGATGAGCCTCTGTATCCTTTTCTTCCCTCCTTGGGGAATACTCGTGAGACGGTGACGGAGCCTCCTATAGGGAAGGTCGCCGTGTACCCCTCCCAGATCCGATTCGGGCTGAGGCTGCCTTACTGTGACGAGCTTATAGAGTTGAGCAGGTTCTTCAGGATTTCTCCTGTGAACCTTGCCCCCAGTGCCCTCCGTGTTTGGGTGGGCTTCCGGGTATTGTGCCATTGGTACTCCTGGAAGTACTCTCTCGTTCTATTCCGATGTTTCTATCGGTTCCAGTACCGGACGAAGGTGGGGTTTGCGAGTTTCGTAACTCGCCATCCGACCTTCAAAGATCCCCGATTCGCCGATTTCGGGTTGAGTGGGGTCGAGTGGGATACCTCCCTCCGTTTCGTGACCCAGAGTGACAATTCGGCCAGTCACTGGGCTAAGCATTACTTCTTCATTACGGACCGATACGTCACTTGGTCGGTCTTGAATGAGGATCGGTCCGATGGTTGGCCTGCTTTTGGAGAGTTCTCTTCAGTTGATTTGAAGACTATGAAGATCATTCATGAGAGCAACAGGACTCGGTCGTACTGTCCCGTGTCCTTAGTGACTGAGACGGATCTTTACGAGGCCGGGATCAGTCTGACTCCTGACTCCGGGGGTTCGGTATGTCACTTGGTCTTTCCATCTTTATTTACCTTCTGCTCTTCCTTTGTAGGTTGGTTTCATGGAAAAACCTATAACATGCAGGGAGCCCCTGTTGATCTGAGCAAGAGGAACGCTCCTTCTAGTTCTGCTTTGAAGAAATCCCCCCTGCATGGGAAGAAGGCTGGGGCCTCTGGTATGCTTTCTCCTATTTGCTTCTTTATGGTATAACCTATGTTTTCCTTATCTTGTTTTTCTTACCTTGCTAGGGCGCTCCCCCTTGGTGACTGAGAGGGTCGTCTCCGTTGGCAGAGATTCTGGACCTTCCAAGTCCAAACCGCGGAGATCTGATTCTGAGGCCGGGGCCTCGGCTGCTAAGAGAAAGAAAGCTGTGGATCCTGCTTCGCCTACTGCTCGTCCTCCGACCCTATCTCGTGATAAGGAGATGGTGGTCGAAGAGGTGCCTTCCCTGGCTGACAAAGGGAAGCGACCTGCTGGTGGTGGTTCCCCTGCCCCCCAGCCGAGGGCACGGTCCTCAGGTATGATCTCTACCTTGTTGCTGATCTTTCTATGTTTATATTCTCCGTTGACTTGATTTGCTTGTGTAGGTGGGCCTCCGACTTTAAGTCGGAAGGATTTCGCCCGTCTCACTGATGAAGATGTTATTGGGTCTGAGTGGACTCCTTTCGCTGGTCTAAAGGAGTTCCACTTCGATAGCACCTCCTCTTTGCGGACTCCTGAGCTTGGTGTCCGCGTACTCCGTGGTGCCGTTCCCCCTGGCGATCGTGTTGCTCCGCCCAAGTCTCCTGGGGAGACTCGGCGCTTTGTTCAAGGGGTACTTTCTCGTTATGCACATGTAAGTTGTTCTTTGCTTTCCTCTTATTTCTTTCATAATGGCTATCTTTCGGTTACTCATCCCTTGTTTGAATTGTTAGGGTATATCTGACATGGTGAACATGTCCTCGCTCGTGCTCGAGTTATCTGACGAGAGGAAGACCCTTGAGGACAGCCAGGTCTCTCTCAAGGCGGAGGTCACTACTGCTGCTGAGAAGGCACGATTATCTGATTTGAGGATGCAGGAGCTCCAGGACCAGGTGTCCTTGCTTGAGACCACTGTGGGCAGTTTGCGTCGGGAAGCTGAGGTTGCAGCGTCGCTCCATTCCGAGGAGTTACGGAAGTTGGAGGCTAAGTGTCGTGCTGAGGAGAGGACTGTTGCGGTTTCTGAGTACAAGGCCTCATCTGCCTTCGCTGCCGATTATAGCGTGCGTCTCACTCAGGAGATGAACCAGTTCGGTGAGTATCTGGTTGATCACATTTACCGAATTGATCCTCAGTTCCCGTTTGGTGACCTTGGTGACTTTGGGCCATATGCCACTGGCTACGCGACTGTTCTGATGGGTCAGGCTGCCGTTGCAGACGAGCCTGCCCCTGCCCAGGTGGATGCTACACCTGTGGAGATTGGTACCTCAGACTCCTCCTCTTCATCCATTTCCGCTGGCGGTTCAGCTTCAGGGCGTGAGGGTGACTCCCCCGAAGGTTCTGACTGACGTGTTTATCTCATGCTATCCTTGTGTATATAACTACACTCCTTCTCCCCTTGTATGGGATGAGTGTCTTTTGAGATTGTGATGGTGTTTGTTGTTACTTTCCTTTGCCGCATTGTGTTGTTGACTACGTGGTTCGTTTGCCTTTACATTAGTATTTCTCATCTTTTTGTATATATCTCTTCTCATGATGTCTCCCTATGCCTTGTGTATGGCTCTTTGGGTATGGACCCTTTCCTTGGTGTGTTTCCTTTACTTATCCTTCTTTCGTGCTTTCCTTCATGTCTTACCTGCCATTTCATAAAGAAAAAACATTACTTGTTCTTCACATTACTTTACTTAGAAATTTCTTTCTCATGGTATCCTTCTGAGCATGGTATCCTTCTAAGAATGGTATCCTTCTAAGCATGGTGTGATGATCTCTTCTGATACCCCTTACACGGTATACGTTGTACTGTTAGACCAAAGATACGCTCTTGGTGGGCGTCGAAATCTTTTCACGAGACAGGCTCTCGGACGGCACTTAACGTTTCACAGGATAGGCTCCCGGAGGGCACAGGTTAGTCCACCGATACGTTCTTGACGGGTGTCAAAATCTGTTCACGAGACAGGCTCTCGGACGGCACTTAACGTTTCACAGGATAGGCTCCCGGAGGGCTCAGGTTAGACCAAAGATACGCTCCTGGTAGGCGTCGAACTGGTAGTTTGAAATCTACCTCAAGATACGCTCTTGGGGGCGTCGAACTGGTAGTGTTTTTTCTACCTCAAGATACGCTCTTGGGGGCGTCGAATCTGGTAGGTTGCAAATCTACCTCAAGATACGCTCCTGGGGGCGTCGAAATCGTAGTTTTTGGAAACCACTCTCAAGATACGCTCTTGGTGCGTCGAATTCGTAGTGTAATAACTACTCTCAAGATACGCTCTTGGGGGCGTCGAAGGTCGTAGTATGAACACTACTCTCAAGATACGCTCCTGGGGGCGTCGAAGTTCGTAGTTTTTGGAAACCACTCTCAAGATACGCTCTTGGTGCGTCGAAGGTCGTAGTGTAATAACTACTCTCAAGATACGCTCTTGGGGGCGTCGAAGGTCGTAGTATGAACACTACTCTCAAGATACGCTCTTGGGGGCGTCGAATGTCGTAGTATGAAAACTACTCTCAAGATACGCTCTTGGGGGCGTCGAATGTCGTAGTATGAAAACTACTCTCAAGATACGCTCTTGGGGGCGTCGAACCTGTCATTGACTTGAAGTCATATCTGTGTAAGGATAACTTCGTGGTTCTACCACTGCATTCACTGGAAAATACTTTTGAGTAACTACTACTCCCTTAGGAGCATTCATGTTTTTGTACACTTGGGATGCCTTGGTGCACCAAGACATCCTTTGTAGGAATGAAAGATAGTTGTAGAGTTGGAGTAACTTCGTGAGTTCTCCTTCTCCAAAGTTGTTTTTTGAAAAGCTTGTAAAGCTGAAACATGCAAAATGCTAGATATGAAACTAAGGATATGGGGTGGCCATTGTGTCTGTTGCCACGTACTCCTTGAAGCCTCCATTGTAAATTATTTCTTCCACTTCCACCTTCAACACCATGCAGTCATTGGTTTGATGACCCCAGGTCCCATGGTATTCACACCAACCCTGTGCATCTCTTCCTAGGAAGGCCTTGCCTTCCTCCCTGCATGTTGGTAGCTCTTGCTTGAGGTGCTTGTGGAAAATTTCTTCTATGCTGAGTGTGAGGGGTGTGAATGTGAAATTGACACCTCCTCCCAATGTGTCTGTTTCTCTTCCTCTTTCTGGAACTTCATCCAACTGTTCCGCCTCTTGTTCAAATGCCCTGTCCAGCTTCGTCTTGAGCTCTCTCATTGTGCTCGTCATGACCATCTCATAGAGCCCTCCATAGGCCTCGAATGAACTTGGATGCATGTTTCTGATGAATGCTCTGACTGCTTCTCCCCTTGTGATGTCCATGTTGGCACCATAATCAAAGAATCTCTGGAAATAGCTTGATATAGACTCCTGCGGCATTTGCTTGATATCATCTATGTAGCGGAAGCCTTTTAGGATGGAGTTCCTTGTCCTGTTCCCTATTATGGTGTCTGGCTGCCAAGGTATGGATGTCGCCTTCACAGCCTTGCTCCTGTGTCTCCTTGTAGGCACTGTTTGAAAAAACTGCCTGCTCAAACGGAGTGTCACTCCACTCCTCCTCCTTCTTTGCCTTTGTCTCCTTCCCCTCCTTCTTCTGTCCTGGTTGGCCCCTACCATGACTACAGCCACTGTATCTGTCCCGTGTGATCCACGTCTCATTGAGTTGACGTAGCATTGCCTTGCGGTGCGTTGATCACCCAGGACCTCTCCAACCCCGTTCTCCGTGATATACTTCAACTTCTGGTGAACAGTGGATGGCACTATTTCATATGGGTTTATGGTTGTCCTTCCTAGGATCCCATTGTAGGCTCCTAGGGTTTCAACCACCAAGAAATTGACATTTACCTTCAGCTGGGTCCATCCTTGGCCCATGGTCACTGGTAGGGTTATCATTCCCAGGGGGTAACTTGTTGCCCCTGAGAAGCCAACTAGAGGGAAGTTGACCGGTTTGATGTCTGCTTTGGTTTTCCCTATCTCTTCCAACACTCTCAGGCTTAGGAGGTCAGCTGAGCTGCCCCCATCCACCAAAATTCTCTTTACATCAAAATTGTCAATATCTAAAGTAATAACTAGAGCATCGTCATGTGGAAAGACGATGTGGCTCTTGTCCTTCTCCGAGAACTCGATCTTCACTTCTTCTCCTTCTCTTGGCCTTTTTCTCCACCTTGGCACTGAGCTTAGCTTGGATGCATAGACCTCTCTTGCGTTAGCAGTTGGGCCACCCGATGCTACTCCCCCATGTATCATATTTATGACTCCTCTTTTGTTGGGTGGAGGGTTGTAGTCTATCTTTCCCTTGCCCTTGTCCTTGTCCTTCTGTGATGGCCCTAGTTGCATACTGTTGCCCCCATGGTCTACGAATTGCTTCAGTTCTCCCCTCTGGACGATGTTGTTTATGCTTAGCTTTAGGCTAAAGCATTCATTTGTGTCGTGACCATAAGCCTCATGGTTGTCACACCATCTATCCTTGTGATTTCCTACCATTGGGGCTCTCCACCTTGCAGGGGGTGACCAAAGCTTTTGGTTCCGCATCTCTCTAAGTACGGTGGCTGGAGTGGCGTTTAGTGGGATGAACTTAATGACGTTTATTTCTCTAGCCTTTAAGGGTTCACCCATTTGGTTTCTTTGCTGTGGCGGACGCCATTCCTGCTGCCTTGCATGCTGTGGTGCCTGGGGTGGCTTTCCTTTGTTTGGCCTTTGAGTATCCTCCTTGGCTGCCTGAATTTTGGCCTTCTTGCTTGCCCTGTGCCTCTCAAGGTCAATATGCGTTTTAACTCTCCCTGCAAGCTCCTCCAAGGTGCTTGCTAGCTTTTTGGCCATCATTTCAGCCAATGTTGACCCAAAGCGACCTAAGTTTCTGATAAAGGCTCGGATTATCTCCCCTTCAGTGATGTCTCCCTGGATGTCTGCAATATTCTGGTTGAACCTAGTATAGTAGCTGGCCAGGGATTCATCGTATTCTTGTTTTACGTCATCAATGGAGCCTGTTCCCTTGAGGAGTTTCCTCTCCCCTAGGTATCTCTGCAGAAACTTAGCTTTTAGCTGCTCCCATGAGTGGATGCTCTCAGAGGGCAGGCTGAAGAACCAATGTGAGGCCACCCCTGATAGGGTGTTTGGGAAAAGGAGTTCCTTGTATCTTTCATCAGTTGTCCTCCCGAATAGAGAGGCCTCATGCTGTTGGATATGCTCTAGGGGGTCTCCCTTCCCATTGTACTTTGCAATTTGCACAGTGTGTAGGGAGTCTGGCACCCTGTTCATCTCCAGCTCCCTTGTGAAAGGGTGGTTCGTCTTGTCACTTAGACAATGAAGGCTGGGTTTCTTTGACTCATTCAATTTCCGGGTTATCATGGCTTCTATCTCCTCCGGGGTGATCATCACCTGTGCCGGAGTATAATCCCTCTGATATCCATTGTAGTTGTAGACTGGGCTTACTGGGTTCCCTTGTCCCTGCTGGTATGGACTGTAGGTGTACTCTTGATACGCCTGCTGGGGTGCTTCATAGAAGTCCTGCCTCCTTGGAGGTCTTGCTTGTCTTTCCTCCCCAAGCGGGGTGTAAGCCCTGTTGTTCTGCTGCTGCCTGGGAGGCACGAATTGTTGCCTTCCCTCTGGGGGTGGCTCCTGGTAATATCTTCTTTGCTCCTCTCGCTGCCCTGCTCGAGGGTGTGAGTAGTGTTCTTCTGTCGGGATCTGCTCCTCCTCATGAGCTTCAGTGTAAGTCCCTTGAGTGTATGCCGGCCTTGCATATGCTGTGTGGGCGCGGTTATCATCTCTTTGTGCCGGCATCCCATATGGGTACCTTTGGGGTTGCTCCTCATAATAGTATCCCTCAGGGGGTGCCGTGTTGTGGGAAGGCACTCCCTGTTGTCCTCTTGCTCTCTGTGGCCTTCTTGCCCGGGGGGTGGAGGCTGTGGAGGACTCAGCCCCAGCTGGGCGTGAAGGTCCTCCCTCCTGGTTGTTCTGTTGCTGAGGAGGTTGTGGTATTTCTTGGGGCTCTGGATGCATTGGCTGCTTCCCAGGGTTAGGCCGCCTCCCTGGGGGTATGGGTTCTCTTCTCCGCCCATTGCCCCCGGTTGGGTGTTGGGGCCTGGACACCCTACTGTTCGTCATAGCTCGTGTAATAGCCAGGCTTTCTGTTCGAAGCCCACAGACGGCGCCAAGTGTTAAGTTATGAGATCTAGGTCAACGGGGGGTCGGCTTTGATCTCACTCCTTACGGGGGATGTGTGCGATCCGGTGTTCCTGAGTTGCTCTACCTTAGCCTATCTTCTTCTTTCCTTCCTTCCTTCCTTTGCTTCTTCTCTCCTTCTACCCTGCAGAAGGGGCAATACCAGACACGGAGGGGGGGGGGGGTGGTGCCTGGTGAACCCTCTCCGATGCCTAAGTCAGTACTTTTCTAGAGAGATAAAGCTAGAGAGATGTCAGAGCTAAAATGTCCAAATGGCCAAGATGATCAAATGAGTTGTGAAGGTGGGGTATTTATAGGCAACGGTGTCATTAAGGTGGCTTAATGACATCGTTAGCCTTTAAACACAATTAATTAACCTTTAAGCACATAATTAAGACCTTAGGATTCGGAGGAGGTAGGCGGAGTGGACCGAGCATGGGAGTCCGAAGGTGGTGTCGGGACCCTTGGGGGGGAGAAATCCGACCTCCAAGGGTAGGGGTTGGGTGAGGGCACCCAACCCCTCCTAGGGAGGGTGGGGTTGGCCAACCCCATCCCTCCTAGGAGGGATCGGGTTGGTCCACCCGATCTCCCCTAGGGGAGGTCGGGTGTGGCCACCCAACCTCACCTAGGTGAGTTCGTCTCTGCCGGACGGGCGCTTCGGCCCCGTCCGAGCCGTCGATGTTCTCGCGAAGTGTCCGGGTTGAAGTTTCGATTTGCAATCATAAATGGGACGATAAAAATACAACGGTTCGGAAGTCAACGGGTTCAAATTGGGCGTATATCCATCACCTTCCACCTGATTGAATCCTTTGGCAACCAATCTTGCCTTGTATCTTTCAATAGATCCATCAGAGTTGTACTTGATTTTGAAGACCCATTTGCAACCAATTGAGGATTTTCCTTGAGGTAGGTCTACTATCTGCCATGTGTTGTTGTCTTGGAGAGCTTGTATCTCCTCTTTCATAGCCACAATCCAGTTTGGATCTTTGATGGCTTGCTTGTAATTGCTTGGTTCTTTAATCTTGTCAATGGCAGTCAAGAAACATTTGAATTGGGGGCCTAGAGTATCATAAGATATATATCTTTCCAATCCAAAAGCGGCATTGGAACTAGGCTTGTTTTGAAGAGCAGCAAGCCTTGCACTCCTCCTTATTTGTGGAGAATTTCTTTGGGCAAGTCTGAGGCTCCTTCTTATGGAAGGAGGTTGTGGGACTTCTTCTACCACTTCATCTGTTGGTTGGGGAGGTTGAGGAGAAGAAATTTGTTGAGGTGATTCATTTTGTTGTGGTGATGCACTTCCTGCTCCTTGTAATGGAACTACCTCTTCTTCTATTGATTGGGGAGGTTGTGAAGAAACATTAGGCTCAATAATGGGAGCATGGCTTGGAGTAAGTTCATCAAGGAGCATAGGCAACTCTGGTGAAGAATCAAGCATAGATGGCTTGGGTGCCAAGCAAGAAGGTATTAAGGCTTTTAGGGCCTCTTTGGACATGGCAAATGGAAAGATATCTTCATGGAAGAGTACATCTCTTGAAACATGAAAGACTGAATCAGAAATATTCATTACAAAGTATCCTTTTTGTGAAGTGGAGTGGATTACTTCATCCTTACTCGGCTGAGTGACTATTGTGAGTTCTTGGGTATTCTTCAGCATATTCTTTGATTCTATTGAAGAATTTCGTGCTTCCATTAATGGATAACTGGTTATTATCAAGTTTTTGATGATTGCCAATCATGGGTTTTGCTCATTTGGATGCGTAGTGGTACGGATTGTACTATCTACTAGCTGGATTTGTCCTATTCTTAACAGATTTGGTGTGCCAATCTTATCTATATCATCAGCTATTTCCGTGGGGTTTCTTTACCATTTCTCCTAGTGATCTCTTGGAATCAAGCTCATATCTCTTTCAACAAGCTCATTTTACTTGACTGACTTGCAAAATGGCTCATGAATCCAATGTGGATGATCCTCTCTACATACACCCATCTGACACCACTGGCCATATGCTCATACCTTTTCAGCTGCAGGGTACCTCCAACTATCATGTTTGGAGTACCTCAATCAAGGAAGGCTTGTTAGTGAAGAATAAATTGGGCTTCATTGATGGCACATTCACAAGAACAAGTGTTGGTTTGGCAGACAGGGTGAAATGGGATAGGGCCAATGCAATAGTCAAGGCTTGGTTGAGGAATTGTGTAGCCAAGGACTTGGTCACTAGTTTGATCTATAATCCCACTGCTTCTTCCATTTGGGATGACCTTAAGGTGTTTGACAAGGTGGATGGTACTCAAATCTTCCAACTGACCAGGGAGATCTACCAAACATCTCAAGGAGTTCTATCCATCACTGAATACTTTGCAAAGATGAAACAACTTTGGGATGCTCTTGCTTCAGTTGATGACTTGAATCTTCAATGTGCTGGAGACATTGCTATTGTCAATGAACACAAGGAGAAGCAAAAGTTAATGGCCTTTCTCTTAGGACTAAATGAGTCTTATGGACACATTAGGAGTAGCTTGCTCATGAGGCAACCACTTCCATCTCTTAGCATTGCCTTCTCTGTTTTAGTACAAGAAGAAAGTCAAAGGACCATTTCTGGTTCTATTGGTGATGTGGGTGAGGCAACTGCCTTATACACAAAAAAAAATTCATCTTATGGTGGAAGAGGTAATGGAAGAGGCTATGGAAGAGGAAGAAGCTATGGAAGAGGCAATGGCAATGGCAATGGCAATGGCAGGGGCAGAGGCATTCCAAATGGTCCCAATGAGAGACCTCCCCCTCCTATATGCACCTATTGTGGCAAGAGAGGCCATATAGAGGATCAATGTTATAGCAAGCATGGATATCCACAAGGTCATCCAATGTACAACCCAAATGCTCCTAAGAGGAATTGGAACTCAGCCAACATTGTTGAAGATGGTGGAAGCTCAAGTGCCACTGAGCATGTAGCAGCCAAGGACAAGAGGATTTTTCATGGCACAGCCAACAAGAGGATCCAACATGTAGCTGCTCATGATGATTACTTTGAGCATTCACCTTTGAGCTTTGAAGATGTTGAACAAGCTCATGTCAATATGGCAGGTATATCTAGTGACCCTATGGTTTGGATAGTTGACTCAGGGGCAACTAATCACATCACACATCAAATTGAGTGGTTATTTGATTTGAAGAAGTGTGACTCTGATCATCAATATGTTCATTTACCAAATGGTCACAAATGCAAAGTAACTCATATTGGTTCTTGCTCTTTCTCAAGTGGATTCACTCTGACCAACATCTTATTGGTCCCTGATTTCAAATTCAATTTGATCTCAGTTTCTAGGCTTCCTAGCCAATTGAATTGTAAGGTGATCTTTACTTCTGATCATGTGTTACTCCAGGGCCAGAGTGGCAAGTCCATGGTGATTGGGGAATGGAATAGAGGACTATACACCTTGAAGGATGTGGTGCCTTCAAGCTCAAGGAAGATTGCAGCCACTTGCTTGGGGAATAAGGAAGAGGTGTTGAGATGGCATAGGCGTTTGGGCCATGTCTCTGAGACTTACCTCAACCATTTAGATGTTTTGAATTTGAATAAATCTTATGGTTGTATCAAACAATGCACAATTTGCCCTCTTGCCAAGCAATCTAGATTTTCATTTCCAATAAGTGACTCTATTGCTTCTAAGCCTTTTGATCTTATTCACATGGACTTATGGGGTCCTTACAAAGTGCCAACCTTCAAGGACAATCAATACTTCTTGACAATAGTAGATGATTGTTCAAGAGCAACTTGGGTGTACTTAATGAAGTTCAAGAGTGACACTTTCTTGCACATCAAGAACTACCTACTCATGGTGAAGAATCAGTTTGGCACTGTTGTTAAGACCTTAAGGAGTGACAATGGCACTGAGTTCACTAACTCAGTATGCAAGGAGTTGCTTCTCCAATTTGGCATCCATCACCAAACTAGTTGTGTGCACACACCACAACAAAATGGAAGAGTGGAACGCAAGCATAGAGACATCCTAAACATTGCTAGAGCAATTAGGTTTCAAGCATCAATGCCTTTGAGACACTGGGGATATTAAATTCTAAATGCTTGTTACATACTCAATAGGCTACCCTATGAATGTCGTTGTGCTCTGATACCATATGAATGAGAATGCTTCATTAATCAACTAGGTATTACAAAGCAAGTGTTACAATATATATACTAGGCAAAACTAGGATCACCAACTAAGGCTATACAATCAACTATGAACCAGGTGCATACATAGTCTAGTGTGTATGCATTGTGTAGTTAGGTGCATGCATAGAGTGTGGAATACATTTCTATACGCTCTGATCGGAGAGAAGACAAGCGTCCCTCGAAGTCGAATAAACGGGAGGACCGTTACACTCCTCTCATTTGCTCCATGGGTGCTGTGTTGACGGTGATGGACCGACAGGGTATCGCCAGGTACCCCCCGAAGAAGGATGGAGAGTTCATGGGAGCTCGCACCGATCGTTATTGTCGTTTCCATCGCGCCAGCGGTCACGACACTAACCACTGTCGGGAGTTGAAGAAGGAGATTGAGAAGCTGATCCAGAGGGGGAAGCTCAAGGAATTTGTGGCTGGGCAACGGGGCCGATCCTGTTCCCGGTCCCTGTTGGATCACGGGCGAAGCTCCGTTACGTCCTTGACGGAAAGCTTTGGACTCCTGGGCTCCGCGTAATCCTGCAAAGAGGGGATGACCTGGGTGGTGACCCAGAATCCCTCTCCGATGCTTAAATGAGTACGTGATCAATGGGTGGTAAGCAGAAGTTCTAAGTTCGTATTAGATGATGGTTTTCTGAGGTAACTTCCTCCTTTATATAGGAGGGGAAGTTACTCAGTTACCTGTTACTGCGCCTGGCAGTTTTACCCATGATTCCGTGTATCTCGCCACGATTCCGCATATCTCGGTCGGGATTCCGTATATCTCGCCCCACGCTTCGCGTATCTTACCCGTACTCCGCGTATCTCGGGCACGCCCTGCGTATCTCGGGGGATTTATCTTTATCTCTAACCGTCTCCCACTACTCTATCTAGTAGGCAGGTTTCTCGGTCTTTATCCTCTGATCACAAGTCCCGACTCCTGTCGAAGACTCCAGAGTTGTCTCATTCTAGATCACCACCCAGGACCTTCAGTCTCTACGGGACAGGTCCAGCCTCTGCGGGGTTTTATTATCGGGGCCTTTACTAAGGCATATCGGGGCCTACTCAGAGGCTTCTCATCGGGAGCATTCAGCTCATACATCGGGACCGCTAAAGTCAGGACCCTTCGTGCTGGGCCTCTGGGCCTTCTAGGCTTTTCACGAGGCCCACTGGACCTACTCGCCGTCCATTGGCTGTTAACGGGGCTAACGATTACATCGGAACCCATTATTTGCCCCCAAGACATGGGGGACTTTTAGTTCGTCATGTCTTTTAATTCCGCTCTTCTGACCTCGTTGTCGGAGGTTTTTGTTTTTATACCTTCCAATACCACCGTTGGAGTCCTTTGTTTTCATACCTTCCGATACCACCGTCGGAGGCTTTTGTTTTCATACCTCCCGATACCGCCGTCGGAGGCTTTTGTCTTCATACCTCCCGATACCGCCGTCGGAGGCTTTTGTCTTCATACCTCCCGATACCGCCGTCGGAGGCTTTTATCTTTTACATTTCTTGATACCTCAATCGGAGGTTTTATCTTGCGCGTGGTTGTCATATGACAGAGTCTCTCACTCATGATTACTTCGGGCCCACCAGACCCCATGGGCAGTTGTCAAATCCGAGGAGACTCCTCGGTTACTGCAGCATTAAATGCTGGGATTATGAAACGATGCTTACATCAGCGTGACTGTTGCTTTCTGAAAAAGTACTCATTACGTCACCAACGTCTTTTCTGTACCGTCCCTCAGTCTTCGACGGTCAAGATTGAATCGTTTCGTCTTCAACGGTCCAGATTAAGTCCGTCCAGTTTGTCCTTCTGCTTATAAAAGCTAAGACCCTGGCACTATTCTTCTTCACCGTCTCCATTTTTGGAAGTGCATCCATTTTTGAACTCGAAGTTTCTTCTCCCCGTGTCTTTTGCTCTTCAAGTGATTCAAGACTTTACCATGTCTGGTAAGGTTTCCTTCTCTATTGTTTGCCTTCATCTTTACTTAACTTGATTGTAGTTTTCCGAATAAACCTAACATTCCTTTCAATGGCTGATTTCAGATAGTGGATCTGGTTTCGAGGGAAGGAAGCTTTTCAACTTCGACTATGCTCTGAACGAAATTTTCAGCACTGCTTATGATGCAGCTCTCCGGGAAGGATGTATCATTTCCACCAAAGAGGCCGATGCTCAAGGCCGGAAATGCATACCACAAGTTCAGAGTGAAGAGGAGCTACTTCTTCATCGGAAACTCCTCGATCCCATGATTCCGATAGTCATTCCTCCAACGGCTGACCCTGTGGAGCCTTCTGCCACCGACTTCGTGGACCCAACTCCTGTTGATGCCGCCAATAAGGACCAAGCTTAATGCTCTATATTTTTAGTCTTTGTAGTCTTTCTCCTTCGTTTTTTGTATCCGAACTCCTAGGCCTTCGAGCCTTTATATAAGGAATTTCTTTCATCTGTTTTGGTCTCGATAATTGTTTGCGCTTTATCTAAAGCGGCTTTAAACTCGTTACTCCGAACGTTCCGATGCACCATTTGAGATGGCTCCATACGTTCTTCCGACGCTTGACTCGGGACTTCATCATTTAAGGTTTCTCGTCCAATCGGGACTTCACCACTTAAGGCTTCTCGTCCAAAATCGGGACTTCACCACTTAAGGCTTCTCGTCCAAAATCGGGACTTCACAACTTAAGGCTTCTCGTCCAAAATTGGGACTTCGCCACTTAAGGCTTCTCGTCCAAAATTGGGACTTCACCATTTAAGGCTTCTCGTCCAAAATCGGGACTTCACCACTTAAGGTTTCTCGTCCCTGCCTTTCAAGGCCATTTTCACACCCCTTAGGGCTTTTACTGCGTCTCTACCGGACGGCTTAATCGTACCTTTTAATGCTTTTTGCCGCATCATATAGACGACTTACGCGGACCTGTTAAGGCTTTTTCGTACCCGTTAAGGCTTTTGGCCGCATCATATAGATGACTTACGCGGACCCATCAGAGCCTTTTCGTACCCGTTAAGGCTTTTGGCCGCATCATATAGACGACTTACGCGGACCCATCAGGGCCTTTTCGTACCTAGGCTTTTGGTTGCATCATATAGACGACTTACGTGTACCCCGTAGGGCTTTTGTCCATACCCGTTAAGGCTTTTGGCCGCGTCATATAGACGACTTACGCATACCTCGGAAGGCTTTTGTCGCATCCTTCAGGACGTCTTACTAACAGTTTAGAATAAATCTAAAAGTAATTTGATCGGAAACAACTTCTTTTATTCATAAATAACTCAAAATAGGCTTACATCGGATCTTATTGATAGACAATTTGCGCCCTTCACGGCGGCTTAATATCAAACATGATACTTCTTCAAGTGTTCGCCACTGAAGGAATGCTTCAACGTCTTGCCATCAAGGTCCTCTAGCCTGTATGCATTGGGTGCTGGCATCCCTACGTTCTTGTAAGGTCCCTCCCATTTTGGCGATAGTTTGTTGATCCGATCTTGATGAACGAACTCGTTCCTCCGCCAGACAAGTTCTCCCACGAAGAATTGTCGGGACCTGACACGCCGATTGTAATATTGGGCTGTTGCCAGACGAATTCGGGCCTGGACTTCATCAGCCTTCCATATTTTTTCCTCGAGCAAGTCTAAATCCATACGTCTCATTTCCTCGTTTGTCAGAGGCTCGTAATGTTTCGCGCGATGGGACGCCACCGCTATTTCCACGGGAGCGACTGCCTCCGTGCCATAGACCAGGCCAAACGGAGTTTCTCCTGTTGATTGCTTGGGTGTTGTTCTCACAGCCCACAGCACGTTCTCGAGCTCATCCAGCCAATGGCCCTGCAAGGCATAGACTCCCTTCTTCAAGCCATCCATCACGATCTTGTTGGCTGATTCTACCTGGCCATTGGTCTGAGCGTGGCGGACTGAAGCGGTCCGATCTCAATGTTTAGTTCTTCCAGGTACTCCTTCAACTGAGCCCCATTGAACGGAGGGCCGTTGTCGCTGATCAACACTCGAGGAACCCCGTACCGGGATACGATCTGAGTTTGAAGGAACTTGAGGATCTGCTGCCCCGTCGTTCTAGCCAACGCTTTAGCCTCTATCCACTTTGAGAAGTAGTCGATGGCCACGAGCAAATACTTGCACTGACCTTTCGCTTGGGGAAGAGGTCCCACCAAATCAATCCCCCATTGCGCGAAGGGCCATGCACTCCTGATGGGCGTTAAATCCGCGGCGGGAGCTACGATATTTGGAGCGTACTTCTGGCATGTATCACAGGATCGGACCATCGCGGTCGCTTCCTTGTTCATCGAGGGCCAATAGTAGCCTAAGTTCAATGCTTTCCTCACTAGAGATCGGGCCCCTTCATGACAGGCCGCGACTCCTTCGTGTAGCTCCCTCAGGATCCGATTCGTCTCAGGTTCTGCTACGCATTTTAAGAAAGGCTTTACGTACCCTTTTTTGTATAATTGGTTGTCCACCATCGCGTAATTGTCCGCAATCCGACGCAACCTGACAGCTGCCACTTTATCATCGGGGAGTACCCCCGTAGTCAAGTATGTGACCATCGGTGTCATGCAAGTGGGCTTCTCTTCTTCCTCCGATCCTGTCTCAATAGCACAGATCTCCGCCGGATCAATGTTTGAGATAATCACCTTTTCTAGGAAATGCACCCTCTGATTCTCCTCAGGGGCCACTCCCAGAGCGAACTTGCTTAAGGCATCTGCTTCCGCGTTCTCTTCCCTCAGGATTGCCTCGATATCGAAGCTTTTGAAGCTTCCCTTCAAAGTCTGCACCTCGTGCAAATACTTCTTCATTGTTGGGCTCTTGGCTTCATAGCTCCCCTGGACTTGATTCACGATCAAGCTGGCATCGCACTTCACTTTTAAATGATCGACCCCCGTACCCTTGGCAATCTAAGGCCTGTGATGAGAGCCTCATACTCCGCTTCGTTGTTGGTGGCTTTGAACGTCAACGCCAAGGCATATCGTAGGGGCTCGCCTCCACCGGGCGGTATCAATATGAATCCTGCCCCCGAGCCTTCTACACTCGATGAACCATCAGTGTACATCTCCCAGGTATTCTCCTCATTTGGCTGTTCTGGCTGTTGTTCTGTTGTCGGGACTTCCTCCATGGTTGCCCCCTCTGCGGGACCCGTTACTTCCAGATCGGGTGCCGTAGGCTCAGCTATAAAATCTGCCAATGCCTGGCCCTTAATAGCGGTTCTCGGAGCGAAATGAATACGGAACTCCGTCAGCTCGATGGCCCATTTTACCAATCTCCCCGACGCCTCTGGTCGGTTCAAAAAGTGTTTCAGGGGCTGATTAGTCAATACCGTGACTTCATGGGCATGGAAGTAAGGTCGTAGCTTTCTAGCGGCAATAATCAACGCAAAGAGATACTTCTCAATAGCGGGATAGTTTATTTCAGACTTGGCAAACGCCTTGCTTACATAATAGATAGGCACTTGGCTGCCCTTGACAATTTTAATCAAAACAGAACTAACAGCCACATCAGAAACAGCCAAGTAGAGATAAAGCGGCTCGCCTGGAACTGGTTTCGCCAACGGCGGAAGGGTACGGAGGTGTTGCTTGAGTGCCTAGAACTCCTCCTCGCACTTGTCGGTCCACTCGAATTTCTTGTGGGCCCTTAGCACATCAAAAAATGGCATGGCTCGGTCACTCGCCTTGGATAGGAAGCGATTCATCGCGGCCAACCGGCCATTCAGTACCTGGACCTCCCGATGAGTCTTCGGGGACTGCATCTCCTGGATTGCTCGCAGCTTCTCAGGGTTCACCTCGATTCCTCTCTGGCTCACCATGAACCCAAGGAACTTCCCCGAGTTCACCCCAAAAGCACATTTGTCGGGGTTCAGCCGCACCTGATGGAACTTCATCCGCTCGAATGCTGCTGCCAAGTTCTGGACATGGTCTCCTGCCTGTCGGGACTTCACCAGCATGTCATCCACATACGCCTCCATGGTTTTCCCCAACATGTCTCCGAACAACTTGTTCACCATTCGCTGGTAAGTCGCTCCGGCATTGATCAATCTGAAGGGCATCACGTCGTAATGGCAGACGTCACTGTCGGCATAGAAGGCCGTATGGGGGGCATCCTCCTTCGCCATCTTGATCTGGTTATACCCGGAATAGGCATCCATGAAGCTCAGCAGCTCATGTCCCGATGTGGCATCCACCAGCTGGTCAATCCTCGGGAGCGGGTAGCAATCCTTCGGGCAAGCCTTGTTCAAGTCGCGGAAATCGAAACACATCCGCCACTTCCCGTTACTCTTTCGCACCAGGACTGGGTTAGCCACCCAAGTCTGGAATCGGAGCTCCTTGATGAATCCAGCGTCGAGCAGTCTGCCCACCTCTTGCTGGATCGCGATCCTCTTGTCCGCGCCCATCAGACGTCTTCTCTGCGCGATAGGCTTGATCGCGGGGTCTATCTTCAGCTCGTGCACTATCACGTCGGGGCTGATTCCTGGCATATCACTCGGGGACCAGGCAAACAGCTCCTTAAACTCCTTCAGGAGCTCGATCTTCTCTTTGGCTCTTTCCTCCGACAGAGCAGACCCGATCTTCACCTTCCTCTGAGGCCCATCGATCTCAACTTCCTTCAAATCCTCCATGGGGGCGGGACGCCCATACTCCTCTCGAGGATCAGCATCAGTCTGAAGGACAGTCATGGCCTCCCTCCTTCTCCGCCGGGTGGCGTTAACGTAGCATTTCCACGATGCCACTTGGTCACCCTTGACCTCTCCGACCCCATTGTCAGTCGGGAACTTCATCTTCTGGTGAACCGTCGAGGCAACTGCCATAAGAGGGTTGATGGTGGTCCTCCCGATAATAGCGTTGTATGCCCCCGCAGACTCCACGACAACGAAATCTACGTTTCGTTTCTCCATCTTCCAGCCACTACCAAACTCCACCGGTAAGGTAATCATCCCCAGCGGGTAAGAGGTGGAACCAGAGAATCCTACCATCGGGAAGTCGACCTGTGTGAGGTCCTTCTTCGTCTTTCCCATGGCTTCCAGAGCGTCCTTGAAGAGAATATCGGAGGAACTCCCTCCATCTATCAGGATCCGCTTCATCTCGAATCCGTCTACGTCCAGGGTCACGACCAGGGCGTCATTGTGAGGGCTCTCCACGCCTACTAGATCCTCCTTCGAGAACGAAATTACCATTTCCTCCTTCAGGGTCCACGACCGGGACCTTTTGCCTAGCACCACCGCGGCAGATATGCGAGAAGTGTAGTTCTCCCGGGAAGCAGAGGTATCACCTCCCGCCGCCATTCCTCCATGGATGACGTTGATGGTTCCCCGCCTCTCCTTGCGGGCACCTGAACCTGAGGCTTCTGGCTCAACCTTCTTCTTCTTCGGGGATCGGTCGCGGGACTTGGAACGGGATCGTGACCGACTTCTGGAACGGGATCGGCACCGCCCCTTCCGACAAATTATTTTAGCTTCCCCTTCTGGATCAGCTTCTCAATTTCCTTCTTTAACTCCCGACAATTTTCGGTGTCGTGGTCATTGGCTCGATGGTAGCGACAGTAACGGTCAGGACGTCCTCCTAGGAATTCGCCTTCTTTCCTCGGGGGGTATCGAGCGAGACCCTGTCTGTCCATCACAGCTAACACAGAGGTCATCGAGCTATTGATGGGAATGGCCCGACCTTCTCTGTTATCCTTCCTCGGAGGACGCTTGTCTTCTCTTTTATCGAGACGACCACGGTTCCTACTTCCTTCCGACTTGTCGCTCCCTTTGCGATCATCCGATAGCTTGGACGATGGCTTTCCTCTCCCCGACTTCGGGGGATCGAGCTCTCCGGCAGCAATCTTCGACTCCTGGACGTCGATTTGCTGTTTCACCCTCGCTTGCAGGGCCTCCATACTCCACACAGCCTTCGCGGCTACGCTGTGCATTAGGTCGGAACCGTACGGAGCGCTCAAGTTCCGCAGGAAAGTACGGATGGTTTCTCCCTCCGAGATTTCTTCATCAATCTCCGCGGCACTCGCAGTGAACCATTGGTAGTAGTATGCCAACGATTCATCGGGTCTCTGCACCACCTGGGTCAAGGACCTTACACTCTTCAGAAGACGCCTCCGACCCTGGTACTGCTTGATGAAGCGATCGTGCATATCAGCCCCGCACGTGATGCATCCTGGCGGGAGGCTGAAGAACCAAGTCATGGCCCTTTCTCCCAGGGTTATCGGGAACAATGAACAGATGAGGTCATCATTCGACGTTCGTCCCATGCAGGCCTGGACATGCCTCTAAACATGGCGAACTGGGTCCCCCTCACCATCGTACTCCTTGATGGTCGGAATACCTAGCCCGGGCGGGGCGACGGTATCTATCAGCCGCGGCACGAAAGGATGGCTGGACCGATCCCTTAGCTCCGATGTCATCTGTTTCTGATCACCCATGCAGATGCTAACGATCTTCACCACCTGATCGGGGGTGATGGGGCCATTCAGGGGAATGGTCCTATTCTGCACTGGTCCCGGGCCGTCGACCACGAACTTCTCCAGGTGTGCTGGCTCCTTACCCTTGCTCCTGGGCGGAACCTCCTGTTCCTCTGGGTCCACCCTCGGCGGGGGTGGTGGTAACTCTTCTTGCGGAGGCAACTCCTCCACCCTCCTAGCGGCCTCTCTTTTGTCCAGCAAGGCCTCCATGGCGGCCAAGAACATGGGCATAGCATCTGCTACTGCCTTGGCCAACTCCGAGTTCGAAGACGACCCTTCTTCCCTTCGCGGGACTCCTTCTCCTCCATGGCCTATCGGGTTCGGGGGAGCCTCATCTTCCTCCATACGCGGGACATCCTGCTTGTTCCTCTCTGTGTCTCGGACTGAGACCTCATATCCATCACCCTGCCCCCCTTTCTGGGAAAGAGCGGGGTTCTCACCTTGTTCAGCAGCACGTTCTGGTAACTGGGAATTCAGAGTTCCTGCGGGACGGGAACTGCCAGCCTGAACTTGCTTCTTCTTGCCACCACCGGCCATTGATCTGGTAGAAGCTATCTTGACTTTTCGTAAGCTTCCCACAGACGGCGCCAATGTTGGATCACGGGCGAAGCTCCGTTACGTCCTTGACGGAAAACTTTGGACTCCTGGGCTCCGCGTAATCCTGCAAAAAGGGGATGACCTGGGTGGTGACCCAGAATCCCTCTCCGGTGCTTAAATGAGTACGTGATCAATGGGTGGTAAGAAGAAGTTCTAAGTTCGTATTAGATGATGGTTTTCTGAGGTAACTTCCTCCTTTATATAGGAGGGGAAGTTACTCAGTTACCTGTTACTGCGCCTGGCAGTTTTACCCATGATTCCGTGTATCTCGCCACGATTCCGCATATCTCGGTCGGGATTCCGTATATCTCGCCCCACGCTTCGCGTATATTACCCGTACTCCGCGTATCTCGGGCACGCCCTGCGTATCTCGGGGGATTTATCTTTATCTCTAACCGTCTCCCACTACTCTATCTAGTAGGCAGGTTTCTCGGTCTTTATCCTCTGATCACAAGTCCCGACTCCTGTCGAAGACTCCAGAGTTGTCTCATTCTAGATCACCACCCAGGACCTTCAGTCTCTACGGGACAGGTCCAGCCTCTGCGGGGCTTTATTATCGGGGCCTTTACTAAGGCATATCGGGGCCTACTCAGAGGCTTCTCATCGGGAGCATTCAGCTCATACATCGGGACCGCTAAAGTTGGGACTCTTCGTGCTGGGCCTCTGGGCCTTCTAGGCTTTTCATGAGGCCCACTGGACCTACTCGCCGTCCATTGGCTGTTAACGGGGCTAACGATTACAACGGAACCCATCAGTCCCGATCACGGTCCCGTTCTTGATCCCGCGATCGGTCCCCGAAGAAGGAGAAGCCCGAGTCTTCCAATGCTCGAAAGGAGAAGCGGGGAACCATTAATGTGATCCATGGAGGATATGCTGCAGGAGGTGACACCACGGCATCTCGAGAGGTCTATGCTTCTCGAATTCCTATTGCTGTGGTGCTAGGTAAGAGGGCCCGAACTTGGACTCCGAAGGAAGAAATGGTGATTCCCTTCTCAGCAGAGGACCTGATAGGTGTGGAGACCCCGCACGATGATGCTTTGGTCGTGACCCTGAACGTGGATGGGTACGAGAAGAAGCGAATCTTGATAGATGGAGGGAGCTCCTCCGATATTTTGTTCATGGATGCGCTGGAGGCCATGGGAAAAACCAAGAAGGATCTGAAGCATGCGGACTTCCCGATGGTCGGATTTTCTGGCTCTACCTCTTACCCGGTGGGGATGATTACCTTACCGGTCGAGTTCGGTAGTGGTTGGAAGTCGGAGAAGAGGGACGTGGAGTTCGTGGTAGTCGAGTATGCGGGGACTTACAATACAATTATCGGGAGGACTACCATCAACCCGATGGGGGCAATTGCCTCAACTGTCCATCAGAAGATGAAGTTTCCGACCGACCACAGAGTCGGGGAGGTCCAGGGCGATCAGGTGGCCTCCAGGAAGTGCTATGTCAATGCCACTCGAAGGAGGAATCGGGAGGCTATGACTATTTTCCAAACTGATGTTGATCCCCGAGAGGAGTTTGGGTGTCGCGCCCCGATGGAGGATTTGAAGGAGGTCGAGATCGATGGACCTCAGAGGAAGGTGAAAATCGAGTCCGCCCTGTCTGAGGAGACGGCCCAAGAACTGATTGATTTGTTGAAGGAGTTCAAGGAGCTGTTTGCCTGGTCCCCAAGCGACATGCCAGGAATCAGCCCCGATGTGATTACTCATGAGCTGACGATTGACCCCGCGATCAAGCCGATTACACAGAGAAGGCGCCCGATGGATGCCGACAAGAAGATCGCTATCCAGCAAGAGGTGGGCAGGTTGCTCGATGCTGGATTTATTAAGGAGCTCCGATTCCAGACCTGGGTTGCAAACCCAGTCCTGGTGAAGAAGAGCAATGGCAAGTGGCGGATGTGTGTTGATTTCCGCGACCTAAACAAAGCATGCCCGAAGGATTGCTATCCGCTCCCGAGGATCGACCAGCTGGTGGATGCCACATCGGGACATGAATTGCTGAGCTTTATGGATGCCTACTCCGGCTACAATCAGATCAAGATGTCCAAGGAGGATGCCCCCCACACCGCTTTTTATGCTGATAGCGACATCTTTCACTATGATGTCATGCCTTTTGGACTGATCAATGCAGGTGCAACTTATCAGAGGATGGTGAACAAGCTGTTCGGGGATATCCTAGGAAAAACGATAGAGGCCTATGTGGACGACATGCTGGTGAAGTCCCGACAGGCCGAGGATCATGTTCACAACTTGGCCACGGCGTTTGAGCGGATGAGGCTTCATCAAGTTCGCTTGAACCCGACCAAGTGTGCCTTCGGAGTGCACTCAGGGAAGTTTCTGGGCTTCATGGTGAGCCAGAGAGGAATTGAGGTGAACCGTGAGAAGCTGAAGGCGATCGAGGAGATGAAGTCCCCGACTAACCATCGGGAGGTGCAGGTGCTGAATGGCCGATTGGCCGCGATGAATCGCTTCCTGTCCAAGGCAAGCGATCGATCCATGCCGTTCTTTGAAGTACTGAGGGCCAACAAGAAGTTTGAGTGGACTGCCATGTGCGAAGAGGCGTTCCAGGCACTCAAGCAGCACCTCCGCACCCTCCCGCCGTTGGCGAAGCCCATTCCAGGCGAGCCACTCTATCTGTATTTGGTTGTTTCTTAATTTGTTGTTAGCTCTGTCTTAGTGAATGTCGTAGAGGGTAACCAAGTCCCCGTCTGTTATGTAAGCAAGGCACTCGCCAAGTCTGAAATGAATTATCCCGCCGTTGAGAAGTATCTTTATGCGTTGATTGTTACTGCTCGGAAGCTGAGACCTTACTTCCATGCACATGAGATTACTGTTTTGACGAATCATCCCTTGAAACATTTTTTGAACCGACCTGATGCGTCGGGGAGATTAGTGAAATGGGCAGTCGAGCTTAGTGAGTTCCGCATTCACTTTGATCCGAGAACGACTATTAAGGGCCATGCGTTGGCGGATTTCATAGCAGAGTCTACAGCCCCCGATCTAGAAGAAGTGGGCCCTGTAGAGGGGGAAACCATGGAAGTCCCGATGGCAGAGCAGTTAGAACAGCCCGATGACGAAGACACTTGGGAGATGTATACCGATGGCTCCTCAAATTCAGAAGGATCGGGAGCATGGTTCGTACTGATACCGCCAGGTGGAGGCGAACCTCTTCGATATGCCTTGGCCTTGACGTTTAGGGCCACTAACAATGAAGCTAAATATGAGGCTCTCATCACCGGCCTCAAGATTGCCAAAGGAACGGGAGTTGGTCACTTTAATGTGAAGTGTGATGCTAGCCTGATTGTGAACCAAGTCCAGGGGCGATACGAAGCAAAGAGCCCGATGATGAAAAAGTACCTTCGTGAGGTGCAAACCTTGAAGGGGAGTTTCAAGAGCTTCGATATTGAGGCAATCCCGAGGGAGGATAATGTGGAAGCAGATGCCTTGAGCAAGTTCGCCTTGGGGGCACCCCTCGATGAAAGTCGGAAGGTGCACTTCTTGGAGAAGGTGATCCTGCCAGTCACCGATCAATCGGAGGTATGTGCCATCGAGACCGGATCGGAGGAGCCCACTTGGATGACCCCGATAGCTACGTATCTGACTATGGGGGCAGTCCCCGATGATGAAGTAGCAGCCGGCAAATTACGCCGAATTGCGGACAATTATGTGATGATGGACGACCAGCTGTATAAAAAGGGGTATTTAACTCCATACTTGAAATGTGTGGCTGAGCCCGATACAGATCGGATCCTTAGGGAGGTGCACGAAGGATACTTGGCTTGTCATGAAGGTGCCCGATCCGTCGTGAGGAAAGTACTGAACCTGGGCTATTACTGGCCCTCGATGAACAAGGAGGCAATGATGCTAGTCCGATCCTGTGACGCTTGCCAGAGGTACGCCCCGAATATCGTGGCTCCAGCTGCCGATCTGACGTCCATCAAGAGTGCTTGGCCCTTCGCGCAATGGGGAATCGATTTGGTGGGACCCCTTCCAGTTGCAAAAGGTTAGTGCCGATATTTGATTGTGGCTATTGATTATTTCTCGAAGTGGATAGAAGCTAAGGCATTGGCCAAGACAACGGGGAATCATATCCTCAAATTTCTCCAGACCCATATCATATCCAGATACGGGATCCCTAAGGTGTTGATCAGTGATACGGCCCTCCGTTTAACGGGGCCCAGTGGAAGGAGTACCTAGAGGAACTGAAAATTGAGCATCGGACAGCCTCTGTCCATCATGCTCAAACCAATGGACATGTGGAGTCAGCCAACAAGATTGTGATGGATGGCCTGAAGAAGAAGGTCCACGCCTTGAAGGGCAAATGGCTGGGCGAGCTGGAAAATGTGCTTTGGGCTGTTAGAACAACACCCAAACGATCGACTGGGGAGACTCCGTTTGGCCTTGTTTATGGCACAGAAGCAGTTGCTCCCGTTGAAATAGCTGTGGCATCCCATCGGACGAGGTATTATGAACCTCTGTCGAATGATGAAATGAGGCGTCTGGACTTGGACTTGGTCGAAGAGAAGAGGCGGAATGCCGAGGAGGCCCAGGCTCGGATGCGCCTGGCAACGGCCCGATATTACAATCGGCGAGTCAAGTCTCGACAGTTCTTTGTCGGGGAACCGGTCTGGCGTCAGAACGAATTTACCCTTTTGGATCGGATCAACAAGATGTCACCAAAATGGGAAGGACCTTATAAGGTCGTGGGGATGCCAGCTCGAAATGCGTATAAGTTGGAAGACCTCGATGGCAATGTGTTGAAGCATTCTTTTAGTGGGGAACACTTGAAGAATTGTCATACCTGATATTAGTCGCCTTTAGTGGTGCAAGTTGTTTATCGTTTTGATTTGATATAAACAGGTTTCGAGCCATCAATGAATAAAGAGGTTTCTTCCGATTAAATCGCCTTAAGTGGTGTGGTTAAATCGCCTTAAGTGGCGTGGATAAATCGCCTTAAGTGGCGTGGATAAATCGCCTTAAGTGGCGTGGATAAATCGCCTTAAGTGGTGCGAATAAATTGCCTTAAGTGGTGTGGTTAAATCACCTTAAGTGGCGTGGTTAAATCGCCTTAAGTGGCGTGGTTAAATCTCCTTAAGTGGCGTGGTTAAATCGCCTTAAGTGGCCTGGTTAAATCGCCTTAAGTGGCATGGTTAAATCGCCTTAAGTGGTGTGGGTAAAATGTCTTAAGTGACGTGTCGAATCACTCTAAGTGGTATGATCAAATCGCCTTAAGTGGCGTGGTTAATTCACCTTAAGTGGTGCAACGATAATCGGAACCAAAATAGATTGATATTATAAAGGCCTGAAAGGTTCACGACAAAAGAAGGAAATTACAAGGATTCGAAAATAAAGCGTTAAGCTTGGTCCTTGGCAGCATTGAGGGGAGCAGAGTCCACGAGGTTCGTGGCAGAAGGCTCCGCGATCGGAGGATCAGATCCTGGAAGATTGGCCGCGGGAGGATTGGACCCTTGGAGGTCAGCCAATGAAGGGTCGATTGTCGGGGGATCAGTTGTCGGGAGGTCTGTACTTGGAGGCTCCACCGTGCCTTCAGCACCCGCAGTCCCCTCGGGGGTGTTGGCCCCGTCGCTCTCCTCTGAAAGGCTGAAATACCTCTCCGCGAAGGGGGCGAGAGTCTGAGACTTGGTGAAGTCAATGGCACTGCCATACTCCAGATGGTGCTCCTCGACAGCATTGAGCAAGGTGGTCTCCATCTCCGCGTTACAGAACCTCACCGCATCCACCTTGAAATCCTCGGAGCCCCGATAATCTTCCCGACCCTTGGCCTCAGCCTCAGCCAGCTTGATGGGGAACTCAGCGATCTCCCGCTCCATCTGTTGGGACCGATTGGTGAGAAGGACCTTCTCAGCCTCCAGTCCCGCCTTAACGTCCTCAAGGGTCTTCTTCTCGAGGACGAGCCTGTCCCGATCCTCCGCGCGCCCCTGCTGTTCTTCCTTGAGCTTTTGCCGCTCCTGCTTCAGCAACCGCTCAAAGTCGTGGACCTGCCTCAGGAGGTCTCAAGTCTTCTGGTTAAGGAGGGCCTGCTCCTTAACCAGCTTGCCCCTCGACGATTCGGAGGAAGCCAAATCTTCTTCGAGCTTGGCCAAGACCTCGGGGGCCGCCTTTGCTTGCTCCTGCTCAAGGGCCTCCTCCAGGGCCAGGATGTACCTGAAACAGCGGTGTTGGTCCGCCATTTCCTGAGAAAAAAGAAAGGAAGAGGTTAGTACATGAGAATATTTTACCTTATATACTAAGTGTAAAAACAGGAAGCCTTACCTCCATGCGGCGAACGGCCATTTCGCGAATGTCCGTGTGGATGTCCTCCCGAGCTAAGGAGAGCGGAAGCTTCAGAGATGGCGGAACTGAACCTGCCAGCAGGTGCTGACCCAGTTCCGGTGGTGCATCACCCCGACGGAGCGGGACCCCTTGCAATGACTCGATTGGGGTCCAGGGAGCCGCCGCCTGGTCGGAGGTGTAAAGATGATAGAAACTCCCGTCTAAGGGAAGAGGGGGAAGGACGACCTGAGTGTCGGAGGTGCGTGCCTCCGAGCCGCCATGAGACCCGGTCGTCCCTTCAGGAGTCAACCTCAAAATTGGCGAATACAGTTGTGCTGGGGAAGATGGAAGCAGCCCCTCGGGAGTTGGCTCTAATGGGGTCTGCCTCACCCCCCGCTGGACCTTCGCTCACCTCCTCAGAAGAATGAGAAACGTCCAGGTCAACCACCCGACGGAACTGACCGTCCGTCGGGGCATCTTCAGTCCCCGATCCTCTCGGGACAGGAAGTGGAAGGAGGGGCTCTTCGACCCGGGCGTCGGAGGGTGGCGCCCCCGCTGAAGCTCCAGCTCCCGATTGACATGCAGCTGGAGGACGAGAAGCTTCAGAAAGATAATCAGGGAGTTGATCGGGATCCTTACACCAAATGACGCGACGGGAGAGATACTGGTCTTTCCCATAATAGTTATAGTAACCCGCTTTGAGGATGCGGGGAGTTTCTCCTTGCAGGATGCGGTTGATCCCTTCGATTCTGGCTTTCTTATCGGAGGGGATCAACTCCTGGGGAATACGCTTTCCGTATAATCGGATGGCTAATCGGAGCTACTTACCTTCTTCGGGAGTCTGGGTGTTGAAGATCCTCACCATCTTCTCCACCCGGGCCCGCTTGGCCTCCTCCGCAGATGGAGATGCCGATGAGGAAGCGGCCCTCTTCGAGGACTTCCTCTTCCTTGCGGGGCGTTGGACGGCATCGGTCTCCGCCTGCTTAAGCATGATATTGGTCAGCATTGATACCTTCTTAGCTGCAAAGACGAAAACAAAGGTGCAATTAGGATATTACCCAAGGAACGACATTGGAGGGGCCGTTGTAGAGTTGACCCCCGGAGGCAACATCGAGAAGACGGATCCCGGCCAGAACCAGATCCCGCTCCACGATGGAGTTGGCATCGAGGGGAACGAATGAATCCCCCCAACGATAGAGTTGGATGCACTGGAGCATTTGAAAATCCTCCTCAAAGTAAGTGTGATAAGCGGGAGGAGGGTCTGCTTCAACCTCCCATCGGGGCCATGGGATGGAGCTTATCCGGATGAAGAAGTAATTATTCTTCCAACCGCTGTTGTCAGGCCCCGAGTCAGTGATGAGCCCCCGACCTTTGGCGACCTTCCAGGTGTCACCATTCCAGCTGTATCGGGAGAGCTGTGTCTTGCTCCATTTGGGCATCCGGGGATAGAAGGCACAGACCCCGACATCGTTGCACTTCATGCCGTAGAAGGTCCGGAAAAGCCGGAGGCTGTAGGTCCACTGTTGGCGGAGGCAAAGGACATGGAAGGCATTCCACACACGGATGGCGTGGGGGGAAAAAGTAGTCGGATGTGTTTTGTAATACTCACACATCTCGACTAGATCCCCACAGAAAGGGAATCGGATCCCCGCTGATACTTACCCGGTGGAGACAAATACCTCCCATTCCCGGGGACGAGTGACCATAGGGTCGCCCGGGATGCGAGGGCGAGGATAGGGGTAGCGAGGCTCCCAGGTGGAAGTAATACATCCCTCCCGGAGAGCTTCATCATAGGCGTTTTCCGAAATCTCATTACAACCATAATCAAACCTGAAGAGCTTTCTCCCCCCAGAACTGGATTCACCGTCTTGAAAATGATCATGGCAAGAAAAGGCACAGTTGATTTTTGGAAAAGTCCGAGTAAGACTGATTGAAATAAAGGAAAAACTATGCTAACAGTTTTTTCGGAATCGTAGGAGGAAATCTTACCAGACATGCTGAAATTGGAGAAGAAAGGATGATCCAGTTGGTCGGAGATCCTGGTTGCCGGAACGCTGATCAGAAATCAGGAAGGAAAGCTTGAGCTTTTGAAATTGCAGAAGATGAAGCGGTGAAGGAGAAATGAATAGTGCCAGGACTTGGAGGTTTTATAAGAGAGAAGATAGCCGAAGAGACGTTGCAATCCGGACCGTTGAAGATGAAACGCTTCAACCTGAGTCGTTGAGACGCTAGCGACAAAACGGCTAAAAAGTGCTTTTTCAGAAAAAGCAGACACGGGTACCCAAGCCGTCGTTTCATCACCCATTGCATTTAATAGTTGAGTAACCGAGAAATCTTTTCGGATTTGATGGTTATCCTCGGAATATCGGGGAATCTTGGATGAGGAGATCCGCTTCAGAAGATTGTTTGTAAAGTTAAAAGCCCCCGATGCCAATATCGGGAGGTCCGGGAAGACACGACGAACTGTAAGTCCCTCATGTCTTGGGGGCAAATGATGGGTTTCGATATAGCCGTTAAGCCCATTAACGATGAGCAAACGGTGAAGTAGGCCCACTGGGCTCCAAAAGAGGCCTAGAGGGCCAATAGGAGGGGTCCCGACAAGGTCGGTCCCGACATATGAGCTGGACGCTCGCGATGATATGCCTTTAAGTAGGCCCCGATGATATGCCTTTGAATAGGCCCCGATGTTGAATCCCTGAGGATGTTGGCCCTGTCCCGATGACGAGGGGCCCCGAGCGCTAACCAAAGGAGATAACTCTGGAGTCCCCGACATCCGTCGGGACTTGCCACCATAGGATGAGGCCGAGAAACACGCCCACTATCAGCGTAGTGGGGAAGTGGCCTGAAAAGACGGAACGTGGGCAAGTGGCCGAGATAAATGGAGCGTGGGCTAACTGCCCCTGGCAGTTATCTCAATAGGTAACTGGGGTAACTCCTCCCCTATATAAAGGAAGGAGTTACCTCAGGATTGATAAGTTGACATACTGATATACTTGCCTACATCGAGATACTCATTTAAGCATCGGAGAGGGATTCTGGGTCACCGCCCGGTTTATCCCTTTTTGCAGGATTACTTGGAGCGAAGGAGTTCGGACTTCCGTCAAGAACGTGCCGGAGTTCTAACCGTGACCCAACATCAGTCATTGTGTTTTCGTCATATTCTCGGATCAATCAGAGATTCCAAATATTTTGAAAGAAAAACCAATAGTATATTGAATTCTGTGTGAACACAACGACACGGTAAACTAAATATACATTTGAACTTTTTGAAGCTATCTTGTAAATCTTCACACACTGCCCCTATAGTTGAGTGCAGCTTCAAATATTGAATTGATTAATTTGATGAAATGTAAATATAATTGTTTATAACTATTTAATTAGATTGAATTAATATAGTAACTAAAGAAAATAATTGTTTGAATTATTTAATCACAGTTTAATCACAGTTTAGAATATATGTAGTGAACCCGAAAATCACGAAAATAAAGTAAAAATAACCACTCAGTCATGTTGGCAAACGTAAATAATCAAATAATATAGGGTTAATATATTTGGTTATTTACGTTTGCTAGTGTGACCGTTTAATTCAATCATTTGCGTTTTAGTTAGATACATTTACAAATGTGATCGTTTGGTTACTTTGAGATCAAATGTCCAAAATACTATTTTTTTTCTTTTTTTCTTCAAGTCCTTCATCAAAATTATGAAGTTCACAAAAAAAAATCATTTTTTTTAAAATTAATTCGGTCTGATTCGAATCGTTGTTGTTGCTGTAGGTTCGATATCAAACTCTAGCGGTTTGAATTCGAGTTCTAAATTCGATTGTTATTGAAGTTTTTTGAAGTTTTGAATGGAAAGACTAGATGAATTTGCTGAAAAACATTACATGAGGGTAAAGTTGTCATTTTATAACTATTTAATCACATTGGATGAAACGTAAGTAATTAAAGAAAACAAGTTTGAACCATTTAATCACATTTCAAAACGTATGTAACCAAATGATCACATCAAAAATAAAAGTAACTATTCGGCCACGTTAGGCATACATAAATAACCAAAAATAACCAAAAGAAGATGTATTAACCCAATAATAAAAATAATGTATTAGAAAACATGTTTATAAGGGTTAAAGGTACTTTTGGTGCCACATGTTTGACCTGTGTAGGTTTTTGGTGCCGTATGTTTCATTTTGTAGGCTTTTGGTACCATATGTTTGAGAGGTTATATGTTTTTGGTATTTCCGTTAGTCAACAGTTAGTTTGACCGTTAAATACTTTTATTTTGTTCAATTTAGTCCTTAAATTTATATTTCTAAAATTTAATATTTACAATTTAGTCCCTATTGTTTGCTCAAGTCACCGTCCAAGGCCGCCGACCACCAACTCCATGGCCGCCGACCGCCACAAAACGGGCCGGCCACCACCCCACGGCACCGGCCACCACCGCTTGGGGCCGAAAACCACCCTAAGTGGTGGTGGCCGGCCCCAATTGGTGGTGGCTACAGCCCCAATCGGGGCCGGCCACCACCAGTGGTGGTGGTTACAGCCCCAATCGGGGCCGGCCACCACCAATTTGGGTGGTTTTCGGCCCCAAACGGTGGTGGCCGGTGCCGTGGGGTGGTGGCCGGCCTGTTTCGTGGCGGTCGGCGGCCTTGGAGGTGGTGGGTGGTGGCAGACGACCTTGGACGGTGATTTGAGCAAACAATAAGGACTAAATTGTAAATATTAAATTATATAAATATAAATTTGAGGACTAAATTGAACAAAATAAAAGTATTTAACGGTCAAACTAATTGTTGACTAACGAAAATACAAAAAATATACAACTTTTCAAACATATGGCACCAAAAGCTTACAAAATAAAACATATGACACCAAAAACCTATACATATCAAACATGTGGCACCAAAATATCTTTATATTTATAATGACATTTTGGAAATATTTTCGGAAATCCAAAGGCAAAAGTACTTGTCGGGTGCCAACAGTCATAACGATTTGCTCTCCGACCAAAACGCATTCCTTCCTTCGACAACGAAAGTCCAGTCACGTCCCATGATTGTGAATCATCGCTCCCTCTCGCACTACGTCCACTGTGTCACAGGTGCTTCTCCTTCTCTCTTCTCTTCTGGTGCATCCCAGATGAATGCCGGTCGCTCCCTTCGCGGTGACTTATCCATTTTGCTTTTTCAAGGAAATCCGTGACTATTGCTGGCGGCGAAATGCAAACAACGTTTGAATGTGTACATCAGCAAGACAGGTAGCTTGTCTTTCCTCTTTATGTGTATAAAGCTTACCTTTTGTTCTGTTCTAACGAGTAGATGAATCGATTGACGTATCTGATGTAGCTTTTCCTTCTTCTACCTTGGATTTGAGGATTTAATAACTATACAAAATGCTGTATTCCGAAAACCATTAAAAACTGAATGTTGGTCTGAGAGACTAAAGATTCCATTTTTATGGTTTCCGGCTTCTAAATCATGGTTTCTGATAGGTAATGACATTTGAGATTCTATGATTTCAAATATTTGAATTGGGAGAGAGATTTGGAGATGGCTGTTTCAATCAAAACAAGAAACATGCTAGAGGGTCTAGTTCGAGATAGTTCTTTCAGATGGTTGCTTGGGAAACAAAGTCATTTCAGTGAAGAATTCGAGGAAATGGGAAGATCTCCATCTGGTCGGAAAAATTGGATCTCTGAACTATCACCGGTGGCTAATATAGTAATTAGTCGATGCTCAAAGTAAGGAAATTCTTGTAGAAATAAATGAGCCGTCTGATTTAAGTGATGCCAAGTAAGTTTAATAACTTGAAAAATGCAGTATTCTAGAAGTTCCTGCTGCTGAACTGCAGCAAAGCTTCAATGAAGAGGCTTCTGCTTCGTTAAAAGAGGAATTGGTGTATGCAAGGAACTTTTTTGAATACTGCTGCTTCAAGACACTATCACGATCTACTCAAATAGAAGGGTATTTGGCAGATGAGAAATTCAGGCAATTAACATATGATATGATGGTTGCTTGGGAGACTCCTGCCGTTTCTAGTGAGCCAATGGTCGGTATCTGACATCGGTTACTTGATCTTCTTTTGATAAACTGCAATTCCTCCAAGGTTGTAGGAAATGTTTGACTTGACTTGATTTATAAGATGTTGATGTTTTGGTCTTATTAGGATGATGAAGAGGTTTCAGTTGGAGTTGAGGCGTTTTCTCGAATATCTCCTGCAATTCCTCTCATTGCCAATCCGATAATCAGTGAAAATCTTTTTGAGGTGCTTTCTGCTTCAACTGGGGGTCGTCTTCATTTCTTTGTTTATGATAAGTATATTGCAGGTCTTGAAAGGTACCTCCTTTCTCTTAACTTGCTATTTCTTGCTTTTCATTCAAGAGGATATTAGGGTCTGTTTGTATTGCTGTAATGCAAGATTCAATAAGGTTTACTCTTTTTTGGCCAAATTAGGACCCTTTCTTCATTTTCAAAATAGCTGTATATTATTGCCTTCAAAAGATATGCATTATTGTCATTTGTTACTTCATTTTAATACATTTTCTTCTATCTAGAGCTATTAAGAAATTTAAGTCTCATAATGAGTCATCCCTCCTTTCATCTATTCGAGTATCGAAAGGAGAGCAGATCCTTGAAGTGGATGGGACTGTCACTACTCAACCAGTTCTCGAACATGTCGGGTCATCTACATGGCCAGGTTGGCATTGCTGTCCTGAGCTCAAAGTTTTTCAAGTATATTCTATTCCTTTTTGGCTTTGTAACTTTAAAAAAAAAATTTACTCTGTACAGGGCGTTTGATTCTGTCGGACCACGCGCTTTACTTTGAAGCACTGCGTGTCGTGTCATATGATAAAGCAAAGAGATATGATTTGGCAGATGACTTGAAACAGGTCGTGAAACCGGAACTGACTGGGCCGTGGGGTACAAAGTTGTTCGATAAAGCCGTCTTCTACAAATCTATAAACTTGTAAGACAATGTTTACTCTTTTGTATTTATTGAAACTAAACAAACTCTTCAGCTAGCTCTTCCATGTAAATCTATCTCATGAACTGTTTGCGGTGTTTGTAGACCCGAGCCCGCTATCATCGAGTTTCCAGAGCTGAAAGGCCATGCTCGACGAGATTACTGGTTGGCAATCATTCGGGAAGTGCTATACACACACAGATTTCTAAACAGATACTCGGTAACAGGACTTGAGTGCAACGAGGCACTATCCAAAGCCGTTCTTGGGATTCTTCGTATCCAAGCCATTCAAGAGGTCAGCTTCACGGTTCCCCTAAAGTTTGAATCTCTTCTCATGTTCAATCTATGCGATCAACTTCCAGGCGGTGACCTGATACTGGAAGCTCTCGCCAACATGTCGTCCTCAAGCCGGGTTAATAGTCCCAAGAGCCCCCACACTATGTATTCAGTTTCCTCCCTTTCCTTGGTATCCGACCTCGGGTTTGTCTTTGGGAATAGTTCTAGTAATCCAACCGAGGGCGGTCTAGTTCTTGGTGATATCGCGATTGGGGAGATGACATCATTGGAACAAGCCGTTAAGGAATCCAGAAACAGCTACAAGAAAGTGGCTGTGGCTCAGGCAACTGTTGATGGTGTCAAAGTAGATGGAATCGATACCAACATGGCTGTAATGAAGGTAGTGTGGTTCCGTTACTGTCTTTTCGGCTCTCTGTATTTCTTCAGAATTAAAAAACCAAAGCTTTCTCTTTTTTTCGGTTTCGTATGTGCAGGAACTACTCCTTCCACTTATAGAGGTCGGTAACTGGCTTCTTTCTTTGATATATTGGGACGATCCATTGAAGTCGACAATCTTTTGCTTGGTCGGTTCTTACGTTATCTTCAGGTATCACACTGATAAAAAAGAAGCCTCTTTTTTGTTTGTTAAACCATTCTCCTAGAACTCCCTTATGTTGCTAAAATGTTTTGTTATGTTCGGTAAAGTGTATCAACTAAGCGTTAAGGGGTAGATTCATCAATAAGGAGTAGATTCAAGAATATTCATTCTTACCATATTACCTTTAAGTCTTATTAGGTAATAATATATTCTAGGATATCTTGTATTCTCTATATAAAAGAGTATGATGTTAATGAAATAAAAGAACCTTCCAACAAATTAATCTTAGTCTTCAAGAGAGATTAGGGTTGATTAGGAAGTGGATTCTCTACTACTCTATATTCATTGCGTTCTTGTATTAATCTTAATTCAAGAACATAACAACTTGGTATCAGAGCCGACGATTCTATGGCGGACATGTCTACGATGTCACTGAGAGAAATAATGGCACTTCTAAAGGAGCGTCTGAATAAGATGGAGGTCACTGAACCAGCAAAAGAAGAGATCACCGAACTAGCACAAGAGGTCACTGAACCAGCAGAAGAAGAGATCACCGAACTAGCACAAGAGGTCACTGAACCTGCAGAAGCTGAATTGCAGGTTGAGCAAGCAGAGCAGAAAGAGGTGACGCTTCAACAGCTCAACGTGATGCCGCCATCACAACCACCTGCAGCAGCAGCTGATTTGAAGGATCATTCTTCTACTCCCCTTGCGCCAGTAGCCGACAATCAAGATGGGGAGTTCGACTTCGAAGAGTGGATGGAGAGCCTTGACTCTCCAAAAAGCCCTCCTGGTTGTTGCTTGCCTCCTGCTTCTGCTACAGCAAAGAAGGCTGCCAGGGAGGACATATCTGCCATGATGGAGGAGGATCCTCTGAAAATGATGGAAGAAACACCGCCTCATGCGCTGGATACTGTTAAGGCCGCCATTGAAAAGGTGTCGAGAAAGCGACCGACGTGGTCGAAAAGGCGACCGACGTGGTTGAGAAGGTAACTGTGGATGAAGAGGTTGGCTCTAAGCGCATGGTGGCAAAATTAAAGGCCGATCAAGCAACGAAAAAAACAGGTCTTGAAGAGCTGATGGCAAATGTGGAATCCCACTCGGACGGCCTGGCGACGGCAGCGACGATTCTATCCACTTCGAAGCTACTGGTTGAGGCGGAAGGGAAGGTTGAGCAGGCGTCGCTAAAGGCCGGACTCGAAGAGCTGGCAGCTACTGTGGAATCCCTCCATGACGACAAGGCGATCGTGACAAGGATCGTGATTACAAGTGGTGACAGAAGGAAATCACCTGTGGGGGCACCAACGAGGTCGTCGGATGTGTGCGACATGGGCATAAATTCAGCCAAACCTGGTAGGATTGGAGGGCATGATTCAATCAAGGTTCTTCGTTTTCAGGAGGAGAGGCAGAAATTAACTGATTCAAAATCAACACTAGTAAGTGAAAGTTAGAAAATAGTTAGTCTTCAAGCTGGTGGTTCCGAAGATACAAAAACTACAATTCATAGATCTGAGAAAGCATCCAAGATTGGGAATTCTAGTGTTTCAGTTGATAGTTTAGTCAATGCTTCTTCAAGCACGTTAAAATCTGCTACATCACTGATCCCAAAAGATCAACTTATGCTTCTGTCCTAAAGAAACCAGCACCCCCGAGAGCATCCCCTGCTACATCAATAGATGTTTGGTCCTCCAAATCAACATCTTCCATGCCAACAACAATGTAGAGGTCTAAAAGCATAGGTTCAACCGTTCAAGTCCAGCCAACAGTTTAATTATTGCAGGTTTGGGCATAAATGTACATGGATTTCAGCATGTCAATTACGGATGGCAAGGATTAAGACGACGAGTCGCTCAATGAAGACAAGTCAGAGATTTGCTGGAACTAGAGCTTGAGGACAAGCTCTTAGTGGAGGAGGGGAGTGATGTTATGTTCGGTAAAGTGTATCAACTAAGATTAGATTCAAGAATCAGGGGTAGATTCATTCTTACCATATTAGCTTTAAGTCTTATTAGGTAATAATATATTCTAGGAGATCTTGTATTCTCTATATAATGAGTATGATGTTAATGAAATAAAAGAACCTTCCAACAAATTAATCTTAATCTCCAAGAGAGATTAGGGTTGATTAGGAAGTGGATTATCTACTACTCTATATTCATTGCGTTTTTGTATTAATCATAATTCAAGAACATAACAGGTTTCTTCGGAATGATCCATGATGAATACTTGTTCTTTGTTCATGGTCAAGAGTTGAACTTCATGTACGTGACATGGTTGCTGACGCGGATTGTCTGATGTCAAAAACATTTTCTTAGATCTCTCTTATGCTGCAAGTTCCTGTTTTTTTTGTTTGGCTGGAATGCTCCATGCTGGATCATGTTTCATGTTCATTTTCAAGTGTGATTTTAACTTCTAACCCATCGTCTGGCTGCTGATTTGGATTGCTCGTCAATTCTCAACCTCCAATATTTCATAGTGCAGATAAAAAAGTGTTTTAACTTTTGCAGTCACATACATCATTTCAGGGAATTGCTTCGCCATGCCATTGCACTATCATTTATCTTCATGGCCCTTTTTATGATTCTGACTGGATATCTAACTCGAGGTCTGCCCTCGGATGAAGTCAAAGTGACAGCACCCCCACCTATGAACACTATGGAGCAGCTTTTAGCTGTTCAGAACGCGATTTCTCAACTCGAAGCCCTCATTCAGGATGGAAACATCGTTCTGCTTAAATCACGTGCCCTTTTGATGTCTATTTATCCTCGGGTATGTTCTTCACCCCACCCCCACTTAGTAGGTAGGTAGGTAGGCCCAGAATCATAACATGTTTCACATACTTATGTTTGTTTAGGCGACGGAGAAATTTGCAGCTGGTTTGTTGTTGACCGCCCTTGTGGTTGCATTTTTGCCATTTAAGTACATGATGGTGCTGTTATTCTTGGATGTGGCAACGCGGTATTCTCCTCTGAGGAGAACAAGCACCGAGAGATGGATGAGGAGGCTAAGAGAATGGTGGTTCAGTATTCCAGCAGCTCGTGTTTTGCTCGAGATCGAGAAGGATGATAATAAGAAGAAGAATTGATCATGCTTCCTTGAATATGTGGATGATTGGGAGGGTGGTCCTACATTATTTCCCTTTCATGCATAAACGAATTTGGTAAGTAAAGTCAAAGAAAGCAAGCGAGTTCACATAAGCTAGTTTTAGAGTAAGTCAATGGAGGCTCTTCTTGCTAAGAACAAACATGGTTTCGTTGATGGGAGCTGTTCTATAATTTCAATTGCAGAGCCGATGCAGTGACATGATCGATGCAATGTTATCGTCAAGGCATGAATTCTCAACTTTGTCTCAAAGGATTTGGTCCCTGACATGATCTACAATTCCATAGCGTAGTCAGTCCGGGATGAGTTGCGTGAACAATTTAGTAAGATCTGTAAATGTAGATTTGATGTATTAAGAGTTGTTATTATCCTCCTTATATATTGATTTACATATAGAAATCAGTACAATATGGTAACAAATAATTTACACTAGGAAACTAGCATAATTACACATCTATAAGGAGAAAACAATGTTTAAGTGAAAAAAAATATATGGAATTATAATAAGATAGGCCCTCCTCGAACTGGAGTTGCGGAAGACTAGATGTTATGCAAACCCAGCTTGACAACAAGATCGTCAAATTGTGATTGGTGAAGAGACTTTGTGAAAATTTCCGCTAACTGATTGTGAGTACGAACATGAAACAATTTGAGAAAACCGTATTGATCCTTGTCGCGGACGAAATGAGAGCCAATCTCGATATGCTTGGTACATTCATGAAAAACTAGGTTATTTGCTATGTGTAATGCCGCTTTATTGTCACAATTAAGTGAAACTTGTGATGCTTCTGGATTAAATGTGCGTATAAGCGACACTATCCAAATGAGCTCACTAGTTCCCAAGTCCATAACATGATATTCTGCCTCTGCGGAGGATCGACTAACCGTAGTCTGCTTATTAGATTTCAAGGATATGAGGGAACCGCCAAGGAACACAGAAAAACCAAAAGCTGATCTTCGTGTGTCTGAGTATGCTGCATAATTGGAATCAACAAAACCACATATCCTCAAGGTGGAATTCCTAGGGAAAAACAAACCGGGATCAGGTTCCTTTTGTAGGTAGCCAAGTAAATGTCTCACTCCCTTGAAATGTGGAACTCTAGGTGCAGAGACAAATTAGTTGAGTTTGTGAACGACATACGTGATATCTGAACGAGTATGAGTGAGATATAGTAGGCGTCCAATGAGCCGTCGATATTGTTGAGGATCGGGCAACAAATCTTCATCTGCGGCAGTGAGCTTTGCAGACGACATTGGTAGATTTGAAGTCTTTATCCCTAGGCAACCACAATCATTAAGTAAATGCAAAGTATATTGAAGTCGATTGACTTTGATGTCTCGAGAACTACGATCCACTTCTATTCCGAGAAAGAATCGTAAAGGACCAAGGTCCTTGAATTTTAAATAGTGAAGCAAGTATTTCTTGACCTGGTTAATATCATTAATGGATTTTCCGACGAGTATAATATCGTCTACGTAAAAAAGTAGAGCAACAAAAGTATTACTAGTGCCCTCAGTAAATAAGGAATGATCTGCAGCACTTTGAGTGAAACCAAATTACCGAAGTGCGCTGGTAAAAGTTTGTACCATTCACGAGACGCTTGACAAAGTCCATAAAATGATTTGTGCAACTTACATACGAGATCAAATTGTTGTGACTTGGGAAGATAACCCTGAGGGAGCTGCATATAAACTTCCTCGTGAAGTGTGCCATTGAGGAAGTTATCGATGTCGAGCTGGAATAAGTGCCAATTATTTTGAGCAGTCAAATATAACAAAACTCGAAAGAGACCATTTTTGTCACCGGGGAAAAAGTGTCAGTAAAGTCGACACCTTCTACTTGTGTGAATCCCTTGGAAACAAGGCGAGCTTTTAAACGTTTAACACTCCAATCAGATGATTATTTTGTGTTATAGACCCATTTGTAAGCAATAGGGCATTTACCAGCCGGGAGCGGAACAAGCGACCACGTCTTCCGGGATTTGAGAAAAGCAAGCTCTGTCTTTATGGCATCGTACCGTTTTGGATATTGAACAACTTGTGAATAATATTGCGGATCATAATGGGAGGACACCGATGCAACGAAGCTGCAGTATTCTTCAGACAATCTCTTGGTAGACAGATAATGTTGTATTGGTTAGCTCCCGGTGACCCCGCCAGTTATGAAATCCCAAAGATAAGTAAGAGGACAAACATAGCGGGTGCTCCGTTGTACACGAGAAGCATCGTTAGTGGGATCTTATGTGAAATGAACACGCTCTGTTGTCTCAGAGGAAAGAGGTACCACCATTGGAGGTGATATCAGCTGAGGTTTATCCTCAACGGGTTGGGAGGAAAACGACATCCATAAAATTGCGATGTCATCATGCTGCAAACGATGAGTGTGAATGGAAATACACGCTCGTGAAAAATCACATCTCTTGAGATAAAAAAAAAAAATTTGTTGTAGGATTATATAATCTATAACCCTTAACCCATAAGGATATCCCACGAATGTGGCGGAGATGGCCCGTGGTGAAAATTTATCCCGTCCATATTTCAAGGTGGACGCGAAACATAAACACCCAAATGCTCACAAATGATCATATGAAGGAACATTAAAAGAAACTTGCAAGGGATTTTATTTGACAAAGCCGGTGAAGGAATTCGATTAATCAAATAAGTGGAAGTAAGCAAACATTCGCCCCAAAAGAGATGGGTACCCGTGACTGAAAATAGAGAGCACGTTCAACGTTCAGTAGATGTTTGTACTCGACGATGGAATTTTTTAGAGGGGTCTCAACAGACGAGAATTGATGATGATTTCCCATCTTCCCGAACAACTCGTCGAATAACAATTCCTTCGCATTTTTCCGATCTTACCATTTGTATATCAGTACGAACCTATTTTTTTTACCAAAATCGAGGAAAATCAGTTTGAACATCGGCCTTATGCTGCAAGAGATACGTCCAAGTACCACTACAAGAAAATGTTAATTCGCACACAGACAAATTGGTGTGGAAGATGTGTGTAAACAAGTATACATTCGGATTAGATACAAAAAAAATCCGTCAGGATTCTAGACATGTTAATTGGTACGCACAATTTTTTGTGTGTAATCGGTTGTACAAATTACACACAGAAAAGATGTGTACAATCCGAATGTGATTTCACTTCAATCCTACCCTATCTAACCCTTTAGTATCACCTCTCTCATTTCAAATGTGGATCTTTAGTATTGGATTTATGATTTCAAAATAGTAGCATTTAGTAACTAATATTAAGTCTATTTAGAATATTTAGTATTGCATTTGTGGTTCCAAAAATATTAGATTTAGTAACCACCAATTTGAAATCTATTTAAAGCATTTAGTATTGCATTTGTGGTTCCAAAAAAGTCGGATTTAGTAACTATCAATTTAAAATCTATTTAGGGTTTTTAGTATTGCATTTGCGGTTCCAAAAAAGACTGATTTATTATCTACCAATTTAAAATCAATCTATAATCTTTAGTAATGGATAAAGTTAATTCTATTTGAGTTATTTACCTACCTTAAATTCAATTCAATTCTAGAAATGCACATTTAATATTACAATCATAAATTTCAAATGTTATATTTATATGCAATATTTTTTTAGAAACGTTCATTATGTAGAAAAAAAATAACTATTATGATTTTTTTATTATTAATAATAAACTCAATCCAAGAGTATTCAATACATACTAAGACTTGTGCAACTACAATAGTTTGACTTGTGAAATAAAACAACAATGACTTAAGGAAAAGTATCAACCATTTTCATAGTGCATCTTTGATTCCACAAAGTGATTTTCACACCTGTAATATTAAAAGAATAACGATAATTAAGTCATCTAATCTAAAATTAGATAAACTAATGAAAGATATGAAGACATAGATTCAAGATATGCAGACATGATTGAATGGATGTCAACACATATGTGGACACAAAAAACTTTGAAGCAGCTTATGTAGACATAGATGAAAGATATGCAGACATGGATGGATGAATTTTTTGTGTAGTCACATAAAACTTTGAAGCAGCCGCGTACATGGATGAAAGGTCTGTAGACATAGATGAAGTTGTATAATCAAGAACTTTGAAGCATCTTATGGATACATGAATAACAATATGTAGACATGGATGAAGTCGTATAGTCACAAAAATGCATTAGAATATATCAACCTTCTATGTTAATCGACTTGCTTTAGTAAAGACATTAGCAAACTGCAATAACTTTAACTCATTCAAGTACTCTTGGAGAAGCTGCAGATGCGCAAAAAATTTAAATCACTATCATTAATGTTCGAACCAGTGCGAAGTAATGGACAAGATATATATACCTTCTACACCAAGTGTAAAGTTCCCATTTTAACACCTTGTGTGCCAATCACAGCCTAGACGACATGCTCTCGACAAAGAAGGAGACAAAAAGACTTAATCATCGTTATGCTGTGGAAAAAAAACATTAATATACAAAACAATCAAAGTTCCAAAATACAACACCTATCAAAATATTATGCTAACAATAAAAAAAGGATATCATGGTCAATAAAGCATCTAAAAAATGAACTAATGGGGAAAAGAGAATCAACAACACTATTTTGCTCCATATTCTGTCATTCAACTAGTAAATTCCTAATTCCTTACAGTTTGGAACTACAATGCCTATGGTTTCCTTTACGCTTATGTGTTTCCAGAGATCCCATGCGACATGTCTCTTCAAATGAGTAATGCTACAAATTCTGAAAGTCAACAGTTTTCTGAAATGAAAAAAGATTCAACTTTTACTACAAGTTTCACAATTTCTAGCATTACCCATTTGAAAGGCAGCATCATGCATAGCATAAGCGCTCTTTGTGTTTGCCCTAAAATTTTCAAGCAAGAAAAGACCCAAAGCTTGATGGAGTTTCAAGACCATTTCTAAGTTAGTGCCATGTTCTGACCCTATAGAGGAGGAGGGAACTTTGATTGGCAAAGAAAGTAGGAGGGCTACAAAAAACTCCTATAGATCTAAGACAAGACTAGTTATCTGTAATAATTCCGCATCCAGAAGATATTTACCTGCCATTTGCAAAACCAAAATTAATGAAGTCAACGAAAATATTAAGGAGGCTCCATATCTTGTTGAGACTCAACTGAAAACTTAATATTACATACATTTAGCTTATAGCATCCGTAGTCCGTACTGGGCTTTGAAAGCCTTGCTATTAACCCAGATTTCCAGTCAAAGGACTAACAAAGCAAGTTATCTTTTGCATTAAAGGTGAGCCTCCCTTCTGCAACAAGAACTCAGATGCCTTGAATGCTGTGCTACCCATGGTCTTTATTTTTGTGACAAATCCCTGATTTCCTTAGATAACAGACTACAACTACCAGTTGGATCTTCCCTTCCAAGAGAATATAGATATTTATCTAACCTATAGCCAATGACAACCACAAACTTTAATGAGCTCGATAAGTATTAGATGGAAGGAAATGACATGTTTACATCATCTGGGCGACCATGGAAGTTCATCAAAATGGATGCTCTAATATATCACTTTAGTTAGAAAATACCAGAAATGTTATAGCTGTCAACTGGAAATAAATCCACAACAGGTCAAAATTTCAATTGAAGAAAGCAATGGAACAAAGATTTAACATGGTAGCTGAACCCATATTCCATCATACCCAGTTCCTTCCAATTTCGACTTGTACTCTCTTGTGCCACAAACTTGTTAATACCCAGCAACTATTTTTCAATAACCATGATTTTTTTAAGGATGCTGCGGAAGCTTTGTAAGCTTTGCAAATTTTATGCGTGAGTGGAAAAGAGAATCAAAGGGTAGTGATGATATCTATCAACAGCTCAAATTCACAACAGAAATACACCATAGATGAACCAACTACCTGATCACCAATATGTAGGTACCAAGTGGAGTCGATGTCGTATAGTCTGACACCTCCTTTTCTTGCCTTTTCTTCACCACCTAAGATGCCATGGTCTTTCAGGAGGCATAGATTTGGTGGGGCCCGGCCCACCGAGATTCTTGGCAAGGCACGGTCGGGAGGTCGGTGGTGAAGAATACGTAGGGGCACAACATCACCAACAACGATATCATATATCGATATCTCAATTTTTCTGCCACCTCTAACAACCTGAAATAAAATAATGATTATCTTTTTGGGATGCAAAGAAGAAAGCTATATATAACATATATATCAAAGCAAATAAGCAAAACCTTCAGATGAATATTTATTTTATTGTTATTTAAGTTTTCAAATTGAATAGACTTTTTTCACTTATAACTGCAAAGATAAAAAGTGATAACCTAAATTAGAATGCCAATGGAAATAGGTATGTTCGTCGACAATACCCAATAGTTCCTGCAGATACGTCCTCATAGTCACTAGTAATTCCATTTTCTAAGTTTGTCTTTAAGAGATATCCAAAGTCCAAGCAACTTAACCAGATATATAAAAGGTTGATATGCAAGTTTGAAGATGAATAATCAATGCTCACCAAGTTAGTTATCCTACTAAAAGCAATAAAATACATATTACCCCTCCATAAGTTTGCAGAGCAGCCAAATTAGTATATATTGTCATTGTAACGAGTTAGTCTTGACCGATTCCATACTGCCACACATCTAACCATGATTAAGGTCACATCCCCTTCTCCCAAAAAAAAAAAGATGAAATACTCACAACACCAAAATCTGCATAACCAGTGTCTCCTGCCCCATCTTTCTATATAGGATAGCCTAATAGAGGAAGAAACATAGGGAAGTGAAAATATAAGCAACTAGAAGATTTTTTCCCATCTAGGTTAACATCTTTTAGACCTAATGTCTTGAACTCAAATGAAGCCGTAAAGATAGCTGAATTAAAATTTGTAACTTTCCAACAAACCATACTTATTGTTAATCTTCCCTTCAATTAACAAGAACAAGAACAAACTAACATGAGCCCAATATATAGAGTGATTGCCAGTCAGGAATTACAACTCTGACTAATTTATACCATAAAACTCAGTATTTTTTAAGTAATTAATTAAAATGCTAGTAATTGAAGAGAAATTACCTCAACTGGAGAAATTGCCTAAAATTCAAAATTAGGGTTTTAAATTTTAGATCAAGAACACTAACGACGTGAACCGAAATTATTTAGGAGTTGTATCTGGTTGTAGCAGGCGGGCGGCAAGAGGGTGATAGCGAATGCTGAGTGGGCAGCGACAGAAAAATAGTGGGTCACGTCGGACAGCGAGTGGGCGGCTGAGGCGATGGATTTTCAGTGAGCTCTCCTCAAGACTAGTCGGACGAGCTCCAATAAGGCTAATCTTATAAGATTCATCTTGATCGAACTAGGTGATGTCGAAGGCAATGCCGATCTTCTCCTCTCGCTACTCTCTCTCTATCTCTATTTCTCTATTTCTCTCTCTCTCTCTCTCCTCTGAGCTTCCTCTCTCTAGCAGATCTTCTTTGTTTGTATATATGTATAAAGCTTCCTCCAGAAGCTAACTTAACATTCTCGAAAAAAAAAAGGAAGCTAACTTTACAAATATGTGTGTAAACGATCATAGAAGGAAGACATACAAAATACACACCGTAATATTGTGTTGTGTAATTCGGTATGGAATTCGAATGTAATATAAAAAATCACATTTTTCAGCTGATATGTATGCTTTTGGTGTGCAATCCTTGTGCAAACACACACAGCTACTGCCGTGTGTACCATATCCGTGTGTACTTGCACATTTTCTTGTAGTGACAATGAAAAAATCCATCCTCAGTAGTAAAAGAATAACGCTGCTTAGAATGAGTCGAGGTATGAAAATGTCCCAAAATATCACCATGCACAATCTCAAAAGGCTTAGAACGATAGTTTTGCTATCTTTATTAAACGATAAATTGGCAAAAAAAAAAACATTAAGCGGTAAACGTTTCTGTTTTTCCATGGCGCAAATAGAACAAGGTTCCAAAGAGCAATTATCCAATGAGAGAACAACATTACAAAGAAAATTTAAAATAGAGGTGCTCGGATGTCCAAGCTCATCGTGCCATATTTTAATAAGCGCGACAACATTCTTGTGAGATAGTTCGACATATGTCGAAATAACAATTTCTCTTGTACTTCGCAACAAGTAAATTCCTTGATACAAATCACCCTTCCCAATCACTTGCTGAAGGTCCTGAATCAGACAATGAGTGTTTGAAAAAAGCATGGTAATGGCTGAATGCTTTAATAAAAAACTAACAGATAGTAGGTTAAACCGGAAGTCAGGAATATATAACACATCGTGTAATTTAAGATGTGAATTCAATTGTATTAGACCTTCAAATTAGACAGACATCCTAGTTTGATTGGAAAATGGACATCACATCATGTACATGATGAAGATGTTTGAACAAAGATCAATCACTAAATATATGGCGAGCAGCTCCTGAATCAATAACACGTAAGTCTGAATCAGATGCATTGAATTTAGATATATTAGCAAGAATACTACCCTGCACTGCAGAGTTGAGGGTGATGGAGGTAACGTTATCGTCTTCGTACAATGAGGACATTTGGGTAGTCAGATGCTCTATTAGTTCCTGGCATTGATGCATGAAGAGTGAATCAGAAATTTGGTCCACGCCTTCATTTGAAGATGTACCAACAGAATTGATCATCAGTTTACTAAGATGGTGTTGCTGCTGTGGGTTAGTAGGTTGGGGATGCCTCGATCCTGACTGATACCCAAGAGGATACCCCCATTTCTTATAGAATTTTGCCTCCACATGCCCAAAAAGACCACATTGTGTGCATTAAGGGCGTGACCGACGAGAATTTCCCGTAGAATATCTTGTAGAATTTTGATGAGGTGCTGAATGAGCCACCATGTTGATGATATTACTTTTAGAACCTGCATTTGTAACATCACTCTCAACAGCAAGAGCAATGGCCTCAGTGACCAGATTAGACAACGTCGCGAATCGTTGATTTTCAACTTGAACAATCAAGGAGAAAACTTTTTTGATTGGAGGAAAGGGGTCACGTAACAGGATTTGATCACGAAATGTAGAAAAATAGTCATTCAACCCCATTAAAATAACATGACATACTCAGTACTGATATCATTCATCATAGATTTTACATCATCGTAGGTGCACTTATAGCACTTACATATTTGTTTAAAGGCATATATCTCGTAGTATATCGAGGTTGGTATAACATGTGGTCACAGATAATTGACCTTGCTTGAGTTCAGAGAGACGTTGTTTCAAACGAAAGAGTCTAGGTCCATTCATCTGTTGAAACCTCTCTGCTAATTCATCCCAAATAGACGCTGAAGAATCATGATATAAAATACTAACGGCGATCTCTTTTGATACTGAAATAACAAGCCATGAGAAAAGCATGTTATAGGAGCGAACTCATGCAGAGAATTTTAAAGGCTAAGAATAAGGTTTGGTTATTGATTCGTCGACGAATCCGAGCTTATTTTTAACCGATAGAGCCATCACCATTGCACGACGCCATGTGTTGAAATTGTCAGATAACTGGAGGGTAGTGACAAGAACTGCACTCGGACTATTTGACTGGTGGATGTAATAAGGATCGGAGCTGTAATCGTTGCCAGAATTTTCCATTTGAAGAAGATGAGCAACACGCCTAATAGAAAAAATAAGCAGAATGAAATACCATATCGTTACTGCTCTGACACCATGTAAATGTAGATTAACGTATTGAGAGAAAACAGTCTGCTATTGTTTACTTGTTATTTTATTATTGGGAAAACAACATAAATGATCCTCGAACTTTACTCATTTTTCTATTTCTGTCCTTGAACTTTATTTTTTTCTATTGATGTACTTGAACTCGTCAAATTCATTCTCTTTTAGTCCCGTATTAAAATTTTACTGTTAATTGTGGGTGATTAGATGCTGATTAAGCAAAATATATTGACATGGACAAGTTGGCGTGTCATAGTTTTGGCCACATCATGTTTAGTGCCTTTCATTTTCATGTTTTTTTTTTTAATTTTCTTTTATTTTTATTTATTTATTTATTTATTAGTTATTGATATATATTGAAAAATATGATGTAACCTAAATATGTCATGTTAGCTTGTCCACATCAATATTTTTTGCTTAATCAGCGTCTAATCACCCACAATTAACAGTAAAATTTAACGACGGAACTATAACAGAATGGATTTGACGAGTTCAAGTACATCAATAGAAAAAAATAAAGTTCAAAGACAGAAATAGAAAAATAAGTAAAGTTCGAGGACCATTTATATTGTTTTCCCTTTATTATTCTCATTCTTATAGATTGATTTACATATACAAATCTGTATAATATGGTAACAGATTATCTACACTAGGAATATAGTATAATTACATATATATATATATATAAGGAGAAAACAATGTACAAGGGAAAAACAATATATGGAAGTATAATAAATAGAATAAGATCGATTGAAAATGATATTTTCATTTAAGCAGAGAAATATACCATGTTCGTCAAGGTACATTATTGATTGCTAGTTACTTTGGCAAACTTAAGATCACGTGGGATAAACTGGTAGCTGTTGGTGATGATTTTTTATTCACTTCTTGTGCTTCTTCTCTTTGTGTGCTTGCTAAACTAGAGAAACATAAGGTCGTGCAGTTCTTAATAGGTTTCAATGATTCTTATGCTAGCATTAGTTCAAATTTATTTATGCAAAACCCATTGCCCTCTCTGAATTATGCATATTTATGCAAGTTGGGACTGAGAGGATATACAAGTATCTTTATTAGATACTCAGAAAACTATAAGGGATACGTGTTTCTGACGGCTCAGGAAAATGGTGGCGTGGTCGAACATGAGTCCAGAGATGTTACGTTTATTGAGGATGAATTTCTGAAGCTTGTTAACATCAAAATGAATGAAGTCTTAATATAACTAGAACATGATGTGAATGATCAGGTCCCACTTATTTCGGGTGGAAGATTTGAGGGAGCAACAACGGGAAATGATAAAATGAGAATGAGGACATTTTCATAATATATCCAGTGGGAGGAGACACTCCGACCATAGAAATCATAGTTGCTCCGGGTGTGAATCAAGTAGAACCTGATCATGGTCATCTAGTTGCTGAACCGTTGGATGAAAGTCCTATAATTCATCAACTACCTACTTGGGCCAGTGGGACTGGGACTACCATCTTGGTTCATGGTGCGAGAGAACAAGGAATTCATCTCGGAGGTGGAATCCCGAGACAAAGAGGTCGTCCAAGAAAAGTTGTAGGAGAAGGTTCTAGTAACGCCTTGGTCCCTAGTGGGAGCATTATTCCTAGTGGGAGCATTATTCCTAGTGGGAGCATTGCTCCCAGTGGGAGTATAGATCTAGATGGGAATGAGCCTAGACGTAGTCTAAAGCAGATAACTTCTCCCAAGAAGTATCCCATTGAAAGATGTGAATTGTTCATCCTGACTTCGGTTGATGAACCGGTAACGGTTAAGCAAGCTTTGGAAGGTCCTCAATCAAAGGAATGGAGGAAACCAATGGAGGAAGAGATCGCCTCTACGAAAGCCGATTCTGTTTGGAAGTTAGTTGATTTGCCTGCTAAACGCAAAGCAATAGGGGCTAAGGGGTTCTTAAATTGAAACTCACTGCCGATGGAAACGTTGAGCGATGTAAAGCTCGACTCGTCGCTAAAGGGTATACCTAACTCCACGGAGTGGACTTTGATGAGACTTACTCACCGACTGTGTGTTACACCACGGTCCGGGTCATTTTGGCCTTGGTTGCTAACCTCGATCTCGAGCTGCACCAGATGGATGTTAAGACTGCCTTCCTTCATGGAAACCTGGAGGAAGAGATCTACATGGAGCAACCAGAGGCTTTATTATCCACTGGAAACGAACGTAAAGTTTGTAAGCTCCAAAGATCAATCTATGGTCTTAAACAATCGTCTCAGGAATGGTACCGCAGGTTCCACGAGGAAATCTTTGGTAACAAATTCGTGGATCTTTACGAGGATGCATGCGTGTGCACGAAGACCTCAGGGTCATAGTATGTTATATTGACGTTGTACGTCGATGATATACTGATTGCCACGAACGATGTGAGTTACTTGAATGAATCAAAGTCATGGTTAGCATCTTTGTTTGAGATGAAAGACATGGGTGAGGCCACATATATCCTAGGCATTAAGATTGCTAGAGATCGTGGTGCTCGGAGATAATATTTTTCCCAGGAAACAAGTTGTTGAGAAGGTTCAATCTCTTTGATGCTAAACCAAAGAATACGCCGGTTGTGTTTGTGTGTGCACTTTCGAAGCGTGATGGCCCAAAGAGCATGACATAGCGTGAACAGATGAAAATGCAGAGTACCTCAGTATGGTAGGAAGTCTGATGTATGCTATGAAATGCACTCGTGCTGACATCTGTTACGCTGTGGGTTTGGTAGCGTGTTTCCAATTGGACCCCGGTTATCAACATTTAAAAGCCGTCAAACGGATTATGAGATATCTGAAAGGTACGACAGACTACAGGTTGTGCTATGAGGGAAGTAAGCTAGAATTGATAGGATATAGTGACGCCGACCACAGTGGTGATCTAGATGATCGTAAATCCACCTCAGTAGGAGTGTTTCTACTTGCTAATGTTGTCATCTCTTAGATGAGCAAGAAGCAATCATGTGTCGCGCTGTCTACTATGGAATCTGGATTCGTAGCTCTCTCAAAGAATGCATTGGAGGCTGTCTGGCTAAGGAGATTAATGATTGTCGTGCTTGACGTCGAGGACGGGAGTAAGCCTTTGTGCGTTTACTCTGACAGTCAAGCAGCAATAGGGGCAATCAGGAATCCTAAGTACCATAGTAGGATTAAACACATTGATATAAAATATAACTATGCCAAAAGTTTGGTAGAGGACAAGATGATCACAGTTGAATTCACGCCTTCTGAAAACATGGTTACGGATCCATTAACTAAACCTTTACACAAGGATGTTTTCGAAAAGCACGTAAAACTGCTTGGCTTGTGTAGAGTTTAGTAGGCTTGTGATGTGTTAGTAAAAATTTTGAACTCGAAGTAATATTTGAATAAAGAACTGCTAAATTGAGTTTATGATCTTACGACGTCATAATGACATTATTACATCGGATGGACGGTCTATAAACTAGTCGTTGGAGTGTGAAACCTCCTAATAAAATATGTCGAATGTGGATAATTATATATAATTATATATATATAATTGTTAGGGATAATTATAATATATAATCAAATATATTATATTCTATTATATGAAATAATATATACATCATTAATGATAGTATATATCTACAAGCAAATAACATATTGATGAATATATTAGTAAACATATATAACTGCAGGAGATTATATACAGATCAATTCAAGAATTAAATATATGTATCTATTTCTTAGGAGATTAATTTTTAGAAACAAATCACCTCCCCTTACTATATAAAGGGTTTGGCTGAACCTACTAACCCTCGGTATGCAAATTAATCCTCTACACAACCAATAGTGAGAGAGAGTAGCCTAAACCCTAGTAAACCCCTAGTCCATCTCTTCCACCCATGAGGTATAGTCAGTGGAGACTTATCAATCTTTTGTGGTTAAGAAGAAGATTGACGTACCCCATCCGACAAGTCGCGGTACAACCTCCGTTCAGGATTTTGGGACGAAGTCAACATCAAAGGACATGTGAGAATAATCTCGCCACAAACGGTTAGTAATCTTGATGAACTAGTTGTAGTTGTTAGTGATTATCCATATTATTTCCTAGAACACCACCCCAAAACCTTATTACTAGTGACAACTAATTCGCCGAAGTGAAATGTTGATAGTTAGGATTATGGTTTTGATGTGGAAATCATAGGAAGATTAGATTATCGGAGTCTTCGTGTTAAAATTGAATAGCGATTTAGTCTAAAGATTGAATATTAATCCAAACTAGTGGCAAAAAAAAAAAAAAATCCAAACTTAATATAAAAGATCGAATATTTATTGTATACGTATGAAAACGATTGAATCTCTACATTGGTAGCTTGTTATTTGGGATGGGAGTAATCTAGGGATTTTGACTAATTGGAAAATTAATTTTGGGGCTAAGACTGAAATTAATTAGGGTAAATTAAAATTGGGGTTGAATTAAATTAATGTTTATTTCTACATGTTTATGATGTTCTATGAATTCATGATGCGTAGAAATTATGTTTAGTGCATATATATTTCAATTAATGAGTTGTGCACTAGAATTGAGCATGTTAAGACTATGTTGGTGTTTTTACAGGTTACAAAAATTCTAGATTAATTGAAATTTTAAATATTTGCAATTTGGCCCCTAAGTTTGAATTATTTTCAAATTAACCCCTATAGAATTTATGAGAAGAAATCTAAATTTTCAGAAATCGCAAATTAGCCCCTTAAGTTTGAAAAAGTTTCAAGTTTACCCCAAACTTTTTAATTTGGCTAAATGCACGTATGAATGTGCTGAACCGAATTTTAAATTATTGTGCATGTTAACGGAATACTTGATTGCTAGCATACTATAAATTATTGTGCATGTTAAACTGATTTATTGGGTTGGATTTTTTTAATTTGAATTTTTAGGTTTTAATATAAAGGGTTTATTTAATTTTATGTTTTTTTCTTTCTAAAACCATACTGAATTTGGTGTACAGTTTACCGGATTAACCCTATAGGAGAAAAATAAACAGTTTTACCCTCTAAACCCGACTAAGCTGTGCACCCAACACAATAGGATATGTTATTTTATGGTTTTATTTCTAAAACCCAATTGTGTTTGGTGCACTATCTGGTCGGATTAACCTAGATGGTTAACCCGGTCAAACTGTACACCAAACTCAACAGAGATTTAAAAAAAACAATAAAATTACATAAACTCTTTACACTAAACTACAAATTCAAAAATAAAAAAAAAGGCGGCTCCACTGTTCAGGACAACGACGCTGCCGCAACAAAAAATTGGGTCGACACCGCCCCATGCCACTGTTTCAAACAACGACAATTACTATTTTTGTATTTGGAGAAACATTCGGAAAATTTTGGTATTTAGCCTGTAAACACCTAATTTTGGTACGCGCGACACGTATATAACACGTTAAAAATGTTATGTGTAACGCGTTTTAAAAAATGAAGTATTTGGATACAAAAGGTCACAGGGTTGCTAAAAATAGGTTTATCTCAAATTATGATAATATATATGCACTAAATATTATGTAAAATTGAGAAAATATATAATATATATTTATGACAATGTTCATAAATATATATTGTATAATTTTCAGAACTCATTGTGTATATTGGAGCAAATATATATTTTTTCCTAATATTAGGGTTTAGGCTAGCTATAAATAATACCTAGTATCAATGTAAAACACACAGAAATCAAGACAGTAATAAAATACTATTTTTTTTCGAAATTCGTGCATTAAACCCATTTCTCTCGTTTTTTTTCTGTTTGGACTGCAACCATCACCGGAGCTCCGTCACGACGTAGCCGGCAGCACCGTCCTCGGCAGGTCTCGCCGTCCATTGCCGGAGTTCGTCCCGGTCGTCCGTTGCCGTCCAGCCGACCATTATTCTGCCGTCTACTGCTGCTGCTACGAAGGGAAGATCAGCCGTCCTCCACCCGCTACGCTCCATTCAGCCCATCCCTGCAGTCAGCCACGCCGGAGTCACGTCCTGTCGCGCGCCGTTGCCGTCCTGCCCACCGTGTTGCCCGCCTGACGTCCAGGAGCTGCCGCCGTGCTTCCCTCCGGTGCATGCAGGTATTTTTCACGCCAGTGCCTGTTGCATTTTTTTATTTAATTATTTGTTAATTAATATTATTATATTTTATTTTCTGTATTTACTATTATTATTGTTATTATTATACCGTGCTAATTAGCTAGTTTTGATGTAGATTAATTAGATAACACGTTTTTTTGAATATACGTGTATGATATGTAATTATTAAATTGTACCTTGATTTTGAGCATGTTTAGTTTCAATTGGGTTTTATCTCAATTGTGAGTTTTAGATGCTTAATAGTTATTTTTTTTTTGTTTATGTTTAGATTTGTTGTTAATAATAGTTTTCGCGTAAAAATTAGTTTAGTTTTTAATAACGTTAGATTAATTTGACGTAATGCATGTTTAAAATTTAAAATTGGCAAATAGGTTAACTAAGTACCGAATGGGCGTGATTAGATTTTTTTTTTAATTTGTACTAGAACCTCCGAACTCACATTTTTTATCGCAGACCAATTAATTTACTTAGGTGTTAATTCATTATCTACCTAGGTAATTTAGGTTTCTAGTTAGCCGTAATTAGCTAGTTGCGACTCTTTTAAAATTTCCATGTTTCTCAAAGTATGCCTTAGGTTAGATTCATGTCTGACAATTTGGCGGCTCTGCTTGGGAACAAATTTTTTTTTTCAAAGAGGGTTCGGGCTTGTCGTGTTTACTTATTTGCCATGTTTTTTTCGTCGTTATTCTAACTATAGTTTTTTTTATAGGTACAAAGTTTTTTGCTTTTTATTTTCCTAACAAGTTTTTTTATGGTGTTGTTTGAAACCAAACACACTGACTTTAAATATAATGTCCAAACGCCTAAATCACAAGGCAACTAGGAACCCCGGAGAGTTAGTAAGGGTACGCCCGCGCGGCCGAGCCGCCATAACGATTCAGAACAACTCCACCACTCGTGAAGGTCCCGTGATCCCTATGATGGGGTGAGGAAACCACTGTGTCGGAAGCCTATCAGTGGAACCCACCTTTTAGAACAAAGCCAGACACACCTCTAAGCTTTCAGACCGCCGTTATTTTACATGTTTGCGTGCGTTATTTTTTTTTTTCGACCCCTAGAATTTATCTTGTATAGGATTTGGGTCTAATGTAATCTTTTTATTGCAACATGTATGTAATCGTGAACTGCACATTAGTGAAAATTTACTTTTTCAAGCATGTATTACACATCATTTGTTTTAAAAAAGAAAATATGCGCCATTCACTTCATCACTCTAAAACGCTTTACACTCCATTTTAGTAAGGACGGAAAGACTGCTCAAGTGTCCTCGCATTACGTTCATTCCAGCTCCTAGAGACGACATCAACCGCCTTTGGAACGCCATTCCGAAGACGGAACAGGATTAGGTTACCCAACTCATCGGAGGAGTTCAACGTCTTGCTGATTACAAGATAGAGTGGCACTTGCTAGAAGCTTTAGCCGACCATTGGGACTCGGAGAAAGCAGTGTTCGTCATCAACGACATAGAGCTCACCCCGACCCTCGAAGAGTATCGCCAGCTGATACAAGGCCCGGGATGGAATAAGGGGATCGTCTTACCAAGATTCGAAGCGTCCGAGAAATAGAGTCTTTCTAAACTCTTACAGGCCAACAGAGGAAAGATGGCTGACGATCTTATGGTGGCTAAACATCAGGGTTTATCTATCAAACGCTTGATAAGTTGGGTTTGTTTTAGAATGAAAGATAATCGAATGATCCGAGGAGCAACTCATGCCTATCTCCTGTTGTTTTTTTGGAACTCTCTTGTTCCCCCACTCCCAAAGCCATATAGACGAGGCATTAGTCGACGTCGTCCTTCAAGTGGTCAATGGCATAAGTTTTATAGTGCCGTTACTTGCTGAAACAATCACGTCTCTAAACTTCATAAAAGCTAAGGGGAAAGGAGGATTAAGAGCAAGTCCAGCATTATTGCAAATATGATTTTTAAGTCACCTAAAAGAGATCGGCGCCGGTTTCCCTAAACCTCATTTTCTTATTGGAAAACAAATTATATCAAGAATGGTAGATTATACTCATCATGTGAACAAAGGATGGAGCACCAGTGAATGGAAAAAATATTTATCAAAACTTTAACCTAAAAACATTGTATGGGTAGCTCGATGGTTTTCACCAATGCCTGTATTTTTAAGGTGTAAAGATTTCAACGGTGTTCCTCTTATTAGTCACTTAAGCTCGTCGGCCACCTACCCGGCCCGAGTCGTTCGACAACTCGGAGGCCTTCAAGGCATACCAGCTAGCACAAAGGAACCTCTCCTGATATTCGACTGGGATGACAACAAAGTTACTCAAGCCGTGCTCAAACAGGCAGCTCAAAGAATACATGCAATTTGGGGAAGTCGATGAGGAGAAAATCCAACCACCCGGGGATATCAAAGAAGAAGAGCGGATGTATCGTGCCACTAAGGAGTACATATACTGCATTCATACTAACGTTGAAGATCCAATTATTGACCCCGCAGAGATTATCAGAAAAAAGCCGCAAGACGCGCCATATTCCCATGAAGACGTGTACGACACACTAGCTGCACGAGTCGAAATCCAATGTGCCACCTGGGCCCAAGATTGCGCACGATCCAAAGAAGAAATCAGGCGGTTAAAAGGAGAACTTTCTGAAGCGCGAGCCACCGTCATGCACCAGCAGTGGGCTATTAAAGTGAAGGAGAGACAGAAGACGCGGTTAAGTGCTGATTTTGAAAAGTTCAAACGAAGAGCAAAAAGACTGAAACTTTTTTCGAAACATTTGTCTGTTGCATTCGTTAGGACTAAAAAACAAGCACTCGACGCACTCAACGAGATGCGCAGTCGTGTAAAGCGTTTTAGAATTTAAATCTTATTTGTCTCCTTCATGAATATGAATGGCATATTTATTTTTAAAAACACAATCATGCATGGTATTTTGTGTCCACGGTTTGAATCGTAGATTTTCCCAATGCAGGAACATTTAGCTAATACTGGCAATCACGAGATTAACAACTAATATGGAGAACACTGAGATGATCAAACAACACGAAGAGCGAATGGCCGAGATCGAGGCGGCCAATGCCAAGATGCAGATGGATATGGCTACCATGTCATCCAGAATGGAGCGCATCATGGCACTCCTTGAAGCTCAGTCAGCTCACCACGCCCCTAACCCGGCCTTGCTAGCAGAAATCACGAGTCCAACCTCGTCAAAAACACCGATAACAAGTACAAAAGTAGTCGATTGCGACGACAATGTACTTGGTTTGGCCTTTTGATTTTTGAAGTGGGCCCACCAAGTCGATCCCCCATTGCACGAATGGCCAGGAACTTGCAATTGAGCTTAGCTCCGTGGCTGGTGCCGTGATACTTCTTGAATAAAATTGGCAAGATTCGCATTCTTCGACCAAGTGCGTAGCTTGGTTCTTCATGGTTGGCCAATAGTATCCTAAGCTCAACGTCTTGCGTATTAGAGATCTCGCACCTTCATGGCAGCCGTTTGGCCATTATGCAAATCTTCTAACACTTTCTGGCCTTCTTGGAAGGTGATGCACTTTAGGTTTGGGGTTGAAAATCCTCTCTTGTATAGCTGGTCATCTAACAACGCGTAGTTGATAGCTTGCCTCTGGATTTTATGGGTTTGAACTTTGTCTTTGGGGAACTTTGCCACACTTTGGTATGTTCTGCAATTTGTTGAGTTCCGTCTTGGACGTCTGTCTCGGGTGTTATCCCGGTGAACTTTGCAATGAAGTCTGCCAATGCTTGCCCCTTGATCGCCGTTCGAGGAGCAAAATGAATGCGGAATTCACTTAACTCCACCGACCACTTCACTAACTTTCCTGGCATGTTTGGCTTGACAGGATGTGCTTCAGGGGTTGGTCTGTTAGGACTGTTACTTCGTGTGCCATATTCTTCCCGATTAAATCGCCGAAGATGGTATTGACCATTCGCTGTTATGTTGCTCCCGCATTGATCAAGTCGAATGGTATGTTGCTCCCGTGTAGTTGTATATTTCGCTATATGCGTAGAATGCAGTGTGCAGCGCATCATCTTTGAACATCGGGATATGGTTGTATCTTGAGTATGCATCCATTACTGATATTAACTCATGGCCGGCGGTGGCATCGACTAGTTGGTTGATTCTTGAAAGAGGATATGAATCCTTGGGGCATGCGTTGTTAAGATCTACGTAATCAATGCACATTCTCATTTTGTCGCTTGATTTAGGTACCAATACCGGGTTTGTCCCCCATTTTTGGTATCTTGACTCTTCAATGGATCCTGCGTCAAGCAGTCTTCCATTTTTGGTATCTGCTTGTGGCCTGGAAGGGTCATCCTTCGTTGGCTGTTGTGGGCGGTGGTGTGGGGGTTGCCTTTCTGCATTTTTGACGGGCTCCTTGGGAAGGAGTGTATGAACGTGCGGCTTCATATCTTGTATGTTGGAAAGAATTTTTTGCATGTTGGTCTCTGCCCTGGAATGGACTGCCTTGGCGGGTAGTGTTTTGCGACATTTCTCTTGTCGGCGCAGCGTGTTCCTGTGCGGTTGGAGGTGGTTGGGCCGCATATCCTTGATTTTCAGTGACTTGCGGAATGCGAGTAATTCTTCCAGCGCAGCCAACATTGCTGGAGTAACCGAAGGCATCGGGTTTGCTCCCGTTCCTTGTTGTTCGCCTTGCGGCGTTTCTGTCTGAAATTCATCATCATCATGCATTTCTGGCTCAAAACCAGGTGGGGGTGATGCTTGTCGTTTGGTTCTTGGTGGTTGTGCTGTGCGTCGGGCACATCCTCGACGATGTGTTGAGGCCGATGTGTTGAAGGAGTTGCCCCCCTTGCATGATGCTTGTTACTTGTTGTGCGAAGACTAACAAGTCTTATACATACATAGTTGTCGTGACTGTCGGTTGTATTTCTAGGCTGCAGGGTTGAGGTGCTAGCACTTTGACCCGGGCACTCGGCGCAAGGACACTTGGCACTGGAATTTGACACGGGCACTTGACGCTTGGCGTTCTAGGCTTGAACCCGGGCAGGGGTGTTACGTGCACTGCATTGTGGACTCTGGGACCGTGCTGTGTGATGGGCACGCTTCTGGTTGGTATGGAGGAAGCAGCGTACATGTCTTTATGTATGTGCGAAAGATCCTGCTGACTTTTTTGTCGACTTCTGCTTGTTGGCTACGGTATTCTTCCAACAAACATGTTCTCTTCTTTCTTTCGGTGGACTGACTTCATCAGGAAGAGGTTGAGTGCGTGCCATAGCTTGTTGCTGCACTTCGTCAGCTGGCATCCCGGATGGGAACTCTTCATTCATCTCCGTCCTTCGCTCGAACTCGTACACTGGTGCATTGTTCTGAACTTGGGGACCGCGTTGTGCGGAGGGCACACTGCTTGCTGGCACGGGTGACGTCATAGACTTTTTACGCCGTCCAAGGCGCTTCCTGGTTTCTGACAGATTGGCATTATTGAGAGCGTTGTGATCACTCGTCATGACTTTGCGGTATGATAGCTTTTTGTTCGAATCAAGGAGACGGCGCTAAATGTTGCGTCCTGGTTGAACTGGGTCGGATGGACGCGTCTGTCTGATTGGGTTGTTCGGGATTTCGGGCTGACACCCTTCACCTGGAAGAGGTATTCACTTAATGCCGATGACGAGTGTTTAGTTTAACGCTGTGTCTCGGAAAAGTCTGTGTCTCAGGAAACGGCTGTCTGGGCACAAGTCTTAGCGTCTGGGCAAATCTTACTCCTATTTCTCTTCCACGCCTTAGCTGCGGGGCCTGTTCCTGCACAAAGGGCCAATACTAGAACGGAGAGGGGGGGGGGGGGTGGTGCTAGTGGAGCCCACTCCGATGCTTAAGTCACGATTGGGCTAAAGAGAGAAAGGTAACTCTAGAGAGAGAAAATATTTCTAGAGAGAAGTCAGAGCTCAAAATGCCAAAGTTGGGCAAATGAGAGGATGTGTGAAAATGGGTGGTCAAGGTCTCCTATTTATAGGCTACCTTGGGACCGGACCCGGTTTTAAAGCGGTTTGATGACTGATGGGTCCGACTATAGCCGTCAGGCCCTTTAACGGCGAGGAAACGGCAAACAGGCCCACCAGGCCCAGAGTGAAGGTCAAGATGACCTAGGAGAAGGGTCCCGACGAAGGGAGTCCCGACGAGGCAAGGTCCCGACAGAGTCGGCTCCGACAGTGGAGTTGGAAGCTCCCGATAAGAAGCCTTTAAGTAGGCCCCGATGATGAATCCCTGAGAACGATTGGCCCTGTCACGATGACGAGGGGCCCCGAGCGGTGACACGACGAGATAACTCTGGAGTCCCCGACGGGAGTCGGGACTCGTTATCAGAGGATAAAGCCAAGATATGCGGGGCGTGGCCGAGATACGCGGAACGTGGTTAAGATACACGGAGCGTGGCCGAGATACGCGGGGCATGGCTAAGATACACGAGATCACGTCCGAGATATGCGGGATACGGGCTAACCACCCCTAACGGTTCGCCAGGTACCTGAGGCATCTCTTTGCCTATAAAAGGGCAGGAGATCACCTCAGAAAGACTTACGTTGAGTTGAATACACTCTGAGTTTATTACTTGCCAGTCATACGAGATACTCATTTAAGCATCGGAGAGGGATTCTGGGTCACCGCCCGGTCTATCCCCTCTTGCAGGATTGCGTGGAGCAAAGGAGCTAGGATTGCCGTCAAAGTCCGTACCGGAGTTCCACCGTGATCCAACATTGGCGCCGTCTGTGGGAATCAAACAAAAAGCTGATATGCCTTCTACTCGATCAATGGCGGCTGGCAAGAACAGAAGACAGGGACAATCCGGTGGTTCCCGTCACCCCGCTGCAACGAATCTGAATTCAGTACCAGAACAAGAGGAAAACCAGAACCATCCCCCGGCTGAGCTCTCCCAGACAGGAGGGCACAATGGATCGCATCCCGAAGATGTTGCCCCTCAGCACCAGGACAACAGGGGGTAGGAGGCTCCCCCAGCTGCAGATTTGACGAGGGCCGTGGCAGAGGCCATGCCCATGTTTCTGGCGGCTGTAGAGGCTCTCTTGGATCGAAGAGAGGCTGCGAGGAGGCAGGAGGAGATGCCCCCATTGGAGGAAGCGACCCCGCCAACAGAGGGTCGGAACGCACAGGAAGCCCCGCCCCGAGGCCAAGACAGAGGTAGGGCGACCGGTCACCGGAGAGGTTCGTGGTTGATGGGCCAGGACCAGTACAGCACAGGACCATTCCCCTGAATGGTCCCATCACTCCCGACCAGGTGGTAAAGATCGTGAACATCTATATGGGAGAACAGAAGCCGCTGGTGTCGGAGCTGAGGGATCGATCCACTCATCCCTTCGTCCCCCGACTCATTGATACCCTAGCCCCGCCTAAGCTAGGCATCCCCACGATAAAGGAGTATGATGGCGAAGGAGATCCAGTTCGCCATGTCCAGAAGCACCTCATGGCGTGTCTGGGAAGAGCCCCAAGTGAAGACATAGTGTGTACGTTGTTCCCGAACACACTGGGAGAAAGGGCCCTGACTTGGTTCTTTAGTCTGCCCCCAGGCTGCATCACTTGCTGGGCAGACATGCACGATTGATTCATTCAGCAGTACCAGGGTCGGAGGCGTTTATTGAAGAGCGTGAGGTCCCTGACCCAGGTGGTGCAGAGGCCCGACGAATCGCTGGCTCATTATTACCAGCGGTACACAGCCAGCGTAGCAGAGATAGATGAAGAAATCTCTGAGGGCGAAACCATCCGTACCTTCATTCGGAACCTGACAGCCCCCTATGGCTCCGACTTGATGCACAGCGTGGCTGAGAAGGCTGTGTGGAATATGGAGGCATTACAGAAGAGGGTGAAGCGGCAAATCGATGTCCAGGAGTCAAAGATAGCCGCGGGAGAACTGGAACCCCCAAAGTCGAACAAAGGGAAGCAGTCAAGTAAACCTTTCGACGATCGTAAGTCAAAGGGTAAACCCGACAGTGGCAAGAATCGAGGTCGTCCGGATCGGAGGGACGACAGACGTTCTTCAAGGAAGGATAAGCGGGAGGATTTTGACATTCCTCTCAACTGCTCTATGGCGGAAGTGCTGACAGTCATGGAACGACAAGGTATCTCCAGGTACCCCCCGAAGAAAGATGGAGAATTCCTGGGGTCCCGCACAGACCGCTATTGTCGATTTCACTGCGCAAATGGCCATGACACCAATCACTGTCGAGAGCTTAAGAAGGAGATTGAAAAGCTGATCCAGAAAGGGAAGCTTAAGGAATTCGTCGGGGATAAGCGGTGCCGATCCCGCTCTCGGTCCCGATCGAGGTCCCGGTCCCGATCCTGCGATCGATCCCCAAAGAAGAAGAGAACCGATCCAGAGTCATCCGGTGCTCGCAAGGAGAGACGGGGCACTATCAACGTGATTCATGGAGGGTTTGCTGCTGGAGGTGATACCTCATCCGCCCGAGAAGTTTATGCCTCCAGAATCCCCACAGCAGTGGTGTTGGGTAAGAGGTCCCGATCCTGGACCTTGAAAGAAGAGATGGTGATCTCCTTCTCGTCGGAGGACCTCATAGGCGTAGAGACTCCGCATGACGATGCCTTGGTGGTAACCTTGGATGTAGACGGGTTCGAAATGAAGAGAATTCTAATCGACGGGGGGAGCTCCTCCGACATCCTATTCATGGACGCGCTGGAGGCTATGGGGAAGACGAAGAAAGATCTAAAGGAGGCAAACTTCCCGATGGTCGGGTTCTCTGGCTCAACCTCCTACCCGCTAGGAGTAATCACCTTACCAGTGGAGTTTGGTAGCGGGTGGAAATCAGAAAGAAGGAATGTGGAGTTTGTCGTGGTTGATTCCGCGGGGACCTACAACGCAATTATCGGGAGAACTACCATTAATCCCCTGATGGCGGTTGCCTCGACTGTGCACCAGAAGATGAAGTTCCCGACCGACCACGGAGTCGGAGAGGTCAAGGGCGACCAGGTGGCTTCCCGAAAATGCTATGTTAATGCCACCCGGAGGAGGAGGCGAGAGGCCATGACTGTCCTCCAGACAGACACAGATCCCAGAGAAGAGTTTGGGCGTCCCGCCCCCGTAGAAGATCTGAAAGAAGTCGAGATCGATAGACCCCAGAGGAAGGTGAAAATCGGGTCTGCTCTGACTGAGGAGACAGCCCAAAAATTGGTGGAGTTGCTGAAGGAGTTCAAGGAGCTGTTTGCCTGTTCCCTTAGCGACATGCCAGGAATCAGCCCCGATGTGATCGTGCACGAGCTGAAGATAGACCCCGCGATCAAGCCTATCACACAGAAAAGGCGCCCGATGGGCACGGATAAGAAGATCGCGATCCAGCAGGAGGTGGGCAGGTTGCTCGACGCTGGGTTCATTAAGGAGCTCCGATTCCAGACTTGGGTTGCCAACCCAGTGCTGGTGAAGAAGACTAACGGGAAATGGCGAATGTGCGTGGACTTCCACGACCTGAACAAGGCTTTCCCAAAGGACTGCTATCCACTCCCGAGGATCGACCAGCTGGTGGATGCCACATCGAGACATGAGCTGTTAAGTTTCATGGATGCGTATTCAGGCTACAACCAGATCAAGATGGCCAAGGAAGACGCCCCCCACACAGCGTTCTACGCAGACAGTGACATCTATCACTACGATGTCATGCCTTTCGGGTTGATCAATGCCGGGGCAACCTACCAACGGATGGTGAACAAACTGTTTGGAGATATGCTGGGAGAAACCATGGAAGCTTACGTGGATGATATGCTGGTGAAGTCCCGACAAGCCGAGGATCACGTGCACAACCTTACCATGGCGTTTGAGCGGATGAGGCTCCATCAAGTTCGCTTGAACCCGACGAAATGCGCCTTCGGAGTCCACTCAGGGAAATTTTTGGGCTTCATGGTGAGCCAAAGAGGAATTGAAGTGAATCCTGAGAAGCTGAGGGCAATCGAGGAGATGCAGTCCCCGATAAACCATCGGGAGGTGCAAGTACTGAACGGCCGACTAGCTGCAATTAACCGCTTCTTGTCAAAAGCCAGCGACCGATCAATGCCGTTTTTTGAAGTATTGAGGGCCAACAAAAAATTCGAATGGACCGCCAAATGTGAAGAAGCGTTCCAAGCACTCAAGCAGCACCTTCGCACACTCCCGCCGCTGGCAAAACCAGTTCCAGGCGAGCCGCTCTTCCTTTATTTGGCTGTTTCTGAATTTGCAATTAGCTCTGTGTTAGTAAAGATTGTCGAGGGTAATCAAGTCCCCGTCTATTATGTAAGCAAGACATTTGCCAAATCTGAATTGAACTACCCCGCCGTTGAGAAGTACCTATTTGCATTGATTATTACTGCTCGGAAGCTAAGGCCATATTTCCACGCACACGAGATCACTGTGCTAACGAACCAGCCTTTGAAGCATTTTTTGAACCGACCGGATGCGTCGGGGAGATTAGTGAAATGGGCAGTAGAGCTTAGCGAGTTTCGCATACGCTTCGCTCCGAGAACAGCCATTAAGGGCCAGGCGTTGGTGGATTTCATAGCAGAGTCTACAGCCCCCGATCTGGAAGAAGCGGGCCCTGTAGAGGGGGCAACCATAGAAGTCCCGACAGAAGTACAACCAGAGAGGGCAGAGCAATCAGAACAGCCAAACAAGGAAAATATCTGGGAGATGTACACGGATGGCTCCGCGAGTTCAGACGGATCAGGAGCGGGCTTCTTGTTGATACCACCAGGTGAAGGTGAACCGCTCCGATACGCCTTGGCTTTAACATTCAAGGCCACAAACAACGAAGCGGAGTACGAAGCTCTTATCACGGGCCTAAAAATCGCTAAAGGCACTGGAATCGATCACTTGAGAGTGAAGTGCGACGCAGCTTTAATCGTGAACCAGGTTCAAGGGCGATACGAAGCAAGGAGTCCGATAATGAAAAAGTATCTACGAGAGGTACAAGCCTTGAGAGGGGGCTTCAAAAGCTTCGATATCGAGGCTATCCCGAGGGAGGAGAACGTAGAAGCAGACGCCTTGAGTAAATTTGCCCTGGGGGCACCCTTGGAAGAAAATCGGAAGGTGCACTTCTTGGAGAAGGTGATCTTATCAAACATCGACCCAACACAGGTGTGCACCATTGAGACAAAATCGGAGGAAGAACCCACTTGGATGACCCCGATAGTCGTGTATCTGACTACGGGGGCAGTCCCCGAGGATAAGGTAGCAGCAGACAGAATATGTCGGATCGCGTCTAATTATGTGATGCTGGATAATCAGCTGTACAAGAAGGGCTGGTTCTCAACTCCGTACCTGAAGTGTGTAGCAGAACCCGACACCAATCGAATCCTGAAGGAAATGCACGAGGGGGTCGCGGCTTGTCACGAAGGGGCCCTATCCATTTTAAGGAAGGTGTTGAACTTAGGCTACTATTGGCCCACGATGAACAAAGAAGCAACAGAGTTGGTCCGATCATGCGACGCGTGCCAGAGGTACGCCCCGAGTATCGCGGCTCCGGCCGCCAACCTTACATCCATCAAGAGCGCTTGGCCCTTCGCGCAGTGGGGCATCGACTTGGTGGGACCTCTTCCACAAGCACAAGGACAATGTAAGTATTTACTTGTAGCTATCAATTATTTTTCGAAATGGATAGAGGCGAAGGCATTGGCCAGAACAACGGGGAACCAGATCGTCAAGTTCCTCCAGACCCACATCGTGTCCAGATACGGAATTCCTAAGGTGGTGATCAGCGACAATGGCCCACCATTCAACGAATCTCAGGTGAAGGATTATCTGGAGGAGTTGAACATTGAGCATCGGACTGCTTCTGTACGTCATGCTCAAACTAATGGCCAGGTTGAGTCCGCCAACAAAATCGTGATGGATGGCCTGAAGAAGAGGGTCTATGCCTTGAAGGGCAAGTGGCTGAACGAACTAGAAAATGTGCTTTGGGCTGTCAGAACGACACCCAAACGATCAACAGGAGAGACTCTGTTTGGCCTCGTTTATGGCACGGAAGCTGTCGCCCCTGTGGAGGTAGCTGTGGCGTCCCATCGGACGAGATATTACGAGCCCCTAACGAACGACGAAGTGAAACGTCTGGACTTGGACTTACTTGAAGAGAAGAGGCGGGAAGCCGATGAAGTCCAAGCTCGAATGCGTTTAGCGACGGCCAGGTACTACAATCGGCGAGTGAAGTCCCGACAGTTCTTTGTCGGGGAGCTGGTTTGGCGTCGCAACGAGTTCACCCTTTTGGATCGAATCAACGAGATGTCACCAAAATGGGAAGGACCTTATAAGGTCGTGGAGATGCCAGCTCCAAATGCAGACAAGTTGGAAGACCTCGATGGCAGAACATTAAAGCATTCTTTCAGTGGCGAACACTTGAAGAAACACCATGCTTGAAGAAAGTCGCCTTAAGTGGTGCCCGATAAAGTCGCCTTAAGTGGTGCTCGATAAAGTCGCCTTAAGTGGTGCCCGAAAAAGTCGCCTTAAGTGGTGCCCGATGTAAAATCGCCTTAAGTGGTGTATGCTATTTATCGTTTAATTCGATGTAAGCCAATCTTATGCCATCAATAAATAAAGAGGTTGCTTCCAAATAAGAGTTGTCCTTAGATTTATGCTAAGTGTAAAAGTCGCCTTCAGTGGTGCACGAGAAAAGTCGCCTTCAGTGGTGCACGATGAAAGTCGCCTTCAGTGGTGCACGATGAAAGTCGCCTTCAGTGGTGCACGATGAAAGTCGCCTTTAGTGGTGCACGATGAAAGTCGCCTTCAGTGGTGCACGGGACTAAGTCGCCTTGAGTGGTGCACGATCTTTAGGTTTATCCTAAGTAACGATTAAGTCGTCTTAAGTGATGCACGGGACTAAGTCGCCTTGAGTGGTGCACGATCTTTAGGTTTATCCTAAGTAACGATTAAGTCGTCTTAAGTGATGCACGGGACTAAGTCGCCTTGAGTGGTGCACGATCTTTAGGTTTATCCTAAGTAATGATTAAGTCGTCTTAAGTGATGCACGGAACTAAGTCGCCTTAAGTGGTGCAAGTTATTAAAATCGTCGGGAAAGACGTACGAGAATGTCTTAAGTGTCGAGGTTTCGACTTAAGCGCGTATAAGTAAAGTCACTCGGAGAAGTGTAACAAAAGATCGGAACTAAGGAAGTCTGATATTGATAAGGGCTCAAGGGCCCGACGACGACGCAAGAGAAGAAGATACAAGGACTCTAAAAAGATAAAACATTCAAGCTTGGTCCTTGTTGGCAGCATTGGCAGCAGCTGGGTCCGCGGAGTCGGTAGCAGAGGGATCCACAGGATTGGCTTCGGGAGGATTGGCTATCGGGGCGTCCGCACTTGGAAGTTCAGAAGCGTCTTCGACAATTACGGGGGCACTCCCCCCATCACTCTCCTCGGAGAGAGCAAAATACTTCTTCGCAAAGGGAGCGAGGGAAGGAGACTTGTCGAAGTTGATAGCATCCCCGTACTCCAGGTGGAGCTCCTCAACCGCGTTAAAGAGAGTGTTCTCCACCTCTGCGCCAAAGAACTTCATGGCATCAGCTTGGAAGCCCTCAGACCTCCCGGCCCTTTTCCTCCGCTTCGGCCAGCTGCGCAGGAAACCCCGCGATTAGCTCCTCCAAAGCCTTCTTCTCAAGGACCAGTTGGTCCTCGGCAGCCTTCTTCTCCTGGGTCAGCCTGTCCACAATCACCCCCCGCTCCTGCCGCTCTTGCCTCAAGAGCCCCTCGAAGTCCGCGATCTGGTGCTGAAGATCCCGAATCTTCTGATTAAGGGCAGCCTGCTCCTTGACAAACTTCCCCCGCAGAGACTAGGAGGCCTTGAGATCCGCCTGAAGCTGCTCGCGGACCCCTCGGTCCCGCTCTCGGGCCTCATCATAGGCAATAACATACCCGATGAGGCGGTTGTAGTCCCCGAGCTCCTGCAATAAGAAGGAAAAGTGTTAATGAACAAACGACCCGATCTATCATCAACAAGAAAGAAGCAAAGTCTCACCTCTACGCGGCGCACAGCCATATCCCTGATATCCCGCTGCATATGCGTCCGATTGAGGTAAATCGGATGCCGCATAGAAGGCAGAATAGAACCCGCCAGCAGATGCAGGGCCAGCTCCTGGTCCTGTTCCCCTTGTGTGAGCGGGACTCCCTGAAGCGTCTGGATAGGAGTCCAGGGGGCATTCGCCTGTGAAGAATTGAAGGGCCTGTAGAAGTCCCCATCAAGAGCAAGGGGAGAGATAGGACGAGGAATGAAAGGGCACGCCTCCGTCTCGCCCCGAACAGGGGAAGGAGAGAAGTCGTGGATAGGTGAGAGCTGCCACTGCTGCGGAGAAGACGAAGGAGGCGGCCCCTGAGGGGTTGGTTTCAAGGGGGATTGCCCCGCCTTCCGACGCTGTTGAGGGGGGTCAACCCCGCCAGTCTCCTCGGAGGAGTCCAGAGTTTCTACCTGACGAAACTGTTCGCCAGTTGGAGCCTTCTCTCCAGCTGAGGAAGGCACCCCCGCTGAAGGCGGTGCATCTGCGGAAGCTGCAACACCCGAGGAAGCTCCCGAGCGACCTGCACCTGGAGGATGAGAAGCTTCAGAAAGGTAGTCAGGAAGTTCATCGGGATTCTTACACCAAATGATACGTCGGGAGACGTATTGATCCTTCCCACGATAATGATAGTAGCCTGCCTTCAAGACTCGGGGAGTTTCGCCTCGAAGGATTCTTTTGACATCAGTAATGCGGCCTTCCTTGGTCGAGGAAATCAAATCCGACGGGACCATCCTCTTGTACGATTTAATAGCAAGTCGAAGTTGTTTACCTTCTTCAGCGTTCTGGACATCGAAGAGCTGGTCCAGATCCACCCGCTTCCGCTTGGGCTGCTCCGCTGAAGGAGACCCCGACCTGACAGCAGCCTTCTTGGCAGACTTCCTCTTCCGCGAGGGGCGGACAGCATCAGTCTCCCCCTGCTTAAGGAACAGATCGGTCAGCACAGATACCTTCTTGGATGCAAACAGTAAACAAAGAAAGAGTTAGAAGTTTACCCAAGGAACCATATTGGAAGGGCCGTCGAAGAGTTGACCCCCAGAAACAATGTCGAGGAGTCGGATCCCGGCGTGCGCCAGGTCCCGCTCCACAAGTGAGTTGGCGTTGAGAGGAGTGTAAGACTCCTCCCACCGATAGAGCTGGATAAGCTGGAGAGTCTCAAAATCCTCATCAGCATAAGTATGGAAAGCAGGTGGAGGGTCCGCTACCACCTCCCAACGAGGCCAGGGAATGGAGGAGTGACGGATAAAGAAGTAACTCCTTTTCCAGCTACTGTTGTCGGACCCTGTATCAATCAAGAGTCCCCGACCCTTGACCACCTTCCAGGTGTCACTGGTCCAACCGTACCGAGCAAGCTGCTGCTTACTCCACTTGGGCATCCGAGGGTAGAAGGCGCAAACCCCCGCCTCATTGCACTTCATCCCATAAAAGGTTCTGAAGAGTTGGAGGCTGTAGACCCACTTCTGTCGAAGGCAAAGGACTTGAAAGGCGTTCCAGAGGCGGATCATGAGGAGAAAAGGTAGTGGGGTGTGTCCTGTAATGGTGGCACAGCTCCACCAGATTACCGCAAAAGGGGAACCTGATCCCCGCTGATATTTGTCCCGTAGAGACAAACACCTCCCCTTTCTGGGGACGAGTAACCTCAGAGTCACTCGAGGGACGATGCCTAGGATACGGGAAACGAGGTTCCCAGGTGATTGTGATGCAACCCTCTCGGAGAGCTGCATCATAAGCAGTATTGGAAATCTCATTTGGAGCATAGTCAAAATTAAAGGGTTTTCTCCCCTCAGAGCTGGAACCGGTGTCTGAAAAGCAACCAGGGCAAGAAAATACAGTGGGACTCTTGGAGAAATTAGAAGGGAAAAGACGAACAAGCAACGAAGAGGGATTCCTTACCAGACATGATGAAGTAGAGGTTGAAGGAGATGAGCGAAACATCGCCGGAAAGATGATCGGGAAGACTCCAAAGACCTTCGAAATCACAGAGCTTGGAATCGCAGAGAAATCACAGAGAGCTTTTGAGAATTCGAAGACGGTAAAAGTTAAATTGCGACTATGGCTAGGGTTTTATAGTCGAAGAAGACGGTTGAAAGGACACTTCGATCCGAGTCGTCGAAGTCGAAGAGTCTTAATCTGGATCGTTGAGATGAAACGTGCAGAAGGACAACGGGCGTAATGATGAAACGGCCTGAAAAGCACTTTTTCAGAAAAGGACAGGCGCGAAAAATCAGGCACGTGGGTCGAAAACGTCACTCCATTATCTGCTGCATTTAATGCACTAGGAAACCGAGAAGACCCTTGGGATATAACAGTTATCTACAAAATCCTGAGGAAACGTAGAGGAGAAGACTGATAAACTGATTAACTGAACCAAGGAAAAGATCCCCGACTTTAATATTGGAAGATCGGGAGTTGAAAGACACGACGAACTAAAAGTCCCTCATGTCTTGGGGGCAAATGATGGGTCCGACTATAGCCGTCAGGCCCTTTAACGGCGAGGAAACGACAAACAGGCCCACCAGGCCCAGAGTGAAGGTCAAGATGACCTAGGAGAAGGGTCCCGACGAAGGGAGTCCCGACGAGGCAAGGTCCCGACAGAGTCGGCTCTGACAGTGGAGCTGGAAGCTCCCGATAAGAAGCCTTTAAGTAGGCCCCAATGATGAATCCCTGAGAACGATTGGCCCTGTCACGATGACGAGGGGCCCCGAGCGGTGACACAAGGAGATAACTCTGGAGTCCCCGACGGGAGTCGGGACTCGTTATCAGAGGATAAAGCCAAGATATGCGGGGCGTGGCCGAGATACGCGGAACGTGGTTAAGATACACGGAGCGTGGCCTAGATACGCGGGGCATGGCTAAGATACACGAGATCACGTCCGAGATATGCGGGATACGGGCTAACCACCCCTAACGGTTCGCCAGGTACCTGAGGCATTTCTTTGCCTATAAAAGGGCAGGAGATCACCTCAGAAAGACTTACGTTGAGTTGAATACACTCTGAGTTTATTACTTGCCAGTCATACGAGATACTCATTTAAGCATCGGAGAGGGATTCTGGGTCACTGCCCGGTCTATCCCCTCTTGCAGGATTGCGTGGAGCAAAGGAGCTAGGATTGCCGTCAAAGTCCGTACCGGAGTTCCACCGTGATCCAACAATGACTGTTCAAAGGCAAGCGGTAACCGTCATCAATATTGGCAATGCGCGAACTCGACTTCCCTATGCGTAACGGTAATCGCGTAATACCCATAGAGAAATCCGGACCTCGTCGAATTTGGGCAATTCGGCGAGGTCCGGCTTGCCGTGCAACCCGGACGCGCGTACCGCGCTTCCAGACCGTTTTGACCCTTAGGAGGCGTTTTCTAAACCTTGATGTGATTTTTGACGTGTTTACAAGGCCCGAAATACGAACTCGAATTGGACACATATCCATCATACAATATAAATATGGTTTATAACAGGTTGATTGGAGAAAAGGGAATCAACGTTCCACGGGCGCTACAATACTCCTAAAAGATGAGTAGCACGATGTCCGTCGTATCCGCCTGTCGCACGCAAACCTTGTATGAACTATTCGGAAGCAAGGAGCAGATCGAAGGAGTGAAATGTTGATGCAGATTTGGACGACAATACATTAACAGGCACCCTCCCATTCCGGCGAGTGGGACGTGTAAGCATATGGTGATGGACGCCGTAATTGGTAGCCCATAATATGTATAGTTTACCTAAGGAAATTAGGTATATGTCACATTAGGGTAATTGGGCCAGACACAAATCCTATTTGACATGAGAGGCCCAAAATTGGGTCTCCCTATGCATAGTGGCTGGCCGAAATTATGGTGTGGGCAAAGTGGACTTTTGTCCAATTTGCTCCTCCTATAAACACATGGTGTTATGGGATTTTTTGGGTTAGTAATCACTATTCCCTCATTAGAGTGTTTTAGAGAGAAAAACCCTCTACCCCACACCCTTGTAGTTTTGGCCGAACCCAACTTCTCCCAAGGGTGTGCCAATTTTTTTCCCAAGCAAACACTCCAGAGATCTGTCCCCGTGCCAATAATTGATCAGAGTCTTTGCTGTGGAGCTTGTACCGCGTAGGGCTTCTCTAACAGGAACCTCTACGGGTCCTAACCGGAGTATCGTGAACTCCTTCCTGAGAAGATCTTGGTTCTACGGATCATCTTAAAGGTATGTGTGAATCTTCCGATGCGTAATTCCAATTACTAGCATGTACCTTGTTTAAGTATCCGTAGTGATTACTCCCCATAATCTAACATATTTATCTTAGTAAAATTTGATCTTGAAATTTGACCACTAGCCATAATGGCGTGTTTCGGCCGAACCTACACATAATGAATTACAAAGTAAATATTTTAATTTCTTTGGCCCTAAGTTACCTAGGTTTCAGCCGAACTTTAATTTTTTTTTAATTAGAATTGTCCTGGCCGAAAATTTGTTAGATGAATTAGGCCACAATTTAGGCTAGATTCACATGATAATTGTGATATTATATATCGATATATTCTAGGACAATATTAGGGATGTTAGATATTAGTTGCCCAAAGATTGAGAAAATATATTGTTGATAGATTTATATCCCTAAATATAGAATCCTGACAGTATATATATATATTGTGCAAATATTGTAAATTATATCTATAATTATACTTACTTGGAGGCTAAGTTAAGTTTTTAGTGAATTTTAAAAACCTACTTTGCCATGAAGTGAGATATTTGGCCGCACCAATAAGGTACTGGGACGGTCCAATTTTGCACATACGGGTCGAGTCAACTGACCCGGAAGACCATGGGAACCTGAACTGGCCTAACTGGGTCGACCGAACCAGGTCGGTTCCACGGGTCCAACTGGAGCGGGTCAACCAATCCGGGTTTTCTCAATCAGTCCGACCCATCCTAATCGGGTCGGACCGGGTAACTGATGGGTCGAACCAAACCGACCCGATTTGTGTGAAGAACAAAAACCTAATTCCTATTTTACCGAATCGGACCGGTCGGACAAAATTGACGTGAACCAGACCGTTTTGGTCGGACCGACCCGAGTCAATTGAAAATAGGATGGTCAAATTTTGAAATCCAAATATCTTCGAACTTTAAAAATACCTACACAATGCTAATTGGTGTAAAAATCTAATTTTGGTCCGCACATAGCATGTTCAAAATGTCAGATGTGACGCGTTAAAAAAAGAAGTATTTAAATAGAGAAGGTCGCGAAGTTTCTAAAGATATGACTGGCTTAAAATAGGATAGTGTATATGCATTAATTATTGTAAAATATTCAGAAAATAAATTATGTGTATTTATGGTGAAATAATAAATATATATGTATATTTTTAGAATATTAAATGCATATATTTTTCAGATTTGATTTTCTTAGTTTAGCTATAAATAGGCTCATTTTACATGTAAAAAATGGACCATCAATAATATTGCTATCAGATCTCGAAATTCGTGTAAATTTGTCATGTAGTGTAATTCTTATTTTATTTTATTAATATTCCATCCATCAGACCTCTGGCCACCGGTGGTTGGCCAGCCCGCCGCGACCTCGCTGTCCACCACACCTCCTTCAGCCCATCGCCTGGCCCTTCTCTCTCTCTCTCTCTCTCTCTCTCTCTCTCTCTTCGATTTCTTCTGCACCCAGCTCGCCGGACCACGACCGGAGATCCGCCTGAAGCTTATCCCGTGCCGCCATTCTTTGCTGCGTCCTAGCTCTCCGCTCGGTCAATCGTCAGGCCACCTCCAACTCCGACTCGGAACCACCGTAGCTCGCCAAGACCAGACCACCGCCGGACCGAGCTCCGAATCCTGACATCACTGCATCTCCGACGTCGACACCCGCAGCGCCGCCGACTGCCAGTTCTGTCCGTCACGCCAATGCCGCCGCTTCCGCTGCTGGTTGTGCCCTTCGGTGCCAGGTAGCCCGATTGTATTTTCTCTTTATTTTCTATTTTTTTATTATCTTATATTATTTGTTCATTGTTTATTTAGTATATTATTTATTTATCCATTATTTATTTAGTTATTTGTTATATTTTTTATGTTTCTAATATTATTATTAATATTATATTAAATTAGGTAATTTAAATGTAATTGAAAATATATCAGGTTATGTATGTATTTAGCATGTTGGGTAAATTAGGAAGTTTTAGATTTCGTGTTAATTATGAGTCATAGATTATAATAATTTTTAAATTTAAGTTTATATTTGATAATAATTTTACATAGGATAAAAACCTGATTAGATTTTAATATCGTTAGATTAATTCAAGCATATTTAATAATTGTTAGTTCCCAAGATTTTGCTTGATAAATAGTTAGAGTTTATTAATATGAATTTATAGTTGATAATCAGAATTTAAGCCTTATTTGATCTGTTTTTCTATCTAATCGACAAATTTGTGAATACGGTACCGAAATGGCGAATTTAATTCCATGTGTTTTTAATTCGTAATAGAACCTCCGAACTCGAATTTCTAATCGTAGACCGATTTTATACCTATGTGTTTAGTTCGTTATTCGCTTAGGTGATTTAGGGATTCTAGTTAGCCTTACAATTAACTAGTGACGACTCTTTTAAAATTGCACGTTTTCCAAAACAAAATCGCCTTAGGTCAGATTTTAGGTCCGATAATTTGGCGATTCTGCTGGGGATCGATTGAGGTCTTGTGCTCATTTTATTCACCTATTTTCCATGTTTTTTAATTTAATTTAATTTAATTATTGTTTTTTTTATCTAACTTTGTTTTTCTTTTTTTGCAGGTACAAAGTGTAGAATTTAAACTAACTTTTTTCTTTTTGTGTCATCATTTCAATTCACACACACCACTTTGAAATAGTGTCCAAAACTCCTAAATCCATGGGCAACTAGGAACCCCGGAGAGTTAGTAAGGGTACGACCGCGCGGCCGAGCCGCCGGAACGACTAAGAACAACTCCACTGCTCGTGAAGGTCCTGTGATCCCTATGATGGGGTGAGGAAACCACCGTGTCGGAAGCATGTCAGTGGAACCTACCTTGTAGAGCAAAGCCACACATTTTTTTTAACCCCCCTAACATGTCGTGTTTTACCCGTGTTTTTTGGTTGCTGTAAAAAGGTTATCAGGTAAACTGTAAGTTTTTATAACTGCGTAACTTTATTTCTCATGCATTCAACTCATTGCTGATGGATATATGCCCAATTCGGGTTCGTATTTACATTTCGGACTTCGCAAACACGTCAAAATCACGTAAACCGTCAAAACACTCTCTCGAGAATCAAAACGGTCCGGACGCGCGACACACGCGTCCGGACCGGACCTCCGGGTTGCCGTGGCAATCCGAAGATGTCCGGATTTCCCTAGACGACCCGGATTGCGCCAGGGGCGTCCGAACCCGACGTGATCCGAGTCATCGTCTGCAGCGCGTGTATCCCGTTTGTATCATCACAACAAGTTAGAGTTTTCTAATAGCCAACTTTAATCAAACCAGACGACGGTTCATATTTTCCTTTAAACCGGCGTCAAACCGCACAAAAACCGGGATCGGTTCTAAGGTTGCCTGTAAATAGGGAGCTTAGGCCATCCATTTTATTTACATTCACTTGAGATTGGCTTTAGAGCACTCACTTCTCTCTAGCTTTCTCTCTCTCTAGAATACTCATTTAAGCATCGGAGAGGGCTCAACCGGCACCACCCCCCCTCCGTGCTGGTTATTTCTCTTGTGTGCAGGTTCGGACGACGAGCGTGAAGTCAGGAGCGCAAGTTGAAGGACTGAACACAGCGAACAAAGCAAAAATTCGTCAAGTTCGTTACAACAAGGAAATCAATCCTATCATGCAAGTCCAATATATATGGACGATTACGATAACACAATGTATAAAACACTACTAACAAGTTATCATGCATTTTCACTATGATCATGTCAGGTCTAGACGACAAAATACCAAGCAAGGAGAATATAAACAAAGCTTCAAGGGTCAAATCCCAGAGAAACCCCAACTCAAAACACGGGAACCAAAATCTATGAACAAGAGTTTGACACACTCATAACAATCAACCTGACGCCACTCGCGAGATGTCTTCATCTCCAGCTTGCCTAGGAGCAACTTCCATGATCTCAGCAGAGGTGATAACAAGGTCGATACCATCATCATCACCAAAAAACATCTCATAGTTAGTGCCAAACGACACAAAGCATTAGCATGTCTGACATCATAATTCGCGTAAGGACCCAGCTTGTCAAAAGGGAAGTCGGGGGAAAAAATGCTCACCCTACAGATGTAATCCTCTACAAACTCGCCCATAAGCCTATCGGACTTCACCTTAGGGGCGGCATCGACCGCACTAACAAAGGCAGGAGTGGTTGGATACTCAGCAAGCCCCTCCTCCTTGCCAACCTTAAATCCCTCCTCGCGCGCAGCACGCAACGCTATCTCATGCGCGTTAACATCCTCTGTGATCTCCTTTTCAAGAGCAACGATCTCTGCCTGAAGCTCGTCAAGTCGAGCTCGAAGAGAGTTGTACGAGCCTCAAAATCCGTTGCCTTCGAGTTAAGAGTGCGCACCCTCTCCTTGGATTGAGCAAGCTCATGACGAATAGTGTCGCACTTCTCAACAGCAGCCCGCTTCTCGCTCGTAAGCTCCATCACAAATGACCACATGTTCACCATGTCGGCAACGACCTGTGAACAATGCGAAAACAAACAAGCCATAAAGGTGTCATAAAAATGCATGTTTTCATACAAATAACGAAAAAGAAAATTGATTCTCACTGGAGCGAATCGAGTCAAGGCACCCTCAACATAAGCATGTGCCTCTTCATCAGTCGATGGTTGAATGCGTCGATCGCCAGAAGGAACACACCTCTGCAGCACTCGTACTCCTACCTCTGGAATGCTAAGTTTAGAATCCTTAGCAAATCGAGGACCACCGATAGCAAAAGCTGTCCAGTCTCTCCCAGAAATATCGCCCTCCAAAGGACGAATCAGGTCCGCCCAAGTGCCAAGAGCGCTGTGAAGCAAACAACAATCAAAATAAGGCAAGGATAGCAAAAGAAAGAGCTTGCAACATATACCTCGACAAGGAGTACGCTCCTCCACGGGTCGGTCCCTCGACCGGGGGGCAGAAGGCGCTTCAGTGCGACTTACCACTCCTTTTCCCCTCCCGCAAGAAGGAGTTAGTCTTGTCGCACCAACCTTAGCGCGCTTAGGATCATTCGAGGCACGCGCCGCCGTGTCGGATCTCTTAGCTGGAATTCTTGAGTTTGGAGCAGGAACGACGCGCTCAGTCATGAGTGGTGAGCGACCTGCAAATAAAGTCAAGTTAAGAACATCAACTTGGAGGAGTAGTAAGTCAAAAAGAAAATCACAAGGAAACATCTTACCCATCAATCCCTTGCCGCGGCCAGGACCGAAAGCCTTAGGTGGAGGAGGAGCAGAAAACGACACGACCTTCTTGGAAGAAGAGATAACATGAGCAGGATCCGTCTGCAGGGACGAGCTCTTTCCATCAAACCAACCTACATAACAACATAGTAAGAAGTTATAAAGGCTTTCAGCATACCGAATCCTCGGAAGAAAGCACATGAATCCCAACATCAACCAACTCCTGATCTGATGCACGCAACAAACACTGATAAGTGCGTGCTTGTTGACACTGATAAATATGCTTCAAAACCTTCTTGTCGTCTGAAGAGAGCCCAGAGAAGGCGGGGGCAGGATCAGCCTCTACAACATGTGTTGTATCCCAAGTAGTACCGACATCACACACGAAGAAGTATTGATGTCGCCAATGAGAGCCGGAACGGTCAACCTTCCCAGCAAGCCGGACATCACTATCCCACTCCGCGTCTCCAAGCCCAGGTGAGGCAAACCCCTTTTCTTGAAGACAAGGCCAACGCATCTTCACGTCATACAACCCCGTTACGTCCGGACGCAGAAGTTGGTAGAAACAACAGAAGATAACCGTTGAATAATGCCACGACTGCTGGTGAAACAATAGTCGAAAGCAAGTCCACACACGGAGCCCAGCAGGCGCAAGATCCAATTGCGAGATCTGATAATATTGGCAGAGATCAACCAAGTGCGGACAATAAGGAAAGCGCAGGCCTTCCCGAATCTACCCTAAGTAAACAACAGATAAGTCGTCAGGAGGCACCGTAGGTTGTCCTGGGGTAACTCCTGGAAGTACGTCATAAGGGAATACAACTTCCAAGTATGGATAGAGTCCGGAGGAAGACGTGTACAACATATATCGCTCATCATTTATTCGGTTGTTACAAAAGTACTAGATCACCTTTGTCGTCTCTATCTCGGCTGCAGACTCCAAGGTGTGATCAATGTTTTCTCCTAACTCGCTATCCAAGTATGCTATCAAATCGGCCTCTGACTCACTGCCGGTATCTGAACATAAAGTAACACACGGGGTAGGAATGGGAGACTTACTCATAGCAACTATCTCAGATCAGCTGCAAGCGTGAACTCAAAGAAACCGTCCAGACAGTCTAACTTGCAAAGGCAGATAACAACTTGATCAGCGCGCGTATATATGAAAGCTTCCTATGCGAGCACTAAGCAACGAACATTCTTCACATGAAGACAACCACAAATCTATAGACTTGTTTGTCTCTATACATCACATAGCGAACATCCCCCTCGGGGGCAACTCTATGTCGACATGGGCCTCGTCCCGACACTTACGTGCGTTATGTGATCTACGCGCGACTACATGACACTATGCTTCTTCTTAAGGTAACAAGTGAGAATATGATTATAGCACTAACTTCTTTACTTGCATGTATCTTCCATTAAATGCAGATCTACAACATGTATATGGGTATCAAGGTATATTTTCTAAGTATTCCACTATGTCAGCAGTCGACTGATAACTAGCGTCGACTATCAAAGAATATTTTCTAAGTGTTCCACTATGTCAGGAGTCGACTGATAACAAGCGTCGACTATCAATGAATATTTTCTAAGTGTTCCACTATGTCAGCAGTCGACTGATAACAAGCGTCGACTATCAAGGAATATAATCTATGTGTTCCATTATGTCAGCAGTCGATATATGACAAGTGTCGACTACCAATGAATATTTTCTAAGTGTTCCACTATGTCAGCAGTCGACATATAACAAGTGTCGACTACCAAGGAATATTTTCTAAGTGCTCCACCATGTCAGCAGTCGACACATGACACCCGACACATGTCAGATAACAAGCATCAACAATCAAGAAATATTTTCCAAGTATTTCTCCATGATGGCAGACATCAGATAGCAAGCGTAAAAATCAAGAAATATTTTCTAAGTGTTTTACTATGGTAGCAGGCAACAGTCAACAGACGACAGACGATGAATGTCAAGTAGTGAACATCAACCATCAAGAAATATTCTCTATGTGTTTTATCATGAAGGAGATAACAATGATCAATTATCAACTATCAAAAATCAACATCAAGCATGTTCGAACACTATCTACATCATGGCGCAACGTGTCGACAATGATCACCGTACATGAGGGGAGTATTACTACTTACAATCATGTTAATAAATTTTCAGCACTTAGCCAAAATTTTGGCCGATTTGGGGGACTAACCTTTTTTAGGAATTATAACAAACACCTTGTGTGAATTCTAGAGTAATCAATTTCAAGAGACAATCAAGGTCAAATTGAGCCTAAACGAAGTTGCAAATAGTCCAGCCATACTCGAAATTGGACTCCCCACCACGAGACGATGCCGGAGAGCCGTCCACCACCGCCAGAAAACTCCCACCGTCGCTGATCAGCAACGCATCGCCGCCTTCAGTCACGCGTCGCCGTGCTCCGCCGCGCCGTGGCCTCCCCCTCTTGCCCGGAATCTCGCCGATGGTGATGGTTTGATGGCTGCCAGGGAATCGCTTGGTCTCCAAATTTTCCACTCTAAAGTTTCTTCTTCTCCAAGAAACGACAGAGTTCCTAAAAACTATTATGTGTGGAGGTTTATGGAAATTCTTTCTCCTATTTCCACTAATAGTGTTGGATCCTATGTGTAATCCTTAACCCCTATCTATTTTCTACAAGTTTTTAGTGGAATGACTAAGTGTTTTACATCCATGTTACAACACACGTCATTTTTAGACTTGACATGTGCAACCATACTCATGTGTTATATGTACACATGATTTATTTATCTTAAACCATGATCCATGTTTGTCAGACCTAAAATCTGACCTAAGGCGATTTACGTTTTGAAAACGTGCACTTTGAAAAGAGTCGTCACTAGTTAATTAAAAGGCTAACTAGATTCCTAAATTACCTAAGCGAATAACGAATTAACCACCTAGGTATTAAATCGGTCTACGATCAGAAATTAGAGTTCGGGGGGTTCTATTATGAATTGAAAACAATTTTTAATTACGCCCTTTCGGTACTCAATTCACTTAATTTGCCAATTTATTGTTAATCAGCTATATATTAATCATACACATGAACGACAATAAAACCTAACAATATTAACAATTATCATACATAATTAGATCGACGTACAATTAACCGTTTATCATTCAATTAATCAGATTTTAAACTACTTATATCAAACTAAATCTACTAATATAACATGTACTTAAAAATAATAAAATAGACAACGTTGCCACATGTGATTAGTAACATTTGCTCATAGTTAAAATAAAACTCAACCTAATTATCCTAATATAATAATTATAAACAAAATATTAATAATAAACTAAGCAAATGATAATAAATAATGAAATAAAAAAAACAGAAAAAGAAAAAGAAAATGGGGAACTGTGCTTCACCTGTGGCAGCGGCAGACAAGTCACGGCGCGGCGTAGGGACGCAACAACGGACGGTGGAAGGCGTCGGGGACTATGGGACGTCGGATGCAGCGGCAGACGGGGCCAGGCGGCGCGGCGGAGATGGTATGACTCCGGCGAAGGGATTGGAAACGTGGTGCAGTTCGAGGATAGACCTCCGGTCAGGTGGGCAGGACGAAGCGTTTGGATCTGGACGGACGGACTAGCGACGGCGTGGTGGTCGTGATGTGAGCTCCGGCATATCCTCCGGCAATGGGCCGGTGAGCAGCGGGAATTATAGAAGAGAGAGAGAGAGAGAGAGAGAAAGAGAGAGAGAGAGAGAGAGAGAGAGAGAGAGAGAGAGAGAGAGAGAGGAGAGAGAGAGAGAGCGTCAGAGCGGCCGGTGAGCGGCGGGGCGGTTGAAGGCCCAGCGGACGACGCTGGGGAGCCGGAGTGGTGGCCAGGCGAACAGGGCGGAGCGGGCGGCTGCGGGAGCTGGCGGTGGCAGCAGGCTGGAGGTTTCCCTGTCACCGGCAGCAGGGATACCAGGAGCAAAAAAAAAAATTAAATTAAATTAAATTTTTTCTGAGCACTAGAGGACGAAAATCGCACGGATCCCGATGAATAGTGTATTATTTCTTTTTCTGGTGTTTTTTCTGTGTGTTTTACAATGTAAACCTAGACCCCCATTTATACTAAAAACCTAGTCTAGATTACAGATGAAATTTAAATAAAAAAGCTAACAGATAATTATTCTAGAGAATATTCCTAAGGATATTTATCTTTACAGATAATTTTTTTTTAATAGAAAGTAATATCTGGAGATAAATATCTTTACAGATGATTTTCTAAAATAAAAAAAATAACTAATTATTATATATATATTTTAAATATTCCGAAAATATTAAATAAATTCGAAATAATTTAAAATATATTTTATAATAATTTCCCTAATGTGCCCTTGAGCATCTTTGGAGACTTTGTGGCTTGACGCGTCCGGAATTTGACGTATCATGTGTAACGTCGTTACGTCCGGGTCAAAATCAAGTGTTTACAATGTTTTCTTCATCACATAGTCGACTGCATGATCTTAATATTAATAACCGTCATCATGCACACATGTATCATCACACTCGTCATTTACGTGTCGGGTACGTCCGTAGCTAACACATTCGGGATTAGTATATTCTTATGCATGTCAACACCCATAAACATGATTACATAAATTTATAACTTGTCGCATATATTCGTCGTATATATATATATATATATGCATATCTGTTGCACTAATCTTGTCAGCAAATATCAAATACTCGCCACGAAAAATAAACTTAGGCGAAATCAAGGCCCGCGTGCCCAACCGACAACAAACCATCGCCTAAGGTCAGCATCGGGTCCAAATAGGACATGTATCTTGTTAAAAAAGAGTCAATTAAGGGTCAAGCCATTATTTGACACGGGGGAAAGTGATGGATATATGCTCAATTCGGGTTCGTATTTACATTCCGGACTTCGCAAACACGTCAAAATCACGTAAACGGTCAAAACACGCTCCCGAGGATCAAAACATTCCGGACGCGCGACACACGTGTCCGAACCGAACGCGCAACACACGCGTCCGGACCGGACCACCGGATTGCCTTAGATGACCCGGATCGCGCCAGGGTCTTCCGAACCCGACGTGACCCGAGTCGTCGTCTGCAGCGCGTGTATGTCGTTTGTATCCTCACACCAAGTTAGAGTTTTCTAATAGCCAACTTCAATCAAACCAGACGACGGTTCACATTTTCCATTAAATCGGCGTCAAACCACACAAAAACCGGGATCGGTTCTAAAGTTGCCTATAAATAGGGAGCCTAGGCCATCCATTTTATTTACATTCACTTGAGATTGGCTTTAGAGCTATGACTTCTCACTAGTTTTCTCTCTCTAGAATACTCATTTAAGCATCGGAGAGAGCTCAACCGGCACCACCCACCCTTCGTGCTGGTTATTGCCCTTGTGTGCAGGTTCGGACGACGAGCGTGAAGTCAGGAGCGCAAGTTGAAGGACCGAACACAGCGAACAAAACAAAGAATCGTTAAGTTCGTTACATCAACCGGGTTTGGACGAAACAATTTCATTAAAAAAAATTCAGTTAAATAGTTAGTCATTTAGTTATAGAAATTTTCTCTCCAAACATGCATTTCGTATGCATTGTTTTTTTTTTTAAAAAAAAAACCTCTTACCTGAATTTTTTATTTCAAACATGCGTTTCATACGCATTATTTAAAAAAACTCTTCAGGTAAGTTGTAATTCCTCTCTAGCTATTAGAGCTCCTAATTTCGAACGTGCATTCCATATGCATCATCTCAAAAAACTTTGGGTTAAAGGTACTTTTGGTGCCACATGTTTGACATGTGTATGTTTTTGGTGCCATATGTTTCATTTTGTAGGCTTTTGGTGCCATATGTTTGAGAGGTTGTATGTTTTTGGTATTTCCGTTAGTCAACAGTTAGTTTGACCGTTAAATACTTTTATTTTGTTCAATTTAGTCCTCAAATTTATATTTCTAAAATTTAATATTTACAATTCAGTCCCTATTGTTTGCTCAAGTCACCGTCCAAGGTCGCCGGCCACCACCCACCACCTCCAAGGCCACCGACCGCCACGAAACGGGCCGGCCACCACCCCACGGCACCGACCACCACCGCTTGGGGCCGAAAACCACCAAAATTGGTGGTGGCCGGCCCAAATTGGAGGTGGCTATAGCCCCAATCGGGGCCGGCCACCACCAGTGGTAGTGGCTACGACCCCAATCGGGGCTGGCCACCACCAGTGGTGGTGGCTACAGCCCCAATCTGGGTCGTCCACCACAAGTGGTAGTGGCTACGGCCCTAATCGGGGCCGTCCACCACCAGTGGTAGTGGCTACGGCCCCGATTGGGGCTGTAGCCACCACCAATTGGTGGTGGCCGGCCCCAATTGAGGTGGCCACCACGAATTGGGGACGGCCACCACAAATTGGGGTGGTTTTCAGCCCCAAGCGGTGGTGGCCGGTGCCGTGGGGTGGTGGCCGGCCCGTTTCGTGGCGGTTGACGGCCTTGGAGGTGGTGGGTGGTGGCCGACGACCTTGGACGGTGACTTGAGCAAACAATAGGGACTAAATTGTAAATATTAATTTTTAGAAATATAAATTTGAGGACTAAATTGAACAAAATAAAAGTATTTAACGGTCAAACTAACTGTTGACTAACGGAAATACCAAAAACATACAACATCTCAAACATATGGCACCAATAGCCTACAAAATAAAACATATGGCACCAAAAACCTACACAGGTCAAACATGTGGCACCAAAAGTACATTTAACCCAAAAACTTTTTACCTAAATTGTTTTATTTTAAATAATGCATCAGGTATCCATTAATTTTTTAAAAAACTTATTAGATAAATCATAGGCTCTCTTAGTTTTAGGGCTCTTTGTTAAAAAAAAAATTCTACCTGAATTTTTAATAAAAAAACATGCATCTCTTATGCATTATTTTCGAAAAATACTTCAGGTAAATTGTAATTTTTCTTAGTTGTAGAACTTTTATTTTTAAGTTTGCATCTTGTATTTATTTTTGTGCATCTCGTATGCATTATTTTCAAAAAAACTTTTCACCTGATTTTTTTATTTTTGAGCAACTAGGATGCATTGATTTTTCCCCCTATTTAAAAAAACAAAAAAAATTCAAGTAGTTTGTAAGTTTTCTTAACTTTACAACTTTCATCTCATTTACATCTCATAGACATTGTTTCAGGAAAAATGATTTTTTTTTAGATAGATTATAAATCTTTTCTTAGTTGTTGAGCTTTTAATTTCAAACATCCATTGCATTTGCATTTCTTTTTATAAAAAAAATTTACCTGAATTTTTCATTTCGTACATACATTCCATATGTATCATTCAGGTAAACTGGTTGTAAGTTATAAGTTTATTAACAGTAGAACATTAACTTTCGAGTATGCATGAGCAATTTAAAAAAACTCAAAGTGTCATTCATTTTTATCCAAGGTGTATTTCACTTTTTCGGCAAGATCGTCTCAACCTTCGCATGAGCTAGCGTTTTAAAAAAATAGATTTGATTCAATTTTTTTATTGAGAAAATAGTTTAACTGTGTAGTTCAGTGCGACTATTCGAGTTTAAACAAAGGAAGAGAAAATCCTTTTGAAAAAAACTTCGTTTTGAACATCCGTCTTGTGTTCAAGCTAGATAGCGCACTCAGCAAAATCAGCAAACTCCATGACAGTGTAAAGCACCTTAGATCATAAATTTTGATTCTTTTTGTAAAAGTTATCAAAATTATTAAATGAATGACATTAAAATTTTCGAAAAATCATGCATGACTTTTATTCTTTATACTGACTTTCATGTTTGGTCTTTTCAGGTACCCTTGGTTAGGTATCCCACACATACAAGTTGCGTCGGCCAAATGGGGGCAACATAAAGAGAGCATGCAGTTAATCCAGTTGCACGAACCACAAACTGCGCACTCGGGATATCCAACGCTCAGGTACGATGAATTGTACTTAATTTTTTCCGTGAGAGTGAATGTCCCTACTATTTTTGCAGATCAACCACTTCGACCGAGGTCGCAACCACGTAAAACGTGACTGCTTCAAAGAACTTCCATGCAAAAATTCCACCTACCATGTGTGGAATTCATACGCATCCCTGGACAAAGCCGTACATCCGTTTTACGGTGAGGTCTAAATCGTTCAGTGCTAACCATGGGGCATCCTCGTTGTGATCAAGCATAACCAGAGCATTGGAGAAGACGAGGAATATTATTGTCGGTATCTTCCATCAGAGGGAACTCAACCAAAGACAGTTGACATATTTTGACTCGGTCAGCTGAGTCCTTCTCCAAAAGAAGTTCTGAGAATTCGAAATTTTCAATCTGTCACTAGGGGCATGTAAATATTTGTTGTAATTTATCTTTTCATTTTGAAAAAAAAAAAAGAGAAAATAAATTCCCGCTAGGTTGAAAACCAGTAAAGGCGACCTAGGCAAAAGTTAGGGAGAGGGGCATGATTGAAAACCCGCAAGGGTAGTCATGGCAAAAGTTGAGCTGCAAAAAAAAAAAAACCTCAGTTTTGTTTAGGGTCACAGCTGATGGATATACGCCCAATTTGAACCCGTTGACTTCCAAACCGTTGTATTTTTATCGTCCCATTACCGATTGTAAATCGAAACTTCAACCCGAACACTTCACGAGAACATCAACGGCTCGGACGGGGCCGAAGCGCCCGTCCGGCCAAGGTAAACTCACCTAGGTGAGGTTGGGTGGCCACACCCGACCTCCCCTAGGAGAGATCGGGTCAGCCAACCCGATCTCTCCTAGGGGAGATCGGGTGGACCAACCCGATCTCTCCTAGGAGGGATGGGGTTGGCCAACCCCATCCCCCCTACCCTTGGGGGTCGGATTTCTCCCCCCCCCCCAAGGGCCCCTGCGCCATTTTCGGACACCCACACCCGGTTCACGTCGCCTACCTTCTCCGTATCCTAAGGTCTTAATTGTACGCTTAAAGGTTAATTAATTGTGTTTAAAGGTTAACGATGTCATTAAGCCACCTTAATGACACCGTTGCCTATAAATACCCCACCTTCACAACTCATTTGATCATCTTGGCAATTTGGATTATTTTGCTCTGACATCTCTCTAGTTTATCTCTCTAAGAAGAATACTGACTTAGGCATCGGAGAGGATTCACCAGGCACCACCCCCCCCCCCCCCTCCGTGTCTGGTACTGCCCCTTCTGCAGGGTAGAAGGAGAGAAGAAGCAAAGGAAGGAAGGAAGGAAGGAAGGAAAGACATTGGCTAAGACAGGGCAACTCAGGAATACCGGATCACACACATCCCCAGTAAGGAGTGAGATCAAAGCCGACCACCCGTTGACCTAGATCTCATAACCTAACACTTGGCGCCGTCTGTGGGCTTCGGACAGAAAGCCTGGCTATTACACGAGCTATGACGAACAGTAGGGTGTCTAGGCACCAACGCCCACCCGGGGGCAATGGGCGGAGAAGAGAACCCATACCCCCAGGGAGGCAGCCTAACCCTGGGAAGCAACCAATGCATCCAGAGCCCCAATGGTGGGAAATCACAAGGATAGATGGTGTGACAACCATGAGGCTTATGGTCACGACACAAATGAATGCTTTAGCCTAAAGCTAAGCATAAACAACATCGTCCAGAGGGGAGAACTGAAGCAATTCATAGACCATGGGGGCAACAGTATGCAACTAGGGCCATCACAGAAAGACAAGGGCAAGGGAAAGATAGACTACAACCCTCCACCCAACAAAAAAGGAGTCATAAATATGATACATGGAGGAGTAGCATCGGGTGGCCCAACTGCTAATGCAAGAGAGGTCTATGCATCCAAGCTAAGCTCAGTGCCAAGGTGGAGAAAAAGGCCAAGAGAAGGGGAAGAAGTGAAGATCGAGTTCTCGGAGAAGGACAAGAGCCACATCGTCTTTCCACATGACGATGCTCTAGTTATTACTTTAGATATTGACAATTTTGATGTAAAGAGAATTTTGGTGGATGGGGGCAGCTCAGCTGACCTCCTAAGCTTGAGAGTGTTAGAGGAGATAGGGAAAACCAAAGCAGACATCAAACCGGTCAACTTCCCTCTAGTTGGCTTCTCAGGGGCAACAAGTTACCCCCTGGGAATGATAACCCTACCAGTAACCATGGGCCAAGGATGGACCCAGCTGAAGGTAAATGTCAATTTCTTAGTGGTTGAAAGCCTGGGAGCCTACAACGGGATCCTAGGAAGGACAACCATAAACCCATATGAAATAGTGCCATCCACTGTTCACCAGAAGCTGAAGTACATCACGGAGAACGGGGTTGGAGAGGTCCTGGGTGATCAACGCACTGCAAGGCAATGCTACGTCAACTCAATGAGACGTGGATCACACGGGACAGACACAGTGGCTGTGGTCATGGTAGGAGCCAACCAGGATAGAAGAAGGAGGGGAGAGAGACAAAAGCAAGGAAGGAGGAGGAGTGGAGTGACACTCCGTCTGAGCAGGCAGTTTTTTCAAACAGTGCCTACAAGGAGACACAGGAGCAAGGCTGTGAAGGTGACATCCATACCTTGGCAGCCAGACACCATAATAGGGAACAGAACAAGGAACTCCATCCTAAGAGGCTTCCGCTACATAGATGATATCAAGCAAATGCCGCAGGAGTCTATATCAAGCTATTTCCAGAGATTCTTCAATTATGGTGCCAACATGGACATCACAAGGGGAGAAGCAGTAAGGGCATTCATTAGAAACATGCATCCAAACTCATTCGGGACCTATGGAGGGCTCTATGAGATGGTCATGACGAGCACAATGAGAGAGCTCAAGGCAAGGCTGGACAAGGCATTTGCACAGGAAGCGGAGCAGTTGGATGAAGTTCCGAAGAGAGGAAGAGAAAGGGACACATTGGGAAGAAGTGTCAATTTCACATTCACACCCCTCACACTCAGCATAGAAGAAATTTTCCACAAGCACCTCAAGCAAGAGCTACCAACATGCAAGGAGGAAGGCAAGGCCTTCCTAGGAAGAGATGCACAGGGTTGGTGTGAGTACCATGGGACCTGGGGGCACCAAACCAACAACTGCATGGTGTTGAAGGTGGAAGTGGAAGAAATGATTTACAATGGAGGATTCAAGGAATACGTGGCAACAGACACAGTGACCACCCCATATCCTTAGTTTCATATTTAGTATTTTGCATGTTTCAGCTTTACAAGCTTTTCAAAAACAACCTTTGAGAAGGAGAACCCACGAAGTTACTCCAACTCTACAACTATCTTTTATTCCTACAAAGGATGTCTTGGTGCACCAAGGCATCCCAAGTGTACAAAAACATGAATGCTCCTAAGGGAGTAGTAGTTACTCAAAAATATTTTCCAGTGAATGTAGTGGTACAATCACAAAGTTATCCTTACACAGATATGACTTCAAGTCAATGACAGGTTCGACGCCCCCAAGAGCGTATCTTGAGAGTAGTTTTCATACTACGACATTCGACGCCCCCAAGAGCGTATCTTGAGAGTAGTGTTCATACTACGACCTTCGACGCCCCCAAGAGCGTATCTTGAGAGTAGTTATTACACTACGAATTCGACGCACCAAGAGCGTATCTTGAGAGTGGTTTCCAAAAACTACGAACTTCGACGCCCCCAGGAGCGTATCTTGAGAGTAGTGTTCATACTACGACCTTCGACGCCCCCAAGAGCGTATCTTGAGAGTAGTTATTACACTACGAATTCGACGCACCAAGAGCGTATCTTGAGAGTGGTTTCCAAAAACTACGAATTCGACGCCCCCAGGAGCGTATCTTGAGGTAGATTTGCAACCTACCAGATTCGACGCCCCCAAGAGCGTATCTTGAGGTAGAAAAAACACTACCAGTTCGACGCCCCCAAGAGCGTATCTTGAGGTAGATTTCAAACTACCAGTTCGACGCCCACCAGGAGCGTATCTTTGGTCTAACCTGAGCCCTCCGGGAGCCTATCCTGTGAAAAGTTAAGTGCCATCCGAGAGCCTGTCTCGTGAACAGTTTTCGACGCCCACCAAGAGCGTATCTTTGGTCTAACAGTACAACGTATACCGTGTAAGGGGTATCAGAAGAGATCATCACACCATACTCAGAAGGATACCATGAGAAAGAAATTTCTAAGTAAAGTAATGTGAAGAACAAGTAATGTTTTTTCTTTATGAAATGGCAGGTATGACATGAAGGAAAACACGAAAGAAAGACAAGTAAAGGAAACACACCAAGAGAAGAGCCCATAACCAAAGGGATATATACAAAAGCATGAGAAGCACTAGTGTAAAGGCAAGCGAACCACGTAGTCAACAACACAATACGGCAAAGGAAAGTAACAACAAACACCACCACAATTTCAAAAGACACTCAACCCATTAAAGGGGAGAAGGAGTGTAGTTATATACAAGGATAACATGAGATAAACACGTCAGTCAGAACCTTCGGGGGAGTCACCCTCATCCCCTGAAGCTGAACCACCGGCAGATAGAGATGATGAGGAGGAATCTGAGGTACCAATCTCCACTGGTGTAGCATCCACCTGGGCAGGGGCAGGCTCGTCTGCAACAGCAGCCTGACCCCTCAGAACAGCCATGTAACCAGTGGCATATGGCCCGAAGTCACCAAGGTCACCAACTGGGAACTGAGGATCAATACGGAAAATGTGATCAACCAGATACTCACCGAACTGGTTCATCTCCTGAGTGAGACGCGCGCTATAATCGGCAGTGAAGGCAGAGGAGGCCTTGTACTCAGACACCGCGACAGTCCTCTCCTCCGCACGACATTTAGCCTCCAACTTCCGTAACTCCTCAGAATGGAGCGACGCTGCAACCTCAGCTTCCCGACGCAGACTGCCCACAATGGTCTCAAGCAAGGACACCTGGTCCCGGAGCTCCTGCTTCTTCAAATCAGATAATCGCGCCTTCTCAGCAGCAGTGGCGACCTCCGCCTTGAGAGAGACCTGGCTATCCTCAAGGATCTTCCTCTCGTCAGATAACTCGAGCACGAGCGAGGACATGTTCACCATGTCAGACATACCCTAACAATTCAAACAAGGGATGAATAACCGAAAGATAGCCATTATGAAAGTAATAAGAGGAAAGCAAGGAACAACTCACAGGTGCATAACGAGAAAGTACCCCCTGAACAAAGCGCCGAGTCTCCCCAGGAGACTTGGGCGGAGCAACACGATCGCCAGGGGGGATGGCGCCGCGGAGTACGCGGACACCAACCTCAGGAGTCCGCAAAGAGGAGGTGCTATCGAGGTGGAACTCCTTCAGACCAGCGAAAGGAGTCCACTCAGACCCAATAACATCTTCATCAGTAAGACGGGCGAAATCCTTCCGACTTAAAGTCGGAGGCCCACCTACACAAGCAAAGCAAGTCAAAGGAGAATATAAACATAGAAGGATCAGCAACAAGGTAGAGATCATACCTGAGGACCGTGCCCTCGGCTGGGGGGCAGGGGAACCACCACCAGCAGGTCGCTTCCCTTTGTCAGCCAGGGAAGGCACCTCTTCGACCACCATCTCCTTATCACGAGATAGGGTCGGAGGACGAGCAGTAGGCGAAGCAGGATCCACGGCCTTCTTTCTCTTAGCAGCCGAGGCCCCGGCCTCAGAATCAGATCTCCGCGGCTTGGACTTGGAAGGTCCAGAATCTCTGCCAACGGAGACGACCCTCTCAGTCACCAAGAGGGAGCGCCCTAGCAATGTAAGAAAAGCAAGATAAGGAAAACACAGATTATACCATAAAGAAGCAAATAGGAGAAAGCATACCAGAGGCCCCAGCCTTCTTCCCAGGCAGGGGGGATTTCTTCAGAGCAGAACCAGAAGGAGCCTTCCTCTTGCTCAGATCAACAGGGGCTCCCTGCACGTTATAGGTTTTTCCATGAAACCAACCTACAAAGGAAGAGCAGATGGTAAATAAAGATGGAAAGACCAAGTGACATACCGAACCCCCGGAGTCAGGAGTCAAACTGATCCCGGCCTCGTAAATATCCGTCTCAGTCACTAAGGACACGGGGCAGTATGACCGAGTCCTGTTGCTCTCGTGAATGATCTTCATAGTCTCTAAATCAACTGAAGAGAACTCTCCGAAAGCAGGCCAACCATCGGACCGATCCTCATTCAAGACCGACCAAGTGACGTATCGATCCGTAATGAAGAAGTAATGCTTAGCCCAGTGACTGGCCGAATTGTCACTCCGGGCCACGAAACGGAGGGAGGTATCCCACTCGATCCCACTCAACCCGAAATCAGTAAATCGGGGATCCTTGAAGGTCGGATGGCGAGTTACGAAACTCGCAAACCCCACCTTCGTCTGGTACTGGAACCGGTAGAAGCATCGGAATAGAACGAGGGAGTACTTCCAGGAGTACCAATGGCACAATACCCGGAAGCCCACCCAGACACGAAGGGCACTGGGGGCAAGGTTCACAGGAGAAATCCTGAAGAACCTGCTCAACTCTATAAGCTCGTCACAGTAAGGCAACCTCAGCCCAAATCGGATCTGGGAGGGGTACACGGCGACCTTCCCTATAGGAGGCTCCGTCACCGTCTCGCGAGTATTCCCCAAGGAGGGGAGAAAAGGATACAGAGGCTCATCTAGGGGACAGATATCTCCTAGGGTAACATGCTCATTGTAATCGGACCTAGTGAGATGGTTCTCCGACAAGATAGCGAAACCTAAGGCAAAGGTAGCAGGAAATCCCAAAGTACGGATCAAATTTCGACTAACACCCCAACGAAGGTCACGACACTAAGCTAGCAATAGGAAAGGAAGTAATGCGACCAAAAAGGAAGAGAAAAGGAACTCACTCATCCTTCGGAGGACGCGACGCCTCTGTAGAGTCTGTGTGCGCGGACACCACCAGGAATATAGCACCTGCCACGACACGACAAATATCAAGACAAGAAAAATTTCCGAAGAACCGGAAATACTCCGACACCCGACCGACGACAACAATCAAAGATCCAAAGACACCCAGCAAAGATAGTCAACATGAGCCAAGGACACCACAACAACCAAGTTGGATAATTTTATCCGAGCCTAAGGTCGGGTTTTGGAAAAAATTACCGTTATACCCTCCAACAAAGATTAACGCACCAACGGCGGTACAACATCAAATTCAAAACCGGGATAGCCCAATCGGACAAGAAACCATATCCGGACGACCGGCAAACATTTTTTCCAAATTCACAACTACCAACGGCTATCCACGGCAATCCCACGTTCAATCAAATTTCAGCAATCAAGCATCGGCAATCAAATATCAACGATTCAAAAATCGACACTTTATACGGTAACGAAAAGGAAAAGAGCGGACCTTCGGAAAACCCGACCCGATGTGATAAACGGGTCCGGAATTCGAATTTGGGCGTTGCCGGAAATCAGGTCCTCGCCGGAGATCGGACCCCGTCGTCGCCGGAACCGTTTTCAGTCGCCCCACCGTCGCCGGAAGCCGCCGAGGGTCACGCCGGAGCTGCTTCCTATCGCCGTCGACAACCCCCGCTGGGTTTGGTGCCGTCGTCGTCAGAGGTGAGTTCGCCGTCGACCACCGCCGTCCGTCCAATGCCGCGCCGCCGTCGCCAATCGAACCTCCAGCGGACTCCCCTGCCGTCGACCGCCTGTGTCGGACCAGGCTCCACCTCCGTCAGCTGCTCCTTCGCGCCGCTGCTGGTCCGTCCCACCTCCACGCCGGCGTCTCGAGTCGCCAATCCACTGGCCGGCTCTGTCCCGTGCTGGTGGTCTCCTCCCGCCGGAGTTGCTGGCCGGAATTTCGGGTCCCTTGCCGGAATTCTGGCCGGCCCTAACCTTGGGGGTGCTCTCAAACTTTTCTTGCTCTCCAAGGGTGAGTGAAAAGGGAAGATGGTGGCTATGGTGACTCCCTAAGGTATTTTTCTAACTCTCTTTTATGTTAAAAGGATGATAGGGTTTTTTAGAGGGTTTTAATCACCACCATCCATCTATCTTTAAATAAAATCTAAGGGCCAAGGAAAAACCATCATTTTTATCCCTTTCAACTATGGCTAAGTATATCTCCATACTTAGAAGAACTATCAAGTTAGTTTTATTTTTGAGCATTCCATACTTAGGAAAATTTTTAGCCAAAATTAAATTTTTCCTCACTTAGATAGAATCCCGGCACGAATTTGAAGCATAAGTCACTTAGTTGCATTCGTATTGCATCCTTGTAAGAGTATGCATTTTTTAAGTATACGCCGGTAGCAAAGATAGATTTATTGCTCCCGCCTCAGGACGGACGCATGCTTAGGCATACGTCCGTGCTACTCTAACGTTTACAACTCCTCTATCTTATAAGACAGGGGGCAGAGTCGAAGACACACATCCATGGGTAAGCTGACACTCAGATGAAAGGTAGAAACCCCGGTTTCAAATTGCGCGTATCATACCATCCTGAAATAGAGTCAATCAAGGGTTAGGCCATTGGTTGACTCGGGGGCATGTGATGGATATACGCCCAATTTGAACCCGTTGACTTCCAAACCGTTGTATTTTTATCGTCCCATTACCGATTGTAAATCGAAACTTCAACCCGAACACTTCACGAGAACATCAAGGGCTCGGACGGGGCCGAAGCGCCCGTCCGGCCAAGGTAAACTCACCTAGGTGAGGTTGGGTGGCCACACCCGACCTCCCCTAGGAGAGATCGGGTCAGCCAACCCGATCTCTCCTAGGGGAGATCGGGTGGACCAACCCGATCTCTCCTAGGAGGGATGGGGTTGGCCAACCCCATCCCCCCTAGGGGGGGTTGGGTGCCCTCACCCAACCCCTACCCTTGGGGGTCGGATTTCTCCCCCCCCCCCAAGGGCCCCTGCGCCATTTTCGGACACCCACACCCGGTTCACGTCGCCTACCTTCTCCGTATCCTAAGGTCTTAATTGTACGCTTAAAGGTTAATTAATTGTGTTTAAAGGTTAACGATGTCATTAAGCCACCTTAATGACACCGTTGCCTATAAATACCCCACCTTCACAACTCATTTGATCATCTTGGCAATTTGGATTATTTTGCTCTGACATCTCTCTAGTTTATCTCTCTAAGAAGAATACTGACTTAGGCATCGGAGAGGGTTCTCAGGCACCACCCCCCCCCCCCCTCCGTGTCTGGTACTGCCCCTTCTGCAGGGTAGAAGGAGAGAAGAAGCAAAGGAAGGAAGGAAGGAAGGAAAGACATAGGCTAAGACAGGGCAACTCAGGAATACCGGATCACACACATCCCCAGTAAGGAGTGAGATCAAAGCCGACCACCCGTTGACCTAGATCTCATAACCTAACAACAGCCGCCCTTTAATTGGCTACCGAGAAAAATAAAGAGAGTGTTCATGCAATTCATGTGAGAGTATTGAAGAATAAAAAGGGTCGCAGTTGTCCCTTAATCAACTACAAAGAAAGGCCTACAACCACCCTTCAAATGGCTACAAATAAAGAGCGCTCCCGCAACATTTAAAGCGGAAAATAAGTGAAAGGGCCACAACCACCCTCCAAACGGCTACAGATAAAAGAGTGACGCCGTGAACCCGGTGAGGGCGGGGAAATAAAGAAATGACCACATCCACCCTCAAAATGGCTACATATACAGAGTGTTCCCGTGAATCTTGTGAGGCCGGGAAGTTATTTGAAAGGGCCACAACCACCCTTAAAATGGCTACACAAAAAGAATGATCCCGCGAACCTGGTGAGGGCGGGAAAATAAAGGAAAGGGCCACAACCACCCTCCAAATGGCTATAAATCAAAAGACCTCCCACAACATTGAAGATGGAAAGGGTCTCAGCCACCCTCTAAACGGCTACAAATTAGAGGTGCTCCCGCAACTTCGAAGGCGTGAAATAAAAGAACGGGCCACTGTAAACCCAAAATTTACTACTAAAAAAGAAGAGCTTCCACAACGGAGGATGCGGTAATCAATTGAGAGGGTCACGACCACCCTTTAATCGGCTACCAAATAAAGAATGCTTCCGCTAGGTTGAAAACCCGAGAGGGCGGCCTATTCGAAATCAGAAAATGAGGGGCATGATTGCAAATTCGAAAATTGCAATCATGCCAAAATGAGAGATAAAAAACGAGGGGCACAGTCGAAAATCTCTCAATCGACCGTGGCAAAAGGAGAGAATAAGATAGAAATTCTCAAAAGAAAAAAGTAAAAAAAAAAAAGAAAGATCCCGCTAAGTTGTCGCACTCTGCACAATTTAGGAAAAAATTAGTGACAAGCATTCATGCAACTCTGCGTCTTCCAAGTCAACTTCACGGCAAGCGGGACGGTTGCAGTCTTAGTGATTCACAACCGACAATCGGGATCTATAGTTTTCCAGCCTTCCGAGAGTCACAACCAAATGAACGGATTCTTTGATGTTCAGCCTCCGCAAATCACAATCGGCAATCAGGACCTGAAGTTTTCCAGCTTTCTGAGAGTTACAACGCAACGAACGGAGCCTTTGATGTTCAGCCTTCGCGAGTCACAACCAACAATCAGGACCTGGAGTTTTCCAGCTTTCTGAGAGTCACAACAAGACAAACGGAGCCTTTGATGTTCAGCCTTCGCGAGTCACAACTGGCAATCGGGATCTGTAGTTTTCTAGCCTTCCGAGAGTCACAACCAGATGAACGGAGTCTTTGATGTTCAGCCTCTGCAAGTCACAATCGGCAATCGGGATTGTCACACCCTAAAACTCCAACCTAAGGCGAATTACGTTTTAAAAACGTGGATTTTGAAAAGAGTCGCCACTAGTTAATTATAAGGCTAACTAGAATCCTAAATTTCCTAAATGAATAACGAATTAAACACCTAGGTATAAATTAGTATATGCGATAAGAAATTCGAGTCCGGGGGTGTTGGATCACGGTGGAACTCCGGCACGATCTTTGACGGCGATCCTAGCTCCTTCGCTCCACGTAATCCTGCAAGAGGGGATAGACCGGGCGGTGACCCAGAATCCCTCCTCGATGCTTAAATGAGTATCTCGTATGGACTGGCAAGCAGTAAACTCAAAGTGTGTATCTCAAAACGTAATGTGATCTGAGGTAACATGTGCCCTTTTATAGGCGGAGAGGTACCTGGTGAACCGTTGAGGTGGTTAGCCCATATTCCGCGTATTTCGGGCACGATCCCGCCTATCTAGGCCATGATCTCTCTTATCTCGGCTACGCACCGCGTATCTCGGCCACGCTCCGCGTATCTCAGCCACGCTCCGCGTATCTCGGCCACGCCCCGCGTATCTCGGCCACGCCCCGCGTATCTCGGCCTCAACCTCTGATAGCAAGTCCCGACTAATATCGGGGACTCCAGAGTTATCTCATTGTGTCACCGCTCGGGGGCCCTCGTCATCGTGACAGGGCCAATCATTCTCAGGGATTCATCATCGGGGCCTTCTTAAAGGCATCTCATCGGGAGCGCCCAGCTCGCCCATCGGGTCCGACTCTGTCGGGACCTTTCACCATCGGGACTCCCTCTGTCGGGACCCTTCGCCTTGGTCACTTTGACCTCCTTTTAGGTCCCAGTGGGCCTATTCACCGTTTCCTCGCCGTTAAAGGGCCTAACGGCCATAGCGAAACCCATCATTTGCCCACAAGACATGAGGGACTTACAGTTCGTCGTGTCTTTCAACTCCCGACCTCCCGACCTTGGAGTCGGGGACCTTTTCCTTGTAATGCATCCTCGGGCCTTTGAGCCCTCATCAATATCAAACTATCTTAGTTCCAATTTTCCATTGCACTTCTCATAGCGACATAACTATGCCACTAAAGGCGAAACCTCGCCACTTAAGACATTTTAACACATCACTTAAGACGATTTAGCCCACACCACTTAAGGCGGTTTAATCCCGTGCACCACTTAAGGCGACTTAATCTCGTGCACCACTTAAGGCGACTTAATCTCGTGCACCACTTAAGGCGACTTTTTCTCGTGCACCACTTAAGGCGACTTAATATCGTGCACCACTTAAGGCGACTTAATCTCGTGCACCACTTAAGGCGACTTAATCTCGTGCACTACTTAAGGCGACTTAATCTCGTGCACCACTTAAAGCGACTTTTTCACGTGCACCACTTAAGGCGACTTAATCTCGTGCACCACTTAAGGCGACTTTTTCTCGTGCACCACTTAAGGCGACTTTTTCACGTGCACCACTTAAGGCGACTTTTTCTCGTGCACCACTTAAGGTGACTTTTTCACGTGCACCACTTAAGGCGACTTAATCTCGTGCACCACTTAAGGCGACTTTTTCTCGTGCACCACTTAAGGCGACTTAATCTCGTGCACCACTTAAGGCGACTTTTTCTCGGGCACCACTTAAGGTGACTTAATATCGTGCACCACTTAAGGCGACTTTCCAGCACTTAGAATAAATCCAAGAACCATGCATCACTTAAGACGACTTAATCTCGTGCATCATTTAAGACGATTTAATCTCATGCATCACTTAAGACAACCTAATCTCGTGCACCACTTAAGGCGACTTTTTCTCGTGCACCACTTAAGGCGACTTTCTCGTGCACCACTCAAGGCGACTTTCTCGTGTTCCACTCAAGGCGACTTTCTCGTGCACCACCCAAGGCGACTTTCTCGTGCACCACTCAAGGCGACTTTACAACACTTAGAATAAATCTAAGAATAATCTGTCGAAAGCAACCTCTTTATTCATTGATGGCACAAGATTTGCTTACGTCGAATCAAACGATAAATAACATACACCACTCAAGGCGATTTTACATCGGGCACCACTTAAGGCGGCTTTTCATCGGGCACCACTTAAGGCGACTTTTCATCGGGCACCACTTAAGGCGACTTTTCATCAAGCATGACATTTCTTCAAGTGTTCGCCACTGAAAGAATGTTTCAATGCTCTGCCATTGAGGTCTTCCAACTTGTACGCATTTGGAGCTGGCATCCCCACGACCTTGTAAGGTCCTTCCCATTTTGGTGACATCTTGTTGATTCGATCCAAAAGGGTAAACTCGTTGCGACGCCAAACCAGCTCCCTGACGAAGAATTGTCGGGACTTAACTCGCCGATTGTAATACCTGGCCGTCGCCAAACGCATTCGAGCCTGGACTTCATCAGCTTCCCGCCTCTTCTCTTCGAGCAAGTCCAAATCCAAACGTCTCACCTCATCATTCGTCAAAGGCACGTAATATCTCATCCGATGGGAAACCACAGGTACTTCCACGGGAGCAACAGCCTCCATGCCATAAACAAGGCCAAACGGAGTCTCCCCAGTTGATCGTTTGGGAGTCGTTCTAACAGCCCAAAGCACGTTTTCCAGCTCGTTCAGCCATTTGCCCTTCAAGGCATAGACCCTCTTCTTCAGGCCATCCATCACGATTCTGTTGGCCGATTCCACCTGGCCATTAGTCTGAGCATGGTGGACAGAGGTTGTCCGATGCTCGATATTCAACTCCTCCAGATACTTCTTCACTTGAGCTCCGTTAAACGGTGGACCATTATCGCTGATCACCACCTTAGGAATACCGTATCTGGACACAATATGGGTCTGGAGAAACTTGACGATCTGGTTCCCCGTCGTCTTGGCCAACGCCTTTGCTTCTATCCATTTCGAAAAATAATCGATAGCCACAAGAAAATACTTACACTGACCTTGTGCTTGCAGGAGAGGTCCCACCAAGTCGATGCCCTATTGCGCGAAGGGCCAAGCACTCTTGATGGACGTCAGATTAGCAGCCGGAGCCACGATATTCGGGGCGTACCTCTGGCACGCGTCACAGGATCGGACTAACGCCGTCGCCTCCTTGCTCATCGTATGCCAATAATAGCCCAGATTCAACACTTTCCTCATAATGGATCGGGCCCCTTCGTGACAAGCCGCAACCCCTTCGTGCACCTCTCTCAAGATTCGACTTGTGTCGGGCTCAGCCACGCACTTCAAGTACGTATTCGAGAACCAGTCCTTCTTGTACAGCTGATTGTCCAGCATCACGTAATTAACAGCGATCCGACGTATCCTGTCAGCTACTACTTCATTATCGGGGACTGCCCCCGTAGTCAGGTACGCGACTATCGGGGTCATCCAAGTGGGCTCCTCCTCCGATCCTGCTTCAATAGCACACACCTGCGTCGGGTCGGTGGTCGACAAGATCACCTTCTCCAAGAAGTGCACCTTCCGATTTTCCTCCAGGGGTGCCCCCAAGGCAAATTTGCTCAAGGCATTTGCCTCCACGTTTTCCTCCCTCGGGATCGGCTCGATGTCGAAGCTTTTAAAGCTCTCCTTCAAGACTTGCACCTCGCGAAGGTACTTCCTAATCATCGGGCTCTTCGCCTCGTATCGCCCTTGGACCTGGTTCACAATCAGGGCCGCGTCACACTTTACTCTCAAGTGAGCAACTCCCGTACCTTTGGCAATTTTCAGGTCCGTGATAAGAGCCTCGTACTCAGCTTCGTTGTTCGTGGCCCTAAAAGTTAAGGCCAACGCATATCGAAGCGGCTCACCTCCGCCTGGTGGTATCAATACAAACCCTGCTCCTGATCCATCTGAACTCGAGGAGCCATCCGTGTACATCTCCCAAGTATTTTCCTCGTTTGGCTGTTCTGATTGCTCTGCCATCTCTGGTTGTTCTGCTATCAGGACCTCCATGGTTGCCCCCTCTACAGGGCCCGCTTCTTCCAGATCGGGGGCTGTAGATTCTGCTATGAAATTCGCCAATGCTTGGCCCTTAATAGCCGTTCTCGGAGCAAAGTGTATGCGAAACTCACTAAGCCCGACTGCCCACTTCACTAATCTCCCCGACGCATTCGGTCGGTTCAAAAAATGCTTCAGAGGTTGGTTCGTCAGCACAGTGATCTCGTGTGCATGGAAATAAGGCCTCAGCTTCCGAGCAGTTATAATCAGCGCAAAGAGATACTTCTCAACGGCAGGATAATTCAATTCAGACTTGGCAAACGCCTTGCTTACATAATAGACGGGGACTTGATTACCCTCGACAACCTTCACTAATACAGAGCTAATGGCAAATTCAGAAACAGCCAAATAAAGATAGAGCGGCTCGCCTGGAACCGGTTTCGCCAACGGCGGGAGAGTGCGGAGGTGCTGCTTGAGTGCCTGGAACGCTTCTTCACATTTGGCGGTCCACTCAAACTTCTTGTTGGCCCTCAGGACTTCGAAAAATGGCATTGATCGGTCACTTGCCTTGGACAGGAAGCGATTCATCGCAGCCAGTCGGCCATTCAGCACTTGCACCTCCCGATGGTTTATCGGAGACTGCATCTCCTCGATCGCCTTCAGCTTCTCGGGGTTCACCTCAATTCCTCTTTGGCTCACCATGAAGCCCAAAAATTTCCCTGAGTGGACTCCGAAGGCGCATTTTGTCGGGTTTAAACGAACCTGATGAAGCCTCATCCGCTCAAACGCCATGGCTAGGTTGTGAACATGATCCTCAGCCTGTCGGGACTTCACCAGCATATCATCCACGTAAGCCTCCATGGTCTCCCCTAGCATATCTCCGAACAGCTTATTCACCATCCGCTGGTAGGTTGCCCCGGCATTGATCAACCCGAAAGGCATGACATCGTAGTGATAGATGTCACTGTCTGCATAAAATGCTGTATGAGGAGCGTCTTCATTAGCCATTTCAATCTGGTTATAGCCCGAATACGCATCCATAGAGCTCAACAGCTCATGTCCCGACGTGGCATCCACCAACTGGTCGATTCTCGGGAGCGGGTAACAGTCCTTCGGGCAAGCCTTATCCAGGTCGCGAAAATCAACACACATCCGCCATTTCCCGTTGGTCTTCTTTACCAGTACCGGATTAGCAACCCAAGTGTGGAATCGGAGCTCTTTGATAAACCCAGCATCGAGCAACCTGCCCACCTCCTGCTGGATCGCGATCCTCTTGTCTGTGCCCATCGGACGTCTTTTCTGCGTGATAGGTTTGATCGCGGGATCTATCTTCAACTCGGTACGATCACATCGGGGCTGATTCCTGGCATGTCGCTCGGGGACCAGGCAAACAGCTCCTTGAACTTTTTCAGCAGATCGATCAACTCTCGTGCTGTCTCTTCTATTATTTTTAGTAGGTTGAATCATTTGTTGATTGATGATTAGGGATTACAATGCAATAGGTAAACTATATATACTAGGTGATAAGGATCACCAACTAGGACTAGCTATCCTATGTGCCCAACTTGGTGCACCAAGGTGCATACACCATGTAACATGTACTACATGATATATGCACCATAAAATAACCTTATACAATCATCTAATGACATGATAGAAGTAAATGCAAGTATAAATGACAAGATGCAATGTGAGCATATCAACTTATATACTCTATATTCTCCCATCCTTTTCTTCTTCTTCTCTTCTTTCTTGGAACACATCCTTGATTCCATATAGCTTTAGCAAAGCTAAGTGTTGACTCTTGACCAATGCCTTGGTAAGCAAGTCAGCAAGTTGTTCCTTTGAAGGAATGTAATGGACACCTATGAATCCTTGTTGAATATGATGTCTTGTGAAGTGGCAGTCTAGCTCAATGTGCTTGGTGCGCTCATGGAACATGGGATTCTTTGCAATCTTCACAGCTGCTTGGCTATCTGTGTAGATTGGGATAGGAAGATTTACTTGTATGCCAAGTTCCTTGAGGATTCTTCCCACCCAAAGTGCCTCTTGAATTGCAACCCTTAGGCATCTATACTCTGCTTCAGCACTTGATAGGGAAATTGTGTCTTGCTTCTTTACCTTCCAGGCTATCATAGCCTCTCCTAGCTTGACACAATAAGCACTTACTGATTTCCTACTAAAAGGGCAAGCAGCCCAATCAGAATCACAAAACAAACTCAAATTGAGCTTGTTGTTGGAATGATAGATCAATCCTTGTCCTGGAGTGCCTTTAATGTATCTGATGACTCTTATGACTGCATCATGATGGGACTTCTTTGGCTTGTCAACAAATTGACTGAGTCTTTGCACTGAAAAGCTAATGTCTGGCCTTGTCATGGTAAGGTATAGCAACTTGCCAATGATCCTCCTATAAGAAGTGGCATCCTCCAAGAGTGCATCATCAATGTTTGAATTAGTTGCTTTGTCATACTCATGTGTGGTGAGTTTGACATTGAACTCCATAGGGGTTTCAGCAGGCCTTGCAGCCCCTAGGCCAGCATCTTCAATGAGCTCAATTGCATACTTCCTTTGGTTGATTACAAGACCTCTATCTGACCTTGCAACTTCAAGTCCCAAAAAGTACCTCAAGTCTCCTAAGTCCTTCAATTTGAAGTGTGTTTGGAGTGTGTTCTTCAATTGATTGATCATCTTGGTGTTGGAGCCAGTGATTAGAAGATCATCAACATAGGTGAGAAGAAAAACTTTGTCATCACCTTGTATCTTGGTGAACAAGGAATGATCTGAGGCACATTGTTTGTAACCATTCTTCAATAAGGTTTGAGTGAGCTTGATGTTCCATTGTCTTGAAGCTTGTTTGAGACCATATAAGGACTTGTTGAGCTTGCACACAAGTTTGGGATATCCCTCAAGAGACTTGGAATGATTAAAACCTTGGGGAATGTCCATATACACTTCTTCATTTAGATCACCTTGAAGAAATGCATTGTTTACATCCATGTGGTACAATCCCCATGATTTGGAAGCTGCCAAAGCTAATATGATCCTCACTGTGTCCATTTTGACTACAGGGGAGAATGTCTCATTGAAATCAGTCCCTTCAATTTGAGTGAATCCCTTGGCAACCAATCTTGCTTTGTATCTTTCAATGGAACCATCAGAATTGTATTTGACCTTAAATACCCATTTGCAACCAATTGAAGATTTGCCTTGTGGGAGTTCTATTAGCTCCCAAGTGTTGTTGTTTTGAAGTGCTTGCATTTCCTCCTTCATGGCCAAGATCCATTTTGGGTCTTTGATTGCTTGTTTATAGGTGGTTGGCTCTTTGATCTTGTCAAGAGCAGCCAAGAAGCATTTGTATTGTGGACCCAAGTTGTCATAGGAGACATACTTCTCCATTCCAAAGATAGCATTTGAACTTGATCTTTGTTTGAGTTCAGCAAGCCTTGCACTTCTCCTAGGAGGTGGTGGGTGTAGTTGTGCAATTCTAAGACTCCTTCTCAGATTGGAAGGTTGGGGTGCTTCTTCTTCAATTGGTTGTTGAGGTGGTTGATCCTCAATTGGAGGTGCTTGATCATCTATTTGAGGTGTGACAACCTCAATGGGAGGAGAGTTGGTTGATATATCCATGTCAAAATGAAAAGGATTCTCAGGTGGGAAATCCTCAAGTGGTTGCTTGACTCCCAAGCAAGATGGAATAAGAGCCTTTAGAGCATCCTTAGACATGCTAAAGGGGAAAATATCCTCATGGAAATGAACATCCCTTGATACATGAAACACTGAGTTTGAAATGTTCATCACAAGGTATCCCTTTTGAGATGTTGAATATCCCATTAGGATGCATGGTTCAGCCCTTGGACTAAACTTGTCATGGTTGTTCAATTTGGTTGAAAAACATAGACAACCTATAGTTCTCAAGTGATGAAGGGAAGGAGTTTTGCCATATAACACTTCAATAGGTGACTTGAACTTCAAGATAGAGGTGGGAAGCCTATTGAGTAAGTAACAAGCATTGAGTATGCAATACCCCCAATGCCTCAAAGGCATGGATGCTTGAAATCTTATAGCTCTAGCAATGTTGAGGATGTCCCTATGTTTGCGTTCCACCCTTCCATTTTGTTGTGGTGTATGCACACAACTTGTTTGATGAAGAATGCCAAATTGAAGAAGCAAACCTTTGCAAATAGAATTGATGAACTCGGTCCCATTATCACTCCTCAAAGTTTTGACCATTGTTCCAAATTGATTCTTCACCATGATTAGGAAATTCTTGATGTGCAAGAAAGTATCACTTTTGTGCCTCAACAAGTAAACCCAAGTTGCCCTTGAATGATCATCAACAATGGTCAAGAAGTATTGATTGTTCTTGAAGGTTGGCACTTTGTAAGGACCCCATAAATCCATGTGAACCAAATCAAAGGGCTTTGAAGCAATAGAATCACTGGTTGGAAAAGAAAATCTAGATTGTTTTGCAAGAGGACAAATAGTGCATTGTTTGATACAACCATATGTCTTATTCAAGCCTAAAACATCCAAATGATTCAAATATTGTTCAGAGACATGGCCCAAACGCCTATGCCATCTCAATACTTCATCCTTATTCTCCAAGCAAGCAGCTGCTAACTTCCTTGGGCTTGAAGGCACCACATCCTTCAAAGTGTATAGTCCTCTATTCCATTCCCCAATCACCATGGACTTGCCACTCTGGCCCTGAAGTAACACATGATCACAAGTAAAGATCACTTTGCAATTTAACTGGCTAGGTAACCTAGAAACAGAGATCAGATTGAACTTGAAGTCAGGGACCAAGAGTATGTTGGTCAAGGTAAATCCACTTGAGAAAGAACAAGAACCAACATGAGTCACTTTGCATTTGTGACCATTTGGCAAGTGCACATATTGGTGATCTGAATCACTTTTCTTCAAATCATGTAGCCACTCAACTTGATGAGTGATGTGGTTAGTAGCACCTGAGTCAACTATCCAAACCATAGAATCACTAGATATACCTGCCATGTTGACATGAGCTTGATCCATATCCTCAAAGCTTAGGGGTGTATGATCAAAGTGATCATTATGGGCAGCAACATGTTGGATTCTTTTGTCAGCTGTGCCATGAAATATCCTTTTGTCTTTGGCTGCCACATGCTCAATTGTACTTGAGTTGCCACCTTCTTCAACAATGTTGGCTGAATTCCAATTCCTCTTAGGAGCATTTGGATTGGTTTGATGAATTGGGTGATCATATGGGTAGCCATGTTTGATGTAGCAATTGTCTTCAATGTGACCTCTCTTGCCACAATAGTTGCAAGTATTGAGTGGTCTCTGACTTGAAGGATTGAAGTTGCCTCTTCCAAAGCCATTTCCTCTTCCAATGCCATTGCCATTGCCTCTAGCAAAGCCTCTACCCCTTGCATAGGATGGATGCTTTCCAGTGAACAAGGCAGTTGCCTCACCCACATCACCAATGGAACCAGAGATGGTCCTTTGGCTTTCTTCTTGTACCAATACAGAGAAGGCAATGCTAAGGGAAGGAAGTGGTTGTCTCATAAGTAAGGTGCTCCTAATGTGTCCATAGGAGTCATTCAGTCCCAGAAGAAATGCCATCAACTTTTGCTTCTCCTTGTGTTCATTGACAATGGCAATGTCTCCAGCACATTGAAGATCCAAATCATCAATGGAAGCAAGGGCATCCCAGAGTTGCTTCATTTTGGCAAAGTACTCAGTGATAGAGAGCACACCTTGAGATGTTTGATAAATCTCCCTTGTTAATTGAAAGATTTGTGTGCCATCCACTTTATCAAACATCTCCTTCAAGTCATTCCAAATAGAAGAAGCAGTTGTGTTGTAGACCAAACCATTCACCAAATCTTTGGCCACAGTGTTCCTCAACCATGCCTTGACAATTGCATTTGCCCTATCCCATTTCACTCTATCATTGACATCAACATCCAATCTTGTGAATGTGCCATCTATAAAACCAAGCTTGTTCTTCACCAACAAGCCTTCCCTGATTGATGTGCTCCAAACATGATAGTTGGAGGTTCCTTGTAGTTGGAAAGGGATGAGCATATGGCCAGTGGTGTCTGAGGGGTGTATGTAAAGGGGGTCATCAACATTGGTTTCTTGAGCCATTTTGTAACTCAGATAACACAAGTAGGTATGGAATGTGAATAATAGTAATCCAAATCCAAGAAATCAGCTGCCACAATCCAATCAAAATCGCATACACAAGTTGCACTACAAACAAAAGTAGTACACCAAGGTTGTTGATAGTAGGACAAAATCCAGCTCACCCTATGAGATTGCTTGTACAAATCCGCAACAAGATTTGTGACTTTCAAAGCTTGAAATTCAACAGAAATGGATTAGAAACCATTCTCCATTGATGAAAGCTCAGAATTCTTGAAGATATGAACACAAAGCACAAGGTAGGCACAAATGCTCCTCAGCCGAGCAATGTGTAGATAAGGGAAATCAAGCAATGAAATTCCAGGTATCAAGCAAGGGGCGCAGCTGAAACATGTTCAAAATCCATATCCAAATGTAGAGAAACAAAGCAAACTCCAGGAAATAGCAATATCAAACACGCAATCAGCTCAACAAGGCTGAATTCTTCAAGAACAAGCAAACTAGTACTAAGTCATCTTGGCTATGCTTAGTCTAGGTGCAGATCTACTTTATGCGTGTTGAGTTCTTGAAATTCCACTTACTATATGTCCATTCTTAAGTAAGAAATGGATTGTTGAAGTAGAAAAGATGATCCACGAAGCTGAAGTTGCAAATCCACACTTGAACAAGGTGAATGTTAAAGCAAAACTTTGAAGAAACTTGGTCTTCTTTAGCTTTGTGGTTGTGCCGCCATTTGAGGTGGCTCTGATACCATATTATTTTTAGTAGGTTGAATCATTTGTTGATTGATGATTAGGGATTACAATGCAATAGGTAAACTATATATACTAGGTGATAAGGATCACCAACTAGGACTAGCTATCCTATGTGCCCAACTTGGTGCACCAAGGTGCATACACCATGTAACATGTACTACATGATATATGCACCATAAAATAACCTTATACAATCATCTAATGACATGATAGAAGTAAATGCAAGTATAAATGACAAGATGCAATGTGAGCATATCAACTTATATACTCTATATCTTCGGTCAAAGCAGACCCGATTTTCACCTTCCTCTGAGGTCCGTCAATCTCAACTTCTTTTAGATCCTCCACGGGGGCGGGACGCCTAAACTCTTCTCTGGTATCAGTATCTGTCTGGAGGACAGTCATGGCCTCTCGTCTCCTCCTTCGGGTGGCGTTGACATAACATTTTCGGGAAGCCACCTGGTCGCCCTTGACCTCTCCGACTCCATGGTCAGTCGAGAACTTCATCTTCTGGTGTACAGTCGAGGCAACCGCCATCAGGGGGTTGATGGTAGTTCTCCCGATGATCGCGTTGTAAGTCCCCGCGGAATCAACCACTACAAACCCCACGTTCCTCCTCTCTGATTTCCATCCGCTACCAAACTCCACTGGTAGGGTGATCACCCCTAGCGGATAGGAGGTGGAGCCAGAGAATCCGACCATCGGGAAGTTCGCTTCCTTCAGGTCCTTCTTCGTTTTCCCCATGGCCTCTAGTGCATCCATGAACAGAATATCAGAGGAGCTCCCTCCGTCGATCAGAATCCGTTTCATCTCGTACCAGTTCACATCCAAGGTCACGACCAGAGCGTCATCGTGCGGAGTCTCCACGCCTATGAGATCCTCCGACGAAAAGGAGATCACCATTTCTTCCTTCAGGGTCCAGGATCGGGACCTCTTACCCAGCACCACAGCGGCCGGAATTCTAGAGGCGTAAACCTCCCGGGAGGATGAGGTGTCACCCCCTGCGGAAAATCCTCCATGAATCACATTTATAGTTCCCTGCTTCTCCTTACGAGCACCAGAAGACTCCGGGTCGGACCTCTTCTTCTTTGGGGACCGATCACGGGATCGGGAACGGGACCGTGATCGAGATCGTGAACGGGATCGGCACCGTTTCTCCCCGACAAACTCCTTAAGCTTCCCCTTCTGGATCAGCTTCTCGATCTCCTTCTTTAGTTCCCGACAATGGTTGGTGTCGTGGCCATTCGCGCGATGGAATCGACAGTAGCGGTCGGTGCGGGATCCCAAAAACTCTCCTTCCTTCTTCGGGGGGTACCTAGAGATACCCTGTCGCTCCATGACCGTCAGCACCTCCGCCATAGAGCTGTTGAGAGGAATGTCATGATCCTCCCGCCTGTCCTTTTTTGAGGAACGCCTATCATCCCTCCGATCAGAGCGACCTCGACCCCGACTTCCTTCGGCTTTATTCTTCGACTTACGCTCGTCTAAGGGTTTGACCGACTGCTTTCCCTTATTCGACTTCGGGGTTTCCAGCTCTCCAGCGGCTATCTTCGATTCCTGGACATCGATTTGCCGCTTCACCCGCTTCTGTAGTACCTCCATATTCCACACAGCCTTCTTAGCCACGCACTTCAAGTACGGAGTCGAGAACCAGCCCTTCTTGTACAGCTGATTGTCCAGCATCACGTAATTAACAGCGATCCGACGTATCCTGTCAGCTACTACTTCATTATCGGGGACTGCCCCCGTAGTCAGGTACGCGACTATCGGGGTCATTCAAGTGGGCTCCTCCTCCGATCCTGCTTCAATAGCACACACCTGCGTCGGGTCGGTGGTCGACAAGATCACCTTCTCCAAGAAGTGCACCTTCCGATTTTCCTCCAGGGGTGCCCCTAAGGCAAATTTGCTCAAGGCATCTGCCTCCACGTTTTCCTCCCTCGGGATCGGCTCGATGTCGAAGCTTTTAAAGCTCTCCTTCAAGACTTGCACCTCGCGAAGGTACTTCCTCATCATCGGGCTCTTCGCCTCGTATCGCCCTTGGACCTGGTTCACAATCAGGGCCGCGTCACACTTTACTCTCAAGTGAGCAACTCCCGTACCTTTGGCAATTTTCAGGCCCGTGATAAGAGCCTCGTACTCAGCTTCGTTGTTCGTGGCCCTAAATGTTAAGGCCAACGCATATCGAAGCGGCTCACCTCCGCCTGGTGGTATCAATACAAACCCTGCTCCTGATCCATCTGAACTCGAGGAGCCATCCATGTACATCTCCCAAGTATTTTCCTCGTTTGGCTGTTCTGATTGCTCTGCCATCTCTGGTTGTTCTGCTATCGGGACCTCCATGGTGGAACTCCGGCGCCAATGTTGGATCACGGTGGAACTCCGACACTATCTTTGACGGCGATCCTAGCTCCTTCGCTCCACGTAATCCTGCAAGAGGGGATAGACCGGGCGGTGACCCAGAATCCCTCTCCGATGCTTAAATGTGTATCTCATATGGACTGGCAAGAAGTAAACTCAAAGTGTGTATCTCAAAACGTAATGTGATCTGATGTAATATCTGCCCTTTTATAGGCGGAGAGGTACCTCAGTTACCTGGTGAACCGTTGGGGTGGTTAACCCATATTCCGCGTATTTCGGGCACGATCTCGCCTATCTAGGCCAAGATCTCGCTTATCTCGGCCACGCCCCGCGTATCTCGGCCTCAACCTCTGATAGAAAGTCCCGACTAATATCGGGGACTCCAGAGTTATCTCATTGTGTCACCGCTCGGGGCCCCTCGTCATTGTGACAAGGCCAATCATTCTCAGGGATTCATCATCGGGGCTTTCTTAAAGGCATCTCATCGGGAGCGCCCAGCTCGCCCATCGGGTCCGACTCTGTCGAGACCCTTCGCCTTGGTCACTTTGACCTCCTTTTAGGGCCCAGTGGGCCTATTCACCGTTTCCTCGCCGTTAAAGGGCCTAACGGCCATAGCGAAACCCATCAGGGGGTGGATGACTTCACGGCTGACAAGGCACCAGACGGCGGGATGACATCGACAGCGGACGGCGGCGGTCGGGCCTGGACACAGTGGCGCCAGTGGCTGTGGCCGGAATGGACGGCACAGTGGGGGGCCTGGCAGATGGCGGCTGCCGGCGAAGTGAGGGAAATAGAGGGAGAGAGAGAGAGAAGGAGAGAGAAGTAGAGTAAGAGAGAGATGGGCGGCCAGTCGGTACCGGAGGAGTGGCGGCGGGCAGCATGGCGAGCTGGGCGGAAGAGCGTTGCGGAGCTCGGTCGGTCCCGGCGGCCGGAGGTGGTCCTCAGTCCTCACGGCTGAGAACAGCCTGAGAGGAAAAAAAAAAACTTTTTTGCACTAGGAGACAAAAATTGCACGGAACCCGAGAAATAATGTATTATTGATTGTTGTATTTTTATGTGTGTCTTTTACATGGAGCTAGGAACCCTATTTATACTAATCTAGGCTAGAACTAACTAAGCAGTAAATTACACTGATTTATTCTCCTAATAAATGCTAAATATTATGAACATTAAATACAAATATTCAGAAAATATACTCTGTAATAAATACAGATAACTATCCTAATTTAAACTAAGCCTATTTTAGGAACCCCGTGACCTTTCATATTTAAATACTTTCTTTTTTAAACGTGTTACACATAAATTTTTTGAACGTGTTATATATGTGTGTCGCGTACCAAAATTAGGTGTATACTGCTTGCCCTTCTTTGGACGGACTCCCATAGAATGCATTTGAGTGGATTTGTCCAAAGAAGAGTAAACACTAATTTTGGCTAGGAAGTATTTCTTCTTCCGGGTCTTCTAGTATACAAGGTGGCCTTTGGCTTTATTGACGGACATCACTAAAGAAAACCTTATTGGTAGTGCGGAATGTAGAGCCTCAAGCGACAGTGCGCAAAATAAGAGCCTCCAATGCCGTTGCGGAAAAGTAAAGGCTCGGTCGGCGGTGCCCCTATTGTCGGTACTTCCGTTGGCGGTGCATGAAAGTAAAGGCTCCAGTGGCGTGCAGTAACGAAAAGCCTCCAGTGGAGTGCAGTAATGAAAAACCTTGATCGATAATGCCTTCAGTGGCGAGCGATAAGGAAAAGCATCTAGTTGCGTGACTTGCGAAGGCTGGATACTAAGGCTTCGTTCGTCGGGGGTGACTCTCAGAAAGCTGGAAAACTTCAGGTCCTGATTATCAGTTGTGACTCTCGGAAAGTTGGAAAACTACAGATGCCGATTGCCGGTTGTGACTCGCCAAGGCTGAACTTCAAAGGCTCCGTTCGTTGGGTTGTGACTCTCAAAAAGCTGGAAAACTTCAGATCCTGATTGTCTGTTGTGACTCGCGATGGCTGAACATCAAAGGCTCCGTTCTTCATGTTGTGACTCTCAGAAAGCTGGAAACTTCAGGTCCTGATTGTCGGTTGTGACTTGTAGGAACAAACTGTAACAGTCCTACTCATCTTTGAATGATGACCTCCGAGAGCATACTGTAACTGTCCCGCTTGCCGGAAGTTGACTTGGAAGACGCTGAGTCGCATGAATGTTTGTCCCTAATTTTTGCCTAAATTGCGCAAGGTGCGACAACTTAGCGGGATGTTTTTTTTGTTTGAGAATATCTCTTTTATTCTCTCCTTTTGTCACGGTCGATTGGGAGATTTCCGACCGTACCCCTAGTTTATTTTCTCTCCTTTTGTCATGATTGCAATTTCAAAATTTGCAACCACACCTCTCATTTCCTGAGTTTTCCTAGGCCGCCCTTTCGGTTTTTCAACCTAGCGGAAGCATTCTTTATTTGGTAGCCGATTAAACGGTGGCTGTGACCCGTACTTTATTTTCCGTATCGATGTGGAAGTGTTTGTAGCCATTTGGAGGATTACTGTGACCCTTTTATTTCTTCACTGCTCTCAGAAAATTTGCATGAACTCTCTCTTTATTTTTCTCGGCAGCCAATAAAAGGGCGGTGTGACCCTAAAGAAAAATGATTTTTTTTTTGCATTTTTGGCTTATATTTTGGGGTTTTTTTTTTTATAAAGACAATTTAACGAAATTAATCAACAACAATTATGTACATGCCTCTAGTGGCAAATTGAAAATTTCTAATTCAAAACATCTTCTAGGGACTCATTTTACTGAGTCAAAATACGTCGGTCGTGTCGACGCCTTGAATGGACCCTACGACCAATGGATGACGTAGACAGTGATTTCTTCTCTCGGCTTCTCGAGTGCTCTGGCCATTGCTCAATCTCAACTAGGGATGCCCCATGTTTACCACTGACCTATGGGGGGCCTGGCGGATGGCAGCTGCCGGCGAAAACAGGGACAAAGAGCGAGAGAGAGAGAAGGAGAGTTAGAGAGAGAAGGACGGCCAGTCGTTACCGGAGGAATGGCGGCAGGCGGCATGGCGAGCTGGGCGGAAGAGCGTGGAGGAGCTCGGTCGGTCCCGGCGGCCGAAGGTGGTTATCAGTCCTCAAGGCTGAAAACAGCCAGAGAGGAAAAAAAAAACTTTTTTCGCACAGAACCCGAGAAATAATGTATTATTGCTTGTTATATTTTTATGTGTGTCTTTTACATGGCGCTAGGAACCCTATTTATACTAATCTAGGCTAGAACTAACTAAGCAGTAAATTACACTGATTTATTCTCCTAACAAATGCTAAATATTCTAAACATTAAATAAAAATATTCAGAAAATATACTCTGCAATAAATACAGATAACTATCATAATTTAAACTAAGCCTATTTTAGAAACCCTATGAGCTTTCATATTTAAATACTTCCTTTTTTAAACGCGTTACACATAACATTTTTGAACGTGTTATATACGTGTCGCGCGTTCCAAAATTAGGTGGTTACTGCTTCCTCCTCTTTGGACGGACTCCCATAGAATGCATTCGAGGGGATTTGTCCAAAGACGAGTAAACACTAATTTTGGCTAGGAAGTATTTCTTCTTCCGGGTCTTCAAGTATCCAAGGTGGCCTTTGGATTTATTGACGTACATCTCTAAAGAAAACCTTATTGGTATTGCGAAATGTAGAGCGTCTAGCGGCAGTGCGCAAATTAACAGACTCCAGTGGCGGTGCGGAAAAGTAATGCCTCGGTCGGCGGTGCCCCTGTTAACGGTGCTTCCGTTGGCGGTGCGTGAAAGTAAAGGCTCTAGTGGTGTGCAGTAAAGAAAAGCCTCCAGTGGAGTGCAGTAATGAAAAACCTTGATCGATGATGCCTTCAGTGGCGAGCGATAAGGAAAAGCCTCTAGTGGCGTGACTTGCGAAGGCTGGATACTAAGGCTTCGTTCGTCGGGGGTGACTCTCAAAAAGCTGGAAAAATTCAGGTCCTGATTATCGGTTGTGACTCTCGGAAAGCCGGTTGTGACTCGCGAAGGCTGAACTTCAAAGGCTCCGTTCGTTGGGTTGTGACTCTCAGAAATCTGGAAAACTTCAGATCCTGATTGTCTGTTGTGACTCGCGATGGCTGAACATCAAAGGCTCCGTTCTTCATGTTGTGACTCTCAGAAAGCTGGAAACTTCAGGTCCTGATTGTCGGTTGTGACTTGTAGGAACAAACTGTAACAGTCCTACTCATCTTTGAATGATGACCTCTGAGAGCATACTGTAACTGTCCCGCTTGCCGGAAGTTGACTTGGAAGACGCTGAGTCGCATGAATGTTTGTCCCTAATTTTTTCCTAAATTGCGCAGGGTGCGACAACTTAGCGCGATCTTTTTTTTTTTATTTGAGAATTTCTCTTTTATTCTCTCCTTTTGCCACGGTCGATTGGGAGATTTCCGACCGTGCCCCTCCTTTATTTTCTTTCCTTTTGTCATGATTGCAATTTCTAAATTTGCAACCACACCTCTCATTTCCCGATTTTGCCTAGGCCGCCCTTTCGGGTTTTCAACCTAGCGGAAGCATTCTTTATTTGGTAGCCGATTAAACGGTGGCTGTGACCCGTACTTTATTTTCCGTATCGATGTGGGAGTATTTGTAGCCATTTGGAGGGTGGTTGTGACCCTTTTCTCACCGTCCTTAAGGATTACTGTGACCCTTTTATTTCTTCACTGCTCTCAGAAAATTTGCATGAACTCTCTCTTTATTTTTCTCGGTAGCCAATAAAAGGGCGGTGTGACCCTAAAGAAAAATGATTTTTTTTTTTTTGCATTTTTGGCTTATATTTTGGGTTTTTTTTTTATAAAGAAAATTTAACGAAATTAATCAACAACAATTATGTACATGCCTCTTGTGGCAAATTGAAAATTTCTAATTCAAAACATCTTCTAGGGACTCATTTTACTGAGTCAAAATACGTCGGTCGTGTCGACGCCTTGAATGGACCCTACGACCAATGGATGACGTAGAGAGTGATTTCTTCTCTCGGCTTCTCGAGTGCTCTGGCCATTTCTCAATCTCAACTAGGGATGCCGCATGTTTACCACTGACCTGTGGGGGGCCTGGCGGATGGCAGCTGCCTGCGAAAAGAGGGACAGAGAGGGAGAGAGAGAGAAGGAGAGAGAAGGAGAGTTAGAGAGAGAAGGACGGCCAGTCGGTACCGGAGGAATGGCGGGGGGCGGCATGGCGAGCTGGGCGGAAGAGCGTGGCGGAGCTCGGTCGGTCCCGGCGGCCGGAGGTGGTTATCAGTCCTCAAGGCTGAAAACAGCCAGAGAGGAAAAAAAAAACTTTTTTCGCACAGAACCCGAGAAATAATGTATTATTGCTTGTTATATTTTTATGTGTGTCTTTTACATGACGCTAGGAACCCTATTTATACTAATCTAGGCTAGAACTAACTAAGCGGTAAATTACACTGATTTATTCACCTAATAAATGCTAAATATTCTAAACATTAAATACAAATATTCAGAAAATATACTCTGCAATAAATAAAGATAACTATCATAATTTAAACAAAGCCTATTTTAGCTAGGAAGTATTTATTCTTCCGGGTCTTCAAGTATCCAAGGTGGCCTTTGGATTTATTGACGTACATCTCTAAAGAAAACCTTATTGGTAGTGCGAAATGTAGAGCCTCCAGCGGCAGTGCGTAAATCAACAGACTCCAGTGGCGGTGCGGAAAAGTAATGCCTCGGTCGGCGGTGCCCCTGTTGACGGTGCTTCTGTTGGCGGTGCGTGAAAGTAAAGGCTCTAGTGGTGTGCAGTAAAGAAAAGCCTCCAGTGGAGTGCAGTAATGAAAAACCTTGATCGATGATGCCTTCAGTGGCGAGCGATAAGGAAAAGCCTCTAGTGGCGTGACTTGCGAAGGCTGGATACTAAGGCTTCGTTCGTCGGGGGTGACTCTCAAAAAGCTAGAAAAATTCAGGTCCTGATTATCGGTTGTGACTCTCGGAAAGCCGGTTGTGACTCGCGAAGGCTGAACTTCAAAGGCTCCGTTCGTTGGGTTGTGACTCTCAGAAAGCTGGAAAACTTCAGATCCTGATTGTCTGTTGTGACTCGCGATGGCTGAACATTAAAGGCTCCGTTCTTCATGTTGTGACTCTCAGAAAGCTGGAAACTTCAGGTCCTGATTGTCGGTTGTGACTTGTAGGAACAAACTGTAACAGTCCTACTCATCTTTGAATGATGACCTCCGAGAGCATACTGTAACTGTCCCGCTTGCCGTGAAGTTGACTTGGAAGACGCTGAGTCGCATGAATGTTTGTCCCTAATTTTTTCTTAAATTGCGCAGGGTGCGACAACTTAGCAGGATCTTTTTTTTTTATTTTTTTGTGAATTTCTCTTTTATTCTCTCCTTTTGCCACGGTCGATTGGGAGATTTCCGTCTCGATGTAGGAGTATTTGTAGCCATTTGGAGGGTGGTTGTGACCCTTTTCTCACCGTCTTTAAAGACAACTGTGACCCTTTTATTTCTTCACTGCTCTCACAAAATTTGCATGAACTCTCTCTTTATTTTTTTCGGTAGCCTATAAAAGGTTGGTGTGACCCTAATCAAAAATGATTTTTTTTTTTTTTTTTGCATTTTTGACTTGTTTTTGGCTTTTTTTTTAAAGAAAATTTAACGAAAATAATCAACAACAATTATGTACATGCCTCTAGTGGAAAATTGAAAATTTCTAATTCAAAACATCTTCTTGGGACTCAGTTGACTGAGTCAAAATACGTCGGTCGTGTCGACGCCCTGAATGGACCCTATGACCAAGGATGACGTAGACAGTGATTTCTTCTCTCGGCTTCTCGAGTGCTCTGGCCATTGCTCAATCTCAACTGGGGATGCCCCATGTTTACCACTAACCAGTGGGGGTCCTAGCGGATGGCGGCTGCCGGCGAAAAGAGGGACAGAGAGGGAGAGAGAGAGAGAAAGAGAGAGAAGGAGAGTTAGAGAGAGAAGGACGTCCAGTCGGTACCGGAGGAGTGGCGGCGGGCGGCATGGCGAGCTGGGCGGAAGAGCGTAGCGGAGCTCGGTCGGTCCCGGCGGCCGGAGGTGGTCCTAAGTCCTCACGGCTTAAAACAGCCCGAGAGGAAAAAAAAACTTTTTGTACTAGGAGACAAAAATCGCACAGAACCCGAGAAATAATGTACTATTGCTTGTTGTACTTTATGTGTGTCTTTTACATGGAGCTAGGAACCCTATTTATACTAATCTAGGCTAGAACTAACTAAGCAGTAAATTACACTGATTTATTCTCCTAATAAATGCTAATTATTCTGAACACTAAATACAAAAATGCAGAAAATATTCTCTGCAATAAATACAGATAACTATCCTAACTTAAACTAAGCCTATTTTAGCAACCTGTGACCTTTCATATATAAATACTTTCTTTATTAAACGCGTTACACATAACATTTTTGAACGTATTATATACGTGTCGCGCGTACCAAAATTAGGTGTTTACTGCTTGCCCCTCTTTGGACGGACTCCCATAGAATGCATTCGAGGGGATTTGTCCAAAGAAGAGTAAACAATAATTTTGGCTAGGAAGTATTTCATCTTCCGGGTCTTCAAGTATCCAAGGTGGCCTTTGGCTTTATTGACGTACATCACTAAAGAAAACCTTATTGGTAGTGCGGATTGTAGAGCCTCCAGCGGCAGTGCGCAATATAAGAGCCTCCAGTGGCGGTGCGGAAAAGTAATACCTCGGTCGGCGGTGCCCCTGTTGACGGTGCTTCCGTTGGCGGTGCGTAAAAGTAAAGGCTCCAGTGGCGTGCAGTAACGATAAGTCTCCAGATGAGTGCAGTAATGAAAAACATTGATCGATGATGCCTTCAGTGGCGAGCGATAAGGAAAAGCCTCTAGCGGTGTGACTTGCGAAGGCAAGATACTAAGGCTTCGTTCGTCGGGGGTGACTCTCAAAAAGCTGGAAAAATTCAGGTCCTAATTATCGGTTGTGACTCTCGGAAAGCTGGAAAACTACAGATCCCGATTGCCGGTTGTGACTCGCGAAGGCTGAACTTTAAAGGCTCCGTTCGTTGGGTTGTGACTCTCAGAAAGCTGGAAAACTTCAGGTCCTGATTGTCTGTTGTGACTCGCGATGGCTGAACATCAAAGGCTCCGTTCGTCAAGTTGTGACTCTTAGAAAGCATGAAACTTCAGGTCCTGATTGTCGGTTGTGACTTGTATGAACAAACTATAACAGTCCTACTCATCTTTGAATGATGACCTCCGAAAGCATACTGTAACTGTCCCACTTGCTGTGATGTTTACTTGGAAGACGCTGAGTCGCATGAATGTTATTCCCTAATTTTTTTCCTAAATTGCGTAGGGTGCGACAACTTAGCGGGATCTTTTTAGTTTTTTTTTTGTGAATTTCTCTTTTATTCTCTCCTTTTGCCTTTCGATTGGGAGATTTCCGACCGTGCCCCTCGTTTTTTTTTCCTCTCCTTTTGTTCTCTCCTTTTGTCATCATTGCAATTTCTGAATTTGAAACCACACCTCTCATTTCCTGATTTTGTCTAGGCCGCTCTTTCGGGTCTTCAACCTACCGGAAGCATTCTTTATTTGGTAGCTGATTAAACGGTGGATGTGACCCGTACTTTATTTTCCGTCTCGATGTGGGAGTATTTGTAGCCATTTGGAGGGTGGTTGTGACCCTTTTCTCACTATCTTTAAGGACAACTGTGACCCTTTTATTTCTTCACTGCTCTCACAAAATTTGCATGAACTCTCTCTTTATTTTTCTTGGTAGCCAATAAAAAGGCGGTGTGACCCTAAACAAAAATGATTTTTTATTTTGCATTTTTGGCTTTTTTTTTAAACGAAAAGTTAACAAAAATAATCAACAACAATTATGTAGATGCCTCTAGTGGAAAATTGAAAATTTCTAATTCAAAACATCTTCTAGGGACTCAGTTGACAGAGTCAAAATACGTAGGTCGTGTCGACGCCCTGAATGGACCCTACGACCAATGGATGACGTAGACAGTGATTTCTTCTCGAGTGCTCTGGCCATTGCTCAATCTCAACTGGGGATGCCCCATGTTTACCACTGACCTGTGGGGGGCCTGGCGAATGGCGGCTGCCGGCGAAAAGAGGGACAGAGAGGGAGAGAGAGGGAGAGAGAGGGAGAAGGAGAGAGAAGGAGAGTTAGAGAGAGAAGGACGACCAGTTGGTACCGGAGGAGTGGCGGCGGGCGGCATGGCGAGTTGGGCGGAAGAGCGTGGTGGAGCTCGGTCGGTCCCGGCGGCCGGAGGTGGTCCTCAGTCCTCACGGCTGATAACAGCCAGAGAGGAAAAAAAAACTTTTTTGCACTAGGAGACTAAAATCGCACAGAACCCGAGAAATAATGTATTATTGCTTGTTGTATTTTTATGTGTCTTTTACATGGAGCTAAGAACCCTATTTATACTAATCTAGGCTAGATCTAACAAAGCAGTAAATTACACTGATTTATTCTCCTAATAAATGCTAAATATTTTGAACATTAAATACAAATATTCAGAAAATATACTCTGCAATAAATACAGATAACTATCCTAATTTAAACTAACCCTATTTTAGCAACCCCGTGACCTTTCATATTTAAATACTTCCTTTTTTAAACGTGTTATATACGTGTCGCGCGTACTGTTGGATCACGGTTGGAACTCCGGTACGTTCTTGACGGAAGTCCGAACTCCTTTGCTCCAAGTAATCCTGCAAGAAGGGGATAGACCGGGCGGTGACCCAGAATCCCTCTCCGATGCTTAAATGAGTATCTCGATGTAGGCAAGAAAGTATGAAAGTATGAGTATGTGAATGTGTCTGTCCTGGGGTAATTCCTTCCTTTATATAGGGGAGGAGTTACCCCAGTTACCTGTCGCGATAACTGCCAGGGGCAGTTAGCCCACGTTCCATTTATCTCGGCCACTTGCAAGTGACCAACAGATAATCACCTCTGTGAGCACGGTCTACCTTGATCTTATTTATCACAATTATCACAGTCATTGATTCTTTGGAACTGTTGCCTTGGCCCATTTGTTGAAGATTGGAGCTTTTTAGCTCAATTTTGAAGATTGGGATGCTTTTTGGATTCAAAAAGGAAGAAGAAGAAAAAGATGGGGAATATTGGATATATACATGGTGCATATATGTGGACATACATGGTGCATACGTATTGTCCACATAATCTCATATACGGTGCATCTGTTTTATATTAGTCATATGCTTAGGCTAAGTCTTATGTTGGTCCTCTATGTTTGGAGGTTTACATTCTAGTCCCTAATGTTTACTAGGGTTTGCATATTAGCCTATGAGGTCTCCTATATAAAGGAGCCTCCAATCTTGTAATAGTAAGAAGCAACCTTCTCATATCATGTTTAGTATAATGAAAGGATTGCTCTCTTCCTACTCTCCAACCATTCAACAATTATAAACGTTTATATCAGGCCACTTCCCCACTACGCTGATAGTGGGCGTGTTTGTCGGCCTCATCCTCTGGTGGCGAGTTCCGACAGAGGTCGGGGACTCCAGAGTTATCTCCTTTGGTCACCGCTTGGGGCCCCTCGTCATCGGGACAGGGCCAATATCCTCAGGGATTTAATATCGGGGCCTACTCAAAGGCATATCATCGGGGCCTACTCAAAGGCATATCATCGGGGCCTACTCAAATGCATATCATCGGGAGCGTACAGCTCATATGTCGGGACCGACCTTGTCGGGACCCCTCCTATTGGCCCTCTAGGCCTCTTTTGGAGCCCAGTAGGCCTACTTTACCGTTTACTCGTCGTTAATGGGCCTAACGGCTATATCGAAACCCATCATTTGCCCCCAAGACATGAGGGACTTACAGTTCGTCGTGTCTTCCAACTATGGACCTCCCGACATTGGCATCAGAGGCTTTTAACTTTACAAAAAAATCTTCTAAAGCGGATCTCCTCATCCAAGATTCCCCGATATTCCGAGGGTAACCACCGATCCGAAAGGATTTCTCGGTTACTCAACTATTAAATGCAATGGGTGATGAAGCGACAACTTGGGTACCCGTGCCTGCTTTTTATGAAAAAGCACTTTTTAGCCGTTTTGTCGCTAGCACCTCAACGACTCAGGTTGAAGCGTTTCATCTTCAACGGTCCGGATTCCAACGTCTCTTCGGCTATCTTTGTTAGGTTATAAAGTCTAGGTCAACGGGTCGTCAATCTAGAATTTATCTCCCACTAATGAAATGTCGGGTTCAGTGCTCCTAGGACTAGTCGTTCTGATCCGTGCCCTTATACTCCCTTGGGGTAGTCGTTCTGATCCCTGCCCTTATACTCTCTTGGGGTAGTCGTTCTGATATGTGTCCTTCTCTTCTCTCCTTCTGACCTCCTTTCCTTCTCTCCTTCTGACCTCCTTTCCTTCTCTCCTTCTGACCTCCTTTCCTTCTCTCCTTCTGACCTCCTGAGGCTTGTACTTCTTACCCCTGGGGCTTGTCCTACTGCTCTATGCTCTTCTGCTTCCTTGGTTCTCCTCTCCTTGCCACCCTGCAAGAGGGGCAATACCAGGCACAGAGGGGGGGGGTGGTGCCTGATGAACCCTCTCCGATGCCTAAGTCAGTACGGTTTTAGAGAGATAAAGCTAGAGAGATGTCAGAGCAAAATTGTGCAACTTGCCAAGATGATCAAATGAGTTGTGAAGGTGGGGTATTTATAGGCAACGGTGTCATTAAGGTGGCTTAATGACATCGTTAACCTTTAAACACAATTAATTAACCTTTAAGCACATAATTAAGACCTTAGGATTCGGAGAAGGTAGGCGGAGTGGACCGAGTGTGGGAGTCCGAAAATGGTGCCGAGGCCCTTGGGGGGAGGAGAAATCTGACCCCCAGGGGTAGGGGTTGGGTGAGGGCACCCAACCCCTCCTAGGGAGGATGGGGTTGGCCAACCCCATCCCCCCTAGGGGAGATCGGGTTGGCCGACCCGATCTCTCCTAGGAGAGATCGGGTTGGTCCACCCGATCTCCCCTAGGGGAGATCGGGTTGGCTGACCCGATCTCCCCTAGGGGAGGTCGGGTGTGGCCACCCAACCTCACCTAGGCGAGTCTGACTCGGCCGGACGGGCGCTTTGGCCTCGTCCGAGCCGTTGGTGTTTTCGCGAAGGGTTCGGGTTGAAGTTTCGATTTACAATCATAAATGGGACGATAAAAATGTAACGGTTCGGAAGTCAACGGGTTCAAATTGGGCGTATATCCATCACATGCCCCCGAGTCAACCAATGGCCTAACCCTTGATTGACTCTATTTTAGGATGGTATGACACGCGCAATTTGAAACCGGGGTTTTACCTTCTTTGTCTGAATGCTTGCTTACCCATGGATGCGTGCCTCTGACTCTGCCCCCTGTCTTATGAGATAGAGGAATTGTAAACGTCAGAGTAGTACGGACGTGTGCCTAGGCACGTGTCCGTCTGAGGTGGGAGTAATAAACCTATCTTTGCCGCAGGCGTATACTCAAAGAATACATGTTCACATAGGAATGCAATATGAATGCAACTAAGTGACTTATGCTTCAATTTCATGCCGGGATAAGTCTAAGTGAAGGAAAATTTAATTTTGGTCCGAAATTTTTCTAAGTATGGGATACTGGAAAATACACCTAGGATGTTAACTAGGAGTGAACATGGACATATCATGAACATGAGGATGTGTACTAGCATACATGCAAGTAGGAACATAAGGATGGGAGTGAGTGGAGACATGCTGCGATTGTAGTCATGAATGTATGCATGAATATATGGCGGCCACGTGCATGGACGTCTAAATGTTTGAACACATGGGAGTGTGTATGTGAGCATGCATATGAGTGCAAGCATGAACATGTATGTATGCATGGACGGGTTGTGAGTATGAGCATGAGTGATGACATTGATGTACCTGTAGATGTTAATCATGAATATGAGCATAAGTGCAAAGGTGAGAGCATAGACCTCTCCTTTACTTGAGGGTAGGAACTCTGCCACTCAATGGGACGCAACGTCCCGCCTTCCTCGTACTAGCGCGAGCATTGTCCATTAACCTCGACCTTCGGCATGTGTATCATTTTTCTTTCATCCGTTGGAGCATGCGTATAGATCTTGACCTTTACCCCTTCCTTCGGATGTGTTGGAGCGTTGCTCCATTTGGGGAAACTAAAAGTTCGCCATCTTCCCTTGGTGTTAAGGTTGCCCCCGTAGTAGGCGTATCTCGCCCCTCCATGAGTAAGGGTCGATCTTTGTGTTGGTTGCTCATATAGATGACTCATTTTTGGGGAGCTTTCTTCTTCAGACAGGGAGACCTTGAAGATCGTTTTCCAAGGTAGTCAGACCAAGTCTGACCGTCCGTTGAATCAGATGAGAGAGAAGAACCCTCTAGTTCTGCTTATCAGGCTTAGAAATTTTCTAAGTCAGGGATGGCTGCTAATGCTTCCAGTATGTTCTTTTTCCCTTCTCTTTTCTTTGTGATATACTTATGATTGTTCTCCTGCTGCTTCCTTCTTGTTGTTAGAGCGTTCTTCCCTGGTTACCGAATGGTTCTTGTGGTGGGTGAGAGTTCAAGTCAATCTAAATCCGAGGCGCGGAAACCTGACTCTGAGGTCGGGCCCTCGGCTGCCAAGGAGAAGGAAACCGCGAGAGGCTCTCCTTCAAGTGCCCCCTTGCTGACTCCCTCCCATGATAAGGAGGTAGTGGTTGAAGAAGCGTCCTCTTTGCTTGACAAAAGGGAACGACCTGTGGCTGGCGATGGGGTGATCATAGGTCTTGATGTCTCTTCTCTATCCCCTGCCCCCCAGCCGAGGGGCCGAGTCTCAAGTTTATTTGATCTTCGTATGGATTTGACGACTTTTGAAGGTGTCTTTGTCTTTCCTATGGGTTATGTTATTGACCCCTGCGTTGAAGATTTTTCTTTTGGTGACGGGTGTGATCATCATCTTACATTGAGGTTCCCCTCTCTTGCCATGGCTCTGATTAAGATAGAAAATTCTTGCTTTGGAGTTTGGTGGAGACTGCTCTTGAATTAGCCTCTACTAGTGTCGTAGTTGTGATCGTTGTGGGGATCGTTTTGTTATATGCCCTCAATAGTGCTTGTCGTGATTCTTTGCTTCATGGTTGATTTCGTGAGATATGGAGGTTGTCTTCATATAAGTCCATACCTTTGATGGGCGTATGAATGGTGTTGTTTTTCCCTTTTTCTTGAACCTCCTCCTAAGGCTAGGCGTAGCCTTTTGACTTCGTGGTCGGGATGGTGTCTTTACAATGCATGTCTTTGACAGATGTTTTATGACGTGCTGTCATGATAATCACTTCGGGGTATGTGGACGTGATAGCCACTTCGTGATGTGTCGGAGTGATAGCCCTTCTGTAGTGTGTGGACATGATAGCCAGTTCAGGGTATGTGGACATGATAGCCACTTCAAGGTATGTGGACATGATAGCCACTTCAAGGTATGTGGACATGATAGCCACTTCAGTGTATGTGGACATGATAGCCACCTCAAGGTATGTGGACATGATAGCCATTTCAGTGTATGTGGACATTATAGCCACATCACGATGTATGGAGTTGTGCTTTAGTATTCCTTTCTCATTGGAGAGCCTTCATTGCTATAGTTGCCTTTTGTGTAGGCTATGTTTGTTGGGTTAGGTCCCGATGTCTCGTCTTGTCGGATGTTGTATCTTTTATGCTCTTTAGATGTCTCCTTCATGAGTTGTGCTTGACGATGTTCAAGTCTGATACGAGCATAGGTCACGCGAGGGCGACATGCATGACAATAACATTTGTCGGAGGTTGGTTTGTGTGGCTTGTAAGGAAATTCTCTTCTTGATGGGTCGAGCTTATTTTGAGAGCCTTGAACTTTGGATTTCATGTCTTTGCTATCCTTCTTGGTGGTGTTGGGTTCCTTTGAGATACTTCTCTTGACTTGTGATATGGATGGTAGGATAACTCGTTACTTTTCATGATAACCTCTTGTGCTTATGTATATGATCCTTTGGTCATGGACTTCTCCTTTGTATATGCTTTCCTTTCTTTATCTTTCTTTTGTGCTTTCCTTCACATCATACCTGCTATCTCATCAAGAAAAAACATTATGTGTTCTTTATACAACCTTACTTTAAGATTACTTTCTCATGGGATCCTTCTGAGCATGGTATCCTTCTAAGCATGGTATCCTTCTAAGAATGGTGTGATGATCTCTTCTGATACCCCTTACACGGTATACGTTGTACTGTTAGACCAAAGATACGCTCTTTGTGGGCGTCGAAATCTGTTCACGAGACAGGCTCTCGGACGGCACTTAACGTTTCACAGGATAGGCTCCCGGAGGGCACAGGTTAGTCCACCGATACGTTCTTGACGGGTGTCAAAATCTGTTCACGAGACAGGCTCTCGGACGGCACTTAACGTTTCACAGGATAGGCTCCCGGAGGGCTCAGGTTAGACCAAAGATACGCTCCTGGTGGGCGTCGAACTGGTAGTTTGAAATCTACCTCAAGATACGCTCTTGGGGGCGTCGAACTGGTAGTGTTTTTTCTACCTCAAGATACGCTCTTGGGGGCGTCGAATCTGGTAGGTTGCAAATCTACCTCAAGATACGCTCCTGGGGGCGTCGAAATTCGTAGTTTTTGGAAACCACTCTCAAGATACGCTCTTGGTGCGTCGAAGGTCGTAGTGTATAAACTACTCTCAAGATACGCTCTTGGGGGCGTCGAAGGTCGTAGTATGAACATTACTCTCAAGATACGCTCTTGGGGGCGTCGAAATTCGTAGTTTTTGGAAACCACTCTCAAGATACGCTCTTGGTGCGTCGAAGGTTGTAGTGTATAAACTACTCTCAAGATACGCTCTTGGGGGCGTCGAAGGTCGTAGTATGAACACTACTCTCAAGATACGCTCTTGGGGGCGTCGAAGATCGTAGTATAAAAACTACTCTCAAGATACGCTCTTGGGGGCGTCGAATCTGTTCGCGGGATAGGCTCCCGGAGGGCACAGGGTTCGTAGTTTTAGAACTACTCTCAAGATACGCTCTTGGGGGCGTCGAATGTGTTCGCGGGATTGGCTCCCGGAGGGCTCATAATATTACCTTATCTTGTGTCCCTTCTCATGTATGGTGCATTTTTGGTATGCTTTTCGAGTCTTTACTTGACTTCTCCTTCTACGATATTGCCTGTTACCACGCTTTTTCTTCAATGTGGGAGATCACCTTTCGAGGGCGATGTTTGTGTGTTGTCAACTTAGGACGAGTTCGTATAGGGAGTTGAGGATGTTTTCCTTTTATGTGACCTCTTCTAGGAAAAGTGGTATTGCATGTTCTTGTGATCTTCTGCCTCTAATCTCTTCTTTTACACTTAGGTGGACTACCAAGCACTTATTCGTTCGGTGCCCCCAAGTTGCTTGGTGGTCACACCGCCTTTCATATTTGGCCGTTGAAGGCCCCTCGTTCATTTTCTTGGTTGGGTACCCCTTATGCTCGGGGCTCCCCTGTCTGCTTCTTTGAATGCGATGAGTGTCCCTTGTAGGATTTACTCTTTTTCATGCTTGCTTGTTTCAGTCATAGGCATGGTTTGGATGATGCCTTTGTCGGATGTGTCTTTGGAGGCTGTGTGGAAGAGCTTTTGCTTTGGGTGGGTGGGGGTGGATTTCATTCTCTTGATAACTAGGATGTGGCAATGTTTGTATCCTAGGGATGCTTGTAAATTCTTTCCCCCTTTCCTTGTGTATGTTGAAGAGCTCTCTCATAGAATGGTGTCTTGAGTTGTTAATCTCGTAGGTGTGTTTCAGACTAGTCAATCTGATCCATGCTCTTTGCTCGTGCATGGGGGGTCTGATCGGGCTGTGATAATCTTGGAGTGCTGTGGCACTTAGTGTGCTTTGCCTTTTCCTTTACATTGGAGTATTCTTCAATGCTTTTAGGGAGTGTCACATTGGTCATGCTCCTCCCACCTTGAATCTTGATTATAGACTTCCTTTGAATTAGGACTTGAACCTAAAAATGATGTTTTCCTTTAGGTTTGCAAGTGATGCTCCATGATTTTCTATGGGTTTGTCCCCGTATTGGCTATTCCTTGCTGGATAGCTTCATTAGAGGCTGCATTTGTGTTGCGTACGTATACGTGTTTGAGGTGTGTTGAGCTGACAAGTCCCTCCTTTTTTGTTTTATCATAACCTTCATTCATCATGTATTCGGCGTATGGCTTTAAAGGCGGGATATTTTTCTAGTGCCCCTTTTATCGTGGCTCTCCTCTTGATGGGATGCCAGAGTCAAATGTCTTATCATTTGCAGACAGGGTGGTTGATCGGGATGTGCGTCTAGTGTGAAGGTCGATCTTGAAACCTTACTCCCCAAGCTTTTGAGCTCTTCTTTGGTTGATCTTGTAGAACTATTATTCTGCCCTAAGGCTCTTGATAGGAGATGTATCTCATTTTCACACTCTAGTTGTTGCACTATCTCTTTTGCTAATCTTGCATTTCTAGAGTTTCTCTCTTGGTGCATGACTTCAATGACAGGATTTTCTACCGATGTTTATTCTAGTAGGACTTGTATCCTTGGTTGCCTTCCTTTCTTGTGAGATGGCGAAGGAGTGTTTGTGAACACTCCACTGTGTCGTACTTGGTAGAGGTATGCGCCTAATCTTTATTGCGCTGTCTTGAATCTTCGTGTACCTATCTCTGATGAACATGTTATTCATTGCATATATGATACGGAGTCCGAGGATCTCCGGGTTAGGATCATATTTCGAGAACAGAGACATAGTCATCTATTAGATGACCTCTTTATCTACGGAGTTAATTTTTGCAAGGATAAATGCAAGGATACTTGTAAGGATACTTGTAAGGATATGTGTTCCATCCTTTTCCTGGTTCATTTGCAGTGCGTGTCCCTAATGGGTATGTTGATGTTCTGACCACTTTTACTAGTATGGGGTCCCTTGGTATTAGGTATGCCTGACTCTTCTCTAGTATCATCAATGGTTGGTCATGGGAGATGTCTGACGGACTCCCTTCATGTACTATGGTTCTCTTCATGTCAAAGTTGGTGATTCCCTCTCTTATGACTAACATATCATTGTGTGGAAATACTATGTTTTCCATATCCCTTTTTAAAAGCTTGATGATGGTGTCACCGTTCTTCCTTTGCTAGGCTTGGTGTCCTTGAGGGTTTTTGGTGGAGGTGTATTCCATTATCTGGGATGAGCTTTCTAGGTGAAATCATAAAGATCCGCTGGAGGTGTTTGTCTCTGATGGTGGGTGTTACCCATGTGATATGGTTTCCTCCATTTTTGGAGGGATGTGTTCGCGGCTACCCCCTCTTGTGCTAATGGGCGTTTGTGGGGAGGGCATGTTGTGACTGGTGCCCCCCTTGCATACCAATGCCAGATGTGATCCTTTGACGGGCTTGGCCCTAGGATGCTTAGTGGAAGGTTGTAGTAGGGGTAATCCTTTGTGACCTTCATGGTAGTTCCTCTATAGGATGTTGGGAGTGCTCAACTTATTTTTGTAAGTGAGCCTTCCATCTTGTGATCTTTCCCAGAAACTTGACCTTATAGGTGTTCTTTGGGATTGAGGAATCTGTTGCTTGTGCATCTCTTGATTGGCGACGGCCTTTTACTGATTCTTCTAGTGGTCCACCTGTGTATATATATGTCACGGAGCCCGAAGGCGTCCGGTATGGTCATTCTTGGAAAACATGTTGATATCAAGTATCAAAATCTACCCCTTTTAGGGAGTTGACTTGTTATGCAGTTAAATTAAATAAGAGGATATGGGAAGGATATGGGTGTGGGGTGTTGATATCCCCTGCTTCCTTGGTAATGTAATTGTTTTCCTCTGTTAGTCTGTGTGTATTTCTTCCACTTGAGGAATATAAGGTCGCATCCTTGCAAGGTGGACTATGTGGAGGTGTATCCTTCATGTATGCTATGTGCGATCTCACTCTACTATGTCTCTCCATGAGGCTTCCCATTGTAGTAGCTATGTGCTGACGTGGTGTCTGTTCAAATCCTTGTTTTTTCAACTCCTCCCCTGTCCTAGGGGGATGTGTGCCAAGGGTTGTCATGCACAAGGGGTTTGGATCTGTTGTGCTGTATCATGGGTAGGTGGTTGCCTTGTTGTGTTGTTGGGACTATGTCCCTCCCTTTGAGCTTTCCTTGGTATGTCCCTTAGTCATGTCTGTAGTGATACGGACTGTATGTGTACATTGCCAGGGTGGATGTTGGAACTCCTATATCCTTGTTGGTCTGGCATGTATGTCCTCCCTTAGTGCGGTGTATGTCCCTGTTGGGGTACTTGGTTGAATCAATGCCTCCTTGGAGGTCTTGCCTGTCTATCTGCCCCCATGGGGGTGTATGCCCTGGCATCCTGCTGTGTCTGTTGCTGCCTTGGAGGCACAAATTGCTGTCTTCCCTCTAGGAGTGGCCCTGGTTATCTCTCATTTGTTCTTCTCGCTGCCTTGTTCGAGGGTGCGAGTGGTGTTCTTCTTCTGGGTCTTGTTCTTCCTCATGAACTTCTTCTTCTTCATGCTGGTGTTGCCTTCTCTGCCTGTTCCTCAGAGTCTCTATATGGGCTAGCAGCTCATCCAATGCGTTCATCAACCTCGGAGTCACTGCCTGTGCCCCTTGCGAGTATGCGGGCCTTATGTTGGTTGTGTGGGCACGATTGTCGTTCCTTTGAGTTAATATTCCATATGGATACCCTTGAGGTTGTGCCTCATAGTAGTACCCCTGTGGAGGTGCCGTGTATTGGGATGGCACTCCTTGTTGCCCCCCTGTCCCTGTGGCTTCCTAGTCAATGGAGTTGGAGCTGTGGAAGCCTCCTCCCTGCTTGTTAGGCTGGGGTGCCTGTGGGGCTACTTGAGGCTCTGGTGTGCAAGCTGTTTCTCTGGGTTAGGCTGCCTTGCTGTGGGTATAGGCTGTCTCTCTCGCCTATTGCCCCCAGGTGGGCGGTGATGCCTAGATACTAAGCTGTTCGTCATCGCTCTTGTTATTGCCAGGCTTTCTATTCGAAGCCCACAGACGGCGCCAAGTGTTAGGTTATAAAGTCTAGGTCAACGGGTCGTCAATCTAGAATTTATCTCCCACTAATGAAATGTCGGGTTCAGTGCTCCTAGGACTAGTCGTTCTGATCCGTGCCCTTATACTCCCTTGGGGTAGTCGTTCTGATCCCTGCCCTTATACTCTCTTGGGGTAGTCGTTCTGATATGTGTCCTTCTCTTCTCTCCTTCTGACCTCCTTTCCTTCTCTCCTTCTGACCTCCTTTCCTTCTCTCCTTCTGACCTCCTTTCCTTCTCTCCTTCTGACCTCCTGAGGCTTGTACTTCTTACCCCTGGGGCTTGTCCTACTGCTCTATGCTCTTCTGCTTCCTTGGTTCTCCTCTCCTTGCCACCCTGCAAGAGGGGCAATACCAGGCATAGAGGGGGGGGGTGGTGCCTGATGAACCCTCTCCGATGCCTAAGTCAGTACGGTTTTAGAGAGATAAAGCTAGAGAGATGTCAGAGCAAAATTGTGCAACTTGCCAAGATGATCAAATGAGTTGTGAAGGTGGGGTATTTATAGGCAACGGTGTCATTAAGGTGGCTTAATGACATCGTTAACCTTTAAACACAATTAATTAACCTTTAAGCACATAATTAAGACCTTAGGATTCGGAGAAGGTAGGCGGAGTGGACCGAGTGTGGGAGTCCGAAAATGGTGCCGGGGCCCTTGGGGGAGGAGAAATCTGACCCCCAGGGGTAGGGGTTGGGTGAGGGCACCCAACCCCATCCCCCCTAGGGGAGATCGAGTTGGCCGACCCGATCTCTCCTAGGAGAGATCGGGTCGGCCAACCCGATCTCTCCTAGGAGAGATCGGGTTGGTCCACCCGATCTCCCCTAGGGGAGATCGGGTTGGCTGACCCGATCTCCCCTAGGGGAGGTCGGGTGTGGCCACCCAACCTCACCTAGGCGAGTCTGACTCGGCCGGACGGGCGCTTCGGCCTCGTCCGAGCCGTTGGTGTTTTCGCGAAGGGTTCGGGTTGAAGTTTCGATTTACAATCATAAATGGGACGATAAAAATGTAACGGTTCGGAAGTCAACGGGTTCAAATTGGGCGTATATCCATCAATCTTCTCTCCTATAAAACCCCAAATCTTGGCACTATTCAGTTCTCCTCCACCGTTTCATCCTCTATGATTTCAAAAGCTCAAGCTCTCCTTTCTGATTTCTAATCAGCACTCCGGCAACCAGGATCTCCGACCACCAGGATCATCTTTTCTTCCCCGATTCAACATGTCTGGTAAGATTTCCTCCTCTGGTTCCGAAAAAACTTGTTAGCATAGTTTTTCTTTTAATCTCAATCAACTTACCCGGACTTTTCCAAGAATCAACTGTGCCTTTTCTTGCCATGATCATTTTCCAGACGGTGAATCCAGTTCTGGGGGGAGAAAGCCCTTCGAGTTTGATTATGGTTTTAATGAGATTTCGGAAAACGCCTACGATGCAGCTCTCCGGGAAGGATGTATCACTTCCACCTGGGAGCCTCGCTACCCCTATCCTCGCCCTCGCATCCCGGGCGACCTTGTGGTCACTCGTCCCCGGGAAGGGGAGGTATTTGTCTCCACAGGGCAAGTATCGGCTGGGATCCGATTCCCTTTCTGTGGGGATATAGTCGAGATGTGTGAATATTACAAAACACATCCGACTACTTTCCCCCCCCCTCCCCCCACGCCATCCGTGTGTGGAATGCCTTCCGTGTTCTTTGCCTCCACCAACAATGGACCTATAGCCTCCGACTTTTCCGGACCTTCTATGGACTGAAGTGCAATGCTGTCGGGGTCTGTGCCTTCTACCCGCGGATGACTAAGTGGAGCAAGGCGCAGCTCTCCCGATGTAGCTGGACTGTTGACACCTGGAAGGTCGCCAAAGGTCGGGGGCTCATCACTGACTCGGGGCCCGACAACAGCGGCTGGAAGAAGAATTACTTCTTCATCCGGAACAGCTCCATCCCGTGGCCCCGATGGGAGGTTGAAGCAGACCCTCCTCCCGCTTATCAAACTTACTCCGAGGAGGATTTTCAGATTCTCCACTGCATCCAACTCTATCGCTGGGGGGATTCCTTCGCTCCCCTCGATGCCAACTCAATCGTGGAGCGGGATCTGGTTCTGGCCGGGATTCGTCTCCTCGATGTTGCCTCCGGGGGTCAACTCCACGATGGCCCCTCCAATGTCGTTCCTTGGGTAATATTCTAATTGCACCTTTGTTTTCGTCTTTGCAGCTAAGAAGGTATCATTGCTGACCAATATCGTGCTTAAGCAGGCGGAGACCGATGCCGTCTAACGCCCCGCAAAGAAGAGGAAGTCCTCGAAGAGGGCCGCCTCCTCATCGGCACCTCCAACTGCGGAGGAGGTCAAGCGGGCCCGGGTGGCGAAGATGGAAAGGATGTTCAACTCCCAGACTCCCGAAGAAGGTAAGCAGCTCCGATTAGCTATCTGATTATACAGAAAGCGTATTCCCGAGGAGTTAATCCCCTCCGATAAGAAAGCCAGAATCGAAGGGATCAACCGTATCCTGCAAGGAGAAACTCCTCGCATCCTTAAAGCGGGTTATTACAATTATTACAGGGAAAGACCAGTATCTCTCCCGTCGCGTCATTTGGTGTAGGGATCCCGATCAACTCCCTGATTATCTTTCTGAAGCTTCTCTTCCTCCAGCTGCAGGTCAATCGGGAGCTGGAGCTTCAGCGGGGATGCCACCCTCCGACGCCCGGGTCGGAGAGCCCCTCCTTCCACTTCCTGCCCCGATATGATCGGGGACTGAAGATGCCCCGACGGATGGTCAGTTCCGTCGGGTGGTTGACCTGGACGTTTCTCACTCTTCTGAGGAGACGAGCGAAGGTCAAGCCCTGATTCGTCGTCGGGGGGTGAGGCAGACCCCATTAGAGCCAACTCCCAAGGGGCTGCTTCCATCTTCCCCAGCACAACAGTATTCGCCAATTTTGAGCCTGACTCCTGAAGGGACGACCGGGTCTCATGGCAGCTCGAAGGCGCGCACCTCCGACACTCAGGTCGTCCTTCTCCCTCTCCCCTTAGACGGGAGTTTCTATCAACTTTACACCCCCGACTAGGTGGCGGCTCCCTGGACCCCGATCGAGTCATTGCAAGGGGTCCCACTCCGTCGGGGTGATGCACCACCGGAACTGGGTCTGCACCTGCTGGCAGGTTCAGTTCCGCCATCTCTGAAGCTTCCGCTCTCCTTGGCTCGGGAGGACATTCACACGGACATTCGCGAAATGGCCGTTCGTCGTGTGGAGGTAAGGTTTCCTGTTTTTACACTTAGTATATAAGGTAAAATATTCTCATGTACTAACCTCTTCCTTTCTTTTTCACAGGAAATGGCGGACCAACACCGCTGTTTCGGGTACATCCTGGCCCTGGAGGAGGACCTAGAGCAGGAGCGAGCCAAGGCGGCCCCCGAGGTCTTGGCCAAGCTCGAGGAGGATTTGGCTGCCTCCGAATCGTCGAGGGGTAAGCTGGTTAAGGAGCAGGCCCTCCTTAACCAGAAGACTCGGGACCTCCTGAGGCAGGTCCACGACTTCGAGCGGCTGCTGAAGCAGGAGCGACAAAAGCTCAAGGAAGAGCAGCAGGGGCGCGCGGAGGATCGGGATAGGCTCGTCCTCGAGAAGAAGGCCCTTGAGGACGTCGAGGGACTGGAGGCTGAGAAGGTCCGTCTCACCAATCGGTCCCAACAGATGGAGCGGGAGATCTCTGAGTTCCCCATCAAGCTGTCTGAGGCTGAGGCCAAGGGTCGGGAAGATTATCGGGGCTCCAAGGATTTCAAAGTGGACGCGGTGAGGTTCTGTAACGCGGAGGTGGAGACCACCTTGCTCAATGCTGTCGAGGAGCTCCATCTGGAGTATGGCAGTGCCATCGACTTCACAAACTCTCAGACTCTCGCCCCCTTCGCGGAGAGGTATTTCAGCCTTTCAGAGGACAGCGACGGGGCCAACACCCCCGAGGGGACTGCGGGTGCTGAAGGCACGGTGGAGCCTCCAAGTACAAACCTCCCGACAACTGGCTGACCTCCAAGGGTCCGATCCTCCCGCGGCCAATCTTCCAGGATCCGATCCTCCGATCGCGGAGCCTTCTGCCACGGACCTCGTGGACTCTGCTCCCCTCGATGCTGCCAAGGACCAAGCTTAACGCTTTATTTTCGAATCCTTGTAATTTCCTTCTTTTGTCGTGAACCTTTCAGGCCTTTATAATATCAATCCATTTTGGTTCCGATTTGCACCCCTTAAGGTGAATTAACCACGCCACTTAAGGCGATTTGATCATACCACTTAGAGTGATTCGATACGTCACTTAAGACATTTTATCCACACCACTTAAGGCGATTTAATCATGCCACTTAAGGCGATTTAACCACGCCACTTAAGGCGACTTAACTACGCCACTTAAGGCGATTTAACCACGCCACTTAAGGCGATTTAACCACGCCACTTAAGGCGATTTAACCACGCCACTTAAGGCGATGTAACCACACCACTTAAGGTGATTTATCCACCCCACTTAAGACGATTTATCAACACCACTTAAGGCGATTTATCCACACCACTTAAGGCGATTTATCCACGCCACTTAAGGCGATTTAATCACGCCACTTAAGGCGAAACCACGCCACTTAAGGCGATTAAGCTACACCACTTAAGCCGATTTAATCACGCCACTTAAGGCGAAACCACGCCACTTGAGGCAATTTAGCTACACCACTTAAGGCGATTTAATCGGAAGCAACCTTTTTATTCATTGATGGCTCAAAACCTGTTTATATCAAATCAAAACGATAAACAACTTGCACCACTAAAGGCGACTAATATCAGACATGACATTTCTTCAAGTGTTCACCACTGAAAGAATGCTTCAACACATTGCAATCGAGGTCTTCCAACTTATACGCATTTCGAGCTGGCATCCCCACGACCTTATAAGGTCCTTCCCATTTTGGTGACATCTTGTTGATCCGATCCAAAAGGGTAAATTCGTTCCGACGCCAAACCAGTTCCCCGACAAAGAACTGTCGAGACTTGACTCGCCGATTGTAATATCGGGCCGTCGCCAAGCGCATCCGAGCCTGGGCCCCCTCGGCGTTCCGCCTCTTCTCTTCGACCAAGTCCAAGTCCAGACGCCTCATTTCATCATTCGACAGAAGTGCATAATACCTCGTCCGATGGGATGCCACAGCTATTTCAACGGGAGCAACTGCTTCCGTGCCATAAACAAGGCCAAACGGAGTCTCCCCAGCCGATCGTTTGGGTGTTGTTCTAACAGCCCAAAGCACATTTTCCAGCTCGTCCATCCATTTGCTCTTCAAGGCATGGACCCTCTTCTTCAGGCCATCCATCACGATCTTGTTGGCTGACTCCACCTGTCCATTGGTTTGAGCATGATGGACAGAGGCTGTCCGATGCTCAATTTCAGTTCCTCCAGGTACTCCTTCCACTGGACCCCGTTAAACGGAGGGCCGTTATCACTGATCAACACCTTAGGGATCCCGTATAGGGATATAATATGGGTCTGGAGGAATTTGAGGATATGATTCCCCGTTGTCTTGGCCAACGCCTTAGCTTCTATCCACTTCGAGAAATAATCAATAGCCACAATCAAATATCGGCACTGACCTTTTGCAACTGGAAGGGGCCCCACCAAATCGATTCCCCATTGCGCGAAGGGCCAAGCACTCTTGATGGACGTCAGATCGGCGGCTGGAGCCACGATATTCGGGGCGTACCTCTGGCAAGCATCACAGGATCGGACTAGCATCTTTGCTTCCTTGTTCATCAAGGGCCAGTAATAGCCCAGGTTCAGCACTTTCCTCACGATGGATCGGGCGCCTTCATGACAAGCTGAGTATCTTTCGTGCACTTCCCTAAGGATCCGATCTGTATCGGGCTCAGCCACACATTTCAAGTAAGGAGTTGAAGGAGTTGAATATCCCTTTTTATACAGCTGATTGTCCACCATCACATAATTGACCGCGATTCGGCGTAATTTGCCGGCTGCCACCTCATCATCGGGGACTGCCCGCGTAGTCAGGTACGTAGCTATCGGGGTCATCCAAGTGGGCTCCTCCGATCCGGTCTCGATGGCACATACCTCCGATTGATCGGTGACTGACATGATCACATTCTCCAAGAAGTGCACCTTCCGACTTTCAACGAGGGGTGCCCCCAAGGCGAACATGCTCAAGGCATCTGCTTCCACATTATCCTCCCTCGGGATCGCCTCAATATCGAAGCTCTTAAAACTCTCCTTCAAGGTTTTCACCTCACGAAGGTACTTTTTCATCATCGGGCTTTTTGCTTCGTACCGCCCCTGGACTTGCTTCACAATCAGGCTAGCGTCACACTTCACCTTTAAGTGACCAACTCCCGTTCCTTTGGCAATCTTGAGGCCGGTGATGAGAGCCTCATATTCAGCTTCATTGTTGGTGGCCCTAAACGTCAAGGCCAAAGCATATCGGAGGGGCTCGCCTCCACCTGGCGGTATCACTACGAACCCTGCTCCCGATCCTTCTGAATTTGAGGAGCCATCGGTATACATCTCCCAAATGTCTTCGTTATCGGGCTGTTCTGACTGCTCTACTATCGGGACTTCCATGGTTGCCCCCTCTACAGGGCCCGCTTCTTCTAGATCAGGGGCTGTAGACTCTACTATGAAATCCGCCAATGCCTGGCCCTTGATAGCCGTTCTCGGAGCAAAGTGAATGCGGAACTCACTAAGCTCGACCCATTTCACTAATCTCCCGACGCATCAGGTCGGTTCAAAAATTGTTTCAAGGGCTGATTCGTCAAAACAAAATCTCATGCGCATGGAAGTAAGGTCTCAGCTTCCGAGCAGTAACAATCAACGCATAAAGATACTTCTCAATGGCGGGATAGTTCATTTCAGACTTGGCGAGTGCCTTGCTTACATAATAGACGGGGGCTTGGTTACCCTCTACGACTTTCACTAAGACAGAGCTAACAGCAAATTCAGAAACAGCAGAATACAGATAGAGTGGCTCGCCTGGAATGGGTTTCGCCAACGGCGGGACGGTGCGGAGGTGCTGCTTGAGTGCCTGGAACGCCTCTTTGCACTTGGCAGTCAACTCAAACTTCTTGTTGGCCCTCAGCACTTCAAAGAACGGCATGGATCGGTCGCTTTCCTTGGACAGGAAGCGATTCATCGCGGCCAATCGGCCATTCAGCACCTGCACCTCCCGATGGTTCGTCGGGGACTTCATCTCCTCGATTGCCTTCAGCTTCTCAGGGTTCACCTCGATTCCCCTCTGGCTCACCATGAAGCCCAGAAACTTCCCTGAGTGCACTCCGAAGGCACACTTGGTCGGGTTCAAGCGAACTTGATGAAGCCTCATCCGCTCAAACGCCATGGCCAAGTTGTGAACATGATCCTCGGCCTGTCGGGACTTCACCAGCATATCGTCCACATAGGCCTCCATCGTTTTCCCCAGCATGTCCCCGAACAGCTTGTTCACCATCCTCTTATAAGTTGCACCTGCATTGATCAGTCCAAAGGGCATGACATCATAGTGAAAGATGTCGCTTTCAGCATAAAAGGCGGTATGGGGGCATCCTCCTTGGACATCGTGATCTGATTGTAGCCGGAGTAGGCATCCATAAAGCTCATCAACTCATGTCCCGATGTGGCATCCACCAGCTGGTCGATCCTCGGGAGCGGATAGCAATCCTTCGGGCATGCTTTATTCAGGTCGCGGAAATCAACACACATCTGCCACTTGCCATTGCTCTTCTTCACCAGGACTGGGTTGGCGACCCATGTCTGGAATCGGAGCTCCTTAATAAATACAGCATCGAGCAACCTGCCCACCTCTTGCTGGATCGCGATCTTCTTGTCGGCACTCGTCGGGCGCCTTCTCTGTGTAATTGGCTTGATCGCGGGGTCAATCTTCAGCTCATGAGTAATCACATCGGGGCTGATTCCTGGCATGTCGCTCGGGGACAAGGAAAACAACTCCTTGAACTCCTTCAACAAATCAATCAGTTCTTGGGCCGTCTCCTCAGACAGGGCGGACCCGATTTTCACCTTCCTCTGAGGTCCATCGAACTCGACCTCCTTCAAATCCTCCATCGGGGCGGGACGTCCAAACTCCTCTCGGGGATCAGCATTAGTCTGGAAAATAGACGTAGCCTCCCGATTCCTCCTTCGAGTGGCATTGACATAGCACTTCTTGGAGGCCACCTGATCGTGCTGGACCTCCCCGACTCCGTGGTCGCTCGGAAACTTCATCTTCTGATGGACAGTTGAGGCAATTGCCCCCATCGGGTTGACAGTGGTCCTCCCAATAATTGCGTTGTAAGTCCCCGCAGACTCGACCACCACGAACTCCACGTTCCTCTTCTCCGACTTCCAACCACTACCGAACTCGACCGGTAAGGTAATCATCCCCACTGGGTAAGAGGTAGAGCCGGAAAATCCGACCATCGGGAAGTCCGCATGCTTATGATCCTTCTTGGTTTTTCCATGGCCTCCAGCGCATCCATGAACAAAATGTCGGAGGAGCTCCCTCCATCTATCAAGATTCGCTTCATCTCGTACCCATCCACGTTTAGGGTCACGACCAAAGCATCATCGTGCGGGGTCTCCAATCCTATCAGGTCCTCCGCCGAGAAGGGAATCACCATTTCTTCCTTCGTGGTCCAAGATCGGGCCCTCTTGCCCAGCACCACAGAAATAGGCATTCGAGAAGCATAGACCATTCGAGATGCCGTGGTATCACCTCCTGCAGCAAATCCTCCATGGATCACATTAATGGTTCCCCGCTTCTCCTTGTGAGCATTGGAAGACTCGGGCTTCTCCTTCTTCGGGGACCGATCGCGAGATCGAGAACGGGACCGTGATCGGGACCGGGAACGAGATCGGCCCCGTTGCCCAGCCACAAATTCCTTGAGCTTCCCCCTCTGGATCAGCTTCTCAATCTCCTTCTTCAACTCCCGACAGTGGTTAGTGTCGTGACCGCTGGCGCGATGGAAACGACAATAACGATCAGTGCGAGCTCCCATGAACTCTCCCTCCTTCTTTGGGGGGTACCTGGCGATACCCTGTCGGTCCATCACTTCCAACACAGCACCCATGGAGCAAATGAGAGGGGTGTAACGGTCCTCCCGCTTGTCCAACTTCGAGGGACGCTTGTCTTCCCTCCGACCAGGGCGGCTTCGACCCCGACTGCTCTCGGGTTTATCTTTCCTCCTGCGATCGTCCGAGGGCTTGAACGACTGCTTCCCCTTGTTCGATTTCGGAGGGTCGAGCTCTCCGGCAGCTATCTTCGACTCTTATACGTCGATTTGCTGCTTCACCCTCTTTTGCAGCGCCTCCATGTTCCACACAGCTTTCTCAGCCACGATGTGCATTAGGTCGGAACCATATGGTGCTGTCAGGTTCCGATTGAAGGTGCGGATGGTCTCTCCCTCCGACATTTCCTCATCAATCTCGGCCACGCTGGCAGTGTACCTCTGGTAGTAATGCGCCAGCGACTCATCGGGCCTCTGTACCACCTCAGCCAGGGACCTCACGCTTTTCAAGAGACGCCGACGACCCTGGTATTGCTGGATGAACCGATCATGCATCTGGGTCCAGGTAGAGATGCACCCTGGAGGAAGGCTGAAGAACCATGTCAGGGCCCTCTCACCAAGCGTGGCCGGGAACAGAACGCACACTATGTCGTCATTCGGGGCTCTGCCTAGACAAGCCATAACGTGCTTCTGGACATGGCGAACTGGATCTCCCTCGCCATCATATTCCTTGATTGTCGCGATACCAAGTCCTGGAGGGGCAGTGGTGTTCACTAATCGGGGAACAAAGGGATGAGTGGATCGATCCCTCAGCTCCGACATCATCTTCTTCTGGTCCCCCATACAGATGCTCACGATCTTCACCACCTGGTCGGGGGTGATAGGACCATTGAAAGGGATGGTCCTATGCTGCACCGGTCCAGGCCCATCAATCACGAACTGCTCCGACTGAGCGTGCTCCTTGCCCTTGTCCTGGTGCTCGGGTTGGGCCTCCTGCCCGTCCCGATTCTCCCTCGGCGGAGGCAGAGGCAACCCTTCCTCCTTTTTTTGGCAGCCTCTCTTCGGTCCAAGAGAGCTTCCATAGTCTCCAGGAATATCGCCATGGCATCCATCACAGCCTTCGCCAAGTCCACCTTTGTTATAGCATCCTGGTCCCTCCTCGGGATCTCTTCTCTGTCCTCCAACGAGTTTCGAATAAAATCCTCGTGATCGTCATGATGCCCCTGTTTGGGAAACAGCAGGGGGAGGATCATTCCGATCAACACTGCGTTCCGGCAGCCCGGAATTCAGGGTTCCAGCAGGATGGCGGGAACCGCCGGATTGCCCTTTGATGGACAAGTGTCCAATTCGGGTTCGTGTTTACGTTTCGGGCCTCGTCGACACGTCAAAAATTACATCTCGGTTTAAAAACATCTCCCACGGTATCAAAACGGTCCGGAGGCGCGTTTACGCGCGTCTGGACCGGACCTCCGGGTTGCGTAAAGCAACCCGGACATCCGGATTGCACTGCAATCCGGACCTCCGGGTTGCAACAACCCGGACATCCGGATTGCACTGCAATCCGGACATCCGGATTGCACTGCAATCCGGACCTCCGGGTTGCAACAACCCGGACGTCCGGGTTGTGGCAATCCGGACCTCCGGGTTGCAACAACCTGGACGTCCGGGTTGTGGCAATCCGGACCTCCGGATTGTGAGCAATCCGGAGGTCCGGGTTGCGTGACAATTCGGACCTCGCCGAATTGCCCAAATTCGACGAGGTCCGGATTGCCTTACGGGTATCGCGCTATTACCGTACCCGCGATTACCGTTACGCGTAGAGAAGTCAAGTTCACGTACTACCAACAAGGATGACGGTTACCGCACGTTCTTGAACCGTCATCAAACCGCTTTAAAACCGGGTCCGGTCCCAAGAAAGCCTATAAATAGGAGGTCTTGGCCACCCATTTTGACACATTCTCTCATTTGCCCAACTTTGGTATTTTGAGCTCTGACTTCTCTCTAGAAATTCCCTCTCTCTAGAAATTACCTTTTTGCCACTATAGTGACTTAAGCATCGGAGAGGGCTCCGCTAGCACCACCCCCCCCCCCCTCTCCGTGCTAGCATTGGTCCTTAGTGCAGGTTCCGACGCCCTGAGTCACATCCGCCCTGAGTTACATCCGCCCTGGGTCACAACCTTGCCGGGTCACAACCTTTCCGGGTCACAACCTTGCCGGGTCACAACCTTGCCGAGTCACAACTTTTCCGAGACACAGACCTCACGCGGGAGCAAGTCCGAACACTCGTCAGTGGCCCAACCTCCTCCTGACGGAAGGGTTACGGCCCGCACAGCTACGTAAATAGACGCGTCCCCACGACTCTGTTCAATCCGGACGCAACATTGGCGCCGTCTACGTGATTCGAACAACAAGCTACAGTACCGCAGAAATCATGGCGAGTGATCACAACCCTCCCGAAGAGGTGAAAAACCCAAGGAAAAGGCCCGGGCGTCCCAGGAAGTCCCCGGCGAACAAAAGAACAGGATGCCAAGCTCCAGCTGGGAGCCAGTCGGGACCCTCCCACATCCCAAGAGCTACTTCCGTAGCTTCATCCATACCGACTGACAATGTGCCCAACACACAGCACAGAGAGCCAAGGGACAAACACCACGCGCATCCGCCTGGTTTCGAGCCAGAAGTACATGGAGATGAATCCCAGACAGAAATGCCGCAGGGCGAGCAAAGAGCGGGGGCAAACCCGATGCCCACCGTTACTCCAACAATGATGGCTGCGCTGGAAGAGCTTCTCGCATTTCGCGAGTCTCTCAAAAACCAAGGATACGCAGCTCAGCCACCTCCGGCCAACCAACAGTATGCGGCGCCAGCAAGGGAGATGTCGCAAGACACTTCTCGTTATGGCAATCCTTTCCAGGGCAGGAACCAACACGCAAGATATGAACCTGCACGGTCATATGCTCCTTTCCAAGGAGCCCAACAGTGGAGGAACGAAAGGCAGCCCCCATTCTACCATCCACAGCAACCAACAAGAGATGATCCTTTTCAGGCCACAAGCAAGGATCAATCTGACATCCACCACAACAATGGTCAGCAAAATCCTTCAACAGGTTATGCTGAACCAGTAAAAGGGTTTACCACCGAAATGCTAGAAGAAATGGTGGAGAAGAAGATGAAGGAAGCAAAAATGAAGGGCATGCATGCTCTTGAAGAAAAGGCGTCACATCCATTCGCTGACCACCTAGTAAACAGTCGCGTCCCAGACGCACTGTATCGAATTGGAGGCGACCCCTACCGTGGAAAAGGAGACCCAATTGAACACGTGCAAAAGCACGAGGCCTCTCTGCTAGGTAGAACAAAGAACCCGCATCATTTCGCAATGACGTTTTCACAAACTCTTGCCGGGTCTGCAGCACACTGGTTCTTTTCACTTCCATGTGGAAGCATTACTTCATGGGCGGACTTAAAGGCCAAGTTCATTCAACGGTACATGGGCGAGCGCACATTGTTAAAAGGGGCAAACGCTTTGGACGACGTCCAACAAAAAAACGAGGAGTCCTTGGCCGACTACTACGTCCGCTTCAATCAGAACATTTCTGACATTCAGGGAAACCTCACTGAAGGAGAAATTGTTCGGGCTTTCATCCAAAATCTCGGACGAAGAGGCAATGCTCTGGCTGAAAAAATGGCAAAGCGCCCAGCAGAATCTATGGAAGAACTAGCCGCAAGAGTCAAGGAGTACATAGACCTCGAAAGGTTCAGAAGCCAGAACAAGGCAAAAATCGCTGCAGCGAAGGCGAAGGATAATCCAAAACAGAACCAGCCAAAACCACACTCAAGTGGTCATCAAGGAAGACATTGGCAACCTCAGCCGAAAAGACCCTTCCAAGGAGACTTTCAGAAGCCAAAGGAAGTAAATCTTGCCAACTGCATCCCTCTGAATGCCCCGCTGTCTGTAATTCTGAAAGAAATGAAGGACGCGAATTTGTGGCAGGAACCAAACAACTACAGGAAAAGCCCACTAGGAAGAGACAAGGACAAGTGGTGTGAAAACCACGAGGTCTTCGGGCATGAGAACGATAGCTGCGTCAGTCTACGCTTCCGAATCAACAATCTCATCCTCAAGGGCGAATTGAAGCAATTTGTTGATCAAGGCAACAACCCCTCGAGAAAGACTCAACCAGAGTCGTCAAAAAGAACAAATAAGGGAAAAGAGAAAGCCCATGACAACCCTCCGCCAGCCAAGCGAGGGGTAATTAACGTCGTACACGGAGGGCCTGCCGCCGGAGGACACATATCTAATGCTCGGGACATTTATGCATCCCAAGCAGCAACACTGTCAAAGTACGGAAAGCGCAAGCAACCCGAGCAAGAAGACGTAGTCATCCAATTCTCCAGGGAAGAATTGAAGCATATCCTTTACCCCCACGATGATGCTTTAGTCATTACCATGGATATTGACGGGTACGATGTGAAAAGAATTCTTGTGGATGGTGGAAGCTCTGCTGACATTCTAAATGTCAGAGTTCTGGAACAACTAGGAAAGTCTGTCAAAGACTTGTCCCCAAGAACCTTCTCATTAGTCAGCTTCGCAGGAGCAGCTACACAACCCTTGGGTACAATCACACTTCCTGTCATCCTTGGCCAGGGGTGGAGAGCATTACATATCAACGTCACTTTCGTAGTTGTAGAATCTCTCGAAGCCTACAACGGAATCTTGGGACGAACAACGATCAATCCCTATGTGATCGTGCCCTCCACCGTCCACCAAAAGATGAAGTTCCCAACAGAACACGGGATTGGGGAATTGCTCGGCGATCAAATAACCGCAAGACGTTGCTACGTCAATGCCTTGAGAGCAAAGCACCAATACAATGTGGCCATGATAAGTTCCTTTAAGAGGCAGAAGGTCGTTGATGAAAGAAAGAAGCAACTGATGGAACAAGCTGTTACAGTTTGGTCCCAACAAGGAAATATCCAGCTCTCGCCATGGCACCAGATATGGCTCGTAAAGCAGGGAGAAGACGAGCCAATCATGGAATACTTCATCAGATTTGCCTCCAACGCCTCAACAGCAAAAGCAACAAGAGAAGAAGTGATAAGTGTGTTCTATGCAAACATGAACGCCAGATCTTTCCTTCTCTTTGGACGAACTCATGGATGGCAAAAAACAAAAACCATGGCGGACCTAAAGTAATCTTGAGACAGCAGTCTCATGCGAACAAGAACTGAGGTGGGGTACACCCCTCAGTTGGGACAAAGGAGTTCAAGCAACAATGAACAAGCAGGAAGACGCAAGCATTGTTATGGACAACATCTTCACACCACTCAACACGGTGGCCGAAGACATTTATGTCAGCCTGCTGGAAAACAAGCTCCCAAGTCCACTTGTCCCGGAGACAGCTTTCTTGCGCAACAATATCAGAGAATGGTGCAAGTACCATAAAACGTGGGGGCACAACACAAACATGTGTCCACCATTAAACTGGGAAATCGAAGAATGCATCACGCTAGGTGCACTGAGGCGATTTGTTGCAACCAACTACGCGACATCGTCATCAAACCAACCATGACGAAACAGGAGAAACAACTCTCTTTTAGATTACTTTGCGCATTCCCACTATTTCTAGTATAACCAATGTAAATACGCGCAAGTATCTAATAAAGTCAATCTACGTTTGTAGGTACATACTTATCTCTTGCACGCTATTTTTTGGATTAAACGCGAAGAAACAAAACTACGCGCCTATTATCTACTTCAATAATCCAAGAAATTATGCCATGTGCAAGCAAAATCTATTACGCGTTATGGCAACGCTTATCAACAACAACCTACTCATATTGACGACTACATCAAGGCGTCATCATGGAATCAAAAACTTGGAAGTACAGGCTACACTACGATCACTACTCGGGAATTACACCAAGTAGTAACCTATGCACAAAAATCTACTTCAACAATACAAGCTAAGCATTGTGTTCAAGGAGGGATTTATGGTATACAACACCAACATATCTACTATCTACACCAACAAGGAGTTTATTTCTCCATTAATAATACAGGCGTCTATCTCAAGAAGGTGCCAGCAACACAAAGTCATCAAGCTATGTGCACAATCAACTTATATACCGCAATGACAACCTGCGGATCTACTATCAAAACGACGACTATTCAGGGCGTCAACTACAAGCAATATCTTTGATTAACACCAAGACCTACTATCAAAACGGCGACTATTCAGGGCGTCAGCTACAAGCAATGTCTCGAATTAACACCAAGACCTACTACAAAAATACCTTGGAATAACGCCAAGGCCTACTATCAAAATAGCATGTTGTGGTATCCTCTTTTTAAAGACAAGCCCCATGTTCACTTCTAAAAGAGGACATGCTGTGACATCTCTGGTTAGAAGCAAACCCTCATATTCATAGCCATTCCCTGGATTCAAAACAGGATGGGTATACGGGGCTGATCACCCCTCAAGTGACGGAAGTTCTCTGTTTAGACAACGACCTCACTCTATAACAAGTGCGTATATCCGGTTCAGGGTGCACTCTTTATGGCGAATGTCCTCTGTCTAGTCGGCATTCCCATATTACGAACGCCATCAGGGTTCGTTTTATACATCAAAAGTTCTTTGTTTAGACAAAGACCCCACTCTATAACAAGTGCGTATATCCGGTTCAGGGTGCACTTTTTATGGCGAATGTCCTCTGTCTAGTCGGCATTCCCATATTACGAACGCCATCAGGGTTCGTTTTATACGGCAAAAGTCCTCTGGTTATGATGACAATTCCGTACTACAGATTTTCAAACCGTGTTGCATGGTTCCTGGACGCAGAAAGCATGCATCACAATTCATATTCTCAAAAAAGTGTTACATGGTCCCTGGACGCAGGAATCATGTATCACAAATATTTTTTCAAACATTTTACCAAAAAAAATTTGCCAAAATTTTTATCAAATATCATATGTATCAAACTCCTTTCCAAAAAATTTTATCAACACGGTTTTTCGGATGTATCACATTCAATGCCAAAATATTTTCTCAAATATTTTATCAACAAGCTTTTTAGAGTTCACAAAATGCTTCTTCAAAAACAAAAATATTTTTACGTATGCTTCCCCAACGCGGGTTGATACACGCTGGCAGGTGCGCTCCCTGTTTAAAACTCATAAAATTTACAAGTCGAGTCTTGTACAACGTCGCCTTAGAGTGGAACTAAGAGACGGTATAAACTAGTATCTTGCTTAGCCAAGATAACTCCTCTCAAATAATACCCTTACGTATGCTTCCCCAACGCGGGTTGATACACGCTGGCAGGTGCGCACCCTGTTTAAAACTCATTAAATCTACAAGTAGAGTCTTGTACAACGTCGCCTTAGAGTGGAACTAAGAGACGGTATAAACTAGTATCTTGCTTAGCCAAGATAACATCTCTCAAATAATATTTTTACGTATGCTTCCCCAACGCGGGTTGATACACATATAGAGGCAAGCTATTCAGGAAAGAAGGGAAATATGCATAATGCATTAGGCAAGCAATCAGGAGAGCATCTCAACTTATCAATCAGGAAGTGGCTATCGGTCACGACTGCAGGGACTATGTCTACGATACTAGTCATCCACATTCAATAAACGGAGACTCGGCGGAACAAGCAGAAATTGCCACCGTCATCTCCAAACAAAACCTATAGTGCGCAAGTCGCAACATCCTATGCTCTTCCCATCTCGCCATGCCTTGGAGTCTAGCCAAGAGGGGGGATCACAACACTTAACAATGCGCGACATATAGTCGCAACTACGGACATCATGTTCATCATTTAAGGATATATATCCTATCTCTCAAGTCCAAAGCATATGGACAACATAGATAACTCAAGGTATGAAATATTACTAACAAGTTATCACATAATTACTATTAAAAACAGGTCCAGGTGACGAAATAACATGCAAGCAAAAGCATGAACAAAGAATTGTCAACATCAACCCAGTCACAAAGGGTTCAACATGCTGGAAGCACGTAGCCCAACAGCAACCAAGAGACTACATCATCTCTAAGGACTTATGGCAAAAGAGTTCATAATATCAACAACAAATGCAAGAATGATTGTTTCAACATTCAGCACAACATAGCTCTTCAACATAAGGGCGACCATCAACAATCAACAAAAACTTATCTCAGTAGGACTAACGCTCCTCCTTGGGCCGGTCCCTCGACCGGGGGGCAGAAGACGCCACTACACAACCCTCAACTCTATTTCTCTTATCACAAGAAAGAGTTAGCACGGTCATGCTCAGCATAAAGAACTAAGGATCGCTCGAGGAACACGCCCCTGCGTCGGATCTTCCGAGAATTATGCTAAAAACAGAAACTGCAGCCGGCGATAACTGGGAAAATCAACAAGATCTAATATCTTGGAAAGTGCTATCAACAATACAGTCAGTGCGCAAGCACGCATCAACACTTATTCAAGCACTTATGCAACAGACGCTCCATGTGAGAACAACCACAAACGTACAAGACTTATAAAGTCTTCGTGCAACAAGTAACAAGCATCGCGCAAGGGGGGCAACCTCTTCAACACATCAACGCGCGTATCAAGGTTAACGCGCGTATAAACATCAACGCGCGTATCAAGGTTAACGCGCGTATCAACATCAACGCGCGTATCAAGGTTAACGCGCGTATCAACATCAAAGAGCGTATCAAGGTTAACGCGCGTATCAACATCAACGCGCGTATCAAGGTTAACGCGCGTATCAACATCAACGCGCGTATCAATGTTAACGCGCGTATCAACATCAACGCGCGTATCAAGGTTAACGCGCGTATCAACATCAACGCGCGTATCAAGGTTAACGCGCGTATCAACATCAATGCGTGTATCAAAGTTAACGCGCGTATCATAGTTCCATGTACGTACATACATGTCGACGAGGATGCACGTCGACAAGGAGAAAATATTTTCTAACTGTTTCCATGTACGTACATACATGTCGACAAGGATGCACGTCGACAAGGAAAAAATATTTTCTAAGTGTTTCCATGTACGTACATACATGTCGACAAGGATGCACGTCGACAAGGAAAAAATATTTTCTAAGTGTTTCCATGTACGTACATACATGTCGACAAGGATGCACGTCGACAAGGAGAAAATATTTTCTAAGTGTTTCCATGTACGTACATACATGTCGACAAGGTTGCACGTCGACAAGGAGAAAATATTTTCTAAGTGTTTCCATGAACGTACATACATGTCGACAAGGTTGCATGTCGACAAGGGGAGAATACTTTCTAAGTGTTTCCATGTACGTACATACATGTCGACAAGGTTGCGTGTCGACAAAGGGAGAATATTTTCTAAGTATTGCCATGTACGCACATACATGTCAACAAAGATGGATTGCATACAACGAGTAGCCATGCCCCTTAAGCACACCTACGACGCTCATCGACAAAGCTCATACAACGACATCTATGGTAACAAGCATTAGATATCGTTTAAATATTTCCTAAGTGTTTTAGCATACTTGCAGGTAATAACCAACAGTCTATACCTGACACTCATTATCGACGCGCGTATCAACGTCAACGCGCGTATCAACATCAACGCACGTGACCAAGTTCCACGCACATAGTAAAGTTGGTACGCACCAAGGAAGGGACTAACATCCTAAGGGGCTATCATGCAAACGGGGGATTAACGCGACGAACCGTAAGAATCGAACGTGGCAACGCTTAAGGAAATTTTTTCTCTAAGGCATCAAGACGACAAGTGACTATGCCTAAAGTTACTGGGCAACCCCCGACAACCAAAAACCCGCCAAGAAGGAAAATCATGCATACCGACCAAAAACTCTTACACAAGGACACGGGGGCACTATGTCCGAACGGGGAATTCTACCTCAACTACCCACGGGAGTGAAAATCGTCTAAGTTATGAACTAACGGCGATAGTAACGGCAATCAATCAGCGATTATTTGATATACAAGCATCAACAAGCAGTTCCATACATCAACAACGAAAAATAGCTCAAACGAACAACAATCCGGCGACATCCAAAGTCAAGTCGAAGCTATCTTTTAAAATTGGGTTTCCAAACTACCTCAAAACGTGACGAAAGATATTCCAATGGACTCCCCTCGTCGAGACGATTCCGGGAAGGTGTGGACCGAAACGAGGCGAGCCCGGGAAGGCGGCGTGTGGGCCACACGCTCCGGCGAAGCCACTCCACTCGCGGCGGCGCGTGAGGGCGCGTGCGAGGTCTTCTGGCGGCTCCGAAGGCGGCGCTGGAATCCTTGCGACGAACCGAGCCGAATGGTGGTGTCCACTTCCAAAAAAAAGCAAACAATCAGACTCGAAACTGTCAAAACGTATCTAAGCTCCACGACGGCGAAGAAACTTTAAAGCACAAAAGCAATTTCGGGAAAGGATGAATGAATTACCTGCAAAGGGAGTGGAATGATGAATTCCTAGGATGCTGGAAGGATAAATGGAGATGTGTGTATTTACCAATCCCAAAGAGATGCTTTGTGGATAAGGATCAAAGGATTAGTTTACCTACACTAAAGACTAAGCCCCTACGGTATACTCTACCCTCTCCTTCTAAAATATCTATTCCTATACATGTCTTGACATTGCACGTATCAAGTCCATTACTATACTCGTATGTTGCAATCACATAATTCATGATTCGGTAATCACTTAGTCATTTTAGAAGCATACGATTTCTACTTCTTGCATTACGTAATTACAATCTTGCCATGACTATTACTTATGTGCGCATATGGATAGATACATGATCGCATAGCGCATTACCATTTGCTCATGTCTCCGACGACAATCATATTCGCACATATACATTTCCTATTGCACTAACCATGATGATAGGAAATAAAGTCATTCGGCCAGAAAATCAAGCGACGGACGAAATCAAGATGCTTGCGTCCAACCAACGATCAAAACCGAAAGGTTAGCGTCAAACTCAAATTGGACAAATATCCTAACTTAAAATAGAGTCAAGAAAGGTTCTAAACCGTTACTTGACTCGGGGGCAAGTGATGGATAAGTGTCCAATTCGGGTTCGTGTTTACGTTTCGGGCCTCGTCGACACGTCAAAAATTACATCTCGGTTTAAAAACATCTCCCACGGTATCAAAACGGTCCGGAGGCGCGTTTACGCGCGTCCGGACCGGACCTCCGGGTTGCAAAGCAACCCGGACATCCAGATTACAGTGCAATCCGGACGTCTGGATTGCACTGCAATCCGGACCTCCGGGTTGCAACAACCCGGACCTCCGGGTTGCACCAACCCGGACCTCCGGGTTGCAGCAACCCGGACCTTCGGATTGCTCACAATCCGGAGGTCCGGGTTGCGTGACAATTCGGACCTCGCCGAATTGCCCAAATTAGACGAGGTCCGGATTGCCTTACGGGTATCGCGCTATTACCGTACCCGCGATTACCGTTACGCGTAGAGAAGTCAAGTTCACGTACTACCAACAAGGATGACGGTTACCGCACGTTCTTGAACCGTCATCAAACCGCTTTAAAATCGGGTCCGGTCCCAAGAAAGCCTATAAATAGGAGGTCTTGGCCACCCATTTTGACACATTCTCTCATTTGCCCAACTTTGATATTTTGAGCTCTGACTTCTCTCTACAAATTCCCTCTCTCTAGAAATTACCTTTTTGCCACTATAGTGACTTAAGCATCGGAGAGGGCTCCGCTAGCACCACCCCCCCCTCTCCGTGCTAGCATTGGTCCTTAGTGCAGGTTCCGACGCCCTGAGTCACATCCGCCCTGAGTTACATCCGCCCTGGGTCACAACCTTGCCGGGTCACAACCTTTCCGGGTCACAACCTTGCCGGGTCACAACCTTGCCGAGTCACAACTTTTCCGAGACACAGACCTCACGCGGGAGCAAGTCCGAACACTCGTCAGTGGCCCAACCTCCTCCTGACGGAAGGGTTACGGCCCGCACAGCTACGTAAATAGACGCGTCCCCACGACTCTGTTCAATCCGGACGCAACACCCTTTCTTCTTCTTTTGCTTGCCAGCCATCGATCGGGTAGAAGCTATCTTTGCTTTTTGTTACGTTCCCACAGACGGTGCCAATGTTGGATCACGGTTGGAACTCTGGTACGTTCTTGACGGAAGTTCGAACTCCTTTGCTCCAAGTAATTCTGCAAGAAGGGGATAGACCGGGCGGTGACCCAGAATCCCTCTTTGATGCTTAAATGAGTATCTCGATGTAGGCAAGCAAGTACGAAAGTATGAGTATGTGAAAGTGTCTGTCCTGGGGTAATTCCTTCCTTTATGTAGGGGAGGAGTTACCCTAGTTACCTGTCGCGATAACTGCCAGGGGCAGTTAGCCCACGTTCCATTTATCTCGGCCACTTGCCCATGTTCCGTCTTTTCAGGCCACTTCCCCACTACGCTGATAGTGGGCGTGTTTCTCGGCCTCATCCAGAGTTATCTCTTTTGGTCGGGGACTCCAGAGTTATCTCTTTTGGTCACCGCTCGGGGCCCCTCGTCATCGGGACAGGGCCAATATCATCAGGGATTCAATATCTGGGCCTACTCAAAGGCATATCATCGGGGCCTACTCAAAGGCATATCATCATGGCCTACTCAAAGGCATATCATCGGGAGCGTACAGCTCATATGTCGGGACCGACCTTGTCGGGATCCCTCCTATTGGCCCTCTAGGCCTCTTTTGGAGCCCAGTGGGCCTACTTCACCGTTTACTCGTCGTTAATGGGCCTAACGGCTATATCGAAACCCATCACGTACCAAAATTAGGTGTTTACTGCTTGCCGCTCTTTGGACGGACTCCCATAGAATGCATTCGAGGGGATTTGTCCAAAGACGAGTAAACACTATTTTTGGATGGGAAGTATTTCTTCTTCCGGGTCTTCAAGTATCGAAGGTGGCCTTTGGCTTTATTGACGTACATTACTAAAGAAAACCTTATTGGTAGTGCGGAATGTAGATCCTCCAGTGGCAGTGCGCAAAATAAGAGCCTCCAGTGGCAGTGCGGAAAAGTAATTCCTCAGTCGGCGGTGCCCCTGTTGATGGTGCTTCCGTTAGCCGTGTGTGAAAGTAAAGGCTCCAGTGGCGTGCAGTAACGAAAAGCCTCCAGTGGAGTGCAGTAATGAAAAACCTTGAATGATGATGCCTTCAGTGGCGAGCGATAAGGAAAAGCCTCTAGTGGCGTGACTTGCGAAGGCTGGATAATAAGGCTTCGTTCGTCGAGGGTGACTCTCAGAAAGCTGGAAAAATTCAAGTCCTGATTATCGTTTGTGACTCACAAAAAGCTGGAAAACTACAGATCCCGATTGCCGGTTGTGACTCGCGAAGGATGAACTTCAAAGGCTCCGTTCGTCGAGTTGTGACTCTCAGAATGCTGGAAAACTTCAGGTCCTGATTGTCTGTTGTGACTCGCGATGGCTGAACATCAAAGGCTCCGTTCGTCAAGTTGTGACTCTCAGAAAGCTGGAAACTTCAGGTCCTGATTGTTGGCTGTGACTTGTAGGAACAAACTGTAACAGTCCTACACATCTTTGAATGATGACCTCTGAGAGCATACTGTAACTGTCCCGCTTGCCGGGAAGTTGACTTGGAAGACGCTAAGTCGCATGAATGTTTGTCCCTAATTTTTGCCTAAATTGCGCAGGGTGCGACAACTTAGCGGGATCTTTTTTTTTTTTTTTTTGTGAATTTCTCTTTTATTCTCTCCTTTTGCCATGGTCGATTGGGAGATTTCCGACCGTGCTTCTCGTTTTTTTTTCTCTCCTTTTGTTCTTTCCTTTTGTCATGATTGCAATTTCTGAATTTGCTTGATTTTGCCTAGGCAGCCCTTTCGGTCTTCAACCTAGCGGAAGCATTCTTTATTTGGTAGCCGATTAAACGGTGGCTGTGACCCGTACTTTATTTTCCGTCTCGATGTGGGAGTATTTGTAGCCATTTGGTGGGTGGTTGTGACCCTTTTCTCACCATCTTTAAGGATAACTGTGAATCTTTTATTTCTTCACTGATCTCACAAAATTTGCATGAACTCTCTCTTTATTTTTCTCGGTAGCCAATAAAAGGGCGGTGTGACCTAAAGAAAAATGATTTTTTTTTTTTTTTTTTTTTTTTTGCATTTTTGGCTTGTGTTTTGGCTTTTTTTTTAAAGAAACTTTAACGAAAATAATCAACAACAATTATGTACATGCCTCTAGTGGTAAATTGAAAATTTCTAATTCAAAATTCGTCGGCCGTGTCGACGGCCTTTATGGACCCTACGACCAATGGATGACGTAGACAGTGATTTCTTCTCTCGGCTTCTCGAGTGCTCTGGCAATTGCTCAATCTCAACTGGGGATGCCCCATGTTTACCACTGACCAGTGGGGGGCCAGGCAGATGGCGGCTGCCGGGGAAGTGAGAGAGAGAGAGAGAGAGAGAGAGAGATAGAAGGAGAGAGATGGAGAGATAGAGAGAGAAGGGCGGCCAGCCGGTACCGGAGGAGTGGCAGCGGGCGGCATGGCGAGCTGGGCGGAAGAGCGCGGTGGAGCTCGGTCGTTCCCGGCGACCGGAGGTGGTCCTCTGTTCTCACGGCTCAAAACAGCCAGAAAGGAAAAAAAAACTTTTTTGCACTAGGAGACAAAAATCGAACAAAACCCGATAAATAATGTATTATTGCTTGTTGTATTTTTCTGTGTGTCTTTTACATGGAGCTAGGAACCCTATTTATACTAATATAGGCTAGAAATAATCTAGGCTACACTGATTTATCTCCTAATAAATGCTAAATATTCTGAACATTAAATACAAATATTCAGAAAATATGCTCTGCAATAAATACGTATAACTATCCTAATTTAAACTTAGTCTATTTTAGCAACCCTGTTACCTTCCATATTTAAATACTTTCTTTTTTAAACGCGTTACACATAACATTTTTGAACATTTTATATATGTGTCGCACGTTCCAAAATTAGGTGTTTCAGGGATATGTAGTTTTCCAGCTTTCCGAGAGTCACAACCGATGATCAGGTACTGAAGTTTTCCAACTTTCTGAAAGTCACCTCCGACGAACGAAGCCTTAGTATTCAGCCTTTGCAATTCACGCCATTAGAGGCTTTTCCTTGTCGCTCGCAACTGGAAGCATCGTCGATCAAGGTTTTTCGTTACTGCACGCCACTGGAGGCTTTACTTTTACGCACCGCCAACGGAAACACCGTCAACAGGGACACCGCCGACCGAGGCTTTATTTTCCGCACCGCCACTGTAGGCTTTTATTTTCCGCGCTGCCGCTGTAGGCTCTACATTCTGCACTACCAATGAAGGTTTTCTTTCCCACCGTCCGAAGTAAGCCAGGAGTTTCCTTGAAGATTCGAAGACTCAAAAGAAGATATACTTCCTAACCAAAATTAGTGTTTACTCGTCTTTGGACGAATCCCTTTGAACATGTTCTACAGGAATTCACCCAAAGAGGGGCAAGCTGGAAACACCTAATTTTGGCCCGCACATAGCATCTTTAAAATTTTATATGTGACGCGTTAAAAAAGGAAGTATCTAAATAGAGAAGGTCGCGAAGTTTCTAAAGATAGGACTGACTTAAAATAGGATAGTGTATATCCATTAATTATTGTAAAATATTCAGAAAATATAGTATGTGTATTTATGGTGAAATACATAAATATATATGTATATTTTCGGAATATAAATGCATATACTTTTCAGATTTGATTTTCCTAGTTTGGGGGTCCTAGTTTAGCTATAAATATGCTCCTTTTACATGTAAAAAAAGGACCATCAATAATATTTCTATCAAATCTCGAAATTCGTGTAAATTGTCATGTAGTGTATTTTTTGTTTTTATTAATATTCCGCTGCCATCAGACCTCCGGCAACCGATGGTTGGCTAGCCCGCCACGACCTCGTCGTCCACCACACCTCCTACGCCATCGGCCGTCACATGCCCATCGCCTAACCCTTCTCTCTCTCTCTCTCTATCTCTCCTTCGCCGATCTCTTCTGCACCCAGCTCGCCGGACCATGACCGGAGATCTGCCTGAAGCTTTTCCCGTGCCGCCCTTCCTTGCTGCGTCCTAGCTCTCCACTTGGTCAATTGCCAGGCAACCTCCAAGCTCCGACTCGGAACCACCGTAACTCGCCAAGACCAGACCACCGCCGACTGCCGGACCCAGCTCCGAATTTCGACATCACTGCATCTCCGACGTCGACACCCGCAACGCCGCCGACCGCCAGTCCTGTCCGTCACGCCGGTGCGGCCCCTTCCGCAACTGGTTGTGACCTTTGGTGCCAGGTAAAACTGATTCTCTTTTTTCTTTATTTTCTATTTTTATTATTTTATATTATTTGTTCATTGTTTATTTAGTATATTATTTATTTTCCATTATTTATTTAGTTATTTGTTATATTTTTCTATTTCTTATATTATTATTAATATTATATTAAATTACGTAATTTAATGTAATTGAAATTATATTAGGTTATGTATGTATTTAGCATGTTGGCTAAATTATGAAGTTTTAGATTTCGTGTTAATTACGGGTCATAGATTATAATTAATTTTTAGGTTTATGTTATTATTTGATAATATTTTTGCATAGGATAAAAACCTGATTAGATTTTAATACCGTTAGATTAATTCAAACATATTTAATAATTTTTAGTTCCCTAGATTTAGTTTGATGAATAGTTAGATTTTAATAATATTAATTTATAGTTGATAATCAGAATTTAAGCCTTATTTGATATGTTTATCTATCTAATCGGAAAATTTGTGAATATGGTACCGAAAGGGCGAATTTAATTCTATGTGTTTTTAATTCGTAATAGAACATTCGAACTCGAATTTCTAATCGTAGACCGATTTTATACCTATGTGTTTAATTCATTATTCTCTTAGGTAATTTAGGGATTCTAGTTAGCCTTACATTTGACTAGTGGCGAGTCGCTGTAGTTAAAAACTCGTATCTAACACTTAGAATCGTACGCTTTTACGAGTCTACTGTCTAGTTCGAGTTGACTCGCGGGTGAAGTCGTAATTTTATAGACACGGCTGGAAACGTACGTTACAAAACGTACAAACGTAAGAAACGTCCGTATCTGGCGATTTCACCGTTTCTAATTTTGAAGTTTGTTAGGCCGAAAAATCTAAACTATGCTTTACTAATTTCTAGAGTCAGTTAGTCATAATGGCCCATAAAAAGACCATTAAAACTATTATTTTAATTAATTAATTAAAAACTAAAATTTTACATAAAAAGACACTAAAATCTTTTTTATTCTTATCACAAACACTTAATTAACTTAATCTATCTATGTAACTTTCGGCTAAAAAAACTGAACCTATATAACTTCATAAAGATTTAATAATATGAAAATATAATTTATAATATATATTTTTGTACCAAAATAATATGTAATTATATATTTAACTAATGGCTATTGCTATTGGATAGTTGCAAAAAAATGATTAATTCGTTTGTTGTACATTAATTTTTTAAATCAATATATTAAAAATGATATTATATACAAATTTATTCTGATTTATTTGTGTATGTAATATACGTAAATTAGACTTATACGATATCATATATTATTGGGAAGCACTTTACATCTATTTTTACATTACAAAAATAGTTTGTAAATTAAAGTATAGTATAAAAAATATGACTATTTAATTCGATTCTCAAGATTAGATAACATATTAATATTATACTAAATAAAACTAAACAAGTATATTTAACAGAGATTAAATTATATAATATTATTTGCGCACATGTTTTTTTTTCAAGCACGAACACAAAAAATACACATATATATGCATATTATAAGGTTATACTCACATGTTGCATAAAAACTTACGTTTCTACGACTCGAGTTTACGACTCGATTTTACCATTCCATTTCCGTCTCTACGTAGAAACTCGACTTTGACTACATAGGTGGCGACTCTTTTAAAATTGCACGTTTTCCAAAACGAAAATCACCTTAGGTCTGATTTTAGGTTCGACAATTGGTTTGAAATTTTCACGTCTTAATCGAACATGATGCTAGTTTCATTAAGGGGATGAATCTCGAATATACATGATTTTGGGATTGAGTCATATAGTGGGATAAATTGCAATTGCTATATTAATTGATATTATTGCATGATTAGAATTGCGTCTTGACTATGCCAAGCTAGCTGGATATTGCATGTTGTGGGCAGAGCCTTGGATTTCAATTAATGAGTTGCGCACTAGGATAGACATGTTGTGATGGTTGTTATTGCCTAGAATCAATGTCTAGAAGTCCGCATGATTGATTATTAGCATGGATTGCAAGTCAGCCCCAAATGTTTAAAATCGAAAATTAGTCGTCAAATATGCATGTTTGTGATGGAGTGATCACGCATGATGCGTATGCATGAATGTTGAGAATGTAGCCACATGTGATAATTTACTTGAGTAGTAGAATTATATATGCTTGCATGAGTTCCTCGGAACATTAGACACATGACGTGTATGCATGATGATTGGATTATTTATTGGATGTGGCTGCGTATGATAATTTACTTGTGTAGTAGAATTGTGTATACTTGCATGAAATCCTCGAAACATTTTAAAAGGGTCTTGTGAAAGCCAATATCGGGTGTATGTTAAAATTCCCCGTTCCGGTGAGAGCGATTAAACCGTTTTAAAATACTGATCTATTAAAAAGAATACGTGAGTAATGTGAACTCTTTCACGGCCTCCTTCCATTGGTTTACTGGTGGTCGGGTTGGTTAGATGTCCGAGGAATCATAACTTATCGCCTTCTATCTCATATATATCAGATGCATGCAATTCTTTTTCAAAATGTTATAGTCTCTCTGATTGTTGCATGATTGTCAATGTGTGAACTTATATGGCTGGTAGAGTGCATTTATATTTTTCTCGGAATCATGATGGTGTGAGATATGATGAATGGAATGGGTATGTGTTAAACTCATATCTGCTACGATTCCAAGAGTGGAGAGGAAACCTACGGATGAATGTGGTAGTCCATTTCCCAATCATGGGAGTAGGTTCTATGGTGATCTGAAAGCGTTTGTGGTGATATTTCAACCTTGGATAAAAGGGTCTGAAGAAGACTTCAATTGCAACCACACAACATTACAACTTTGGTGTTTCCTTTGCATCCGCTTCGGTGGAAGCAAGTCCGTTGAAGCTAGAAATGTTTATGGTTGAGAATGATGGTCTTATCTCCATGGATGCTGGTGTAAAAGCCGCTCGATACCTTCAGAATGAAAGGTCAACATATTTCTCATATTGAAGAGGTATCCACTTTCATGGTTGTCTAACGATGATGGGCTCACTTACCATGAGTCTATTCAAGTGCAGTAACTAATGGATATACACACGATTTTACCTCACTAAGGCTCGCCTTGGTCGCAGTGTCGACCCCAAACATGGTAAGTGGCCGAGACTGTTCAAAACCATGCGCTAGTCCTCCCGAACCGGACTAGTCCGGTGTCGAAAACACCGGACTAGTCCGGTCGTAACGGGGCCGGCGCGACCCGCGTCCAGCCCCCGATGCCTGGGTGATAGACACCCGGGTTACGCGCATAACACATAAGTAATATTATTACACTTGTCCCACCCATAAATGTGGGACCCTCCGGTGCCAAAATCACAATCCCTATAAATAGGGTCATGTATCCTTTATTTACAACTTGATCTGTAGTTGGACATCAGTACTCTGACTTCTCTCTAGTTTTATCTCTCTTAAATCGAACTCTCATTTTAGCATCGGAGAGGGTTCGCCAGACACCCCCCGGGCTTACCCCTTGTGCAAGTAAGAGAGGAAATGAATGGAGAAAGCGAAACACGAGTAACAATGCAATCACGACACGACGCAAGGCCGCCAAGATCGGAACCCCGACGAGCTTGATACATCATTGGCGCCGTACTATGTGACTCGAACAAAAAGCCGTCGATTGAAAATAGAAAACCAAATGCCTATCTCAAATTTTATTCATGGAGGATTTGGTGCCGGAGGTGAATCGTCCAATGCATGTGACGACTATGCCTCACAAGTGGAAGATGAAACAATACAATTTTGGACACAATGCAATTGATGGAGGGTGCAATTAAGTTTTCCAAAGAAGTTATGGAACATGTAACACACCCACATATAGATGCGTTTGTCATTACGATATAGATCGATAACACAAATGTAAGAAGAATATTGGTGGACGGGGGCAGCTCGCCAAACATTCTAACGACACAAGTAATCGAACCACTGGGAAGGAAGAAACAAGAGATCAAACTAGTGCAATCCCCACTAGTAGGTTTCGCAGGAGATACAGCCTACCCAGTAGGAATGGGGAAAACAAGTTTTGCATTGAGGAAATCTTCCTAAAAGTTGAACGTCTAGAGGCATACAATGGTATACTGGGACTGGCCACAATAAACAAGTACAAGATGGTCCCATCAACAGTCCACCAAAGAGTGAAGTTCCTAATCTCCAAAGGAGTAGGAGAAATATGGGTATATCAACAAGTGGCAAAAGAGTGCTATGAGATGACTCTAAAACCAAATGTCTTGTTAATCAAGAAGGATCCACTATCGATAGATGGTGACCCAAGTGAAGAGTATGGCCGCCCCTCGCCCATGGAAGAGCTACGGGAGATACACATTGACGAACCGGAAAGAAAAATAAAAATAGGGAACTCATTGTCAAAAGAAGAGGCTACGACCATGAAAACACTCTTGAATGAATACAAAGACTTATTCGCATGGTCACCCAGCGACATGCCAGGAATAAGCGAAGACATCATCTCGCATAGGCTAAACATTAGCACAGAAAAGCGACCGATAAATCATAAGGCATACACACATGATGGATACATATGCATTACTATGCAATATTGATAGTGTTTTCTAACACTTAGAAATTTTTTTCACTCATTACCATGTATGCATCCACATGCATCACTACTAGTAGTGTCAAACACTTAGTAATTTTTACCATGATTTACATGTATGCATCCATATGCGTCACTACTAGTGTTGTCAAACACTTATTAATTTTCCATTGATTACCATGATTGCATCCATATGCATCACTACTAGTGTTGTCAAACACTTAGTATTTTTTCCATTAATTACCATGATTGCATCCATATGCATCAATGCTAGTGTTGTCAAAACACTTAGAAATTTTTCCATCACTTTACATGGTTGTATCCTTAGGAGTCAACACTGGCGTTGACCAATACTTATAATTTTTTCATGATCACTACATGTGTATACTCACTTGAACAATGTGAGACAATTTTGGCATACCTGGTGGATATACACCCGGGTCCATAACATAGGCCCGAAAAACATCCCGAGTGGCGAAATCCACTCGGGAAGACCCCGGGTGGAAATACCACCCGGGAGGCAACCCAAGCAAGGAAGACCTTGCTTGGGTGACCCGAGCGGGACCTTGGGTGTACCCCGACCGGGTACCCCCCCTTTCGTCCGGACGAGTTCCCCCTCGTCCGGAACCCCACCCCCGGGCGATATTTCGCCCGGTGCTCACCCTTGGGGGCCACACCCACACACTTAAACACATTATGCTCATCTACGGTCGGACACAAGTCAAACTCACCTTTTTACGGTCAAGACCAACTAATATTACGAACCTGCCACAACCGGACCAGTGAACCACTAGAACCGGGGCGGTCCGATAGGAACTCTATAAATAGAGACCTCCTATTCTCATTTGAAACTAATATTGTTATCTCTCACTCAAGCTCTGCCTTATCTCTACTTTATCTCTCTAAAATGCATATACTCATTTAAGCACACACCAAGCACCACCCCCCCTTTGGTCTCGGTATTTCCCCTTTTGCAGGTATCACGAGGAGAAGGAAGGGCGGAGGTCCCAAGCAAGAAGATACTCAGAGCACCATGTGCGAATACTGGGTCGACTGGGAATCCCCTCACTGACGCCCATTCGCAAGTATACGAGAAGAAGAAGCACACGAGGCAGGAATACTAGAAGGAGAAGTCTGATAATAAGAAGAGAACGGAAGGAGAAGCCCACGAAGGACACTCGTGTGTAAACAAAGCCCACGAAGGACACTCGTGAGAAAACACTTGCGCCGTCTGCGGATTCGAGCAAAAAGCACGTAGCCTACTACTTGTGCTCGATGGCAATAAATAAGGGGGTCCAAGAGAACAAGGGGGCGGCATAGTTAGGTACCTACCGGGGGTCTCCAGAAGCCTAGCATCCGGGGGAAACAACCAAAGGATGCTAAGAAACGGTCGTCCAATGGAGAATAACACTCCTTGGATAACACGGTCGGTAGTCAAGCAACAACTACCCACCCCCTCTCCCCTAATGAAAGACAAGCCCCTAGTGGGGACAACAATCAAACAACCAAGAATACGCCAGAAGGCCAAAAAGTGGCTACAACAAAATTGCACCCATGGCAGCTCGTCCAGAGTATACCAATAGGAGGCAAAATGAGGAGGGACCGGAACAACAACCTCTCCACAAGGAGGAGCAACTTCCTCACATCCCTTCATGAATTCACCTAGAGTAGCTCTTCCAGAGCACATCTATAGGAGACAACTGGAGATGACTGTTAGATATCTGTCCAATTCGGGTTCGTATTTACATTCTGGGCCTCGTAAAATATCCCAAAACCCGTAAAAAACCCTTTCACGGACACCCAAGTCTAAAATAATCCGGGTAGGTCCGGATTTTCGACTTTCTTCGTACGCTCGCCCCAATTATTTTTCCAAGTGTGAGAAGTCGGTGCATGCATAGTCCACCTTGATGACGGTATACGTCTTCCTTCATACCGACATCAAGTAGTTCAAAATTGGGCATGATCCTTAGGTTCCCTATAAATAGGGGCATAGGTCTCCCATTCTAGACAACTCCCTTATTTTTGGACTTTGGATGCTCTGACTTCTCTCTAAGGCTTTCTCTCTCTAGAAGTGCTAACTTGAGCGTCAGAGTGGGCCCAACCAGCATTCCCCCCTCCCACGCTGGTTACTGCCCCTCGTGCAGGATCCTAAGGTCAAGAGTTCGAGGTCGAGGACTGGAAGATTAGCTCGGTGATTGTGTTTTAAGGATCGCGGCGTTCCCGTCCTTATACACACATCTCGAGCCCGTTCGTGAAAAAGGAAGCTCGAAGCTACCCAGGTGGAAGCGAACATAACATTTGGCGCCGTCTGAAGTGATTCGAACAAAAAGCCGTGCTGCAAGCCATGACAGGAAGACGACCAAAGAAGGCGGGTGTAAGCAGGATGAAACCAACGAGAAGTCAACCAGGACCTTCTCATATTCCGGACGCAGAATCTACGGCCTCATCCATTCCGTCCACAAATGTCCCCCCAGCACAGTACGGGCCGGAAGATCAAAACAATGCGGCTCCGCAAGAGCAAAGGACGAGGATGAATCAGGAATTCCAATCGGGAATGCCAGCTGAGGAAGCACAGCAACAACCAAGGAATGCAACCAACATGCCTACAGTCACACCAGCAATGATGGTGGCACTTGAAGAACTTCTTGCTCTCAGGGAAATCTTAAGGAGTCAAGGATATGCTGCACCCCCGCCACCACCCTCGCGTGCTAATGAACAAGTTGCACCAGCCAGGGAGGCGTCACATGATGCCAACCAGCAAAAGCCGCAACACCCAGAGGGAGTAGGAGACTCTGTAGATACCTATCGACAGGCTAGACAGGAGCCAGTACGTTCATGCACCCCAAGCGTTGACATGAAGCAACAACAAGGAGTGAGATGGAAGCAACCTCCTGTGAGAAATTCACTACGCCGAAACAAGGAGGATAGCTTTAAGACAACAAGCCATGATGACTCATGCAACGATGGGTGGAGAAAACCCGCGTACGACAATGACATCCCAATCACGGGACTCACGGCTAAGGCCTTAGAAGAAATGATTGAGGGAAAAATGAAGCAATCGAAGATGAAGGGAATGCATACCTTGGAAGAGAATGCATCACATCCATTCTCTGATGAACTAGTGCATAGTCACGTTCCAGATGCCCTGTACAGAATCGGCGGAGAAAAATATAAAGGAAAAGGAGATCCAATCGAGCATGTGAAACAACATGAAGCTTCTCTGCTGGGACGAACGGACAACCCGCATCATGTTGCCATGACATTTTCTAATACTCTCGTTGGAACTGCCGCACATTGGTTCTTCTCGCTACCATGCGGAAGCGTTACGTCATGGGCATATCTAAAGGCAAAATTCATTCAAAAATACATGGGAGAGCGCACACTCCTTAAAGGGCCAAATGTGCTGAATGAGGTGACACAGCAAAACGACGAGTCGTTAGCAGATTATTACATCCACTTCAATCAAAACATCTCAGACATTCAAGGAAACATCACCGAAGGAGAAATCGTGCGCGCCTTCATTGCAAATTTAGGCCGAAGAGGATACGCCCTGGCTAAAAAGATGTCAAAGCGCCCAGCTGAGATACTTGAAGAATTGGCGGCAAGGGTAAAAGAATTCGTGGATCTGGACAGATTTAGAGAACAGCATAAGGCGAAAGTTAGTGCAGCTCGCGCTAAGGAGAAGCAAGCAAAACCCCAACAAGGCCAGCAGCAAGCGAGACAATTCCAGCCCCATAAGAGACCATATCGGCCCGAATTCCAAAGACCAAAAGAAGTGAACCTGGCAGAATGCGTTCCTTTGAATGCACCACTTTCTGTAATCCTGAAGAAGATGAAGGAGGATAATATGTGGAGGGAGCCAGCAAACTTCCGAAAGGGGCTACTGGGAAAGCAAGAAGATAAATGGTGTGAAAACCATGAAGTCTACGGCCATGAAACGAACAGCTGTGTCAGCTTACGATTTCGTATAAACAACTTCATCCTTAAATGAGAGCTCAAGCAATATGTCGACCAAGGCGACAAACGACAAAAGAAGAGCCATGCAGAGCAACCTGAAAAGGGAAACAAGGGAAAGGATAAGATGAATAAGAACCCTCCACCGCCAAAGCGTGGTGTCATCAACGTAATCCATGGTGGGCCAGCGGCAGGAGGTAGCGTTTCTAACGCCCGCGATGTCTATGCCTCGGCTGCAAGTTCTGCCCAAGTACGGGAAGAGGCGACAACCAGAGAAGGAAGACATAATCATCCCTTTCTCAAACGCCGACAAGAAACACATAGTGTATCCCCATGATGATGCTTTGGTCATAACAATGGACATCAATGGATTTGACGTGCAAAGGATTCTAGTTGATGGTGGGAGTGCTGCGGATTTAGTGCATATAGAAGTGCTCAAGAAGATGGGAAAAACGGAAACCGATCTCTCGCCGAGCACGTTTCCGTTGGTTAGTTTCGCAGGAGCAGCAAGCTACCCAGTGGGCATGATTACACTTCCAGTTATCCTTGGAGACGGGTGGAAGGCATTGCATATAGACGTTACATTTGTGGTGGTAGACAACCTGGGGGCATTTAACGGCATCCTAGGGAGAACAACGATCAACCCACATGACATTGTGCCATCTACAGCTCATCAGAAAATGAAGTTTCCTAACTCCTCATGGGATTGGGGAAGTGCTAGGTGATCAGACAGCCGCACGAAAGTGCTATGTCAATGCACTAAGGAAAATGAAACAAGTGCCAATTGCCATGATAGGAGTTGGTGCAAAGAGAAAGTTGTTGCCTCGAACGATGATGATAAAAGGAAGAAGGAAAAGTTATCGCCAAGGTCCGAACTTGACAGGATTCTTTGTTCGCCTAAGCGGAGTGTGCTTGATGTCAGACAGGGAGAAGAAGAATCCATCATGTCTTACTTCCAGAGGTTCGCTCAAAATGCAACTGCACTGAGAGCAATCAAGAAGGACGCCATAAACACATTTTTCCTGAACATGAACGCGCCAACATTTTTGCTATTCGGAAGGGAATTTGGATGGCGTACAACTAAGACAATGGCGTGCCTGAAAGACAAGATGGAAACTACGATCTCTTGTGAGCGTGAATTGAGATGGGGCACACCTCTCAACGCGGGAATGAAAGCTCAAACTTCAAAGAAATCAGAAGGCTCAAGCATGGATTATGCTAACATCTTCACTCCCTTAAACACAAAGGTGGAAGAGATATACGTCAAGCTTCTGGAAAACAAGCTTCCAAGACCACTTGAGCCGGAAACCGCCTTCTTAGGCAGGGATATTTAAGATTGGTGCCGGTATCACCAAACTTGGAGGCACAATACCAATGGTTGTTTGACTTTGAGGATGGAGATTGAAGAATTCATTGCGCATGGAGCCTTGGGAAGCTATGTCGCAGACAACAGTGCCCATCAGCAGCCAATATATATTTGAGGGAGATAGACTTTCCAATTCTAATCTATCTTTTTCAATGCACCTTTAGGAATATAAGTGCAGATCATGCCTTTGTAATTAGAAGTATGTTGGAAGAAGCAGTCAATAGACACCTTCCCGAAAAACTATTGTAAACACGACAAGTATCTAATGATGGTCAATTTACTTTCGTAGGTACATCTCTACATTATGCATTCTACTATGGACTCACATCAAGAAACAAAACGACATGCATTGCCTTGAAGAAAAACCAAAACCTATAAAGTGACATGGTGCAATATCCTCCTCGAAAGGACAATACCCATGTTCACATCTATCAAAAGTAACATGTTGCGACATCCTTTCCAAGAGGGAAAACCTCATGTTTACTTCTATAAAATGACATGTTGTGAAATCCTTCGTGCAAATCCTCATGTTCATAGCCATTCCCTGAATAGAAACAGGATGTGGCAAATGCAATGATGGGACTGATAACCCCACCGTGGCGGAAGTCCTCTTGTTAGACGACAACCCCACAAACTAAAAGTATGCATACTCTCTTAAGGGTTCATACACCATGAAGACTTAGGCCCGGAAAGGGATAGCTTCGTGTTATACGCTTTTTTAAGCAAACTTTGTACAAAACTAATCAAACATACAAGTCGAGTCTTGTATAAAGTTATCTTGCTCTTTAGCATTTAACGCAATAACAGCAAAATAAGCAAGAAGTACCTTGCAACAAAGTCGCCTTAGAGTGGAACTAAGAGACGGTATAAACTTAAGTCTTGCTTCGTCAAGACGACACTGCTACATGTCAAGTGCCAGTGCCGAGTGCCAAGTGCCTGCGCCAAGTACATTACTACTTACAACACTTCAAGTACCTAGTGTACGCATCTTGCCATGCCTTGGAATCCAACCAAGAGGGGCGCTCATAACACTCAACAATGCGTGACATATAGTCGCAATTACAAACATCATGTTCATCATCGAAGGATATCTATCCTATCTTCCAAGTCTAAAGCATACGGACGACATCGATAACTCAAGGTATGAAATATTACTAACAAGATATGACATTATTTTTATTATTGAAAAACAGGTCCAAAGGATGAAGTTCCATACAAAGAAAACATACAAATAAAGGTTTGGACAAAAGCCTCAAACATATCATCATCTCCAAAGGACTAAGACAGCATGTCCAGGAAATCAACACTGTTGGATCACGGTGGAACTCCGGTACGATCTTTGACGGCGATCCTAGCTCCTTTGCTCCATGCAATCCTGCAAGAGGGGATAGACCGGGCGGTGACCCAGAATCCCTCTCCGATGCTTAAATGAGTATCTCGTATACGGCGGCAAGTAAGAATCTCAAAGTGTCTCTCAAAACGTAATTGATCTAAGGTAACCTCTGCCTTTTTATAGGCGGAGAGGTACCTCAGTTACCTGGCGAACCGTTGGGGGTGGTTAGCCCGTATTCCGCGTATTCGGGCATGATCCCGCCTATCTAGGCCATGATCTCGCTTATCTCGGCCACGCCCCGCGTATCTCGGCCGCGCTCCGCGTATCTTAGCCATGCTCCGCGTATCTCGGCTACGCCCCGCGTATCTCGGCCATATGCTCTGATAGCAAGTCCTAACCAATATCGGGGACTCCAGAGTTATCTCATTGTGTCACCGCTCGGGGCCCCTCGTCATCGTGACAGGGCCAATCATTCTCAGGGATTCGTCATCGGGGCCAACTTAAAGGCTTCTCATCGGGAGCTTCCAGCCCACCTATCGGGACCGACTCTGTCGGGATCTTTCATCATCGGGACTCCCTCTGTCGGGACCCTTCACCTTGGTCTTCTTGACCTCCATTTTAGGGCCCAGTGGGCCTATTCGCCGTTTCCTCTCGTTAAAGGGCCTAACGGCCATAGCGGAACCCATCATTTGCCCCCAAGACATGAGGGACTTAAAGTTCGTCGTGTCTTTTAATTCCCGACCTCCCGACGTTGGAGTCGGGGATCTTTCCCTTTGCATAGTCACTTAGTAGAAGTCTTCTCGTTCACGTTTCCTCAATACCTTGTGGATAACTGCCAAATCCGAGAGGGCTCCTCGGTTCCCCAGCCATTAACTGCAGCAGATAACGAAGCGACGTCTTCAGTACCCATGCCTGATTTTTCGCGCTTGCTTTTTCTGAAAAGTGCTTTTCAGGCCGTTTCATCATTGCACCCGTTGCCATTCTGCACGTTCCATCTCAACGGTCCAGATCAGAACGCTTCAACTTCGACGATTCAGATCAAAGCGTCCCTTCGACTGTCCTCTTCGCCTATAAAACCCTAACCGTGGGCACAGTTTCACTTTTACCGTCTCCGAAATTTCAAAAGCTCTCTACAACCTCTCTGAGAATTCAAGATGCGATTCCGAAGACCTCAGTGCTCCTCCGGCCTCCTGTTCTTCCAAGCAACTTTTCCGACAACGTCAAGTTCATCCTTCCAGCCTCCAACCATCATGTTTGGTAAGGGTTTCTTCTTCGTTGCTTGTACATTTTTTCCTTGTTTGCAGTTTTCCAGAAAACCCAATGTGCCTTTCCATGGCTGATTTCAGACAGCGGATCTAGTTCCGAGGGAAGGAAGCCCTTCAACTTCGACTGTGCTCTGAATGAGATTTCCAGCACTGCGTACGATGCAGCTCTCCGGGAGGGATGCATCACCTCTACCTGGGAACCTTGAGGTTACTCGTCCCCGGAAAGGGGAGGTATTTGTCTCTACGGGGCAAATATCAGCGGGGATCAGATTCCCCTTCTGTGGTAATCTGGTCGAGATGTGCCAGCATTACAAGACGCATCCGACCACCTTCTCTCCGCACGCCATACGCCTGTGGAACGCCTTCCAAGTCCTGTGCTTCTGACATAAGTGGGTATACAACCTCAAACTCTTCAGGACCTTCTACGGGATGAAGTGCAACGAGGCGGGGGTTTGTGCCTTCTACCCCCGGATGCCAAAGTGGAACAAGACGCGTTGTGCAACTGGACCAATGACACCTGGAAGGTGGTTAAGGGTCGGGGACTCCTGGTCCGATAACAGCGGGTGGAAGAGGAGCTACTTCTTCATCCAAAACTCCTCGATCCCGTGGCCCCGATGGGAGGTGGAAGCGGATTCTCCTCTCGCTTTCCACACCTACACCGACAAAGACTTCCAGACTCTTCAGCTCATCCAGCTCTACCGGTGGGGGGAGTCCTACACTCCCCTTGACGCCAATTCTCTCGTGGATCGGGACCTGGTGAATGTCGGGATCCGACTCCTCGACGTAGTCTCCGGGGGGCAGCTTTTCGACGGCCCCTCCAATATGGTTCCCTGGGTAAATCTCTAACCTTTGTTTTTTACTGTTTGCAGCTAAGAAGGTATCCGTGCTGACCAATCTGATCCTTAAGCAGGGGGAGACCGACGCTGTCCGCCCCACGCGGAAGAGGAAGTCCGCCAAGAAGGCCGCTGCTCCATCGGGGTCCCCTTCCGCGAAGAGGCCAAAGCGGAGCCGTGTGGAGGTGGATAAGCTCTTCGACGTCCAGAACGCTGAAGAAGGTAAAAAGCTCCGCCTTGCTATTAAATCGTACAGGAGGCTGGTCCCGAAGGAGTTGATTCCTTCGACCATGGAGGCCCGCATCGCCGATGTCAAACGAGTCCTCCGAGGGGAAACTCCTCTTGTCCTGAAGGCGGGCTACTACAACTATCGCGGGAAGGACCAATATGTCTCCCGACGTATTGTTTGGTGTAAGGGCTCTAATGAACATCCTGATTACGTTTCTAAAGCCTCCTCTCGTCCTCTAGGTGCAGGTCACTCCGAGACTCCGTCGAGTGCTGGAGCCTCAGTAGGCGCACCACGTTCAGCCGGGGCGCCTCCTTCGGCAGGGGCACCACTTTTCTCCAGTGGTGGGACCCCGACCGGCGAACAATTTCGTCGGGTGGAGAGCTTGGACTCCTCCGAGGAGACTGATGAGGGTGGCTCCCTTCGCCATCGTCGGAGGACAGGCTAGTCCCCGCTGAAACCAACCTCCAAGGGGCTGCCCCCCTCGCCTTCTTCACGACCGCAGCGACAACCGTCGCCCGCCCACGACTTCACTCCTTCCCCAGCCCGGGGTGGGTCGGAGGCACGCCCCTCCACATCCCCGGTCGGCCCTTCTCCTCTTACCCTCGACGGGAGCTTCTACAAGGCCTTCTACTCCGACCAGGAGGATGCTCCCTGGACCCCGATCCAAACGCTGCAAGGGGTCCAGCTCCGACAAGGGGACGCATATCCGGAGCTGGCTCTACACCTGGTAGCAGGCTCAATCCTGCCTTCTATAAGGTATCCGATTACCTTAGATCGAGAGGAGATGCGCCGGGATGTAAAGGAGATGTGCATGTGTCGGATAGAGGTAAGCCTTTCACCCTTCTTTTCTTCATCAATAAGACCGGTTGCTCATCTACTAATACTTCTTTTCCTTTCTTCGCAGGAGATGGGGGACATCAACCGTTCCATCGAGTACCTCCTCGCCTACGAGGAGGCCCAGGAGCAAGAGCGGGCGGTCACGGCCAAGCTTAAGGAGGATCTCGCAGCCTCCGAGTCTTCGCGGGGAAAACTGGCCAAGAAGCAGGCCATCTTCGACCGCAAGACTCGGGACCTCCAAAAGCAGGTCCGTGACTTCGAGGGGCTCCTGAAGCGGGAGCGGCAGCAGCGGCAGGTTGCTGAGGACAAGCTGGTCCTTGAGAAGAAGGCTCTGGAGGAGCAAGTTGCAGGGGTTCCCGCGCAGCTGGTCGCGGCCGAAACCAAGGGCCGGGAGGATTATCGGAGGTCTGAAGACTTCCAGGCTGATGCTGTGAAGTTCTGCAGCGCGGAGGTGGAGAACACCCTCTTCAACGCGGTCGAGGAAATCCACCTGGAGTATGGCGACGCCATCAACTTTGAAAAGTCTCCTTCTCTCGCTCCCTTCGCGAATAAATATTTTGCTCTGTCGGAGGAGAGTGATGGGGGGAGCACTCCCGCGATTGTTGAAGACACAGTAGAGCCTCCGAGTGCCGACGCCCCGATAATCGACCCTCCAGCGGCTGAACCTGTGGAGCCTTCTGCCACAGACCTCGTGGACCCTGCTCCCGTTGATGTCGCAGACAAGGACCAAGCCTAACTGCTTATCTTTAGAGTCCTTGTATTTTCCTCATTTTTGTAATCATCGGGCCTTTGAGCCCCCATTAATATCAGACGTAATTCCGATTTTTCATTGCACTTCTCAAAGTGACTTTACTATACTTACTTAAGTCGAAACCTCGACACTTAAGATATTCTCACACATCACTTAAGACGATTTACCAACTTGCACCACTTAAGGTGACTTACCATTACGCACCACTTGAGGCGACTTTCCAATACTTAGAATAAATCCAAGAATCATGCGTCACTTAAGACGACTTAATCTCATGCATCACTTAAGACGACTTTAACAACACTTAGAGTAAATCTAAGAATCATGCATCACTTAAGACGACTTAATCTCGTGCATCACTTAAGACGACTTTATCTCGTGCACCACTCAAGGCGACTTTTCTCGTGCACCACTCAAGGTGACTTTTCTCGTGCACCACTCAAGACGACTAAATAACGCTTGGAATAAATCTAAGAATAATTCTGATTGGAAGCAACCTCTTTATTCATTAATGGCACAAATTCCGCTTACATCGAATCAAACGATAAATAACTCACACCACTTAAGGCGATTTTACATCGGGCACCACTTAAGGCGACTTTTCATCGGGCACCACTTAAGGCGACTTTTCATCAAGCATGGTGTTTCTTCAAGTGTTCGCCACTAAAAGAATGCTTCAATACTCTGCCATCGAGGTCTTCAAACTTGTACGCATTCGGAGCTGGTATCCCCACAACCTTATAAGGTCCTTCCCATTTTTGTGACATCTTGCTGATCTGATCCAAAAGGGTGAACTCATTGCGACGCCAAACCAGCTCCCCGACGAAGAATCTTCGGGACTTAACTCGCCGATTGTAATACCTGGCCGTCGCCAAACGCATTTGAGCCTGGACTTCGTCGGCTTCCCGCCTCTTCTCTTCGAGCAAGTCCAAATCCAGACGTCTCATTTGATCATTCGTCAAAGGCTCGTAATATCTCATCCGATGGGATGCCACAGCTACCTCCACGGGAGCAACAACCTCCGTGCCATAAACAAGGCCAAACGGAGTCTCCCCAGTTGATCGTTTGGGCGTCGTTCTAACAGCCCAAAGCACGTTTTCCAGCTCGTTCAGCCATTTGCCCTTCAAGGCATAGACCCTCTTCTTCAGGCCATCCATCACGATTTTGTTGGCTGATTCCACCTGGCCATTAGTTTGAGCATGGCGTACAGAAGCTGTCCGATGCTCGATATTCAACTCCTCCAGATACTCCTTCACTTGAGCTCCGTTAAACGGTGGACCATTATCTATGATCACCACCTTAGGAATCCCGTATCTAGATACAATATGGGTCTGGAGGAACTTGACGATCTAGTTCCCCGTCGTCTTGGCCAACGCCTTTGCTTCTATCCATTTGGAAAAATAATCGATAGCCACAAGCAAATATTTACACTGACCTTGGGCCTGCGGGAGAGGTCCCACCAAGTCGATCCCCCACTGCGCGAAGGGCCAAGAACTCTTGATGGACGTCAGACTAGCAGCCGGAGCCACGATACCCGGGGCATACCTCTGAAACGCATCACAGGATCGGACCAACGCCGTCGCCTCCTTGCTCATCGTAGGCCAATAATAGCCCAAGTTCAACACTTTCCTCATAATGGATCGGGCCCCTTCATGACAAGCCGCGACCCCTTCATGCACCTCCTTCAGGATTCGACTTGTGTCAGGCTCAGCCACACACTTCAAGTACGGAGTCGAGAACCAGCCCTTCTTGTATAGCTGATTGTCCAGCATCACGTAATTAGCCGCGATCCGACGTATCCTGTCAGCTACTACTTTATCATCGGGGACTGCCCCCGTAGTCAGGTACGAGACTATCGGGGTCATCCAAGTGGGCTCCTCCTCCGATTTTGCTTCAATAGCACACACCTGTGTTGGGTCGGTAGTCGACAAGATCACCTTCTCCAAGAAGTGCACCTTCCGATTTTCCTCTAGGGGTGCCCCCAAGGCAAATTTGCTCAAGGCATCTGCCTCCACATTTTCCTCCCTCGGGATCGCCTCGATGTCGAAGCTTTTAAAGCTCTCATTCAAGACTTGCACCTCGTGAAGGTACTTCCTCATAATCGGGCTCTTCGCCTCGTATCGCCCTTGGACCTGGTTCACGATCAGGGTCGCGTCACACTTCACTTTCAAGTGAGAAACTCCCGTACCTTTGGAAATTTTCAGGCCCGTGATAAGAGCCTCGTACTCAGCTTCGTTGTTCGTGGCCCTAAACGTTAAGGCCAAAGAATATCAAAGCGGCTCGCCTCCGCCTGGTGGTATCAATACAAAGCCTGCTCCTGATCCGTCTGAACTCGAGGAGCCATCCGTGTACATCTCCCAAGTATTTTCCTTGTTTGGTTGTTCTGATTGCTCTGCCATCTCTGGTTGTGCTGCTATCGGGACCTCCATGGTTGCCCCCTCTACAGGGCCCGCTTCTTCCAGATCGGGGGCTGTAGACTCTGCTATGAAATCCGCCAACGCCTGGCCCTTAATAGCCGTTCTCGGAGCAAAGTGTATGCGGAACTCACTAAGCTCGACTGCCCATTTCACTAATCTCCCCGACGCATCAGGTCGGTTCAAAAAAATGCTTCAAAGGCTGGTTCGTCAACACAGTAATCTCGTGTGCATGGAAGTAAGGCCTCAGCTTCCGAGCAGTAATAATCAACGCAAAGAGATACTTCTCAACGGCGGGATAAATTATTTCAGATTTGGCAAACGCCTTGCTTACATAATAGACGGGGATTTGATTACCCTCGACAACCTTCACTAACACAGAGCTAATGCCAAATTCAGAAACAACCAAGTAAAGATAGAGCGGCTCGCCTGGAACCGGTTTCGCCAACGGCGGGAGGGTGCGAAGGTGCTGCTTGAGTGCTTGGAACGCTTCTTCACACTTGGCGGTCCACTCAAACTTCTTGTTGGCCCTCAGGACTTCAAAAAATGGCATTGATCGGTCACTTGCCTTGGACAGGAAGCGATTCATTGCAGCCAGTCGGCCATTCAGCACTTGCACCTCCCGATGGTTTATCGGAGACTGCATCTCCTCGATCGCCCTCAGCTTCTCGGGGTTCACCTCAATTCCTCTTTGGCTCACCATAAAGCCCAGAAATTTCCCTGAGTGGACTCCGAAGGCGCATTTTTTCGGGTTTAAGCAAACCTTATGAAGCCTCATTTGCTCAAACGCCATGGCTAGGTTGTGCACATGATCCTCAGCTTGTCGGGACTTCACCAGCATATCATCCACGTAAGCCTCCATGGTCTCCCCTAGCATATCTCCGAACAGCCTTTTCACCATCCGCTGGTAGGTTGCCCCGGCATTGATCAACTCGAAAGGCATGACATCGTAGTGATAGATGTCACTGTCTGCATAAAATGCTGTGTGAGGAGCGTCCTCCTCAGCCATATTGATCTGATTATAGCCCGAGTATGCATCCATAAAGCTTAACAACTCGTGTCCCGACGTGGCATCCACCAATTGGTCGATTCTCGGGAGTGGGTAACAGTCTTTCGGGCAAGCCTTATTCAGGTCGCGGAAATCAACGCACATCCGTCATTTCCCATTGCTCTTCTTCACCAGCACCGGGTTAGCAACCCAAGTCTGGAATCGGAGCTCCTTGATGAACCCAGCATCGAGCAACCTGCCCACCTCCTGCTAGATCGCGATCCGCTTGTCTGTGCCCATTGGACGCCTTTTCTGCCCGATAGGTTTGATCGCGGGATCGATCTTCAACTCGTGTACGATCACATCGGGGCTGATTCCTGGCATGTCACTCGGGGACCAGGCAAACAGCTCCTTGAACTTTTTCAGCAGATCGATCAACTCTCGGGCTGTCTCTTCGGTCAAAGCAGACCCGATTTTCACCTTCCTCTGAGGTCCGTCAATCTCGACTTCTTTCAGATCCTCCACGGGGGCGGGACGCCCAAACTCTTCTCTGGGATCAGCATCTGTCTGGAGGACGGTCATAGCCTCCCGTCTTCTTCTTCTTCGGGTGGCGTTAACATAACATTTTCTGGAAGCCACCTGGTCGCCCTTGACCTCTCCGACTCCATGGTCGGTAGGGAACTTCATCTTCTGGTGAACAGTCGAGGCAACTGCCATCAGGGGGTTGATGGTAGTTCTCCCGATAATCGCGTTGTAGGTCCCCGCGGACTCAACTACCACAAACTCCACGTTCCTCCTCTCTGATTTCCATCCGCTACCAAACTCCACTGGTAAGGTGATCACTCCTAGCGGATAGGAGGTAAAGCCAGAGAATCCGACCATCGGGAAGTTCGCCTCCTTTAGGTCCTTCTTCGTTTTCCCCATGGCCTCCAGCGCATCCATGAACAGGATATCGGAGGAGCTCCCTCCATCGATCAGAATCCGCTTCATCTCGTACCCATCCACATCCAAGGTCACGACCAGAGCGTCATCGTGCGGAGTCTCCACGCCTACGAGATCCTCCGATGAAAAGGAGATCACCATCTCTTCCTTCAGGGTCCAGGATCGGGACCTCTTACCCAGCACCACAGCAGCAGGAATTCTAGAGGCATAAACCTCCCGGGAGGACGAGGTTTCACCCCCCGCGGCAAATCCTCCGTGAATCACATTGATAATGCCCCGCTTCTCCTTACGGGCACCCAGAGACTCCGGGTCGGACCTCTTCTTCTTTGGGGACCGATCGCAGGATCGGGAACGGGACCGTGATTGGGATCGAGAACGGGATCGACACCGCTTCTCCCCGACAAACTCCTTAAGCTTCCCCTTCTGGATCAGCTTTTCGATCTCCTTCTTCAGCTCCCGACAATGATTGGTGTCGTGGCCATTCGCGCGATGGAATCGACAGTAGCGGTCGGTGCGGGATCCCAAAACTCTCCTTCCTTCTTCGGGGGGTACCTAAAGATACCCTGTCGCTCCATGACCGTCAACACCTCCGCCATAGAGCTGTTGAGAGGAATGTCATGATCCACCCGCCTGTCTTTTTTCGAGGAACGCCTATCATCCCTCCGATCGGAGCGACTTCGACCCCGACTGCTCTCGGCTTTATCCTTCGACTTGCGCTCGTCTAAGGGTTTGACCGACTGCTTTCCCTTATTCGACTTCGGGGGCTCAAGCTCTTCAGCGGCTATCTTCGATTCCTGGACATCGATTTGCCGCTTCACCCTCTTCTGTAGTGCCTCCATATTCCACACAGCCTTCTCAACCACGCTGTGCATCAAGTCGGAAACGTAGGGGGCTGTTAGGTTCCGAATGAAGGTACGGATGGTTTCACCCTCCGAAATCTCCTCATCAATCTCCGCCATGCTGGCAGTGTACCGCTGGTAATAGTGCGCCAGCGACTCGTCGGGCCTCTGTACCACCTGGGTCAGGGACCTCACACTCTTCAACAGACGTCTGCGACCCTGGTACTGCTGAATGAAGCGGTCGTGCATATCAGCCCAGCAAGTGATGCAGCCTGGGGGCAGACTGAAGAACCAGGTTAGGGCTCTCTCGCCCAGTGTGTTCGGGAACAACGTACACACAATATCTTCATTCGGGGCTCTGCCCAGACACGCCATGAAGTGCTTCTGGACATGACGAACCGGATCTCCCTCGCCATCATACTACTTAATCGTGGGGATACCCAGTCCTGGCTGGGCGAGGGTGTCTATGAGTCGAGGAACGAAGGGATGGGTGGATCGATCCCTCAGCTCCGACACCAGCGGCTTCTGCTCTCCCATGCAGATGTTCACGATCTTCACCACCTGATCGGGGGTGATGGGACCATTAAGGGGAATGGTCCTGTGCTGCACTGGTCCTGGCCCATCGACCACGAATATCTCTGGCTGAATGGACTCCCTACTCCTGCCCTGGCTTCGGGGCTGAGCCTCTCGCACGTTCTGAACCTCTGCTGGTGTGGGCGCTACCTATTCTAGTGGGGGCATCTCCTCTTGCCTCCTCGCAGCCTCTCTCCGATCTAAGAGAGCCTCCACGGCTGCCAAAAACGTCGGCATGGCTTCCGCCACAGCCCTCGTCAGGTCCGCAGCTGGAGGAGCCTCCTGCTCCCTATTCCCCTGGTGTTGAGCAGCAGCATCTTCGGGACCTTCATTATGCCCCCCCTGTCTGGGAGACATCAGCAGCGGGAAGATTCTGGTCCTCACGTTCCGGTGGTGAATTCAAAGTCATCGCAGCAGGATGACGGGAACCACCAGATTGTCCTTGTCTTCTTTGCTTGCCAGCCGCCATTGAACGAGTAGAAGGCATATCAGCTTTTTGTCACGTTCCCACAGACGGCGCCAATGTTGGATCACGGTGGAACTCTGGTACAATCTTTGACGGCGATCCTAGCTCCTTTGCTCCACGCAATCCTGCAAGAGGGGATAGACCGGGCGGTGACCCATAATCCCTCTCCGATGCTTAAATGAGTATCTCGTATACGGCGGCAAGTAAGAATCTCAAAGTGTCTCTCAAAACGTAATTGATCTGAGGTAACCTCTGCCTTTTTATAGGCGGAGAGGTACCTCAGTTACCTGGCGAACCGTTGAGGATGTTTAGCCCGTATTCCGCGTATCTCGGGCACGATCCCGCCTATCTAGGCCATGATCTCGCTTATCTCGGCCACGCCCCGCGTATCTCGTCCACGCTCCGCGTATCTTAGCCACGCTCCGCGTATCTCGGCCACGCCCCGCGTATCTCGGCCTTATCCTCTTATAGCAAGTCCCGACCAATATCGGGGACTCCAGAGTTATCATTGTGTCACCGCTCGGGGCCCCTCGTCATCGTGATAGGGCCAATCATTCTCAGGGATTCGTCATCGGGGCCAACTTAAAGGCTTCTCATCGGGAGCTTCCAACCCACCTATCGGGACTGACTCTGTCGGGACCTTTCATCATCGCGACTCCCTCTGTCGGGACCCTTCACCTTGGTCTTCTTCACCTAGCGGGAAGATTCTGGTCCTCACGTTCCGGTGGTGAATTCAAAGTCATCGCAGCAGGATGACGGGAACCACCAGATTGTCCTTGTCTTCTTTGCTTGCCAGCCGCCATTGAACGAGTAGAAGGCATATCAGCTTTTTGTCACGTTCCCACAGACGGCGCCAATGTTGGATCACGGTGGAACTCTGGTACAATCTTTGACGGCGATCCTAGCTCCTTTGCTCCACGCAATCCTGCAAGAGGGGATAGACCGGGCGGTGACCCATAATCCCTCTCCGATGCTTAAATGAGTATCTCGTATACGGCGGCAAGTAAGAATCTCAAAGTGTCTCTCAAAACGTAATTGATCTGAGGTAACCTCTGCCTTTTTATAGGCGGAGAGGTACCTCAGTTACCTGGCGAACCGTTGAGGATGTTTAGCCCGTATTCCGCGTATCTCGGGCACGATCCCGCCTATCTAGGCCATGATCTCGCTTATCTCGGCCACGCCCCGCGTATCTCGTCCACGCTCCGCGTATCTTAGCCACGCTCCGCGTATCTCGGCCACGCCCCGCGTATCTCGGCCTTATCCTCTGATAGCAAGTCCCGACCAATATCGGGGACTCCAGAGTTATCATTGTGTCACCGCTCGGGGCCCCTCGTCATCGTGATAGGGCCAATCATTCTCAGGGATTCGTCATCGGGGCCAACTTAAAGGCTTCTCATCAGGAGCTTCTAACCCACCTATCGGGACTGACTCTGTCGGGACCTTTCATCATCGCGACTCCCTCTGTCGGGACCCTTCACCTTGGTCTTCTTGACCTCCATTTTAGGGCCCAGTGGGCCTATTCGCCGTTTCCTCGCCGTTAAAGGGCCTAACGGCCATAGCGGAACCCATCAAACACCAAGTTCAACATCAGCATTATCATATCCAAAGGTCAAAGCAATAGAAGCCGCTTCAGCTGCCTTACGTTGCAAATCCGCAACATGGTCAACAGCAAAAGAAGAATAAGGACCTAGCTTGTCGAACGGAAATCCGAGGGCAAGTGCGTGTACTCTGCCAATATAATCTTTGGAAAACTCATCAACCAAGGGTGCAAGATCCACTTTAGCAGCAGCAAGGACGGTGGCAGAATAGGCAGAGGGTACTAGGATACTCAGCCAATCCCTTCTCAACACCCGCTCTATGTGCCTCATCACGAACAGAAGCAAGCGCGACATCATGAACACTGTTGTTCTCCGCAATTTGCTGCTTGATAGCAGCAATCTCGGCCTCAAGTTGTTCAACATGGACGTGACGAGTAGCAATGCGCGTATCAATATCGGCAACCTTGGAGTTCAAATTCTACACATCCTCTTCGGACTGTGCAAGCTCGCGGGAAACTTTACTGCACTTTTTGATAGCAGCCTTCCTCTCACTTACAAGCTCCAACACAAAGGAAGACATGTTCATCATCCTTGAAATAGCCTAAGTACAACAAACAAGACGATCATGATCAACAACAACAACAAACCATACGCGTACAACAGGAAGGCGAAAAGTTAGAACAAGATCTACTGGTGCAAATTCAGCTAGGCCGCTCTCAACGTATGCCTGTGCCTCCTCATTAGTAGACGGTTTGACAACAAGATCACCAGGAGGAACACATCTTTGAAGCACCCGCACACCAACTCCTGGAGTGCTAAGTTTGGAGTCCTTCGGAAAATGAAGACTACCAGTGGAGAAAGGTGACCAGTTTTCTCCAGAAACATCAATCCCGTCAGAAAGGATCAAGTCATCACGCTTAATACGTGGCAACGCTACAATAAGAACAACGTAAAACAAAGAAGACATTAGCAAAGTATACTAAGTATAAGAAGTATGTCAAATAGAACAATGCATACTTCGGCGTGAAGAACGCTCCTCCTCGGGCGGGTCCCTCGACCGGGGGGCAGAAGGCGCTATCGTGCGACTCTCAACTCTCTTCCCTTTATCGTAAAAGGGAGCTGGAATAGCCGCACTTGGTTTAGAGCGCTTCGGGTCACTCGAGGGACACGCCCCTGTGGCAGATCTCTTGGGAAGAACACTAGTGGCAGGTACTGCAACAACGCGCTCAGTCACATGCACGGAGTTACCTAGAAGAACAAAGACAACGTGAATATAACAAAACTTGAAAAAAATCAGCAAGTCAAATGAAGATACAAGAAGATGCCTCACTCTTAGTTCCTTTGCCACGATCATGTCCGGAGCCTTCAGGAATAGTGGGGGCAATATTACGAGCACGACGCCCAACTGACAGGTTATCACGATCATTAGCTGTCTGCAAAGACGAGCTTTTTCCATCAATACGACCTACATTGCAACATAGTACAGGTTATAAAAGTTATCAACATATCAAATCTTCAGAAAGAAGTATATGAATCTCGGCATCAATCAAATCCCGATCTGAAGCACGTAATAGACAACGATAGCGACGCTCTTGCTGACATCGAAAAATACTCTTCACCGCTTTCCTATCATCCAAGGAAAGGTCAGAAAAAAATAGGAGCAGGATCAGCTTTCTCCACGCTCTCAACATCCCAAATAGTCCAGACATCGCATACGAAGAAGTAGTGATGTCGCCAATGAGAACCAGAACGATCAGCCGGGGCGGCTAGACGTTGTTTGTGATCCCACTCGGCATCTCCAAGACCAAGCTTCTCGAAGCCCTTATCTTGCAAGTTCGGCCAACGCATCTTCATTCCACACAACCCCGTTGCATCTAGGCACATCAATTGATAGAAGCATCGGAAAAGAGTGGTAGAATAATGCCAAGATTGCCTGTGAAACAAAACTCGAAAACAGCTCCATACACGAAGGCAAGCAGGAGATAGACTCAAGGGTGATATCCGGTAATAGCAACAAAGGTCCACCAAGTCAGGACAATAGGGAAAACGCAGGCCTTCCTTAATCTGCTAGGTATAAACTGCGGATAGATCACTTGGGGGAATAGTAACTTGCCCTTTTTCGGAATCTGGCAGTACGTCATAAGGAAGAACAGCCTCCAAAGCAGAATCAAGTCCACAACGAGTCGCGTACAACTCAAACATATCTTCATCAATATTTTAAGAAGTAACTCACATTCCTCGTTGTATCCTTAAGAGACTCAACTATGTTGATACCCGGCTCGTCACCAACATCTGAACATAATTTCACTCGCGGAACGGGGATAGAAGACTTACTCATAATAACCACGGCAAGAAGACTAACTCCGAAAAGAAGACTGCGTATCTCGGAATCCTGAAAATTACAAGTAACAAGTCAATCAGTGTGCGAGCTCTATGTATGTACATGCATATCGACATGGATACATGATTACAAGGGCGAAATATTTTCTAAGTGTTTTGCTCAAGACGAAAGTCAACATATTGCAAGTGGACATCACGCTACTATGTGTCAAGCATATTACCAAGTGTTAGCATACAACAAGGTGTTGGCATACAACCTGCGTTTACATCAAGTACATGGATACAACATACATAGCTAGGATAGAGAAAAAATTCTAAGTATGGGGGCAAGTGCGCACATACATTTACGTACATACATGTCGACAAGGATGCATATCGACAAGTGAAGAATATTTTCTATGTATTTCCATGTACGTACATACATGTCAACAAGGATGCATGTCGACAAGTGAAGATTATTTTCTAAGTATTTCCATGTACGTACATACATGTCGACAAGGATGCATGTCGACAAGTGAAGAATATTTTCTAAGTATTTCCATGTACGTACATACATATCGACAATGATGAATGTCGACAAGTGAAGAATATTTTCTAAGTATTTCCATGTATGTACATGCATGTCGACAAGTGAAGAATATTTTCTAAGTATTTCCATGTAGGTACATACATGTCGACAAAGATGCATGTCGACAAGTGAAGAATATTTTCTAAGTATTTCCATGTACGTACATACATGTCGACAAGGATACATGTCGACAAGTGAAGAATATTTTCTAAGTATTTCCATGTACGTACATACATTTCGACAAGGGTGCATGTCGACAAGTGAAAAATATTTTCTAAGTATTTCCATGTACGTACATACATATCGACAAGGGTACATGTCGACATGTGAAGAATATTTTCTAAGTGTTTCCATGTACGTACATACATGTCGACAAGGGGAAAATATTTTCTAAGTGTTTCCATGTACGTACATACATGTCGACAAAAGGAAAATATTTTCTAAGTGTTTCCATGTACGTACATACATGTCGACAATGATGGATTGCATGCATCATATAGCTATTATCAACTTCTACACAATACCTCCTAAGCACTCCTACGACGCTTATCGACAAAGCTCATACGACAACATCTATGGTAACAAGCATTATATATCGTTAAAATATTTTCTAAGTGTTTAAGCATGTTTGCAGACAATGACGGACAGTCTATACACAACGCTCAACGTACATTGCCTAAGCTATCATTACCAACATACAACCATTGACGGCCGTGTACGTACAACTACCGATCATCAATATCGAGCATGCTAAAACAATGACTAAGGCATGGGAAAACATGTCAGCAATGAACACTATGCATAAGGGAAGTATAACGATTCATTTACACTTTTCTTAAATTTTCAGCAATTAGAAAAATTTTGGCCGATTTGGGTCTAAGTATTCTAATGCATTTTATCAAACACCTTGTATGCATGATAAGATAGCTAGGTATATGGTGATTTCAAGACTAAATCAAGGCCAAAAGAAGTCACGAAAGGTCCAGCCGTGTACGAAATTGGACTCACCGACACGAAGCAAGTTTGAATTGCTACTCGCCCTCACCTGAAGACCCACGCGCCGCCGCCGCCGTCTTCACGCGCCACCGCCGCCGTCTCACGCGCCGTATCCCTTGTCTCACGCGCTGCCTCGATCCCCTCCTTGCCCGGATTAGATCTTGATCGATGTCAAATGTGATGTGACTACTCCAAATTCACACCTCCATGAATTCCCTCTTCATCAAGAATGGAGAGCTTCTTGAGGATTTATCTATTAAGGATGTAAGATAATGGGTATTCTCTCTCCTAATTCTCATTAATAGTGCCTACACCATGTGCTAAGGACTAAACTAATATCTATTTTCACACAAGTCCTTAGTATCATGTATAAGCATACTTACACCTCTCCTATGCTTGTTTTACATACATGCTCTCTAGTGTTGCATAACGCGCTTCGTAGAACATCATGCATGTTATCACTTTTATACGTACATGATGCAAGCTCATGGTGGTCGCATGATTATTTTTATAATCTAAGTATGAATTGAATGTTTGCATCATTTTCCAAGATTGCATCATAATACATGTTTGCATCATTTTCCATGATGCATCATTCTACGTGTTTGCATCATTTTCTATGTTTACATCATGCTTCGTGATTACGTTTATATTCTCCAATCCCATATTATTCTAAGTGTTTTGCGTATTGCATGATTACGTCATCCGTATATTATGTCATCATTTACATCTTGACAACGTGTTACATGTTTACATCGTGTACCATGATATTATTACGTTGCATGTTTCTTTATTATTTCAAGTATTTCATTCATTATATGATATTGCGAATATAGTTGCATATCGTTGTACGCATATTGTCCGTTACGCTAACCTTGTGAACAGATTACGTACGTACGACGAAAAATTTATGATCTCAACACTCAAATTGACAAACAGGCCACCCCTGAGTTCAGTACCGAACCTAAATTGGACGAATATCTTATCTTTGAAAAGAGTCAAGCACGGGTTTTGAACCACTACTTGAGTCGGGGGCAAGTGTTAGATATCTGTCCAATTCGGGTTCGTATTTACATTTCGGGCCTCGTAAAATATCCCAAAACCCGTAAAAAACCCTTTCGCGGACACCCAAGTCTAAAACGGTCCGGGATACGCGCAGTTCCCAGGCCGAAGGACTTCTGGATTGCCTAAGGCAATCCGGACCCGTCCCGGATTGTTAAACAATCCGGGTAGGTCCGAATTTCCGACTTTCTTCGTACGCTCGTGCCAATTATTTTTCCAAGTGCGAGAAGTCGGTGCATGCATAGTCCACCTTGATGATGGTATACGTCTTCCTTCATACCGACATCAAGTAGTTCAAAACTGGGCATGATCCTTAGGTTCCCTATAATTAGGGGCCTAGGTCTCCATTCTAGACAACTCCCTTATTTTTGGACTTTGGATGCTCTGGCTTCTCTCTAAGGCTTTCTCTCTCCAGAAGTGCTAACTTGAGCGTCGGAGTGGGCCTAACCAGCATTCCCCCTTCCCACGCTGGTTACTGCCCCTCGTGCAGGACCCGAAGGTCAAGAGTTCGAGGTTGAGGACTGGAAGATTAGCTCGATGATTGTGTTTTAAGGATCGTGGCGTTCCTGTCCTTATACACACATCTCGAGCCCGTTCGTGAAAAAGGAAGCTCGAAGCTACCCAGGTGGATGCGAACATAACAATGACCACTGAGCAACAACCACTCTATGAAGGCTATAACAACACTAATGAGGGAGAGATGAGCAATAACTCTATCCCCAGAAGAATATGACATTCGTAAGAGCAACCACATACACCGGGGGGCAAGCATCACCATTGATAGCAGGGGGAATACATGCATACATCACTGAACCCCCTCCCCCCCCCCAACCCATTATGAACAAAGGGATAACCCCAATCAAGGAGTGCCACTACGACCAGCAGGGCCTGTCGCGCCTGTCTTAAGAGAATACCATCCAAGGGTCCTAATACGATATGCATTTCAGTGGAAAACCATATGGAATCCGATCCTACAATATACCTATGTACAACAATTAGAACCACCAGACGCTCGCCCGCCCAAGGGACGGGACAACACGCTGCAAAAGCAGGGAATACCACTACAACCCAGCATGCAGGAAAAAGCCTCCCTCTCCTCCTACCCAACACAATACTCGTTTTTTTTTAAAAAACCACTCTACATCCAATGAATGATAGCAGTAAAGGAGGGAGCAACACCAAACCTATGCTCATCGAAAGGGTCATCAAATGACTTCAATATTAAAAGGATAGTGGATTCGCAAAACCAACTTCCTATACATGGAGATTAGTCATATTAACTAAGATTCTAGGGATATCATCACTCCCACATCCGCCCCATATTAAATAGCCATATTACAGAGCCCTCGGCAATGTCAGCCTATAACCTCGGAAGGAAGAACAAGTATTCTTGGGGAACAAATATTGGGTACTATGCAACCATCACGTCACGTGGAGGTATCCCACCAACATATGTCTAGTGCTTCCATGGGCATAGAAGAGCACATAGACTCCTTCTGAAGAGAATAGGAATATCAAGGCTTAGAGCTACCCCCGCAATGGGGGCACACCTCTACCAATGGAGTAATACTTAGGTGGTGATGAAATTCACTCCCATCATCCCGTCAGAAAAAGATGGGGGCACCACAAACATTTCTTTGAAGAGGAAAAATGTAACTTAATACTACTAGAGTGGCTAGTGCACGTTCTCTTAATTTCCAAAGATGCATGAGGAGCGCACTCAACTTGACAAACAAGATTGATGGTGTCGTCATTGAGGTAAAACACCCTACTTGATAAACAAGTAGCGGTGTCACTATAACCAAGAACTACTCAAGAACAACTCAACGCTAAACAATGTCAAACGGTAAAATGAGGAGACACTCCGAACAAAAATCACCACCATCATGAACCAGAATTGTTAAAAGTCATCACGGGGGGCAGCGATAAGTCCACGGTCAATCATTCAATGGCCATGCCCAGCACAGGGATGGGGACACCGCGCCAAACCAACACCTACGAAGATTCAATGGAAGAAACCGTAACGAATATCAAAATGAAAAGACCCTGCCACCCCCTCGCCAATTCTGGAAGATGCATATAAGAAAAGCATGCTCAAAGAGAACAAAAGAGTAAGGAGACCGAGCAACTTGGGGGGCACCAAACGAACAAGTGTTTGGCACCCAACCGAGAAAAATGAAGATAAGCCTTAACAGGCTAAACAAGAGCAAACGATGCAATTACCAAGCAACTAGGGGGCACCACCTGATGTAGTGCTTGATAAAAAACCCGGAAATAGAAGACGATGCAAATATGAGGCATGACTCCTTCCAATGGAAACCACAATGGAAGGATACAACATAAGCCCAATACAAGGTTTCACTCCTATGGTGGAAGCCAAAGTGACCGCCCTCATAAGGCGACACCCACTAACTTATACCGACTGGGAGATGCAAAAAGGCAGACATCAACTAATACTTTCAGTGGAGAACATTGAAAGAAGTTCTACAGCCGAAAGGAAAAGGGAATATCCACTTCCATTATCTAATTTATTAGGTATAAGGGTTCGTTTGGTACCACTACTTTGACTGAAATCCACTTTTGGTACCGGATCTTTTTTTTGTACACTTTTGTTACCAACGTTTTGCATTTTGTACCTTTTTAATACATCTGTTAACTTACTGTCCAAAACCACCATTAAAATGCCATGTGCTTTGTACGTGACGAACCTTTTATTTTTTGTTCGAAATTCATCACTTACTTTGACATAATTGCCCTTGCCTTCAATTCCCTCAAAAATCCCCTTCTTCTTCATTCCTACACACGATGCTCCATTTCAGTAGGAAAACGAAGCTTAGACTGAAGGAGCAGTTGACTGTACCGTAGACTCGCTCTGAGATCTCAAGCAGCCAGTCTTGCGGCTTACGGTAGAAGAAACGTCTAAACAGCGCCATCTAGATGGTGTTGTTTTCCCGGCGATCGAATCCAAAATTGTGGTGTCGAAGTCCGGATGAGCTACCCAGCAATCAGATCAATTCAAATCAGAGGTTGACGGGAACCCAGAATTGAATAAGTGCAGATCTTCTACAAATTGTTGCTAAAATAAAGCACCCAGTCCCGCGGAGATGTTCAGTTGGATTAAATTGGGGATTCAGATGAGAATCGAGCTGGAACTGTGGGAATAATAAAATGGATATTCATCGTTTTCGATTAAATGGATATTTAGGTGTTGGATGGGAAGTGAGTACCAGAATTGAAGGTGAGTTGAATAAGTAAATGGATATTCATCAATTTCGATTATAATATAGCAAAAGATGGGACTAAAGATTGTATATTTGAGTTTGTTTGTATCATGTGGGCAGTTATGACTCTCGACACGGATCACTGCCATGTTTGACATGGCTTTGCTTTCTACAGCAAGATTGGGTCCTTGTTCGATTGCAGAAGAGAGAAACTCTCAAAGTAAGTGACAAATTTCGTGAAAAAAAAAGTACGTCACGTGCACAACACATGGCATTTTAACGGTGGTTTTGGATGATAAGTTAACATATGTATTAAAAAGGTACAAAATGCAAAACGTTGGTACCAAAAGTGTACAAAAAAAAAAGATCCGGTATCAAAAGTGGATTTCAGTCAAAGTAGTGGTACCAAACGAACCCTTTTCCCAATTTATTATTACCAATAGGAGATCTACAGATTCCACTTAAACTTTCCCTTCTGTAAGAAATGATAATAGCACTAAATGAACCAAATGCTTTTCAGGGCACAAGAGGAAAGAACAAAGGCACCATCACTCACAAAGAGGAGGCGTCATCTACAACAAAAAATGGGAAGATCCAAAAAGACAACTCTGAAATATGATAAGGCGATCGACAACCCTTACATATGGAAAGAGGAAGATCTATAAGGACAACCCTTACAACGAAAAGGGAGATAAGACCCATAGGGTCACCCTTCCAACCGAAAATGGGAAGATCCAAAAGGACAACCCTGACATTTGATAAAGCGATCGACAACCTTTACATATGAACATGGGAAGACCTATAAGGACAACCATTACAACTGAAAAGGGACATAAGACCCATAGGGCCACCCTTACAACCGAAAATGGGAAGATCCAAAAGGTCAACCCTGACATCTGATAAAGCGATCGATAACCTTTACATATGAACATGGGAAGATCTATAAGGACAACCATTACAACCGAAAAGGGACATAAGACCCATAGGGCCACGCTTACAACCGAAAAATGGGAAGATCCAAAAGGACAACCCTGAAATATGATAAAGCGATCGAAAACATTTACATATGAACAAGGGAAGATCTAAAAGGACAACCATTACTGATGGATATACGCCCAATTTGAACCCGTTGACTTCCGAACCGTTGTATTTTTATCGTCCCATTTATGATTGCAAATCGAAACTTCAACCCGGACACTTCGCGAGAACATCAACAGCTCGGACGGGGCCGAAGCGCCCGTCCGACGGAGGCGAACTCACCTAGGTGAGGTTGGGTGGCCACACCCGACCTCCCCTAGGGGAGATCGGGTCAGCCGACCCGATCTCCCCTAGGGGAGATCGGGTTGGCCAACCCGATCTCTCCTAGGAGAGATCGGGTCAGCCAACCCGATCTCTCCTAGGAGAGATCGGGTTGGCCAACCCGATCTCTCCTAGGAGAGATCGGGTCGGCCAACCCGATCCCTCCTAGGAGGGATGGGGTTGGCCAACCCCACCCTCCCTAGGAGGGGTTGGGTGCCCTCACCCAACCCCTACCCTCGGGGGTCGGATTCCTCCCCCCCCAAGGGTCCCGACACCACTCTCAGACGCCCATGCTCGGTCCGCTCCGCCTACCTCCTCCGAATCCTAAGGTCTTAATTATATACTTAAAGGTTAATTAATTGTGTTTAGAGGTTAACGATGTCATTAAGCCACCTTAATGACATCGTTGCCTATAAATACCCCACATTCACAACTCATTTGGACATCTTGGCTATTTGGACAATTTAGCTCTGACATCTCTCTAGCTTTATCTCTCTAGAAGTATAGTTCTGACTTAGGCATCGGAGAGGGTTCACCAGGCACCACCCCCCCCTCCTCCGTGTCTGGTATTGCCCCTTTTGCAGGGCAAAGGGAGAGAAGAAGAGAAGGAACCAAGGGAAGAAGGAACGGAAGAAGGACATAGGAAAAGACAAGGCGACTTGAGAAGACCGGATCACACACACCCCCCTATAAGGAGTGGGATTAAAGCCGACACCCCGTTGACTGAGATCCCATAACTTAACACTTGGCGCCGTCTGTAGGCTTCGGACAGAAAGCCTAACTATCACTAGCAAGATGGCAAGCGTATATGTCATCCATGGAGGGTATGGAGCTGGAGGAGAGTCAGCAAATGCCAGAGAAGCATATATGGCAGAGTTAGGGACTCCTAAGCCAAGAGAAGAACAACCAAAGGAAAAGAAAGAAGACATAATAGAATTTTCAAGAAGAGACATGGAGCATGTGTTACCAGACAACAAGGACGCCCTGGTCATAACAATGAAGATCACTGATATGGACATTGGGAGAATCCTAATAGACAGTGGAAGCTCACCCAACATCATTAGCAAGAAGGTCCTCAACATACTAGGAGTTAGGCCAAGTAGCATAAAACAGGTTTACTCCCCCTTGGTAGGATTTTCAGGAGAGCCAACATACCCACTGGGGGCAATCACACTACCTGTGACACTGGGCACAGGCCAGAGGCAGCTAAAGATTGATGTCCCATTCTTCATTACAGAAGACATGGAGGAGTACAATGGGGTCCTAGGTACCACTACAATCAACAAGTGGGGTATGATACCATCAACGCTGTATCAGAAAGTAAAATTCCCCACAGACCAAGGGATAGGGGAAGTAAAGGGTAACCAGAAGGTAGCACGGAAATGTGCAAGGATTGCACTAGGCAAAAGGAAGAAAACAAGAGAAGTCCTACTAGTAGACGAGGACCCAAGAGAAGATCATGGAAGGCCAGCCCCCATGGAGGAACTAAAAGAGATACTCATAGAAGAACCCGATAGGAAGGCTAAAATTGGAACTGCCTTATCTCAGGAAGAGGAGAACCATCTAGTCGCCTTACTAAGGGAGTACAAGGATTTGTTCGCCTGGTCACCGAGCGATATGCCAGGGATATCAGAAGATGTGATCTCACATAGGCTCAACATAGACGCGGCAACGCGGCCAACAACACAGAAGGTGAGACCAATGGGAGGCAATAAAAAGATAGCTATTCAAGAAGAAGTAGAAAAGCTACTAAAGGCAAAGTTCATCAAGGAAATCAGATTCCAGACATGGGTGGCAAACCCAGTACTGGTAAAGAAGCCGGGAGGAAGTTGGAGAATGTGTATTGACTACCGGGACCTAAACAAGGCATGCCCAAAGGACTCATATCCGCTACCAAGAATAGATCAGTTAGTGGATGCAACATCAGGTCACCAACTAATGAGCTTCATGGACGCATACTCAGGATATAACCAGATAAAAATGGCCCCTGAGGACGCCCCCCACACAGCATTCTACGCTAATAGCGAGATATACCATTACACAGTGATGCCTTTCGGACTCATAAATGCTGGAGCAACATACCAAAGAATGGTCAACAAAATCTTTGGGGACATGATAGGGAAGACAATGTAGGCGTATGTGGACGACATGATAGTCAAATCTAAAGAGAAGAAGGACCATGTGGAAAACCTTCGCTCAACATTTGAAAGGATGAGGCAATATCAAGTCCGTCTAAACCCAAAAAAGTGCGCATTTGGGGTGCAGTCAGGAAAGTTCTTAGGCTTCATGGTAAGCCAGCGAGGCATAGAGGTAAACCCCGAAAAACTTCAAGCAATTGAAGAAATGCAATCACCAACGAAGCACAAAGAGGTTCAACGGCTGAACGGGAGGTTGGCAGCCCTTAACAGATTCCTATCCAAAATAGGAGACAAGGCATTACCCTTCTTTGAGGTACTAAGGGCAAACAAGAAATTTGAGTGGACACCGAGATGTGAGGAAGCCTTCCAGCAACTCAAACAACATCTGAAGACACTACCACCCCTAGCAAAGCCTATACCAGGGGAGCCCCTCTACCTCTACATCTCAGTGAGCAACGTGGCAGTTAGCTCAGTACTAATCAAAGAGGAAAACGCTACACAATTGCCAGTATACTTCGTAAGCAAAACATTGGCAAAGTATGAGATCAACTACTTGCCAATAGAAAAGTACCTCTATGCACTGATTGTATCAGCAAGAAAGTTGAGACCGTATTTTCATGGGCATGAAGTAACAGTCCTCACAGACCAACCATTGAAACACCTCCTGCAGAGACCAGACACATCGGGAAGACTGACCAAATGGGCAATCGAGCTAAGTGAGTTTCGCATTCATTTCGCCCCAAGAACAGCCATAAAGGGTCAAGCTCTAGCGGATTTTATCGCCGAATTCACTGGAATTAATCCGGGCGAAGACTTGGGAGAAGTCAAAACTACATGCGAGGCAAGTAGTAGTCAGGAGACACAATCAGAAGAATTATGGGAGATGCATACTGATGGGTCATCCAACGGAGGAGGGTCAGGCGCAGGCCTCTTACTATACCCACCAAACAGCGATACACCTATGCGCTATGCCATGGCACTAACCTTTAAGGCAACAAACAATGAGGCTGAATACGAAGCACTAATAACTGGCCTGAGAATAGCCAAAGGAGTAGGGGCAAAGCATTTAAGGGTCAAGTGTGATTCTCAACTAGTTGTCAACCAAGTGAAAGGAATCTACACTGCAAAGTCCGAAAACATGCAGAGATACTTGCAGCAAGCCAAGGACCTAATAAAGAGCTTCCAAAGCTTCGACATTGAGTCTGTCCCAAGAGAACAAAACCAAGAGGCAGACGCCTTAAGTAAACTAGCCTTAGGGGCAGAAGCAGGCAAAGAGGTCCATTTCGTGGAGCAAAGAATGCAATCAGTGATAGAACAAATGGAGGTTCTAGCAATAGATGAAGCAGAAGTCTGGATGACACCAATGAGACAATACATCATGGAAGGAAAGCTCCCAAAAGATAAGGTGGAAGCAGTCAAGATTGAAAGGATGGCTAGGAATTACGCAGTGATGGACAATGAGCTCTACAAGAAAGGATACTCCACACCTTTCCTCAAATGCATAGCATACCCAGAAACAGAGAGGGTACTTGCAGAGCTCCATGAGGGAGAGGCGGGGTGCCATGAAGGAGCAAGGTCAATAAGCCGAAAGGTTTACAACCTAGGATACTATTGGCCATCATTGAGCAAAGAAGTAGCAGACTTGGTACAAAAATGTGATCACTGCCAAAGGTACTCCAGAAATATAACAGCCCCACCAGCAAAGCTAAGCTCCATCTCAGGAGCCTGGCCTTTCGCACAATGGGGGATTGATTTGATAGGCCCCCTACCAAAAACAAAAGGTCAGAAGACTTGCATAATTGTTGCAATAGACTACTTCTCCAAGTGGATAGAAGCAAAGGCAATGGGGAAGACAACAGACGACCAAGTCGTCAACTTCATCCAATCTCACATTGTCTCGAGGTATGGGGTGCCAAAAGCAATAATAAGTGACAATGGCCCACAGTTCAAGAGTAAGAAATTGCAGTGGTATTGCGAAAGACTGAGTATAGATCACCGTTTCGCATCGGTAAAGCACCCTCAGACAAACGGACAGGTAGAATCGGCAAACAAGATAGTGTTAGATGGCCTAAAGAAACGACTCCACGCCACCAAGGGAAGTTGGGTAGATGAGCTGGAAAATGTTCTATGGGCAGTGCGGACAACACCAAAGATATCCACAGGAGAAACGCCATTTGGTCTAGTGTACGGAACCGAGGCGGTGGCACCAGCAGAAATAGCTGTACAATCACTGAGAACCAAGTACTTTGAGGAGCATGAGAACAACAAGGCGAGACTTTTAGATTTAGACATGGTGGAGGACAAAAGGTGGAATTCAGAAGAAGCACAGACACGAATGCGCCTTGTCTCAGCAAGATACTACAACCGCCAAGTCAAGGAGAGACAATTCCACGTAGGAGAACTAGTACTAAGAAGGAATGAGTTCTCACACTTAGACCAAGTCAGAAAATTATCTCCAAAGTGGGAAGGACCATACAAGATAGCGTCAGTTCCCTACGTAAACGCGTACCGCCTCGAAGATGGGGAGGGGTATATCTCCACAAACACCTTCAGTGGAGAGCACCTAAAGAAGTACTACGTATAAGAAGAAAGCACAAGCAAAAGACCATATCCTTAGTTTCATATTACACATTTTACGCGTTTTAGCTTTACAAGCTTTTCAAAAAATAACTCTTGAGAAGGAGAACTCACGAAGTTACTCCAACTCTACAACTATCTTCAATTTCCTACAAAGGATGTCTTGGTGCACCAAGGCATCCCGAGTGTACAAAAACATGAATGCTCCTAAGAGAGTAGTAGTTATTCAAAAACATTTACCAGTGAATGTGATGTTACAATCACCAAGTTATCCTTACACAGATATGACTTCAAGTCAACAACCTTCGACGCCCCCAAGAGCGTATCTTGAGAGTAGTCTTCGTACTACGACATTCGACGCCCCCAAGAGCGTATCTTGAGAGTAGTGTTCATACTACGACCTTCGACGCCCCCAAGAGCGTATCTTGAGAGTAGTTATTATACTACGACCTTCGACGCACCAAGAGCGTATCTTGAGAGTGGTTTCCAAAAACTACGAACTTCGACGCCCCCAAGAGCGTATCTTGAGAGTAGTGTTCATACTACAACCTTCGACGCCCCCAAGAGCGTATCTTGAGAGTAGTTATTACACTACGACCTCGACGCACCAAGAGCGTATCTTGAGAGTGGTTTCCAAAAACTACGAATTCGACGCCCCCAGGAGCGTATCTTGAGGTAGATTTGCAACCTACCAGATTCGACGCCCCCAAGAGCGTATCTTGAGGTAGAAAAAACACTACCAGTTCGACGCCCCCAAGAGCGTATCTTGAGGTAGATTTCAAACTACCAGTTCGACGCCCACCAAGAGCGTATCTTTGGTCTAACCTGAGCCCTCCGGGAGCCTATCCTGCGAAACGTTAAGTGCCGTCCGAGAGCCTGTCTCGTGAACAGTTTGACACCCGTCAAGAAGGTATCGGTGGACTAACCTGAGCCCTCCGGGAGCCTATCCTGCGAAACGTTAAGTGCCGTCCGAGAGCCTGTCTCGTGAACAGTTTGACACCCGTCAAGAAGGTATCGGTGGACTAACCTGTGCCCTCCGGGAGCCTATCCTGTGAAACGTTAAGCGCCGTCCGAGAGCCTGTCTCGTGAAAAGATTTCGACGCCCACCAAGAGCGTATCTTTGGTCTAACAGTACAACGTATACCGTGTAAGGGGTATCAGAAGAGATAATCACACCATGTTTGAAAGGATACCATGTTTGAAAGGACACCATGCTCAGAAGGATACCATGCTCGGAAGGGTAACATGAGAAAGAAATTTCTAAGTAAAGTAATATGAAGAACAAGTAATGTTTTTTCTTTATGAAATAGCAGGTAAGGCAAGAAGGAAAGCACGAAAGAAGGATAAGTAAAGGAAACACACCAATGAAAGGGTCCATACCCAAAGAGCCATACACAAGGCATAGGGGGACATCATGAGAAGAGATATAAGCACACGGCCATATATACAACGAATATAAACAAGTGTATCAGACAAAGATGGCAACACTAAGAAAGGTGGAGTTTTAAACTCTAAAGACAACCACAACTCACAAGCACATGAGACTACCACAATAGGTAGGGATACTATTCCTTTACCTTCGCAATATGCTTAAGTGCAAAGTCTGACAAATCACCAAGACGAGAGAAAGGAAAGTCGGGAGCAATCATGTGAATCCGTTCAAGAATCTCCTTAAAGGAAATACGTTTAGCCACAGAGCAGCGAACGTCCATAGCAGCCTGATAAGCGGAAGAGGCCTTATACTCAGCAATGGCACACTCTTTCGCCTCCATACGAAACATTTCCTCCAGAGAGACTAACTCAGCAGCACGAAGTGTCTCATCACGATAAGACCTTTGTTTCAACGCCTCAACCTCTTCATTGAGAAGAGCAATGCGACCTTCCAAGTCTCGGCACCGCAAATCAGTAATACGACTATGCTCCAAATAGCTAATAAGACGGGAATTAAGGGAGACACAAATGTCCTCGTACACCTTCCTCTCCTCAGCAAGATGAATAGCAAGGGTGGATAAATTAACAAGGTCGGCCATACCCTGCAACCAAAACAAAAGATGAGACGGATAACGCATGGAGAAGAAGTATGCCAAAGGATAAAACGGTTAATAACATTACAGGAGCATAACGAGCCAACACATCACGAGCCAACTCATAAGTTGCATCCGACCCTTTGGAGAGGGACACACGATCAACAGGAGGAACAGCAGACTGCAGAACACGAACTCCAACCTCAGGAGTTTGCAAAGAAGATTGATTGTCAAAACGAGACCCACGCCCATAATAAGGCGCCCACTCAGACCCAACAATTCCATCAACAGGCGGACGAGACAGCTCCTTCCGACTCAGACGCGGAAGACGAAGTCTACCTATAACAAAGCACAGAGTAAATACCAATATACACTAAGGAAACTCAGCTGCTCAAGAACTCACCAAACAGAGAGGGAGGAAATGACGGCTCCCGGACCTTCGATTGGGGGGCATCAATATAGAAAGAAGATAACACGCCAACGTCACTACCCTTACCTTCAGTTAGAGAACACCTCCCCGCACCATAGAAAACCGATCTTTTTGCAATCGAAGATCCGGTCCCGGAAGTAACCACTCCCATACGTACTGGCCTCTTACTCCTCATCAGTCACCAGAAAGTTCTGCTAACCGGAAAAAACACAGGCTCAATCCGAGAAAAACAGAAAACAAACAATGGACAAGGGACACGAACTCATTTCCATAAAATGATAGATACAAAGTCAAAAGACAAGAATAGAAAGACGGCAGGAAAAACCCCACCAGCCAATAGGCAAAGGCAGGGGGCAGGGGGAGATAGTCATAACCCCCAGCATGGAGAGACCCCTCAGCCCAACAGGCAGAGGCAGGGGGCAGGGGGAGATAGTCATAATCCCCAGCATGGAAAGACCCCTCAGCCCGACAGGCAGAGGCAGGGGGCAGGGGGAGATAGTCATAACCCCCAGCATGGAGAGACCCCTCAGCCCAACAGGCAGAGGCAGGGGGCAGGGGGAGATAGTCATAACCCCCAGCATAAGGAGACCCCATCAGCCAACAGGCAGAGGCAGGAGGCAGGGGGAGATAGTCATAACCCCCAGCATGGAAGAGACCCCTCAGCCCAACAGACAGAGGCAAGAGGGCAAACAAAGATAGCCATAATCCCGATGTAAAAAACCCCACACGCCAGTAAACGGAAGTACGAAAGCAAGAAGATGGAGGAAAGACAAATCAAACAGAACTATATTATCATGAAGACACGTAAGTCGAAACGAGGCAAGTAAAGAAACAACTGAAAGAAAAACAGGATCGAATTCCACAAGAACAATGCTTACACAAGAAGGAAAACACATACCTCAATGCGACTCGTGCCTCGAGAAGTAAGCCCAACCAGAAACCCCACCGTCGAAAAGAAAAGAAAAGGACAACGAGAATGAGGTAATCACTCCCCCTTTTATAACACAAAGGTTTAGGGTTTTTCCAAAATCGCCAAATCAACACCGTTGAATTTAAAGAGGAAAATTTCAAGGGACAAGATTCAAAAACTAGTTCCTATTAACCACGGTTAAATCCACACTCACCCTAGTTAACATCCCCTAAGGTTTATTTTCTAGTATTTCATACTTAGGAAAATTTTTGGCTAAAATTAATTTTTCCGCACTTAGATGGAATCCCGGCACGAATTTGAAGCGTAAGTTTTTTAGTTGCATTCGTATCACATCCCTGTGCAAGTTTGTATTTTTTGAGTATACACCTGTAGCAGAGATAAGTTTATTACTCCCGCCCCAGACGGACGTATGCCTAGGCACACGTCCGTGCTACTCTGACGTTTACAATTCCTCTATCTCATTAGACAGGGGGCAGAGTCAGAGGCACGCATCCATGGGTAAGCAGGCATTCAGACTAAGAAGGTAAAATCCCGGTTTCAAATTGCGCGTGTCATACCATCCTAAAATAGAGTCAATCAAGGGTTAGGCCATTGGTTGACTCGGGGGCATGTGATGGATATACGCCCAATTTGAACCCGTTGACTTCCGAACCGTTGTATTTTTATCGTCCCATTTATGATTGCAAATCGAAACTTCAACCCGGACACTTCGCGAGAACATCAACAGCTCGGACGGGGCCGAAGCGCCCGTCCGACGGAGGCGAACTCACCTAGGTGAGGTTGGGTGGCCACACCCGACCTCCCCTAGGGGAGATCGGGTCAGCCGACCCGATCTCCCCTAGGGGAGATCGGGTTGGCCAACCCGATCTCTCCTAGGAGAGATCGGGTCAGCCAACCCGATCTCTCCTAGGAGAGATCGGGTTGGCCAACCCGATCTCTCCTAGGAGAGATCGGGTCGGCCAACCCGATCCCTCCTAGGAGGGATGGGGTTGGCCAACCCCACCCTCCCTAGGAGGGGTTGGGTGCCCTCACCCAACCCCTACCCTCGGGGGTCGGATTCCTCCCCCCCCAAGGGTCCCGACACCACTCTCAGACGCCCATGCTCGGTCCGCTCCGCCTACCTCCTCCGAATCCTAAGGTCTTAATTATATACTTAAAGGTTAATTAATTGTGTTTAGAGGTTAACGATGTCATTAAGCCACCTTAATGACATCGTTGCCTATAAATACCCCACATTCACAACTCATTTGGACATCTTGGCTATTTGGACAATTTAGCTCTGACATCTCTCTAGCTTTATCTCTCTAGAAGTATAGTTCTGACTTAGGCATCGGAGAGGGTTCACCAGGCACCACCCCCCCTCCTCCGTGTCTGGTATTGCCCCTTTTGCAGGGCAAAGGGAGAGAAGAAGAGAAGGAACCAAGGGAAGAAGGAACGGAAGAAGGACATAGGAAAAGACAAGGCGACTTGAGAAGACCGGATCACACACACCCCCCTATAAGGAGTGGGATTAAAGCCGACACCCCGTTGACTGAGATCCCATAACTTAACAATTACAATCGAAAAGGGACATAAGACCCATAGGGCCACCCTTCCACTCGAAAAGGGGAAAAACAAAAAAGACAACTACGAAATATGACAAGGCGATCAACAACCCTTACATATGGGAAGAGGAAGATCTATAAGGACAACCTTTACAACCGAAAAGGTGCATAAGACCAATAGGGCCACCCTTTCAAAGAAAAAGGGATATAAGACCCACAGGGCCACCCTTCCAACATGATATGAGATATAAGTCCCCCAATCAAAGGGCAACACATCAAAAAAGTTATTGAATGTAAGTACTCCAACAGGTGACTATCATGTCTATATATATCAAAGTTGGATACCATCCCCCTATACATCAACAATGGCTATCATGTCCATATATCAAAGGAGGATACCATCTCCCTATACATCAACAAGGGTTATCATGTCCATATATCAAAGAGTTGTGCCCTGGCAATGCTTCTCAGTACGGGTGCCAAAATCCATGGATACTAGGAAATCCTAGACTCTAATAGCTTGACCTTTTATCGACGTCAATGGCCTCGCCCCTCGCAACTCCAACGGCCTCACCCTCGGCTAAACCGGATATCCTACCCTCTTCGAGAGCAGGCCGAAAGGCGTTCTTCATCCTCACATGTACCATCAAATCATCAGCTGGAGGGCCAACCACCGGCAAAGGAAGGAGGAGAAAGCCGAGAATTCCATCTTCGAAAGAATGTCATCTTCAACACCGTCGTTCTCCTGAAACAGGGAAGACCGATATTGAAGCCAACCTACAGGGCAAAACAATAAAATCACAAGAATTAAAAACTCGAAGACTCACATATCGAAGTAGGGATGGGGCGCCGTCTGAATCCCCGTAGCACATACCTCCTCCTTTGTGAAATGATGCATGGACTCAAAAGAAGCCGTCGTATTCCCAATATATATCAATTTCAAGGCTTTCTTGTTGGAAATGAAGAGTTGGGACAACGCGGGACGCGCTTCCTTCACGATATGGGAGTCCAAAGACCAAGGAACATCACGACCCTCAAGGAAAAAGTAACATTTATCCCAATGACCAATACCATTTTCAAAGGCAAAGACGAACCAACGTTTTCTATTCCATTTAACATCACCCAATCCAGAGAACCCCTTATGAAACAACAAGGGGTACTGGATCGCTAAGGAACAAAATCCTGACTCACCACCGTGCTGGATACAATAGAAGCATCAGAAGAGAATAAGGGATTAAGCCCAGAGTTGGTAGTGGCACAACACTCTAACCCCGACCCAAGCACGGATAGCAGAGAAGGCAAGATCAAGAGGGGAAATTAGGTAATACTTGCAAAGCTCTCGAAGTTCGGCAGTATAAGGGAAGCGAAGCCCCGCCCTAATCTGGTAAATATATACCACCGCCATCCCATCCAGAGGTGGGTAACAGAGCTTCCACTATAGCGATGCGGCATGACGAAGGGACCTCAAATAAGAACACGGGTTCACGAAGAAAAACCATCTCATCCTCAAGGATGGGCTGCAACTCAACCTCTGAATCATAATGAGAATCAGACATCGTAGTCCGGGCTCAAGTCGAGATGCGGAAATCACTTTCCCATAAAAAACACCTTGGGCGGACAACAGATTATGGGAGCATTAGAAGCGGCCACCACAGGGAACCTTAGAAGAAGAAGGCGTAATCATGGTAGGAAGAGAGCGATGTGACAACCTTTAGCTCCTAAAGCACGCCTGACAATAGAAAAATGACGGTCCGTAAAAAATTACCAATCCCATCTCAAGACATTATACAATATCCATCAAGACCGGCCCACTCAAGAGTGTGCCCCAAAGTGCATAAAGATCAAATACCTACTCGTCAAAGGGACGATACTACTTGTCAAAGGGAGGACTAAAATGAAAAAAAGCATGAAAAAAGTCCTTAAAGGGGGGAATAAGCAAAAACACCTCAACACTACCTAAGGGAGTGAAAAGAGGAACAAAACATCCTCTATAGGGGTATGCATCAACTACACAAGCATGGGATGGCCTATGAAAAACATTGAGACACCCCAAAAAACAAGCTGCTACCAAGTCCCAAAGGGGGCAACACACATATCAGATACTCACCTCAAAGACAATATTTCACTACTCATATAAAATCACCATGAAAACCCCTCTCTATTTTACAAAGTCCAACAACCACAAGGTCGGAGGACGAAGAAATAAAGTAAGGAAAGAGCATCCACCAAGCTTTTAAACAACTATCAATAGGCTAATCGGACGCCTATCCGACCATAATAGAGTCAAGAAAAGGTTAAGGCCATTGCTTAACTTGGGGGGGGGGGGGGAAAGCGGGATACACGTCCAATTAAGTAACGGACACCCCCCATCCCACCCCACAAGCAAGTAAGGAAACTTCAAGGAATAACAAACAAACACAAGGAGACCGTCAGTAGTAGAAAACCAGGGGGACAAAGCATATAGCAAAAAGTACCCCGGGAAGAGGAGCAATAACACATCAGGTACTGTTAACCCTGCCACGACACACTATGCTAATTCATCAATGCCAACCTACCTAGGAGAACGTCCCAAAGTGCACAAAGATCAAATGCTTACTACGGGGGCAAGGACACGTGCATGGATGATACTACCTGCTAAAGGAAGGACTATGGTGGATAAACAAGCATCACAAGCACACCTACATCGAGCTATGTATCCACCAGTGGCATGGAAGGAAAAATCTTATATATGAATTGCCGAGCGTAGTCAATACAAGGATTATCCCCCCTTGTATATACCGGCGTGTCCACTACAGGGGCACTCACACAGTCATCAACCACCAAGAATAACCAGCACAAGGGGAAACTCCTACAAATAAAGATATGAAAACACTCACTACGGGAGTAGCGATACATGCATGGGCTGCCAAGCGTAGTCACCCAAAGGGTAAACCCCCCGCGTCCGAAACGCCAAACACACCCACTGTACGGGGCAGCTATATATATACAATCTCATAAATGCAAGTTTCGCAAATAGCGCAAGGGCTAACCCCCAAGCGTATCAAGCATGCCTACTACGGGGGCAACCATATGCGTACAACTCTATATGCACAAGTCACAGAGCATGAGTAACACAAGGACCAAACCCCCTCTTACGGAGGAGCAAGGTGTGCACACTGCGGAGGTAGCCTCTGCACTAAGCCACGAAGGCAAAATCAGCATTCGGGAAGCCCCGAGAACAAATCACAATAAAATATACAAGGGAAGAGGTCCCTTAACCTACAAGAAGGGAGTAACGCTCCAACATATATGAAGGGAACAACCTTCTACATACATTTATAAAAACTCTTTCATACGAAGGGTAAGAGGAGGAATTTTAACCACTCTCACCTCCATCTATATAGAGTGAATTGCAAGGATAAGGTTAAAGGACCATGCCCACACTCCGACAAACAGGGAGAAAAATACCACACCCACTGAAGGTCATACTCACAAACGGAGCGCAACACCGTCATAAGGCTAAGTGAAATGGGAGTAAGGCCCATAATTCATACTTATAATCATTTACGTCATCAATATACGTACTTGGACTAACATCCATATTTACGTCGACTAACACTCACATCTTATATGAACATCATTCCAACAGGGGATGACCTATAGACTCTCTTATGTATAGTTGTGCCAAGCGCTTCTACAAGGAACTCCAATGAAACAGAGACTCAAAAGGACACAGTCCTAAGGATAAGTAAAACGAGACCAAGGCTTGTAATTCTTACTACAATCGGCGAGTGAAGTCCCGACATTTCTTCGTCGGGGAGCTGGTTTGGCGTCGCAACGAGTTCACCCTTTTGGATCGAATCAACAAGATGTCAACAAAATGGGAAGGACCTTATAAGGTCGTGGGGATGCCAGCTCCAAATGCATACAAGTTGGAAGACCTCGATGGCAGAACGTTGAAGCATTCTTTTAGTGGCGAACACTTGAAGAAACACCATGCTTGAAGAAAGCCGCCTTAAGTGGTGCCCGATAAAGTCGCCTTGAGTGGTGCCCGAGAAAAGTCGCCTTCAGTGGTGCACGAGAAAAGTCGCCTTCAGTGGTGCACGAGAAAAATCGCCTTCAGTGGTGCACGAGAAAAGTCGCCTTGAGTGGTGCACAATCCTTAGATTTATTCTAAGTATCAAAAAGTCGCCTTGAGTGGTGCACGATACTAAGTCGCCTTGAGTGGTGCACGATCTTTAGGTTTATCCTAAGTAATAATTAAGCCGTCTTAAGTGATGCACGGAACTAAGTCGCCTTGAGTGGTGCACGATATTAAGTCGCCTTGAGTGGTGCACAATCCTTAGATTTATTCTAAGTATCAAAAAGTCGCCTTGAGTGGTGCACGATACTAAGTCGCCTAGAGTGGTGCACGATCTTTAGGTTTATCCTAAGTAATAATTAAGCCGTCTTAAGTGATGCACGGAACTAAGTCGCCTTGAGTGGTGCACGATATTAAGTCGCCTTGAGTGGTGCACAATCCTTAGATTTATTCTAAGTATCAAAAAGTCGCCTTGAGTGGTGCACAAGAAAAGTCGCCTTGAGTGGTGCACGACACAAAGTCGCCTTAAGTGGTGCACGATACTAAGTCGCCTTCAATGGTGCACGAGAAAAGTCGCCTTCAGTGGTGCACGATATTAAGTCGCCTTAGATGGCGCAAGTTGAAAAGTCGCCTTAAGTGGTGCACGATGTAAAGTCGCCTTCAGTGGTGCACGATATTAAGTCGCCTTAGATGGCGCAAGTTGAAAAGTCGCCTTAAGTGGTGCACGATGTAAAGTCGCCTTCAGTGGTGCACGATATTAAGTCGCCTTGAGTGGTGCACAATCCTTAGATTTATTCTAAGTATTAAAAAGTCGCCTTGAGTGGTGCACGATACTAAGTCACCTTTAGTGGTGCACGATCTTTAGGTTTATCCTAAGTAATAATTAAGCCGTCTTAAGTGATGCACGGAACTAAGTCGCCTTGAGTGGTGCACGATATTAAGTCGCCTTGAGTGGTGCACAATCCTTAGATTTATTCTAAGTATCAAAAAGTCGCCTTGAGTGGTTCACGATACTAAGTCGCCTTGAGTGGTGCACAAGAAAAGTCGCCTTGAGTGGTGCACGACACAAAGTCGCCTTAAGTGGTGCACGATACTAAGTCGCCTTCAGTGGTGCACGAGAAAAGTCGCCTTCAGTGGTGCACGATATTAAGTCGCCTTAGATGGCGCAAGTTGAAAAGTCGCCTTAAGTGGTGCACGATGTAAAGTCGCCTTCAGTGGTGCACGATATTAAGTCGCCTTAGATGGCGCAAGTTGAAAAGTCGCCTTAAGTGGTGCACGATGTAAAGTCGCCTTCAGTGGTGCACGATATTAAGTCGCCTTAGATGGCGCAAGTTGAAAAGTCGCCTTAAGTGTTGCGCGATGTAAAGTCGCCTTCAGTGGTCCACGATATTAAGTCGCCTTAGATGGCGCAAGTTGAAAAGTCGCCTTAAGTGGTGCACGATGTAAAGTCGCCTTCAGTGGTGCACGATATTAAGTCGCCTTAGATGGCGCAAGTTGAAAAGTCGCCTTAAGTGGTGCACGATGTAAAGTCGCCTTCAGTTGTGCACGATATTAAATCGCCTTAAGTGGTGCACGAGATCAAGTCATCTTAAGTGATGCACGAGATTAAGCCGCCCTAAGTGGTGCACGATGTAAAGTCGCCTTCAGTGGTGCACGATATTAAATCGCCTTAAGTGGTGCACGAGATCAAGTCGTCTTAAGTGATGCACGAGATTAAGCCGCCTTAGGTGGTGCACGATGGTAAGTCCTCTTAAGTGATGCGTGACTTTTGGATTTATTCTAAATATTGGAAAGTCGCCTTAAGCGGTGCATGATGGTAAGTCGCCTTAAGTGGTGCAAGTTAATAAATCGTCTTAAGTGATGTATGAGAATATCTTAAGTGTCGAGGTTTCGACTTAAGAACGTATAGTAAAGCCACTTGGAGAAGTGCAATGAAAAAATCGGAACTAAGAAAGTCTGATATTAATGGAGCTCAAAGGCCCGACGATTACAAAAGAAGGAGAATACAAGGATTCTAGCGATAAGCAGTTAGGCCTAATCCTTGTTGGCGGCATCAACGGGAACAGGGTCCACAAGGTCTGTGGCAGAAGGCCCCGCAGGGTCAGCCGCTGGAAGATTAACTATCGAGGTCATGAGATCGAGGAGTTTTCGATGAAGAAGTAGCTCCTCTTCACTCTGAACTTGTGGTATGCATTTCCTGCCTTGAGCATCGGCTTCTCCGGTGGAGACGATGCATCCTTCCCGGAGAGCTGCATCATAAGCAGTGCTGAAAATTTCGTTCAGAGCATAGACGAAGTTGAAGGGCTTCCTTCCCTCGGAACCAGATTCACTGTCTGAAGTCAGCCATGGAAGGGGACATCAGGTTTTTCCGGGAAATTACAAATAAGCTAAGCAAAGATGAAGGCGAACAATAAAGAAGAAACCCTTACCTGACATGATAATTGGAGGCTGGAAGAATGAACTTGACATTGCCGGAAAGATGACCGGAGGAACACTAAAGGTCTCAGGAGTTGTAGAGAGCTTTTGAAAATTCGTAGATGGTAAAAGGAAACTATACCCTGGGTGAGGGTTTTATAGGCAAAGAGGACAGTCGAAGGGGCGCTTTAATCTGAACCGTCGAAGTTGAAGCGTTCTAATCTGGACCGTTGAGATGAAACGTGCGGGATGGTAGCAGGTGCAATGATGAAATAGCCTGAAAAGCACTTTTCAGAAAAGCAGACACAGAGAATCAGGCACGGGTACTGATGACGTCACTTCATTATCTACTGCATTTAATGCACTGGAGAACCGAGGAGACCCCTAGGATTTAACAGTTATCTACAAAACATTGAGGAAACGTGAAGGAGAAGACTGATAATTGAGTAACTGAACCAAGGGGAAGATCCCCGATTCCAGCATCGGAAGATCGGGAGTTGGAAGTCACGACGAACTAAAAGTCCCTCATGTCTTGGGGGCAAATGATGGGTTCGATTACAGCCGTCAGGCCCTTTAACGGGGAGGAAACGGCAAACAGGCCCACCAGGCCCAAAGTGAAGGTCAAGATGACCTAGGAGAAGGGTCCCGACGAAGGGAGTCCCGATGAGGCAAGGTCCCGACAGCTGAGCTAGAAGCTCCCGATGAGAAGCCTTTAAGTAGGCCCCGATGATGAATCCCTGAGAATGATTGGCCCTGTCACGATGACGAGGGGCCCCGAGCGGTGACACAACGAGACAACTCTGGAGTCCCCGACGGGAGTCGGGACTCGTTACCAGAGGATAAGGCCAGGATACGCGGGGTGTGGCCGAGATACGCGGAACGTGGTTAAGATACACGGAGCGTGGCCGAGATACGCGGGGCATGGCTGAGATACACGAGATCACGTCCGAGATATGCGGGATACGGGCTAACCACCCCCAACGGTTCGCCAGGTACCTGAGGCATCTCTTTGCCTATAAAAGGGCAGGAGATCACCTCAGAAGACTGACGTTGAATTCAATACACTTTGAGATTACTGCTTGCCAGTCATACGTGATACTCATTTAAGCATCGGAGAGGGATTCTGGGTCACCGCCCGGTCTATCCCCTCTTGCAGGATTGCGAGGAGCAAAGGAGCTAGGATTGCCGCCAAAGTCCGTACCGGAGTTCCACAGTGATCCAACACCCAGGTAAATAACGAATTAAACACCTAAGAAATTAATTGGTTTTCTAAAAAAAAAAATTTAGTTCAGGGGTTCTATTACGAGTTAAAAAAAAAATTCTAATCACGCCATTTCGATGGCAGGCGGGGCGGCGCGACTCCAGCGGTGATGGGCGGCGACAGGCGAGGTGGCTGGAGCTCCGGCGAATGGATGCACCAACAATGAAGAACGTGAGAGATTGAAATAATGCACGTATTTCGAAAAAAATAGTATTTTATTGCTGTCTTGATTTCTGTATGTTTTACATTGATATTAGGTACCCTTTTATAGCTAAATTAGGTCTCATTATTAGGAAAACATATTTACCTAAATATACACAATAATTATTCTGAAAATGACATTTTATTGCTGTCTTGATTTATGTATGTTTTACATTGGTATTAGGTACCCTTTTATAGCTAAATTAGGTCTCAATATTAGGAAAACATATTTACCTAAATATACACATTAATTATTCAGAAAATGACATATATATTTATGAATATTGCCATAAATATATAATATATATTTCCTGAAAATTACATGATATTTAATACATATATATTATCCTAATTTTAGCTAAACCTATTTTTAGCAACCCTATGACCTTCTATGTCCAGATACTTCCTTTTTTAATACATATAACATTTTTAACGTGTTATATACGTGTCGCGCGTACCAAAATTATGTGTTTACAACTTGCCCCTCTTTGGACGGACTCCTGTAGAATGCATTCGCGGGGGTTTGTCAAAAGACGAGTAAACACTAATTTTGGCTAAGAAGTATATTTTCTTACGGGTCTTCAAGTCTTCAAGGTGGCCTTTGGCTTTACTGACGGACAGCGTTAAAGAAAAACCTCAAATGGTAGTGCGAAACGTAGAGCCTCCAGCGGCGGTGCGATAAGGAAGAGCCTCCAGTGGCGGTGCAGTAAAGAAAAGCCTCCAGTGGCGCACGGTAATGAAAAGCCTCCAGTGGCGTGCGGTAATGAAAAGCCTCCGGTGCGGTGCGGTAAAAAAAAACCCAATCGATGATGCCTCCAGTGGCAAGCTATAAGGAAAAGCCTCCAGTGGCGTGCAATAAAGTAAAATCTTGATAGATGATGCCTCAAGTGGCGAGCGAAAACGAAAACCCCCAGTGGCATTTGTCGAAGAAGAGCCTTTAGAGGTGTCCGTTGGAAAAGTGCCTCTAGTGTCGTATGTCGGAGAAGAGCCTCGAGCGGCATCCGTTGGAGAAGAGCCTATAGTGGCGTAAGTCGGAGAAGAACCTCTAGTGGTTTGACGATTTGAATGTCTCTCCCTAATTTTTGCCAAAGCTGTACATGACATGACAACTTAGCGGGATCTTTTTTTTCTCATATTCTTTCTTTTTGCCATGATTGCACTTTATGAATTTTGCAATCATGCCCTTCATTTCCTGATTTTGCCTAGGCCGCCCTTTCGGGTTTTCAACTTAGCGGAAGCATTCTTTATTTGGTAGCCAATTAATGGGTGGTTGTTGTTGGATCACGGCTGGAACTCCGGCACGGTCTTGACGGCGATCCGAACTCCTTCGCTCCACGTAATCCTGCAAGAGGGGATAGACCGGGCAGTGACCCAGAATCCCTCTCCGATGCTCAAATGAGTGTCTCGAATAAACTGGCAAGCAAGAGTCTCAAAAGTGTGTATATCAAAACGTATGTGATCTGAGGTAACTGCTGCCCTTTTATAGGCAAAGAGCTACCTCAGTTACCTGGTGAACCGCTGGGGCGGTTAGCTCACGTTCCGCGTATCTCGGCCATGATCTCGCCTATCTCGGCTACGCTCCGCGTATCTCGGCCTCAACCTGTGATAGGAAGTCCCGACCAGTATCGGGGACTCCAGAGTTATCTCATTGTGTCACCACTCGGGGCCCCTCGTCATCGTGACAGGGCCAATATTCTCAGGGATTCATCATCGGGGCCTACTTAAAGGCATCTCATCGGGAGCTCCTGGCTCGCCTATCAGGACCGACTATGTCGGAACCTTTCACCATCGGGACTCCCTCTGTCGAGACCCTTCACCTTGGTCATCTTGACCTCCTTTTAGGGCCCAGTGGGCTTATTCACCGTTTACTCACCGTTAAAGGGCCTAGCGGCCATAGCGAAACCCATCATTTTCCCCCAAGACACGAGGGACTTTCAGTTCGTCGTGTCTTTCAACTCCCGACCTCCCGACATCGAAGTCGGGGACCTTTCCCTCGATAAAGTCACTTGATACGGATCTTCTCTGTTGGATCACGGGCGAAGCTCCGTTACGTCCTTGACGGAAAGCTTGGACTCCTGGGCTCCGCGTAATCCTGCAAAAGGGGATGACCTGGGTGGTGACCTAGAATCCCTCTCCGATGCTTAAATGAGTATGGTGATCAATGGGTGGTAAGCAAAGTCTAAGTTCGTATTAGCATAGTTGATTTTCTGAGGTAACCTCCTCCTTTATATAGGAGGAGGGGTTACTCAGTTACCTGTTACTGCGCTTGGCAGTTTTACCCACGATTCCGTGTATCTCGCCACGATTCCGTATATCTCGGCTAGGATTCCGTATATCTCGCCCCACGCTCCGCGTATCTTACCCATACCTCCGCGTATCTCGGGCACGCCCTGCGTATCTCGGGGGAGATTATCTATATCTTAACCGTCTTCCCACTACTCTCATCTAGTAGGCGGGTTTCTCGGTCTTATCCTCTGATCACAAGTCTCGACTCCTGTCGGGGACTCCAGAGTTGTCTCATTCTAGATCACCACCCAGGACCTTCAGTCTCTACGGGACAGGTCCAGCCTCTGCGGGGCTTTATTATCGGGGCCTTTACTAAGGCATATCGGGGCCTACTCAGAGGCTTCTTATCGGGAGCATTCAACTCATTCATCGGGACCGCTAAAGTCGGGACCCTTCGTGCTGGGCCTCTTGGCCTTCCAGGCTTTTCACGAGGCCCACTGGACCTACCTCGCCGTCCATTGGCTGTTAACGGGGCTAACGATTACATCGGAACCCATCATTTGCCCCCAAGACATGGGGGACTTTTAGTTCGTCATGTCTTCCAGTTCAGATCTCTTGACCTCTCTTGTCAAAGGTTCTCGCTTTCATGCCTTCCGATACCACCGTCGGAGGCCTTTGTCTTCGCACCTCCCGATACCACCGTCGGGGATTTTCACATTCCTTGATGCCTCTTTGTCGAAGGCTTTTATTTCCACCCTCTGATACCACTGTCGGAGGTTTTTGCCTTGCATGTGATCGTTACATAACAGAGTCTCTTACTCATGATTGTCTTGGGCCCACCAGGCCCCATGGGCAGTTGCTTAATCCGAGGAGACTCCTCGGTTACTGTAGCATTAAATGCCTAGGGATAAAGAAGCGACGTCTAAACCAGCGTGACTGCTGTTTTTTGCAAAAGCAACCGTGACGTCATACACGTCCCTTCCGTGCCTATAATCTCGTCAATTAAGATCGTGTCGTTTCCTCTTCAACGGTGCAGATCAAGCCCATCCAGCTGTTTCCTCCGTACCGTCTCCATAATCTCAATGGTTGTGATCGAGTCGTTTCGTCTTCGACGGTCACGATTACATCCCTTCAATCATCCTTCTGCCTATAAAAGGTAAAACCCTGGTCTTATTTACTTCTTCTGCACTCTCTCGCTTTCAGCCATCTTTGCATTCGAAGCTTCCTCCTCAAGCTCCTCCTGGTATTCAAGTGATCCAAGGCCTTCAACCTTTCTGACCTTCCTTCTTCAACCACCGATCATGTCTGGTAAGAATTCCTTTCTACGTTTTCGTGATTTGCCTGCTGTTTTTTCTTCTTTTCTCAAATCCTTTTGCTTGCGACCGTTTTAGACGAAGCTAGTTCTGAGGCTAGGACTCCCTTCACCTTCGAGTTCGCTGTCAATGAGATCTCGGAGGCTACATATGAGGTTGCCCTTAGGGAGGGGTGTATCACCTCTGATTGGGAACCTCGTTTTCCATATGAGTCCCAAGCTGCTGTTAGAAGGAAGCACATTATTACGCCTCCTCGGGCAGGGGAGGTGTTCGTCTCCGCTGGACAAATAAGCGCGGGGATTCGGTTCCCCTTCTGCGGAAATATGGTGGAGATGTGCAATTTCTACAAAACGCATCCCTGTACCTTCTCTCCACACGCCATCCGCGTGTGGAACGCCTTCCAGCTCTTGTGTCACCGCCAGCAATGGACGTACAATCTTCTGCTGTTTCGCACTTTCTACGACATGAAGTGCAACAAAGCCGGTGTCTGCTCCTTCTCCCCCCGACTCCCCAAGTGGACAAAGGAGCAACTTTCACGTTTCGGCTGGGATAGCGAAACTTGGAAGTTCCACAAAGATCGGGTGCTGATTCGTGACTCTGGGTCCGACAACAGCGGATGGAAGAAGTACTACTTCTTCGTCCAGCACAGCTCTGTTCCATGGCCCCGATGGGAGGTCGTGGCGGACCCTGCCACCAAGCTCCAGGACTACACTGAGGATGACCTCAACACCCTCCAGATGGTTCAACTCTACCGCTGGGGAGAAAACTTCATACCCCTTGATGCTAACAGGCTCCAGGAGAAGAACCTGATAACTATCGGAGTCCGACTCCTTGACTCTGTTTCCAAAGATTTAGTCATCTGGGTAATATTTCTAACTATTTTATTTTTACCTTTGCAGCCAAGAAGGCTTCTCTGTTGACTCATCTCATTCTGAAGCAGGGCGAGACTGATGCCGTCCAGAGTGGCTCCCGGCGGAAGCGCAAGCAGGTGAAGAAGGGTGCTTCCTCCTCCACTCCATTATCTGCTACTCCTCCTACCGACGAGCAAGTCGGGGCCAAGAAGGCCAGGCGGGAGGAGATAGATCGGGCCTTCGGGGCCACCACCATTGAGGAAGGTAAGCGTGTTCGTCGTGCAATTAATCAATATAAAAAATTAGTCCCCAAGGAGTTTATCCCCGCTGATCGGAAAGCACGTGTCCAAGAGATCAAGTACATCCTTCGAGGAGAAATTCCCCACGTCCTTGAGGCGGGATACTACAACGTCCTTGGGAAGAATAGACATTTCGATCGTCAAATCATCTGGTGCCCTGAAGGTACTCTTCCTAACTTTATCCGTCCCGCCACCGCAGGTCCCTTGGAGACTCCTGCCCCAACGGAGGCTATTGTTCCGGTGGAAACTGCAACTCCGCAAGAACAGATGCTGGAGGACACCCCGGCGGGAGCTCAGTTCCGCCAGGTGACCGATTTGGAAGCTTCTCCTTCTGTCGAGGAGCGTGAAGAGGGGGGGCCTGCTTCCCCGCGGCAGGTCGGGGTCCAGGAGCGTGAGGCCCGCTGTTAGGGACTGTTAGGTTATAAAGTCTAGGTCAACGGGTCGTCAATCTAGAATTTATCTCCCACTAATGAAATGTCGGGTTCAGTGCTCCTAGGACTAGTCGTTCTGATCCGTGCCCTTATACTCCCTTGGGGTAGTCATTCTGATCCCTGCCCTTATACTCTCTTGGGGTAGTCGTTCTGATATGTGTCCTTCTCTTCTCTCCTTCTGACCTCCTTTCCTTCTCTCCTTCTGACCTCCTGAGGCTTGTACTTCTTACCCCTGGGGCTTGTCCTACTGCTCTATGCTCTTCCGCTTCCTTGGTTCTCTTCTCCTTGCCACCCTGCAAGAGGGGCAATACCAGGCACAGAGGGGGGGGGGGTGGTGCCTGATGAACCCTCTCCGATGCCTAAGTCAGTACGGTTTTAGAGAGATAAAGCTAGAGAGATGTCAGAGCAAAATTGTGCAACTTGCCAAGATGTTCGAATGAATAGTGGAGGTGGGGTATTTATAGGCAACGGTGTCATTAAGGTGGCTTAATGACATCGTTAACCTTTAAACACAATTAATTAACCTTTAAGCGCATAATTAAGACCTTAGGATACGGAGAAGGTAGGCGACGTGAACCGAGTGTGGGTGTCCGAAAATGGCGCAGGGACCCTTGGGGGAGGAGAAATCCGACCCCCAAGGGTAGGGGTTGGGTGAGGGCACCCAACCCCTCCTAGGGAGGATGGGGTTGGCCAACCCCATCCCTCCTAGGAGAGATCGGGTTGGCCGACCCGATCCCTCCTAGGAGAGATCGGGTTGGCCGACCCGATCCCTCCTAGGAGAGATCGGGTTGGTCCACCCGATCTCCCCTAGGAGAGATCGGGTTGGCTGACCCGATCTCTCCTAGGGGAGGTCGGGTGTGGCCACCCAACCTCACCTAGGTGAGTTTGCCTCGGCCGGACGAGCGCTCCGGCCTCGTCCGAGCCGTTGATGTGTTCGCGAAGTGTTTGGGTTGAAGTTTCGATTTACAATCGGTAATGGGACGATAAAAATACAACGGTTTGGAAGTCAACGGGTTCAAATTGGGCGTATATCCATCACATGCCCCCGAGTCAACCAATGGCCTAACCCTTGATTGACTCTATTTCAGGATGGTATGATACGCGCAATTTGGAACCGGGGTTTCTACCTTTCATCTGAGTGCCAGCTTACCCATGGATGCGTGTCTTCGACTCTGCCCCCTGTCTTATGAGATAGAGGAGTTGTAAACGTTAGAATAGCACGGACGTATGCCTAAGCATGCGTCCGTCTGAGGCGGGAGCAATAAATCTATCTTTGCTACAGGCGTATACTCAAAAAATACATGCTTGCATAGGAATGTAATACTGATACATCTAAGTGATTCATGCTTCAATTTCATGCCGTGATTTGCCTAAGTGGAGAAAAATTTAATTTTGGCCCAAATTTTTTCTAAGTATGGGATACTAGAAAATATGCCTATAGGATGTTAACTAGGAGTGAACATGGACATATCATGAACATGAGGATGTGTACTAGCATACATGCAAGTAGGAACATAAGGATGGGAGTGAGTAGAGACATGCTGCGATTGTAGTCATGAATGTATGCATGAATATATGGTGGCCATGTGCATGGACGTCTAAATGTTTGAACACACGGGAATGTGTATGTGGGCATGCATATGAGTGCAAGCATGAACATGTATGTATGTATGGATGGGTTGTGAGTATAAGCATGAGTGATGACATTGATGTACCTGTAGATGTTAATCATGAATATGAGCATAAGTGCAAAGGTGAGAGCATAGACTTCTCCTTTACTTGAGGGTGGGAACTCTGCCACTCAATGGGACACAACGTTCCGCCTCCCTCGTACTAGCGTGAGCATTTTCCATTAATCTCGACCTTCGGCATGTGTAACATTTTTCCTTCATTCGTTGGAGCGTGTGTATAGCTCTTGACCTTTAACCGTTGGATCGGATGAGAGGGAAGAACCCTCTAGTTCTGCTTATCAGGCCAAGAAATTTTTTAAGTCAAGGGTGGCTTCCAGTATGTTCTTTTTCCCTTCTCTTTTCTTTGTGATAAACTTATGATTGTTCTCATGCTGCTTCCTTCTTGTTGTTAGAGCGTTCTTCTCTGGTTACCGAATGGTTCTTGTGGTGGGTGAGAGTTCAAGTCAATCTAAATCCGAGGCGCGGAAACCTGATTCTGAGGTCGGGCCCTCGGCTGCCAAGGAGAAGGAAACCGCGAGAGGCTCTCCTTCAAGTGCCCCCTTGCTGACTCTCTCCCATGATAAGGAGGTAGTGGTTGAAGAGGCGACCTCTTTGCTAGACAAAAGGAAACAACCTGTGGCTGGCGATGGGGTTATCATAGGTCTTGATGTCTCTTCTCTATCCCCTGCCCCCAGCCGAGGGGCCGAGTCTCAAGTTTATTTCGTCTTTATGTAGATTTGACGACTTTTGAAGGTGTTTTTGTCTTTCCTATGGGTTATGTTATTAACCCCTGCGTTGAAGATTTTTCTTTTGGTGATGGGTGTGATCATCACCTTTCATTGAGGTTCCTTTCTCTTGCCCTGGCTCTGATTAAGATAGCAAATTCTTGCTTTGGAGTTTGGTGGAGACTGCTTTAGCCTCTACTAGTATTGTAGTTGTGATCGTTGTGGGGATCGTTTTGTTATATGCCCTCAATAGTGCTTGTCGTGATTCTTTGCTTCATGGTTGATTTCGTGAGATATGGAGGTTGTCTTCATAATGAGGACGTCTCCTTCCTGGTATCACCCAGTGGGTTGAAATATAAGTGCCTACCTTTGATGAGCGTACGAAGGGTGTTGTTTTTCCTTTTTCTTGAACCTCCTCCTAAGGCTAAGCGTAGCCTTTTGATGTTCGTGGTCGGGATGGTGTCTTTACAATGCATGTCTTTGACAGATGTTTTATGATGTGCTGCCATGATAATCACTTCGGGGTATGTGGACATGATAGCCACTTCGTGATGTGTCGGAGTGATAGCCCTTCTGTATTGTGTGGACATGATAGTCACTTCAGGGTATGTGGACATGATAGCCACTTCAAGGTGTGTGGACATGATAGCCACCTCAAGGTATGTGGACATGATAGCCACTTCAAGGTGTGTGGACATGATAGCCACCTCGAGGTATGTGGACATGATAGCCACTTCAGTGTATGTGGACATGATAGCCACCTCAAGGTATGTGGACATGATAGCCACATCACGATGTATGGAGTTGTGCTTTAGTATTCCTTTCTTATTGGAGAGCCTTCATTGCTATATTTGCCTTTTGTGTAGGCTATGTTTGTTGGGTTAGGTTCCGATGTCTCGTCTTGTCGGATGTTGTATCCTTTATGCTCTTTAGATGTCTCCTTCATGAGTTGTGCTTGACGATGTTCAAGTCTGATACGAGCATAGGTCACGCGAGGGCGACATGCATGACAATAACATTTGTCGGAGGTTGATTTGTGTGACTTGTAAGGCAATTCTCTTCTTGATGGGTCGAGCTTATTTTGAGGGCCTTGAACTTTGGATTTCATGTCTTTGCTATCCTTCTTGGTGGTGTTGGGTTCCTTTGAGATACTTCTCTTGACTTGTGATATGGGTGGTAGGATAACTCGTTACTTTTCATGATAACCTCTTGTGCTTCTGTATATGATCCTTTGGTCATGGACTCTTCTCTTGGTGTGTTTCCTTTACTTGTCTTTCTTTCGTGCTTTCCTTCATGTCATACCTGCCATTTCATAAAGAAAAAACATTACTTGTTCTTCACATTACTTTACTTAGAAATTTCTTTCTCATGATATCCTTCTGAGCATGGTGTGATGATCTCTTCTGATACCCCTTACACGGTATACGTTGTACTGTTAGACCAAAGATACGCTCTTGGTGGGCGTCGAAAACTGTTCACGAGACAGGCTCTCGGATGGCACTTAACGTTTCACAGGATAGGCTCCCGGAGGGCTCAGGTTAGTCCAAAGATACGTTCCTGATTAGCGTCGAAATCTGTTCACGAGACAGGCTCTCGGAAGGCACTTAACGTTTCACAGGATAGGCTCCCGGAGGGCTCAGGTTAGACCAAAGATACGCTCCTGGTGGGCGTCGAACTGGTAGTTTGAAATCTACCTCAAGATACGCTCTTGGGGGCGTCGAACTGGTAGTGTTTTTTCTACCTCAAGATACGCTCTTGGGGGCGTTGAATCTGGTAGGTTGCAAATCTACCTCAAGATACGCTCCTGGGGGCGTCGAATTCGTAGTTTTTGGAAACCACTCTCAAGATTCGCTCTTGGTGCGTCGAAGTTCGTAGTGTAATAACTACTCTCAAGATACGCTCTTGGGGGCGTCGAAGGTCGTAGTATAAACACTACTCTCAAGATACGCTCCTGGGGGCGTCGAAGTTCGTAGTTTTTGGAAACCACTCTCAAGATACGCTCTTGGTGCGTCGAAGGTCGTAGTGTAATAACTACTCTCAAGATACGCTCTTGGGGGCGTCGAAGGTCGTAGTATGAACACTACTCTCAAGATACGCTCTTGGGGGCGTCGAAGGTCGTAGTATAAAAACTACTCTCAAGATACGCTCTTGGGGGCGTCGAATCTGTTCGCGGGAAAGGCTCCCGGAGGGCACAGGGTTCGTAGTTTTAGAGCTACTCTCAAGATACGCTCTTGGGGGCGTCGAATGTGTTCGCGGGATAGGCTCCTACCTTATCTTGTGTCCTTACTTATGTAGTGTGCGTCTTTGGTATGTTTTTCGAGTCTTTACTTGACTTTTCCTTCTATGATATTGCATGCTACCACGCTTTTCCTTCAATATGGGAGATCACCTCTCGAGGGCGATGTTTGTGTGTTGCCAACTTAGGACGAGTTCGTATAGGGAGTTGATGATGTTTTCCTCTTATGTGACCTCTTCTAGGAGAAGTGGTATTGCATGTTCTTGTGATCTTCTGCCTCTAATCTCTTCTTTTACACTTAGGTGGACTACCAAGCACTTATTCGTTTGGTGCCCCCCAAGTTGCTTGGTGGTCACACCGCCTTTCATATTTGGCCGTTGAAGGCCCCTCGTTCATTTTCTTGGTTGGGTACCTCTTATTCTCGGGGCTCCCTTGTCTGCTTGTTTGAATGCGATGAGTGTCCCTTGTAGGATTTACTCTTTCTCGTGCTTGCTTGTTTCAGTCATAGGCATGGTTTGGATGATGCCTTTGTCGGATGTGTCTTTGGAGGTTGGGTGGAAGAGCTTTTGCTTTGGGTGGGTGGGGGTGGATTTCATTCTCTTGATAACCAGGATGCGGCAGTGTTTGTATCCTAGGGGTGCTTGTAAATTCTTTCCCTCCTTTTTCATTTTGTCATATCCTTCATTCACCATGTATTCGGCGTATGGCCTTAAAGGCGGGATATTGTTCTAGTGTCCCTTTTATCGGGGTTCTCCTCTTGATGGGATGCCAGAGTCAAATGTCTTATCATTTGCAGACAGGGTGGTTGATCGGGATGTGCGTCTAGTGTGAAGGTCGATCTTGAAACCTTACTCCCCAAGCTTTTGAGCTCTTCTTGGTTGATCTTGTAGAACTATTATCCTGCCCTAAGGCTCTTGATAGGAGATGTATCTCATTTTCACACTCTAGTTGTTGCACTATCTCTTTTGCTAATCTTGCATCTTTAGAGTTTCTCTCTTGGTGCATGACTTCAATGACCGAATTTTCTACCGATGTTTGTTTTGTTAGGACTTGTATCCTTGGCTGCCTTTCTTTCTTGTGCGACGGCGAGGGAGTGTTTATGAACACTCAAATGTGTCGTACTTGGTAGAGGTATGCGCCTAATCTTTATGGCGCTGTCTTGAATCTTCGTGTACCTATCTTTGATGAACATGTTATTCATTGCATATATAATACGGAGTCCAAGGATCTCCGGGTTCGTATCATATTTTGAGAACAGAGACATAGTCATCTATTAGATAACCTCTTTATCTACGGAGTTTATTTTTGCAAGAATAAATGCAAGGATACTTGTAAGGATACTTTTAAGGATATGTGTTCCATCCTTATTCCTGGTTCATTTGCAGTGCCGTGTCCCTAATGGGTGTGTTGATGTTCTGACCACCTTTACTAGTAGGGGGTCCTTTGGTATTAGGTATGCCTGACTCTTCTCTAGTATCATCAATGGTTGGTCATGGGAGATGTCTGACGGACTCCCTTCATGTACTATGGTTCTCTTCATGTCAAAGTTGGTGATTCCCTCTCTTATGACTAACATATCATTGTGTGGAAATACTATGTTTTCCATATCCCTTTTTAAAAGCTTGATGAGGGTGTCACCGTTCTTCCTTTGCTAGGCTTGGTGTCCTTGAGGGTTTTTGATGGAGGTGTATTCCATTATCTGGGATGAGCTTTCTAAGTGTAGTTGTATCTCCTGCCTATTTTGTGAAATCATAAAGATCCTCTGGAGGTGTTTGCCTCTGATGGTGGGCGTTACCCATGTGATATGGTTTCCTCTATTTTTGGAGGGATGTGTTCGCGGCTACCCCCTCTAGTGTTAATGGGCGTTTGTGGGGAGGGCATGTTGTGACTGGTGCCCCCCTTGCATACCAATGCCAGATGGGATACTTTGACGGGCTTGGCCTTAGGATGCTTAGTGGAAGGTTGTAGTAGGGGTAATCCTTTGTGACCTTCATGGTAGTTCCTCTATAGGATGTTGGGAGTGCTCAACTTATTTTGTAAGTGAGCCTTCCATCTTGTGATCTTTCCCAGAAACTTGACCTTATAGGTGTTCTTTGGGATTGAGGAATCTGTTGCTTGTGCATCTCTTGATTGGCGACGGCCTTTTATTGATTCTTCTAGTGGTCCACCTGTGTATATATATATCACGGAGCCCGAAGGCGTCCGGTATGGTCATTCTTGGAAAACATGTTGATATCAAGTATCAAAATCTACCCCTTTTAGGGAGTTGACTTGTTATGCAGTTAAATTAATAAGAGGATATGGGAAGGATATGGGTGTGGGGTGTTGATATCACCTGCTTTCTTGGTAATGTAATTGTTTTCCTCTGTTAGTCTGTGTGTATTTCTTCCACTTGAGGAATATAAGGTCGCATCCTTGCAAGGTGGACTATGTGGAGGTGTATCCTTCATGTATGCTATGTGCGATCTCACTCTACTATGTCTCTCCATGAGGCTTCCCATTGTAGTAGCTATGTGCTGACGTGGTGTGGTACTCTATGAGTCCCCTGTTCAAATCCTTGTCTTTTCAACTCCTCCCCTGTCCTAGGGGGATGTGTGCCAAGGGTTGTCATGCACAAGGGGTTTGGATCTGTTGTGCTGTATCATGGGTAGGTGGTTGCCTTGTTGTGTTGTTGGGACTATGTCCCTCCCTTTGAGCTTTCCTTGGTATGTCCCTTAGTCATGTCTGTAGTGATACGGACTGTATGTGTACATTGCCAGGGTGGATGTTGGAACTCCTATATCCTTGTTGGTCTGGCATGTATGTCCTCCCTTAGTGCGGTGTATGTCCCTGTTGGGGTACTTGGTTGAATCCATGCCTCCTTGGAGGTCTTGCCTGTCTATCTGCCCCCATGGGGGTGTATGCCCTGGCATCCTGCTGTGTCTGTTGCTGCCTTGTAGGCACAAATTGCTGTCTTCCCTCTAGGAGTGGCCCTGGTTATCTCTCATTTGTTCTTCTCGCTGCCTTGTTCGAGGGTGCAAGTGGTGTTTGTTAAGTTATGAGATCTAGGTCAACGGGGTGTCTACTTTGATCTCACTCCTCATGGGGAATATGCGTGATCCGATGTTCCTGAGCTGCTCTGCCTTAGTCTATCTTCTCCTTTCCTTCCTTCCTTCCTCTGCTCCTTCTCTCCTTCTATCCTGCAGAAGGGGCAATACCAGACACGGAGGAGGGGGGGGGGGTGGTGCCTGGTGAACCCTCTCCGATGCCTAAGTCAGTACTTTTCTAGAGAGATAAAGCTAGAGAGATGTCAGAGCTAAAATGTCCAAATGGCCAAGATGATCAAATGAGTTGTGAAGGTGGGGTATTTATAGGCAACAGTGTCATTAAGGTGGCTTAATGACATCGTTAGCCTTTAAACACAATTAATTAACCTTTAAGCACATAATTAAGACCTTAGGATTCGGAGGAGGTAGGCGGAGTGGACCGAGCATGGGAGTCCGAAAATGGTGTCGGGGCCCTTGGGGGGGGAGAAATCCGACCCCCAGGGGTAGGGGTTGGGTGAGGACACCCAACCCCTCCTAGGGAGGGTGGGGTTGGCCAACCCCATCCCTCCTAGGAGGGATCGGGTTGGCCGACCCGATCTCTCCTAGGAGAGATCGGGTTGGCCAACCCGATCTCCCCTAGGGGAGGTCGGGTGTGGCCACCCAACCTCACCTAGGTGAGTTCGCCTCTGTCGGACGGGCGCTTCGGCCCCGTCCGAGCCGTCGATGTTCTCGCGAAGTGTCCGGGTTGAAGTTTCGATTTATAATCACAAATGGGACGATAAAAATACAACGGTTTGGAAGTCAACGGGTTCAAATTGGGCGTATATCCATCACATGCCCCCGAGTCAACCAATGGCCTAACCCTTGATTGACTCTATTTTAGGATGGTATGACACGCGCAATTTGAAACCGGGGTTTTACCTTCTTTGTCTGAATGTTTGCTTACCCGTAGATACGTGCCTCTGACTCTGCCCCCCTGTCTACTGAGATAGAGGAATTGTAAACGTCAGAGTAGCACGGACGTGTGCCTAGGCACGCGTCCGTCTGAGGTGGGAGTAATAAACTTATCTCTGCTACAGGTGTACACTCAAAAAATACAAACTTGCACAGGGGTGTGATACGAATGTAACTAAATAACTTATGCTTCAATTTCGTGCCGGGATTTTATCTAAGTGAGGAAGAATTAATTTTAGTCAAAAATTTTCCTAAGTATGGAATACTAGAAAATAAACCTTAGGGGGTGTTAACTAGGGTGAGCGTGGATTTAACCATGGTTGATGGGAACTAGTTTTTGAATCTTGTCCCTTGAAATTTTCCTCTCTAAAATTCAACGGTGTTGATTTGGCGATTTTGGAAAAACCCTAAACCTTTGTGTTATAAAAAGGGGAAGTGATTACCTCATTCTCGTTGTCCTTTTTCTCTTCTTTTCGACGGTGGGATTTCTGGTTGGGCTTACTTCTCGGGGCACGCGTCGCATTGAGGTATGCGTTTTTCTTCTTGTGTAAGCATTGTTCTTGTGGAATTCGATCCTGTTTTTCTTTCAGTTGTTTCCCTACTTGTCTCGTTTCGATTTACGTGTCTTCATGATAATATAGTTCTGCTTGATTTGTCTTTCCTCCATCTTCTTGCTTTCATACTTCCGTTTACTGGCGTGTGGGGTTTTCTACATCGGGATTATGGCTATCTCTGTTTGCCCCCTTGCCTCTGTCTGTTGGGCTGAGGGGTCTCTCCATGCTGGGGGTTATGACTATCTCTATTTGCCCCCTTGCCTCTGTCTGTTGGGCTGAGGGGTCTCTCCATGCTGGGGGTTATGACTATCTCTACCTGCCCCCTGCCTTTGCCTGTTGGCCGGTGGGGTTTTTCTTGCCGTCTTTCTATTCTTGTCTTTTGACTTTTGTATCTATCATTTTAGGGAAATGAGTTCGTGTCTCTTGTCCATTGTTTGCTTTCTGTTTTTCTCGGATTGAGCCTGTGTTTTTTCCGGTCAGCAGAACTTTCTGGTGATTGATGAGGAGTAAGAGGCCACTACGTGTGGGAGTGGTTACTTCCGGGACCGGATCTTCGATTGCAAAAAGATCGGTTTTCTATGGTGCGGGGAGGTGTTCTCTAACTGGAGGTAAGGGTGGTGACGTTAGGGTGCCATCTTCTTTCTATATTGATGCCCCCCAATCGAAGGTCCGGGAGCCGTCTTTTCCTTCCTCTCTGTTTGGTGAGTTCTTGAGCAGCTGAGTTTCCTTAGTGTATATTGGTATTTACTCTGTGCTTTGTTATAGGTAGACTTCGTCTTCCGCGTCTGAGTCGGAAGGAGCTGTCTCGTCCGCCTGTTGATGGAATTGTTGGGTCTGAGTGGGCGCCTTATTATGGGCGTGGGGCTCGTTTTGACAATCAATCTTCTTTGCAAACTCCTGAGGTTGGAGTTCGTGTTCTGCAGTCTGCTGTTCCTCCTGCTGATCGTGTGTCCCTCTCCAAAGGGTCGGATGCAACTTATGAGTTGGCTCGTGATGTATTGGCTCGTTATGCTCCTGTAATGTTATTAACCGTTTTATCCTTTGGCATACTTCTTCTCCATGCGTTATCCGTCTCATCCTTTGTTTTTGTTACAGGGTATGGCCGACCTTGTTAATTTATCCACCCTTGCTATTCATCTTGCTGAGGAGAGGAAGGTGTATGAGGATATTTGTGTCTCCCTTAACTCCAGTCTTATTAACTATTTGGAGCATAGTCGTATTACTGATTTGCGGTGCCGAGACTTGGAGGGTCGCATTGCTCTTCTCAATGAAGAGGTTGAAGCGTTGAAACAAAGGTCTTACCGTGATGAGACACTTCGGGCTGCTGAGTTAGTCTCTCTGGAGGAAATGTTTCGTATGGATGCAAAAGAGTGTGCCATTGCTGAGTATAAGGCCTCTTCCGCTTATCAGGCTGCTATGGACGTTCGCTGCTCTGTGGCTAAACGTATTTCCTTTAAGGAGATTCTTGAACGTATTCACATGATTGCTCCTGACTTTCCTTTCTCTCGTCTTGGTGATTTGTCAGACTTTGCACTTAAGCATATTGCGAAGATAAAGGAATAGTACCCCTATCTATTGTGGTAGTCTCATGTGCTTGTGAGTTGTGGTTGTCTTTAGAGTTTAAAACTCCACATTTCTTAGTGTTGCCATCTTTGTCTGATACACTTGTTTATACTCGTTGTATATATGGCCGTGTGCTTATATCTCTTCTCATGATGTCTCCCTATGCCTTGTGTATGGCCCTTTGGGTATGGACCCTTTCATTGGTATGTTTCCTTTACTTATCCTTCTTTCGTGCTTTCCTTCATGTCTTACCTGCCATTTCATAAAGAAAAACATTACTTGTTCTTCACATTACTTTACTTAGAAATTTCTTTCCCATGGTATCCTTCTGAGCATGGTATCCTTCTAAGAATGGTATCCTTCTAAACATGGTGTGATGATCTCTTCTGATACCCCTTACACGGTATACGTTGTACTGTTAGACCAAAGATACGCTCTTGGTGGGCGTCGAAATCTTTTCACGAGACAGGCTCTCGGACGGCACTTAACGTTTCACAGGATAGGCTCCCGGAGGGCACAGGTTAGTCCACTGATACCTTCTTGACGGGTGTCAAATCTGTTCACGAGACAGGCTCTCGGACGGCACTTAACGTTTCACAGGATAGGCTCCCGGAGGGCTCAGGTTAGACCAAAGATACGCTCTTGGTGGGCGTCGAACTGGTAGTTTGAAATCTACCTCAAGATACGCTCTTGGGGGCGTCGAACTGGTAGTGTTTTTTCTACCTCAAGATACGCTCTTGGGGGCGTCGAATCTGGTAGGTTGCAAATCTACCTCAAGATACGCTCCTGGGGGCGTCGAAATCGTAGTTTTTGGAAACCACTCTCAAGATACGCTCTTGGTGCGTCGAATTCGTAGTGTAATAACTACTCTCAAGATACGCTCTTGGGGGCGTCGAAGGTCGTAGTATGAACACTACTCTCAAGATACGCTCCTGGGGGCGTCGAAGTTCGTAGTTTTTGGAAACCACTCTCAAGATACGCTCTTGGTGCGTCGAAAGTCGTAGTGTAATAACTACTCTCAAGATACGCTCTTGGGGGCGTCGAAGGTCGTAGTATGAACACTACTCTCAAGATACGCTCTTGGGGGCGTTGAATGTCGTAGTATGAAAACTACTCTCAAGATACGCTCTTGGGGGCGTCGAGTGTCGTAGTATGAAAACTACTCTCAAGATACGCTCTTGGGGGCGTCGAGTGTCGTAGTATGAAAACTACTCTCAAGATACGCTCTTGGGGGCGTCGAACCTGTCATTGACTTGAAGTCATATCTGTGTAAGGATAACTTCGTGGTTATACCACTGCATTCACTGGAAAATACTTTTGAGTAACTACTACTCCCTTAGGAGCATTCATGTTTTTGTACACTTGGGATGCCTTGGTGCACCAAGACATCCTTTGTAGGAATGAAAGATAGTTGTAGAGTTGGAGGAACTTCGTGAGTTCTCCTTCTCCAAAGTTGTTTTTGAAAAGCTTGTAGAGGTGAAACATGCAAAGTGCTAGATATGAAAACTAAGGATATGGGGTTTTGCTTGTGCTTTCTTCTTATACGTAGTACTTCTTTAGGTGCTCTCCACTGAAGGTGTTTGTGGAGATATACCCCTCTCCATCTTCGAGGCGGTACGCGTTTACGTAGGGAACTGACGCTATCTTGTATGGTCCTTCCCACTTTGGAGATAACTTTCTGACTTGGTCTAAGTGTGAGAACTCATTCCTTCTTAGTACTAGTTCTCCTACGTGGAATTGTCTCTCCTTGACTTGGCGGTTGTAGTATCTTGTTGAGACAAGGCGCATTCGTGTCTGTGCTTCTTCTGAATTCCACCTTTTATCCTCCACCATGTCTAAATCTAAAAGTCTTGCCTTGTTGTTCTCATGCTCCTCAAAGTACTTGGTCCTCAGTGATTGTACAGCTATTTCTGCTGGTGCCACCGCCTCAGTTCCGTACACTAGGCCAAATGGCGTTTCTCCTGTGGATATTTTTGGTGTTGTCCGTACTGCCCATAGAACATTTTCCAGCTCATCTACCCAACTTCCCTTGGTGGCGTGGAGTCGTTTCTTTATGCCATCTAGCACTATCTTGTTTGCCGATTCTACCTGTCCGTTTGTCTGAGGGTGCTTTACTGATGCGAAGCGGTGATCTATATTCAGTCTTTCGCAATACCACTGCAATTTCTTGCTCTTGAATTGTGGGCCATTGTCACTTATTATTGCTTTTGGCACCCCATACCTCGAGACAATGTGAGATTGGATGAAATTGACGACTTGGTCGTCTGTTGTCTTCCCCATTGCCTTTGCTTCTATCCACTTGGAGAAGTAGTCTATTGCAACAATTATGCAAGTCTTCTGACCTTTTGTTTTTGGTAGGGGGCCTATCAAATCAATCCCCCATTGTGCGAAAGGCCAGGCTCCTGAGATGGAGCTTAGCTTTGCTGGTGGGGCTGTTATATTTCTGGAGTACCTTTGGCAGTGATCACATTTTTGTACCAAGTCTGCTACTTCTTTACTCAATGATGGCCAATAGTATCCTAGGTTGTAGACCTTTCGGCTTATTGACCGTGCTCCTTCATGGCACCCCGCCTCTCCCTCATGGAGTTCTGCAAGTACCCTCTCTGTTTCTGGGTATGCTATGCATTTGAGGAAAGGTGTGGAGTATCCTTTCTTGTAGAGCTCATTGTCCATCACTGCGTAATTCCTAGCCATCCTTTCAATCTTGACTGCTTCCACCTTATCTTTTGGGAGCTTTCCTTCCATGATGTATTGTCTCATTGGTGTCATCCAGACTTCTGCTTCATCTATTGCTAGAACCTCCATTTGTTCTATCACTGATTGCATTCTTTGCTCCACGAAGTGAACCTCTTTGCCTGCTTCTGCCCCTAAGGCTAGTTTACTTAAGGCGTCTGCCTCTTGGTTTTGTTCTCTTGGGACAGACTCAATGTCGAAGCTTTGGAAGCTCTTTATCAGGTCCTTGGCTTGCTGCAAGTATCTCTGCATGTTTTCGGACTTTGAAGTGTAGATTCCTTTCACTTGGTTGACAACTAGTTGAGAATCACACTTGACCCTTAAATGCTTTGCCCCTACTCCTTTGGCTATTCTCAGGCCAGTTATTAGTGCTTCGTACTCAGCCTCATTGTTTGTTGCCTTAAAGGTTAGTGCCATGGCGTAGCGCATAGGTGTATCGCTGTTTGGTGGGTATAGTAAGAGGCCTGCGCCTGAACCTCCTCCGTTGGATGACCCATCAGTATGCATCTCCCATAATTCTTCTGATTGTGTCTCCTGACTACTACTTGCCTCGCATGTAGTTTTGACTTCTCCCAAGTCTTCGTCCGGATTAATTCCAGTGAATTCGGCGATAAAATCCGCTAGAGCCTGACCCTTTATGGCTGTTCTTGGGGCGAAATGAATGCGAAACTCACTTAGCTCGATTGCCCATTTGGTCAGTCTTCCCGATGTGTCTGGTCTCTGCAGGAGGTGTTTCAATGGTTGGTCTGTGAGGACTGTTACTTCATGCCCATGAAAATACGGTCTCAACTTTCTTGCTGATACGATCAGTGCATAGAGGTACTTTTCTATTGGCAAGTAGTTGATCTCATACTTTGCCAATGTTTTGCTTACGAAGTATACTGGCAATTGTGTAGCGTTTTCCTCTTTGATTAGCACTGAGCTAACTGCCACGTTGCTCACTGAGATGTAGAGGTAGAGGGGCTCCCCTGGTGTAGGCTTTGCTAGGGGTGGTAGTGTCTTTAGATGTTGTTTTAGTTGCTGGAAGGCCTCCTCACATCTCGGTGTCCATTCAAATTTCTTGTTTGCCCTTAGTACCTCAAAGAAGGGTAATGCCTTGTCTCCTATTTTGGATAGGAATCTGTTAAGGGCTGCCAACCTCCCGTTCAGTCGTTGAACCTCTTTGTGCTTCGTAGGTGATTGCATTTCTTCAATTGCTTGAAGTTTTTCGGGGTTTACCTCTATGCCTCGCTGGCTTACCATGAAGCCTAAGAACTTTCCTGATTGCACCCCAAATGCGCACTTTTTCGGGTTTAGACGGACTTGATATTGCCTCATCCTTTCAAACGTTGAGCGAAGGTTTTCCACATGGTCCTTCTTCTCTTTAGATTTGACTATCATGTCGTCCACATACGCCTCCATTGTCTTCCCTATCATGTCCCCAAAGATTTTGTTGACCATTCTTTGGTATGTTGCTCCAGCATTTATGAGTCCGAAAGGCATCACTGTGTAATGGTATATCTCGCTATTAGCGTAGAATGCTGTGTGGGGGGCGTCCTCAGGGGCCATTTTTATCTGGTTGTATCCTGAGTATGCATCCATGAAGCTCATTAGTTGGTGACCTGATGTTGCATCCACTAACTGATCTATTCTTGGTAGCGGATATGAGTCCTTTGGGCATGCCTTGTTTAGGTCCCGATAGTCAATACACATTCTCCAACCTCCTCCCGGCTTCTTTACCAGTACTGGGTTTGCCACCCATGTCTGGAATCTGATTTCCTTGATGAACTTTGCCTTTAGTAGCTTTTCTACTTCTTCTTGAATAGCTATCTTTTTATTTCCTCCCATTGGTCTCACCTTCTGTGTTGTTGGCCGCGTTGCCGCGTCTATGTTGAGCCTGTGTGAGATCACATCTTCTGATATCCCTGGCATATCGCTCGGTGACCAGGCGAACAAATCCTTGTATTCCCTTAGTAAAGCGACTAAGTGGTTCTCCTCTTCCTGAGATAAGGCAGTCCCAAATTTAGCCTTCCTATCGGGTTCTTCTATGAGTATCTCTTTTAGTTCCTCCATGGGGGCTGGTCTTCCATGATCTTCTCTTGGGTCCTCGTCTACTAGTAGGACTTCTCTTGTTTTCTTCCTTTTGCCTAGTGCAATCCTTGCACACTTCCTTGCTACCTTCTGGTTACCCTTTACTTCCCCTATCCCTTGGTCTGTGGGGAATTTCATTTTCTGATATAGCGTTGATGGTACCATACCCCACTTGTTGATTGTAGTGGTACCTAGGACCCCATTGTACTCCTCCATTTCTTCTGTAATGAAGAATGGGACATCAATCTTTAGCTGCCTCTGCCCTGTGCCTAGTGTCACAGGTAGTGTGACTGCCCCCAGTGGGTATGTTGGCTCTCCTGAAAATCCTACCAAGGGGGAGTAAACCTGTTTTATGCTACTTGGCCTAACTCCTAGTATGTTGAGGACCTTCTTGCTAATGATGTTGGGTGAGCTTCCACTGTCTATTAGGATTCTCCCAATGTCCATATCAGTGATCTTCATTGTTATGACCAGGGCATCCTTGTTGTCTGGTAACACATGCTCCATGTCTCTTTTTGAAAATTCTATTATGGCTTCTTTCTTTCCATTTGGTTGTTCTTCTCTTGGCTTAGGAGTCCCTAACTCTGCCATATATGCTTCTCTGGCATTCGCTGACTCTCCTCCAGCTCCATACCCTCCGTGGATGACATATACGCTTGCCATCTTGCTAGTGATAGTTAGGCTTTCTGTCCGAAGCCCACAGACGGCGCCAAGTGTTAAGTTATGAGATCTAGGTCAACGGGGTGTCTACTTTGATCTCACTCCTCACGGGGAATATGCGTGATCCGATGTTCCTGAGCTGCTCTGCCTTAGTCTATCTTCTCCTTTCCTTCCTTCCTTCCTCTGCTCCTTCTCTCCTTCTATCCTGCAGAAGGGGCAATACCAGACACGGAGGAGGGGGGGTGGTGCCTGGTGAACCCTCTCCGATGCCTAAGTCAGTACTTTTCTAGAGAGATAAAGCTAGAGAGATGTCAGAGCTAAAATGTCCAAATGGCCAAGATGATCAAATGAGTTGTGAAGGTGGGGTATTTATAGGCAACGGTGTCATTAAGGTGGCTTAATGACATCGTTAGCCTTTAAACACAATTAATTAACCTTTAAGCACATAATTAAGACCTTAGGATTCGGAGGAGGTAGGCGGAGTGGACCGAGCATGGGAGTCCGAAAATGGTGTCGGGGCCCTTGGGGGGGGAGAAATCCGACCCCCAGGGGTAGGGGTTGGGTGAGGACACCCAACCCCTCCTAGGGAGGGTGGGGTTGGCCAACCCCATCCCTCCTAGGAGGGATCGGGTTGGCCGACCCGATCTCTCCTAGGAGAGATCGGGTTGGCCAACCCGATCTCCCCTAGGGGAGATCGGGTCGGCTGACCCGATCTCCCCTAGGGGAGGTCGGGTGTGGCCACCCAACCTCACCTAGGTGAGTTCGCCTCTGTCGGACGGGCGCTTCGGCCCCGTCCGAGCCGTCGATGTTCTCGCGAAGTGTCCGGGTTGAAGTTTCGATTTATAATCACAAATGGGACGATAAAAATACAACGGTTTGGAAGTCAACGGGTTCAAATTGGGCGTATATCCATCAGTGTTCTTCTTCTGGGTCTTGTTCTTCCTCATGAACTTCTTCTTCTTCATGCTGGTGTTCCCTTCTCTGTCTGTTCCTCAGAGTCTCTATATGGGCTAGCAGCTCATCCAATGCGTTCATCAACCTCGGAGTCACTGTCTGTGCCCCTTGCGAGTATGCGGGCCTTATGTTGGTTGTGTGGGCACGATTGTCGTTCCTTTGAGTTAATATTCCATATGGATACCCTTGAGGTTGTGCCTCATAGTAGTACCCCTGTGGAGGTGCCGTGTATTGGGATGGCACTCCTTGTTGTCCCCCCTGTCCCTGTGGCTTCCTAGTCAATGGAGTTGGAGCTGTGGAAGCCTCCTCCCTGCTTGTTAGGCTGGGGTGCCTGTGGGGCTACTTGAGGCTCTGGTGTGCAGGCTGTTTCTCTGGGTTAGGCTGCCTTGCTGGAGGTATAGGCTGTCTCTCTCGCCTATTGCCCCCAGGTGGGCGGTGATGCCTAATATTCCATATGGATACCCTTGAGGTTGTGCCTCATAGTAGTACCCCTGTGGAGGTGCCGTGTGATGGATATACGCCCAATTTGAACCCGTTGACTTCCGAACCGTTGTATTTTTATCGTCCTATTTATGATTGCAAATCGAAACTTCAACCCGGACACTTCGCGAGAACACCAACGGCTCGGACGGGGCCGAAGCGCCCGTCCGACAACGAAGAACTCACCTAGGTGAGGTCGGGTGGCCACACCCGACCTCCCCTAGGGGAGATCGGGTCAGCCAACCCGATCTCCCCTAGGGGAGATCGGGTGGACCAACCCGATCTCTCCTAGGAGAGATCGGGTCAGCCGACCCGATCTCTCCTAGGAGAGATCGGGTCGGCCAACCCGATCTCTCCTAGGAGAGATCGGGTTGGCCAACCCGATCTCTCCTAGGAGAGATCGGGTCGGCTGACCCGATCCCTCCTAGGAGGGATGGGGTTGGCCAACCCCACCCTCCCTAGGAGGGGTTGGGTGCCCTCACCCAACCCCTACCCTTGGGGGTCGGATTCCTCCCCCCCCAAGGGTCCCGACACCCCTCTCAGACGCCCATGCTCGGTCCAGTCTGCCTACCTCCTCCGAATCCTAAGGTCTTAATTATATACTTAAAGGTTAATTAATTGTGTTTAGAGGTTAACGATGTCATTAAGCCACCTTAATGACACCGTTGCCTATAAATACCCCACCTTCACAACTCATTTGGGGATCTTGGCCATTTGAACAATTTAGCTCTGACATCTCTCTAGCTTTATCTCTCTAGAAATATAGTTCTGACTTAGGCATCGGAGAGGGTTCACCAGGCACCACCCCCCCCTCCTCCGTGTCTGGTATTGCCCCTTTTGCAGGGCAAAGGGAGAGAAGAAGAGAAGGAACCAAGGGAAGAAGGAAAGGAAGAAGGACATAGACAAAGGCAAGACAACTCGAGAAGACCGGATCATACACATCCCCCATAAGGAGTGAGATCAAAGCCGACACCCCGTTGACCTAGATCTCATAACTTAACACTTGGCGCCGTCTGTGGGCTTCGGACAGAAAGCCTAACTATCACTAGCAAGATGGCAAACGTATATGTCATCCATGGAGGGTATGGAGCTGGAGGAGAGTCAGCAAATGCCAGAGAAGCATATATGGCAGAGTTAGGGACTCCTAAGCCAAGAGAAGAACAACCAAAGGAAAAGAAAGAAGACATAATAGAGTTTTCAAGAAGAGACATGGAGCATGTGTTACCAGACAACAAGGATGCCCTGGTCATAACAATGAAGATCACTGACATGGACATTGGGAGAATCCTAATAGACAGTGGAAGCTCACCCAACATCATTAGCAAAAAGATCCTCAGTATACTAGGAGTTAGGCCAAGTAGCATAAAACAGGTTTACTCCCCCTTGGTAGGATTTTCAGGAGAGCCAACATACCCACTGGGGGCAGTCACACTACCTGTGACACTGGGCACAGGGCAGAGGCAGCTAAAGATTGATGTCCCATTCTTCATTACAGAAGACATGGAGGAGTACAATGGGGTCCTAGGTACCACTACAATCAACAAGTGGGGTATGGTACCATCAACGCTATATCAGAAAGTGAAATTCCCCACAGACCAAGGGATAGGGGAAGTAAAGGGTAACCAGAAGGTAGCACGGAAATGTGCAAGGATTGCACTAGGCAAAAGGAAGAAAACAAGAGAAGTCCTACTAGTAGACGAGGACCCAAGAGAAGATCATGGAAGGCCAGCCCCCATGGAGGAACTAAAAGAGATACTTATAGAAGAACCCGATAGGAAGGCTAAAATTGGAACTGCCTTATCTCAGGAAGAGGAGAACCATCTAGTCGCCTTACTAAGGGAGTACAAGGATTTGTTCGCCTGGTCACCGAGCGATATGCCAGGGATATCAGAAGATGTGATCTCACATAGGCTCAACATAGACGCGGCAACGCGGCCAACAACACAGAAGGTGAGACCAATGGGAGGCAATAAAAAGATAGCTATTCAAGAAGAAGTAGAAAAGCTACTAAAGGCAAAGTTCATCAAGGAAATCAGATTCCAGACATGGGTGGCAAACCCAGTACTGGTAAAGAAGCCGGGAGGAAGTTGGAGAATGTGTATTGACTACCGGGACCTAAACAAGGCATGCCCAAAGGACTCATATCCGCTACCAAGAATAGATCAGTTAGTGGATGCAACATCGGGTCACCAACTAATGAGCTTCATGGACGCATACTCAGGATATAACCAGATAAAAATGGCCCCTGAGGACGCCCCCCACACAGCATTCTACGCTAATAGCGAGATATACCATTACACAGTGATGCCTTTCGGACTCATAAATGCTGGAGCAACATACCAAAGAATGGTCAACAAAATCTTTGGGGACATGATAGGGAAGACAATGGAGGCGTATGTGGACGACATGATAGTCAAATCTAAAGAGAAGAAGGACCATGTGGAAAACCTTCGCTCAACATTTGAAAGGATGAGGCAATATCAAGTCCGTCTAAACCCAAAAAAGTGCGCATTTGGGGTGCAGTCAGGAAAGTTCTTAGGCTTCATGGTAAGCCAGCGAGGCATAGAGGTAAACCCCGAAAAACTTCAAGCAATTGAAGAAATGCAATCACCAACGAAGCACAAAGAGGTTCAACGGCTGAACGGGAGGTTGGCAGCCCTTAACAGATTCCTATCCAAAATAGGAGACAAGGCATTACCCTTCTTTGAGGTACTAAGGGCAAACAAGAAATTTGAGTGGACACCGAGATGTGAGGAAGCCTTCCAGCAACTCAAACAACATCTGAAGACACTACCACCCCTAGCAAAGCCTATACCAGGGGAGCCCCTCTACCTCTACATCTCAGTGAGCAACGTGGCAGTTAGCTCAGTACTAATCAAAGAGGAAAACGCTACACAATTGCCAGTATACTTCGTAAGCAAAACATTGGCAAAGTATGAGATCAACTACTTGCCAATAGAAAAGTACCTCTATGCACTGATTGTATCAGCAAGAAAGTTGAGACCGTATTTTCATGGGCATGAAGTAACAGTCCTCACAGACCAACCATTGAAACACCTCCTGCAGAGACCAGACACATCGGGAAGACTGACCAAATGGGCAATCGAGTTAAGTGAGTTTCGCATTCATTTCGCCCCAAGAACAGCCATAAAGGGTCAAGCTCTAGCGGATTTTATCGCCGAATTCACTGGAATTAATCCGGGCGAAGACTTGGGAGAAGTCAAAACTACATGCGAGGCAAGTAGTAGTCAGGAGACACAACCAGAAGAATTATGGGAGATGCATACTGATGGGTCATCCAACGGAGGAGGGTCAGGCGCAGGCCTCTTACTATACCCACCAAACAGCGATACACCTATGCGCTATGCCATGGCACTAACCTTTAAGGCAACAAACAATGAGGCTGAATACGAAGCACTAATAACTGGCCTGAGAATAGCCAAAGGAGTAGGGGCAAAGCATTTAAGGGTCAAGTGTGATTCTCAACTAGTTGTCAACCAAGTGAAAGGAATCTACACTGCAAAGTCCGAAAACATGCAGAGATACTTGCAGCAAGCCAAGGACCTAATAAAGAGCTTCCAAAGCTTCGACATTGAGTCTGTCCCAAGAGAACAAAACCAAGAGGCAGACGCCTTAAGTAAACTAGCCTTAGGGGCAGAAGCAGGCAAAGAGGTTCACTTCGTGGAGCAAAGAATGCAATCAGTGATAGAACAAATGGAGGTTCTAGCAATAGATGAAGCAGAAGTCTGGATGACACCAATGAGACAATACATCATGGAAGGAAAGCTCCCAAAAGATAAGGTGGAAGCAGTCAAGATTGAAAGGATGGCTAGGAATTACGCAGTGATGGACAATGAGCTCTACAAGAAAGGATACTCCACACCTTTCCTCAAATGCATAGCATACCCAGAAACAGAGAGGGTACTTGCAGAGCTCCATGAGGGAGAGGCGGGGTGCCATGAAGGAGCAAGGTCAATAAGCCGAAAGGTTTACAACCTAGGATACTATTGGCCATCATTGAGCAAAGAAGTAGCAGACTTGGTACAAAAATGTGATCACTGCCAAAGGTACTCCAGAAATATAACAGCCCCACCAGCAAAGCTAAGCTCCATCTCAGGAGCCTGGCCTTTCGCACAATGGGGGATTGATTTGATAGGCCCCCTACCAAAAACAAAAGGTCAGAAGACTTGCATAATTGTTGCAATAGACTACTTCTCCAAGTGGATAGAAGCAAAGGCAATGGGGAAGACAACAGACGACCAAGTCGTCAACTTCATCCAATCTCACATTGTCTCGAGGTATGGGGTGCCAAAAGCAATAATAAGTGACAATGGCCCACAATTCAAGAGCAAGAAGTTACAGTGGTATTGCGAAAGACTGAATATAGATCACCGTTTCGCATCAGTGAAGCACCCCCAGACAAACGGACAAGTAGAATCGGCAAACAAGATAGTGCTAGATGGCCTAAAGAAACGACTCCACGCCACCAAGGGAAGTTGGGTAGATGAACTGGAAAATGTCCTATGGGCAGTGCGAACAACACCAAAGATATCCACAGGAGAAACACCATTTGGCTTGGTATACGGAACTGAAGCGGTGGCACCAGCAGAAATAGCTGTACAATCACTGAGGACCAAGTACTTTGAGGAGCATGAGAACAACAAAGCAAGGCTTTTAGATTTAGACATGGTGGAGGATAAAAGGTGGAATTCAGAAGAAGCACAGACACGAATGCGCCTTGTCTCAGCAAGATACTACAACCGTCAAGTCAAGGAGAGACAATTCCACGTAGGAGAACTGGTACTAAGAAGGAATGAGTTCTCACACTTGGACCAAGTCAGAAAATTATCTCCAAAATGGGAAGGACCCTACAAGATAGCGTCAGTCCCCTACGTCAACGCCTACCGCCTCGAAGATGGGGAGGGGTATATCTCCACAAACACCTTCAGTGGAGAGCACCTAAAGAAGTACTACGTATAAGAAGGAAGCACAAGCAAGAGACCATATCCTTAGTTTCATATCTAGCATTTTGCTTGTTTTAGCTCTACAAGCTTTTCAAAAACAACTCTAGAGAAGGAGAACTCACGAAGTTACTCCAACTCTACAACTATCTTTGATCTCCTACAAAGGATGTCTTGGTGCACCAAGGCATCCCGAGTGTACAAAAACATGAATGCTCCTAAGAGAGTAGTAGTTTACCAGTGAATGTGATGTTACAATCACCAAGTTATCCTTACACAGATATGACTTCAAGTCAACAACCTTCGACGCCCCCAAGAGCGTATCTTGAGAGTAGTCTTCGTACTACGACATTCGACGCCCCCAAGAGCGTATCTTGAGAGTAGTGTTCATACTACGAATTCGACGCCCCCAAGAGCGTATCTTGAGAGTAGTCTTCGTACTACGACATTCGACGCCCCCAAGAGCGTATCTTGAGAGTAGTGTTCATACTACGAATTCGACGCCACCAAGAGCGTATCTTGAGAGTAGTCTTCGTACTACGACATTCGACGCCCCAAGAGCGTATCTTGAGAGTGGTTTCCAAAAACTACGAACCTCGACGCCGCCAAGAGCGTATCTTGAGAGTAGTGTTCATACTACAACCTTCGACGCCCCCAAGAGCGTATCTTGAGAGTAGTTATTACACTACGACTTCGACGCACCAAGAGCGTATCTTGAGAGTGGTTTCCAAAAACTACGAATTCGACGCCCCCAGGAGCGTATCTTGAGGTAGATTTGCAACCTACCAGATTCGACGCCCCCAAGAGCGTATCTTGAGGTAGAAAAAACACTACCAGTTCGACGCCCCCAAGAGCGTATCTTGAGGTAGATTTCAAACTACCAGTTCGACGCCCACCAAGAGCGTATCTTTGGTCTAACCTGAGCCCTCCGGGAGCCTATCCTGTGAAACGTTAAGTGCCGTCCGAGAGCCTGTCTCGTGAACAGTTTGACACCCGTCAAGAAGGTATGGTATTGGTGGACTAACCTGTGCCCTCCGGGAGCCTATCCTGTGAAACGTTAAGTGCCGTCCGAGAGCCTGTCTCGTGAACAGTTTGACACCCGTCAAGAAGGTATTGTATTGGTGGACTAACCTGCGCCCTCCGGGAGCCTATCCTGCGAAACGTTAAGTGCCGTATCTTTGGTCTAACAGTACAACGTATACCGTGTAAGGGGTATCAGAAAAGATCATCGTACCATGCTTAGAAGGATACCATGAGAAAGAAATTTCTAAGTAAAGTAATGTGAAGAACAAATAATGTTTTTTCTTTATGAAGTTACAGGTATGACATGAAGGAAACCACGAAAGAAGAATAAGTAAAGGAAATATACCAAGGGAAGGTTCCATACCCAAAGAGCCATACACAAGGCACAAGGAGGCGTCATAAGAAGAGACATAAGCACACGGCCATGTATACAACGAGTAGAGACAAGTGTATCACACAAAGAAGGCAACACTAAGAAAGATGGAGTTTTAAACTCTAAAGACAACCACAACTCACAAACACATGAGACTACCACAAGAAATAAGGGTACTATTCCCTTATCTTCGCAATATGCTTAATAGCAAAGTCTGACAAATCACCAAGTCGAGAAAAAGGAAAGTCAGGAGCAATCATATGAATACGCTCAAGAATCTTCTTCAAGGAAATACGTTTCGCCACAGAGCAACGAACATCCATAGCAGCCCGATAAGCAGAAGAGGCCTTATACTCAGCAATGGCACACTCCTTCGCCTCCATACAAAACATTTCCTCCAGAGAGACTAACTCAGCAGCCCGGAGTGTCTCATCACGATAAGACCTTTGTTTCAACGCCTCAACCTCTTCATTGAGAAGAACAATGCGACCCTCCAAGTCTCGGCACCGCAAATCAGTGATACGGCTATGCTCCAAACAGCTAATAAGATTGGATTTAAGAGAGACACAAATGTCCTCATATACCTTCCTCTCCTCAGCAAGATCAATGGCAAGGGTGGATAAATTAACAAGGTCGGCCATACCCTGCAACAAAAATAAAAGATGAGGCGGATAACACATGAAGAAGAAGTATGCCGAAGGATAAAACAGTTTGTAACATTACAGGAGCATAACGAGCCAACACATCACGAGCCAACTCATAAGTTGCCTCCAACCCTTTGGAGAGGGACACACGATCAGCAGGAGGAACAGCAGACTGCAGAACACGAACTCCAACTTCAGGAGTTTGTAAAGAAGATTGATTGTCAAAACGAGCCCCACGCCCATAATAAGGCGCCCACTCGGACCCGACAATCCCATCAACAGGGGGACGAGACAGCTCCTTCCGACTCAGACGCGGAAGACGAAGTCTACCTATAACAAAGCACAGAGTAAATACCAAGGTACACTAAAGAAACTCAGTTGCTCAAGGACTCACCAAACAAGGAGGAAGGAAAAGACGGATCCCGGACCTTCGATTGGGGGGCATCAATATAGAAAGAAGATGGCACCCTAACGTCACCACCCTTACCTTCAGTTAGAGAACACCTCCCCGCACCATAGAAAACTGATCTTTTTGCAATCGAAGATCCGGTCCCGGAAGTAACCACCCCCACACGTACTGGCCTCTTACTCCTCATCAATCACCAGAAAGTTCTGCTGACCGGAAAAAACACAGGCTCAGCCCAAGGAAAACAGAAAGCAAACAATGGACAAGAGATACGAACTCATTTCCCTAAATGATGGATACAAAGTCAAAAGACAAGAATAGAAAGACGACAAGAAAGACCCCATCAGCCAATAAGCAGAGGCAGGGGGCAGGAGGAGATAGTCATAACTCCCAGCATAAGGAGACCCCATCAGCCAATAGGCAGAGGCAGGGGGCAGGGGGAGATAGTCATAACTCCCAGCATAAGGAGACCCCATCAGCCAACAAGCAGAGGCAGAGGGCAGGAGGAGATAGTCATAACTCCCAGCATAAGGAGACCCCATCAGCCAATAGGCAGAGGCAGGGGGCAGGGGGAGATAGTCATAACTCCCAGCATAAGGAGACCCCATCAGCCAATAGGCAGAGGCAGGGGGCAGGGGGAGATAGTCATAACTCCCAGCATAAGGAGACCCCATCAGCCAACAAGCAGAGGCAGGGGGCATGAGGAGATAGTCATAACTCCCAGCATAAGGAGACCTCGTCAGCCAATAGGCAGAGGCGGGGAGACAAAGGAAGATAGTTACAAACCCCAGCACAGAGAGACCCACGGGTCAACAAGCGAAGATAAGGGGCAAAAGGAGATAATTATAATCCCAACATGGAGGACTTCACCCGCCGGTAAACGGAAACATGAAGGTAAGAAGATGGAAAAATGACGAGTCAAACAGGACTATATTATCATGAAGACATACAAATCAAGAACGAGACGAGTAAGGAAACGATTGAAGGAGAAGCATAATTAAATCTCTCAAAGGCAACGCTTACACAAAAAGAGAAGACACGTACCTCAATGCAACGCACGCCCCGAGAAACAAGCTTGACCAGAAATCCCACCGCCAAAAGGAAAAGAAGAGAAAAGGACAATGAGAATGAGGTAATCACTTCTCCTTTTATAATACAGAGGATTAGGGTTTTTCTAGAGTCGCCAAATCAACACCGTTGATTTTTAGAATGGAAAATTTCAAGGGACAAGATTCAAAAACCAGTTCCCATCAACCATGGTTAAACTCACACTTACCATAGTTGACATCTACTAAGGTTTATTTCCTAGTATCCCATACTTAGGAAAATTTTAGACCAAAACTGAAATTTTTCATCACTAAGATAAAATCCCGGCACGAAATTGGAAGCGTAAGTTATTTAGTTGCACTCGTATCACACCCCGGTGCAAGTTTGTATTTTTTGAGTATACACCTGTAGCAGAGATAAGTTTATCACTCCCACCTCAGACGGACGTGTGTCTAGGCACACGTCCGTGCTACTCTGACGTTTACAATTCCTCTATCTCAGTATACAGGGGGGCAGGGTCAGAGGCACGCATCTAAGGGTAAGCAGACATTCAGACAAAGAAGGTAAAATCCCGGTTTCAAATTGCGCGTGTCATACCATCCTGAAATAGAGTCAATCAAGGGTTAGGCCATTGGTTGACTCGGGGGCATGTGATGGATATACGCCCAATTTGAACCCGTTGACTTCCGAACCGTTGTATTTTTATCGTCCTATTTATGATTGCAAATCGAAACTTCAACCCGGACACTTCGCGAGAACACCAACGGCTCGGACGGGGCGAAGCGCCCGTCCGACAACGAAGAACTCACCTAGGTGAGGTCGGGTGGCCACACCCGACCTCCCCTAGGGGAGATCGGGTCAGCCAACCCGATCTCCCCTAGGGGAGATCGGGTGGACCAACCCGATCTCTCCTAGGAGAGATCGGGTCAGCCGACCCGATCTCTCCTAGGAGAGATCGGGTCGGCCAACCCGATCTCTCCTAGGAGAGATCGGGTTGGCCAACCCGATCTCTCCTAGGAGAGATCGGGTCGGCTGACCCGATCCCTCCTAGGAGGGATGGGGTTGGCCAACCCCACCCTCCCTAGGAGGGGTTGGGTGCCCTCACCCAACCCCTACCCTTGGGGGTCGGATTCCTCCCCCCCCAAGGGTCCCGACACCCCTCTCAGACGCCCATGCTCGGTCCAGTCTGCCTACCTCCTCCGAATCCTAAGGTCTTAATTATATACTTAAAGGTTAATTAATTGTGTTTAGAGGTTAACGATGTCATTAAGCCACCTTAATGACACCGTTGCCTATAAATACCCCACCTTCACAACTCATTTGGGGATCTTGGCCATTTGAACAATTTAGCTCTGACATCTCTCTAGCTTTATCTCTCTAGAAATATAGTTCTGACTTAGGCATCGGAGAGGGTTCACCAGGCACCACCCCCCCCTCCTCCGTGTCTGGTATTGCCCCTTTTGCAGGGCAAAGGGAGAGAAGAAGAGAAGGAACCAAGGGAAGAAGGAAAGGAAGAAGGACATAGACAAAGGCAAGACAACTCGAGAAGACCGGATCATACACATCCCCCATAAGGAGTGAGATCAAAGCCGACACCCCGTTGACCTAGATCTCATAACTTAACACCGTGTATTGGGATGGCACTCCTTGTTGCCCCCCCTGTCCCTGTGGCTTCCTAGTCAATGGAGTTGGAGCTGTGGAAGCCTCCTCCCTGCTTGTTAGGCTGGGGTGCCTGTGGGGCTACTTGAGGCTCTGGTGTGCAGGCTGTTTCTCTGGGTTAGGCTGCCTTGCTGGAGGTATAGGCTGTCTCTCTCGCCTATTGCCCCCAGGTGGGCGGTGATGCCTAGATATTAAGCTGTTCGTCATCGCTCTTGTTATTGCCAGGCTTTCTGTTCGAAGCCCACAGACGGCGCCAAGTGTTAGGTTATAAAGTCTAGGTCAACGGGTCGTCAATCTAGAATTTATCTCCCACTAATGAAATGTCGGGTTCAGTGCTCCTAGGACTAGTCGTTCTGATCCGTGCCCTTATACTCCCTTGGGGTAGTCGTTCTGATCCCTGCCCTTATACTCTCTTGGGGTAGTCGTTTTGATATGTGTCCTTCTCTTCTCTCCTTCTGACCTCCTTTCCTTCTCTCCTTCTGACCTCCTGAGGCTTGTACTTCTTACCCCTGGGGCTTGTCCTACTGCTCTATGCTCTTCCGCTTCCTTGGTTCTCTTCTCCTTGCCACCCTGCAAGAGGGGCAATACCAGGCACAGAGGGGGGGGGGGGGTGGTGCCTGATGAACCCTCTCCGATGCCTAAGTCAGTACGGTTTTAGAGAGATAAAGCTAGAGAGATGTCAGAGCAAAATTGTGCAACTTGCCAAGATGTTCGAATGAATAGTGGAGGTGGGGTATTTATAGGCAACGGTGTCATTAAGGTGGCTTAATGACATCGTTAACCTTTAAACACAATTAATTAACCTTTAAGCGCATAATTAAGACCTTAGGATACGGAGAAGGTAGGCGACGTGAACCGAGTGTGGGTGTCCGAAAATGGCGCAGGGACCCTTGGGGGAGGAGAAATCCGACCCCCAAGGGTAGGGGTTGGGTGAGGGCACCCAACCCCTCCTAGGGAGGATGGGGTTGGCCAACCCCATCCCTCCTAGGAGAGATCGGGTTGGCCGACCCGATCTCTCCTAGGAGAGATCGGGTTGGTCCACCCGATCTCCCCTAGGAGAGATCGGGTTGGCTGACCCGATCTCTCCTAGGGGAGGTCGGGTGTGGCCACCCAACCTCACCTAGGTGAGTTTGCCTCGGCCGGACGAGCGCTCCGGCCTCGTCCGAGCCGTTGATGTGTTCGCGAAGTGTTCGGGTTGAAGTTTCGATTTACAATCGGTAATGGGACGATAAAAATACAACGGTTTGGAAGTCAACGGGTTCAAATTGGGCGTATATCCATCAGGGACGTGTCCCAGAGTCCTCCTCCTGTTCTTCGCACTCCAACTCCTGAGCCGCCAGCGGAGGTGACTCCTCCTGCTGAAAGTTCCGGGGTCATCCCCCCTCTCCCTGTGGATGAAAACCTTTACAAGGTTTTCACCCCCGATGAGGGGATGATGCCTTGGAACCCGATCGAGTCCCTCCGAGGGATTCCACTTCGGCGGGGAGAGCTTGATCCTGGGCTGGCCCTGCATCTGCTGGCGGGGTGCGTTCCTCCAGCCTTGAGGCGGCCCCTGTCCTTTTCTCGGGAGGACCTTGAGGAGGAGATCCGCGACATGGCCATCCGTCGGATGGAGGTGAAACTTCTATCCTTGTTTCGTTTTCTTCATTACTCTTATCTTCGATTGCTTATGTCTTGAATTTTTCCTTTCCTTCTTTTAGGACACCGCGAACCAACAGCGCTGCTTCGGCCTTATCCTGGCCCTGAAGGGTGCTTTGGAGGCGGCGGAGGCCCAGTCGAACCCTGATGCTTTAGCCAAGCTTCGGTAGAACTCGACGAGGCTGTAGCGGCCAAAAACAAGATGGCCAAGGAGAAGGCTCTCCTCGATGATTTGTCCTCCAACCTGCTCAAGAAGGTTCACGATCATGAGGCTGTCATGCGTCGGGAGCGGAAGATGGTCCAGGCGGACCAGCAGCGGAATGAGGAGGAGAAGAAGCAGCTCATTCATGAGAAAAACGTCTTCGCGGATCTCCTCGCGGAGGCCAAGGCGAAGTTTGAGGCGGAGAGGGCTGAGTTCTCTGCCAAGCTGGCTGAGGCAAAGGCTCAGGGCCTCGAGGAGGGCCACCAGCGGGGCTTCGAGGAGGGCCGCCAGCGGGGCCTCGAGGAGTATCGGGACTCTGAAGAATTCAAGGTGGCTGCTGTGGAGTTTTGTAAGTCCGAGATGGAGGACGTTTTGTTCAACGTCGTCGAGGAACTATACACAGCCTACGCGGATTCCATTGACTTCACGAAGTCCGAGACTCTTGCCCCCGTTGCGGAGAAGTACTTCAACCTCCCCGCGGAGAGTGAAGAGGCTGCTGCCGTGGACCCGACTCCGCCAGCTGCGGAGCCTTCTGCCCAAGCCCCTCCAAACTCCGTTCCCTCCGATGCTGCTGAGGATCCATCTTCCAACAAGGACCAAGTTTAATGCTTACATCTTTTAGTCCTTGTTGCTTTTCTCCTTTGTTTCTTGTTTTTCCTTTGTATCGGACCCCCTTTTGGCCTTCAAGCCTTTATCCAAGGAACTTCTTTTATCTGTTTTGGTTTCGATACTCATTTGCACTTTATCTAAAGCGGCTTAAAATTCGTTACTCAGAACGTTCCGATGCACCATTAAAATGACTTCATACGTCCTTCCGACGTTTAACTCGGGACTTTACCACTTAAGGCTTCTCATCCAAAATCGGGACCTCACCACTCAAGGTTTCTCGTCCAAAATCGGGACTTCACCACTTAAGGCTTCTCGTCCAATCGGGACTTCACCACTTAAGGTTTCTCGTCCAATCGGGACTTCACCACTTAAGGCTTCTCGTCCCTGCCTTTCAAGGCTATTTTCACACCCTTTAGGGCTTTCATTGCGTCTCTACTGGACGGCTTAGTCGTACCCGTTAAGGCTTTTTGTCGCATCATATAGACGACTTACACGGACCTGTTAAGGCTTTTTCATACCCGTTAAGGCTTTTGGCCGCATCATATAGACGACTTACGCGGACCCATCAGGGTCTTTTCATACCTAGGCTTTTGGTTGCATCATATAGACGACTTACGTGTACCCCGTAGGGCTTTTGTCCGTACCTGTTAAGGCTTTTGGCCGCGCCATATAGACGACTTACGTATCCCCCGCGGGGCTTTCATCGTACCTCGGAAGGCTTTTGTCGCGTCACTCAGGACGTCTTACTAACAGTTAGAATAAATTTGAAGGCAATTTGATCGGAAGGCAATTTATTTTATTCATAAATAACTCAAAATAGGCTTACATCGGATCTTATTGATAGACAATTTGCGCCCTTCACGGCGGCTTAATATCAAACCTGATACTTCTTCAAGTGTTCGCCACTGAAGGAATGCTTCAACGTCTTGCCTTCGAGATCCTCCAACTTGTATGCATTGGGCACTGGCATCCCTACGATCTTGTAAGGTCCCTCCCATTTTGGTGACAGCTTGTTGATCCGATCTTGATGAACAAACTCATTCCTCCGCCAGACAAGTTCTCCCACGAAGAATTTTCGGGACCTGACACGCCGATTATAATATCGGGCTGTTGCCAGACGCATTCGGGCCTGGACTTCATCAGCCTTCCACCTCTTCTCCTCGAGTAGGTCTAAGTCCAGACGTCTCATTTCCTCATTTGTCAGAGGCTCGTAATATTTCGCGCGGTGGGACGCCACCGCTATCTCCACGGGGACGACTGCCTCCGTGCCATAAACCAGGCCAAACGGAGTTTCTCCTGTTGATTGCTTGGGCGTTGTTCTCACAGCCCATAGCACATTCTCGAGCTCATCCAGCCAATGGCCCTGCAAGGCATAGACTCTCTTCTTCAAGCCATCCATCACGATCTTGTTGGCTGACTCTACCTGGCCATTGGTCTGAGCGTGGCGGACTGAAGCAGTCCGATGCTCAATGTTTAATTCTTCCAGGTACTCCTTCAACTGAGCCCCATTGAACGGAGGGCCGTTGTCGCTGATCAACACTCGTGGGACCCCGTACCGGGATATGATCTGAGTCTGAAGGAACTTGAGGACCTGCTGCCCCGTCGTTCTAGCCAATGCTTTAGCCTCTATCCACTTTGAGAAGTAGTCGATAGCCACATGTAAGTACTTGCACTGACCTCTCGCTTGGGGAAGTGGTCCCACCAAGTCAATTCCCCATTGCGCGAAGGGCCATGCACTCCTGATGGGCATTAGGTCCGCGGCGGGAGCCACGATATTTGGGGCATACCTCTGGCATGCATCACAGGATCGGACCATCGCGGTCGCTTCTTTGTTCATCGAGGGCCAATAGTAGCCTAGGTTCAATGCCTTCCTTACCAGAGATCGGGCTCCTTCATGGCAGGCCGCGACTCCTTCATGTAACTCCCTCAGGATCCGATTTGTGTCAGGCTCTGCTACGCATTTTAGAAAAGGCTTTACGTACCCTTTTTTGTACAACTGGTTGTCCACCATTGCATAGTTGTCCGCAATTCGCCGTATCCTGACAGCTGCCACTTTGTCATCGGGGAGTACCCCCGTAGTTAGGTACGTAACCATCGGGGTCATCCAAGTGGACTTCTCTTCTTCCTCCGATCCTGTCTCAATAGCACAGATCTCCGCCGGATCAATGTTTGAGATAATCACCTTCTCTAGGAAATGCACCTTCTGATTCTCCTCGGGGGCCACTCCCAGGGCAAACTTGCTCAAGGCATCTGCTTCCGCGTTCTCTTCCCTCGGGATCGCCTCGATATCAAAGCTTTTGAAACTTCCCTTCAAAGTCTGCACCTCGTGCAAATATTTCTTCATTGTCGGGTTCTTAGCTTCATAGTTCCCCTGGACTTGATTTACAACCAAGCTAGCATCGCATTTCACCTTTAAATGGTCGACCCCCGTACCCTTGGCAATCTTAAGGCCTGTGATGAGAGCCTCATACTCCGCTTCGTTGTTGGTGGCTTTGAATGTCAACGCCAAGGCATATCGCAGGGGCTCGCCTCCACCGGGCGGTATCAATACGAATCCTGCCCCGAGCCTTCTACACTCGATGAACCATCAGTGTACATCTCCCAAGTATTCTCCTCATTTGGCTGTTCTGGCTGCTGTTCTGTTGTCGGGACTTCCTCCATGGTTGCCCCCTCTGCGGGACCCGCTACTTCCAGATCGGGTGCCGTAGACTCAGCTATAAAATCTGCCAATGCCTGGCCCTTAATAGCGGTCCTCGGAGCAAAATGAATGCGGAATTCCGTCAGCTCGATGGCCCATTTTACCAATCTCCCCGACGCATCCTGTCGGTTCAAAAAGTGTTTCAGGGGCTGATTAGTCAGTACCGTGACTTCATGGGCATGGAAGTAAGGTCGCAGTTTTCGAGCGGCAATAATCAACGCGAAGAGATACTTCTCAATAGCGGGATAGTTTATTTCAGACTTGGCAAACGCCTTGCTTACATAATAGATCGGCACTTGGTTGCCCTTGAAAATTTTAATCAAAACAGAACTAACAGCCACATCAGAAACAGGCAAATAAAGATAGAGCGGCTCGCCTGGAACTGGTTTCGCCAACGGCGGAAGGGTACGGAGATGCTGCTTGAGTGCCTGGAACGCCTCCTCGCACTTGTCGGTCCATTCGAACTTCTTGTTGGCCCTCAGCACCTCAAAAAATGGCATGGCTCGGTCACTCGCCTTGGATAGGAAGCGATTCATCGCGGCCAACCGGCCATTCAGCACCTGAACCTCCCGATGAGTCCTCGGGGACTGCATCTCCTCGATTGCTCGCAGCTTCTCAGGGTTCACCTCGATTCCTCTCTGGCTCACCATGAACCCTAGGAACTTCCCCGAGTTCACCCCGAAAGCACATTTGTCGGGGTTCAGCCGAACCTGATGGAACTTCATTCGCTCAAATGCCGCCGCCAAATTCTGGACATGGTCTCCTGCCTGTCGGGACTTCACCAGCATGTCGTCCACATATGCCTCCATGGTTTTCCCCAGCATGTCCCCGAACAACTTGTTCACCATCCGCTGGTAAGTTGCTCCGGCATTGATCAATCCGAAGGGCATCACGTCGTAATGGTAGACGTCACTGTCAGCGTAAAAAGCTGTGTGAGGGGCATCCTCCTTCGCCATCTTGATCTGGTTGTACCCGGAATAGGCATCCATGAAGCTCAACAGCTCATGTCCCGATGTGGCATCTACCAGCTGGTCAATCCTCGGAAGCGGGTAGCAGTCCTTCGGGCAGGCTTTGTTCAAGTCGCGGAAGTCGACACATATCCGCCACTTTCCGTTACTCTTTCGCACCAGCACTGGGTTAGCCACCCAAGTCTGGAATCGGAGCTCCTTGATGAATCCAGCATCGAGCAGTCTGCCCACCTCCTGCTGGATCGCGATCCTCTTGTCCGCGCCCATCGGACGCCTTCTCTGCGCGATAGGCTTGATTGCGGGGTCTATCTTCAGCTCGTGCACTATCACGTCGGGGCTGATTCCCGGAATATCACTCGAGGACCAGGCAAACAGCTCCTTAAACTCCTTCAAGAGCTCGATCAACTCTCGGGCTCTTTCTTCCGACAGAGCAGAGCCGATCTTTACCTTCCTCTGAGGCCCATCGATCTCCACTTCCTTCAAATCCTCCATGGGGGCGGGACGCCCATACTCCTCTCGAGGATCGGTATCGGTTTGAAGAACAGTCATGGCCTCCCTTCTTCTCCGTCGGGTGGCGTTAACATAGCATTTTCGCGATGCCACCTGGTCTCCTTTGACCTCTCCGACCCCATTGTCAGTCGGGAACTTCATCTTCTGGTGGACCGTCGAGGCGACTGCCATGAGAGGGTTGATGGTGGTCCTCCCGATGATTGCGTTGTATGCCCCCGCGGACTCCACGACGACGAAATCCACGTTTCGCCTCTCCATTTTCCAGCCACTACCAAACTCTACTGGTAAGATAATCATTCCCAACGGGTAGGAAGTGGAGCCAGAGAATCCCACCATCGGGAAGTCCACCTGCGTCAAGTCCTTCTTCGTTTTTCCCATGGCTTCCAGAGCCTCCATGAGAATAATATCGGAGGAGCTCCCTCCGTCTATCAGGATCCGCTTCATCTCGAATCCGTCCACGTCCAGGGTCACGACCAGGGCGTCATCATGAGGGCTCTCTACGCCAACTAGATCCTCCTTCGAGAACGAAATTACCATTTCCTCCTTCAGGGTTCACGACCGGGTCCATTTGCCTAGCACCACCGCGGCAGATATGCGAGAAGCGTAGTTCTCCCGGGAAGCAGAGGTATCTCCTCCCGCCGCCATTCCTCCATGGATGACGTTGATAGTTCTGCGCCTCTCCTTACGGGTACCTGAACCTGAGGCCTCATGTTCGACCTTCTTCTTCTTCGGGGATCGATCGCGGGATTTGGAACGGGATCGTGACCGACTTCTGGAACGGGATCGGCACCGACCCTTCCCGACGAACTCTTTCAGCTTTCCCTTCTGGATCAGCTTTTCAATCTTCTTCTTCAGCTCCCGACAGTTCTCAGTGTCGTGACCATTGGCTCGATGGTAGCGACAGTAACGGTCAGGACGGCCTCCTAGGAATTCGCCTTCTTTTCTCGGGGGGTATCGAGCGAGACCCTGTCTGTCCATCACAGCTAACACAGAGGTCATCGAGCTATTGATGGGAACAGCCCGACCCTCTCGGTTGTCCTTCCTCAGAGGACGCTTGTCTTCTCTTTTATCGGGACGACCACGGTTCCTACTTCCCTCCGACTTGTCGCTCCCCTTGCGATCGTCCGACAGCTTGGACGATGGCTTTCCTCTTCCCGACTTCGGGGGATCGAGTTCTCCAGCAGCAATCTTCGACTCCTGGACGTCGATTTGCTATTTCACCCTCGCCTGTAGGGCCTCCATACTCCACACAGCCTTCGCGGTGACGCTATGCATTAGGTCGGAACCGTACGGAGTGCTCAAGTTCCGCAGGAAAGTGCGGATGGTCTCACCCTCCGAAATTTCTTCATCAATCTCCGCGGCACTGGCAGTGAATCGCTGGTAGTAGTATACCAACGATTCGTCGGGCCTCTGCACCACCTGAGTCAAGGATCTCACGCTCTTCAGAAGACGCCTTTGACCTTGTTACTACTTGATGAAGCGATCGTGCATATCGGCCCAGCAGGTGATGCTTCCTGGAGGGAGGCTGAAGAACCAAGTCATGGCCCTTTCTCCCAGGGTTATCGGGAACAATGAGCATATGAGATCATCGTTCAATGTTCGTCCCATACAGGCCTGGACGTGCCTTTGCACATGGCGAACTGGGTCCCCCTCACCATCGTACTCCTTGATGGTCGGAATACCTAGCCCAGGCGGGGCTACGGTATCGATCAGCCGCGGCACGAAAGGATGGCTGGACCGATCCCTCAGCTCCGATGTCATCTGCTTCTGATCACCCATGCAGATGCTCACGATCTTCACCACCTGATCGGGGGTGATGGGGCCATTCAGGGGAATGGTCCTGTTCTGCACTGGTCCTGGGCCGTCGACCACGAACTTCTCCAATTGTGCTGGTTCCTTGCCCTTATTCCTGAGCGGAACCTCCTGTTCCTCCGGGTCCACCCTCGGCAGGGGTGGTGGTAATTCTTCTCGCGGAGGAAACTCCTCCGCCCTCCTGGCGGCCTCTCTTTTGTCCAGCAAGGCCTCCATGGCGGCCAAGAACATGGGCATAGCCTCCGCTACTGCCTTGGCCAACTCCGAGTTCGAAGACGACCCTTCCTCCCTTCGCGGGACTCCTTCTCTTCCATGGCCCACCGGGTTTGGGGTAGCCTCATCTTCCTCTCTACGCGGGACATCCTGCCTGTTCGTCTCAGCGTCTCGGACTGAGACCTCATAGCCATCACCTTGCCCCCCTGTCTGGGAAAGAGCAGGGTTCTCACCTTGTTCAGCAACGCGTTCTGGCAACGGGGAGTTCACGGTTCCTGCGTGTCGAGAACTGCCAGCCTGAACTTGCTTCTTCTTGCCACCACCGGCCATTGATCTGGTAGAAGCTATCTTGACTTTTCGTATGTTTCCCACAGACGGCGCCAATGTTGGATCACGGGCGAAGCTCCGTTACGTCCTCGACGGAAAGCTTGGACTCCTGGGCTCCGCGTAATCCTGCAAAAGGGGATGACCTGGGTGGTGACCCAGAATCCCTCTCCGATGCTTAAATGAGTATGGTGATCAATGGGTGGTAAGCAAAGTCTAAGTTCGTATTAGCATAGTTGATTTTCTGAGGTTAACTCCTCCTTTATATAGGAGGACGGGTTACTCAGTTACTTGTTACTGCGCTTGGCAGTTTTACCCACGATTCCGTGTATCTCGCCACGATTCCGTATATCTCGGCTAGGATTCCGTATATCTCGCCCCACGCTCCGCGTATCTTACCCATACCTCCGCGTATCTCGGGCACGCCCTGCGTATCTCAGGGGAGATTATCTATATCTTAACCGTCTTCCCACTACTCTCATCTAGTAGGCGGGTTTCTCGGTCTTATCCTCTGATCACAAGTCCCGACTCCTGTCGGGGACTCCAGATTGTCTCATTCTAGATCACCACCCAGGACCTTCAGTCTCTACGGGACAGGTCCAACCTCTGCGGGGCTTTATTATCGGGGCCTTTACTAAGGCATATCGGGGCCTACTCAGAGGCTTCTTATCGGGAGCATTCAGCTCATTCATCGGGACCGCTAAAGTCGGGACCCTTCGTGCTGGGCCTCTGGGCCTTCCAGGCTTTTCACGAGGCCCACTGGACCTACTCGCCGTCCATTGGCTGTTAACGGGGCTAACGATTACATCGGAACCCATCATTCTCATCCACGTTTCCTCGATACCTCGAGGATAGTTACCAAATCCGAGAAGACTCCTCGTTTCCTCAGTCATTAAATGCAGCAGATGACGAAGTGACGTCTTTGGCACCCATGCCTGATTTTTCGCGCCTGCTTTTTCTGAAAAAGTGCTTTTCAGGCCGTTTCATCATTACGCCTCTTTCTATTCCGTTCGTTTCATCTCAACGGCTCAGATTAAAATGTTTCAACTCCGACGACCCACGTTAGAACGTCCTTTCACTTGTAATGCGTCCTCGGGCCTTTCAGCCCTCATCAATATCAAACTATCATAGTTCCGATTTTCCATTGCACTTCTCAAAGCGAGTTAACTATGCCACTTAAGGCGAAACCTCGCCACTTAAGACATTTCAACACATCACTTAAGACGATTTAATCCCGTGCACCACTTAAGGCGACTTAATCTCGTGCACAGCTTAAGGCGACTTAATCTCGTGCACCACTTAAGGCGACTTAATCTCGTGCACCACTTAAGGCAACTTAATCTCGTGCACCACTTAAGGCGACTTAATCTCGTGCACCACTTAAGGCGACTTAATCTCGTGCACCACTTAAGGTGACTTAATCTCGTGCACCACTTAAGGCGACTTAATCTCGTGCACCACTTAAGGCGATTTTTCCTCGTGCACCACTTAAGGCGACTTTTCCTCGTGCACTACTTAAGGCGACTCAACAACACTTAGAATAAATCTAAGAATAATCTGATATGAAGTAACCTCTTTATTTATTAATGGCACAAAATCTGCTTACATTGAATCAAACGATAAATAACTTACACCACTTAAGGCGATTTTACATCGGGCACCACTTATGGCGACTTTTCATCGGGCACTGTTAGGTTCCAAAGTCTCGGGTCAACGGGCGGTCGACCTAAGCCTTGTCCCTCACTGGAGATGTTGCGGGTTTGGTGCTTTCGGATTGTGTCGTCCTAGCTTGTGTCCTTCCGTCCTTAGCTTCTCTTCTCCTCTCGCCCTGCAAGAGGGGCAATACCAGGCACAGAGGGGGGGGGGTGGTGCCTGATGAACCCCCTCCGATGCCTAAGTCAGTACGGTTTTAGAGAGATAAAGCTAGAGAGATGTCAGAGCAAAATTATGCAACTTGTCAAGATGTCCAAATGAATAGTGGAAGTGTTGTATTTATAGGCAACGGTGTCATTAAGGTGTCTTAATGACATCGTTAACCTTTAAACACAATTAATTAACCTTTAAACACGTAATTAAGACCTTAGGGTACGGAGAAGATTGGCGAAAATAAACCGAGTCTGGGAGTCTAAAAACGATGCCGGGGCCCTTGGGGGGAGAGGAAAATCCGACCCCCAAGGGTAGGGGTTGGGTGTGGCCACCCAACCCCTCCTAGGGGAGATAGGGTTGGCCAACCCTATCTCCCCTAGGGGAGATAGGGAGATCGGGTGGACCAACCCGATCTCCCCTAGGAGAGATCGGGTTGGCTGACCCGATCTCCCCTAGGGGAGGTCGGGTGTGGCCACCCGACCTCACCTAGGTGAGTCTAACTTGACCGGGCGAGTATTTCGGCCTCGTCCGGACAGTTGGTGTTTTCGCGGGGTGTTCAGGTTGAAGTTTCGATTTACAATCATTAACGGGGTGATCAAAATGAAAAGATTCGGAAGTCAACGTGTTCAAATTGGGCGTATATCCATCACATGCGCCCGAGTCAACCAATGGCCTGACCCTTGATTGACTCTATTTTAGGATGGCATGACACACGCAATTTGAAGCCGGGATTTTACCTTTCGTCCGAACGCTTACTTACCCATGGATGTGTGCCTCTGACTCTGCCCCCTGCCTTATAAGATAGAGGAATTGTAAACGTCAGAATAGCACGGACACGTGTCCAAGCACGCGTCCGTCTGAGGTGGAAATAAAAAATCTATCTTTGCTATGGGCGTATACTCGAAAAATACACGCTCGCATAGGGATACCACATGAATACAGCTAAGCGATTCACACTTCAATTTTATGCCGGGATTTGCCTAAGTGGAGAAAAATTTAATTTTGGTCTATTATTTTTCTAAGTATGGGATGCTTAAAAATAAACCCATGGGATGTTAACTTGAGTGGAGATATGCCTAACCATAGTCTAAGGGAGGTAAAGATGATAGTTTTCCTCTTACCCTTAGATCTCATCTAATTTTAAATGGAGGGTTGTGATTATGTCACTTTAAAAAACCCTACACCTCTTCAAATATTTAGAAGAGTATAGAAATTACCTCACTTAGCCACCATTGTCATCTTTTTCCTTTTTCCTCACATTTGGAGACCAAGGGAGGAATTCTTGCACACCAAGGGAGGGGGGTCCGGCCGAAATTCCAGACCAGAATTCCGGCCAGCACCGTGGTGGCCAAAGAATCGGGACGGCGACACGACTCCGGGCGGCTGACGGACAGGAGCGTCGCGGCGTTGGCAGGGCCAGCGGAGGGCGGTGGCTGGACGAGGAGCGGCGTCGGGATCGGCTGGAGCAGGCGACGGCGAGGCGAGGCGGCTCTGACACGACGCGAGGCGATCTCCGGCGGCGGCGGTGGCTGGTCATCGGCGAGGGGCTGATTTTCGGCGATCTTCGAACTTGAATTCCGGACCCGTTTATCATATCGGGTCGGGTTTTCCAAAGGTCCACTCTTTTCCTTTCCATTACCGTGTAAAATGTTGATTTTTGAATTGCCGATATTCGATTGCCGATACTTGGTTGGATATGTGATTGTCGTGGATAGTCGTAGCTAGTCGTGGATTTGGGGAAAAAATTTTGGCCGGTCGTCCGGAGATAGTTTTTTTTCCGATTAGACTATTCCCGTTTTGAATCCGAGGCGCCATTCGTGTGTTGATTTCTGTTGGGGGGCGTAATTGTAATTTCGCCCGGGGACTGACTTTTGGTTTGGGAAAAATTGTCCGATTTGGTTGTCGTGGTGTCCTTGGCGCATGTTTGTTATCTTCGTTGGATGTCTTCGAATCTTTGGTTGATGTTGTTGGTCGAGTACCGCGGTGCTCCCGGTTTTTCGGAAATTTTCTTGTTTTGACATCTGTCATGTCATGGCAGGTACTGTATTCCTGGTGGTGTCCCCGCACGCAGACTCTGCAAAGGCGTTACATCCTTCGAAGGATGAGTGAGTTTCTCTTCTCTTCTATTCGTCGCATTACATCCTTTCCTGTCATAAGCTTAGTGTCGTAATCTGAGCCGGGGTGTTAGTCGAAACTTGATTCGAACTTTTGGATTTCCTGCTACCTTTGACTTAGGTCTCGCTGCTTTGTCGGAGAACCACCTGACTAGGTCTGATTATAACGAGCACGTTACTTTAGGTGATATCTGCCCCTTAGATGAGCCTCTATATCCCTTCCTCCCCTCCTTGGGGAATACCCGCCAGACGGTGACAGAGCCTCCCAGGGGGAAGGTCGTTGTTTACCCTTCCCAGATTCGATTTGGATTGCGGCTGCCTTATTGCGATGATCTTGTAGAATTGAGTAAGTTCTTTAGGATTTCCCCTGTGAACCTTGCTCCTAGTGCCATCCGTGTCTGGGTGGGCTTCCGGGTGTTATGCCACTGGTACTCCTGGAAGTATTCACTGGTTTTGTTCCGCTGCTGATTCCAATATCAGAGGAAGGTAGGTTTTGCGAGTTTTGTAACTCGCCATCCATCCCTCAAAGACTCCCGATTTGCTGACTTCGGGTTGAGTGGGGTCGAGTGGAATACCTCTCTTCGCTTCGTGGCCCGGTGTGATAACTCGGCGAGCCACTGGGCCAAACATTATTTCTTCATTACTGATCGATATGTCACTTGGTCGGTCTTGAATGAGGATCGGTCAGATGGCTGGCCTGCCTTCGGGGAGTTCTCTTCTGCGGATTTAGAGACTATGAAGGCCATATATGAGAGCAACAGGACCCAGTCATACTGCCGCGTATCCCCAGTGACTGAGACGGATCTTTATGAGGCAGGGATCAGTTTGACTGCTGACTCCGAGGGTTCGGTATGTTACTTAGTCTTCTCATCTGCATTTACTTTCTGCTTTTCCCTTGTAGGTTGGTTTCACGGGAAAACATATAACGTGCAGGCGGCACCGGTCGATTTGAGCAAGAGGAGGGCTCCATCTAGCTCTACCCTGAAGAAGTCCCCTATGCTTGGGAAAGCTGCTGGGGCCTCTGGTATACTTCCTTCCCTTTGCCTCTTTATGGTATACTTGTGTTTTCTTACCTTGTTTTACTTGTATTGCTAGGGCACTCTCCTCTGGTGACCGAGAGGGTTGTCTCCGTAGGCAAAGGCTCTGGACCTTCTAAGTCCAAGTCGCGGAGGTCTGACTCTGAGGCCGGGGCCTCGGCTGTCAAGAGGAAGAAAGCTGCGGATCCTCCTCCGTCTGTCGTTCGTCCCCCGACCCTGTCTCCCGACAAAGAGATGGTGGTCGAAGAGGCGCCTTCCCGAGCTGACAAAGGGAAGCGACCTGTTGGTGATAGTGGAGTGGTTACTGGTTCTCCATCCCCTGCCGCCCAGCCGAGGGCACGGCCGTCAGGTTCGATCTCCTTCCTGTCGTGGATGCTTCTATGTTTGTATGTTTCTTTATATTGCTTTGTTTGTATAGGTGGGCCTCCGGCTTTGAGTCGGAAGGATTTCACGCGCCTTACCGACGAGGATATCGTTGGGTCTGAGTGGACTCCTTTTGCTGGGTTGAAGGAGTTCCATTTTGATGGCGGGTCTTCCTTGCGCACTCCTGAGGTTGGTATCCGTGTGCTTCACGGTGCCATTCCTCCTGGTGATCGTGCTGTTCAGCCTAAGTCTCCTGGGGAGACCCGGCGTTTCGTTCAGGGTGTACTGTCCCGTTATGCGCCCGTGAGTGGTGTCTCGCTTTCTCCTTTTCACTTTCATGTTGTTGCTTTTCCAGTTACTCATCTGTTGTTAAATTGTCAGGGTATGTCTGACATGAGGAACCTGTCATCCCTTGAGCTCGAGTTATCCGACGAGAAGAAGACTTTTGAGGACAGCCAGGCATCCCTCAAGGCGGAGCTTGCCAGTGCCACTGAGAAGGCGCGGCTGTCCGATCTGAAAATGGAGGATCTCAGGGACCAAGTGTCATTGCTTGAGACTACCGTAGGTAGCTTACGCCGGGAGGCTGAGGTCGCATCTTCACTCCATTCTGAAGAGTTGCGGAAATTAGAGGCAAGGTGCCGGGCAGAGGAGAGGACTGTCGCAGTGTCTGAGTACAAGGCTTCCCCTGCCTTTACTGCTGACTACAGTGTGCGACTTACTCAGGAGATGAACCAGTTTGGTGAGTATCTCGTTGATCATATTTTTCGCATTGATCCTCAATTTCCGGTTGGCAATCTTGGTGATTTTGGACCGTACGCGACTGGTTACATGGCTGTCCTTAGGGGTCAAGCTGCTGTTGCAGACAAGCCTGCCCCTACACAGGTGGATGCTACGCCTGTGGATATTGACACTTCGGACTCTTCCTCCTCTTCCTCCATCTCTGCTGGGGGTTCGGCCTCAGGGGGTCAGGGTGACTCCCCAGAGGGCTCTGGTTGATGTATTGACATCTTACTAACTTTGTATATACGACCATACTCCTTCTCCCCTTTGATGGGTTGAGTATCTTTTGGGTTTGCTGTGGGATTTTGTGTTGCTTTCCTTTTCCGTACTGTGTTGTTGGCAGTGTGGTTCACTTGCCTTTTGATGGGTATTTCGTATGCTTTTGTATGTACTCTTTTGATTATGGACTCTTCTCTTGGTGTGTTTCCTTTACTTATCCTTCTTTTGTGTTTTCCTTCATGCCATACCTGCTATCTCATCAAGAAAAAACATTATGTGTTCTTCATAGCACTTTACTGTTAAATTACTTTCTCATGGGATCCTTCTTAGTATGGTGTAATGGTCTTCTGATACCCTTTGAATGGCATGTATGGTGTTGCTAAACCAAAGATACGCTCTTGGTGGGCGGTTAATATTGTTCACGAGATACGCTCCCGGAGGGCGTCGAAACTGTTCACGAGATACGCTCCCGGAGGGCACCAGTAGTTTGACCAAAGATACGCTCTAGGTGGGCGTTGAAACTGTTCGCGAGATACGCTCCCGGAGGGCACCAGTAGTTAGACCAAAGATACGCTCTAGGTGGGCGTTGAAACTGTTCACGAGATACGCTCCCGGAGGGCGTCGAAACTGTTCACGAGATACGCTCCCGGAGGGCACCAGTAGTTAGACCAAAGATACGCTCTAGGTGGGCGGTTAATACTGTTCACGAGATACGCTCCCGGAGGGCACCAGTAGTTAGACCAAAGATACGCTCTAGGTGAGCGGTTAATATTGTTCACGAGATACGCTCCCAGAGGGCGTCGAAAGTGTTCACGAGATACGCTCCCGGAGGGCACCAGTAGTTAGACCAAAGATACGCTCTAGGTGGGCGTTGAAACTGTTCGCGAGATACGCTCCCGGAGGGCACCAGTAGTTAGACCAAAGATACGCTCTAGATGGGCGTTGAAACTGTTCACGAGATACGCTCCCGGAGGGCGTCGAAACTGTTCACGAGATACGCTCCCGGAGGGCACCAGTAGTTAGACCAAAGATACGCTCTAGGTGGGTGTCGAACTGGTAGTTTGAAATCTACCTCAAGATACGCTCTTGGGGGCGTCGAATCTGGTAGTGTTTTTTCTACCTCAAGATACGCTCTTGGGGGCGTCGAATCTGGTAGGTTGCAAATCTACCTCAAGATACGCTCCTGGGGGCGTCGAAGTTCGTAGTTTTAGAAACTACTCTCAAGATACGCTCTTGGAGGCGTCGAAATTCGTAGTTTTTGGAAACCACTCTCAAGATACGCTCTTGGTGCGTCGAAGGTCGTAGTATAGAAACTACTCTCAAGATACGCTCTTGGGGGCGTCGAAGGTTGTAGTATGAATACTACTCTCAAGATACGCTCTTGGGGGCGTCGAAGGTCGTAGTATGAATACTACTCTCAAGATACGCTCTTGGGGGCGTCGAAGGTCGTAGTATAAAAACTACTCTCATGATACGCTCTTGGGGGCGTCGAATCTGTTCGCGGGATAGGCTCCCGGAGGGCACAGGTTTCGTAGTTTTTAGAACTACTCTCAAGATACGCTCTTGGTGGCGTTGAAGGTGTTGTTGACTTGACGTCATATCTGTGTAAGGATAACTCAATGATTATATCATCCCCTTCTTTAAAAAATACTTTTGAGTAACTTCTACTTCATTAGGAGCATTCTAGGCTTTATGTACACATGGGATGCCTTGGGTGGATCAAGGCACCCTTTGGAGGAAATCAAAGATAGTTGTAGAGTTGGAGTAACTTCGTGAGTTCTCCTTCTCAAAAGTTGTTTTTGGAAAACTTAGAAAGCTTGAACATGCAAAGTGCTAAATATGAAACTAAGGATATGGGGTGGTCAGTTTGTCTGTTGCCACGTACTCCTTTAGGCCTCCATTGTAAATCATCTCCTCCACTTCTATCTTTAGCACCATGCAGTTGTTAGTTTTATGCCCCCAGGTCCCATGGTACTCACACCATCCCTGTGCATCTTTTCCTAGGAAGGCCTTGCCCTCTTCTCTGCAAGTGGGTAGCTCTTCCTTGAGGTACTTCTGAAAAAGTTCTTCTATGCTCACTGTAAGGGGTGTGAATTTGAAATTTACACCTCCTTCCAGTGTATCAGTCTCTCTTTCTTTCTCCGGGACTTCCTCCGGCTGCTCCCTTTCCTTTGCATATGCCTTGTCTAGCTTTTCCTTGAGCTCTCTCATTGTGCTTGTCATCACCATCTCATAAAGCCCTCCATATGCTTCAAATGAGTTTGGATGCATGTTTCTAGTGAAGGCTCTGACGGCTTCCCTTCTTGTGATATCCATGTTGGCACCATAACTGGAGAACCTTTCAAAGTAGCTTGACATTGGCTCCCTCGGCATTTGCTTGATGTCATCGATGTGTCGGAAGCCTCTTATTATGGAGTCCCTTGTTCTTTTTACTTGTGCGCTTTCTGGTTGCCAAGGTATGCTTGTTACCTTTACAGCCTTGCTCAAGTGTCTCTTCTTAGCCATTCTTTGAAAAAATTGCTTGCTCAGGCGGAGTGCAACTCCGTTCTTCTTCTTTCTTTGCCTTTGTCTCCTCATCACCTTCTTGTTGTCTTGGTCGGTCCCTACCATGACCATTGCCACTGTGTCTGTCATGTGTGATCCACGTCTCATGGAATTGACGTAGCACTGCCTTGCAGTGCGTTGGTCACCCAGGACTTCTCCAACTCCATTCTCAGTGATGTACTTCAATTTCTGGTGTATGGTAGATGGCATGATTTCATATGGATTTATGGTTGTTCTTCCTAGGATCCCGTTGTAGGCTCCCAGGCTTTCAACTACCAAGAAGTTAATGTTCACCTTCAGCTGTGTCCATCCTTGGCCCATGGTCACTGGCAGGGTTATCATTCCCAGGGGGTAACTTGTTGCTCCTGAGAAGCCAACCAGAGGGAAGTTGACTGGTTTGATGTCTGCCTTTGTTTTTCCTATTTCCTCTAGGACCCTTAGGCTTAGGAGGTCTGCCGAGCTGCCCCCATCTACCAGTATTCTCTTTACATCAAAATTATCAATGTCTATCGTGATGACTAACGCATCATCATGTGGCAAGACAATGTGGCTCTTGTCCTTCTCCGAGAATTCAATCTTCATCTCCTCTCCTTCTCGCGGCCTTTTCCTCCACCTTGGCACTGAACTCAGTTTGGATGCGTAAAGCACCCTTGCGTTAGCAGTTGGGCCACCTGATGCTACTCCTCCGTGTATCATGTTTATGGTTCCCCTCTTGTTGGGTGGAGGATTGTAGTCTACCTTGCTTTTGCCTTTGTCCCTGTATGATGGCCCTAACTGTATGTTGTTGCCCCCATGATCCACGAACTGCTTTAGTTCTCCCCTTTGGATGACATTGTTGATGCTTAGCTTTAGGCTGAAGCATTCGTTCGTGTCATGCCTGTATGCTTCATGGTTATCACACCATCTGTCCTTGTGTGTCCCCACCATTGGGGCTCTCCACCTTGCAGGGGGTGACCAGAGTTTCTGATTTCGCATCTCTTTTAGGACAGTTGCTGGGGTGGCGTTCAATGGGATGAACTTGATGATGTTGATTTCCCTAGCCTTCAGTGGTTCGCCCATCTGATTTCTTTGCTGGGGCGGACGCCATTCTTGCTGTCTTATGTGTTGAGGTGCTTGAGGTGGCTTTCCTCTATTCGGCTTTGCATTGTCTTCCTTAGCTGCTTGAATCTTGGCTTTCTTACTTGCTCTGTGCCTCTCCAGGTCTATATGGGTTTTTACTCTCACTGCTAGCTCCTCTAAGGTGCTTGCTGGTTTCTTGGCCATCTTTTCTGCCAGCGTGGACCCGAAGAGGCCTAGGTTTCTAATGAAGGCTCGTATTATCTCACCCTCAGTGATGTCGCCCTGGATGTCTGCTATGTTTTGGTTAAACCTAGTGTAGTAATTGGCCGAAGACTCATCATTTTCTTGCTTCACGTCATCGATGGAGCCTGTTCCTTTGAGGAGCTTCCTTTCTCCTAGATATCTCTGAAGGAATTTCGCCTTTAACTGCTCCCATGAGTGGATGCTCTCTTAAGGTAGGCTAAAGAACCAATGTGAGGCCACCCCTGATAGGGTGTTTGGAAATAGGAGTGCCTTGTATCTTTCATCAGTAGTTCTCCCAAATAGGGAGGCTTCATGCTGTTGAATATGCTCCAGAGGGTCTCCCTTGCCATTGTACTTTGCAATCTGGATTGTATGCAGGGAGTCCGGCACCTTGCTCATCTCCAATTCCCTCGTGAAGGGGTGGTTCGTTTTATCACTTAGACAATGTAAACCATGTTTCTTTGACTCATTCATTTTCCTTGTTATCATTGCCTCTATCTCTTTTGGAGTGATCAACGCCGGTGTCGGAGTGTAATCTCTTTGATAGCCTCCGTAGTTATAGATTGGGCTTGCCGGGATCCCTTGTCCGTGTTGGTATGGACTGTAGGTGTATCCTTGGTGTCCCTGCTGGGGTACTTCATAGAATTCTTGCCTCCTTGGAGGTCTTGCTTGTCTGTCCGGCCCCAGCGGGGTGTAAGCCCTGGCGTTCTGTTGTTGCCTAGGAGGCACGAATTGCTGCCTTCCCTCATGGGGTGGCTCTTGGTAATTTCTTCTTTGCTCTTCTCGCTGCCCTGCTCGAGGGTGCGAGTGGCCTTCTTCCGTTGGGATCTGTTCCTCTTCATGAGCTTCTGTATGTGCCCCCTGTGTGTATGCTGGCCTTGTGTATGTTGTGTGGGCGCGGTTGTCATTCCTTTGGGCCGGCATCCCATACGGATATCCTTGGGGTTGCGCCTCATAGTAATATCCCTCAGGAGGTGCCGTGTATTGGGATGGCACTCCCTGTTGCTCCCTCTCTCTCTGTGGCCTCCCTGCTAAAGGGGTTGAGGCTGTGGAGGACTCAGCCCCAGCTGGGCGTGAGGGTCCTCCCTCCTGGTTGTTGGGCTGGGGAGCCTGTGGGGTTACTTGAGGTTCTGGTTGCACAGGCAGTTTTCCTGGGTTAGGCTTTCTTGCTGGAGGTATAGGCTCTCTCCCTCGCCTATTGCCCCCAGGTGGGCGGTGGTGCCTAGACACCATGCTGTTCGTCATTGCTCTTGTTATTGCCAGGCTTTCTGTCCGAAGCCCACAGACGGCGCCAAGTGTTAGGTTCCAAAGCCTCGGGTCAACGGGCGGTCGACCTAAGCCTTGTCCCTCACTGGAGATGTTGCGGGTTTGGTGCTTTCGGATTGTGTCGTCCTAGCTTGTGTCCTTCCGTCCTTAGCTTCTCTTCTCCTCTCGCCCTGCAAGAGGGGTAATACCAGGCACAGAGGGGGGGGTGGTGCCTGATGAACCCTCTCCGATGCCTAAGTCAGTACGGTTTTAGAGAGATAAAGCTAGAGAGATGTCAGAGCAAAATTATGCAACTTGTCAAGATGTCCAAATGAATAGTGGAAGTGTTGTATTTATAGGCAACGGTGTCATTAAGGTGGCTTAATGACATCGTTAACCTTTAAACACAATTAATTAACCTTTAAACACGTAATTAAGACCTTAGGGTACAGAGAAGATTGGCGAAAATAAACCGAGTCTGGGAGTCTAAAAACGATGTCGGGGCCCTTGGGGGGGGAGGAAAATCCGACCCCCAAGGGTAGGGGTTGGGTGTGGCTACCCAACCCCTCTTAGGGGAGATAGGGTTGGCCAACCCTATCTCCCCTAGGGGAGGTCGGGTGTGGCCACCGGACCTCACCTAGGTGAGTCTAACTTGACCGGACGAGTATTTCGGCCTCGTCCGGACAGTTGGTGTTTTCGCGGGGTGTTCGGGTTGAAGTTTCGATTTACAATCATTAACGGGGTGATCAAAATGAAAAGATTCGGAAGTCAACGGGTTCAAATTGGGCGTATATCCATCAGGCACCACTTAAGGCGACTTTTCATCAGGCACCACTTAAGGCGAATTTTCATCAAGCATGACATTTCTTCAAGTGTTCGCCACTGAAAGAATGCTTCAATACTCTGCCATCGAGGTCTTCCAACTTGTACGCATTTGGAGCTGGCATCCCCACGACCTTATAAGGTCCTTCCCATTTTGGCGACATCTTGTTGATCCGATCCAAAAGGGTGAACTCGTTCCGACGCCAGACCAGCTCCACGACAAAGAATTGTCGGGACTTAACTCGCCGGTTGTAATATCTGGCCGTCTCCAAACGCATTCGAGCCTGAACTTCATCGGCTTCCCGCCTCTTCTCCTCGAGCAAGTCCAAATCCAGATGTCTCATTTCATCATTCGTCAAAGGCTCATAATATCTCATCCGATGGGACGCCACAGCTACTTCCACGAGAGCAACGACCCCCGTGCCATAAACAAGGCCAAACGGAGTCTCCCCAGTTGATCGTTTGGGTGTTGTTCTAACAGCCCAAAGCACGTTTTCCAGCTCGTTCAGCCATTTTCCCTTCAAGGCATAGACCCTCTTCTTCAGGCCATCCATCACGATTTTGTTGGCTGACTCCACCTGGCCATTAGTATGAGCCTGATGGACAGAGGCTGTCCGATGCTCGATATTCAACTCCTCCAGATACTCCTTCACTTGAGCCCCGTTAAACGGTGGACCATAATCGCTGATCACCACCTTAGGAATCCCGTATCTGGATACAATATGAGTCTGGAGAAACTTGACGATTTGATTCCCCGTCGTCTTGGCCAATACCTTAGCTTCTATCCATTTCGAAAAATAATCGATAGCCACAAGCAAATACTTACAATGACCTTGTGCCTGTGGGAGAGGTCCCACCAAGTCGATGCCCTACTGCGAGAAGGGCCAAGCACTCTTGATGGACGTCAAATTGGCAGCCGGAGTCGCGATATTCGGGGCGTACCTCTGGCAGGCATCACATGATCGGACTAACACCGTCGCCTCCTTGCTCATCGAAGGCCAGTAATAGCCCAAATTCAGCACTTTTCTCGTAATGGATCGGGCCCCTTCATGAAAAGCCGCGACCCCTTCGTGCACCTCCCTAAGGATCCGATTTCTGTCGGGCTCAGCCACACATTTCAAGTAAGGAGTCGAGAACCACCCCATTTTGTACAGCTGATTGTCCACCACCACGTAATTAACCGCGATCCGACGTATCCTGTCAGCTAGTACTCCATCATCAGGGACTGCCCCCGTAGTCAGATACGCGACTATCGGGGTCATCCAAGTGGGTTCCTCCTCTGATCCTGCTTCAATAGCACACACCTCCGACGGGTCGGTGGTCGACAAGATCACCCTCTCCAGAAAGTGCACCTTCCGATTTTCCTCTGGGGGTGCCCCTAAGGCGAATTTGCTCAAGGCATCTGCTTCCACGTTTTCCTCCCTCGGGATCGCCTCGATGTCGAAACATTTGAAGCTCTCCTTCAAGACTTGCACCTCGCGAAGGTACTTTTTCATCATCTGGCTCTTCGCCTCATATCGTCCTTGGACTTGATTCACGATCAGGCCCACGTCACATTTCACCCGTAAGTGAGCAACTCCCGTGCCTTTGGCAATTTTGAGGCCTGTGATAAGAGCCTCATACTCAGCTTCGTTGTTCGTGGCCCTAAACGTTAAGGCCAAAGCATATCGAAGGGGCTCACCCCCTCCTAGTGGTATCAACACGAACCCTGCTCCTGATTCGTCTGAACTCGAAGAGCCATCCGTGTACATTTCCCAAGTATTCTCCTCATTTGGCTGTTCTGATTGCTCTGCCATTTCTGGTTGTTCTGCTATCGGGACCTCCATGGTTGCCCCCTCTACAGGGCACGCTTCTTCCAGATCGGGGGCTGTAGATTCTGCTATGAAATCCGCCAAAGCCTGGCCCTTAATAGCCGTTCTCGGAGCAAAGTGTATGCGAAACTCAATAAGCTCGACTGCCCATTTCACTAATCTCCCCGATGCATCAGGTCGGTTCAAAAAATGCTTCAAAGGCTGATTTGTCAACAAAGTAATCTCATGCGCATGGAAGTAAGGCCTCAGCTTCCGAGCAGTAATAATCAACGCAAATAGATACTTCTCGACGGCTGGATAATTCATTTCAGATTTGGCAAACGCCTTGCTTACATAATACACGGGGACTTGATTACCCTCGACAATCTTCACTAAGACAGAGCTAATGGCAAATTTAGAAACAGCCAAATATAGATAGAGCGGCTCGCCTTGGATCGGTTTCGCTAATGGCGGGAGGGTGCGAAGGTGCTGTTTGAGTCCCTGGAACGCTTCTTCACACTTCAAAAAATGGCATAGATCGGTCACTTTCCTTGGACAGGAAGCGATTCATTACAGCCAGTCGGCCATTCAGCACTTGCACCTCCCGATGATTTATCGGAGACTGCACCTCCTCGATTGCCCTCAGCTTCTCAGGGTTCACCTCAATTCCTCTTTGACTCACCATAAAGCCCAAAACTTCCCCGAGTGGACTCCGAAGGCACACTTGGTCGGGTTCAAGCGAACCTGATGAAGCCTCATCCGCTCAAACGCCGTGGCTAGGTTGTGAACATGATCCTCAGCCTGTCGGGACTTCACCAGCATATCGTCCACGTAAGCCTCCATAGTCTTCCCCAGCATGTCCCCGAACAGCTTGTTCACCATCCGCTGGTAGGTTGCCACGGCATTGATCAATCCAAAGGGCATGACATTGTAGTGATAGATGTCACTCTCAGCATAAAAGGCAGTATGTGGGGCATCCTCCTTAGCCATCTTGCTCTGATTATAGCCCGAGTAAGCGTCCATGAAGCTCAGCAATTCGTGTCCCGACATGGCATCCACCAACTGGTCGATTCTCGGTAGCTGGTAACAGTCCTTCGGGCAAGCCTTATTCAAGTCGCGGAAATCAACACACATCCGCCACTTCCCATTTCTCTTCTTCACCAGGACCGGGTTGGCGACCCAGGTCTGGAATCAGAGCTCCTTGATAAACCCAGCGTCGAGCAACCTGCCCACCTCCTGCAGGATCGCGATCCTCTTGTCCGCGCCCATCGGACGCCTTTTCTGCGTGATAGGCTTGATCGCGGGATCAATCTTCAACTCGTGCACGATCACATCGGGGCTGATTCCAGGCATGTCACTCGGGGACCAGGCAAACAGCTCCTTGAACTCCTTCAGCAGCTCAATCAATTCTCGGGCCGTCTCGTCAGACAGGGCGGATCCGATTTTCACCTTCCTCTGAGGTCCGTCAATCTCGACCTCCTTCAAATCCTCCATGGGGGCGGGACGCCCAAACTCCTCTCTGCTATCGGCATCGGTTTGGAGGATAGTCATGGCCTCCCGTCTTTTACTTCGGGTGGCATTAACATAGCACCTCGTGGAAGCCACCTGGTCGCCCTTGACCTCCCCGACTCCGTGGTTAGTCGGGAACTTCATCTTCTGGTGCACAGTCGAGGCAACTGCCATCAGGGGGTTGATGGTGGTTCTCCCGATAATCGCGTTGTAAATACCCGCGGACTCAACCACCACGAAGTCCACATTCCTCCTCTCCTCTTTCCACCCGCTACCGAACTCCACTGGTAAGGTGATCATTCCCAGCGGATAGGAGGTAATACCAGAGAACCCAACCATCGGGAAGGTCACCTCCTTCATATCCTTCTTCGTTTTTCCCATGGCCTCCAGCGCATCCATGAACAGAATATCGGAGGAGCTCCCTCCGTCAATCAAGATCTGCTTCATCTCGTACCCATCCACGTCCAGAGTCACGACCAAAGCATCATCATGTGGAGTCTCCACTCCTATCAGGTCCTCCGCTGAAAAGGAAATCACCATCTCTTCCTTCGCGGTCCAGGATCGGGACCTCTTGCCCAGCACCACAGCAGCGGAAATTCTAGAGGCGTAGACCTCCCGAGAGGCCGTGGGACCTCTTGCCTCGCTTCTCCTTACGGGCACCAGAGGATTCTGGCTCCGATTTTTTCTTTTTCGGGGACCGATCGCAGGATCGGGAACGGGACCGCGATCGAGATCGGGAGCGGGAACGACACCGCTTCTCAGCCACAAACTCCTTAAGCTTCCCCTTCTGGATCAGCTTTTCAATCTCCTTCTTCAACTCCCAACAATGGTTAGTGTCGTGACCGCTAGCGCGATGGAACCAACAATAACGATCAGTGCGGGATCCCAAAAACTCTCCTTCCTTCTTCGGGGGGCACCGGGAGATACCCTGTCAATCCATGAGCGCTAACACCTCCGTCATGGAGCTATTCAGAGGGATGTTATAATCCTCCCGCTTGTCATTCCTCGGGGATCGTCTGTCCTCCCTTCGATCAGAACGACCTCGACTCCGATTGCCCTCGGACTTATCCTTCCGCTTATGGTCGTCCAATGGCTTGAGCGACTGCTTCCCCCTATTCGACTTCGGAGGATCAAGCTCTCCAGCAGCTATCTTCGACTCCTACACGTCGATTTGCTGCTTCACCCTCTTCTATAGTTCCTCCATATTCCACACAGCCTTCTCAGCCACGCTGTGCATCAGGTCGGAACCATAGGGGGCTGTCAGGTTCAGAAGGAACGTGCGTATGGTCTCTCCCTCCGATATCTCTTCATCAATTTCGGCCACGCTGGCAGTGTACCACTGGTAATAATGCGCCAGCGATTCGTCGGGCCTCTACACCACCTGGGCCACGCCGACGACCCTGGTACTGCTGGATAAAGCGGTCGTGCATGTCGGCCCAGCTGGAGATGCATCCTGGGGGCAAGCTGAAGAACCACGTCAGGGCCCTCTCCCCGAGCGTACCTGGGAACAGCACACATACGATATCGTCGTTCGGGGCCCTTCCTAGACAGGCCATGAGGTGCTTCTGGACGTGGCGAACTGGATCTCCTTCGCCATCATACTTCTTAATCGTGGGGATCCCCAGCCCTGGCGGGGCGAGGGTGTCTATCAGTCGGGGAACAAAGGGATGAGAGGATCGATCCCTCAGTTCCGACATCATCGGCTTCTGGTCCCCCATGCAAATGTTCACGATCTTCACCACCTGGTCGGGGGTGATGGGACCATTAAAGGGAATGGTCCTGTGCTGCACCGGTCCTGTCCCATCGATCACAAATCGCTCCGACTGAGCAGGCTCCTTGCCCTTGTTCTGGTTTCTGGGCTGGGCCTCCTGGACATTCTGAACCTCCCTTGGCGGAGGCACCTCCTCCTGTCTCTTGGCAGCCTCTCTTCGCTCTAGGAGAGCCTCCAAAGCTTCTACGAACATCGGCATGGCATCTGCCACAGCCTTTGCCAGGTCCGCGTTTGGAGGAGCACCGGGAGCATCCTCTTCTCTATTCTCTTGGTGCCTAGCCGTATCCTCAGGAACTTCGTTATGCCCCCCTGTTCGGGAAACCTCAGCAGGGAGATTTTGGTCCTCAGCACGCTCCGGTGGCGAATTCAGAGTCGTCTCGGCAGGATGACGGGAACCACTAGATTGTCCTTGTCTTCTTTGCTTGCCAGCTGCCATTGAACGAGTAGAAGTCATTTTCGGCTTTTTGTTACGCTTCCCACAGACGGCGCCAATGTTGGATCACGGTTGGAACTCCGGCACGGTCTTGACGGCGATCCGAACTCCTTCGCTCCACGTAATCCTGCAAGAGGGGATAGACCGAGCGGTGACCCAGAATCCCTCTCCGATGCTTAAATGAGTGTCTCGAATAAACTAGCAAGCAAGAGTCTCAAAAGCGTGTATATCAAAATGTATGTGATCTGAGGTAACTGCCGCCCTTTTATAGGCGAAGAGCTACCTCAGTTACCTGGTGAACCGCTGGGGCGGTTAGCTCACGTTCCACGTATCTCGGCCACGATCCCGCCTATCTCGGCCATGATCTCGCCTATCTCGGCTACGCTCCGCGTATCTCGGCCACGATCCCGCCTATCCCGGCCATGATCTCGCCTATCTCGGCTACGCTCCGCGTATCTCGGCCTCAACCTCTCATAGCAAGTCCCGACCAGTATCGGGGACTCCAGAGTTATCTCATTGTGTCACCGCTCGGGGCCCCTCGTCATCGTGACAGGGCCAATATTCTCAGGGATTCATCATCGGGGCCTACTTAAAGGCATCTCATCGGGAGCTCCTGGCTCGCCTATCAGGACCGACTCTGTCGGGACCTTTCACCATCGGGACTCCCTCTGTCGGGACCCTTCGCCTTGGTCATCTTGACCTCCTTTTAGGGCCCAGTGGGCCTATTCACCGTTTACTCACCGTTAAAGGGCCTAGCGTCCATAGCGAAACCCATTAGTTGTGACCCTCATAATCGTTTGCCGCATTTTTCATTGCAGAAGCCCTTCTTTTCAGTAGTCAATTTCGGGTTGTCTGTGGCTCGTTCTTTATTTTCCCACCCTCACTGAATTCGCGGGATCACTCTTTATTTGTAGCCATTTTTCTCTAAGGAACGCTGTGGCCCTTTAAAAATTCTTCCGCTCTTTTAAGTTGCGGAATCACTCATTGTGCATAGTCGTTTTAAGGGTGGTTGTTGTTGTGTTCGCTTCACCACTTGGGCAGCTTCGAGATTTTTGCTTCACGAACAGACTTCTTCCTTATCGATCGGGCTCGAGATGTATGTATAAGGACGGGAACGCCGCAATCCTTAATACACAATCACCGAGCTAAACTCCCAATCCTCAACCTTGAACTCTTGATCTCCGGGTTCTGCACGAGGGGCAGTAACCAGCGTAGGAGGGGGGAATGCTGGTTGGGCCCACTCCGACGCTCAAGTTAGCACTTCTAGAGAGAGAAAGCCTTAGAAAGAAGTCAGAGCATTTCAAGTCCAAAAGTGAGGGAATTGAATAGAATGAGAGACCTAGGCCCCTATTTATATGGAACCTAAGGATCATGCCCAGTTTTGAACTACTTGATGTCGGTATGTAAGGAGGACGTATACCGTCATCAAGGAGGACTATGTATGCACCGACTTCCCGCACTTGGCAAATTAATCAGGGTGAACGTACGAGGTAAAACGGTAATCCGGACCTACCCGGATTGCCTTAGGGCAATCCAGAAGTCCTTCGGCTCGGGAATTACCCGTATCCCGGACCGTTTTAGACTTGGGTGTCCGCGAAAGGGTTTTTTGCGGCTTTTGGGGATATTTTACGAGGCCCGAAATGTAAATACGAACCCGAATTAGACAGATATCTAACACTTTCCCCCGAGTCAAGTAGTGGTTCAAAATCCGTACTTGACTCTTTTTCAAAGATAAGATATTCATCCAATTTAGGTTCGGTACTGACCTTAGGGGTGGCCTGTTTGTCAATTCGAATGTCGAGATCATAAATTTGACCAACTTTTAATTTTCCGCCGTACGTACGTAATCTGTTTACAAGGTTAGCGTAACGGACAATATACGTACAATGACATGCAATTTGATAATACCAAGGTGTATAAAATTGGCATACAACATGTTGTCAATATGTAAATGATAACAGCGTAGTAGACGAGTGACGTAATCATGCAACAATCAAAACACTTAGAGTAATATGGAATTGGAGAACATGTATGTAATCATGAAGCATGATGTAAATATGGAAAATGATGCAAACACGTAGCATAATGCAATCATGGAAAATGATGCAAACACGTAGCATAATGCAATCATGGAAAATGATGCAAACATTCAATTCATACTTAGATTATAATTACGCGACCACCATGAATTTGCATCATGTACGTATAAAAGTGATAACATGCATGACGATCTACGAAGGGCGTTATGCAACACTAGGGAGCATGTATGTAAAACAAGCATAGGAGAGGTGTAAGTATGTGATACTAAGGACTTGTGTGAAAATAAATATTAGTTTAGTCCTTAGCACATGGTGTAGACACTATTAATGAGAACTAGGAGAGAGAATACCCATTATCTTACATCCTTAATAGATAAATCCTCAAGAAGCTCTCCATTCTTGATGAAGAGGGAATTCGTGGAGGTGTGAATTTGGAGTAATCACATTACTTTTGACATCGATCAAGATCGAATCCGGGCAAAGAGGGAATCGAGGCGGCGCGTGAGGCAAGGGGGACGGCGCGTGAGACAACGACAGCGACACGTGAGAGTGGCGGCGGCGGCGCGTGTGGACGGCGGCGGCGCGTGGGTCTTCGGGTGAGGGCGAGTAGTAATTCGAACTTGTTTCGTGTCGGTGAGTCCAATTTCGTACATGGCTAGACCTTTCGTGACTTCGCGTGGCCCTTATTTAGTCTTGAAATCATCAAGTACCTAGTTATCTTATCATGCATACAAGGTGTTTGATAAAATGCATTGGAATACTTAGCCCCAAATCGGCCAAAATTTTCCTAAGTGCTGAAAATTTTATAAAAGTGTAAATGAATCGTTATACTTCCCTTATGCATAGTGTTCATTGCCGACATGTTTTCCCATGCCTTAGTCGTTGTTCTAGCATGCTCGATATTGATGATTTATAGTTGCACGTGCACGGTCGTCCATGGTTGTATGTTGGTAATGATAGCATAGATGTTGTCGTATGAGCTTTGCCGATAAGTGTCGTAGGAATAGTCAAGAGGCATTGTGTAGAAGTCGATAGTAGCTACTTGATGTATGCAATCCATCCTTGTCGACATGTACGCATATACATAGAAACACTTAGAAAATATTTTCCCCTTGTCGATATGTATGTACGTACATGGAAACACTTAGAAAATATTTTCCTCTTGTCGTCATGTATGTACGTACATGGAAACACTTAGAAAATATTTTCTCCTTGTCGACATGTATGTACGTACATGGAAAAACTCAGAAAATATTTTCCTTTTGTCGACATGTATGTACGTACATGAAAACACTTAGAAAATATTTTTCACTCGTCGGCATGCACCCTTGTCGACATGTATGTACGTACATGGAAACACTTAGAAAATATTTTTCACTCGTCGACATGCACCCTTGTCGACATGTATGTACGTACATGGAAATACTTAGAAAATATTCTTTACTTGTCGAGATGCACCACTGTCGACATGTATGTACGTACATGGAAATTCTTAGAAAATATTCTTCACTTGTCGACATGCACCCCTGTCGACATGTATGTACGTACATGGAAATACGTAGAAAATATTCTTCACTTGTCGACATGCACCCTTGTCGACATGTATGTACGTACATTGAAATACTTAGAAAATATTCTTCACTTGTCGACATGCACCCTTGTCGACATGTATGTACGTACATGGAAATACATAGAAAATATTCTTCACTTGTCGACATGCACCCCTGTCGACATGTATGTACGTACATGGAAATACTTAGAAAATATTCTTCACTTGTCGACATGCACCCTTGTCGACATGTGTGTACGTACATGTATGTGCGCGCTTGCCCCCGTACTTAGATTTTTTTCTCTTTCCCTGGCTATGTATGTTGTATCCATGTACTTGATGTAAATGCAGGTTGTATGTCAATTCATTGTTGTATGCTAACACTTAGTAATATGTTTGACACATAGTAGCGTGATGTCCACTTGAAATATCCCGACTGTCATCTTGAGCAAAACACTTAGAAAATATTTCGCTCTTGAAATCATGTACCCATGTCGATATGCATGTACATACATAGAGCTTGCACACTGATTGACTTGATACTTGTAATTTTACGGATTCCGAGTTACACAAACTTCTTTTCAGAGTTAGTCTTCTTGCCGTGTGTTGGGATCAAAATGACGTGGCCTCAAACTTCACGGAATGGACTTCTAGGCTTCGCCTTGGACGTAGCTCTCTCGAGGACTTGATTTCCTCCGGGAGACTTTGAAGGTCGAGCACCTAAAAAGGGGTGGGGATGGCCCCTGATTCCACTCCGAAGCTTAAGTTAGTAATGTATTTGAGAGTGTAATATATGAGTATTCAGAGCAGATTGTCTTTAATTGAATAAGATAGGTCCCTATTTATAGTGGAGAGTTACCGACTTTATAGAGGCGGCTACTGGCCTCTGATTAGTTGCCTAGGGGCGGCAATCAGCCCTTTGTGATTGGCTGATAAAAGCTGTTGTCAGTCAGGTGGTGACAAGCAGGTCGCCTCCTCACCTTTACTTCGGGTGGAGGTTTTCCCTTGGAACCGGTGGGAAACAGGTCGCCACCTGTCCTCTGGAAGATTCTCTAAGATTGCATAGTCGACCAGTCATTCTTTTGAAGTCGACTTTTTCATGATTGGTAGTCGACCTTTTATCTCCAAATAGTTGGAATAAACAAGAAAGGTCGTCGACTTCTTCTCCTCTCCCTGAAAGCGTACTCGACCTGTCACCTGTAGGAAATCACCGTAGACCAAGAACGTACATACATAGTTGGGTTTATTTATAACCCAACACTTGCCCCCGAGACTCGAGTCGTCAGCTTCATTTACTTAAGGTGAAGGCTTGAGTCGAGTAAAGCCCCATTTTGTGGCGAGATGGCCTCGGGGCGGGGCTTCCTGCGCATTCTGACCCTCTGTTGGTAGGGCTGCTTCCTCCAGAGGGGGCATCTCCTCCTGCCTCCTCGCAGCCTCCCTTCGGTCCAAAAGAGCCTCGACAGCCGCCAAAAACATGGGCATGGCCTCGGCCACGGCCCTCGTCAAATCTGCAGCTGGGGGAGCCTCCTGCCCCCTGTTATCTTGGTGTTGAGGGGCAACGTCTTCGGGATGCGATCCATTGTGTCCTCCTGTCTGGGAGAGTTCAGCCGGGGGATGGTTTTGGTTTTCCCCTTGTTCCGGTACTGAATTCAGGTTCGTTGCGGTGGGGTGATGGGAACCACCAGATTGTCCTCTCTTGTTCTTGCCAGCCGCCATCGATCGAGTAGAAGGCATATTAGCTTTTTGTTTGGTTCCCACAGACGGCGCCAATGTTGGATCACGGTGGAACTCCGGTACGGATCTTGACGGCAATCCTAGCTCCTTTGCTCCACGCAATCCTGCAAGAGGGGATAGACCGGGCGGTGACCCAGAATCCCTCTCCGATGCTTAAATGAGTCTCTCGTATGACTGGCAAGCAACAATCTCCAAAGTATATCGAACTCAACGTAAGTGATCTGAGGTGACCTCCTGCCCTTTTATAGGCAAAGAGGTGCCTCAGGTACCTGGCGAACCGTTAGGGGTGGTTAGCCCGTATCCCGCTTATCTCGTACACGATCTCGCGTATCTTAGCCATGCCCCGCGTATCTCGGCCACGATCCGTGTATCTTAACCACGTTCCGTATATCTCGGCCACGCCCCGCATATCTTGGCTTTATCCTCTGGTAACGAGTCCCGACTCCCGTCGGGGACTCCAGAGTTATCTCGTTGTGTCACCGCTCGGGGCCCCTCGTCATCGTGACAGGGCCAATCATTCTCAGGGATTCGTCATCGGGGCCTACTTAAAGGCTTCTCGTCGGGAGCCTCCAGCTCCACTGTCGGGACCGACTCTGTCGGGACCTTGCTTCGTCGGGACTCCCTTCATCGGGACCCTTCTCCTAGGTCATCTTGACCCTTACTTTGGGCCTGGTGGGCCTGTTTGCCGTTTCCTCGTCGTTAAAGGGCCTGACGGCTATAGTCGGACCCATCAATAACCATACTCTTTCTCCCCTTTGATGGGTTGAGTATCTTTTGGGATTGTTGTGGGGTTTTGTGTTGCTTTCCTTTGTCGTATTTTGTCGTTGGCTGTGTGGTTCACTTACCTTTATTTTAGTACTTCGTATGCTTTTGTATATACTCCTTTGATTATGGACTCTCTCCTTGGTGTGTTTCCTTTACTTATCCTTCTATTGTGTTTTCCTTCATGCCATACCTGCTATTTCATCAAGAAAAAACATTATGTGTTCTTCATAGCACTTTACTTTGAAATTACTATCTCATGGGATCCTTCTCAGTATGGTGTAAAGCTCTCTTCTGCTACCCTTTGCATGGTATGTATGGTATTGTTAGACCAAAGATACGCTCTTGGTGGGCGTTCAAATCTGTTCACGAGACTTGCTCTCGGAGGGCACTTAACGTTTCGCAGGATAGGCTCCCGGAGGGCACAGGTTAGACCAAAGATACGCTCCTGGTTGGCGTCGAAATCTGTTCACGAGACTGGCTCTCGGAGGGCACTTAACGTTTTGCAGGATAGGCTCCCGGAGGGCATAGGTTAGATCAAAGATACGCTCCTGGTTGGCGTCGAAATCTGTTCACGAGACTGGCTCTCGGAGGGCACTTAACGTTTCACAGGATAGGCTCCCGCAGGGCACAAGTTAGACCAAAGATACGCTCCTGGTTGGCGTCGAAGCTGGTAGTTTGAAATCTACCTCAAGATACGCTCTTGGGGGCGTCGAATCTGGTAGTGTTTTTTCTACCTCAAGATACGCTCTTGGTGGCGTCGAATCTGGTAGGTTGCAAATCTACCTCAAGATACGCTCCTGGGGGCGTCGAAGTTCGTAGTTTTTGGAAACCACTCTCAAGATACGCTCTTGGTGCGTCGAAGGTCGTAGTATAGAAACTACTCTCAAGATACGCTCTTGGGGGCGTCGAATGTCGTAGTATGAACACTACTCTCAAGATACGCTCCTGGGGGCGTCGAAATTCGTAGTTTTTGGAAACCACTCTCAAGATACGCTCTTGGTGCGTCGAAGGACGTAGTGTAAAAACTACTCTCAAGATACGCTCTTGGGGGCGTCGAAGGTCGTAGTATGAATACTACTCTCAAGATACGCTCTTGGGGGCGTCGAAGGTCGTAGTATGAAAACTACACTCAAGATACGCTCTTGGGGGCGTCGAGGGTCGTAGTATTGAAACTACTCTCAAGATACGCTCTTGGGGGCGTCGAATCTGTTGTTCACTTAAAGTCATATCTGTGTAAGGATAACTTCATGATTATATCACCACATTCATTGGAAAATACCTTTGAAGGAAATCCTACTCCTTTAAGAGCATTCATGTTTTTTGTACACATGGGGTGTCTTGGGGGGATCCAGACACCCTTTGGAGGAAATCAAAGATAGTTGTAGAGTTGGAGTAACTTCGTGAGTTCTCCTTCTCAAAAGTTGTTTTTGGAAAACTTAAAAAACTTGAACATGCAGAGTGCTAAATATGAAACTAAGGATATGGGGTGGTCAATTTGTCCATTGCCACGTACTCCTTTAGGCCTCCATTGTAAATCATTTCCTCCACTTCTATCTTCAGCACTATGCAGTTGTTGGTTTGATGCCCCTAGGTTCCATGGTACTCACACCATTCATGTGCATCTCTTCCTAGGAAGGCCTTGCCCTCCTCCCTGCATGTGGGTAGCTCTTCCTTGAGGTACTTCTGAAAAAGTTCTTCTATGCTCACTGTAAGGGGTGTGAATTTGAAGTTTACACCTCCTTGCAATGTATCAGTCTCTTCTTCTTTCTCCGGAACTTCCTCCGGCTGCTCTATCTCCTTTGCAAATGCCTTGTCTAGCTTTTCTTTGAGCTCCCTCATCGTGCTTGTCATGACCATCTCATAGAGCCCTCCATAAGCCTCAAATGAGTTTGGGTGCATGTTTCGAATGAATGCTTTGACGGCTTCTCCTCTTGTGATGTCCATGTTGGCACCATAACTGGAGAATCTCTGGAAGTTGCTTGATATTGGCCCCTGCGGCATTTGCTTGATATCATCGATGTAACGGAAGCCTCTTATGATGGAGTCCCTTGTTCTTTTCCCTTCTATGGTTTCTGGCTGCCAAGGTATGGCTTTCACCTTCACAGCCTTGCTCATGTGTCTCTTCTTAGGTGTTGTTTGAAAAAACTGCCTGCTCAAACGGCGTACAACTCTGTTCTTCATCTTTCCTTGCTTTTGTCTCCTTCCCTTCTTCTTGCTGTCTTGATTGGCTCCTACCATGACCATCGCCACTGTGTCCGTCCTGTGTGATCCACGTCTCATGGAGTTGACGTAGCACTGCCTCGCAGTCCGTTGATCACCTAAGACTTATCCGACTCCATTCTCAGTGATGTACTTCAACTTCTGGTGTACGGTGGATGGCACGATTTCGTATGGGTTTATGGTTGTTCTTCCTAGGATCCCGTTGTAGGCTCCCAGGCTTTCAACCACCAAGAAGTTAACATTCACCTTCAGCTGTGTCCATCCTTGGCCCATGGTCACCGGCAGGGTTATCATTCCCAGGGGTCATAGCCGTCAGGCCCTTTAACGGCGAGGAAACGGCAAACAGGCCCACCAGGCCCAAAGTAAGGGTCAAGATGACCTAGGAGAAGGGTCCCGATGAAGGGAGTCCCGACGAAGCAAGGTCCCGACAGAGTCGGTCCCGACAGTGGAGCTGGAGGCTCCCGACGAGAAGCCTTTAAGTAGGCCCCAATGACGAATCCCTGAGAATGATCGGCCCTGTCACGATGACGAGGGGCCCCGAGCGGTGACACAACGAGATAACTCTGGAGTCCCCGACGGGAGTCGGGACTCGTTACCAGAGGATAAAGCCAAGATATGCGGGGCGTGGCCGAGATATACGAAACGTGGTTAAGATACACGGATCGTGGCCGAGATACGCGGGGCATGGCTAAGATACGCGAGATCGTGTACGAGATAAGCGGGATACGGGCTAACCACCCCTAACGGTTCGCCAGGTACCTGAGGCACCTCTTTGCCTATAAAAGGGCAGGAGGTCACCTCAGATCACTTACGTTGAGTTCGATATACTTTGGAGATTGTTGCTTGCCAGTCATACGAGAGACTCATTTAAGCATCGGAGAGGGATTCTGGGTCACCGCCCGGTCTATCCCCTCTTGCAGGATTGCGTGGAGCAAAGGAGCTAGGATTGCCGTCAAGATCCGTACCGGAGTTCCACCGTGATCCAACATTGGCGCCGTCTGTGGGAACCAAACAAAAAGCTAATATGCCTTCTACTCGATCGATGGCGGCTGGCAAGAACAAGAGAGGACAATCTGGTGGTTCCCGTCACCCCACCGCAACGAACCTGAATTCAGTACCGGAACAAGGGGAAAACCAAAACCATCCCCCGGCTGAACTCTCCCAGACAGGAGGACACAATGGATCGCATCCCGAAGACGTTGCCCCTCAACACCAGGATAACAGGGGGCAGGAGGCTCCCCCAGCTGCAGATTTGACGAGGGCCGTGGCCGAAGCCATGCCCATGTTTTTGGCGGCTGTCGAGGCTCTTTTGGACCGAAGGGAGGCTGCGAGGAGGCAGGAGGAGATGCCCCCATTGGAGGAAGCAGCCCTACCAACAGAGGGTCAGAATGCGCAGGAAGCCCCGCCCCGAGGCCAGGACAGAGGTAGGGCAACTGGTCAGCCGGAAAAGTTCGTGGTTGATGGGCCAGGACCAGTACAGAACAGGACCATTCCCCTGAATGGTCCCATTACTCTCGACCAGGTGGTAAAAATCGTGATCATCTGTATGGGAGAACAGAAGCCGCTGGTGTTGGAGCTGAGGGATCGATCCACTCATCCCTTCGTTCCCCGACTAATAGACACCCTCGCCCCGCCTGGGCTGGGTATCCCCGAGATTAAGGAATATGATGGCGAAGGAGATCCAGTTCGTCATATCCAGAAGCATCTTATGGCGTGTCTGGGTAGAGCCCCGAACGAAGATATAGTGTGCACACTGTTCCCAAACACACTCGGAGAAAGAGCCCTGACCTGGTTCTTCAGCCTGCCCCCAGGCTGCATTACCTGTTGGGCGGACATGCACGACCGTTTCATTCGACAATATCAGGGCCGCAGAAGATTGTTGAAGAGCGTGAGGTCTCTAACCCAGGTGGTGCAGAGGCCCGACGAGTCGCTGGCACACTATTACCAGCGGTACACAGCCAGCGTAGCAGAGATAGACGAGGAAATCTCGGAGGGCGAGACCATCCGCACTTTTATTCGGAACCTGACAGCCCCCTATGGCTCCGACTTGATGCACAGCGTGGCTGAGAAGGCTGTGTGGAATATGGAGGCTTTGCAGAAGAGGGTGAAGCGACAGATTGATGTCCAGGAGTCCAAGATAGCTGCGGGAGAACTGGAGCCCCCAAAGTCAAATAAAGGGAAGCAGTCGAGTAAACCTTTCGACGATCGTAAGTCGAAGGGTAAACCCGACAGCAGCAAGAATCGAGGTCGTCCGGATCGGAGGGACGACAAACGTTCTTCAAGGAAGGACAAGCGGGAAGATCTCGACATTCCTCTCAACTGCTCCATGGCGGAAGTGCTGACAGTCATGGAACGACAAGGTATCTCCAGGTACCCCCCGAAGAAAGATGGAGAATTCCTCGGGTCCCGCACAGATCGCTATTGTCGATTTCACCGCGCAAATGGCCACGACACCAATCACTGTCGAGAGCTGAATAAGGAGATTGAAAAGCTAATCCAGAAGGGAAAGCTCAAGGAGTTCGTCGGGGACAAACGCTGCAGGTCCCGCTCTCGGTCTCGATCGCGGTCCCGTTCCCGATCCCGCGATCGGTCCCCGAAGAAGAAGAGAACTGATCCAGAGTCATCTGGTGTTCGCAAAGAAAGACGAGTCATCAACGTGATTCATGGAGGATTTGCTGCTGGAGGAGATACCTCATCCGCTCGAGAGGTTTACGCCTCCAGGATCTCTACAGCGGTGGTGCTGGGTAAAAGGTCCCGATCTTGGTCCCTGAAGGAATAGATGGTGATCTCCTTCTCATCGGAGGACCTCATAGGCGTGGAGACTCCGCACGACGATGCCCTGGTGGTAACCCTGGATGTAGATGGGTTCGAGATGAAGAGAATCCTGATCGACGGAGGGAGCTCCTCCGACATCCTATTCATGGACGCGCTGGAAGCCATGGGGAAGACGAAGAAGGATCTGAAGGAAGCAAACTTCCCGATGGTTGGGTTTTCTGGCTCAACTTCCTATCCGCTGGGAGTAATCACCTTACCAGTGGAGTTTGGTAGTGGGTGGAAGTCAGAAAGGAGGAATGTGGAATTTGTCGTGGTTGATTCTGCGGGGACCTACAACGCAATTATCGGGAGAACCACCATCAATCCCCTGATGGCGGTTGCCTCGACTGTGCACCAGAAGATGAAGTTCCCGACCGACCACGGAGTCGGGGAGGTCAAGGGCGACCAGGTGGCCTCCCGAAAATGCTATGTTAATGCCACCCGGAGGAGGAGGCGAGAGGCTATGACTGTCCTCCAGACAGACACAGACCCTAGAGAAGAGTTTGGGCGTCCCGCCCCCGTAGAAGATCTGAAAGAAGTCGAGATCGACGGACCCCAGAGGAAGGTGAAAATCGGGTCTGCCCTAACTGAGGAGACAGCCCAAAAATTGGTGGAATTGCTGAAAGAGTTCAAAGAGCTGTTTGCCTGGTCCCCCAGCGATATGCCAGGAATCAGCCCCGACGTGATCGTGCACGAGCTGAAGATAGACCCCGCAATCAAGCCTATCACGCAGAAGAGGCGTCCGATGGGCACAGATAAGAAAATCGCGATCCAGCAAGAAGTGGGCAGGTTGCTCGATGCTGTTTTCATTAAGGAGCTCCGATTCAAGACTTGGGTTGCCAACCCAGTGCTGGTGAAGAAGACTAACGGGAAGTGGCGAATGTGCGTGGACTTCCGCGACCTGAACAAGGCTTGTCCAAAGGATTGCTATCCACTCCCGAGGATTGACCAGCTGGTGGATGCCACATCGGGACATGAGCTGGTGAGTTTCATGGATGCATATTCAGGCTACAACCAGATCAAGATGGCCAAGGAAGACGCCCCCCACACTGCGTTTTATGCAGACAGCGACATCTATCACTACGATGTCATGCCTTTCGGGTTGATCAACGCCGGGGCAACCTACCAGCGGATGGTGAACAAGCTGTTTGGGGATATGCTGGGAGAAACCATGGAAGCTTACGTGGATGATATGCTGGTAAAGTCCCGACAAGCCGAGGATCACGTGCACAACCTGACCATGGCATTTGAGCGGATGAGGCTCCATCAAGTTCGTCTGAACCCGACGAAATGCGCCTTCGGAGTCCACTCAGGGAAATTTTTGGGCTTCATGGTAAGCCAAAGAGGAATTGAAGTGAACCCTGAGAAGCTAAGGGCAATCGAGGAGGTGAAGTCTCCGATAAACCATCGGGAGGTGCAAGTACTGAATGGTCGACTAGCTGCAATGAATCGCTTCCTGTCCAAAGCCAGCGACCGATCAATGCCGTTTTTTGAAGTCTTGGGGGCCAACAAAAAATTCGAATGGACCGCCAAATGTGAAGAGGCATTCCAAGCACTAAAGCAGCACCTTCGCACACTCTCGCCGCTGGCGAAACCGGTTCCAGGCGAGCCGCTCTTCCTTTATTTGGCTGTTTCTGAATTTGCCATTAGCTCTGTGTTAGTAAAGGTTGTCGAGGGTAATCAAGTCCCCGTCTATTATGTAAGCAAGGCATTTGCCAAATCTGAATTGAACTATCCCGCCGTTGAGAAGTACCTCTTTGCGTTGATAATTACTGCTCGGAAGCTAAGGCCATATTTCCACGCACACGAGATCACTGTGCTAACGAACCAGCCTTTGAAGCATTTTTTGAACCGACCGGATGCGTCGGGGAGATTGGGGAAATGGGCAGTAGAGCTCAGTGAGTTTCGAATACACTTTGCTCCAAGAACGGCCATCAAGGGCCAGGCATTGGCGGACTTTATAACAGAATCTACAGCCCCCGATCTAGAAGAAACGGGCCCTGTAGAGGGGGCAACCATGGAGGTCCCTACAGAAGAACAACCAGAGAGGGCAGAGCAATCAGAACAGCCAAACAAAGAAAATATCTGGGAAATGTACACGGATGGCTCCGCAAGTTCAGACGGATCAGGAGCGGGCTTCTTGTTGATACCACCGGGTGAAGGTGATCCGCTCCGATATGCCTTGGCTTTAACATTCAAGGCAACAAATAACGAAGCGGAGTATGAAGCTCTTATCACGGGCCTAAAAATCGCTAAAGGCACTGGAATCAATCACTTGAGAGTGAAGTGCGACGCGGCGTTAATCGTGAACCAAGTTCAAGGGCGATACGAAGCAAGGAGCCCGATAATGAAGAAGTATCTGCGAGAGGTACAAACCCTGAGAGAGAGCTTCAAAAGTTTTGATATCGAGGCTATCCCGAGGGAGGAGAACGTAGAGGCAGACGCCTTGAGCAAATTTGCCCTGGGGGCACCCTTAGAAGAAAGTCGGAAGGTGCACTTCCTGGAGAAGGTGATCTTATCAAACATCGACCCCACGCAGGTGTGCACCGTTGAAGAAAAATCGGAGGAGGAGCCCACTTGGATGACCCCGATAGTCGCGTATCTGACTACGGGGGCAGTCCCCGAGGATAAGGTAGCAGCAGACAGGATATGTCGGATCGCGTCTAATTATGTGATGCTGGACAATCAGCAGTACAAGAAGGGCTGGTTCTCGACTCCGTACCTGAAATGTGTAGCAGAACCCGACACCAATCGAATCCTGAAGGAAATGCATGAGGGGATCGCGGCTTGTCACGAAGGGGCCCGATCCATTTTGAGGAAGGTGTTGAACTTAGGCTACTATTGGCCCACGATGAACAAAGAAGCAACGGCATTGGTCCGATCATGCGACGCGTGCCAGAGGTACGCCCCGAGTATCGTGGCTCCGGCTGCTAACCTGACATCCATCAAGAGCGCTTGGCCCTTCGCGCAGTGGGGCATCGACTTGGTGGGACCTCTTCCACAAGCACAAGGACAATGTAAGTATTTACTTGTAGCTATCGATTATTTTTCGAAATGGATAGAGGCAAAGGCATTAGCCAGAACAACGGGGAACCAGATCGTCAAGTTCCTCCAAACCCACATCGTGTCCAGATACGGGATTCCTAAGGTGGTGATCAGTGACAATGGCCCACCGTTTAACGGCTCTCAGGTGAGGGAGTATCTGGAAGAACTAAACGTTGAGCATCGGACCGCCTCCGTACGCCATGTTCAGACCAATGGTCAGGTGGAGTCAGCCAACAAAATCGTGATGGATGGCCTGAAGAAGAGGGTCTATGCCTTAAAGGGCAAATGGCTGAACGAACTGGAAAATGTACTTTGGGCTGTTAGAACGACACCTAAACGATCAACAGGGGAGACTCCGTTTGGCCTTGTTTATGGCACGGAAGCTGTCGCCCCTGTGGAGGTAGCTGTGGCATCCCATCGGATGAGATATTACGAGCCCCTAACAAACGATGAAGTGAGGCGTCTGGACTTGGACCTCCTTGAAGAAAAGAGGCGGGAGGCCGATGAAGTCCAAGCACGAATGCGCTTAGCGACGGCCAGGTACTATAATCGGCGAGTGAAGTCCCGACAGTTCACCCTTTTGGACCGAATCAACAAGATGTCACCAAAATGGGAAGGACCTTATAAGGTCGTGGGGATGCCAGCTCCGAACGCATACAAGTTGGAAGACCTCGATGGCAGAACGTTAAAGCATTCTTTCAGTGGCGAACACTTGAAGAAACACCATGCTTGAAGAAAGTCGCCTTAAGTGGTGCCCGATAAAGTCGCCTTATGTGGTGCCCGAGAAAGTCGCCTTAAGTGGTGCCCGATGTAAAATCGCCTTAAGTGGTGTATGCTGTTTATCGTTTAATTCGATGTAAGCTTATCTTATGCCAATTAATAAAGAGGTTGCTTCCAAAATAAGAGTTGTTCTTAGATTTATGCTAACTGTAAAAGTCGCCTTCAGTGGTGCACGATGAAAGTCGCCTTCAGTGGTGCACGATGAAAGTCGCCTTCAGTGGTGCACGATGAAAGTCGCCTTCAGTGGTGCACGATGAAAGTCGCCTTCAGTGGTGCACGATGAAAGTCGCCTTCAGTGGTGCACGATGAAAGTCGCCTTCAGTGGTGCACGATGAAAGTCGCCTTCAGTGGTGCACGATGAAAGTCGCCTTCATTGGTGCACGATGAAAGTCGCCTTCAGTGGTGCACGATGAAAGTCGCCTTCAGTGGTGCACGATGAAAGTCGCCTTCAGTGGTGCACGATGAAAGTCGCCTTAAGTGGTGCACAATACTTAGGTTTATTCTAAGTATCCGAAAGTCGCCTTTAGTGGTGCGCGACGAAAGGCGCCTTCAGTGGTGCACGATATTAAGTCGCCTTAAGTGGTGCGCGATCTTTAGGTTTATCCTAAGTAACGGTTAAAATTGTCTTAAGTGATGCACTCGATATTAAGTCGCCTTAAGTGGTGCAAGTTATTAAATCGTCGGGAGGACGTCTGAGAAATTCGTAAGTATCGAAGTTTCGACTGCCAAGAACTAAGTCGTCTTAAGTGACGCACTCAAGGTTAAGTCGCCTTAAGTGGTGCAAGTTGTTAAATAGTCGGGAAAGACGAAAGACAACAAAAGATCGGAATTAAAGGAGTCTAATATTGATAAAGGGCTCGAAGGCCCGACGACGACGCAAGAGAAGAAAATACAAGGACTCTGAAAGATAAAAGCATTCAAGCTTGGTCCTTGTCAGCAGCAGCAGAGGGGTCCACAGGATTGGCTTCGGGAGGATTGGCTATCAGGGCGTCGTCACTTGGAAGCTCAGAGGCATCCTCGACAATTACGGGGGTACTCCCCCCATCACTCTCCTCGGAAAGAGCAAAGTACTTCTTCGCAAAGGGAGCGAGGGAAGGAGACTTGTCGAAATTGATGGCGTCCCCGTACTCCAGGTGGAGCTCATCAACGGCGTTGAAGAGAGTGTTCTCCACCTCCGCGCCAAAGAACTTCATGGCGTCAGCTTGGAAGCCCTCCGACCTTCGATAGTCCTCCCGACCCTTGGCCTCCGCTTCGGCCAGCCGTGCCGGGAACCCCGCGATCAGCTCCTCCAGAGCCTTCTTCTCGAGGACCAGCTGGTCCTCGGCGGCCTTCTTCTCCTGGGTCAGCCGATCCACGAGAGCCCCCCGCTCTTACCGCTCTTGCCTCAAGAGCCCCTCGAAGTCCGCGATCTGCTGCTGAAGGCCCCGAATCTTCTCATTGAGGGCAGCCAGCTCTTTGGCCAGCTTCCCCCGCGAAGACTGGGAGGCCTTGAGATCCGCCTGAAGCTGCTCGCGGACTCCTCGGTCTCGCTCCCGGGCCTTGATGGATATACGCCCAATTTGAACCCGTTGACTTCCAAACCGTTGTATTTTTATCGTCCCATCGCCAATTGTAAATCGAAACTTCAACCCGGACACTTCGCGAGAACATCGACGGCTCGGACGGGGCCGAAGCGCCCGTCCGACATAGGCGAACTCACCTAGGTGAGGTTGGGTGGCCACACCCGACCTCCCCTAGGGGAGATCGGGTCAGCCGACCCGATCTCCCCTAGGGGAGATCGGGTTGGCCAACCCGATCTCTCCTAGGAGAGATCGGGTCGGCCAACCCGATCCCTCCTAGGAGGGATGGGGTTGGCCAACCCCACCCTCCCTAGGAGGGGTTGGGTGTCCTCACCCAACCCCTACCCTTGGGGGTCGGATTTCTCCCCCCCCCCAAGGGTCCCGACACCACATTCGGACTCCCATGCTCGGTCCACTCCGCCTACCTCCTCCGAATCCTAAGGTCTTAATTATGTGCTTAAAGGTTAATTAATTGCGTTTAAAGGCTAACGAGGTCATTAAGCCACCTTAATGACACCGTTGCCTATAAATACCCCACCTTCACAACTCATTTGATCATCTTGGCCATTTGAACAATTTAGCTCTGACATCTCTCTAGCTTTATCTCTCTAGAAATATAGTTCTGACTTAGGCATCGGAGAGGGTTCACCAGGCACCACCCCCCCTCCTCCGTGTCTGGTACTGCCCCTTTTGCAGGGCAAAGGGAGAGAAGAAGAGAAGGAACCAAGGGAAGAAGGAAAGGAAGAAGGGCATAGACAAAGGCAAGGCGACTCGAGAAGACCGGATCATACACATCCCCCATAAGGAGTGAGATCAAAGCTGACACCCCGTTGACCTAGATCTCATAACTTAACACTTGGCGCCGTCTGTAGGCTTCGGACAGAAAGCCTGGCTATTACACGAGCTATGACGAACAGTAGGGTGTCCAGGCCCCAACACCCACCCGGGGGCAATGGGCGGAGAAGAGAACCCATACCCCCATGGAGGCGGCCTAACCCTGGGAAGCAGCCAATGCATCCAGAGCCCCAAGAAATACCACAACCTCCTCAGCAACAGAACAACCAGGAGGGAGGACCTTCACGCCCAGCTGGGGCTGAGTCCTCCACAGCCTCCACCCCCCGGGCAAGAAGGCCACAGAGAGCAAGAGGACAACAGGGAGTGCCTTCCCACAACACGGCACCCCCTGAGGGATACTATTATGAGGAGCAACCACAAAGGTACCCATATGGGATGCCGGAACAAAGAGATGATAACCGCGCCCACACAGCATATGCAAGGCCGGCATACACCCAAGGGACTTACACTGAAGCTCATGAGGAGGAGCAGATCCCGACAGAAGAGCACTACCCGCACCCTCGAGCAGGGCAGCGAGAGGAACAAAGAAGATATTACCAGGAGCCACCCCCAGAGGGAAGGCAACAATTCGTGCCTCCTAGGCAACAGCAGAACAACAGGGCTTACACCCCGCTTGGGGAGGAAAGACAAGCAAGACCTCCAAGGAGGCAGGACTTCTATGAAGCACCCCAGCAGGCGTATCAAGAGTACACCTACAGTCCATACCAGCAGGGACAAGGGAACCCAGTAAGCCCAGTCTACAACTACAATGGATATCAGAGGGATTATACTCCGGCACAGGTAGTGATCACCCCGGAGGAGATAGAAGCCATGATAACCCGGAAATTGAATGAGTCAAAGAAACCCAGCCTGCATTGTCTAAGTGACAAGACGAACCACCCTTTCACAAGGGAGCTGGAGATGAACAGGGTGCCAGACTCCCTACACACTGTGCAAATTGCAAAGTACAATGGAAAGGGAGACCCCCTAGAGCATATCCAACAGCATGAGGCCTCTCTATTCGGGAGGACAACTGATGAAAGATACAAGGCACTCCTTTTCCCAAACACCCTATCAGGGGTGGCCTCACATTGGTTCTTCAGCCTGCCCTCTGAGAGCATCCACTCATGGGAGCAGCTAAAAGCTAAGTTTCTGCAGAGATACCTAGGGGAGAGGAAACTCCTCAAGGGAACAGGCTCCATTGATGACGTAAAACAAGAATATGATGAATCCCTGGCCAGCTACTATACTAGGTTCAACCAGAATATTGCAGACATCCAGGGAGACATCACTGAAGGGGAGATAATCCGAGCCTTTATCAGAAACTTAGGTCGCTTTGGGTCAACATTGGCTGAAAAGATGGCCAAAAAGCCAGCAAGCACCTTGGAGGAGCTTGCAGGGAGAGTTAAAACGCATATTGACCTTGAGAGGCACAGGGCAAGCAAGAAGGCCAAAATTCAGGCAGCCAAGGAGGATACTCAAAGGCCAAACAAAGGAAAGCCACCCCAGGCACCACAGCATGCAAGGCAGCAGGAATGGCGTCCGCCACAGCAAAGAAACCAAATGGGTGAACCCTTAAAGGCTAGAGAAATCAATGTCATTAAGTTCATCCCACTGAACGCCACTCCAGCCACCGTACTTAGAGAGATGCGGAACCAAAAGCTATGGTCACCCCCTGCAAGGTGGAGAGCCCCAATGGTGGGAAATCATAAAGATAGATGGTGTGACAACCATGAGGCTTATGGTCACGACACAAATGAATGCTTTAGCCTAAAGCTAAGCATAAACAACATCGTCCAGAGGGGAGAACTGAAACAGTTCGTAGACCATGGGGGCAATAGTATGCAACTGGGGCCACCACAGAAAGACAAGGGCAAGGGAAAGGTAGACTATAACCCTCCACCCAACAAAAGGGGAGTCATCAATATGATACATGGAGGAGCAGCATCAGGTGGCCCAACGGCTAACGCAAGAGAGGTCTATGCATCCAAGCTAAGCTCAGTGCCAAGGTGGAGAAAAAGGCCAAGAGAAGGAGAAGAAGTGAAGATCGAGTTCTCGGAGAAGGACAAGAGCCACATCGTCTTTCCACATGACGATGCTCTAGTTATTACTTTAGATATTGACAATTTTGATGTAAAGAGAATTTTGGTGGATGGGGGCAGCTCAGCTGACCTCCTAAGCCTGAGAGTGTTGGAAGAGATAGGGAAAACCAAAGCAGACATCAAACCGGTCAACTTCCCTCTAGTTGGCTTCTCAGGGGCAACAAGTTACCCCCTGGGAATGATAACCCTACCAGTGACCATGGGCCAAGGATGGACCCAGCTGAAGGTAAATGTCAATTTCTTGGTGGTTGAAACCCTGGGAGCCTACAATGGGATCCTAGGAAGGACAACCATAAACCCATATGAAATAGTGCCATCCACTGTTCACCAGAAGCTGAAGTACATCACGGAGAACGGGGTTGGAGAGGTCCTGGGTGATCAACGCACCGCAAGGCAATGCTACGTCAACTCAATGAGACGTGGATCACACGGGACAGATACAGTGGCTGTAGTCATGGTAGGGGCCAACCAGGACAGAAGAAGGAGGAGAAGGAGACAAAAGCAAAGAAGGAGGAGGAGTGGAGTGACACTCCGTTTGAGCAGGCAGTTTTTTCAAACAGTGCCTACAAGGAGACACAGGAGCAAGGCTGTGAAGGTGACATCCATACCCTGGCAGCCAGACACCATAATAGGGAACAGGACAAGGAACTCCATCCTAAAAGGCTTCCGCTACATAGATGATATCAAGCAAATGCCGCAGGAGTCTATATCAAGCTATTTCCAGAGATTCTTGATTATGGTGCCAACATGGACATCACAAGGAGAGAAGCAGTCAGAGCATTCATCAGAAACATGCATCCAAGTTCATTCGAGGCCTATGGAGGGCTCTATGAGATGGTCATGACGAGCACAATGAGAGAGCTCAAGGCGAAGCTGGACAGGGCATTTGAACAAGAGGCGGAACAGTTGGATGAAGTTCCAGAAAGAGGAAGAGAAACAGACACATTGGGAGGAGGTGTCAATTTCACATTCACACCCCTCACACTCAGCATAGAAGAAATTTTCCACAAGCACCTCAAGCAAGAGCTACCAACATGCAGGGAGGAAGGCAAGGCCTTCCTAGGAAGAGATGCACAGGGTTGGTGTGAATACCATGGGACCTGGGGGCATCAAACCAATGACTGCATGGTGTTGAAGGTGGAAGTGGAAGAAATAATTCACAATGGAGGCTTCAAGGAGTACGTGGCAACAGACACAATGGCCACCCCATATCCTTAGTTTTCATATCTAGCACTTTGCATGTTTCAGCTCTACAAGCTTTTCAAAAAACAACTTTGGAGAAGGAGAACTCACGAAGTTACTCCAACTCTACAACTATCTTTCATTCCTACAAAGGATGTCTTGGTGCACCAAGGCATCCCAAGTGTACAAAAACATGAATGCTCCTAAGGGAGTAGTAGTTACTCAAAAGTATTTTCCAGTGAATGCAGTGGTATAACCACGAAGTTATCCTTACACAGATATGACTTCAAGTCAATGACAGGTTCGACGCCCCCAAGAGCGTATCTTGAGAGTAGTTTTCATACTACGACATTCGACGCCCCCAAGAGCGTATCTTGAGAGTAGTTTTCATACTACGACATTCGACGCCCCCAAGAGCGTATCTTGAGAGTAGTGTTCATACTACGACCTTCGACGCCCCCAAGAGCGTATCTTGAGAGTAGTTATTACACTACGACCTTCGACGCACCAAGAGCGTATCTTGAGAGTGGTTTCCAAAAACTACGAACTTCGACGCCCCCAGGAGCGTATCTTGAGAGTAGTGTTCATACTACGACCTTCGACGCCCCCAAGAGCGTATCTTGAGAGTAGTTATTACACTACGAATTCGACGCACCAAGAGCGTATCTTGAGAGTGGTTTCCAAAAACTACGATTTCGACGCCCCCAGGAGCGTATCTTGAGGTAGATTTGCAACCTACCAGATTCGACGCCCCCAAGAGCGTATCTTGAGGTAGAAAAAACACTACCAGTTCGACGCCCCCAAGAGCGTATCTTGAGGTAGATTTCAAACTACCAGTTCGACGCCCACCAAGAGCGTATCTTTGGTCTAACCTGAGCCCTCCGGGAGCCTATCCTGTGAAACGTTAAGTGCCGTCCGAGAGCCTGTCTCGTGAACAGATTTGACACCCGTCAAGAAGGTATCTTTGGTCTAACCTGAGCCCTCCGGGAGCCTATCCTGTGAAACGTTAAGTGCCGTCCGAGAGCCTGTCTCGTGAACAGATTTGACACCCGTCAAGAAGGTATCGGTGGACTAACCTGTGCCCTCCGGGAGCCTATCCTGTGAAACGTTAAGTGCCGTCCGAGAGCCTGTCTCGTGAAAAGATTTCGACGCCCACCAAGAGCGTATCTTTGGTCTAACAGTACAACGTATACCGTGTAAGGGGTATCAGAAGAGATCATCATACCATGTTTAGAAGGATACCATTCTTAGAAGGATACCATGCTCAGAAGGATACCATGGGAAAGAAATTTCTAAGTAAAGTAATGTGAAGAACAAGTAATGTTTTTCTTTATGAAATGGCAGGTAAGACATGAAGAAAAGCACGAAAGAAAGATAAGTAAAGGAGACACACCAAGTAAAGGGTCCATACCCAAAGAGCCATACACAAGGCATAGGGAACCATCATGAGAAGAGATATATACAAAAGCATGAGAAGCACTAATGTAAAGGCAAACGAACCACGTAGTCAACAACACAATGTGGCAAAGGAAAGTAACAACAAACACCATCACAATCTCAAAGGACACTCAACCCATACAAGGGGAGAAGGAGTGTAATTATATACAAGGATAGCATGAGATAAACACGTCAGTCAGAACCTTCGGGGGAGTCACCCTCACCCCCTGAAGCTGAACCGCCAGCGGAAATGGATGAAGAGGAGGAGTCTGAGGTACCAATCTCCACAGGTGTAGCATCCACCTGGGCAGGGGCAGGCTCGTCTGCAACGGCAGCCTGACCCATCAGAACAGTCGCGTAGCCAGTGGCATATGGCCCAAAGTCACCAAGGTCACCAAAGGGGAACTGAGGATCAATCCGGTATATGTGATCAACCAGATACTCACCGAACTGGTTCATCTCCTGGGTGAGACGCGTGCTATAATCGGCGGTGAAGGCAGAGGAGGCCTTGTACTCAGATACCGCGACAGCCCTCTCCTCCGCCCGACACTTAGTCTCCAACCTCCGCAGCTCCTCAGAATGAAGCGACGCAGCAACCTCAGCTTCCCGGCGCAAACTGCCCACAGTGGTCTCAAGCAAGGACACCTGGTCCTGGAGCTCCTGCAGCCTCAAATCAGATATACGCGCCTTCTCGGCAGCAGTGGCGACCTCCGCCTTGAGAGAAACTGGCTGTCCTCAAGGGTCTTCCTCTCGTCAGATAACTCGAGCACGAGCGAGGACATGTTCACCATGTCAGATATGCCCTAACAATTCAAACAAGGGATGAATAACCGAAAGATAGACATTATGAAAGAAATAAGAGGAAAGCAAAGAACAACTTACAGGTGCATAACGAGAAAGTACCCCTTGAACAAAGCGCCGAGTCTCCCCAGGAGACTTGGGCGGAACAACACGATCCCCAGGGGGAACGGCACCGCGGAGTACGCGGACACCAACCTCAGGAGTCCGCAAAGAGGAGGTGCTATCGAAGTGGAACTCCTTCAGACCAGCGAAAGGAGTCCACTCAGACCCAATAACATCTTCATCAGTGAGACGGGCGAAATCCTTCCGACTTAAAGTCGGAGGCCCACCTACACAAGCAAAGCAAGTCAAAGGAGAGTATAAACATACAAGGATCAGCACAAGGTAAAGATCATACCTGAGGACCGTGCCCTCGGCTGGGGGGCAGGGGAACCACCACCAGCAGGTCGCTTCCCTTTGTCAGCCAGGGAAGGCACCTCTTCGACCACCATCTCCTTATCACGAGATAGGGTCGGAGGACGAGCAGTAGGCGAAGCAGGATCCACAGCCTTCTTTCTCTTAGCAGCCGAGGCCCCGGCCTCAGAATCAGATCGCCGCGGCTTGGACTTGGAAGGTCCAGAATCTCTGCCAACGGAGACGACCCTCTCAGTCACCAAGGGGGAGCGCACTAGCAAGGTAAGAAAAACAAGATAAGGAAAACATAAGTTACATCATAAAGAAGCAAATAGGAGAAAGCATACCAGAGGCCCCAGCCTTCTTCCCAGGCAGGGGGGATTTCTTCAAAGCAGAACTAGAAGGAGCCTTCCTCTTGCTCAGATCAACAGGGGCTCCCTGCATGTTATAGGTTTTTCCATGAAACCAACCTACAAAGGAAGAGCAGAAGGTAAATAAAGATGGAAAGACCAAGTGACATACCGAACCCCCGGAGTCAGGAGTCAGACTGATCCCGGCCTCGTAAAGATCCGTCTCAGTTATTAAAGACACGGGGCAGTAAGACCGGGTCCTGTTGCTCTCGTGAATGATCTTCATAGTCTTCAAATCATCCGAAGAGAACTCTCCAAAAGCAGGCAAACCATCGGACCGATCCTCATTCAAGACCGACCAAGTGACGTATCGGTCCGTAATGAAGAAGTAATGCTTAGCCCAGTGACTGGCCGAATTGTCAATCTGGGTCACGAAACGGAGGGAGGTATCCCACTCGATCCCACTCAACCCGAAGTCAGAAAATCGGGGATCTTTGAAGGTCGGATGGCGAGTTACGAAACTCGCAAACCCCACCCTCGTCCGGTACTGGAACCGATAGAAACATCGGAATAGAACGAGAGAGTACTTCCAGGAGTACCAATGGCACAATACCCGGAAGCCCACCCAGACGCGGAGGGCACTGGGGGCAAGGTTCACAGGAGAAATCCTGAAGAACCTGCTCAACTCTATAAGCTCGTCACAGTAAGGTAGCCTCAGCCCGAATCGGATCTGAGAGGGATACACGGCGACCTTCCCTATAGGAGGCTCCGTCGCCGTTCCGCGAGTATTCCCCAAGGAGGGGAGAAAAGGATACAGAGGCTCATCTAGGGGACTGATATCTCCTAGGGTGACATGTTCGTTGTAATCGGACCTAGTGATATGGTTCTCTGACAGAATAGCAAAACCTAAGGCAAAGATAGCAAGAAACCCCAAAGCACGAATCAAATTTCGACTAACACCCCAATGAAGGTCACGATACTAAGATAGCAATAGGAAAGGAAGTAACGCGACCGAAAAGGAAGAGAAAAAGGAACTCACTCATCCTTCGGAGAATACGGCGTCTCTGAAGAGTCTGCGTACGTGGACACCACCAGGAGTATAGTACCTGCCACGACACGACGAATATCAAGATAAGAGAAATTTCCGAGGAACCGGAAATACCCCGACACTCAACCAACGACAACAACCGAGTCAAATAGTTTTATCCAAACCTAAGGTCGGGTTTTGGAAAAAAATTACCATTATACCCTCCAACAAAGATTAACACACCAACGGCGGCACGACATCAAATTCAAGACCGGGATAGCCCAATCGGACAAGAAACCATATCCGGACGACCGGCAAACATTTTTCCCCAAAATCCACAACTACCAACGGCTATCTACGGCAATCCCACATTCAATCAAATTTCGGCAATCAAGCATCGGCAATCAAACATCGGCAATCAAATATCAACGATTCGAAAATCGACATTTTATACGGTAGCGGAAAGGAAAAGAATGGACCTTCGGAAAACCCGACCCGATGTGATAAACGGGTCCGGAATTCGAATTTCGAGGCCGATTGAAATCAGCCCCTCGCCGGAGTTCTAAGCCTGCCGTCGCCGGAGTCGTTCCCGGCCGTCTCCCCGTCGCCGGAGTTGGCCCCAGATCACGCCGGAGCTCCCTGGTCCCGCCGTCGACAGTCCCGGCTGGATTCAAAGCTGCCGTCGCCGGAGAAGAGCCCGCCGTTGAAGTCTCCCGATGCCGCGTCGCCTTCGCCTGTCAGCCGCCGTCTCGAGCTGCTGTCTCGAGCTGCTGGTCCACCGGTCGTCTTCGCCCGTGCTGGTGGCCACTTCTCGTCGGTCTTGGCTGAATTGCCGGCTGGATTTCTGCTCCTTGGTGGAAATTCCGGCCGGCCCTTACCTTGGGGGTGCTCTCCAACCTTTCTTGCTCTCCAAGGGTAAGTGAAGAAGGAAGATAGTGACTAGGGTGACTCTTGGAGGTATCTTTCTAACTCTCCTCTTTTATGTTAAAAAGATGATAGGGTTTTTTAGAGGGTTTTAATCACCACCATCCATCTAGCCTTAAATAAAATCTAAGGGCCAAGGAAAAACCATCATTTTTATCCTTTTCACCTATAGCTAAGTATATTCCCATACTTAGAAAAATTATCAAGATAGTTTTATTTTTGAGCATTCCATACTTAGAAAAATTTATGGCCAAAATTAAAATTTTCCCTCACTTAGATGGAATCCCGGCACGAAATTGAAGCGTAAGTTATTTAGTTGCATTCGTATCACACCCCTGTGCAAGTTTGTATTTTTTGAGTATACACCTGTAGCAGAGATAAGTTTATTACTCCCGCCTCAGACGGACGCGTGCCTAGGCACACGTCCGTGCTACTCTGACGTTTACAATTCCTCTATCTCATTAGACAGGGAGGCAGAGTCAGGGGCACGCATCCATGGGTAAGCAGGCATTCAGACAAGAAGGTAAAATCCCGGTTTCAAATTGCGCGTGTCATACCATCCTGAAATAGAGTCAATCAAGGGTTAAGCCATTGGTTGACTCGGGGGCATGTGATGGATATACGCCCAATTTGAACCCGTTGACTTCCAAACCGTTGTATTTTTATCGTCCCATCGCGAGAACATCGACGGCTCGGACGGGGCCGAAGCGCCCGTCCGACATAGGCGAACTCACCTAGGTGAGGTTGGGTGGCCACACCCGACCTCCCCTAGGGGAGATCGGGTCAGCCGACCCGATCTCCCCTAGGGGAGATCGGGTTGGCCAACCCGATCTCTCCTAGGAGAGATCAGGTTGGCCAACCCGATCTCTCCTAGGAGAGATCGGGTCGGCCAACCCGATCCCTCCTAGGAGGGATGGGGTTGGCCAACCCCACCCTCCCTAGGAGGGGTTGGGTGTCCTCACCCAACCCCTACCCTTGGGGGTCGGATTTCTCCCCCCCCCAAGGGTCCCGACACCACATTCGGACTCCCATGCTCGGTCCACTCCGCCTACCTCCTCCGAATCCTAAGGTCTTAATTATGTGCTTAAAGGTTAATTAATTGCGTTTAAAGGCTAACGAGGTCATTAAGCCACCTTAATGACACCGTTGCCTATAAATACCCCACCTTCACAACTCATTTGATCATCTTGGCCATTTGAACAATTTAGCTCTGACATCTCTCTAGCTTTATCTCTCTAGAAATATAGTTCTGACTTAGGCATCGGAGAGGGTTCACCAGGCACCACCCCCCCCCTCCTCCGTGTCTGGTACTGCCCCTTTTGCAGGGCAAAGGGAGAGAAGAAGAGAAGGAACCAAGGGAAGAAGGAAAGGAAGAAGGGCATAGACAAAGGCAAGGCGACTCGAGAAGACCGGATCATACACATCCCCCATAAGGAGTGAGATCAAAGCTGACACCCCGTTGACCTAGATCTCATAACTTAACAGGCCTCATCATAGGCAATGACGTACCCGATGAGGCGGTTGTAATCCCCGAGCTCCTGCAATCAAAAGGAAAAAGTGTTAGAAGGACAAAAGACCCAATTTATCGATCAACAAGGAAAAAGCGAAGTTTCACCTCGATGCGGCGCACAGCCATATCCATGACGTCCCGCTGCATATGCGTCCGATTGAGGTGGATCGGATGTCGCATAGAGGGCAGGATGGAACCCGCCAGCAGATGCAGGGCCAGCTCTTGGTCCTGTTCCCCTTGCGTAAGCGGGACTCCCTGGAGTGTCTGGATCGGAGCCCAGGGGGCATCGGCCTGTGAAGAGTTGAAGGGCCTGTAGAAGTCCCCATCAAGAGCCAGGGGAGAGATGGGACGGGGAAGAGAAGGGCACATCTCCGTCTCGGCCCGGACAGGGGAGGGAGAGAAGTTATGGATAGGAGAGAGCTCCCGCTGCTGTGGAGAAGACGAGGGAGGCAACCCCTGATGGGTTGGTTTCAAGGGGGATTGCCCCGCCTTCCGACGCTGTTGAGGGGGGTCAACCCCGCCGGTCTCCTCGGAGGAGTCCAGAGTCTCCACCTGGCGAAACTGTTCACCAGATGGTGCCTTCTCTCCAGCCGAGGGAGGCACCCCCGCGGAAAGCGGTGCATCTGTGGAAGCTGCAGCACCCGAGGAAGCTCCCGAGCGACCTGCACCTGGAGGATGAAGAGCTTCAGATAGGTAGTCAGGAAGTTCATCGGTATTCTTACACCAAACGATACGTCGGGAGACGTATTGATCCTTCCCGCGGTAATGATAGTAGCCTGCCTTCAAGACTCGGGGAGTTTCACCTCGAAGGATCCTTTTGACATCAGCAATTCGGCCCTTCTTGGTCGAGGAAATCAAGTCCGACGGAACCATCCTTTTATACGATTTAATAGCAAGTCGGAGTTGTTTACCTTCTTCAGCATTCTGAACCTCGAAGAGTTGGTCTAGATCCACCCGTGGCCGCTTGGGCTGCTCCGTTGAAGGAGACCCCGACCTTGCAGCAGCAGCCTTCTTGGCAGACTTCCTCTTCCGCGAGGGGCGGACAGCATCGGTCTCCCCCTGCTTAAGGAATAAATCGGTCAGCACAGACACCTTCTGGGCTGCAAACAATAAACGAAGAAAAAGTTAGAAATTTTACCCAAGGGACCACGCTAGAAGGGCCGTCGAAGAGCTGCCCCCCAGAGACTATACTGAGGAGTCGGACCCCGGTGTGCACCAGGTCCCGCTCCACCAGAGAGTTAGCATTGAGAGGAGTGTAAGACTCCCCCCAACGATAAAGCTGGATCAATTGAAGAGTCTCGAAGTCCTCATCAGCATAGGAGTGGAAAGCAGGCGGAGGGTCTGCTGCCACCTCCCACCGAGGCCAAGGAATAGAAGAATGTTGGATGAAGAAGTAGCTCCTCTTCCAGCTACTGTTGTCAGACCCTGTATCAATCAAGAGTCCCCGACCCTTGACCACCTTCCAGATGTCACTGGTCCAACCGTGCCGGGCAAGCTGCTGCTTACTCCATTTGGGCATCCGAGGGTAGAAGGCGCAAACCCCCGCCTCATTGCATTTCAGCCCGTAGAAAGTCTGGAAAAGCTGGAGGCTGTAGACCCACTTCTGTCGGAGACAGAGGACTTGAAAGGCGTTCCAGATGCGGATGGCATGAGGAGAGAAGGTAGTAGGATGTGTTTGGTAGTGTTGGCACAGCTTGACCAGGTTACCGCAGAAGGGGAACCTGATCCCCGCTGATATTTGTCCCGTTGAGACAAATACCTCCCCTTTCTGGGGACGAGTAACCTCAGGGTCACTCGAGGGACGATGCCGAGGATAAGGGAAACGAGGTTCCCAGGTGAGGGTGATGCAACCCTCTCGGAGAGCTGCATCATAAGCAGTGGTGGAAATTTCATTTGGAGCATAGTCAAATTTAAAGGGTTTTCTCCCCTCGGAGCTGGAACCGCTGTCTGAAAAGCAACCAGGGCAAGAAAATACAGTGGGATTCTAAAAAAAAAATTAAAAAGAAGGGGACAAACAAACAACGAAGAATGTTTCCTTACCAGACATGGTGGAGTAGAGGTTGAAGAAGATGAACGAGATGTCGCCGGAAAGATGATCGGAGAAGCCTCCAAGGATCTTCGAAAACACAGAGCTTGGAATTGCAGAGGAATCGCAGAGAGCTTTTGAGAATTCGAAGACGGTAAAAGTTAAATTGTGACTGTGGCTAGGGTTTTATAGTCGAAGAAGACGGTTGAAAGGACACTTCGATCCGAGTCGTCGAAGTCGAAGAGTCTTAATCTGGACCGTTGAGACGAAACGTGCAGAAGGACAACGGGCGTAATGATGAAACGGCCTGAAAAGCACTTTTCAGAAAAGGACAGGCGCGAAAAATCAGGCACGTTGGTCGAAAACGTCACTCCATTATCTACTGCATTTAATGCACTAGAGAACCGAAGAGACCTTTGGGATATAGCAGTTATCTACAAAACCCTGAGGAAACGTGGAGGAGAAGACTGATAAAACTGAGTAACTGAATCAATGAACAGATCCCCGACTCTAGTATTGGAAAATAGGGAGTTGGAAGACACGACGAACTAAAAGTCCTTCATGTCTTGGGGGCAAATGATGGGTCCGACTATAGCCGTCAGGCCCTTTAACGGCGAGGAAACGGCAAACAGGCCCACCAGGCCCAAAGTAAGGGTCAAGATGACCTAGGAGAAGGGTCCCGATGAAGGGAGTCCCGACGAAGCAAGGTCCCGAGAGAGTCTGTCCCGACAGTGGAGCTGGAGGCTCCCGACGAGAAGCCTTTAAGTAGGCCCCGATGACGAATCCCTGAGAATGATCGGCCCTGTCACGATGACGAGGGGCCCCGAGCGGTGACACAACGAGATAACTCTGGAGTCCCCGACGGGAGTCGGGACTCGTTACCAGAGGATAAAGCCAAGATATGCGGGGCGTGGCCGAGATATACGGAACGTGGTTAAGATACACGGATCGTGGCCGAGATACGCGGGGCATGGCTAAGATACGCGAGATCGTGTACGAGATAAGCGGGATACGGGCTAACCACCCCTAACGGTTCGCCAGGTACCTGAGGCACCTCTTTGCCTATAAAAGGGCAGGAGGTCACCTCAGATCACTTACGTTGGGTTCGATATACTTTGGAGATTGTTGCTTGCCAGTCATATGAGAGACTCATTTAAGCATCGGAGAGGGATTCTGGGTCACCGCCCGGTCTATCCCCTCTTGCAGGATTGCGTGGAGCAAAGGAGCTAGGATTGCCGTCAAGATCCGTACCGGAGTTCCACCGTGATCCAACAGTTATATATACAAAGATAGCAAGATGTAGAAACATCAATCAGAGCCTTCGGGAGAGTCACCCTGACCCCCTGAGACTGAACCACTGGCAGAGATGGAGGAAGAGGAGGAGTCTGAAGTATCGATATCCACAGGTGTAGCATCCACCTGTGTAGGGGCAAGCTCGTCTGCAACAGCAGCCTGACCCCTAAGGACAGCCATGTAGCCAGTAGCGTATGGCTCGAAGTCACCAAGATCGCCAACTGGAAACTGAGGATCAATGCAGAAAATATGATCAACCAGATACTCACCAAACTGGTTCATCTCTTGAGTGAGCCGCACGCTATAGTCAGCAGTGAAGGCAGAAGAAGCCTTGTACTCAGACACTGCGACAGTCCTCTCCTCTGCCCGACACCTAGCCTCCAACTTCCGCAACTCCTCAGAATGGAGTGAAGCTGCGACCTCAGCCTCCCGGCGCAAGCTACCTACGGTAGTCTCAAGTAAGGACACTTGGTCCCTGAGCTCCTGCATCTTCAGATCTGATAGGCGCGCCTTCTTAGCAGCAGTGGCGAGCTCCGCCTTTAGGGAGACTTGGCTGTCCTCTAGAGTCTTCTTCTCGTCAGATAGCTCGAGAACGAGGGATGACATGTTCACCATGTCAGACATACCCTGAAAATTTAAACAAGAGATGAGTACCCGAAAAACCAACCACTTAAAAGCAAAAAGGAGAAAGCAAGGAACAACTCACAGGCGCATAACGAGAGAGTACACCCTGAACGAAGCGCCGAGTCTCCCCAGGAGACTTAGGCTGAGCAACACGATCGCCAGGGGGGATGGCACCGCGAAGTACGCGGATGCCAACCTCAGGAGTCCGCAAAGAGGAGCCGCTATCAAGGTGGAACTCCTTCAAACCAGCGAAAGGAGTCCACTCATACCCAACGACATCTTCGTCAGTAAGACGTACGAAATCCTTCCGACTTAAAGCCGAAGGCCCACCTATACAAACGAAACAAGTCAAAGGAAAATATAAACATAGAAGAATCAGTGATACGGTGGAGATCGAACCTGATGACCGTGCCCTCGGCTGGGGGGCAGGGGAACCACCACCAACAGGTCGCTTCCCTTTATCAGTATGGGAAGGCGCCTCTTCGACCACCATCTCTTTATCACGAGACAGGGTCGGGGGACGAGCAACAGGCGAAGGAGGATCCGCAGCTTTCTTCCTCTTGACAGCCGAGGCCCCGGCCTCAGAGTCAGATCTCCGCGACTTGGACTTAGAGGGTCCAGAGTCTTTGCCTACGGAGACAACCCTCTCTGTCACCAAGGGAGAGCGCCCTAGCAATGCAAGAAAAACTAGATAAGGAAAACACAAGTATACCATAAAGAAGCAAGCAGGAGGAAGTATACAAGAGGCCCCAGCCTTCTTCCCAAGCATGGGGGACTTCTTCAGAGCAGAGCCAGATGGAGCCTTCCTCTTGGTCAGATCGACCGGTGCTGCCTGCACGTTATAGGTTTTTCCGTGAAACCAACCTACAAAGGAAAAGCAGAAAGTAAATAAAGAGGAGAAGACTAAGTAACATACCGAACCCCCGGAGTCAGGAGTCAAACTGATCCCTGCCTCATAAAGATCCGTCTTGTCACTAAGGACACAGGGCAGTACGATCGGGTCCTGTTGCTCTCATAAATCGTCTTCATAGTCTCTAAATTGATGGATATACGCCCAATTTGAACCCGTTGACTTCCGAACCGTTACATTTTTATCGTCCCATTTATGATTGTAAATCGAAACTTCAACCCGAACCCTTCGCGAAAACACCAACGGCTCGGACGAGGCCGAAGCGCTCGTCCGGCCGAGTCAGACTCGCCTAGGTGAGGTTGGGTGGCCACACCCGACCTCCCCTAGGGGAGATCGGGTCAGCCAACCCGATCTCCCCTAGGGGAGATCGGGTGGACCAACCCGATCTCTCCTAGGAGAGATCGGGTCAGCCAACCCGATCTCTCCTAGGAGAGATGGGGTTGGCCGACCCGATCTCTATCGGGTCGGCCAACCCGATCTCCCCTAGGGGGGATGGGGTTGGCCAACCCCATCCTCCCTAGGAGGGGTTGGGTGCCCTCACCCAACCCCTACCCCTGGGGGTCAGATTTCTCCTCCCCCCAAAGGCCCCGGCACCATTTTCGGACTCCCACACTCGGTCCACTCCGCCTACCTTCTCCGAATCCTAAGGTCTTAATTATGTGCTTAAAGGTTAATTAATTGTGTTTAAAGGTTAACGATGTCATTAAGCCACTTTAATGACACCGTTGCCTATAAATACCTCACCTTCACAACTCATTTGGGAATCTGGGCAAGTGGCACAATTTTGCTCTGACATCTCTCTAGCTTTATCTCTCTAAAACCGTACTGACTTAGGCATCGGAGAGGGTTCATCAGGCACCACCCCCCCCTCTGTGCCTGGTATTGCCCCTCTTGCAGGGTAGCAAGGAGAAGAGAGCCAAGGAAGCAGAAGAGCATAGAGCAGTAGGACAAGCCCCAGGGGTAAGAAGTACAAGCCTCAGGAGGTCAGAAGGAGAGAAGGAAAGGAGGTCAGAAGGAGAGAAGGAAAGGAGGTCAGAAGGAGAGAAGGAAAGGAGGTCAGAAGGAGAGAAGGAAAGGAGGTCAGAAGGAGAGAAGGAAAGGAGGTCAGAAGGAGAGAAGGAAAGGAGGTCAGAAGGAGAGAAGAGAAGGACATATATCAGAACGACTACCCCAAGGAAGCAGAAGGGCATGTATCAGAATGACTAGTCCTAGGAGCAGTGAACCCGACATTTCATTAGTGGGAGATAAATTCTAGATTGACGACCCGTTGACCTAGACTTTATCTCCCACTAATGAAATGTCGGGTTCACTGCTCCTAGGACTAGTCATTCTGATACATGCCCTTCTGCTTCCTTGGGGTAGTCGTTCTGATATATGTCCTTCTCTTCTCTCCTTCTGACCTACTTTCCTTCTCTCCTTCTGACCTCCTTTCCTTCTCTCCTTCTGACCTCCTTTCCTTCTCTCCTTCTGACCTCCTTTCCTTCTCTCCTTCTGACCTCCTTTCCTTCTCTCCTTCTGACCTCCTTTCCTTCTCTCCTTCTGACCTCCTGAGGCTTGTACTTCTTACCCCTGGGGCTTGTCCTACTGCTCTATGCTCTTCTGCTTCCTTGGCTCTCTTCTCCTTGCTACCCTGCAAGAGGGGCAATACCAGGCACAGAGGGGGGGGTGGTGCCTGATGAACCCTCTCCGATGCCTAAGTCAGTACGGTTTTAGAGAGATAAAGCTAGAGAGATGTCAGAGCAAAATTGTGCCACTTGCCCAGATTCCCAAATGAGTTGTGAAGGTGAGGTATTTATAGGCAACGGTGTCATTAAAGTGGCTTAATGACATCGTTAACCTTTAAACACAATTAATTAACCTTTAAGCACATAATTAAGACCTTAGGATTCGGAGAAGGTAGGCGGAGTGGACCGAGTGTGGGAGTCCGAAAATGGTGCCGGGGCCTTTGGGGGGAGGAGAAATCTGACCCCCAGGGGTAGGGGTTGGGTGAGGGCACCCAACCCCTCCTAGGGAGGATGGGGTTGGCCAACCCCATCCCCCCTAGGGGAGATCGGGTTGGCCGACCCGATCTCTCCTAGGAGAGATCGGGTTGGCCGACCCGATCTCTCCTAGGAGAGATCGGGTTGGTCCACCCGATCTCCCCTAGGGGAGATCGGGTTGGCTGACCCGATCTCCCCTAGGGGAGGTCGGGTGTGGCCACCCAACCTCACCTAGGCGAGTCTGACTCGGCCGGACGAGCGCTTCGGCCTCGTCCGAGCCGTTGGTGTTTTCGCGAAGGGTTCGGGTTGAAGTTTCGATTTACAATCATAAATGGGACGATAAAAATGTAACGGTTCGGAAGTCAACGGGTTCAAATTGGGCGTATATCCATCACAAATCAACAGGTGAAAATTCCCCGAAGGCAGGCCAACCATCCGACCGATCCTCATTCAAGACCGACCAAGTGACATATCGATCTGTGATGAAGAAATAGTGCTTGGCCCAGTGACTTGCCGAGTTGTCACTCCGGGCCACGAAGCGAAGAGAGGTATCCCACTCGACCCCACTCAACCCGAAATCAGCAAATCGGGAATCCTTGAAGGACGGATGGCGAGTTACAAAACTCGCAAAGCCCACTTTCCTCTGATATTGGAACCGGTAGAAGCATCGGAACAGAACCAGCGAATACTTCCAAGAGTACCAGTGGCACAACACCCGGAAGCCCACCCAGACGCGGAGGGCACTAGGAGCAAGGTTCACAGGAGAAATCCTGAAGAACCTACTCAACTCTACGAGGTCATCGCAGTAAGGCAACCTCAGACCAAATCGAATCTGGGAGGGGTAAACGACGACCTTCCCCCTAGGGGGCTCTGTCACCGTCTCGCGGGTATTCCCCAAGGAAGGGAGGAAAGGATATAGAGGCTCATCTAGGGGACAGATATCTCCTAAGGTATCGTGCTCATTGTAATCAGACCTAGTAAGGTGGTTCTCCGACAGAGCAGCGAGACCTAAGTAAAAGGTAGCAGGAAATCCCAAAGTTCGAATCAAGTCCCGACTAACACCCCAGCTCAGACCACAACACTAAGCTAATGATAGGAAAGGAAGTAATGCAACGAAAAGAAGAGAAAAGGAACTCACTCATCCTTCGGAGGATATAACGCTTCTGTAGAGTCTGTGTGCGGGGACACCACCAGGAATACAGTACCTGCCACGATATGACAAATGTCAGAACAAGAAAATTTCTGAAAAACCGGGAATACCCCGGCACTCGACCTACGACAACAACCAAAGATTCGAAGACACCCAACAAAGATAACAAACATGAGCCAAGGACACCACGACAACCAAATCGAACAATTTTGTCCGAGCCTAAAGTCGGTTTTCGGACAAAATTACCATTACGCCCTCCAATGGAAATCAACACACAAATGGCGACTCGACATCAAATTCAAAATGGGGATAGTTTAATCGGACAAAAAACTATCTCCGGACGACCGGCCAAAGTTTTTCCCCAAATCCACGACTATCTACGACTATTCACGGCAATTCCACATTCAATCAAGTATCGGCAATCAAGTATCGACAATTCAAAAATCAACATTTTGCACGACAACGGAAAGGAAAAGAGTGGACCTTCGGAAAACCCGACCCGATGTGATAAACGGGTTTGGAATTCGAACTTCGACGTTGGCCGGAATCAGCCCCTCGCCGGAGCCCCAATTTCGTCGTCGCCGGAGTTGATTTCAGTCGCCCCACCGTCGCCGGAAGCTGCCCTAGGTCACGCCGGAGCTGCTTCGCCTCGCCGTCGACAACCCCCGCCGGACTTGGTGCTGTCGTCGTCAGAAACAAGCTCGCCGTCGACCACCGCCGTCCGCCCAATGCTGCGCCGTCGTCTCCAATCGAGCCTCCCGTCGCCTCAGCCGCACCCCACACCACCGTCGCCGCTGGCCGCTGTCCACCTGAGGTCGCGTCGTCACCTCCGGCTGGGTTTCCTCCCGTCGACCGTCCCGATCAAGCTGCTGGTCGGAATTTCTGGTCTCTCACCGGAAATTTCGGCCGGCCTCCTCCTTGGGTGTGCTCCAAATTCTTTCTTGCTCTCCAAGGGTGAGAAAAGAGGGAAAAGGATGGCTATGGTGACTAACTAAGGTATTTTCTTAACTCTCCTATATATTTAAAAGATGGTAGGGTTTTTTAAAGAGTTTTAATCACCACCCTCCATTTATTCTTAAGTGAGATCTAAGGGTTAAAGAAAAACCATCACTTTTACCCCCTTTAACTATGGCTAAGTATATCTTCACTCAAATTAGGCTTATTCTTGAGCATCCCATACTTAGAAAAAAAATTTAGGCCAAAATTAAAATTTTCTCCGCTTAAGTGAAATCCCGGCATGAAATTGAAGCATAAGTCACTTATTTGTATCCGTATTACATCCTTATGCAAGCGTGTATTTTTCGAGTATACGCCCGTAGCAAGGATAGATTTATTACTCCCACCTCAGACGGACACGTGCTTAGGCACACGTCCGTGCTACTCTGACGTTTACAATTCCTCTATCTCATAAGGCGGGGGGCAGAGTCAGAGGCACGCATCCATGGGTAAGCAAGCATTCAGACGAAAGGTAAAACCCCGGTTTCAAATTGCGCGTGTCATACCATCCTAAAATAGAGTCAATCAAGGGTTAGGCCATTGGTTGACTCGAGGGCATGTGATGGATATACGCCCAATTTGAACCCGTTGACTTCCGAATCGTTTTATTTTTATCATCCCATTAATGATTATAATTCGAAACTTCAACCCGAACACTTCGCGAAAACACCAACGGTCCGGACGAGGCCGAAGCGCTCGTCCGGCCGAGTCAAACTCACCTAGGTGAGGTTGGGTGGCCACACCCGACCTCCCCTAGGGGAGATCGGGTGGACCAACCCGATCTCTCCTAGGAGAGATAGGGTTGCCCAACCCCATCCCCCCTAGGAGGGGTTGGGTGGCCTCACCCAACCCCTACCCTTGGGGGTCGGATTTCCCTCCCCCCCAAGGGCCCCGACACCATTCTCGGACTCCCATACTCGGTTTATTCCGCCAGCCCTCTCCGTATCCTAAGGTCTTAATTATGTGCTTAAAGGTTAATTAACTGTGTTTAAAGGTTAACGATGTCATTAGGCCACCTTAATGACACCGTTGCCTATAAATACCACACCTCCACTATTCATTTGATCATCTTGGCAAGTTGGATAATTTTGCTCTGACATCTCTCTAGCTTTATTTCTCTAAAACCGTACTGACTTAGGCATCGGAGAGGGTTCATCAGGCACCACCCCCCCCCCCCCCCCTCTGTGCCTGGTATTGCCCCTTCTGCAGGGCGAAGGAGAAGAAAAGCTAAGGACAGAAGGACACAAGTTAGGACAGCACAACCCGAGAGAATCAGATCCGCGACATCTCCAGTGAGGAACGAGACTTGAGTCGACCGCCCGTTGACCCTAGACTCGGAACCTAACAGGGACGGGTATATCTCCACAAACACCTTCAGTGGGGAACACCTAAAGAAGTACTACGTCTAAGAAGAAAGCACAAGCAAAAGACCATATCCTTGAAGTTATTTCAAGTCATCACATATAATTGCTTAAGTCTTCCAAAAACAACTTTTGAGAAGGAGAACTCACGAAGTTACTCAAACTCTACAACAATCTTTGATTTCCTCCAAAGGATGCCTTGATCCACCCAAGGCATCCCTTGTGTACATAAAGCCTCGAATGCTCCTAATTAAGTAGAAGTTACTCAAAAGTATTTTTTAAAGAAGGAGATGATATAATCATTGAGTTATCCTTACACAGATATGACGTCAAGTCAACAACACCTTCGACGCCCCCAAGAGCGTATCTTGAGAGTAGTTTTTATACTACGACCCTCGACGCCCCCAAGAGCATATCTTGAGAGTAGTATTCATACTACGACCTTCGACGCCCCCAAGAGCGTATCTTGAGAGTAGTTTTTATACTACGACCCTCGACGCCCCCAAGAGCGTATCTTGAGAGTAGTATTCATACTACGACCTTCGACGCCCCCGAGAGCGTATCTTGAGAGTAGTTTCTATACTACGACCTTCGACGCACCAAGAGCGTATCTTGAGAGTGGTTTCCAAAAACTACGAATTTCGACGCCCCAAGAGCGTATCTTGAGAGTAGTTTCTAAAACTACGACCTTCGACGCCCCCAGGAGCGTATTTTGAGGTAGATTTGCAACCTACTAGATTCGACGCCCCCAAGAGCGTATCTTGAGGTAGAAAAAACACTACCAGATTCGACGCCCCCAAGAGCGTATCTTGAGGTAGATTTCAAACTACCAGCTTCGACGCCCACCTAGAGCGTATCTTTGGTCTAACTACTGGTGCCCTCCGGGAGCGTATCTCGTGAACAGTCTCGACGCCCTCCGGGAGCGTATCTCGTGAACAGTCTCGACGCCCTCCGGGAGCGTATCTCGCGAACAGTTTCGACGCCCACCAATAGCGTATCTTTGGTCTAACTACTGGTGCCCTCCGGGAGCGTATCTCGTGAACAGTTTCGACGCCCTCCGGGAGCGTATCTCGCGAACAGTTTCAACGTCCACCTAGAGCGTATCTTTGGTCTAACTACTGGTGCCCTCCGGGAGCGTATCTCGCGAACACTTTCGACGCCCACCAAGAGCGTATCTTTGGTCTAACTACTGGTGCCCTCCAGGAGCGTATCTCGCGAACAGTTTCGACGCCCACCAAGAGCGTATCTTTGGTCTAACTACTGGTGCCCTCCGGGAGCGTATCTCGTGAACAGTATTCAACGTCCACCAAGAGCGTATCTTCGGTCTAGCAACACCATACATACCATTCAAAGGATATCAGAAGATCATTACACCATACTAAGAGGGATCCCATGAGAAAGTAATTTAAAAGTAAAGTGGTATGAAGAACACATAATGTTTTTTCTTGATGAAATAGCAGGTATGGCATGAAGGAAAACACAAAAGAAGGATAAGTAAAGGGAACACACCAAGGGAAGGGTCCATAACCAAAGAACTACACACTAAGGCACAGGGAGACATCATGAGAAGAAAGATAATCACCCTGCCATATATACCATGAGTAAAGACAAGTGTATCAAACAAAGATGGCAAAACTAGAAAAGGCGGAGTTTCAAACTCTAAGAAAAACCTCAATCCACAAACTCGCGAGACCACCACAAGAGATAGGTGTATTACTTCCTCATCTTAGCAATATGCCTAACAGCGAAGTCAGACAAATCACCAAGCTGAGAAAAAGGAAAGTCAGGAGCAATCATGTACATACGCTCGAGAATCGCCTTTAAAGAAATACGCTTAGCCACAGAGCAGCGTACATCAATAGCAGCCTGATAAGAGGAAGAAGCCTTATACTTAGCGATAGCACACCCTTTCGCCTCCACACGAAACATCTCCTCAAGGGACACCAACTCAGCAGCCCGAAGTACTTCATCGCTATAAGACCTTTGTCTCAAGGCCTCAACCTCTTCCTTGAGAAGGGCAATACGACCCTCCAAATCTCTGCACTGCAAATCTGTGATACGACTATGCTCCAAACAACTAATAAGATTGGAGTTAAGGGAGACACAAGTGTCCTCGTGCACCTTTCTCTCCTCAGAAAGATCAATAACAAGTGTGGATAAATTAACAAGGTCGGCAATACCCTGCGACAAAAACAAAGGATGAGACATATAAAGCAAAAATGAAATGTCCCAAAGAGTAAACACGGCTAAGAAAAGTTACAGAAGCATAGCGAGCCAACACATCATGAGCCAATTCATAAGCTGCCTCCGACCCTTTAGAAGGAGGCACACGATCGACAGGAGGAACAGCAGACTGCAGAACACGAACTCCAACCTCAGGAGTTTGTAAAGAAGATTGATTGTCAAAACGAGCCCCACGCCCATAGTAAGGCGCCCACTCAGACCCAACAATCCCATCAACAGGAGGACGAGACAGTTCCTTTCGACCCAGACGCGGAAGACGAAGTCTACCTACAACAAGATACGGAGTAAACACCAACATACACTAAAGAAACTCAGACATTTGAGGACTTACCAAACAAAGAAGAAGGAAAAGATGGCTCCCGGACCCTCGATTGGGGGGGCATCAATATAGAAAGAAGATGGTACCCTAACATCACCATCGTCCTTACCTCCAATAAAAGGACACCTCCCCGCACCATAAAAAACCGATCTTTTTGCAATCGAAGGTCTGGTCCCGGAGTTAACTACCCCCACCCGTACAGGCCTCTTACTCCTCATCAATCACCGGGGAGTACTGCTGATCGAAAAAACACAAGCTTAGCCCAAAGAAAACAGAAAGGGGATAGTAGAGACAAGAGAAAACTCATTTTCCTAAAACGACAAATACAGAATCAAAATGTAAGAATAGAAAGAGGAGATAGTTATAACTCCCAGTATAGAAGACCCCACTAGCCAACAAGCAGAGGCAGGGGGCAAGAGGAGATAGTTATAACTCCCAGTCTAGAAGACCCCACTAGCCAACAAGCAGAGGTAGGGGGCAAGAGGAGATAGTTATAATCCCAGTATAGAAGACCCCACTAGCCAACAAGCAGATGCAGGGGGCAAGAGAAGACAGTTATAATCCCAGTTTAGAAGACCCCACGCGCCAGCAAGCAGAAACACGGGGGCAAAAAGATGAAAAAAGGATGAACCAAACAGGACTATATGACCATGAAGATCCACAAATCAATGATGAGACAAGTAAAGAAACAATCGGTAAGTAAAGAAACAATCGAGGTAGAGGTGGGATTACGCCTCCCAAAAGCAATGCTTACACAAAAGAAAAGACACGTACCTCAATGCGACACGCGTCCCGAGAAGCAAGTCCGACCAAGAATCCCACCGTCAAAAAGAAAAGAAGAGAAAAGGACAACGAGAATGAGGTAATCACTTACCCTTTTATAGTACAAAGGATTAGGGTTTTTTCAAAAGCCGCCAAATCGACACCGTTGATTTTTAGGAAGGAAAAATTCAAGGGTCAGATTTAAAAAACTGATACCCCTAGTTCCCATTAACCGTGGTTAAACTCACACCTACCACAGTTAATATTCTATGGGTATATTTTTAAGCATCCCATACTTAGAAAAATTTTAGACCAAAATTAAATTTTTCTCCACTTAGACAAATCCCGGCATAAAATTGAAGCATGAATCGCCTAGCCGCATTCGTATTGCATCCCTACACGAGCGTGTATTTTTTGAGTATACACCCATAGCAAGGATAGATTTATTACTTCCACCTCAGACGGACGCGTGCTTGGACACGTGTCCGTGCTACTCTGACGTTTACAATTCCTCTATCTTATAAGACAGGGGGCAGAGTCAGAGGCACACATCCATGGGTAAGTAAGCATTCAGACAAAAGGTAAAACCCCGGTTTCAAATTGCGCGTGTCATACCATCCTAAAATAGAGTCAATCAAGGGTCAGGCCATTGGTTGACTCAGGGGCATGTGATGGATATACGCCCAATTTGAACCCGTTGACTCCCGAATCGTTTCATTTTGATCACCCCGTTAATGATTGTAAATCGAAACTTCAACCCGAACACCTCGCGAAAACACCAACGGTCCAGACGAGGCCGAAGCACTCATCCGCCCAAGTTAGACTCACCTAGATGAGGTCGGGTGGCCACACCCGACCTCCCCTAGGGGAGATCGGGTCAGCCAACCCTATCTCCCCTAGGAGGGGTTGGGTGGCCTCACCCAACCCCTACCCTTGGGGGTCGGATTTTCCTTCCCCCCAAGGGCCCCGACACCGTTTTTAGACTCCCATACTCGGTTTATTTCCGCCAACCTTCTCCGTACCCTAAGGTCTTAATTACGTGTTTAAAGGATAATTAACTGTGTTTAAAGGTTAACGATGTCATTAAGCCACCTTAATGACACCGTTGCCTATAAATACAACTCTTCCACTATTCATTTGATCATCTTGACAAGTTGCATAATTTTGCTCTGACATCTCTCTAGCTTTATCGCTCTAAAACCGTACTGACTTAGGCATCGGAGAGGGTTCATCAGGCACCACCCCCCCTCTGTGCCTGGTATTGCCCCTCTTGCAGGGCGAGAGGAGAAGAGAAGCTAAGGACGGAAGGACGCAAGCTAGGACAATACAACCCGAGAGCACCAAACCCGCAACATCTCCAGTGAGGGACAAGGCTTAGGTCGACCGCCTGTTGACCCGAGACTTTGGAACCTAACACCCATAGTAGAGGATGTTCCTTTGGTTGACACTCCACAAGTACCAAAGAGAGATAAAGCTAGAGAGATGTCAGAGCAAAATTATGCAACTTGTCAAGATGATCAAATGAATAGTGGAAGAGTTGTATTTATAGGCAACGGTGTAATTAAGGTGGCTTAATGACACCGTTGCCTATAAATACAACTCTTCCACTATTCATTTGATCATCTTGACAAGTTGCATAATTTTGCTCTGACATCTCTCTAGCTTTATCTCTCTAAAACCGTACTGACTTAGGCATCGGAGAGGGTTCATCAGGCACCACCCCCCCCCCCTCTGTGCCTGGTATTGCCCCTCTTGCAGGGCGAGAGGAGAAGAGAAGCTAAGGACGGAAGGACGCAAGCTAGGACAATACAACCCGAGAGCACCAAACCCGCAACATCTCCAGTGAGGGACAAGGCTTAGGTCGACCGCCTGTTGACCCGAGACTTTGGAACCTAACACCTATAGTAGAGGATGTTCCTTTGGTTGACACTCCACAAGTACCAAAGAGAGATAAAGCTAGAGAGATGTCAGAGCAAAATTATTCAACTTGTCAAGATGATCAAATGAATAGTGGAAGAGTTGTATTTATAGGCAACTGTGTCATTAAGGTGGCTTAATGACATCGTTAACCTTTAAACATAGTTAATTATCCTTTAAACACGTAATTAAGACCTTAGGGTACGGAGAAGGTTGGCGGAAATAAACCGAGTATGGGAGTCTAAAAACGGTGTCGGGGCCCTTGGGGGGAAGGAAAATCCGACCCCCAAGGGTAGGGGTTGGGTGGCCTCACCCAACCCCTACCCTTGGGGGTCGGATTTTCCTTCCCCCCAAGGGCCCCGACACCGTTTTTAGACTCCCATACTCGGTTTATTTCCGCTAACCTTCTCTGTACCCTAAGGTCTTAATTACGTGTTTAAAGGATAATTAACTATGTTTAAAGGTTAACGATGTCATTAAGCCACCTTAATGACACCGTTGCCTATAAATACAACTCTTCCACTATTCATTTGATCATCTTGACAAGTTGCATAATTTTGCTCTGACATCTCTCTAGCTTTATCTCTCTAAAACCGTACTGACTTAGGCATCGGAGAGGGTTCATCAGGCACCACCCCCCCCTCTGTGCCTGGTATTGCCCCTCTTGCAGGGCGAGAGGAGAAGAGAAGCTATGGACGGAAGGACGCAAGCTAGGACAATACAACCCGAGAGCACCAAACCCGCAACATCTCCAGTGAGGGACAAGGCTTAGGTCGACCGCCTGTTGACCCGAGACTTTGGAACCTAACACCCATAGTAGAGGACGTTCCTTTGGTTGACACTCCACAAGTACCAAAGAGAGATAAAGCTAGAGAGATGTCAGAGCAAAATTATGCAACTTTTCAAGATGATCAAATGAATAGTGGAAGAGTTGTATTTATAGGCAACGGTGTCATTAAGGTGGCTTAATGACATCGTTAACCTTTAAACACAGTTAATTATCCTTTAAACACGTAATTAAGACCTTAGGGTACAGAGAAGGTTAGCGGAAATAAACCGAGTATGGGAGTCTAAAAACGGTGTCGGGGCCCTTGGGGGGAAGGAAAATCCGACCCCCAAGGGTGGGGGGTTGGGTGAGCCACCCAACCCCTACCCTTGGGGGTCGGATTTTCCTTCCCCCCAAGGGCCCCGACACCGTTTTTAGACTCCCATACTCGGTTTATTTCCGCTAACCTTCTCCGTACCCTAAGGTCTTAATTACGTGTTTAAAGGATAATTAACTGTGTTTAAAGGTTAACGATGTCATTAAGCCACCTTAATGACACCGTTGCCTATAAATACAACTCTTCCACTATTCATTTGATCATCTTGACAAGTTGCATAATTTTGCTCTGACATCTCTCTAGCTTTATCTCTCTAAAACCGTACTGACTTAGGCATCAGAGAGGGTTCATCAGGCACCACCTCCCCCCCCTCTGTGCCTGGTATTGCCCCTCTTGCAGGGCGAGAAGAGAAGAGAAGCTAAGGACGGAAGGACACAAGCTAGGACAACACAACCCGAGAGCACCAAACCCGCAACATCTCCAGTGAGGGACAAGGCTTAGGTCGACCGCCTGTTGACCCGAGACTTTGGAAACTAACACCCATAGTAGAGGATGTTCCTTTGGTTGACACTCCACAAGTACCAATCTTAAGAAGGAGTGCCAGGATTGCTCAGTTAAGAAAGGATTCTTCTTCAAATGTTGCTTTTGGTATGGAGAAATACATTGCCTATGATCATCTTAATCCTACCTTATTGCTTCTTGGCCTCTATTGACAAGATCAAGGAGCCTTCTACATATAAGCAAGCAATCAAAGACTCAAATTGGGTGATTGCTATGAAGGAGGAGATCAAGGCCTTACAAGATAACAATACATGGAAGATTATGGAGCTGCCCCATGGGAAGTCTTCTATTGGATGCAAACGGGTGTTTAGGGTGAAGTACAACCCTGATGGATCTATTGAGAGATATAAAGCTAGGCTTGTTGCCAAAGGCTTTACCCAAATAGAAGGGAATGATTTCAATGAGACCTTTTCTCCTGTGGTGAAGATGACAACTGTGAGAATTGTTTTGTCAACAATGCTTTTCTTCAAGATGATTTGCATGAAGAAGTTTATATGGACATTCCTCAAGGTTTTGATTCTCCTATGATCACTCCTGGTGCTTCTAAACGTGTATGCAAACTTTTGAAATCACTTTATGGGTTAAAGCAAGCATCTAGACAATGGAACATCAAGCTCACCAACACCTTATTGGAAAATGGTTATTCTCAAAGTGCCTCAGATCATTCCTTATTCACCAAGGCAAATGGTAAAGACAGGGTGTATCTTCTCATTTATGTGGATGATTTGCTCATCACAGACTCAAGTGCTTCTATGATTGATCACTTGAAGTCCATCCTGAAATCTCATTTTAAGCTCAAGGATTTGGGCAACTTGAGGTATTTCTTAGGATTGGAAATTGCAAGGTCCAAACAAGGCTTGGTCATCAACCAAAGGAAGTATGCCCTTGAGCTTATTGAGGAGGCTGGTTTGGGGGCTGCTAGACCTTGTGAGACTCCCATGGAGTTCAATCTCAAACTAACAACTTGCGCATATGATGAAACAACTAACACCTCCTCAGATGATTTGCCTCTTGAAGATGTGTCTGCTTATAGAAGATTGGTGGGCAAGTTATTGTATTTGACAATGACTAGGCCAGATATTAGCTTTGCAGTTCAAAGGCTAAGTCAATTTGTTGACAAGCCTAAGAAATCCCATCATGATGCAACTATAAGGGTGATCAAGTACATCAAAGGTACTCCTGGCTAAGGACTTCTCTATCCAACCAACATTGCACTTGACTTGAGTCTTTATTGTGATCCAGATTGGGCAGCTTGTCCATTTAGTAGGAAGTCCATTAGTGCATATTGTGTCAAACTTGGTGGAGCTATGGTAGGGTGGAAAGTGAAGAAACAAGACACGGTTTCCCTTTCAAGTGCAGAGGCAGAATATAGATGTTTGAGGGCAGCCATTCAGGAAGCTCTTTGGGTTACTAGACTTCTAAAGGAGCTTGGGGTGCAAGTCACTTTGCCCATTCCTATATTCACTGATAGTGAGTCTGCAGTGAAGATAGCCAAAAACCCAATGTTCCATGAATGTACCAAGCATATTGAATTAGATTGCCATTTTACTAGGCACCACATTCAATCAGGGCAAGTTGCTCTAACACATGTTGCTTCTAGAAATCAGTTGGCAGATTTGTTGACAAAGGCTCTAATCAAGAAGCAACACATTGCCTTGCTTAGGCTCTATGGTATCAAGGATGTTTTTCATGAAAAGACAAGAGAAGAAAAGGATGGGAGCATATAGGAATGTATATTCCATACATTCCATACTTGACACATTTGTGCATACTAGTCTAGCTTACTTACACTCTAAGTTAGTTAGTTAGTTAGATGCTCTCTTCTCCTATATATACCTTGATCTACCAATTGTACAAACTGATTTTGGTTGATTAATTCATTTTGATATTCATCGAAGATCCTCTCTATTCATACCTATTTATAGGGGAGAGTTACCGACTTTGTAGAGGCGGCTACTGGCCTCTGATTGGTTGCCTAGGGGCGGCAATCAGCCCTTTGTGATTGGCTGATAGAAGCGGTTGTCAGTCAGCTGGTGACAAGCAGGTCGCCTCCTTGTTTGGTTCCGAGTCTAGGGTCAACGGGCAGTCGACTCAAGTCTCGTTCCTCACTGGAGATGTTGTGGATTCGATACTCTCGGATTACGCTGTCCTAGCTCGTGTCCTTCCGTCCTTACCTTCTCTTCTCCTTTCGCCCTGCAGAAGGGGCAATACCAGGCACAGAGGGGGAGGTGGTGCCTGATGAACCCTCTCCGATGCCTAAGTCAGTACGGTTTTAGAGAGATAAAGCTAGAGAGATGTCAGAGCAAAATCATCCAACTTGCCAAGATCCTTAAATGAATAGTGGAGGTGTTGTATTTATAGGAAACTGTGTCATTAAGGTGGCTTAATGACATCGTTAACCTTTAAACACAGTTAATTAACCTTTAAAGACGTAATTAAGACCTTAGGATACGGAGAAAGTTGGCGGAAACTAACCGAGTGTGGGAGTCCGAGAATGGTGCCGGGGCCCTTGGGGGGAGGGAAAATCCGACCCCCCAAGGGTAGGGGTTGGGTGAGGCCACCCAACCCCTCCTTGGGGAGGTAGGGTTGGCCAACCCGATCTCCCCTAGGGGAGGTCGGGTGTGGCCACCCGACCTCACCTAGGTGAGTCTAACTCGGCCGGACGAGCGCTTCGGCCTCGTCCGGACCGTTAGTGTTTTCGCGAAGTGTTCGGGTTGAAGTTTCGATTTACAATCATTAACGGGGTGATAAAAATAAAACGATTTGGAAGTCAACGGGTTCAAATTGAGCGTATATCCATCACATTCCCCCGAGTCAACCAATGGCCTAACCCTTGATTGACTCTATTTTAGGATGGTATGACACGCGCAATTTGAAACCGGGGTTTTACCTTTCGTCTGAATGCTTACTTACCCCTGGATGTGTGCCTCTGACTCTGCCCCCTGCCTTATGAGATAGAGGAATTGTAAACGTCAGAATAGCACGGACACGTGTCTAGGCACGCGTCCGTCTGAGGTGGGAGTAATAAATCTATCTTTGCTACGGGTGTATACTCGAAAAATACATGTTTGCATAAGGATGCAATACGAATACAACTAAGTGACTTATGCTTCAATTTCATGCCGGGATTTTGCCTAAGTGGAGAAAAATTTAATTTTGGTCTAATTTTTTTTCCTAAGAATGGGATGCTCAAGAATAAACCTATGGGATGTTAACTTGAGTGGAGATATTGCTTAACCATAGTCTAAGGGAGGTAAAGGTGATAGTTTTTCTTTAACCCTTAGATCTCATCCAATTTTAAATGGAGGGTTGTGATTAGGCCACTTTAAAAAACCCTATAGCTTTTCAAATATATAGGAGAGTTAAGAAAATACCTTACTTAGCCACCATAGTCATCCTTTTCCCTCTTTTCTCACACTTGGAGAACAAGAAAGAATTTGGAGCACACCAAAGGAGGAGGCCGGCCAAAATTCCGGTGGAGAACTCGAAATTCCGGCCAGCAGCTTAGGTGAGAGGAGATTGCCGGCCCGGGACGAAGGCGGCGGCGTGAGCAGGCCTTGGTCTACGGCGGAGCCAGGCGGGGTCGCAGAGGAGCAGCGGGACGACGGCGAGGTCGTTGCTGGCGGGGACGACGTCTGGTCCAGCGAGGGCGAGCGACGACGAGGTGGAACGGCTCCGGCGCGGCGTGAGGTGTTCTCCGGCGACGGTGGGGCGACTGAAATCAACTCCGGCGACGGCGGTGGGAGGCAATTTCCGGCGAGGGGTCGAATTCCGGCGGTCTTCCGACTTGAAATCCGGACCCGTTTATCGAATCGGATCGGGTTTTCCCAAGGTCCACTCTTTTCCTTTCCGTTATTGCGTAAAATGCCGATACTTGATTGCCGATACTTGATTGAATGTGGGATTGCCGTGGATAGCCGTAGATAGTCGTGGATTTGGGGAAGAAACTTTGGCCGGTCGTCCGGAGATAGTTTTTTTGTCCGATTAAACTATCCCCATTTTGAATTTGACGTCTAGTCGCCATTTGTGTGTTGATTTCCGTTGGAGGGCGTAATGGTAATTTTGCCCGAAAACCGACTTTAGGTTCGGACAAAATTGTTCGATTTGGTTGTCGTGGTGTCTTTGGCTTATGTTTGTTATCTTTGTTGGGTGTCTTCGAATCTTTGGTTGTTGTTGTTGGTCGAGTGCCGGGGTACTCCCGGTTTTTCGGAAATTTTCTTGTTTTGACACTTGTCATGCCGTGGCAGGTACTGTATTCCTGGTGGTGTCCCCGCACACAGACTCTGCAGAGGCGTTACATCCTCCGAAGGATGAGTGAGTTCCTCTTCTCTTCTTTTCGTCGCATTACTTCCTTTCCTATCATTAGCTTAGTGTTGCGATCTGAGCTGGGGTGTTAGTCGAGACTTGATTCGAACTTTGGGATTTCCTGCTACTTTTGACTTAGGTCTCGCTGCTCTGTCGGAGAACCACCTGACTAGGTCTGATTATAATGAGCACGTCACCTTAGGTGATATCTGTCCCTTAGATGAGCCTCTATATCCTTTCCTCCCTTCCTTGGGGAATACCCGCGAGACGGTGACAGAGCCCCCTAGGGGGAAGGTCGTCGTTTACCCCTCCCAGATTCGATTTGGATTGACGCTGCCTTACTGCGATGACCTCGTAGAGTTGAGTAGGTTCTTTAGGATTTCTCCTGTGAACCTTGCTCCTAGAGCCCTCCGCGTCTGGGTGGGCTTCCGGGCGTTGTGCCACTGGTACACCTTGAAGTATTCACTGGTTCTGTTCCGATGCTTCTACCGGTTCCAATATCAGAGGAAGGTAGGCTTTGCGAGTTTTGTAACTCGCCATCCGTCCCTCAAGGATTCCCGATTTGCTGATTTCGGGTTGAGTGGGGTTGAGTGGGATACCTCTCTTCGCTTCGTGGCCCGGAGTGACAACTCGGCGAGTCACTGGGCCAAGCATTATTTCTTCATCACGGATCGATATGTCACTTGGTCGGTCTTGAATGAGGATCGGTCAGATGGCTGGCCTGCCTTCGGGGAGTTCTCTCCTGTGGATTTAGAGACTATGAAGACGATCTACGAGAGTAACAAGACCCGATCATACTGCCCTGTGTCCTTAGTGACCGAGACGGATCTTTATGAGGCAGGGATCAGTTTGACTCTTGACTCCGGGGGTTTGGTATGTTACTTAGTCTTCTCATCTTTATTTACTTTCTACTTTTCCTTTGTAGGTTGGTTTCACGGAAAAACCTATAACGTGCAGGCAGCACCGGTCGATCTGAGCAAGAGGAAGGCTCCATCTAGCTCTACTCTGAAGAAGTCCCCCATGCTTGGGAAGAAGGCTGGGGCCTCTGGTATACTTCCTCCTGTTTGCTTCTTTATGGTATACTTGTGTTTTCCTTATCTTGTTTTTCTTGCATTGATAGGGCACTCTCCCCTGGTGACCGAGAGGGTTGTCTCCGTAGGCAAGGGCTCTGGACCTTCTAAGTCCAAGTCGCGGAGGTCTGACTCTGAGGCCGGGGCCTCGGCTGTCAAGAGGAAGAAAACTGCGGATCCTCCTTCGCCTTTTGTTCGTCCCCCGACCCTGTCTCGCGATAAAGAGATGGTGGTCGAAGAGGCGCCTTCCCGAGCTGATAAAGGGAAGCGACCTGTTGGTGATGGTTCCCCTGCCCCCCAGCCGAGGGCACGGTCATCAGGTTCGATCTCCACCTTGTCACTGATGCTTCTATGTTTATATTTTCCTTTGACTTGCTTTGTTTGTATAGGTGGTCCTCTGGCTTTGAGTCGGAAGGATTTCGCACGTCTTACTGACGAGGATGTCGTTGGGTCTGAGGGGACTCCTTTCGCTGGTTTGAAGGAGTTCCATCTTGATAGCGGCTCCTCTTTGCGGACTCCTGAGGTTGGCATCCGTGTACTTCGCGGTGCCATCCCTCCTGGCGATCGTGCTGCTCAGCCTAAGTCTCCTGGGGAGACTCGGCGCTTCGTTCAGGGTGTACTCTCTCGTTATGCGCCTGTGAGTTGTTCCTTGCTATCTCCTTTTTACTTTTGAGTGATTGGTTTTTCAGTCACTCATCTCTTGTTTAAATTTTCAGGGTATGTTTGACATGGTGAACATGTCATCCCTTGTGCTCGAGCTATCTGACGAGAAGAAGACTCTAGAGGACAGCCAGGTCTCCCTAAAGGCGGAGCTCGCCACTGCTGCTGAGAAGGCGCGCCTATCCGATCTGAAGATGCAGTAGCTCAGGGACCAAGTTTCCTTACTTGAGACTACCATAGGTAGCTTGAGCCGGGAGGCTGAGGTCGCATCTTCACTCCATTCTGAGGAGTTGCGGAAGTTGGAGGCAAGGTGCCGGGCAGAGGAGAGGACTGTCGGAGTGTCTGAGTACAAGGCTTCCTCTGCCTTCACTGCTGACTACAGTGTGCGGCTCACTCAGGAGATGAACTAGTTTGGTGAGTATCTCGTTGATCACATTTTTCGCATTGATCCTCAATTTCCAGTTGGCGATCTTGGTGATTTTGGGCCGTACGCTACTGGTTACATGGCTGTCCTTAGGGGTCAGGCTGCTGTTGCAGACGAGCCAGCCCCTACACAGGTGGATGCTACGCCTGTGGATATCGATACTTCGGACTCTTCCTCCTCTTCCTCCATCTCTGCCGGTGGTTCGGCCTCAGGGGGTCAGGGTGACTCCCCCGAAGGCTCTGGTTGATGCATTGACATCTTGCTATCTTTGTATATATAACCATACTCTTTCTCCCCTTTGATGAGTTGAGTATCTTTTGGGGCTGCTGTGAGATTTTGTGTTGCTTTCTCTTGTCGTATTTTGTCATTGGCTGTGTGGTTCACTTGCCTTTATATGGGTACTTCGTATGCTTTTGTATGTACTCCTTTGATTATGGACTCTTCTCTTGGTGTGTTTCCTTTACGTATCCTTCTTTTGTGTTTTCCTTCATGCCATACCTGCTATTTCATCAAGAAAAAACATTATGTGTTCTTCATATCACTTTACTTTGAATTTACTTTCTCATGGGATCCTTCGTAGTATGGTGTAATGCTCTCTTCTGATACCCTTTGGGCGGTATGTATGGTATTGTTAGACCAAAGATACGCTCTTGGTGGGCGTCGAGTCTGTTCACGAGACAGGCTCTCGGATGGCACTTAACGTTTCACAGGATAGGCTCCCGGAGGGCACAGGTTAGACCAAAGATACGCTCCTGGTGGGCGTCGAAATCTGTTCACGAGACTGGCTCTCGGAGGGCACTTAACGTTTCGCAGGATAGGCTCCCGGAGGGCGCAGGTTAGACTAAAGATACGCTCCTGGTGGGCGTCGAAATCTGTTCACGAGACTGGCTCTCGGAGGGCACTTAACGTTTCACAGGATAGGCTCCCGGAGGGCACAGGTTAGACCAAAGATACGCTCCTGGTGGGCGTCGAAACTGGTAGTTTGAAATCTACCTCAAGATACGCTCTTGGGGGCGTCGAATCTGGTAGGTTGCAAATCTACCTCAAGATACGCTCCTGGGGGCTGATGGGTTCCGATGTAATCGTTAGCCCCGTTAACAGCCAATGGACGGCGAGTAGGTCCCGTGGGCCTCGTGAAAAGCCTAGAAGGCCCAGAGGCCCAGCACGAAGGGTCCCGACTTTAGCGGTCCCGATGTATGAGCTGAATGCTCCCGATGAGAAGCCTCTGAGTAGGCCCCGATATGCCTTAGTAAAGGCCCCGATAATAAAGCCCCGCAGAGGCTGGACCTATCCCGTAGAGACTGAAGGTCCTGGGTGGTGATCTAGAATGAGACAACTCTGGAGTCTTCGATAGGAGTCGGGACTTGTGATCAGAGGATAAAGACCGAGAAACCCGCCTACTAGATAGAGTAGTGGGAGACGGTTAGAGATAAAGATAAATCCCCCGAGATACGCAGGGCGTGCCCGAGATACGCGGAGTACGGGTAAGATACGCGGAGTGTGGGGCGGGATATACGGAATCCCGACCGAGATATGCGGAATCGTGGCGAGATACACGGAATCATGGGTAAAACTGCCAGGCGCAGTAACAGGTAACTGAGTAACTTCCCCTCCTATATAAAGGAGGAAGTTACCTCAGAAAACCATCATCTAATACGAACTTAGATTTTTGCTTACCACCCATTGATCACATACTCATTTAAGCATCGGAGAGGGATTCTGGGTCACCACCCAGGTCATCCCCTTTTGCAGGATTACGCGGAGCCTATGAGTCCAAAGCTTTCCGTCAAGGACGTAACGGAGCTTCGCCCGTGATCCAACATTGGCGCCGTCTGTGGGAAACTTACGAAAAGTCAAAATAGTTTCTACCAGATCAATGGCCGGTGGTGGCAAGAAGAAGCAAGTTCAGGCTGGCAGTTCCCGTCCCGCAGGAACTATGAATTCCCACTTGCCAGAACGTGTTGCTGAACAAGGTGAGAACCCCGCTCTTTCCCAGACAGGGGGGCAGGCTGATGGCTATGAGGTCTCAGTCCGAGACACAGAGAGGAACAGGCAGGATGTCCCGCGTAGGGAGGAAGATGAGGCTCCCCCGAACCCGGTGGGCCATGGAGGAGAAGGAGTCCCGCGAAGGGAAGAAGGGTCGTCTTCGAACTCGGAGTTGGCCAAGGTAGTAGCAGATGCTATGCCCATGTTCTTGGCCGCCATGGAGGCCTTGCTGGACAAAAGAGAGGCCGCCAGGAGGGCGGAGGAGTTGCCTCCGCGAGAAGAATTACCACCACCCCCGCCAAGGGTGGACCCAGAGGAACAGGAGGTTCCGCCCAGGAGCAAGGGTAAGGAGCCAGCACACCTGGAGAAGTTCGTGGTCGACGGCCTAGGACAAGTGCAGAATAGGACCATTCCCCTGAATGGCCCCATCACCCCCGATCAGGTGGTGAAGATCGTTAGCATCTGCATGGTTGATCAGAAGCAGATGACATCGGAGCTAAGGGATCGATCTAGCCATCCTTTCGTGCCGCGGCTGATAGATACCGTCGCCGCGCCCGGGCTAGGTATTCCGACCATCAAGGAGTATGATGGTGAGGGGGACCCAGTTCGCCATGTTTAGAGGCATGTCCAGGCCTGTATGGGATGAACGTCGAACGATGACCTCATCTGTTCATTGTTCCCGATAACCCTGAGAGATAGGGCCATGACTTGGTTCTTCAGCCTCCCGCCAGGATGCATCACGTGCTGGGCTGATATGCACGATCGCTTCATCAAGCAGTACCAAGGTCGGAGCCGTCTTCTGAAGAGTGTGAGGTCCTTGACCCAGGTGGTGCAGAGACCCGATGAATCGTTGGCATACTACTACCAACGGTTCACTGCCAGTGCTGCGGAGATTGATGAAGAAATCTCGGAAGGAGAGACTATCCGTACTTTCCTGCGGAACTTGAGCGCTCCGTACGGTTCTGACCTGATGCACAGTGTAGCCGCGAAGGCTGTGTGGAGCATGGAGGCCCTGCAAGCGAGGGTGAAACAGCAAATCGACGTCCAGGAGTCGAAGATTGCTGCCGGAGAGCTCGATCCCCCGAAATCGGGGAGAGGAAAGCCATCGTCCAAGCTATCGGATGATCGCAAAGGGAGCGACAAGTCGGAAGGAAGTAGGAACCGTGGTCGTCTCGATAAAAGAGAAGACAAGCGTCCTCCGAGGAAGGATAACCGAGAAGGTCGGGCTGTTCCCATCAATAGCTCGATGACCTCTGTGTTAGCTGTGATGGACAGACAGGGTCTCGCTCGATACCCCCCGAGGAAAGAAGGCGAATTCCTAGGAGGCCGTCCTGACCGTTACTGTCGCTACCATCGAGCCAATGGCCACGACACCGAAAACTGTCGGGAGTTGAAGAAGGAAATTGAGAAGCTGATCCAGAAGGGGAAGCTAAAAGAGTTCGTCGGAAGGGGGCGGTGCCGATCCCGTTCCAGAAGTCGGTCACGATCCCGTTCCAAGTCCCGCGACCGATCCCCGAAGAAGAAGAAGGTTGAGCCAGAAGCATCAGGTTCGGGTGCCCGCAAGGAGAGGCGGGGAACTATCAACGTCATCCATGGAGGAATGGCGGCGGGAGGAGATACCTCTGCTTCCCGGGAGAACTACGCTTCTCGCATATCTGCCGCGGTGGTGCTAGGAAAAAGGTCCCGGTCGTGGACCCTGAAGGAGAAAATGGTAATTTATTTCTCGGCGGAGGATCTAGTAGGCGTGGAGAGCCCTCACGATGACGCCCTTGTCGTGACCCTGGACGTAGACGGATTCGAGATGAAGCGGATCCTGATAGACGGAGGGAGTTCCTCCGATATTCTCTTCATGGACGCTCTGGAAGCCATGGGAAAGACGAAGAATGACCTCACACAGGTGGACTTCCCGATGGTAGGATTCTCTGGTTCCACCTCTTACCCGCTGGGAATGATTACCTTACCGGTGGAGTTTGGTCGTGGCTGGAAGATGGAGAAACGAAACGTGGATTTCGTTGTCGTGGAGTCTGCGGGGGCATACAACGCTATTATCGGGAGGACCACTATCAACCCTCTTATGGCAGTCGCCTCGACGGTCCACCAGAAGATGAAGTTCCCGACTGACAATGGGGTCGGAGAAGTCAAGGGTGACCAAGTGGCATCGCGGATATGCTACGTTAACGCCACCCGACGGAGAAGGAGGGAGGCCATGACTGTCCTTCAGACTGATGCTGCTCCTCGAGAGGAGTATGGGCGTCCCGCCCCCATGGAGGATTTGAAGGAAGTTGAGATCGATGGGCCTCAGAGGAAGGTGAAAATCGGGTCCGCTTTGTCGGAGGAAAGAGCCCGAGAATTGATCGAGCTTCTGAAGGAGTTTAAGGAGCTGTTTGCCTGGTCCCCGAGCGATATGCAAGGAATCAGCCCCGACGTGATTGTGCACGAGCTAAAGATAGATCCCGCGATCAAGCCTATCGCGCAGAGAAGGCGTCTGATGGGCGCGGACAAGAGGATTGCGATCCAGCAAGAGGTGGGCAGACTACTCGACGCTGGATTCATCAAGGAGCTCCGATTCCAGACTTGGGTGGCTAACCCAGTCCTGGTGCGAAAAAGTAACGGGAAGTGACGGATGTGTGTCGATTTCCGCGACTTGAACAAGGCTTGCCCGAATGATTGTTACCCGCTCCCGAGGATTAACCAGTTGGTGGATGCCACATCGGGACATGAGCTGCTGAGCTTCATGGATGCCTATTCCGGGTATAACCAGATCAAGATGGCGAAGGAGGATGCCCCCCATACGGCCTTCTATGCCGACAGTGACGTCTACCATTACGACGTGATGCCCTTCGGATTGATCAATGCCGGAGCGACTTACCAGCGAATGGTGAACAAGTTGTTCGGAGACATGTTGGGGAAAACCATGGAGGCGTATGTGGATGACATGCTGGTGAAGTCCCGACAGGCAGGAGACCATGTCCAGAACTTGGCGGCAGCATTTGAGCGGATGAAGTTCCATCAGGTTCGGCTGAACCCCGACAAATGTGCTTTTGGGGTGAACTCAGGGAAGTTCCTAGGGTTCATGGTGAGCCAGAGAGGAATCAAGGTGAACCCCGAGAAGCTGCGAGCAATCGAGGAGATGCAGTCCCCGAAGACTCATCGGGAGGTCCAGGTGCTGAATGGCCGGTTGGCCGCGATGAATCGCTTCCTATCCAAGGCGAGTGACCGAGCCATGCCATTTTTTGATGTGCTGAGGGCCCACAAGAAATTCGAATGGACCGACAAGTGCGAGGAGGCGTTCCAGGCACTCAAGCAACACCTCCGTACCCTTCCGCCGTTGGCGAAACCAGTTCCAGGCGAGCCGCTTTATCTCTATTTGGCTGTTTCTGATGTGGCTGTTAGTTCTATTTTGATTAAAATTGTCAAGGGCAACCAAGTGCCTATCTATTATGTAAGCAAGGCGTTTGCCAAGTCTGAAATAAACTATCCCGCTATTGAGAAGTATCTCTTCGCGTTGATTATTGCCGCTCGAAAGCTACGACCTTACTTCCATGCCCATGAAGTCACGGTATTGACTAATCAGCCCCTGAAACACTTTTTGAACCGACCGGATGCGTCGGGGAGATTGGTAAAATGGGCCATCGAGCTGACGGAGTTCCGTATTCATTTCGCTCCGAGAACCGCTATTAAGGGCCAGGCATTGGCAGATTTTATAGCTGAGTCTACGGCACCCGATCTGGAAGTAACGCGTCCCGCAGAGGGGGCAACCATGGAAGAAGTCCCGACAACAGAACAACAGGCAGAACAACCAAATTAGGAGAACACCTGGGAGATGTACACTGATGTTCATCGGGGGTAGAAGGCTCGGGGGCAGGATTCATTTTGATACCGCCCGGTGGAGGCGAGCCCTACGATATGCCTTGGCGTTGACGTTCAAAGCCACCAACAACGAAGCGGAGTATGAGGCTCTCATCACAGGCCTTAAGATTGCTAAGGGTACGGGGGTCGATCATTTAAAAGTAAAGAGCGATGCCAGCTTGGTTGTAAATCAAGTCCAAGGGAATTATGAAGCCAGGAGCCCAACAATGAAGAAGTATTTGCACGAGGTGCAGACTTTGAAGGGAAGCTTCAAAAGCTTCGATATCGAGGCAATCCGGAGGGAAGAGAACGCGGAAGCAGATGCCTTAAGCAAGTTCGCTCTGGGAGTGGCCCCTGAGGAGAATCGGAGGGTGCATTTCCTAGAAAAGGTGATTATCTCAAACATTGATCCGGCGGAGATCTATGCTATTGAGATAGGATCGGAGGAAGAAGAGAAGCCCACTTGGATGACCCCGATGGTCACATACCTGACTACGGGGGTACTCCCCGATGATAAAGTGGCAACTGTCAGGTTGCGTCGGATTGCGGACTACTAAGCGATGGTGGACAACCAATTATACAAAAAAGGGTACGTAAAGCCTTTCTTAAAATGCGTAGCAGAACCTGACACGAATCGGATCCAGAGGGAGCTACACGAAGGAGTCGCGGCCTGTCATGAAGGGGCCCGATCTCTAGTGAGGAAGGCATTGAACTTAGGCTACTATTGGCCCTCGATGAACAAGGAAGCGATCGCGATGGTCCGATCCTGTGATACATGCCAGAAGTACGCTCCAAATATCGTGGCTCCCTCCGCGGACTTAATGCCCATCAGGAGTGCATGGCCCTTCGCGCAATGGGGGATTGATTTGGTGGGACCTCTTCCCCAAGCGAAAGGTCAGTGCAAGTATTTGCTCGTGGCCATCGACTACTTCTCAAAGTGGATAGAGGCTAAGGCATTGGCTAGAACGACGGGGCAGCAGATCCTCAAGTTCCTTCAAACTCAGATCGTATCCCGGTACGGGGTTCCTCGAGTATTGATCAGCGACAACGGCCCTCCGTTCAATGGGGCTCAGTTGAAGGAGTACCTGGAAGAACTAAACATTGAGCATCGGACCGCTTCAGTCCGCCACGCTCAGACCAATGGCCAGGTAGAATCAGCCAACAAGATCGTGATGGATGGCTTGAAGAAGAGAGTCTATGCCTTGCAAGGCCATTGGCTAGATGAGCTCGAGAACGTGCTGTGGGCTGTGAGAACAACACCCAAGCAATCAACAGGAGAAACTCCGTTTGGCCTGGTCTATGGCACGGAGGCAGTCGCTCCCGTGGAAATAGCGGTGGCGTCCCATCGCGCGAAATATTACGAGCCTCTGACAAACGAGGAAATGAGACGTCTAGACTTAGACTTGCTCGAGGAAAAAAGATGGAAGGTGTTAAGTTATGAGATCTAGGTCAACGGGGGGTCGGCTTTGATCTCACTCCTTACGGGGGATGTGTGCGATCCGGTGTTCCTGAGCTGCTCTGCCTTAGCTTATCTTCTTCTTTCCTTCCTTCCTTCCTTTGCTTCTTCTCTCCTTCTACCCTGCAGAAGGGGCAATACCAGACACGGAGGGGGGGGGTGGTGCCTGGTGAACCCTCTCCGATGCCTAAGTCAGTATTTTTCTAGAGAGATAAAGCTAGAGAGATGTCAGAGCTAAAATGTCCAAATGGCCAAGATGATCCAATGAGTTGTGAAGGTGGGGTATTTATAGGCAACGGTGTCATTAAGGTGGCTTAATGACATCGTTAGCCTTTAAACACAATTAATTAACCTTTAAGCACATAATTAAGACCTTAGGATTCGGAGGAGGTAGGCGGAGTGGACCGAGCATGGGAGTCCGAAGGTGGTGTCGGGGCCCTTGGGGGGGAGAAATCCGACCTCCAAGGGTAGGGGTTGGGTGAGGGCACCCAACCCCTCCTAGGGAGGGTGGGGTTGGCCAACCCCATCCCTCCTAGGAGGGATCGGGTTGGCCGACCCGATCTCTCCTAGGAGAGATCGGGTTGGTCCACCCGATCTCCCCTAGGGGAGATCGGGTCGGCTGACCCGATCTCCCCTAGGGGAGGTCGGGTGTGGCCACCCAACCTCACCTAGGTGAGTTCGCCTCTGCCGGACGGGCGCTTCGGCCCCGTCCGAGCCGTCGATGTTCTCGCGAAGTGTCCGGGTTGAAGTTTCGATTTGCAATCATAAATGTGACGATAAAAATACAACGGTTCGGAAGTCAACGGGTTCAAATTGGGCGTATATCCATCACATGCCCCCGAGTCAACCAATGGCCTAACCCTTGATTGACTCTATTTTAGGATGGTATGACACGCGCAATTTGAAACCGGGGTTTTACCTTCTTTGTCTGAATGTTTGCTTACCCACGGATGCGTGCCTCTGACTCTGCCCCCTGTCTAATGAGATAGAGGAATTGTAAACGTCAGATTAGCACGGACGTGTGCCTAGGCACGCGTCCGTCTGAGATAGGAGTAATAAATTTATCTCTGTTACAGGTGCCTACTCAAAAAATACACACTTGCACAGGGGTGTGATACGAATGCAATTAAATGACTTATGCTTCAAATTCGTGCCGGGATTTTATCTAAGTGAGGAAAAATTAATTTTAGCCAAAAATTTTCCTAAGTATGGAATGTTCCAAAAATAAAACTAACTTGATAGTTTTCTAAGTGTAGAGATATACTTAGCTATAGGTGAAAGGGATAAAAAAGATGGTTTTTCCTTGACCTTTAGATTTTATTTAAAGCTAGATGGATGGTGGTGATTAAAACCCTCTAGAAAACCCTATCATCCTTTTAACATAAAAAAGGAGAGTTAGAAAAATACCTCCAAGAGTCACCCTAGCCACCATCTTCCTTCTTCACTTACCCTTGGAGAGCAAGAAAGGTTGGAGAGCACCCCCAAGGTAAGGGCCGGCCGGAATTTCCACCAAGGAGCAGAAATCCAGCCGGCAACTCAGTCAAGTCCGGCGAGAGGTGGCCACCAGCACGGACGAAGACGACCGGTGGACCAGCAGCTCGAGACGGCGGCTTGTTCTCCAGCGGCGGCTGACAGGCGAAGGCGACGCGGCGTCGGGAGACTTCAACGGCGGGCTCTTCTCCGGCGACGGCAGCTTCGAATCCAGCCGGGACCGTCGACGGCGGGACCAGGGAGCTCCGGCGTGATCTGGGGCCAACTCCGGTGATGGGGAGACGGCCGGGAACGACTCCGGCGACGACGGGATTAGAACTCCGGCGAGGGGCTGATTTCAATCGGCCTCGAAATTCGAATTCCGGACCCGTTTATCACATCGGGTCGGGTTTTCCGAAGGTCCATTCTTTTCCTTTCCGTTACCGTACAACACGTCGATTTTTGAATCGTTGATATTTGATTGCCGATGCTTGATTGTCGAAATTTGATTGCCGAAATGTGGGATTGTCGTAGATAACCGTTGGTAGTTGTGGATTTTGGGGAAAAATGTTTGCCGGTCGTCCGGATATGGTTTTTTGTCCGATTGGGCTATCTCGGTCTTGAATTTGATATCGTACCACCGTTGGTGTGTTAATCTTTGTTGGAGGGTATAATGGTAATTTTTTCCAAAACCCGACCTTAGGCTCGGATAAAACTATTTGACTTGGTTGTTGTCATTGGTTGAGTGTCGGGGTATTTCCGGTTCCTCGGAAATTTCTCTTATCTTGATATTTGTCGTGTCGTGGTAGGTATTATACTCCTGGTGGTGTCCGCGTACGCAGACTCTTCAGAGACGCCGTATTCTCCGAAGGATGAGTGAGTTCCTTTTTCTCTTCCTTTTCGGTCGCATTACTTCCTTTCCTTCTGCTAGCTTAGTACCGTGACCTTCATTGGGGTGTTAGTCGAAATTTGATTCGTACTTTGGAATTTCCTCCTACCTTTGCCTTAGGTCTTGCTATCCTGTCGGAGAACCATCTCACTAGGTCCGATTACAACGAACATGTTACCCTAGGAGATATCTGTCCCCTAGATGAGCCTCTGTATCCTTTTCTCCCCTCCTTGGGGAATACTCGTGAGACGGTGACGGAGCCTCCTATAGGGAAGGTCGCCGTGTACCCCTCCCAGATCCGATTCGGGCTGAGGCTGCCTTACTGTGACGAGCTTATAGAGTTGAGCAGGTTCTTCAGGATTTCTCCTGTGAACCTTGCCCCCAGTGCCCTCCGTGTTTGGGTGGGCTTCCGGGTATTGTGCCATTGGTACTCCTGGAAGTACTCTCTCGTTCTATTCCGATGTTTCTATCGGTTCCAGTACCGGACGAAGGTGGGGTTTGCGAGTTTCGTAACTCGCCATCCGACCTTCAAAGATCCCCGATTCGCCGATTTCGGGTTGAGTGGGGTCGAGTGGGATACCTCCCTCCGTTTCGTGACCCAGAGTGACAATTCGGCCAGTCACTGGGCTAAGCATTACTTCTTCATTACGGACCGATACGTCACTTGGTCGGTCTTGAATGAGGATCGGTCCGATGGTTGGCCTGCTTTTGGAGAGTTCTCTTCAGTTGATTTGAAGACTATGAAGATCATTCATGAGAGCAACAGGACTCGGTCGTACTGTCCCGTGTCCTTAGTGACTGAGACGGATCTTTACGAGGCCGGGATCAGTCTGACTCCTGACTCCGGGGGTTCGGTATGTCACTTGGTCTTTCCATCTTTATTTACCTTCTGCTCTTCCTTTGTAGGTTGGTTTCATGGAAAAACCTATAACATGCAGGGAGCCCCTGTTGATCTGAGCAAGAGGAAGGCTCCTTCTAGTTCTGCTTTGAAGAAATCCCCCCTGCCTGGGAAGAAGGCTGGGGCCTCTGGTATGCTTTCTCCTATTTGCTTCTTTATGGTATAACCTATATTTTCCTTATCTTGTTTTTCTTACCTTGCTAGGGCGCTCCCCCTTGGTGACTGAGAGGGTCGTTCCGTTGGCAGAGATTCTGGACCTTCCAAGTCCAAACCGCGGAGATCTGATTCTGAGGCCGGGGCCTCGGCTGCTAAGAGAAAGAAAGCTGTGGATCCTGCTTCGCCTACTGCTCGTCCTCCGACCCTATCTCGTGATAAGGAGATGGTGGTCGAAGAGGTGCCTTCCCTGGCTGACAAAGGGAAGCGACCTGCTGGTGGTGGTTCCCCTGCCCCCCAGCCGAGGGCACGGTCCTCAGGTATGATCTCTACCTTGTTGCTGATCTTTCTATGTTTATATTCTCCTTTGACTTGCTTTGCTTGTGTAGGTGGGCCTCCGACTTTAAGTCGGAAGGATTTCGCCCGTCTCACTGATGAAGATGTTATTGGGTCTGAGTGGACTCCTTTCGCTGGTCTGAAGGAGTTCCACTTCGATAGCACCTCCTCTTTGCGGACTCCTGAGGTTGGTGTCCGCGTACTCCGCGGTGCCGTTCCCCCTGGCGATCGTGTTGCTCCGCCTAAGTCTCCTGGGGAGACTCGGCGCTTTGTTCAAGGGGTACTTTCTCGTTATGCACCTGTGAGTTGTTCTTTGCTTTCCTCTTATTTCTTTCATAATGTCTATCTTTCGGTTACTCATCCCTTGTTTGAATTGTTAGGGTATATCTGACATGGTGAACATGTCCTCGCTCGTGCTCGAGTTATCTGACGAGAGGAAGACCCTTGAGGACAGCCAGGTCTCTCTCAAGGCGGAGGTCGCTACTGCTGCTGAGAAGGCGCGATTATCTGATTTGAGGATGCAGGAGCTCCAGGACCAGGTGTCCTTGCTTGAGACCACTGTGGGCAGTTTGCGTCGGGAAGCTGAGGTTGCAGCGTCGCTCCATTCTGAGGAGTTACGGAAGTTGGAGGCTAAGTGTCGTGCTGAGGAGAGGACTGTTGCGGTTTCTGAGTACAAGGCCTCATCTGCCTTCGCTGCCGATTATAGCGTGCGTCTCACTCAGGAGATGAACCAGTTCGGTGAGTATCTGGTTGATCACATTTACCGAATTGATCCTCAGTTCCCGTTTGGTGACCTTGGTGACTTTGGGCCATATGCCACTGGCTACGCGACTGTTCTGATGGGTCAGGCTGCCGTTGCAGACGAGCCTGCCCCTGCCCAGGTGGATGCTACACCTGTGGAGATTGGTACCTCAGACTCCTCCTCTTCATCCATTTCCGCTGGCGGTTCAGCTTCAGGGGGTGGGGGTGACTCCCCCGAAGGTTCTGACTGACGTGTTTATCTCATGTTATCCTTGTATATATAACTACACTCCTTCTCCCCTTGTATGGGTTGAGTGTCTTTTGAGATTGTGATGGTGTTTGTTGTTACTTTCCTTTGCCGCATTGTGTTGTTGACTACGTGGTTCGTTTGCATTTACATTAGTGCTTCTCATCTTTTTGTATATATCTCTTCTCATTATGTCTCCCTATGCCTTGTGTATGGCTCTTTGGGTATGGACCCTTTCCTTGGTGTGTTTCTTTTACTTATCCTTCTTTCGTGCTTTCCTTCATGTCTTACCTGCCATTTCATAAAGAAAAAACATTACTTGTTCTTCACATTACTTTACTTAGAAATTTCTTTCTGATGGTATCCCTCTGAGCATGGTATCCTTCTAAGCATGGTATCCTTCTAAGAATGGTATGATGATCTCTTCTGATACCCCTTACACGGTATACGTTGTACTGTTAGACCAAAGATACGCTCTTGGTGGGCGTCGAAATCTGTTCACGAGACAGGCTCTCGGACGGCACTTAACGTTTCACAGGATAGGCTCCCGGAGGGCACAGGTTAGTCCACCGATACGTTCTTGACGGGTGTCAAAATCTGTTCACGAGACAGGCTCTCGGACGGCACTTAACGTTTCACAGGATAGGCTCCCGGAGGGCTCAGGTTAGACCAAAGATACGCTCCTGGTAGGCGTCGAACTGGTAGTTTGAAATCTACCTCAAGATACGCTCTTGGGGGCGTCGAACTGGTAGTGTTTTTTCTACCTCAAGATACGCTCTTGGGGGCGTCGAATCTGGTAGGTTGCAAATCTACCTCAAGATACGCTCCTGGGGGCGTCGAAATCGTAGTTTTTGGAAACCACTCTCAAGATACGCTCTTGGTGCGTCGAATTCGTAGTGTAATAACTACTCTCAAGATACGCTCTTGGGGGCGTCGAAGGTCGTAGTATGAACACTACTCTCAAGATACGCTCCTGGGGGCGTCGAAGTTCGTGGTTTTTGGAAACCACTCTCAAGATACGCTCTTGGTGCGTCGAAGGTCGTAGTGTAATAACTACTCTCAAGATACGCTCTTGGGGGCGTCGAAGGTCGTAGTATGAACACTACTCTCAAGATACGCTCTTGGGGGCGTCGAATGTCGTAGTATGAAAACTACTCTCAAGATACGCTCTTGGGGGCGTCGAATGTCGTAGTATAAAAACTACTCTCAAGATACGCTCTTGGGGGCGTCGAACCTGTCATTGACTTGAGGTCGTATCTGTGTAAGGATAACTTCGTGGTTATACCACTGCATTCACTGGAAAATACTTTTGAGTAACTACTACTCCCTTAGGAGCATTCATGTTTTTGTACACTTGGGATGCCTTGGTGCACCAAGACATCCTTTGTAGGAATGAAAGATAGTTGTAGAGTTGGAGTAACTTCGTGAGTTCTCCTTCTCAATAGTTGTTTTTGAAAAGCTTGTAAAGGTGAAACATGCAAAATGCTAGATATGAAACTAAGGATATGGGGTGGCCATTGTGTCTGTTGCCACGTACTCCTTGAAGCCTCCATTGTAAATTATTTCTTCCACTTCCACCTTCAACACCATGCAGTCATTGGTTTGATGACCCCAGGTCCCATGGTATTCACACCAACCCTGTGCATCTCTTCCTAGGAAGGCCTTGCCTTCCTCCCTGCATGTTGGTAGCTCTTGCTTGAGGTGCTTGTGGAAAATTTCTTCTATGCTGAGTGTGAGGGGTGTGAATGTGAAATTGACACCTCCTCCCAATGTGTCTGTTTCTCTTCCTCTTTCTGGAACTTCATCAAACTGTTCCGCCTCTTGTTCAAATGCCCTGTCCAGCTTCGCCTTGAGCTCTCTCATTGTGCTCGTCATGACCATCTCATAGAGCCCTCCATAGGCCTCGAATGAACTTGGATGCATGTTTCTGATGAATGTTCTGACTGCTTCTCCCCTTGTGATGTCCATGTTGGCACCATAATCAAAGAATCTCTGGAAATAGCTTGATATAGACTCCTGCGGCATTTGCTTGATATCATCTATGTAGCGGAAGCCTTTTAGGATGGAGTTCCTTGTCCTGTTCCCTATTATGGTGTCTGGCTGCCAAGGTATGGATGTCACCTTCACAGCCTTGCTCCTGTGTCTCCTTGTAGGCACTGTTTGAAAAAACTGCCTGCTCAAACGGAGTGTCACTCCACTCCTCCTCCTTCTTTGCCTTTGTCTCCTTCCCCTCCTTCTTCTGTCCTGGTTGGCCCCTACCATGATTACAGCCACTGTATCTGTCCCGTGTGATCCACGTCTCATTGAGTTGACGTAGCATTGCCTTGCGGTGCGTTGATCACCCAGGACCTCTCCAACCCCGTTCTCCGTGATATACTTCAACTTCTGGTGAACAGTGGATGGCACTATTTCATATGGGTTTATGGTTGTCCTTCCTAGGATCCCATTGTAGGCTCCCAGGGTTTCAACCACCAAGAAATTGACATTTACCTTCAGCTGGGTCCATCCTTGGCCCATGGTCACTGGTAGGGTTATCATTCCCAGGGGGTAACTTGTTGCCCCTGAGAAGCCAACTAGAGGGAAGTTGACCGGTTTGATGTCTGCTTTGGTTTTCCCTATCTCTTCCAACACTCTCAGGCTTAGGAGGTCAGCTGAGCTGCCCCCATCCACCAAAATTCTCTTTACATCAAAATTGTCAATATCTAAAGTAATAACTAGAGCATCGTCATGTGGAAAGACGATGTGGCTCTTGTCCTTCTCCGAGAACTCGATCTTCACTTCTTCTCCTTCTCTTGGCCTTTTTCTCCACCTTGGCACTGAGCTTAGCTTGGATGCATAGACCTCTCTTGCGTTAGCAGTTGGGCCACCCGATGCTACTCCCCCATGTATCATATTTATGACTCCTCTTTTGTTGGGTGGAGGGTTGTAGTCTATCTTTCCCTTGCCCTTGTCCTTGTCCTTCTGTGATGGCCCTAGTTGCATACTGTTGCCCCCATGGTCTACGAATTGCTTGAGTTCTCCCCTCTGGACGATGTTGTTTATGCTTAGCTTTAGGCTAAAGCATTCATTTGTGTCGTGACCATAAGCCTCATGGTTGTCACACCATCTATCCTTGTGATTTCCTACCATTGGGGCTCTCCACCTTGCAGGGGGTGACCAAAGCTTTTGGTTCCACATCTCTCTAAGTACGGTGGCTGGAGTGGCGTTTAGTCGGATGAACTTAATGACGTTTATTTCTCTAGCCTTTAAGGGTTCACCCATTTGGTTTCTTTACTGTGGCGGACGCCATTCCTGCTGCCTTGCATGCTGTGGTGCCTGGGGTGGCTTTCCTTTGTTTGGCCTTTGAGTATCCTCCTTGGCTGCCTGAATTTTGGCCTTCTTGCTTGCCCCGTGCCTCTCAAGGTCAATATGCGTTTTAACTCTCCCTGCAAGCTCCTCCAAGGTGCTTGCTGGCTTTTTGGCCATCTTTTCAGCCAATGTTGACCCAAAGCGACCTAAGTTTCTGATAAAGGCTCGGATTATCTCCCCTTCAGTGATGTCTCCCTGGATGTCTGCAATATTCTGGTTGAACCTAGTATAGTAGCTGGCCAGGGATTCATCGTATTCTTGTTTTACGTCATCAATGGAGCCTGTTCCCTTGAGGAGTTTCCTCTCCCCTAGGTATCTCTGCAGAAACTTAGCTTTTAGCTGCTCCCATGAGTGGATGCTCTCAGAGGGCAGGCTGAAGAACCAATGTGAGGCCACCCCTGATAGGGTGTTTGGGAAAAGGAGTGCCTTGTATCTTTCATCAGTTGTCCTCCCGAATAGAGAGGCCTCATGCTGTTGGATATGCTCTAGGGGGTCTCCCTTCCCATTGTACTTTGCAATTTGCACAGTGTGCAGGGAGTCTGGCACCCTGTTCATCTCCAGCTCCCTTGTGAAAGGGTGGTTCGTCTTGTCACTTAGACAATGCAGGCTGGGTTTCTTTGACTCATTCAATTTCCGGGTTATCATGGCTTCTATCTCCTCCGGGGTGATCATCACCTGTGCCGGAGTATAATCCCTCTGATATCCATTGTAGTTGTAGACTGGGCTTACTGGGTTCCCTTGTCCCTGCTGGTATGGACTGTAGGTGTACTCTTGATACGCCTGCTGGGGTGCTTCATAGAAGTCCTGCCTCCTTGGAGGTCTTGCTTGTCTTTCCTCCCCAAGCGGGGTGTAAGCCCTGTTGTTCTGCTGTTGCCTAGGAGGCACGAATTGTTGCCTTCCCTCTGGGGGTGGCTCCTGGTAATATCTTCTTTGCTCCTCTCGCTGCCCTGCTCGAGGGTGCGAGTAGTGCTCTTTTGTCGGGATCTGCTCCTCCTCATGAGCTTCAGCGTAAGTCCCTTGGGTGTATGCCGGCCTTGCATATGCTGTGTGGGCGCGGTTATCATTTCTTTGTGCCGGCATCCCATATGGGTACCTTTGGGGTTGCTCCTCATAATAGTATCCCTCAGGGGGTGCCGTGTTGTGGGAAGGCACTCACTGTTGTCCTCTTTCTCTCTGTGGCCTTCTTGTCCGGGGGGTGGAGGCTGAGGAGGACTCAGCCCCAGCTGGGCGTGAAGGTCCTCCCTCCTGGTTGTTCTGTTGTTGAGGAGGCTGTGGTATTTCTTGGGGCTCTGGATGCATTGGTTGCTTCCCAGGGTTAGGCTGCCTCCCTGGGGGTATGGGTTCTCTCCTCCGCCCATTGCCCCCGGGTGGGCGTTGGTGCCTAGACACCCTGCTGTTCGTCATAGCTCGTGTAATTGCCAGGCTTTCTGTCCGAAGCCCACAGACGGCGCCAAGTGTTAAGTTATGAGATCTAGGTCAACGGGGGGTCGGCTTTGATCTCACTCCTTACGGGGATGTGTGCGATCCGGTGTTCCTGAGCTGCTCTGCCTTAGCTTATCTTCTTCTTTCCTTCCTTCCTTCCTTTGCTTCTTCTCTCCTTCTACCCTGCAGAAGGGGCAATACCAGACACGGAGGGGGGGGGGGTGGTGCCTGGTGAACCCTCTCCGATGCCTAAGTCAGTATTTTTCTAGAGAGATAAAGCTAGAGAGATGTCAGAGCTAAAATGTCCAAATGGCCAAGATGATCCAATGAGTTGTGAAGGTGGGGTATTTATAGGCAACGGTGTCATTAAGGTGGCTTAATGACATCGTTAGCCTTTAAACACAATTAATTAACCTTTAAGCACATAATTAAGACCTTAGGATTCGGAGGAGGTAGGCGGAGTGGACCGAGCATGGGAGTCCGAAGGTGGTGTCGGGGCCCTTGGGGGGGAGAAATCCGACCTCCAAGGGTAGGGGTTGGGTGAGGGCACCCAACCCCTCCTAGGGAGGGTGGGGTTGGCCAACCCCATCCCTCCTAGGAGGGATCGGGTTGGCCGACCCGATCCCTCCTAGGAGAGATCGGGTTGGCCGACCCGATCCCTCCAAGGAGAGATCGGGTTGGTCCACCCGATCTCCCCTAGGGGAGGTCGGGTGTGGCCACCCAACCTCACCTAGGGGAGTTCGCCTCTGCCGGACGGGCGCTTCGGCCCCGTCCGAGCCGTCGATGTTCTCGCGAAGTGTCCGGGTTGAAGTTTCGATTTGCAATCATAAATGTGACGATAAAAATACAACGGTTCGGAAGTCAACGGGTTCAAATTGGGCGTATATCCATCAGAAGGCTGATGAAGTCCAGGCCCGAATGCGTCTGGCAACAGCCCGATATTACAATCGGCGTGTTAGGTCCCGACAATTCTTCGTGGGAGAACTTGTCTGGCGGAGGAACGAGTTCGTTCATCAAGATCGGATAAACAAACTATCGCCAAAATGGGAGGGACCTTACAAGATCGTAGGGATGCCAGTACCCAATACATACAGGCTAGAGGACCTTGATGGCAAGACGTTGAAGCATTCCTTCAGTGGCGAACACTTGAAGAAGTATCATGTTTGATATTAAGCCGCCGTGAAGGGCGCAAATTGTCTATCAATAAGATCCGATGTAAGCCTATTTTGAGTTATTTATGAATAAAAGAAGTTGTTTCCGATGAAATTACTTTTAGATTTATTCTAAACTGTTAGTAAGACGTCCTGAAGGACGCGACAAAAGCCTTCCGAGGTACGATAAAAGCCTTCCGAGGTATGCGTAAGTCGTCTATATGATGCGGCCAAAAGCCTTAACGGGTATGGACAAAAGCCCTACGGGGTACACGTAAGTCGTCTATATGATGCTACCAAAAGCCTAGGTACGAAAAGGCCCTGATGGGTCCGCGTAAGTCGTCTATATGATGCGGCCAAAAGCCTTAACGGGTACGGAAAAGCCTTAACGGGTCCGCGTAAGTCGTCTATATGATGCGGCAAAAAGCCTTAAAGGGTACGATTAAGCCGTCCGGTAGAGATGCAGTAAAAGCCCTAAGTGGTGTGAAAATGGCCTTGAAAGGCAGGGACGAGAAACCTTAAGTGGTGAAGTCCCGATTTTGGACGAGAAACCTTAAGTGGTGAAGTCCCGATTTTGGACGAGAAACCTTAAGTGGTGAAGTCCCGATTGGACAAGAAACCTTAGACGGTAAAATCTCGAGTAAAGCGTCGGAAGGACGTATGCAGTCATTTTAATGGCGCATCAGAACGTTTTGAGTAACGAATTTAAAGCCGCTTTAGATAAAGTGCAAACGAGTATCGGTGTCAAAACAGATGGAAAGAAACTACTCATATAAAGGCCAGAAGGCCAAAGAGGTTCGATACAAGAGACAAAGGAGAAAGACAACAAGGACTAAAAGATGTAAACATTAAGCTTGGTCCTTGTGGGAAGATGGATCCTCAGCAGCATCGGAGGGAGCAAAGTTCGGAGGGGCCTGGGCGGAAGGCTCCGCAGTTGGCGGAGTCGGGTCCACGGCAGCGGCCTCTTCACTCTCCGCGGGGAGGCTGAAGTATTTCTCCGCGAAGGGGGCGAGGGTCTCGGACTTCTTGAAATCGATGGAATCCTCGTATGCTGTGTAGAGCTCTTCGACAGCATTGAACAGAACGTTCTCCACCTCGGACTTACAGAACTCTACAGCAGCCACCTTGAATTCTTCAGAGTCCCGATACTCCTCGTGGCCCCGCTGGCGGCCCTCCTCGAGGCCCCACTGGCGGCCCTCCTCGAGGCCCTGAGCCTTTGCCTCAGCCAGCTTGGCAGAGAACTCAGCCCTCTCCGCCTCAAACTTTGCCTTGGCCTCCGCGAGGAGATCCGCGAAGACGTTTTTCTCATGAATGAGCTGCTTCTTTTCCTCCTCATTCCGCTGCTGCTCCACCTGGACCATCTTCCGCTCCCGACGCATGACAGCCTCATGATCGTGGACTTTCTTGAGCAGGCCCGAGGTCATCTCGTCTAGGAGAGCTTTCTCCTTGGCCATCTTGTTCTTGGCCGCCACCGCCTCGTCGAGCTCCACCTGAAGCTTGGCTAACGCGTCAGGGTTCGACTTGGCTTCCGCCTCCTCCAAAGCACTCTTCAGAGCTAAGGCGATGGCGAAACAACAATGCTGGTCCGCAGTTTCCTAAGGCGAAAGGAAAAAAGTTAAGAATTCAATACTCGAAAGCAGAGATGAAGGAAACAAACAAAGGTAAAGTGTTACCTCCATCCGACGGACGGCCATAGCGCGGAATTCCTCTTCAATGTCCTCCCGCGACAAGCAAAGCGGCAGCCTCAAAGCGGGAGGAATTGACCCTGCCAGCAGGTGCAGGGCCAAGTCAGGCTGAAGATTATTCCGTCGGATCGAAAACCCGTGGAGGGATTCGATCGGACGGCAGGGAACCGTCGCCTGGTCGGGGGTGTAGATCTTGTAAACATCATCCATCGGAAGACGAGGGATAACCTCGGCATCATCGGCGGGAAGAGCTACCTCGGTCGGAGGAAGCTCAGGAGTAGGAGTACGGAAAACAGGAGGAGGGCTCCGGGACACGTCCCTCACAGCGGGCTCCATGTTCCTTGACCCCGACCTTCCGCGGGGAAGCAGGCCCCCCTCGTCAGGCTCCTCGGCAGAAGGAGAAGCTTCCAAATCAGTCACCCGACGGAACTGAGCTTCCGCCGGGACGTCCTCCCGCATCAGTTCTTGCGGAGCTGCAGTCTCCGCTGGAATGACAGCCTCCGTCGGGACAAGAGTATCCGAGGGACCTGCGGTGGCAGGACGAACATGATCAGGAATAATTCCGCCAGGACACCAGAGAATTTGACGTTTGACATGCTGGTCTTTCCCATGGAAGTTATAATATCCCGCCTTGAGAAAGCGGGGGACTTCTCCTTGAAGGATATATTTAATTTCCCGACCACGCGACTCCCGATCGGCGGGGATAAATTCCTTGGGAACTAATTTCTTATATCGTTTAATTGCACGACGAACGCGCTTACCTTCCTCGACAGTAGTGGCCCCGAAGGCCCGATCTATCTCTCCCCTCTTGGCCTTCTTGGCCCTGATCTGCTCTTCGGTGGGAGGAGCAGCAGACATAGGAGTGGAAGAGGAAGCACCTTTCTTCACCAGCTTTCGCTTCCGCTTGGAGCCACTCTGGACGGCATCAGTCTCGCCCTGCTTCACAATGAGATGGGTCAGCAGAGAAGCCTTCTTGGCTGCAAAGGTAAAAAATAAGATAGTTAGAAATATTACCCAAATGACTAAATCTTTGGAAACAGAGTCAAGGAGTCGGACTCCGATAATGATCAGGTCCTTCTCCCGGAGCTTGTTGGCGTCGAGGGGTATGAAGTTGTCCCCCCAACGGTAGAGCTGAACCATCTGTAGGGTGTTGAGGTCATCCTCGGTGTAGTCTAGGAGCTTGGGGGCAGGGTCCGCCACGACCTCCCATCGAGGCCATGGGACAGAGCTGTGCTGGACGAAGAAGTAGTACTTCTTCCATCCGCTATTGTCAGACCCCGACTCACGAATCAGCACCCGATCTTTGTGGAACTTCCAAGTTTCGCTATCCCAGCCGAAACGTGAAAGTTGCTCCTTTGTCCACTTGGGGAGTCGAGGGGAGAAGGAGCAGACACCAGCTTTGTTGCACTTCATGCCGTAGAAAGTGCGGAACACCAGAAGACTGTACGTCCACTGCTGGCGGTGACATAAGAGTTGGAAGGCATTCCACACGCGGATGGCGTGTGGAGAGAAGGTACAAGGGTGCGTTTTGTAGAAGTTGCACATCTCCACCATATTTCCACAGAAGGGGAACCGAATTCCCGCACTTATTTGTCCGGCGGAGACGAACACTTCCCCTGCCCGAGGAGGCGTAATGATGTGCTTCCTTCTGACAGCAGGTTGAGACTCATACGGGAAACGAGGTTCCCAATCTGAGGTAATACACCCCTCTCTAAGGGCAACCTCATATGAAGCCTCAGAGATCTCATTGACGGCGAATTCGAAAATGGAAGGAACCCTAGCCTCAGAACTAGCTTCGTCTAAAACGATTGCAAACAAAAGAATTTGAGAAAAGGATAACAGAGAGCAAGTAAATCACGAAAACATAGAGGAAAGCCCTTACCAGACATGATCGGTGGTCGAAGAGGTGAAATGAAGGAAAATCGGAAAGGTAGAAGGCCTTGATCACTTGAACAGCAGGAGGAGCTTGGAGAAGAAGCTTCGAATGCAAGAATGGCTGAAATCGAGAGAGTGCAGAAGAAGTGAATAAAGCCAGGGTTTAAGCTTTTATAAGCAAAAGGACAACGGAGGGAACTTAATCTTGACCGTTGAAGACGAAACGACTTGATCCCAATCGTTGAAATCATGGGGACGGTACGGAAGGGACAGCTGGACGGGTTTGATCTGCACCGTTGAAGAGGAAACGACACGATCTTAATCGCCAAGATTATAGGTACGGAAGAGACGCGAGTGACGTCACAGCTGCTTTTTCAGAAAGCAACAGTCACGCCGATTTAAACGTCATTTCCTTATCCCCAGGCATTTAATGCTACAGTAACTGATGGATATACGCCCAATTTGAACCCGTTGACTTCCGATTCGTTTCATTTTTATCACCCCGTTAATGATTGTAAATCGAAACTTCAACCCGAACCCTTCGCGAAAACACCAACGGCTCGGACGAGGCCGAAGCGCCCGTCCGGCCGAGTCAGACTCGCCTAGGTGAGGTTGGGTGGCCACACCCGACCTCCCCTAGGGGAGATCGGGTCAGCCAACCCGATCTCCCCTAGGGGAGATCGGGTGGACCAACCCGATCTCTCCTAGGAGAGATCGGGTTGGCCAACCCGATCTCTCCTAGGAGAGATCGGGTCGGCCAATCCAATCTCTCCTAGGAGAGATCGGGTCGGCCAACCCGATCTCCCCTAGGGGGGATGGGGTTGGCCAACCCCATCCTCCCTAGGAGGGGTTGGGTGCCCTCACCCAACCCCTACCCTTGGGGGTCAGATTTCTCCTCCCCCCAAGGGCCCCGGCACCATTTTCGGACTCCCACCCTCGATTCACTCCGCCTACCTTCTCCGTATCCTGAGGTCTTAATTATGTGCTTAAAGGATAATTAATTTTGTTTAAAGGCTAACGATGTCATTAAGCCACCTTAATGACACCGTTGCCTATAAATACCCCACCTTCACAACTCATTTGATCATCTTGGCCATTTGCACAATTTTGCTCTGACATCTCTCTAGCTTTATCTCTCTAAAACCGTACTGACTTAGGCATCGGAGAGGGTTCATCAGGCACCACCCCCCCCTCTATGCCTGGTATTGCCCCTCTTGCAGGGTAGCAAGGAGAAGAGAGCCAAGGAAGCAGAAGAGCATAGAGCAGTAGGACAAGCCTCAGGAGGTCAGAAGGAGAGAAGGAAAGGAGGTCAGAAGGAGAGAAGGAAAGGAGGTCAGAACGAGAGAAGGAAAGGAGGTCAGAAGGAGAGAAGGAAAGGAGGTCAGAAGGAGAGAAGGAAAGGAGGTCAGAAGGAGAGAAGAGAATGACATATATCAGAACGACTACCCCAAGGGAGCAGAAGGGCATGTATCAGAATGACTAGTCCTAGGAACAGTGAACCCGACATTTCATTAGTGGGAGATAAATTCTAGATTGACGACCCGTTGACCTAGACTTTATAACCTAACACTTGGCGCCGTCTGTGGGCTTCGAATAGAAAGCCTGGCAATAACAAGAGCGATGACGAACAGCTTAGTATCTAGGCATCACCGCCCACCTGGGGGCAATAGGCGAGAGAGACAGCCTATACCTCCAGCAAGGCAGCCTAACCCAGAGAAACAGCCTGCACACCAGAGCCTCAAGTAGCCCCACAGGCACCCCAGCCTAACAAGCAGGGAGGAGGCTTCCACAGCTCCAACTCCATTGACTAGGAAGCCACAGGGACAGGGGGGCAACAAGGAGTGCCATCCCAATACACGGCACCTCCACAGGGGTACTACTATGAGGCACAACCTCAAGGGTATCCATATGGAATATTAACTCAAAGGAACGACAATCGTGCCCACACAACCAACATAAGGCCCGCATACTCGCAAGGGGCACAGACAGTGACTCCGAGGTTGATGAACGCATTGGATGAGCTGCTAGCCCATATAGAGACTCTGAGGAACAGGCAGAGAAGGCAACACCAGCATGAAGAAGAAGAAGTTCATGAGGAAGAACAAGACCCAGAAGAAGAACACCACTCGCACCCTCGAACAAGGCAGCGAGAAGAACAAATGAGAGATAACCAGGGCCACTCCCAGAGGGAAGGCAACAATTTGTGCCTCCTAGGCAACAACAGGACGCCAGGGCCTACACCCCACTGGGAGCAGACAGACAGCCAAGACCTCAAAGGAGGCAAGAATTCCACCAAGTACCCCAACAGGGACATACACCGCACTAAGGGAAGACATACATGACAGACCAACAAGGATATAGGAGTTCCAACATCAACCATGGCAATGTACACATACAGTCCGTATCACTACAGACATGACTAAGGGACATACCAAGGAAAGCTCAAAGGGAGGGACATAGTCCCAACAACACAACAAGGCAACCACCTACCCATGATACAGCACAACAGATCCAAACCCCTTGTGCATGACAACCCTTGGCACACATCCCCCTAGGACAGGGGAGGAGTTGAAAAGACAAGGATTTGAACAGGGGACTCATAGAGTACCACACCACGTCAGCACATAGCTACTACAATGGGAAGCCTCATGGAGAGACATAGTAGAGTGAGATCGCACATAGCATACATGAAGGATACACCTCCACATAGTCCACCTTGCAAGGATGCGACCTTATATTCCTCAAGTGGAAGAAATACACACAGACTAACAGAGGAAAACAATTACATTACCAAGGAAGCAGGGGATATCAACACCCCACACCCATATCCTTCCCATATCCTCTTATTTAATTTAACTGCATAACAAGTCAACTCCCTAAAAGGGGTAGATTTTGATACTTGATATCAACATGTTTTCCAAGAATGACCATACCGGACGCCTTCGGGCTCCGTGATATATATATACACAGGTGGACCACTAGAAGAATCAGTCAAAGGCCGTCGCCAATCAAGAGATGCACAAGCAACAGATTCCTCAATCCCAAAGAACACCTATAAGGTCAAGTTTCTGGGAAAGATCACAAGATGGAAGGCTCACTTACAAAAATAAGTTGAGCACTCCCAACATCCTATAGAGGAACTACCATGAAGGATTACCCCTACTACAACCGTCCACTAAGCATCCTAGGGCCAAGCCCGTCAAAGGATCCCATATGGCATTGGTATGCAAGGGGGGCACCAGTCACAACATGCCCTCCCCACAAACGCCCATTAGCACAAGAGGGGGTAGCCGCGAACACATCCCTCAAAAAATGGAGGAAACCATATCACATGGGTAACACCCACCATCAGAGGCAAACACCTCCAGCGGATCTTTATGATTTCACAAAATAGCCAGGAGATACAATTACACTTAGAAAGCTCATCCCAGATAATGGAATACACCTCCATCAAAAACCCTCAAGGACACCAAGCCTAGCAAAGGAAGAACGGTGACACCATCATCAAGCTTTTAAAAAGGGATATGGAAAACATAGTATTTCCACACAATGATATATTAGTCATAAGAGAGGGAATCACCAACTTTGACATGAAGAGAACCATAGTACATGAAGGGAGTCCGTCAGACATCTCCCATGACCAACCATTGATGATACTAGAGAAGAGTTAGGCATACCTAATATCAAGGGACCCCCTACTAGTAAAGGTGGTCAGAACATCAACACACCCATTAGGGACACGGCACTGCAAATGAACCAGGAAAAGGATGGAACACATATCCTTACAAGTATCCTTACAAAGATAGGTACACGAAGATTCAAGACAGCGCCATAAAGATTAGGCGCATACCTCTACCAAGTACGACACATTGGAGTGTTCACAAACACTCCTTCGCCATCTCACAAGAAAGGAAGGCAACCAAGGATACAAGTCCTAATAGAATAAACATCGGTAGAAAATCCTATCATTGAAGTCATGCACCAAGAGAGAAACTCTAAAGATGCAAGTTTAGCAAAGGAGATAGTGCAAGAAATAGAGTGTGAAAAAGGAGATACATCTCCTACCAAGAGCCTTAGGGCAGGATAATAGTTCTACAAGATCAACCAAAGAAGAGCTCTAAAGCTTGGGGAGTAAGGTTTCAAGATCGACCCTCGCACTAGACGCACTTCCCGATCAACCACCTTGTCTGCAAATGATAAGACATTTGACTCTGGCATCCCATCAAGAGGAGAACCCCGATAAAAGGGGCACTAGAAAAATATCCCGCCTCTAAGGCCATACGCCGAATACATGATGAATGAAGGTTATGACAAAACAAAAAAGGAGAGACTTGTCAGCTCAACACACCTCAAACACGTATACGTACGCAATACAAATGCAGCCTCTAATGAAGTTATCCAACAAGGAATAGCCAATACGAGGGCAAACCCATGGAAAATCAGGGAACATCACCTGCAAACCTAGAGGAAGACATCCTTTTTAAGTTCAAGTCCTAATGCAAAGGAAGACTATAATCAACATTCAAGGTGGGAGGAGCATGACCAATGTGACACCCCCTAAAGGCATTGAAGAATACTCCAATGTGAAGGAAAAGGCAAGGCACTCTAAGTGCCACAACACTCCAAGAAGATACAGCCCGGTCAGACCCCCACACCCCCATGCACGAGCAAAGAGCATGGATCAGATTGAATAGTCTGAAACACGCCTACGAGATAAACAACTCAAGACACCATTCTATGAGAGAGCTGTTCAACCTACACAAGGAAAGGGGGGAAAAATTCACAAGCACCCCTAGGATACAGACACCGCCACATCCTAGTTATCAAGAGAATGAAATCCACCCCCACCCACCCAAAGCAAAAGCTCTTCCACCCAACTTCAAAAGACACATCCGACAAAGGCATCATTCAAACCATGCCTATAACTGAAACAAGCAAGCATGAGAAAGAGTAAATCCTACAAAGGACACTCATCGCATTCAAAGAAGCAGACAAGGGAGCCCCGAGCATAAGGGGTACCCAACCAAGAAAATGAACGAGGGGCCTTCAACGGCCAAATATGAAAGGCGGTGTGACCACCAAGCAACTTGGGGGGCACCAAACGAATAAGTGCTTGGTAGTCCACCTAAGTATAAAAGAAGAGATTAGAGGCAGAAGATCACAATAACATGCGATACCACTTCTCCTAGAAGAGGTCACATAGAGGAAAGCATCCTCAACTCCCTATATGAACTCGTCCTAAGTTGGCAACACACAAACATCGCCCTCGAAAGGTGATCTCCCACATTGAAGAAAAAGCGTGGTAAAGGCAATATCGTAGAAGGAGAAGTCAAGTAAAGACTCGAAAAGCATACCAAAAATGCACCATACATGAGAAGGGACACAAGATAAGGTAATATTATGAGCCCTCCGGGAGCCGATCCCGCGAACACATTCGACGCCCCCAAGAGCGTATCTTGAGAGTAGTTCTAAAACTACGAACCCTGTGCCCTCCGGGAGCCTATCCCGCGAACAGATTTGACGCCCCCAAGAGCGTATCTTGAGAGTAGTTTTTATACTACGATCTTCGACGCCCCCAAGAGCATATCTTGAGAGTAGTGTTCATACTACGACCTTCGACGCCCCCAAGAGCGTATCTTGAGAGTAGTTTATACACTACGACCTTCGACGCACCAAGAGCGTATCTTGAGAGTGGTTTCCAAAAACTACGAACTTCGACGCCCCCAGGAGCGTATCATGAGAGTAGTATTCATACTACAACCTTCGACGCCCCCAAGAGCGTATCTTGAGAGTAGTTATTACACTACGAACTTCGACGCACCAAGAGCGTATCTTGAGAGTGGTTTCCAAAAACTACGAATTCGACGCCCCCAGGAGCGTATCTTGAGGTAGATTTGCAACCTACCAGATTCGACGCCCCCAAGAGCGTATCTTGAGGTAGAAAAAACACTACCAGTTCGACGCCCCCAAGAGCGTATCTTGAGGTAGATTTCAAACTACCAGTTCGACGCCCACCAGGAGCGTATCTTTGGTCTAACCTGAGCCCTCCGGGAGCCTATCCTGTGAAACGTTAAGTGCCGTCCGAGAGCCTGTCTCGTGAACAGTTTGACACCCGTCAAGAAGGTATCGGTGGACTAACCTGTGCCCTCCGGGAGCCTATCCTGTGAAACGTTAAGTGCCGTCCGAGAGCCTGTCTCGTGAAAAGATTTCGACGCCCACCAAGAGCGTATCTTTGGTCTAACAGTACAACGTATACCGTGTAAGGGGTATCAGAAGAGATCATCATACCATGTTTAAGAGGGTACCATGCTTAGAAGGATACCATGCTCAGAAGGATACCATAAGAAAGAAATTTCTAAGTAAAGTAATGTGAAGGATAAGTAATGTTTTTTCTTGATGAGATAGCAGGTATGATGTGAAGGAAAGCACAAAAGAAAGAAAAAGAAAGGAAAGCATATTCAAAGGAGAAGTCCATGACCAAAGGATCATATACAGAAGCACAAGAGGTTATCATGAAAAGTAACGAGCTATCCTACCATCCATATCACAAGTCAAGAGAAGTATCCAAAGGAACCCAACCACACCAAGAAGGATAGCAAAACGCGAAATCCAAAGTTCAAGGCTCCCAAAGTAAACTCGACCCATCAAGAAGAAGAATTGCCTTACAGGTCGCACAAAGCAACCTTCGATAAACGTTATTGTCTTGCATGTCGCCCTCGCGTGACCTATGGTCGTATCAGACTTGAACATCGTCAAGCACAACTCATGAAGGAGACATTTAAAGAGCATAAAGGATACAACATCCGACAAGACGAGACATCGGGACCTAACCCAACAAACATAGCCTAAACATAAGGCAGCTATAGCAATAAAGGCTCTCCAACGAGAAAGGAATACTAAAGCACAACACCATACATCATGATGTGGCTATCATGTCCACATACCCTGAAGTGGCTATCATGTCCACATACCCTGAAGTGGCTATCATGTCCACATATCTTGAAGTGGCTATCATGTCCACATATCCTGAAGTGGCTATCATGTCCACATATCTTGAAGTGGCTATCATGTCCACATATCCTGAAATGGCTATCATGTCCACACACTACAGAAGGGCTATCACTCCGACACATCACGAAGTACCTATCACGTCCACATATCCCGAAGTGATTATCATGGCAGCACATCATAAAACATCTGTCAAAGACATGCATTGTAAAGACACCATCCCGACAACGAACATCAAAAGGCTACGCCTAGCCTTAGGAGGAGGTTCAAGAAAAAGGGAAAAACAACACCATTCATACGCTCATCAAAGGTATGGACTTATATGAAGACAACCTCCATATCTCACGAAATCAACCATGAAGCAAAGAATCACGACAAGCACTATTGAGGGCATATAACAAAACGATCCCCACAACGATCACAACTACAATACTAGTAGAGGCTAACTCAGGAGCAGTCTCCACCAAACTCCAAAGCAAGAATTTGCTATCTTAATCAGAGCCAGGGCAAGAGAGGGGAACCTCAATGTAAGATGATGATCACACCCGTCACCAAAAGAAAAATCTTCAACACAGGGGTTAATAACATAACCCATAGGAAAGACAAAGACACCTTCAAAAGTCGTCAAATCCATATGAAGATGAAATAAACTTGAGACTCGGCCCCTCGGCTAGGGGGCAGGGGATAGAGAAGAGACATCAAGACCTATGATCACCCCATCGCCAGTCACAGGTTGTTTCTTTTTGTCAAGCAAAGGGGGTGCCTCTTCAACCACTACCTCCTTACCATGGGAGGGAGTCAGCAAGGGGGCACTTGAAGGAGAGCCTCTCGCGGTTTCTTTCTCCTCGGCAGCCGAGGGCCCGACCTCAGAGTCAGGTTTCCGCGCCTTGGATTTAGATTGACTTGAACTCTCACCCACCACAAGAACCATTCGGTAACCAAGGAAGAACGCTCTAACAACAAAAAGGAAGCAGCATGAGAACAATCATAAGTATATCACAAAGAAAAAAGAAGGGAAAAAGAACGTACTGGAAGCATTAGCAGTCACCCCTGACTTAGAAAATTTCTTGGTCTGATAAGCAGAACTAGAGGGTCCTTCCCTCTCATCTGATTCAACGGTCTCCCTGTCTGAAGAAGAAAGCTTCCCAAAAGTGAGTCATCTATATGAGCAACCAACGCAAAGATCGACCCTTACTCATGGAGGGGCGAGATACGCCTACTACGGGGGCAACCTTAACACCAAGGGAAGAGGGTGAACTTTTAGTTTCCCCAAATGGAGGAACGCTCCAGCACATCCGAAGGAAGGGTCAACCCTTAACACATGTCAATAGACCCCTTCGCTCGCGGCGGTAAGAAGAAAGCTTGTAAGCTTTTTCACCCTCACTTTTATGGGGAACAAATTGCAGGGTAAAGGTCAAGAGCTATACACACGCTCCAACGAATGAAGGAAAAATGATACACATGCCGAAGGTCGAGGTTAATGGACAATGCTCATGCTAGTACAAGGGAGGCGGAACGTTATGTCCCATTGAGTGGCAGAGTCCCCACCCTCAGGTAAAGAAGAGGTCTATGCTCTCACCTTTGCATTTATGCTCATATTCATGATTAACATCTACAGGTACATCAATGTCATCACTCATGCTCATACTCACAACCCGTCCATGCATACATACATGTTCATACTTGCACTCATATGCATGCTCACATACACACTCCCATGTGTTCAAACATTTAGACGTCCAGGCACGTGGCCGCCATATATTCATGCATACATTCATGACCACAATCGCAGCATGTCTCCACTCACTCCCATCCTTATGTTCCTACTTGCATGTATGCTAGTACACATCCTCACGTTCATGATGTGTCCATGTTCACTCCTAGTTAACATCCTATAGGCATATTTTCTAGTATCCCATACTTAGAAAAAATTTTGGGCCAAAATTAAATTTTTCTCCACTTAGGCAAATCACGGCATGAAATTGAAGCATGAATCACTTAGATGTATCAGTATTGCATTCCTATGCAAGCATGTATTTTTTGAGTATACGCCTGTAGCAAAGATAGATTTATTACTCCCACCTCAGACGGACGCGTGCTTAGGCACACGTTCGTGCTACTCTGACGTTTACAATTCCTCTATCTCATAAGGCAGGGGGCAGAGTCAGAGGCACGCATCCATGGGTAAGTAAGCATTCAGACGAAAGGTAAAACCCCGGTTTCAAATTGCGCGTGTCATACCATCCTAAAATAGAGTCAATCAAGGGTCAGGCCATTGGTTGACTCGGGGGCATGTGATGGATATACGCCCAATTTGAACCCGTTGACTTCCGATTCGTTTCATTTTTATCACCCCGTTAATGATTGTAAATCGAAACTTCAACCCGAACCCTTCGCGAAAACACCAACGGCTCGGACGAGGCCGAAGCGCCCGTCCGGCCGAGTCAGACTCGCCTAGGTGAGGTTGGGTGGCCACACCCGACCTCCCCTAGGGGAGATCGGGTCAGCCAACCCGATCTCCCCTAGGGGAGATCGGGTGGACCAACCCGATCTCTCCTAGGAGAGATCGGGTCGGCCAACCCGATCTCTCCTAGGAGAGATCGGGTCGGCCAACCCGATCTCCCCTAGGGGGGATGGGGTTGGCCAACCCCATCCTCCCTAGGAGGGGTTGGGTGCCCTCACCCAACCCCTACCCTTGGGGGTCAGATTTCTCCTCCCCCCAAGGGCCCCGGCACCATTTTCGGACTCCCACCCTCGATTCACTCCGCCTACCTTCTCCGTATCCTGAGGTCTTAATTATGTGCTTAAAGGATAATTAATTGTGTTTAAAGGCTAACGATGTCATTAAGCCACCTTAATGACACCGTTGCCTATAAATACCCCACCTTCACAACTCATTTGATCATCTTGGCCATTTGCACAATTTTGCTCTGACATCTCTCTAGCTTTATCTCTCTAAAACCGTACTGACTTAGGCATCGGAGAGGGTTCATCAGGCACCACCCCCCCCTCTATGCCTGGTATTGCCCCTCTTGCAGGGTAGCAAGGAGAAGAGAGCCAAGGAAGCAGAAGAGCATAGAGCAGTAGGACAAGCCTCAGGAGGTCAGAAGGAGAGAAGGAAAGGAGGTCAGAAGGAGAGAAGGAAAGGAGGTCAGAAGGAGAGAAGGAAAGGAGGTCAGAAGGAGAGAAGGAAAGGAGGTCAGAAGGAGAGAAGGAAAGGAGGTCAGAAGGAGAGAAGAGAATGACATATATCAGAACGACTACCCCAAGGGAGCAGAAGGGCATGTATCAGAATGACTAGTCCTAGGAACAGTGAACCCGACATTTCATTAGTGGGAGATAAATTCTAGATTGACGACCCGTTGACCTAGACTTTATAACCTAACAGTAACCAAGGAGTCTCCTCGGATTTGGCAACTGCCCATGGGGCCTGGTGGGCCCAAGGTAATCATGAGTAAGAGACTCTGTTATACAACAATCACACGCAAGGCAAAAGCCTCCGACGGTGGTATCAGAAGGTATGGAAACGAAAGCCTCTGACGGTGGTATCGGAAGGTATGAAAACAAAAGCCTCCGACGGTGGTATCGGAAGGTATGGAAACAAAGGCCTCCGACAGTGGTATTGGAAGGTATAAAAACAAAAACCTCCGACAACGAGGTCAGAAGAGCTGAATTAAAAGACATGACGAACTAAAAGTCCCCCATGTCTTGGGGGCAAATGATGGGTTCCGATGTAATCGTTAGCCCCGTTAACAGCCAATGGACGGCGAGTAGGTCCAGTGGGCCTCGTGAAAAGCCTAGAAGGCCTAGAGGCCCAGCACGAAGGGTCCCGACTTTAGCGGTCCCGATGTATGAGCTGAATGCTCCCGATGAGAAGCCTCTGAGTAGGCCCCGATATGCCTTAGTAAAGGCCCCGATAATAAAGCCCCGCAGAGGCTGGACCTGTCCCGTAGAGACTGAAGGTCCTGGGTGGTGATCTAGAATGAGACAACTCTGGAGTCTTCGACAGGAGTCGGGACTTGTGATCAGAGGATAAAGACCGAGAAACCCGCCTACTAGATAGAGTAGTGGGAGACGGTTAGAGATAAAGATAAATCCCCCGAGATACGCAGGGCGTGCCCGAGATACGCGGAGTACGGGTAAGATACGCGGAGTGTAGGGCGAGATATACGGAATCCCGACCGAGATATGCGGAATCGTGGCGAGATACACGGAATCATGGGTAAAACTGCCAGGCGCAGTAACAGGTAACTGAGGAACTTCCCCTCCTATATAAAGGAGGATGTTACCTCAGAAAACCATCATCTAATACGAACTTAGATTTTTGCTTACCACCCATTGATCACATACTCATTTAAGCATCGGAGAGGGATTCTGGGTCACCACCCAGGTCATCCCCTTTTGCAGGATTACGCGGAGCCCAGGAGTCCAAAGCTTTCCGTCAAGGACGTAACGGAGCTTCGCCCGTGATCCAACAGGGGCGTCGAAATTCGTAGTTTTTGGAAACCACTCTCAAGATACGCTCTTGGTGCGTCGAAGGTCGTAGTATAGAAACTACTCTCAAGATACGCTCTTGGGGGCGTCGAAGGTCGTAGTATGAACACTACTCTCAAGATACGCTCATGGGGGCGTCGAAATTCGTAGTTTTTGGAAACCACTCTCAAGATACGCTCTTGGTCCGTCGAAGGTCGTAGTATAGAAACTACTCTCAAGATACGCTCTTGGGGGCGTCGAAGGTCGTAGTATGAACACTACTCTCAAGATACGCTCCTGGGGGCGTCGAAATTCGTAGTTTTTGGAAACCACTCGCAAGATACGCTCTTAGTGCGTCGAAGGTCGCAGTATTGAAACTACTCTCAAGATACGCTCTTGGGGGCGTCGAAGGTCGTAGTATGAACACTACTCTCAAGATACGCTCTTGGGGGCGTTGAGGGTCGTAGTATAAAAACTACTCTCAAGATACGCTCTTGGGGGCGTCGAATCTGTTCACGGGATAGGCTCCCGGAGGGCACAGGGTTCGTAGTTTTTAGAACTACTCTCAAGATATGCTCTTGGTGGCGTTGAAGGTGTTGTTGACTTGACGTCATATCTGTGTAAGGATAACTCAATGATTATATCATCCCCTTCTTTAAAAAATACTTTTGAGTAACTTCTACTTTATTAGGAGCATTCAAGGCACCCTTTGGAGGAAATCAAAGATAGTTGTAGAGTTGGAGTAACTTCGTGAGTTCTCCTTCTCGAAAGTTGTTTTTGGAAAACTTAGAAAGCTTGAACATGCAAAGTGCTAAATATGAAACTAAGGATATGGGTTGGTCATTTTGTCTGTTGCCACGTACTCCTTTAAGCCTCCATTGTAAATCATTTCCTCCACTTCTATCTTCAGCACCATGCAATTGTTGGTTTGATGCCCCCAGGTCCCATGGTACTCACACCATCCCTGTGCATCTCTTCCTAGGAAGGCCTTGCCCTCCTCTCTGCATGTGGGTAGCTCCTCCTTGAGGTACATCTGAAAATTTTCTTCTGTGCTCACTGTAAGGGGTGTGAATTTGAAATTTACACCTCCTTCCAATGTGTCAGTCTCTCTTTCTTTCTCCGGGACTTCATCCCATTGCTCCATCTCCTTTGCAAACGCCTTGTCTAGCTTTTCCTTGAGCTGTCTCATCGTGTTTGTCATGACCATCTCATAAAGCCCTCCATAGGCCTCAAATGAGTTTGGATGCATGTTTCTAATGAAGGCTCTGACGGCTTCTCCTCTTGTGATGTCCATATTGGCACCATAACTGGAGAATCTTTCGAAGTAGCTTGACACTGGCTCCCATGGCATTTGCTTGATGCCATCAATGTGTCGGAAGCCTCTTATGATGGAGTCCCTTGTTCTTTTTCCTTGTGCGGTTTCTGGTTGCCAAGGTATACTTGTTACCTTTACAGCCTTGCTCATGTGTTTCTTCTTAGCCATTCTTTGAAAAAATTGCTTGCTCAGGCAGAGTGCAACTCCGTTCTTCATCTTTCTTTGCCTTTGTTTCCTCATCACCTTTTTGTTGTCTTGGTCGGTTCCTACCATGACCATTGCCACTGTGTCTGTCCTGTGTGATCCGCGTCTCATGGAGTTGACGTAGCACTGCCTTGCAGTGCTTTGGTCACCCAGGACTTCTCCGACTCCATTCTCAGTGATGTACTTCAGTTTCTGGTGTACGGTGGATGGCACGATTTCATATGGATTTATTGTTGTTTGTTGGATCACGGTGGAACTCCGGTACGGACTTTGACGGCAATCCTAGCTCCTTTGCTCCACGCAATCCTGCAAGAGGGGATAGACCGGGCGGTGACCCAAAATCCCTCTCCGATGCTTAAATGAGTATCTCGTATGACTGGCAAGTAATAAACTCAGAGTGTATTCAACTCAACGTAAGTCTTTCTGAGGTGATCTCCTGCCCTTTTATAGGCAAAGAGATGCCTCAGGTACCTGGCGAACCGTTAGGGGTAGTTAGCCCGTATCCCGCATATCTCGGACGTGATCTCGTGTATCTTAGCCATGCCCCGCGTATCACGGCCACGCTCCGTGTATCTTAACCACGTTCCGCGTATCTCGGCCACGCCCCGCATATCTTGGCTTTATCCTCTAATAACGAGTCCCGACTCCCGTCGGGGACTACAGAGTTATCTCGTTGTGTCACCGCTCGGGGCCCCTCGTCATCGTGACAGGGCCAATCGTTCTCAGGGATTCATCATCGGGGCCTACTTAAAGGCTTCTTATCGGGAGCTTCCAGCTCCACTGTCGGAGCCGACTCTGTCGGGACCTTGCCTCGTCGGGACTCCCTTCGTCGGGACCCTTCTCCTAGGTCATCTTGACCTTCACTCTGGGCCTGGTGGGCCTGTTTTCCGTTTCCTCGCCGTTAAAGGGCCTGACGGCTATAGTCGGACCCATCATTTGCCCCCAAGACATGAGGGACTTATAGTTCGTCGTGTCTTTCAACTCCCGACCTCCCGATATCAGTATCAGAGGCTTTTCTCTTGACAAAATTCCTTGACACGGATCTTCTCGTCTGCGATTCCTCGATACTTCGAGGATAGCCACAAAATCCGAGAAGACTCCTCCAATATTCCTTGATAATCGATTCTTCACCGGCTAACCTCCAAGAGTCCGATCTTCCCGCGGTCAATCTTCCAGGATCCGATCATTTTGCTGCGGAGCCTTCGGCCTCAGACCTCGTGGACCCTGCTCCCCTCGACGCTTCCAAGGATCAAGTTCAATCGCTTTATTTTCAAATCCTTGTAATTTCCTTTTGTTATTGTGAACCTCTTGGATCTTTATAATATCAATCTCTTTTGACTCCGATTATCGCTGCACCACATAAGGTGAATTACCCACACCACTTAAGGCGAAACCACGCCACTTAAGGCGACTTAATCTCGTACACCACTTAAGGCGACTTAACCTCGTTCACCACTTAAGGCGACTTTATCTCGTGCACCACTTAAGGCGACTTAACATCGTGCTCCACTTAAGGCGACTTAACCTCGTTCACCACTTAAGGCGACTTGCAATCGTGCACCACTAAAGGCGACTTAACATCGTGCACCACTGAAGGCGACTTAACATCGTGCACGACTTAAGGCGACTTCTCAACTTGCGCCACTTAAGGCGACTTAATATCGTGCACCACTAAAGGCGACTTTACATCGTGCACCACTTAAGGCGACTTCTCAACTTGCGCCACTTAAGGCGACTTAATATCGTGCACCACTAAAGGCGACTTTACGTCGTGCACCACTTAAGGCGACTTCTCAACTTGCGCCACTTAAGGCGACTTAATATCGTCCACCACTAAAGGCGACTTTATGTTGTGCACCACTTAAGGCGACTTCTCAACTTGCGCCACTTAAGGCGACTTAATATCGTGCACCACTAAAGGCGACTTTACGTCGTGCACCACTTAAGGCGACTTCTCAACTTGCGCCACTTAAGGCGACTTAATATCGTGCACCACTAAAGGCGACTTTACGTCGTGCACCACTTAAGGCGACTTCTCAACTTGCGCCACTTAAGGCGACTTAATATCGTGCACCACTAAAGGCGACTTTATGTTGTGCACCACTTAAGGCGACTTCTCAACTTGCGCCACTTAAGGCGACTTAATATCGTGCACCACTGAAGGCGACTTCTTGATACTTAGAATAAATTTAAGGATCGTGCACCACTCAAGGCGACTTAGTATCGTGCACCACTCAAGGCGACTTTTTGATACTTAGAATAAATCTAAGGATCGCGCACCACTCAAGGCGACTTTTCAACTTGCGCCACTTAAGGCGACTTAATATCGTGCACCACTGAAGGCGACTTTACATCGTGCACCACTTAAGGCGACTTTATATCGTGCACCACTTAAGGCAACTTAATATCGTGCACCACTTAAGGCGACTTTCATCGTGCACCACTTAAGGCGACTTTACATCGTGCACCATTTAAGGCGTCTTTTCAACTTGCGCCGCTTAAGGCAACTTAATATCGTGCACCACTGAAGGCGACTTTGCATCGTGCACCACTTAAGGCGACTTTTCAACTTGCGCCACTTAAGGCGACTTAATATCGTGCACCACTGAAGGCGACTTTACATCGTGCACCACTTAAGGCGACTTTTTGATACTTAGAATTAATCTAAGGATCGTGCACCACTCAAGGCGACTTTTCTCGTGCACCACTTAAGGCGACTTTATATCGTGCACCACTTAAGGCGATTTAATATCGTGCACCACTGAAGGCGACTTTGCATCTTGCACCACTTAAGGCGACTTTTCAACTTGCGCCACTTAAGGCGACTTAATATCGTGCACCACTTAAGGCGACTTTTCAACTTGCGCCACTTAAGGCGACTTAATATCGTGCACCACTGAAGGCGACTTTACATCGTGCACCACTTAAGGCGACTTTTTGATACTTAGAATAAATCTAAGGATCGTGCACCACACAAGGCGACTTTTCTCGTGCACCGCTCAAGGCGACTTAATTCTTATGCACCACTCAAGGCGACTTTTCAGTACTTAGAATAAATCTAAAAATCGTGCACCACTTAAGGCGACTTTCGTCGAGCACCACTTAAGGCGACCTAATCTCGTGCGCCACTTAAGGCGACTTAACATCGTGCACCACTTAAGGCGACTTAACATCATGCGCCACTTAAGGCGACTTAACATCGTGCACCACTTAAGGCGACTTTCATCGTGCACCACTTAAGGCGACTTTTCTTCAGGCATGGTGTTTCTTCAAGTGTTCGCCACTAAAAGAATGCTTTAATACTCTACCATCGAGGTCTTCCAACTTGTATGCATTTGGAGTCGGCATCCCCACGACCTTATAAGGTCCTTCCCATTTTGGTGACATCTTGCTGATTCGATCCAAAAGGGCGAACTCGTTGCGACGCCAAACTAGCTTCCTGACGAAGAATTGTCGGGACTTAACTCGCCGGTTGTAATACCTGGCTGTCGCCAAACGCATTCGAGCCTGGACTTCGTCGGCTTCCCGCCTCTTCTCTTCGTGCAAGTCCCAGTCCAGACGTCTCATTTCATCGTTTGTCAAAGGCTCGTAATATCTCATCCGATGGGATGCCACGGCTACCTCCACGGGAGCAACAGCCTCCGTGCCATAAACAAGGCCAAACGGAGTTGTTAAGTTATGGGATCTCGGTCAACGGGGTGTCGGCTTTGATCCCACTCCTTATAGGGGGATGTGTGTGATCCGGTCTTCTCAAGTCGCCTTGTCTTTGCCTATGTCCTTCTTCCGTTCCTTCTTCCCTTGGTTCCTTCTCTTCTTCTCTCCCTTTGCCCTGCAAAAGGGGCAATACCAGACACGGAGGAGGGGGGGGTGGTGCCTGGTGAACCCTCTCCGATGCCTAAGTCAGAACTATACTTCTAGAGAGATAAAGCTAGAGAGATGTCAGAGCTAAATTGTTCAAATAGCCAAGATGTCCAAATGAGTTGTGAATGTGGGGTATTTATAGGCAACGATGTCATTAAGGTGGCTTAATGACATCGTTAACCTCTAAACACAATTAATTAACCTTTAAGTATATAATTAAGACCTTGGGATTCGGAGGAGGTAGGCGGAGTGGACCGAGCATGGGCGTCTGAGAGTGGTGTCGGGACCCTTGGGGGGGGAGGAATCCGACCCCCGAGGGTAGGGGTTGGGTGAGGGCACCCAACCCCTCCTAGGGAGGGTGGGGTTGGCCAACCCCATCCCTCCTAGGAGGGATCGGGTTGGCCGACCCGATCTCTCCTAGGAGAGATCGGGTTGGCCAACCCGATCTCTCCTAGGAGAGATCGGGTTGGCTGACCCGATCTCTCCTAGGAGAGATCGGGTTGGCCAACCCGATCTCTCCTAGGAGAGATCGGGTTGGCCAACCCGATCTCCCCTAGGGGAGATCGGGTCGGCTGACCCGATCTCCCCTAGGGGAGGTCGGGTGTGGCCACCCAACCTCACCTAGGTGAGTTCGCCTCCGTCGGACGGGCGCTTCGGCCCCGTCCGAGCTGTTGATGTTCTCGCGAAGTGTCCGGGTTGAAGTTTCGATTGGAAATCATAAATGGGACGATAAAAATACAACGGTTTGGAAGTCAACGGGTTCAAATTGGGCGTATATCCATCACATGCCCCCGAGTCAACCAATGGCCTAACCCTTGATTGACTCTATTTTAGGATGGTATGACACGCGCAATTTGAAACCGGGATTTTACCTTCTTAGTCTGAATGCCTGCTTACCCATGGATGCGTGCCTCTGACTCTGCCCCCTGTCTAATGAGATAGAGGAATTGTAAACGTCAGAGTAGCACGGACGTGTGCCTAGGCATACGTCCGTCTGAGGCGGGAGTAATAAACTTATCTCTGCTACAGGTGTATACTCAAAAAATACAAACTTGCACAGGGATGTGATACGAATGCAACTAAAAAACTTACGCTTCAAATTCGTGCCGGGATTCCATCTAGATAAGGAGAAATTTTAATTTTGGCCAAAATTTTTTCCAAGTATGAAATACTAGAAAATAAACCTTAGGGGATGTTAACTAGGGTGAGTGTGGATTTAACCGTGGTTAATAGGAACTAGTTTTTGAATCTTGTCCCTTGAAATTTTCCTCTTTAAATTCAACGGTGTTGATTTGGCGATTTTGGAAAAACCCTAAACCTTTGTGTTATAAAAGGGGGAGTGATTACCTCATTCTCGTTGTCCTTTTCTTTTCTTTTCGACGGTGGGGTTTCTGGTTGGGCTTACTTCTCGAGGCACGAGTCGCATTGAGGTATGTGTTTTCCTTCTTGTGTAAGCATTGTTCTTGTGGAATTCGATCCTGTTTTTCTTTCAGTTGTTTCTTTACTTGCCTCGTTTCGACTTACGTGTCTTCATGATAATATAGTTCTGTTTGATTTGTCTTTCCTCCATTTTCTTGCTTTCGTACTTCCGTTTACTGGCGTGTGGGGTTTTTTACATCGGGATTATGGCTATCTCTGTTTGCCCTCCTGCCCCTGTCTGTTGGGCTGAGGGGTCTCTTCCATGCTGGGGGTTATGACTATCTCCCCCTGCCCCCTGCCTCTGCCTGTTGGCTGATGGGGTCTCCTTATGCTGGGGGTTATGACTATCTCCCCCTGCCCCCCTGTTGGGCTGAGGGGTCTCTCCATGCTGGGGGTTATGACTATCTCCCCCTGCCCCCTGCCTCTGCCTGTTGGGCTGAGGGGTCTCTCCATGCTGGGGGTTATGACTATCTCCCCCTGCCCCCTGCCTCTGCCTGTTGGGCTGAGGGGTTTCTCCATGCTGGGGGTTATGACTATCTCCCCCTGCCCCCTGCCTCTGCCTGTTGGGCTGAGGGGTCTCTCCATGCTGGGGGTTATGACTATCTCCCCCTGCCCCCTGCCTCTGCCTATTGGCTGGTGGGGTTTTTCCTGCCGTCCTTCTATTCTTGTCTTTTGACTTTGTATCTATCATTTTATGGAAATGAGTTCGTGTCCCTTGTCCATTGTTTGCTTTCTGTTTTTCTCGGATTGAGCCTGTGTTTTTTCCGGTTAGCAGAACTTTCTGGTGATTGATGAGGAGTAAGAGGCCAGTACGTGTGGGAGTGGTTACTTCCGGGACCGGATCTTCGATTGCAAAAAGATCGGTTTTCTATGGTGCGGGGAGGTGTTCTCTAACTGAAGGTAAGGGTGGTGACGTTGGGGTGCTATCTTCTTTCTATATTGATGCCCCCCAATCGAAGGTCCGGGAGCCGTTATTTCCTCCCTCTCTGTTTGGTGAGTTCTTGAGCAGCTGAGTTTCCTTAGTGTATATTGGTATTTACTATGTGCTTTGTTATAGGTAGACTTCGTCTTCCGCGTCTGAGTCGGAAGGAGTTGTCTCGTCCGCCTGTTGATGGAATTGTTGGGTCTGAGTGGGCGCCTTATTATGGGCGTGGGTCTCGTTTTGACAATCAATCTTCTTTGCAAACTCCTGAGGTTGGAGTTCGTGTTCTGCAGTCTGCTGTTCCTCCTGTTGATCGTGTGTCCCTCTCCAAAGGGTCGGATGCAACTTATGAGTTGGCTCGTGATGTGTTGGCTCGTTATGCTCCTGTAATGTTATTAACCATTTTATCCTTTGGCATACTTCTTCTCCATGCGTTATCCGTCTCATCTTTTGTTTTGGTTGCAGGGTATGGCCGACCTTGTTAATTTATCCACCCTTGCTATTCATCTTGCTGAGGAGAGGAAGGTGTACGAGGACATTTGTGTCTCCCTTAACTCCAGTCTTATTAGCTATTTGGAGCATAGTCGTATTACTGATTTGCGGTGCCGAGACTTGGAGGGTCGCATTGCTCTTCTCAATGAAGAGGTTGAGGCGTTGAAACAAAGGTCTTATCGTGATGAGACACTTCGTGCTGCTGAGTTAGTCTCTCTGGAGGAAATGTTTCGTATGGAGGCGAAAGAGTGTGCCATTGCTGAGTATAAGGCCTCTTCCGCTTATCAGGCTGCTATGGACGTTCGCTGCTCTGTGGCTAAACGTATTTCCTTTAAGGAGATTCTTGAGCGGATTCACATGATTGCTCCCGACTTTCCTTTCTCTCGTCTTGGTGATTTGTCAGACTTTGCACTTAAGCATATTGCGAAGGTAAAGGAATAGTACCCCTATCTATTGTGGTAGTCTCATGTGCTTGTGAGTTGTGGTTGTCTTTAGAGTTTAAAACTCCACCTTTCTTAGTGTTGCCATCTTTGTCTGATACACTTGTTTATATTCGTTGTATATATGGCCGTGTGCTTATATCTCTTCTCATGATGTCTCCCTATGCCTTGTGTATGGCTCTTTGGGTATGGACCCTTTCATTGGTGTGTTTCCTTTACTTATCCTTCTTTCGTGCTTTCCTTCTTGCCTTACCTGCCATTTCATAAAGAAAAAACATTACTTGTTCTTCATATTACTTTACTTAGAAATTTCTTTCTCATGTTACCCTTCCGAGCATGGTATCCTTCTGGGCATGGTATCCTTTCAAACATGGTGTCCTTTCAAACATGGTGTGATTATCTCTTCTGATACCCCTTACACGGTATACGTTGTACTGTTAGACCAAAGATACGCTCTTGGTGGGCGTCGAAATCTTTTCACGAGACAGGCTCTCGGACGGCGCTTAACGTTTCACAGGATAGGCTCCCGGAGGGCACAGGTTAGTCCACCGATACCTTCTTGACGGGTGTCAAACTGTTCACGAGACAGGCTCTCGGACGGCACTTAACGTTTCGCAGGATAGGCTCCCGGAGGGCACAGGTTAGTCCACCGATACCTTCTTGACGGGTGTCAAACTGTTCACGAGACAGGCTCTCGGACGGCACTTAACGTTTCGCAGGATAGGCTCCCGGAGGGCTCAGGTTAGACCAAAGATACGCTCTTGGTGGGCGTCGAACTGGTAGTTTGAAATCTACCTCAAGATACGCTCTTGGGGGCGTCGAACTGGTAGTGTTTTTTCTACCTCAAGATACGCTCTTGGGGGCGTCGAATCTGGTAGGTTGCAAATCTACCTCAAGATACGCTCCTGGGGGCGTCGAATTCGTAGTTTTTGGAAACCACTCTCAAGATACGCTCTTGGTGCGTCGAAGTCGTAGTGTAATAACTACTCTCAAGATACGCTCTTGGGGGCGTCGAAGGTTGTAGTATGAACACTACTCTCAAGATACGCTCTTGGGGGCGTCGAAGTTCGTAGTTTTTGGAAACCACTCTCAAGATACGCTCTTGGTGCGTCGAAGTCGTAGTGTAATAACTACTCTCAAGATACGCTCTTGGGGGCGTCGAAGGTTGTAGTATGAACACTACTCTCAAGATACGCTCTTGGGGGCGTCGAAGTTCGTAGTTTTTGGAAACCACTCTCAAGATACGCTCTTGGTGCGTCGAAGGTCGTAGTATAATAACTACTCTCAAGATACGCTCTTGGGGGCGTCGACTGTCGTAGTACGAAGACTACTCTCAAGATACGCTCTTGGGGGCGTCGAAGGTTGTTGACTTGAAGTCATATCTGTGTAAGGATAACTTGGTGATTGTAACATCACATTTACTGGTAAATACTTTTGAATAACTACTACTCTCTTAGGAGCATTCATGTTTTTGTACACTCGGGATGCCTTGGTGCACCAAGACATCCTTTGTAGGAAAACGAAGATAGTTGTAGAGTTGGAGTAACTTCGTGAGTTCTCCTTCTCAAAAGTTGTTTTTTGAAAAGCTTGTGAAGCTGAAGCGCGTAAAATGTGTAATATGAAACTAAGGATATGGTCTTTTGCTTGTGCTTTCTTCTTATACGTAGTACTTCTTTAGGTGCTCTCCACTGAAGGTGTTTGTGGAGATATACCCCTCCCCATCTTCGAGGCGGTACGCGTTTACGTAGGGAACTGACGCTATCTTGTATGGTCCTTCCCACTTTGGAGATAATTTTCTGACTTGGTCTAAGTGTGAGAACTCATTCCTTCTTAGTACTAGTTCTCCTACGTGGAATTGTCTCTCCTTGACTTGGCGGTTGTAGTATCTTGCTGAGACAAGGCGCATTCGTGTCTGTGCTTCTTCTGAATTCCACCTTTTGTCCTCCGCCATGTCTAAATCTAAAAGTCTTGCCTTGTTGTTCTCATGCTCCTCAAAGTACTTGGTTCTCAGTGATTGTACAGCTATTTCTGCTGGTGCCACCGCCTCGGTTCCGTACACTAGACCAAATGGCGTTTCTCCTGTGGATATCTTTGGTGTTGTCCGCACTGCCCATAGAACATTTTCCAGCTCATCTACCCAACTTCCCTTGGTGGCGTGGAGTCGTTTCTTTAGGCCATCTAACACTATCTTGTTTGCCGATTCTACCTGTCCGTTTGTCTGAGGGTGCTTTACCGATGCGAAACGGTGATCTATACTCAGTCTTTCGCAATACCACTGCAATTTCTTGCTCTTGAACTGTGGGCCATTGTCACTTATTATTGCTTTTGGCACCCCATACCTCGAGACAATGTGAGATTGGATGAAGTTGACGACTTGGTCGTCTGTTGTCTTCCCCATTGCCTTTGCTTCTATCCACTTGGAGAAGTAGTCTATTGCAACAATTATGCAAGTCTTCTGACCTTTTGTTTTTGGTAGGGGGCCTATCAAATCAATCCCCCATTGTGCAAAAGGCCAGGCTCCTGAGATGGAGCTTAGCTTTGCTGGTGGGGCTGTTATATTTCTGGAGTACCTTTGGCAGTGATCACATTTTTGTACCAAGTCTGCTACTTCTTTGCTCAATGATGGCCAATAGTATCCTAGGTTGTAAACCTTTCGGCTTATTGACCTTGCTCCTTCATGGCACCCCGCCTCTCCCTCATGGAGCTCTGCAAGTACCCTCTCTGTTTCTGGGTATGCTATGCATTTGAGGAAAGGTGTGGAGTATCCTTTCTTGTAGAGCTCATTGTCCATCACTGCGTAATTCCTAGCCATCCTTTCAATCTTGACTGCTTCCACCTTATCTTTTGGGAGCTTTCCTTCCATGATGTATTGTCTCATTGGTGTCATCCAGACTTCTGCTTCATCTATTGCTAGAACCTCCATTTGTTCTATCACTGATTGCATTCTTTGCTCCACGAAGTGAACCTCTTTGCCTGCTTCTGCCCCTAAGGCTAGTTTACTTAAGGCGTCTGCCTCTTGGTTTTGTTCTCTTGGGACAGACTCAATGTCGAAGCTTTGGAAGCTCTTTATTAGGTCCTTGGCTTGCTGCAAGTATCTCTGCATGTTTTCGGACTTTGCAGTGTAGATTCCTTTCACTTGGTTGACAACTAGTTGAGAATCACACTTGACCCTTAAATGCTTTGCCCCTACTCCTTTGGCTATTCTCAGGCCAGTTATTAGTGCTTCGTATTCAGCCTCATTGTTTGTTGCCTTAAAGGTTAGTGCCATGGCATAGCGCATAGGTGTATCGCTGTTTGGTGGGTATAGTAAGAGGCCTGCGCCTGACCCTCCTCCGTTGGATGACCCATCAGTATGCATCTCCCATAATTCTTCTGGTTGTGTCTCCTGACTACTACTTGCCTCGCATGTAGTTTTGACTTCTCCCAAGTCTTCGCCTGGATTAATTCCAGTGAATTCGGCGATAAAATCCGCTAGAGCTTGACCCTTTATGGCTGTTCTTGGGGCGAAATGAATGCGAAACTCACTTAGCTCGATTGCCCATTTGGTCAGTCTTCCCGATGTGTCTGGTCTCTGCAGGAGGTGTTTCAATGGTTGGTCTGTGAGGACTGTTACTTCATGCCCATGAAAATACGGTCTCAACTTTCTTGCTGATACAATCAGTGCATAGAGGTACTTTTCTATTGGCAAGTAGTTGATCTCATACTTTGCCAATGTTTTGCTTACGAAGTATACTGGCAATTGTGTAGCGTTTTCCTCTTTGATTAGCACTGAGCTAACTGCCACGTTGCTCACTGAGATGTAGAGGTAGAGGGGCTCCCCTGGTATAGGCTTTGCTAGGGGTGGTAGTGTCTTCAGATGTTGTTTGAGTTGCTGGAAGGCTTCCTCACATCTCGGTGTCCACTCAAATTTCTTGTTTGCCCTTAGTACCTCAAAGAAGGGTAATGCCTTGTCTCCTATTTTGGATAGGAATCTGTTAAGGGCTGCCAACCTCCCGTTCAGCCGTTGAACCTCTTTGTGCTTCGTTGGTGATTGCATTTCTTCGATTGCTTGAAGTTTTTCGGGATTTACCTCTATGCCTCGCTGGCTTACCATGAAGCCTAAGAACTTTCCTGACTGCACCCCAAATGCGCACTTTTTCGGGTTTAGACGGACTTGATATTGCCTCATCCTTTCAAATGTTGAGCGAAGGTTTTCCACATGGTCCTTCTTCTCTTTAGATTTGACTATCATGTCGTCCACATACGCCTCCATTGTCTTCCCTATCATGTCCCCAAAGATTTTGTTGACCATTCTTTGGTATGTTGCTCCAGCATTTATGAGTCCGAAAGGCATCACTGTGTAATGGTATATCTCGCTATTAGCGTAGAATGCTGTGTGGGGGGCGTCCTCAGGGGCCATTTTTATCTGGTTATATCCTGAGTATGCGTCCATGAAGCTCATTAGTTGGTGACCTGATGTTGCATCCACTAACTGATCTATTCTTGGTAGCGGATATGAGTCCTTTGGGCATGCCTTGTTTAGGTCCCGATAGTCAATACACATTCTCCAACTTCCTCCCGGCTTCTTTACCAGTACTGGGTTTGCCACCCATGTCTGGAATCTGATTTCCTTGATGAACTTTGCCTTTAGTAGCTTTTCTACTTCTTCTTGAATAGCTATCTTTTTATTGCCTCCCATTGGTCTCACCTTCTGTGTTGTTGGCCGCGTTGCCGCGTCTATGTTAAGCCTATGTGAGATCACATCTTCTGATATCCCTGGCATATCGCTCGGTGACCAGGCGAACAAATCCTTGTACTCCCTTAGTAAGGCGACTAGATGGTTCTCCTCTTCCTGAGATAAGGCAGTTCCAATTTTAGCCTTCCTATCGGGTTCTTCTATGAGTATCTCTTTTAGTTCCTCCATGGGGGCTGGCCTTCCATGATCTTCTCTTGGGTCCTCGTCTACTAGTAGGACTTCTCTTGTTTTCTTCCTTTTTCCTAGTGCAATCCTTGCACATTTCCGTGCTACCTTCTGGTTACCCTTTACTTCCCCTATCCCTTGGTCTGTGGGGAATTTTACTTTCTGATACAGCGTTGATGGTACCATACCCCACTTGTTGATTGTAGTGGTACCTAGGACCCCATTGTACTCCTCCATGTCTTCTGTAATGAAGAATGGGACATCAATCTTTAGCTGCCTCTGGCCTGTGCCCAGTGTCACAGGTAGTGTGATTGCCCCCAGTGGGTATGTTGGCTCTCCTGAAAATCCTACCAAGGGGGAGTAAACCTGTTTTATGCTACTTGGCCTAACTCCTAGTATGTTGAGGACCTTCTTGCTAATGATGTTGGGTGAGCTTCCACTGTCTATTAGGATTCTCCCAATGTCCATATCAGTGATCTTCATTGTTATGACCAGGGCATCCTTGTTGTCTGGTAACACATGCTCCATGTCTCTTCTTGAAAATTCTATTATGTCTTCTTTCTTTTCCTTTGGTTGTTCTTCTTTTGGCTTAGGAGTCCCTAACTCTGCCATATATGCTTCTCTGGCATTTGCTGACTCTCCTCCAGCTCCATACCCTCCATGGATGACATATACGCTTGCCATCTTGCCAGTGATAGTTAGGCTTTCTGTCCGAAGCCCACAGACGGCGCCAAGTGTTAAGTTATGGGATCTCGGTCAACGGGGTGTCGGCTTTGATCCCACTCCTTATAGGGGGATGTGTGTGATCCGGTCTTCTCAAGTCGCCTTGTCTTTGCCTATGTCCTTCTTCCGTTCCTTCTTCCCTTGGTTCCTTCTCTTCTTCTCTCCCTTTGCCCTGCAAAAGGGGCAATACCAGACACGGAGGAGGGGGGGGGTGGTGCCTGGTGAACCCTCTCCGATGCCTAAGTCAGAACTATACTTCTAGAGAGATAAAGCTAGAGAGATGTCAGAGCTAAATTGTTCAAATAGCCAAGATGTCCAAATGAGTTGTGAATGTGGGGTATTTATAGGCAACGATGTCATTAAGGTGGCTTAATGACATCGTTAACCTCTAAACACAATTAATTAACCTTTAAGTATATAATTAAGACCTTGGGATTCGGAGGAGGTAGGCGGAGTGGACCGAGCATGGGCGTCTGAGAGTGGTGTCGGGACCCTTGGGGGGGGAGGAATCCGACCCCCGAGGGTAGGGGTTGGGTGAGGGCACCCAACCCCTCCTAGGGAGGGTGGGGTTGGCCAACCCCATCCCTCCTAGGAGGGATCGGGTTGGCCGACCCGATCTCTCCTAGGAGAGATCGGGTTGGCCAACCCGATCTCTCCTAGGAGAGATCGGGTTGGCTGACCCGATCTCTCCTAGGAGAGATCGGGTTGGCCAACCCGATCTCTCCTAGGAGAGATCGGGTTGGCCAACCCGATCTCCCCTAGGGGAGATCGGGTCGGCTGACCCGATCTCCCCTAGGGGAGGTCGGGTGTGGCCACCCAACCTCACCTAGGTGAGTTCGCCTCCGTCGGACGGGCGCTTCGGCCCCGTCCGAGCTGTTGATGTTCTCGCGAAGTGTCCGGGTTGAAGTTTCGATTGGAAATCATAAATGGGACGATAAAAATACAACGGTTTGGAAGTCAACGGGTTCAAATTGGGCGTATATCCATCAGGAGTCTCCCCAGTTGATCGTTTGGGTGTCGTTCTAGCAGTCCAAAGCACGTTTTCCAGCTCGTTCAGCCATTTGCCCTTCAAGGCATAGACCCTTTTCTTCAGGCCATCCATCACGATTTTGTTGGCCGATTCCACCTGGCCATTGAGCATGGCGGACAGAGGCTGTCCGATGCTCGATGTTCAATTCCTCTAGATACTCACTCACCTGAGACCCGTTTAAACGGTGGACCATTGCCGCTGATCACCACCTTAGGAATCCCGTATCTGGACACAATATGGGTATGGAGGAACTTGACGATCTGGTTCCCCGTCGTTCTGGCCAACGCTTTTGCCTCTATCCATTTCGAAAAATAATCGATAGCTACAAGTAAATACTTACATTGACCTTGTGCTTGTGGAAGAGGTCCCACCAAGTCGATGCCCCACTGCGCGAAGGGCCACGCGCTCTTGATGGATGTCAGATTAGCGGCCGGAGCCACGATACTCGGGGCGTACCTCTGGCACGCGTCGCAGGATCGGACCATCGTCGTCGCTTCTTTGTTCATCGTGGGCCAATAATAGCCCAAATTCAGCACTTTCCTCATGATGGATCGGGCCCCTTCATGGCAAGCCGCGACCCCTTCGTGCACCTCCTTCAGAATCCGATTGGTGTCGGGTTCTGCCACACACTTCAAGTACGGAGTCGAGAACCAGCCCTTCTTGTATAGCTAATTATCCAGCATTACATAATTGACCGCGATTCGACGTATCCTGTCCGCTGCTACTTGATCATCGGGGACTGCCCCCGTAGTCAGGTACGCGACTATCGGGGTCATCCAAGTTGGCTCCTCCTCTGATCTCGCTTCAATGGCACACACCTGTGTCGGGTCGATGGTCGATAAGATCACCTTTTCTAGGAAGTGCACCTTCCGATTTTCCTCCAAGGGTGCCCCCAGGGCAAATTTGCTCAAGACGTCTGCCTCTACGTTTTCCTCCCTCGGGATTGCCTCGATGTCGAAGCTTTTAAAGCTCTCCTTCAAGGTTTGTACCTCTCGTAGATACTTCTTCATTATCGGACTCCTCGCTTCGTATCGCCCTTGAACCTGGTTCACGATTAAAGCTGCGTCACACTTCACTCTCAAGTGATCGACTCCAGTGCCTTTAGCAATTTTTAGGCCCGTGATAAGAGCTTCATACTCCGCTTCGTTGTTTGTGGCCTTGTATGTTAAAGCCAAGGCGTATCGGAGCGGTTCACCTTCACCCGGTGGTATCAACAAAAAGCCCGCTCCTGATCCGTCAGAACTCGAGGAGCCATCCGTATACATCTCCCAGGTATTTTCCTTATTTGGCTGTTCTGATTGCTTTGCCCTCTCTGGTTGTTCTTCTTATCGGGACCTCCATGGTTGCCCCTTCTACAGGGCCCGTTACTTCCAGATCGGGGGCTGTAGACTCTGCTATGAAATCCGCCAACGCCTGGCCCTTAATTGCCGTTCTTGGAGCAAAGTGTATCCGCAACTCACTAAGCTCTACTGCCCATTTCACTATTCTTCCCGACGCATCCGGTCGGTTCAAAAAATGCTTCAAATGCTGGTTTGTCAGCACAGTGATCTCGTGTGCGTGGAAATAAGGCCTTAGCTTTCGAGCAGTAATAATCAACGCAAAGAGGTACTTCTCAACGGCGGGATAGTTCAATTCAGATTTGGCAAATGCCTTGCTTACATAATAGACGGGGACTTGATTACCCTCGACAATCTTTACTAACACAGAGCTAATGGCAAATTCAGAAACAGCCAAATAAAGGTAGAGCGGCTCGCCTGGAACCGGTTTCGCCAACGGCGGGAGGGTGCGAAGGTGCTGCTTGTGTGCTTGGAACGCCTCTTCACACTTGGCGGTCCATTCAAATTTCTTGTTGGCCCTCAGGACTTCAAAAAACGGCATTGATTGGTCGCTGGCTTTGGATAAGAAGCGATTCATTGCAGCTAGTCGGCCATTCAGCACTTGTACCTCCCGATGGTTTATCGGAGACTGCATCTCCTCAATTGCCCTCAGCTTCTCAGGATTCACTTCAATTCCTCTTTGACTTACCATGAAGCCCAAAAACTTCCCTAAGTGGACTCCGAAGGCGCATTTCGTCGGGTTTAAGCGAACTTGGTGGAGTCTCATCCGCTCAAATGCCATGGTTAGGTTGTGCATATGATCCTCGGCTTGTCGGGACTTCACCAGCATATCGTCCACGTAAGCTTCCATGGTTTCTCCCAGCATATCTCCAAACAGCTTGTTCACCATCCGTTGGTAGGTGGCCCCAGCATTGATCAACCCGAAAGGCATGACATCGTAGTGATAGATGTCACTGTCTGCGTAGAACGCTGTGTAGGGGGCGTCTTCCTTGGCCATCTTGATTTGGTTGTAGCCTGAATACGCGTTCATGAAACTCAACAGTTCGTGTCCCGACGTGGCATCCACCAACTGATCGATTCTCGGGAGTGGATAGCAGTTCTTTGGGCAAGCCTTGTTCAAGTCGCGGAAGTCCACATACATTCGCCATTTCCCGTTGGTCTTCTTCACCAGCACTGGGTTGGCAACCCAAGTCTGAATTCGGAGCTCCTTAATGAACCCAGCATCGAGCAACCTGCCCACCTCCTGCTGGATCGCGATCTTCTTGTCCGTGCCCATCGGACGCCTTTTCTGCGTGATAGGCTTGATCGCGGGGTCTATCTTCAGCTCGTGTACGATCACATTAGGGCTGATTCCTGGCATATCGCTCGGGGACCAGGCAAACAGCTCCTTGAAATCCTTCAATAATTCAATTAATTTCTGGGCTGTCTCTTCAGTCAGGGCAGACCCGATTTTCACCTTCCTCTGGGGTCCGTCGATCTCAACTTCTTTCAGATCTTCTACGGGGGCGGGACGCCCAAACTCTTCTCTAGGATCTGTGTCTGTCTGAAGGACAGTCATGGCCTCTCGTCTCCTCCTTCGGGTGGCGTTAACATAATATTTTCGAGAAGCCACCTGGTCACCCTTAACCTCTCCGACTCCGTGGTCGGTCGGGAACTTCATCTTCTGGTGCACCGTCGAGGCAACCGCCATCAGGGGGTTAATGGTGGTTCTTCCGATGATCGCGTTGTAGGTCCCCGCAGAATCGACTACCACGAACTCCACGTTCCTTCTTTCTGATTTCCACCCGCTACCAAACTCCACTGGTAAGGTGATTACTCCTAGCAGATAGGAGGTTGAGCCAGAGAATCCGACCATCGGGAAGTTTGCCTCCTTTAGATCTTTCTTCGTCTTCCCATAGCCTCCAGCGCGTCCATGAATAAGATGTCGGAGGAGCTTCCCCCGTCGATTAGAATTCTCTTCATTTCGAAACCGTCTACATCCAAGGTTACCACCAAGGCATCGTCATGCGGAGTCTCCACGCCTATAAGGTCTTCCGACGAAAAGGAGATTACCATCTCTTCTTTCAAGGTCCAGGATCGGGACCTCTAGAAGCATAGACTTCTCGCGCGGATGAAGTATCACCTCCAGCAGCAAATCCTCCGTGCGAGCACCGGACGATTCTGGATCGGTTCTCTTCTTCTTTGGGGACCGGTCGCGGGACCGGGAACGGGACCGCGATCGGGACCGAGAGCGAGATCGACACCGCTTATCCCCGACAAATTCTTTGAGCTTCCCCTTCTGGATCAGCTTTTCGATTCCTTCTTCAGTTCTCGACAGTGGTTGGTGTCGTGACCATTTGCGCGGTGAAATCGGCAGTAGCGACCCGTACGAGATCCCAAGAATTCTCCATCCTTCTTTGGAGGGTACCTGGAGATACCTTGTCGTTCCATGACTGTCAGCACTTCCGCCATGGAGCAGTTGAGAGGAATGTCGAGATCCTCCCGCTTATCCTTCCTTGAAGAACGCCTATCGTCCCTCCGATCCGGACGGCCTCGATTCTTGCTACTGTCGGGTTTACCCTTTGACTTACGATCGTCAAAAGGTTTAACCGACTGCTTTCCTTTGTTCGACTTTGGGGGCTCCAGTTCTCCCGCGGCTATCTTCGACTCCTGGACATCGATCTGCCGTTTTACCCTCTTCTGTAATGCCTGCCTGGGGGCAGACTAAAGAACCAGGTCAGGGCTCTTTCTCCAAGTGTGTTCGCGAACAGTGTACACACTATGTCTTCACTCGGGGCTCTTCCCAGACTCGCCATGAGGTGCTTCTGGACATGGAAAACTGGATCTCCTTCGCCATCATACTCCTTTATCGTGGGGATGCCTAGCCCAGGCGGGGCTAGGGTGTCGATAAGTCAGGGGACGAAGGGATGAGTGGATCGATCCCTTAGCTCCGACACCAGCAGCTTCTGCTCTCCCATACAGATGTTCACGATCTTTACCACCTGGTCGGGAGTGATGGGGCCATTCAGGGGAATGGTCGTGTGCTGTACTGGTCCTGGCCCATCAACCACGAACCTCTCCGGCTGACCGGTTGCCCTACCTCTGTCCTGGCCTCGGGGCGGGGCTTCCTGTGCGTTCCGACCCTCTGTTGGTGGGGCCACTTCCTCCAACGGGGACATCTCCTCCTGCCTCCTTGCAGCCTCTCTCCGATCCAAGAGAGCCTCCACGGCTGCCAAGAACATGGGCATGGCCTCCGCCACGGCCCTTGGCAAGTCTGTAGCTGGGGGGGCCTCCTGCCCCCTGTTGCCCTGGTGCTGAGGAGCAACATCTTCGGGATCTCCATTGTGCCCCCCTGTCCGGGAGAGCTCAGCCGGGGGATGGTTCTGGTTTTCCTCCTGTTCCGGTAATGAATCCAGATTCGTTGCAGCGGGGTGACGGGAACCACCGGATTGTCCCTGTCTTCTGTGCTTGCCAGCCGCCATTGATCGAGTAGAAGGCATATCAGCTTTTTGTTTGCTTCCCACAGACGGCGCCAATCTTGGATCACGGTGGAACTCCGGTACGGACTTTGACGGCAATCCTAGCTTCTTTGCTCCACGCAATCCTGCAAGAGGGGATAGACTGGGCGGTGACCCAAAATCCCTCTCCGATGCTTAAATGAGTATCTCGTATGACTGGCAAGTAATAAACTCAGAGTGTATTCAACTCAACGTAAGTCTTTCTGAGGTGATCTCCTGCCCTTTTATAGGCAAAGAGATGCCTAAGGTACCTGGCGTACCGTTAGGGGTGGTTAGCCCGTATCCCGCATATCTCGGACGTGATCTCGTGTATCTTAGCCATGCCCCGCGTATCTCGGCCACGCTCCGTGTATCTTAACCACGTTCCGCGTATCTCGGCCACGCCCCGCATATCTTGGCTTTATCCTCTGATAACGAGTCCCGACTCCCGTCGGGGACTCCAGAGTTATCTCGTTGTGTCACCGCTCGGGGCCCCTCGTCATCGTGACAGGGTCAATCGTTCTCAGGGATTCATCATCGGGGCCTACTTAAAGGCTTCTTATCGGGAGCTTCCAGCTCCACTGTCGGAGCCGACTCTGTCGGGACCTTGCCTCGTCGGGACTCCCTTCGTCGGGACCCTTCTCCTAGGTCATCTTGACCTTCACCTTGGGCCTGGTGGGCCTGTTTGCCGTTTCCTCGCCGTTAAAGGGCCTGACGGCTATAGTCGGACCCATCATTGTTCTTCCTAGGATCCCTTTGTAGGCTCCCAAGCTTTCAACCACTAAGAAGTTAACATTCACCTTCAGCTGCGTCCATCCTTGGCCCATGGTCACTGGCAGGTGATGGGTTCCGATGTAATCGTTAGCCCCGTTAACAGCCAATGGACGGCGAGTAGGTCCAGTGGGCCTCGTGAAAAGCCTAGAAGGCCCAGAGGCCCAGCACGAAGGGTCCCGACTCTAGCGGTCCCGATGTATGAGCTGAATGCTCCCAATGAGAAGCCTCTGAGTAGGCCCCGATATGCCTTAGTAAAGGCCCCGATAATAAAGCCCCGCAGAGGCTGGACCTGTCCCGTAGAGACTGAAGGTCCTGGGTGGTGATCTAGAATGAGACAACTCTGGAGTCTTCGACAGAGTCGGGACTTGTGATCAGAGGATAAAGACCGAGAAACCCGCCTACTAGATAGAGTAGTGGGAGATGGTTAGAGATAAAGATAAATCCCCCGTGATACGCAGGGCGTGCCCGAGATACGCGGAGTACGGGTAAGATACGCGGAGTGTGGGGCGAGATATACGGAATCCCGACCGAGATATGCGGAATCGTGGCGAGATAGACGGAATCATGGGTAAAACTGCCAGGCGCAGTAACAGGTAACTGAGTAACTTCCCCTCTTATATAAAGGAGGAAGTTACCTCAGAAAACCATCATCTAATACGAACTTAGATTTTTGCTTACCACCCATTGATCACATACTCATTTAAGCATCGGAGAGGGATTCTGGGTCACCACCCAGGTCATCCCATTTTGCAGGATTACGCGGAGCCCAGGAGTCCAAAGCTTTCCGTCAAGGACGTAACGGAGCTTCGCCCGTGATCCAACGTTGGCGCCGTCTGTGGGAAACATACGAAAAGTCAAAATAGTTTCTACCAGATCAATGGCCGGTGGTGGCAAGAAGAAGCAAGTTCAGGCTGGCAGTTCCCGTCCCGCAGGAACTATGAATTCCCAGTTGCCAGAACATGTTGCTGAACAAGGTGAGAACCCCGCTCTTTCCCAGACAGGGGGGCAGGGTGATGGCTATGAGGTCTCAGTCCGAGACACAGAGAGGAACAGGCAGGATGTCCCGCGTAGGGAGGAAGATGAGGCTCCCCCGAACCCGGTGGGCCATGGAGGAGAAGGAGTCCCGCGAAGGGAAGAAGGGTCGTCTTCGAACTCGGAGTTGGCCAAGGCAGTAGCAGATGCTATGCCCATGTTTTTGCCGCCATGGAGGCCTTGCTTGACAAAAGAGAGGCCGCCAGGAGGGCGGAGGAGTTGCCTCCGCGAGAAGAATTACCACCACCCCCGCCGAGGGTGGACCCAGAGGAACAGGAGGTTCCGCCCAGGAGCAAGGGTAAGGAGCCAGCACACCTGGAGAAGTTCGTGGTCGACGGCCCAGGACCAGTGCAGAATAGGACCATTCCCCTGAATGGCCCCATCACCCCCGATCAGGTGGTGAAGATCGTTAGCATCTGCATGGGTTATCAGAAGCAGATGACATCGGAGCTAAGGGATCGTTTCAGCCATCCTTTCGTGCCGCGGCTGATAGATACCGTCGCCCCGCCCGGGCTAGGTATTCCGACCATCAAGGAGTATGATGGTGAGGGGGACCCAGTTCGCCATGTTCAGAGGCATGTCCAGGCCTGTATGGGACGAACGTCGAACGATGACCTCATCTGTTCATTGTTCCCGATAACCCTGGGAGAAAGGGCCATGACTTGGTTCTTCAGCCTCCCGCCAGGATACATCACGTGCTGGGCTGATATGCACGATCGCTTCATCAAGCAGTACCAAGGTCGGAGGCGTCTTCTGAAGAGTGTGAGGTCCTTGACCCAGGTGGTGCAGAGACCCGATGAATCGTTGGCATACTACTACAAACGGTTCACTGCCAGTGCTGCGGAGATTGATGAAGAAATCTCGGAAGGAGAGACTATCCGTACTTTCCTGCGGAACTTGAGCGCTCCGTACGGTTCTGACCTGATGCACAGTGTAGCCGCGAAGGCTGTGTGGAGCATGGAGGCCCTGCAAGCGAGGGTGAAACAGCAAATCGACGTCCAGGAGTCGAAGATTGCTGCCGGAGAGCTCGATTCCCCGAAATCGGGGAGAGGAATGTCATCGTCCAAGCTATCGGATGATCGCAAAGGGAGCGACAAGTCGGAAGGAAGTAGGAACCGTGGTCGTCCCGATAAAAGAGAAGACAAGCGTCCTCTGAGGATGGATAACCGAGAAGGTCGAGCTGTTCCCATCAATAGCTCGATGACCTTTGTGTTAGCTGTGATGGACAGACAGGGTCTCGCTCGATACCCCCCGAGGAAAGAAGGCGAATTCCTAGGAGGCCGTCCTGACCATTACTGTCGCTACCATCGAGCCAATGGCCACGACACCGAAAACTGTCGGGAGTTGAAGAAGGAAATTGAGAAGCTGATCCAGAAGGGGAAGCTAAAAGAGTTCGTCGGAAGGGGGCGGTGCCGATCCCGTTCCAGAAGTCGGTCACGATCCCGTTCCAAGTCCCGCGACCGATCCCCGAAGAAGAAGAAGGTTGAGCCAGAAGCCTCTGGTTCGGGTGCCCGCAAGGAGAGGCGGGGAACTATCAACGTCATCCATGGAGGAATGGCGGCGGGAGGAGATACCTCTGCTTCCCGGGAGAACTACGCTTCTCGCATATCTGCCGCGGTGGTGCTAGGCAAAAGGTCCCGGTCGTGGACCCTGAAGGAGAAAATGGTAATTTATTTCTCGGCGGAGGATCTAGTAGGCGTGGAGAGCCCTCACGATGACGCCCTGGTCGTGACCCTGGACGTAGACGGATTCGAGATGAAGCGGATCCTGATAGACGGAGGGAGTTCCTCCAATATTCTCTTCACGGACGCTCTGGAAGCCATGGGAAAGACGAAGAAGGACCTCACACAGGTGGACTTCCCGATGGTAGGATTCTCTGGTTCCACCTCTTACCCGCTGGGAATGATTACCTTACCGGTGGAGTTTGGTAGTGGCTGGAAGATGGAGAAACGAAACGTGGATTTCGTTGTCGTGGAGTTTGCGGGGGCATACAACGCTATTATCGGGAGGACCACTATCAACCCTCTTATGGCAGTCGCCTCGACGGTCCACCAGAAGATGAAGTTCCCGACTGACAATGGGGTCGGAGAAGTCAAGGGTGACCAAGTGGCATCGCGGAAATGCTACGTTAACGCCACCCGACGGAGAAGGAGGGAGGCCGTGACTGTCCTTCAGACTTATGCTGATTCTCGAGAGGAGTATGGGCGTCCCGCCCCCATGGAGGATTTGAAGGAAGTTGAGATCGATGGGCCTCAGAGGAAGGTGAAAATCGGGTCCGCTTTGTCGGAGGAAAGAGCCCGAGAATTGATCGAGCTCCTGAAGGAGTTTAAGGAGCTGTTTGCCTGGTCCCCGAGCGATATGCCAGGAATCAGCCCCGACGTGATTGTGCACGAGCTAAAGATAGATCCCGCGATCAAGTCTATCGCGCAGAGAAGGCGTCCGATGGGCGCGGACAAGAGGATCGCGATCCAGCAAGAGGTGGGCAGACTGCTCGACGCTGGATTCATCAAGGAGCTCCGATTCCAGACTTGGGTGGCTAACCCAGTCCTGGTGCGAAAAAGTAACGGGAAGTGGCGGATGTGTGTCGATTTCCGCGACTTGAACAAGGCTTGCCCGAAGGATTGCTACCCGCTCCCGAGGATTGACCAGTTGGTGGATGCCACATCGGGACATGAGTTGCTGAGCTTCATGGATGCCTATTCCGGGTATAACCAGATCAAGATGGCGAAGGAGGATGCCCCCCATACGGCCTTCTATGCCGACAGTGACGTCTACCATTACGACGTGATGCCCTTCGGATTGATCAATGCCGGAGCGACTTACCAGCGAATGGTGAACAAGTTGTTCGGAGACATGTTGGGGAAAACCATGGAGGCGTATGTGGATGACATGCTGGTGAAGTCCCGACAGGCAGGAGACTGATGGGTCCGACTATAGCCGTCAGGCCCTTTAACAGCGAGGAAACGGCAAACAGGCCCACCAGGCCCCAAAATGAAGGTCAAGATGACCTAGGAGAAGGGTCCCGACGAAGAGAGTCCCGACGAGGCATGGTCCCGACAAAGTCGGTTCCGACAGTGGAGCTGGAAGCTCCCGATAAGAAGCCTTTAAGTAGGCCCCGATGACGAATCCCTGAGAATGATTGGCCCTGTCACGATGACGAGGGGCCCCGAGCGGTGACACAACGAGACAACTCTGGAGTCCCCGACAGGAGTCGGGACTCGTTATCAGAGGATAAAGCCAAGATATGCGGGGCGTGGCCGAGATACGCGGAACGTGGTTAAGATACACGGAGCGTGGCCGAGATACGCGGGGCATGGCTAAGATACGCGAGATCACGTCCGAGATATGCGGGATACGGGCTAACCACCCTTAACGGTTCGCCAGGTACCTGAGGCATCTCTTTGCCTATAAAAGGGCAGGAGATCACCTCAGAAAGACTTACGTTGAGTTGAATACACTCTGAGTTTATTACTTGCCAGTCATACGAGATACTCATTTAAGCATCGGAGAGGGATTCTGGGTCACCGCCCGGTCTATCCCCTCTTGCAGGATTGCGTGGAGCAAAGGAGCTAGGATTGCCGTCACAGTCCGTACCAGAGTTCCACCGTGATCCAACATTGGCGCCGTCTGTGGGAATCAAACAAAAAGTTGATATGCCTTCTACTCGATCAATGGCGGCTGGCAAGAACAGAAGACAGGGACAATCCGGTGGTTCCCGTCACCCCGCTGCAACGAATCTGAATTCAGTACCAGAACAAGAGGAAAACCAGAACCATCCCCCGGCTGAGCTCTCCCAGACAGGAGGGCACAATGGATCGCATCCCGAAGATGTTGCCCCTCAGCACCAGGACAACAGGGGGCAGGAGGCTCCCCCAGCTGCAGATTTGACGAGGGCCGTGGCAGAGGCCATGCCCATGTTTCTGGCGGCTGTAGAGGCTCTCTTGGATCGAAGAGAGGCTGCGAGGAGGCAGGAGGAGATGCCCCCGTTGGAGGAAGCGACCCCGCCGACAGAGGGTCGGAACGCATAGGAAGCCCCGCCCCGAGGCCAAGACAGAGGTAGGGCGACCGGTCAGCCGGAGAGGTTCGTGGTTGATGGGCCAGGACCAGTACAGCACAGGACCATTCCCCTGAATGGTCCCATCACTCCCGACCAGGTGGTAAAGATCGTGAACATCTGTATGGGAGAACATAAGCCGCTGGTGTCGGAGCTGAGGGATCGATCCACTCATCCCTTCGTCCCCCGACTCATTGACACCCTAGCCCCGCCTGGGCTAGGCATCCCCACGATAAAGGAGTATGATGGCGAAGGAGATCCAGTTCGCCACGTCCAGAAGCACCTCATGGCGTGTCTGGGAAGAGCCCCAAGTGAAGACATAGTGTGTACGTTGTTCCCAACACACTGGGAGAAAGGGCCCTGACTTGGTTCTTTAATCTGCCCCCATGCTGCATCACTTGCTGGGCAGACATGCACGATCGATTCATTCAGCAGTACCAGGGTCGGAGGCGTTTATTGAAGAGCGTGAGGTCCCTGACCCAGGTGGTGCAGAGGCCCGACGAATCGCTGGCTCATTATTACCAGCGGTACACAGCCAGCGTAGCAGAGATAGATGAAGAAATCTCTGAGGGCGAAACCATCCGTACCTTCATTCGGAACCTGACAGCCCCCTATGGCTCCGACTTGATGCACAGCGTGGCTGAGAAGGCTGTGTGGAATATGGAGGCATTACAGAAGAGGGTGAAGCGGCAGATCGATGTCCAGGAGTCAAAGATAGCCGCGGGAGAACTGGAACCCCCAAAGTCGAACAAAGGGAAGCAGTCAAGTAAACCTTTCGACGATCGTAAGTCAAAGGGTAAACCCGACAGTGGCAAGAATCGAGGTTGTCCGGATCGGAGGGACGACAGACGTTCTTCAAGGAAGGATAAGCGGGAGGATTTTGACATTCCTCTCAACTGCTCCATGGCGGAAGTGCTGACAGTCATGGAACGACAAGGTATCTCCAGGTACCCCCCGAAGTAAGATGGAAAATTCCTGGGGTCCCGCACAGATCGCTATTGTCGATTTCACCGCGCAAATGGCCACGACACCAATCACTGTCGGGAGCTGAAGAAGGAAATTGAAAAGCTGATCCAGAAGGGGAAGCTCAAGGAATTCGTCGGGGTCAAGCGGTGTCGATCCCGCTCTCGGTCCCGATCGCGGTCCCGTTCCCGATCCCGCGATCGGTCCCCAAAGAAGAAGAGAACCGATCCAGAGTCATCCGGTGCTCGCAAGGAGAGACAGGGCACTATCAACGTGATTCATGGAGGGTTTGCTGCTGGAGGTGATACCTCATCCGCCCGAGAAGTTTATGCCTCCAGAATCCCCACAGCAGTGGTGTTGGGTAAGAGGTCCCGATCCTGGACCTTGAAAGAAGAGATGGTGATCTCCTTCTCGTCGGAGGACCTCATAGGCGTAGAGACTCCGCATGACGATGCCTTGGCGGTAACCTTGGATGTAGACGGGTTCGAAATGAAGAGAATTCTAATCGACGGGGGGAGCTCCTCCGACATCCTATTCATGGACGCGCTGGAGGCTATGGGGAAGACGAAGAAAGATCTAAAGGAGGCAAACTTCCCGATGGTCGGGTTCTCTGGCTCAACCTCCTACCCGCTAGGAGTAATCACCTTACCAGTGGAGTTTGGTAGCGGGTGGAAATCAGAAAGAAGGAACGTGGAGTTTGTCGTGGTTGATTCCGCGGGGACCTACAATGCAATTATCGGGAGAACCACCATTAATCCTCTGATGGCGGTTGCCTCGACTGTGCACCAGAAGATGAAGTTCCCGACCGACCACGGAGCCGGAGAGGTCAAGGGCGACCAGGTGGCTTCCCGAAAATGCTATGTTAATGCCACCCGGAGGAGGAGGCGAGAGGCCATGACTGTCCTCCAGACAGACGCAGATCCCAGAGAAGAGTTTGGGCGTCCCGCCCCCGTAGAAGATCTGAAAGAAGTCGAGATCGACGGACCCCAGAGGAAGGTGAAAATCGGGTCTGCTCTGACTGAGGAGACAGCCCAAAAATTGGTGGAGTTGTTGAAGGAGTTCAAGGAGCTGTTTGCCTGGTGCCCGAGCGATATGCCAGGAATCAGCCCCGATGTGATCGTACACGAGCTAAATATAGACCCCGCGATCAAGCCTATCACGCAAAAAAGGCGTCCGATGGGCACGGATAAGAAGATTGCAATCCAGCAGGAGGTGGGCAGGTTGCTCGACGCCGGGTTCATTAAGGAGCTCCGATTCCAAACTTGGGTGGCCAACCCAGTGCTGGTGAAGAAGACTAACGGGAAATGGCGAATGTGCGTGGACTTCCGCGACCTGAACAAGGCTTGCCTAAAGGACTGCTATCCACTCCCGAGGATCGACCAGCTGGTGGATGCCACGTCGGGACATGAGCTGTTGAGTTTCATGGATGCGTACTCAGGATACAACCAGATCACTGTTCTAACGAACCAGCCTTTGAAGCATTTTTTGAACCGACCGGATGCGTCGGGGAGATTAGTGAAATGGGCAGTAGAGCTTAGCGAGTTTCGCATACACTTCGCTCCGAGAAAAGCCATTAAGGGTCAGGCATTAGCAGATTTCATAGCAGAGTCTACAGCCCCCGATCTGGAAGAAGCGGGCCCTGTAGAGGGGGCAACCATGGAAGTCCCGACAGAAGTACAACCAGAGAGGGCAGAGCAATCAGAACAGCCAAACAAGGAAAATATCTGGGAGATGTACACGGATGGCTCCGCGAGTTCAGACGGATCAGGAGCGGGTTTCTTGTTGATACCACCAGGTGAAGGTGAACCGCTCCGATACGCCTTGGCTTTGACATTCAAGGCCACAAACAACGAAGCGGAGTACGAAGCTCTTATCACGGGCCTAAAAATCGCTAAAGGCACTGGAATCGATCACTTGAGAGTGAAGTACGACGCAGCTTTAATCGTGAAACAGGTTCAAGGGCGATACAAAGCAAGGAGTCCGATAATGAAAAAGTATCTGCGAGAGGTACAAGCCTTGAGAGAGAGCTTCAAAAGCTTCGATATCGAGGCTATCCCGAGGGAGGAGAACGTAGAGGCAGACGCCTTGAGTAAATTTTCCCTGGGGGCACCCTTGGAAGAAAATCGGAAGGTGCACTTCTTGGAGAAGGTGATCTTATCAAACATCGACCCAACACAGGTGTGCACCATTGAGACAAAATCGGAGGAAGAGCCCACTTGGATGACCCCGATAGTCGCGTATCTGACTACGGGGGCAGTCCCCGAGGATAAGGTAGCAGCAGACAGAATATGTCGGATCGCGTCTAATTATGTGATGCTGGATAATCAGCTGTACAAGAAGGGCTGGTTCTCGACTCCGTACCTGAAGTGTGTAGTAGAACCCTGTTAGGTTATAAAGTCTAGGTCAACGGGTCGTCAATCTAGAATTTATCTCCCACTAATGAAATGTCGGGTTCAGTGTTCCTAGGACTAGTCATTCTAATACATGCCCTTCTGCTCCCTTGGGGTAGTCGTTCTGATATATGTCCTTCTCTTCTCTCCTTCTGATCTCCTTTCCTTCTCTCCTTCTGACCTCCTTTCCTTCTCTCCTTTTCACCTTCTGAGGCTTGTAGTTCTTACCCCAGAAGAAGAACACGACTCGCACCCTAGAGCAGGGCAGCGAGAAGAACAAAGAAGAAATTATCAAGAGCCACCCCCAGAGGGAAGGCAGCAATTTGTGCCTCCTAGGCAACAACAGACACAACAGGACGCCAGGGCCTACACCCCACTGGGGGCAGACAGACAGCCAAGACCTCAAAGGAGGCAAGAATTCCACCAAGTACCCCAACAGGGACATACACCGCACTAAGGGAAGACATACATGACAGACCAACAAGGATATAGGAGTTCCAACATCAACCATGGCAATGTACACATACAGTCCGTATCACCACAGACATGCCTAAGGGACATACCAATGAAAGCTCAAAGGGAGGGACATAGTCCCAACAACACAATAAAGCAACCACCTACCCATGATACAGCACGACAGGTCCAAACCCCTTGTGCATGACAACCCTTGGCACACGTCTTCCTAGGACAGAGGAGGAGTTGAAAAGACAAGGATTTGAACAGGGAACTAATAGAGTACCACACCACGTCAGCACATAGCTACTACAATGGGAAGTCTCATGGAGAGACATAGTAGAGTGAGACCGCACATAGCATACATGAAGGATACACCTCCACCTAGTCCGCCTTGCAAGGATGCGACCTCATATTCCTCAAGTGGAAGGAATACACACAGACTAATGGAGGAAGACAGTTACATTACCAAGGAAACAGGGGATATCAACACCCCCACTCCCATATCCTTCCCATATCCTCTTATTTAATTTAACTGCATAACAAGTCAACTCCCTAAAAGGGGTAGATTTTGATACTTGATATCAACATGTTTTCCAAGAATGACCATACCGGACGCCTCCGGGCTCCGTGATATATATATACACAGGTGGACCACTAGAAGAATCAGTAAAAGGCCGTCGCCAATCAAGAGATGCACAAGCAACAGATTCCTCAATCCCAAAGAACACCTATAAGGTCAAGTTTCTGGGAAAGATCACAAGATGGAAGGCTCACTTACAAAAATAAGTTGAGCACTCCCAACATCCTATAGAGGAACTACCATGAAGGTCACAAAGGATTACCCCTACTACAACCTTCCACTAAGCTTCCTAGGGCCAAGCCCGTCAAAGGATCCCATCTGGCATTGGTATGCAAGGGGGGCACTAGTCACAACGTGCCCTCCCCACAAACGCCCATTAGCACAAGAGGGGGTAGCCGCGAACACATCCCTCCAAAAATGGAGGAAACCATATCACATGGGCAACGCCCACCATTAGAAGCAAACACCTCCAGCGGATCTTTATGATTTCACAAAATAGCCAGGAGATACAACTACACTTAGTAAGCTCATCCCAGGTAATGGAATACACTTCCATCAAAAACCCTCAAGGACACCAAGCCTAGCAAAGGAAGAACGGTGACACCATCATCAAGCTTTTAAAAAGGGATATGGAAAACATAGTATTTCCACATAATGATATGTTAGTCATAAGAGAGGGAATCACCCATAGTACATGAAGAGAACCATAGTACATGAAGGGAGTCCGTCAGACATCTCCCATGACCAACCATTGATGATACTAGAGAAGAGTCAGGCATACCTAATATCAAGGGACCCCCTACTAGTAAAGGTGGTCAGAACATCAACACACCCATTAGGGACACGGCACTGCAAATGAACCAGGAAAAGGATGGAACACATATCCTTACAAGTATCCTTGCATTTATCCTTGCAAAAATAAAATCCGTAGATAAAGAAGTTATCTAATAGATGACTATATCTCTGTTCTCAAGCTATGATCCTAACCCGGAGATCCTTGGACTCCGTACTATATATGTAATGAATAACATGTTCATCAGAGATAGGTACACGAAGATTCAAGACAGCGCCATAAAGATTAGGCGCATACCTCTACCAAGTACGACACATTGGAGTGTTCACAAACACTCCTTCGCCATCTCACAAGAAAGGAGGGAAACCAAGGATACAAGTCCTAATAGAATAAACATCGGTAGAAAATCCTGTCATTCAAGTCATGCACCAAGAGAGAAACTCTAAAGATGCAAGTTTAGCAAAGGAGATAGTGCAACAACTAGAGTGTGAAAAAGGAGATACATCTCCTACCAAGAGCCTTAGGGCAGGATAATAGTTCTACAAGATCAACCAAAGAAGAGCTCTAAAGCTTGGGGAGTAAGGTTTCAAGATCGACCTTCACACTAGACGCACATCCCTGTTAAGTTATGGGATCTCGGTCAACGGGGTGTCGGCTTTGATCCCACTCCTTATAGGGGGATGTGTGTGATCCGGTCTTCTCAAGTCGCCTTGTCTTTGCCTATGTCCTTCTTCCGTTCCTTCTTCCCTTGGTTCCTTCTCTTCTTCTCTCCCTTTGCCCTGCAAAAGGGGCAATACCAGACACGGAGGAGGGGGGGGTGGTGCCTGGTGAACCCTCTCCGATGCCTAAGTCAGAACTATATTTCTAGAGAGATAAAGCTAGAGAGATGTCAGAGCTAAATTGTTCAAATAGCCAAGATGTCCAAATGAGTTGTGAATGTGGGGTATTTATAGGCAGCGATGTCATTAAGGTGGCTTAATGACATCGTTAACCTCTAAACACAATTAATTAACCTTTAAGCATATAATTAAGACCTTAGGATTCGGAGGAGGTAGGCGGAATGGACCGAGCATGGGCGTCTGAGAGTGGTGTCGGGACCCTTGGGGGGGGAGGAATCCGACCCCCGAGGGTAGGGGTTGGGTGAGGGCACCCAACCCCTCCTAGGGAGGGTGGGGTTGGCCAACCCCATCCCTCCTAGGAGGGATCGGGTTGGCCGACCCGATCTCTCCTAGGAGAGATCGGGTTGGCTGACCCGATCTCTCCTAGGAGAGATCGGGTTGGCCAACCCGATCTCCCCTAGGGGAGATCGGGTCGGCTGACCCGATCTCCCCTAGGGGAGGTCGGGTGTGGCCACCCAACCTCACCTAGGTGAGTTCGCCTCCGTCGGACGGGCGCTTCGGCCCCGTCCGAGCCGTTAATGTTCTCGCGAAGTGTCCGGGTTGAAGTTTCGATTGGAAATCATAAATGGGACGATAAAAATACAACGGTTTGGAAGTCAACGGGTTCAAATTGGGCGTATATCCATCACATGCCCCCGAGTCAACCAATGGCTTAACCCTTGATTGACTCTATTTTAGGATGGTATGACACGCGCAATTTGAAACCGGGATTTTACCTTCTTTGTCTGAATGCCTGCTTACCCATGGATGCGTGCCTCTGACTCTGCCCCCTGTCTAATGAGATAGAGGAATTGTAAACGTCAGAGTAGCACGGACATGTGCCTAGGCATACGTCCGTCTGAGGCGGGAGTAATAAACTTATCTCTGCTACAGGTGCATACTCAAAAAATACAAACTTGCACAGGGATGTGATACGAATGCAACTAAACAACTTACGCTTCAAATTCGTGCCGGGACTCCATCTAGATAAGGAGAAATTTTAATTTTGGCCAAAAATTTTCCTAAGTATGAAATGCTCAAAAATAAAGCTATCTTGACAATTTTTCTAAGTATGGGAATATACTTAGCTATAGGTGATAGGGATAAAAAAGATGATCTTTCCTTGGCCCTTAGATTTTACTTAAGGCTAGATGGATGGTGGTGATTAAAACCCCTAAAAAACCCTATCATCCTTTTAACATAAAAGAGGAGAGTTAGAGAAATACCTCCAATAGTCACCATAGCCACCATAGCCACCATCTTTCTTTTTCCACTTACCCTTGGAGAGCAAGGCAAATTTGAGAGCACCCCCAAGGTTAGGGCCGGCCAAAATTCCGGTGAGCACCTGAAATTCCGGCCAGCCTCTTGATCGGGACGGCGACGAAGAGACAGCCCGGCCGGAGACGGGAGCTCGATTCCAGGCGGGCAGCGGCTGCTGGCGGTGCCGGGTGTGGCGGAGGCGACGGAGGCCGTGGTTTACGACGGCCAGGAGGTCCACGACGAAGGAGGACGGCGGAGGTGAGGTCGCTGCCGGTGGAGACAGCTGCTGGTTCACCGGAGGTGGTCGACGGCGAAGGGAGAAGGTTCCGGCGTGACCTTGGGCTAGCTCCGGCGACGGGAAGACGGCCGGTAACGACTCCGGCGACGACGGGATTAGAACTCCGGCGAGGGGCTGATTTCGATCGGCTTCAAAATTCGAATTCCGGACCCGTTTATCACATCGGGTCGGGTTTTCCAAAGGTTCGCTCTTTTTCTTTCCGTTGCCGTACCAAATGTCGATTTTTGAATCGTTGATAGTTGATTGCCGATGCTTGATTGCCGATGCTTGATTGCCGATGCTTGATTAATTGTGGGATTGCCGTAGATAGCCGTTGGTAATTGTGGATTTTGGGGAAAAATGTTTGCCGGTCGTCCGAATATGGTTTCTTGTCCGATTGGGTTATCCCGGTCTTGAATTTGATGTCGTGCCGCCATTGGTATATTCATTCTTGTTGGGGGGTATAATGGTAATTTTTTCCAAAACCCGACCTTAGGCTTAGATAAAATTATTTGACTTGGTTGTTGTGGTGTTCTTGGTTCTTTGATTGTTGTCGTTGGTTGGGAGTCGGAGTATTTCCGGTTCTTCGGAAATTTTCCTTGTCTTGATATTTGTCGTGTCGTGGCAGGTACTATACTCTTGGTGGTGTCCACGTACGCAGACTCTTCAGAGGCGCCGTATTCTCCGAAGGATGAGTGAGTTCCTCTTTCTCTTCCTTTTCAGTCGCGTTGCTTCCTTTCCTATTGCTAGCTTAGTATCGTGACCTTCCTTGGGGTATTAGTCGAAATTTGATTCGTGCTTTGGGGTTTCTTGTTATCTTTGCCTTAGGTCTTGCTATTCTGTCAGAGAACCATATCACTAGGTCCGATTACAACGAACATGTCACCCTAGGAGATATCAGTCCCCTAGATGAGCCTTTGTATCCTTTTCTCCCCTCCTTGGGGAATACTCGCGGGACGGCGACGGAGCCTCCTATAGGGAAGGTCGCCGTGTACCCCTCTCAGATCCGATTCGGGCTGAGGCTACCTTACTGTGACGAGCTTATAGAGTTGAGCAGGTTCTTCAGGATTTCTCCTGTGAACCTTGCCCCCAGTGCCCTCCGCGTCTGGGTGGGCTTCCGGGTATTGTGCCATTGGTACTCCTGGAAGTACTCTCTCGTTCTATTCCGATGTTTCTATCGGTTCCAGTACCGGACGAGGGTGGGGTTTGCGAGTTTCGTAACTCGCCATCCGACCTTCAAAGATCCCCGATTCTCTGATTTCGGGTTGAGTGGAGTTGAGTGGGATACCTCCCTCCGTTTTGTGACCCAGATTGACAATTCGGCCAGTCACTGGGCTAAGCACTACTTCTTCATTACGGACCGATACGTCACTTGGTCGGTCCTGAATGAGGATCGGTCCGATGGTTGGCCTGCTTTTGGAGAGTTCTCTTCGGATGATTTGAAGACTATGAAGATCATTCACGAGAGCAACAGGACCCGGTCTTACTGCCCCGTGTCTTTAATAACTGAGACGGATCTTTACGAGGCCGGGATCAGTCTGACTCCTGACTCCGGGGGTTCGGTATGTCACTTGGTCTTTCCATCTTTATTTACCTTCTGCTCTTCCTTTGTAGGTTGGTTTCATGGAAAAACCTATAACATGCAGGGAGCCCCTGTTGACCTGAGCAAGAGGAAGGCTCCTTCTAGTTCTGCTTTGAAGAAATCCCCCCTGCCTGGGAAGAAGGCTGGGGCCTCTGGTATGCTTTCTCCTATTTGCTTCTTTATGATATAACTTATGTTTTCCTTATCTTGTTTTTCTTATCTTGCTAGTGCACTCCCCCTTGGTGACTGAGAGGGTCGTCTCCGTTGGCAGAGATTCTGGACCTTCCAAGTCCAAGCCGCGGCGATCTGATTCTGAGGCCGGGGCCTCGGCTGCTAAGAGGAAGAAGGCTGTGGATCCTGCTTCGCCTACTGCTCGTCCTCCGACCCTATCTCGTGATAAGGAGATGGTGGTCGAAGAGGTGCCTTCCCTAGCTGACAAAGGGAAGGGACCTGCTGGTGGTGGTTCCCCTGCCCCCCAGCCGAGGGCACGGTCCTCAGGTATGATCTCTACCTTATTACTGATCCTTCTATGTTTATACTATCCTTTGACTTGTTTTGCTTGTGTAGGTGGGCCTCCGACTTTAAGTCGGAAGGATTTCGCACGGCTCACTGATGAAGATGTTATTGGGTCTGAGTGGACTCCTTTCGCTGGTCTGAAGGAGTTCCACCTCGATAGCACTTCCTCTTTGCGGACTCCTGAGGTTGGTGTCCGCGTACTCCGCGGTGCCGTTCCCCCTGGGGATCGTGTTGCTCCACCCAAGTCTCCTGGGGAGACTCGGCGCTTTGTTCAAGGGGTACTTTCTCGTTATGCACCTGTAAGTTGTTCTTTGCTTTCCTCTTATTTCTTTCATAATGTCTATCTTTCGGTTGTTCATCCCTTGTTTGAATTGTTAGGGCATATCTGACATGGTGAACATGTCCTCGCTCGTACTCGAGTTATCTGACGAGAGGAAGACCCTTGAAGACAGCCAGGTTTCTCTCAAGGCTGAGGTCGCCACTGCTGCCGAGAAGGCGCGTATATCTGATTTGAGACTGCAGGAGCTCCAGGACCAGGTGTCCTTGCTTGAGACCACTGTGGGCAGTTTGCGCCGGGAAGCTGAGGTTGCCGCATCTGTCCATTCTGAGGAGCTGCGGAGGTTGGAGACTAAGTGTCGGGCGGAGGAGAGGGCTGTCGCGGTATCTGAATACAAGGCCTCCTCTGCCTTCACCGCCGACTATAGCACGCGTCTCACCCAGGAGATGAACCAGTTCGGTGAGTATCTGGTTGATCACATATACCGGATTGATCCTCAGTTCCCCTTTGGTGACCTTGGTGACTTTGGGCCATATGCCACTGGCTACGCGACTGTTTTGATGGGTCAGGCTGCCGTTGCAGACGAGCCTGCCCCTGCCCAGGTGGATGCTACACCTGTGGAGATTGGTACCTCAGATTCCTCTTCCTCATCTATTTCCGCTGGCGGTTCAGCTTCAGGGGGTGAGGGTGACTCCCCCGAGGGTTCTGACTGACTTGTTTATCTCATGCTATCCTTGTATATACTTACACTCCTTCTCCCCTTGCATGGGTTGAGTGTCCTTTCGGATTGTGATGGTGTTTGTTGTTACTTTCCTTTGCCGCATTATGTTGTTGACTACGTGGTTCGTTTGCCTTTACATTAGTGCTTCTCATGCTTTTGTATATATCTCTTCTCATGATGGCTCCCTATGCCTTGTGTATGGCTCTTTGGGTATGAACTCTTTACTTGGTGTGTTTCCTTTACTTATCCTTCTTTCGTGTTTTCCTTCGTGTCTTACCTGCCATTTCATAAAAAAAAAAAAACATTACTTGTTCTTCACATTACTTTACTTAGAAATTTCTTTCTCATGTTACCCTTCCGAGCATGGTACCCTTCTGACCATGGTATCCTTCAAAACATGGTATCCTTTCAAACATGGTGTGATTATCTCTTCTGATACCCCTTACACGGTATACGTTGTACTGTTAGACCAAAGATACGCTCTTGGTGGGCGTCGAAAGCTTTTCACGAGACAGGCTCTCGGACGGCACTTAACGTTTCACAGGATAGGCTCCCGGAGGGCACAGGTTAGTCCACCGATACCTTCTTGACGGGTGTCAAACTGTTCACGAGACAGGCTCTCGGACGGCACTTAACGTTTCACAGGATAGGCTCCCGGAGGGCACATGTTAGTCCACCGATACCTTCTTGACGGATGTCAAGCTGTTCACGAGACAGGCTCTCGGACGGCACTTAACGTTTCGCAGGATAGGCTCCCGGAGGGCACATGTTAGTCCACCGATACCTTCTTGACGGATGTCAAGCTGTTCACGAGACAGGCTCTCGGACGGCACTTAACGTTTCGCAGGATAGGCTCCCGGAGGGCTCAGGTTAGACCAAAGATACGCTCTTGGTGGGCGTCGAACTGGTAGTTTGAAATCTACCTCAAGATACGCTCTTGGGGGCGTCGAACTGGTAGTGTTTTTTCTACCTCAAGATACGCTCTTGGGGGCGTCGAATCTGGTAGGTTGCAAATCTACCTCAAGATACGCTCCTGGGGGCGTCGAATTCGTAGTTTTTGGAAACCACTCTCAAGATACGCTCTTGGTGCGTCGAAGTCGTAGTGTAATAACTACTCTCAAGATACGCTCTTGGGGGCGTCGAAGGTTGTAGTATGAACACTACTCTCAAGATACGCTCTTGGGGGCGTCGAAGTTCGTAGTTTTTGGAAACCACTCTCAAGATACGCTCTTGGTGCGTCGAAGGTCGTAGTATAATAACTACTCTCAAGATACGCTCTTGGGGGCGTCGATGGTCGTAGTATGAACACTACTCTCAAGATACGCTCTTGGGGGCGTCGAATGTCGTAGTACGAAGACTACTCTCAAGATACGCTCTTGGGGGCGTCGAAGGTTGTTGACTTGAAGTCATATCTGTGTAAGGATAACTTGGTGATTGTAACATCACATTCACTGGTAAATGCTTTTGAATAACTACTACTCTCTTAGGAGCATTCATGTTTTTGTACACTCGGGATGCCTTGGTGCACCAAGACATCCTTTGTAGGAATTTGAAGATAGTTGTAGAGTTGGAGTAACTTCGTGAGTTCTCCTTCTCAAGAGTTGTTTTTTGAAAAGCTTGTAAAGCTAAAATATGCGAAATGCTAGATATGAAACTAAGGATATGGGGTGGTCACTGTGTCTGTTGCCACATACTCCTTGAAGCTTCCATTGTAGATCATTTCTTCCACTTCCACCTTCAACACCATGCAGTTGTTGGTTTGATGCCCCCAGGTCCCATGGTACTCACACCAACCCTGTGCATCTCTACCTAGGAAGGCCTTGCCTTCCTCCCTGCATGCTGGCAGCTCTTGCTTGAGGCGCTTGTGGAAAATTTCTTCTATGCTGAGTGTGAGGGGTGTGAATGTGAAATTGACACCTCCTCCCAATGTGTCTGCTTCTCTTCTTTTCTCTGGAACTTCATCCAACTGTTCCGCCTCTTGTTCAAATGCCCTGTCCAGCTTTGCCTTGAGCTCTCTCATTGTGCTCGTCATGACCATCTCATAGAGCCCTCCATAGGCCTCGAATGAGCTTGGGTGTATGTGTCTGATTAATGCTCTGACTGCTTCTCCTCTTGTGATGTCCATGTTGGCACCATAATTGAAGAATCTCTTGAAATAGCTTGATATGGGCTCCTGCGGCATTTGCTTGATATCATCTATGTGGCGGAAGCCTCTTAGGATGGAGTCCCTTGTCCTGCTCCCTATTATGGTGTCCGGCTGCCAAGGTATGGATGTCACCTTCACAGCCTTGCCCTTGTATCTCCTTGTAGGCACTGTTTGAAAAAACTGTCTGCTTAGGCGGAGTGTCACTCCACTCCTCCTCCTTCCTTGCTTTTGTCTTCCTCCCCTCTTTCTTCTTTCCTGGTTGGCTCCTGCCATGACCATAGCCACTGTATCTGTCCTGTGTGATCCATGTCTCATTGAATTGACATAGCATTGTCTTGCAGTGCGTTGATCACCCAGGACCTCTCCCACTCCGTTCTCCGTGATGTACTTCAGCTTCTGGTGAACAGTGGATGGCACTATTTCATATGGATTTATGGTTGTCCTTCCTAGGATCCCATTGTAGGCTCCCAGGCTTTCAACCACCAAGAAATTGACATTTACCTTCAGCTGGGTCCATCCTTGGCCCATGGTCACTGGCAATGTTATCATCCCCAGGGGGTAGCTTGTTGCCCCTGAGAAGCCAACTAGGGGGAAGTTGACCGGATTGATATCTGCTTTGGTTTTCCCTATCTCTTCCAACACTCTCAGGCTTAGGAGGTCAGCTGAGCTGCCCCCATCCACCAAAATTCTCTTTACATCAAAATTATCAATATCTAAAGTAATAACTAGAGCATCGTCATGTGGAAAGACGATGTGGCTTTTGTCCCTCTCCGAGAACTCTATCTTCACTTCTTCTCCTTCTCTTGGTCTTTTCCTCCACCTTGGCACTGAACTTAGCTTGGATGCATAGACTTCCCTTGCATTAGCAGTTGGGCCACCTGATGCTGCTCCTCCATGTATCATATTGATGACTCCTCTTTTGTTAGGTGGAGGGTTATAGTCTAACTTTTCCTTGCCCTTGTCTTTCTGTGGTGGCCCCAGCTGCATACTATTGCCCCCATGGTCTACGAACTGCTTCAGTTCTCCCCTCTGGACGATGTTGTTTATGCTTAGCTTTAAGCTAAAGCATTCATTTGTGTCGTGACCATAAGCCTCGTGGTTATCACACCATCTATCCTTGTGATTTCCTACCATTGGGGCTCTCCACCTTGCAGGGGGTGACCATAGCTTTTGGTTCCGCATCTCTCTAAGTACGGTAGCTGGAGTGGCGTTCAGTGGGATGAACTTAATGACATTGATTTCTCTAGCCTTTAAGGGTTCACCCATTTGGTTTCTTTGCTGTGGCGGACGCCACTCTTGTTGTCTTGCCTGCTGCGGCGGACGCCACTCTTGTTGCCTTGCTTGATGTGGTGCCTGGGGTGGCTTGCCTTTGTTTGGCCTTTGATTATCCTCCTTGGCTGCCTGGATTTTGGCCTTCTTGCTTGCCCTGTGCCTCTCAAGGTCAATATGCGTTTTAACTCTCCCTGCAAGCTCCTCCAAGGTACTTGCTGGCTTTTTGGCCATCTTTTCAGCCAATGTTGACCCAAAGCGACCTAAGTTTCTGATAAAGGCTCTGATTATCTCCCCTTCAGTGATGTCTCCCTGGATGTCTGCAATATTCTGGTTGAACCTAGTGTAGTAGCTGGCCAGGGTTTCATCGTATTCTTGTTTTACATCATCAATGGAGCCTGTTCCCTTGAGGAGTTTCCTCTCCCCTAGGTATCTCTGCAGAAACTTAGCTTTTAGCTGCTCCCATGAGTGGATGCTCTCAGAGGGCAGACTGAAGAACCAATGTGAGGCCACCCCTGATAGGGTGTTTGGGAAAAGGAGTGCCTTGTATCTTTCGTCAGTTGTCCTCCCGAATAGAGAGGCCTCATGCTGTTGGATATGCTCTAGGGGGTCTCCCTTCCCGTTGTACTTTGCAATTTGCACGGTGTGCAGGGAGTCTGGCACCCTGTTCATCTCCAGTTCCTTTGTGAAAGGGTGGTTCGTCTTGTCACTTAGACAATGCAAGCTGGGTTTCTTTGACTCATTCAATTTCCGGGTTATCATGGCTTCTATCTCCTCCGGGGTGATCACTACCTGCGCCGGAGTATAATCCCTCTGGTATCCATTGTAGTTGTAGACTGGGCTTACTGGGTTCCCTTGTCCCTGCTGGTATGGACTGTAGGTGTACTCTTGATACGCCTGCTGGGGTGCTTCATAGAAGTCTTGCCTCCTTGGAGGTCTTGCTTGTCTTTCCTCCCCAAGCGGGGTGTAAGCCCTGTTGTTCTGCTGTTGCCTAGGAGGCACAAATTGTTGCCTGCCCTCTGGGGGTGGCTCCTGGTGATATCTTCTTTGTTCCTCTCGCTGCCCTGTTCGAGGGTGCGGGTAGTGCTCTTCTGCTGGGATCTGCTCCTCCTCCTGAGCTTCAGTGTAAGTCCCTTGGGTGTATGCCTGCCTTGCATATGCTGTGTGGGCGCGGTTGCCACCTCTCTGTGTTGGCATCCCATACGGGTACCCTTGGGGTTGCTCTTCATAATAGTATCCCTCAGGGGGTGCCGTGTTGTGAGAAGGCATTCCCTGTTGTCTTCCTTCTCTCTGCGGCCTTCTTGCCCGGGGGGTGGAGGCTGTGGAGGATTCAGCCCCAGCTGGGCGTGAAGGTCCTCCCTCCTGATTGTTCTGTTGCTGAGGAGGTTGTGGTATTTCTTGGGGCTCTGGATGCATTGGCTGCTTCCCAGGGTCAGGCCGCCTCCCTGGAGGTATGGGTTCTCTTCTCCGCCCATTGCCCCCGGGTGGGTGTTGGGGCCTGGACACCCTACTGTTCGTCATAGCTCGTGTAATAGCCAGGCTTTCTGTCCGAAGCCTACAGACGGCGCCAAGTGTTAAGTTATGGGATCTCGGTCAACGGGGTGTCGGCTTTGATCCCACTCCTTATAGGGGGATGTGTGTGATCCGGTCTTCTCAAGTCGCCTTGTCTTTGCCTATGTCCTTCTTCCGTTCCTTCTTCCCTTGGTTCCTTCTCTTCTTCTCTCCCTTTGCCCTGCAAAAGGGGCAATACCAGACACGGAGGAGGGGGGGGTGGTGCCTGGTGAACCCTCTCCGATGCCTAAGTCAGAACTATATTTCTAGAGAGATAAAGCTAGAGAGATGTCAGAGCTAAATTGTTCAAATAGCCAAGATGTCCAAATGAGTTGTGAATGTGGGGTATTTATAGGCAGCGATGTCATTAAGGTGGCTTAATGACATCGTTAACCTCTAAACACAATTAATTAACCTTTAAGCATATAATTAAGACCTTAGGATTCGGAGGAGGTAGGCGGAATGGACCGAGCATGGGCGTCTGAGAGTGGTGTCGGGACCCTTGGGGGGGGAGGAATCCGACCCCCGAGGGTAGGGGTTGGGTGAGGGCACCCAACCCCTCCTAGGGAGGGTGGGGTTGGCCAACCCCATCCCTCCTAGGAGGGATCGGGTTGGCCGACCCGATCTCTCCTAGGAGAGATCGGGTTGGCTGACCCGATCTCTCCTAGGAGAGATCGGGTTGGCCAACCCGATCTCTCCTAGGAGAGATCGGGTTGGCCAACCCGATCTCCCCTAGGGGAGATCGGGTCGGCTGACCCGATCTCCCCTAGGGGAGGTCGGGTGTGGCCACCCAACCTCACCTAGGTGAGTTCGCCTCCGTCGGACGGGCGCTTCGGCCCCGTCCGAGCCGTTAATGTTCTCGCGAAGTGTCCGGGTTGAAGTTTCGATTGGAAATCATAAATGGGACGATAAAAATACAACGGTTTGGAAGTCAACGGGTTCAAATTGGGCGTATATCCATCAATCCCGATCAACCACCTTGTCTGCAAATGATAAGACATTTGACTCTGGCATCCCATCAAGAGGAGAACCCCGATAAAAGGGGCACTAGAAAAATATCCCGCCTCTAAGGCCATACACCAAATACATGATGAATGAAGGTTATGACAAAACAAAAGAGGAGGGACTTGTCAGCTCAACACACCTCAAACACGTATACATACGCAATACAAATGCAGCCTCTAATGAAGTTATCCAACAAGGAATAGCCAATACGGGAACAAACCCAGGGAAAATCAGGGAGCATCACCTGCAAACCTAAAGGAAAACGCCCTTTTTAGATTCAAGTCCTAATTCGAAGGAAGTCTACAATCAACATTCAAGGTGGGAGGAGCATGACCAATGGGACACCCCCTAAGGGCAGTGAAGAATACTCCAGTGTGAAGGAAAAGGCAAGGCACACTAAGTGCCACAACACTCCAAGAAGATACAGCCCGGTCAGACCCCCCCCCCCCCCCCCCCATGCACGAGCAAAGAGCACGGGTCAGATTGACTAGTTTGAAACACACCTATGAGATTAACAACTCAAGACACCATTCTATGAGAGAGCTCTTCAACCTACACAAGGAAAGGGGGGAAAAATTTACAAGCACCCCTAGGATACAGACATTGCCACATCCTAGTTATCAAGAAAATGAAATCCACCCCCACCCACCCAAAGCAAAAGCTCTTCCACACATCCAAACCATGCTTATGACTGAAACAAGCAAGCATGAGAAAGAGTAAATCCTACAAGGGACACTCATCGCATTCAAACAAGCAGACAAGGGAGCCCCGAGCATAAGGGGTACCCAACCAAGAAAATGAACGAGGGGCCTTCAACGGCCAAATATGAAAGGCGGTGTGACCACCAAGCAACTTGGGGGCACCGAACGAATAAGTGCTTGGTAGTCCACCTAAGTGTAAAAGACGAGATTAGAGGCAGAAGATCACAAGAACATGCAATACCACTTTTCCTAGAAGAGGTCACATAAGAGGAAAACATCCTCAACTCACTATACGAACTCGTCCTAAGTTGGCAACACACAAACATCGCCCTCGAAAGGTGATCTCCCACATTGAAGAAAAAGCGTGATAACAGGCAATATCGTAGAAGGAGAAGTCAAGTAAAGACTCGAAAAGCATACCAAAAATGCACCATACATGAGAAGGGACACAAGATAAGGTAATATTATGAGCCCTCCGGGAGCCAATCCCGCGAACACATTCGACGCCCCCAAGAGCGTATCTTGAGAGTAGTTCTAAAACTACGAACCCTGTGCCCTCCGGGAGCCTATCCCGCGAACAGATTCGACGCCCCCAAGAGCGTATCTTGAGAGTAGTTTTTATACTACGATCTTCGACGGCCCCAAGAGCGTATCTTGAGAGTAGTGTTCATACTACGACCTTCGACGCCCCCAAGAGCGTATCTTGAGAGTAGTTTATACACTACGACCTTCGACGCACCAAGAGCGTATATCGAGAGTGGTTTCCAAAAACTACGAATTTCGACGCCCCCAAGAGCGTATCTTGAGAGTAGTGTTCATACTACGACCTTCGACGCCCCCAAGAGCGTATCTTGAGAGTAGTTTATACACTACGACCTTCGACGCACCAAGAGCGTATCTTGAGAGTGGTTTCCAAAAACTACGAATTTCGACGCCCCCAGGAGCGTATCTTGAGGTAGATTTGCAACCTACCAGATTCGACGCCCCCAAGAGCGTATCTTGAGGTAGAAAAAACACTACCAGTTCGACGCCCCCAAGAGCGTATCTTGAGGTAGATTTCAAACTACCAGTTCGACGCCCACCAGGAGCGTATCTTTGGTCTAACCTGAGCCCTCCGGGAGCCTATCCTGTGAAACGTTAAGTGCCATCCGAGAGCCTGTCTCGTGAACAGTTTTCGACGCCCACCAAGAGCGTATCTTTGGTCTAACAGTACAACGTATACCGTGTAAGGGGTATCAGAAGAGATCATCACACCATGCTCAGAAGGATCCCATGAGAAAGTAATATTAAAGTAAGGTTGTATAAAGAACACATAATATTTTTTCTTGATGAGATGGCAGGTATAGCATGAAGGAAAACACAAAAGAAAGATAAGGAAATGAAAGCATATACAAGGGACAAGTCCATGACCAAAGGATCATATACAGAAGCACAAGAGGCTATCATAAAAAGTAACGAGTTATCCTACCATCCATATTACAAGTCAAGAGAAATATCTCAAAGGAACCCAACACCACCAAGAAGGATAGCAAAGACATGAAATCCAAAGTTCAAGGCTCTCAAAGTAAACTCGACCCATCAAGAAGAGGAATTGCCTTACAGGTCGCACAAAGCAACCTTCGATAAACGTTATTGTCTTACACGTCACCCTCGCGTGACCTATGGTCGTATCAGACTTGAACATCGTCAAGCACAACTCATGAAGGAGACATCTAAAGAGCATAAAGGATACAACATCCGACAAGACGAGACATCGGGACCTAACCCAACAAACATAGCCTAAACATAAGGCAACTATAGCAATAAAGGCTCTCCAACGAGAAAGGAATACTAAAGCACAACTCCATACATCGTGATGTGGCTATCATGTCCACATACACTGAAGTGGCTATCATGTCCACATATCTTGAAGTGGCTATCATGTCCACATATCTTGAAGTGGCTATCATGTCCACATACCTTGAAGTGGCTATCATGTCCACATATCCTGAAGTGGCTATCATGTCCACACACTACAGAAGGGCTATCACTCCGACACATCACGAAGTGGCTATCACGTCCACATACCCCGAAGTGATTATCATGACAGCACGTCATAAAACATCTATCAAAGACATGCATTGTAAAGACACCATCCCGACCATGAACATCAAAAGGCTACGCCTAGCCTCAGGAGGAGGTTCAAGAAAAAGGAAAAACAACACCCTTCGTACGCTCATCAAAGGTAGGCACTTATATTTCAACCCACTGGGTGATACCAGGAAGGAGACGTCCTCATTATGAAGACAACCTCCATATCTCACGAAATCAACCATGAAGCAAAGAATCACGACAAGCACTATTGAGGGCATATAACAAAACGATCCCCACAACGATCACAACTACGATACTAGTAGAGGCTAACTCAAGAGCAGTCTCAACCAAACTCCAAAGCAAGAATTTGCTATCTTAATCAGAGCCATGGCAAGAGAGGGGAACCTCAATGTAAGATGATGATCACACCCGTCACCAAAAGAAAAATCTTCAACGCAGGGGTTAATAACATAACCCATAGGAAAGACAAAGACACCTTCAAAAGTCGTCAAATCTACATGAAGATGAAATAAACTTGAGACTCGGCCCCTCGGCTGGGGGGCAGGGGATAGAGAAGAGACATCAAGACCTATGATCACCCCATCGCCAGCCACAGGTTGTTTCCTTTTGTCAAGCAAAGAGGGCACCTCTTCAACCACTACCTCCTTATCATGGGAGGGAGTCAGCAAGGGGGCACTTGAAGGAGAGCCTCTTGCGGTTTCTTTCTCCTTGGCAGCCGAGGGCCCGACCTCAGAGTCAGATTTCCGCGCCTTGGATTTAGATTGACTTGAACTCTCACCCTCCACAAGAACCATTCGGTAACCAGGGAAGAACGCTCTAACAACAAGAAGGAAGCAGCATGAGAACAATCATAAGTATATCACAAAGAAAAGAGAAGGGAAAAAGAACATACTGGAAACATTAGCAGCACTCCCTGACTTAGAAAATTTATTGGCCTGATAAGCAGAACTAAAGGGTTCTTCCCTCTCATCCGATCCAACGGACGGTCAAATTTGGTCTGATTACCTTGGAAAACGATCTTCAAGGTCTCCCTGTCTGAAGAAGAAAGCTTCCCAAAATTGAGTCATCTATACGAGCAACCAACGCAAAGATCGACCCTTACTCATGGAGGAGCGAGATACGCCTACTACGGGGGCAACCTTAACACCAAGGGAAGAGGGTGAACTTTTAGTTCCCCCAAATGGAGCAACGCTCCAACGCATCCGAAGGAAGGGTCAACCCTTAACACATGTCAATAGACCCCTTCGCTCGCGGCGGTAAGAAGAAAGCTTGTAAGCATTTCCACCCTCACTTTTATGGGGAACAAATCGCAAGGTAAAGGTCAAGAGCTATACGCATGCTCCAACGAATGAAGGAAAAATGATACACATGCCGAAGGTCGAGGTTAATGGACAATGCTCACGCTAGTACAAGGGAGGCGGAACGTTGTGTCCCATTGAGTGGCAGAGCTCCCACCCTCAGGTAAAGGAAAGGTCTATGCTCTCACCTTTGCACTTATACTCATATTCATGATTAACATCTACAGGTACATCAATGTCATCACTCATGCTTATACTCACAACCCGTCCATACATACATGCACGTTCATGCTTGCACTCATATGCATGCCCACGTACACACTCCCGTGTATTAAAACATTTAGACGTCCATGCACATGGCCGCCATATATTCATGCATACATCCATGACTACAATCGCAGCATGTCTTTACTCACTCCCATCCTTATGTTCCTACTTGCATGTATGCTAGTACACATCCTCATGTTCATGATATGTCCATGTTCACTCCTAGTCAACATCCTATAGGCATATTTTCTAGTATCCTATACTTAGAAAAATTTTCAGGCCAAAATTAAATTTTTCTTCACTTAGACTTATCCCGGCATGAAATTGAAGCATAAGTCACTTAGTTGCATTCATAATTGCATTCCTATGCGAGCGTGTATTTTTTGAGTATACGCCTGTGGCAAAGATAGGTTTATTATTCCCACCTCAGACGGACGCGTGCCTAGGCACACGTCCGTGCTACTCTGACGTTTACAATTCCTCTATCTCATAAGGCAGGGGGCAGAATCAGAGGCACGCATCCATGGGTAAGCAAGCACTCAGACGGAGAAGGTAAAACCCCGGTTTCAAATTGTGCGTGTCATACCATCCTAAAATAGAGTCAATCAAGGGTTAGGCCATTGGTTGACTCGGGGGCATGTGATGGATATACGCCCAATTTGAACCCGTTGACTTCCGAACCGTTGTATTTTTATCGTCCCATTACCGATTGTAAATCGAAACTTCAACCCGAACACTTCACGAGAACATCAACGGCTCGGACGGGGCCGAAGCGCCCGTCCGGCCAAGGAAAACTCACCTAGGTGAGGTTGGGTGGCCACACCCGACCTCCCCTAGGAGAGATCGGGTCAGCCAACCCGATCTCTCCTAGGGGAGATCGGGTGGACCAACCCGATCTCTCCTAGGAGGGATGGGGTTGGCCAACCCCATCCCCCCTAGGGGGGGTTGGGTGCCCTCACCCAACCCCTACCCTTGGGGGTCGGATTTCTCCCCCCCCCCAAGGGCCCCTGTGCCATTTTCGGACACCCACATCCCGGTTCACGTCGCCTACCTTCTCCGTATCCTAAGGTCTTAATTGTGCGCTTAAAGGTTAATTAATTGTATTTAAAGGTTAACGATGTCATTAAGCCACCTTAATGACACCGTTGCCTATAAATACCCCACCTTCACAACTCATTGGATCATCTTGGCAAGTTGCACAATTTTGCTCTGACATCTCTCTAGCTTTATCTCTCTAAAAACCGTACTGACTTAGGCATCGGAGAGGGTTCATCAGGCACCACCCCCCCCTCTGTGCCTGGTATTGCCCCTCTTGCAGGGTGGCAAGGAGAAGAGAGCCAAGGAAGCAGAAGAGCATAGAGCAGTAGGACAAGCCCCAGGGGTAAGAAGTACAAGCCTCAGAAGGTGAAAAGGAGAGAAGGAAAGGAGGTCAGAAGGAGAGAAGGAAAGGAGATCAGAAGGAGAGAAGAGAAGGACATATATCAGAACGACTACCCCAAGGGAGCAGAAGGGCATGTATTAGAATGACTAGTCCTAGGAACACTGAACCCGACATTTCATTAGTGGGAGATAAATTCTAGATTGACGACCCGTTGACCTAGACTTTATAACCTAACAAACCCGACACCAATCGAATCCGGAAGGAAATGCACGAGGGGGTCGCGGCTTGTCACGAAGGGGCCCGATCCATTTTGAGGAAGGTGTTGAACTTAGGCTATTGGCCCACGATGAACAAAGAAGCAACGGCGTTGGTCCGATCATGCGACGCGTGCCAGAGGTACGCCCCGAGTATCGCGGCTCCGGCCGCCAACCTAACATCCATCAAGAGCGCTTGACCCTTCGCGCAGTGGGGCATCGACTTGGTGGGACCTCTTCCACAAGCACAAGGACAATGTAAGTATTTACTTGTAGCTATCGATTATTTTTCGAAATGGATAGAGGCGAAGGCATTGGCCAGAACAACGCGGAACCAGATCGTCGAGTTCCTCCAGACCCACATCGTGTCCAGATACGGAATTCCTAAGGTGGTGATCAGCGACAATGGCCCACCATTCAACGGCTCTCAGGTGAAGGAGTATCTGGAGGAGTTGAACATTGAGCATCGGACTGCTTCTGTACGTCATGCTCAGACTAATGGCTAGGTGGAGTCCGCCAACAAAATCGTGATGGATGGCCTGAAGAAGAGGGTCTATGCCTTGAAGGGCAAGTGGCTGAACGAACTAGAAAATGTGCTTTGGGCTGTTAGAACGACACCCAAACGATCAACAGGAGAGACTCCGTTTGGCCTCGTTTATGGCACGGAAGCTGTCGCCCCTGTGGAGGTAGCTATGGCGTCCCATCGGATGAGATATTACGAGCCCCTGACGAATGATGAGATGAGACGTCTGGACTTGGACTTACTCGAAGAGAAGAGACGGGAAGCCGATGAAGTCCAAGCTCGAATACGTTTGGCGAAGGCCAGGTACTACAATCAGAGAGTGAAGTCCCGACAGTTCTTCGTCGGGGAGCTGGTTTGGTGTCGCAACGAGTTCACCCTTTTGGATCGAATCAACAAGATGTCACCAAAATGGGAAGGACCTTATAAGGTCGTGGGGATGCCAGCTCCGAATGCGTACAAGTTGGAAGACCTCGATGGCAGAACATTTAAAGCATTCTTTTAGTGGCGAACACTTGAAGAAACACCATGCCCGAAGAAAGTCGCCTTAAGTGGTGCCCCAAGAAAGTCGCCTTAAGCGGTGCACGAGAAAAGTCGCCTTAAGTGGTGCGCGGAATTAAGTCGCCTTGAGTGGTGCACGAGATTAAGTCGCCTTAAGTGGTGCACGGTGAAAAGTCGCCTTAAGTGGTGCACGGTGAAAAGTCGCCTTAAGTGGTGCACGATGTAAAGTCGCCTTGAGTGGTGCACGATGTAAAGTCGCCTTAAGTGGTGCACGAGAAAAGTCGCCTTGAGTGGTGCACGATCCTTAGATTTATTCTAAGTATCAAAAAGTCGCCTTAAGTGGTGCACGAGAAAGTCGCCTTGAGTGGTGCACGATGTAATGTCGCCTTAAGTGGTGCACGAGATTAAGTCGCCTTGAGTGGTGCACGAGATTAAGTCGCCTTAAGTGGTGCACGGTGAAAAGTCGCCTTAAGTGGTGCACAGTGAAAAGTCGCCTTAAGTGGTGCACGATGTAAAGTCGCCTTGAGTGGTGCACGATGTAAAGTTGTCTTAAGTGGTGCACGAGAAAAGTCGCCTTGAGTGGTGCACGATCCTTAGATTTATTCTAAGTATCAGAAAGTCGCCTTAAGTGGTGCACGAGAATGTCGCCTTGAGTGGTGCACGATGTAAAGTCGCCTTAAGTGGTGCACGATTAAGTCGCCTTGAGTGGTGCACGAGATTAAGTCGCCTTAAGTGGTGCACGGTGAAAAGTCGCCTTAAGTGGTGCACGTTGAAAAGTCGCCTTAAGTGGTGCACGATGTAAAGTCGCCTTAAGTGGTGCACGAGGTTAAGTCGCCTTAAGTGGTGCACGAGATTAAGTCACCTTAAGTGGCGTGGTTTCGCCTTAAGTGGAATAAAGCGATTGAACTTGATCCTTGGCAGCGTCGAGGGGAGCAGGGTCCACGAGGTCTTAGGCAGAAGACTCCGCAGCAAGATGATCGGATCCTGGAAGATTGACCGCGGGAGGATCGGACTCTTGGAGGTCAGCCGATGAAGAGCCGACTATCGAGGAATATTGGAGGAGTCTTCTCGGATTTTGTGGCTATCCTCGAAGTATCGAGGAATCGCGGACGAGAAGATCCGTGTCAAGGAATTTTGTCAAGAGAAAAGCCTCCGATACTGATATCGGGAGGTCGGGAGTTGAAAGACACGACGAACTAAAAGTCCCTCATGTCTTGGGGGCAAATGATGGGTCCGACTATTGCCGTCAGGCCCTTTAACGGCGAGGAAACGGCAAACAGGCCCACCAGGCCCCAAAATGAAGGTCAAGATGACCTAGGAGAAGGGTCCCGACGAAGAGAGTCCCGACGAGCCAAGGTCCCGAAAAAGTCGGTTCCGACAGTGGAGCTGGAAGCTCCCGATAAGAAGCCTTTAAGTAGGCCCCGATGATGAATCCCTGAGAATGATTGGCCCTGTCACGATGACGAGGGGCCCCGAGCGGTGACACAACGAGACAACTCTGGAGTCCCCGACAGGAGTCGGGACTCGTTATCAGAGGATAAAGCCAAGATATGCGGGGCGTGGCCGAGATACACGGAACGTGGTTAAGATACACGGAGCGTGGCCGAGATACGCGGGGCATGGCTAAGATACGCGAGATCACGTCCGAGATATGCGGGATACGGGCTAACCACCCCTAACGGTTCGCCAGGTACCTGAGGCATCTCTTTGCCTATAAAAGGGCAGGAGATCACCTCAGAAAGACTTACGTTGAGTTGAATACACTATGAGTTTATTACTTGCCAGTCATACGAGATACTCATTTAAGCATCGGAGAGGGATTCTGGGTCACCGCCCGGTCTATCCCCTCTTGCAGGATTGCGTGGAGCAAAGGAGCTAGGATTGCCGTCACAGTCCGTACCAGAGTTCCACCGTGATCCAACAGAGACCATGTCCAGAACTTGGTGGCAGCATTTGAGCGGATGAAATTCCATCAGGTTCGGCTGAACCTCGACAAATGTGCTTTTGGGGTGAACTCGGGGAAGTTCCTAGGGTTCATGGTGAGCCAGAGAGGAATCGAGGTGAACCCCGAGAAGCTGCGAGCAATCGAGGAGATGCAGTCCCCGAAGACTCATCGGGAGGTCCAGGTGCTGAATGGCCGGTTGGCCGCGATGAATCGCTTCCTATCCAAGGCGAGTGACCGAGCCATGCCATTTTTTGATGTGCTGAGGGCCCACAAGAAATTCGAATGGACCGACAAGTGCGAGGAGGCGTTCCAGGCACTCAAGCAACACCTCCGTACCCTTCCGCCGTTGGCGAAACCAGTTCCAGGCGAGCCGCTTTATCTCTATTTGGCTGTTTCTGATGTGGCTGTTAGTTCTGTTTTGATTAAAATTGTCAAGGGCAACCAAGTGCCTATCTATTATGTAAGCAAGGCGTTTGCCAAGTCTGAAATAAACTATCCAGCTATTGAGAAGTATCTCTTCGCGTTGATTATTGCCGCTTGAAAGCTACGACCTTACTTCCATGCCCATGAAGTCACGGTATTGACTAATCAGCCCCTGAAACACTTTTTGAACCGACCGGAGGCGTCTGGGAGATTGGTAAAATGGGCCATCGAGCTGACGGAGTTCCGTATTCATTTCGCTCCGAGAACCGCTATTAAGGGCCAGGCATTGGCAGATTTTATAGCTGAGTCTACGGCACCCGATCTGGAACTAACGGGTCCCGCAGAGGGGGCAACCATGGAAGAAGTCCCGACAACAGAACAACAGCCAGAACAGCCAAATGAGGAGAACACCTGGGAGATGTACACTGATGGTTCATCGGGGGTAGAAGGCTCGGGGGCAGGATTCATATTGATACCGCCCGGTGGAGGCGAGCCCCTACGATATGCCTTGGCGTTGACGTTCAAAGCCACCAACAACGAAGCGGAGTATGAGGCTCTCATCACAGGCCTTAAGATTGCTAAGGGTACGGGGGTCGATCATTTAAAAGTAAAGAGCGATGCCAGCTTGGTTGTAAATCAAGACCAAGGGAATTATGAAGCCAGGAGCCCAACAATGAAGAAGTATTTGCACGAGGTGCAGACTTTGAAGGGAATCTTCAAAAGCTTCGATATCGAGGCAATCCCGAGGGAAGAGAACGCGGAAGCAGATGCCTTAAGCAAGTTCGCTCTGGGAGTGGCCCCTGAGGAGAATCGGAGGGTGCATTTCCTAGAAAAGGTGATTATCTCAAACATTGATCCGGCGGAGATCTATGCTATTGAGACAGGATCGGAGGAAGAAGAGAAGCCCACTTGGATGACCCCGATGGTCACATACCTGACTACGGGGGTACTCCCCGATGATAAAGTGGCAGCTGTCAGATTGCGTCAGATTGCAGACAACTACGCGATGGTGGACAACCAATTATACAAAAAAGGGTACGTAAAGCCTTTCTTAAAATGCGTAGCAGAACCTGACACGAATCGGATCCTGAGGGAGCTACACGAAGGAGTCGCGGCCTGTCATGAAGGGGCCCGATCTCTAGTGAGGAAGGCATTGAACTTAGGCTACTATTGGCCCTCGATGAACAAAGAAGCGACCGCGATGGTCCGATCCTGTGATACATGCCAGAAGTACGCTCCAAATATCGTGGCTCCCGCCGCGGACTTAATGCCCATCAGGAGTGCATGGCCCTTCGCGCAATGGGGGATTGATTTGGTGGGACCTCTTCCCCAAGCGAAAGGTCAGTGCAAGTATTTGCTCGTGGCCATCGACTACTTCTCAAAGTGGATAGAGGCTAAGGCATTGGCTAGAACAACGGGGCAGCAGATCCTCAAGTTCCTTCAAACTCAGATCGTATCCCGGTACGGGGTTCCTCGAGTATTGATCAGCGACAACGGCCCTCCGTTCAATGGGGCTCAGTTGAAGGAGTACCTGGAAGAACTAAACATTGAGCATCGGACCGCTTCAGTCCGCCACGCTCAGACCAATGGCCAGGTAGAATCCGCCAACAGGATCGTGATGGATGGCTTGAAGAAGAGAGTCTATGCCTTGCAAGGCCATGGGCTGGATGAGCTCGAGAACGTGCTGTGGGCTGTGAGAACAACACCCAAGCAATCAACAGGAGAAACTCCGTTTGGCCTGGTCTATGGCACGGAGGCAGTCGCTCCCGTGGAAATAGCGGTGGCGTCCCATCGCGCGAAATATTACGAGCCTCTGACAAACGAGGAAATGAGACGTCTAGACTTAGACTTGCTCGAGGAAAAAAGATGGAAGGCTGATGACATCCAGGCCCGAATGCGTCTGGCAACAGCCCGATATTACAATCGGCGTGTCAGGTCCCGACAATTCTTCGTGGGAGAACTTGTCTGGCGGAGGAACGAGTTCGTTCATCAAGATCGGATCAACAAACTATCGCCAAAATGGGAGGGACCTTACAAGATCGTAGGGATGCCAGTACCCAATGCATACAGGCTAGAGGACCTTGATGGCAAGACGTTGAAGCATTCCTTCAGTGGCGAACACTTGAAGAAGTATCATGTTTGATATTAAGCCGCCGTGAAGGGCGCAAATTGTCTATCAATAAGATCCGATGTAAGCCTATTTTGAGTTATTTATGAATAAAAGAAGTTGTTTCTGATAAAATTACTTTTAGATTTATTCTAAACTGTTAGTAAGACGTCTTGAAGGACGCGACAAAAACCTTCCGAGGTACGATAAAAGCCATCCGAGGTATGCGTAAGTCGTCTATATGATGCGGCCAAAAGCCTTAACGGGTATGGACAAAAGCCCTACGGGGTACACGTAAGTCGTCTATATGATGCAACCAAAAGCCTAGGTACGAAAAGGCCCTGATGGGTCCGCGTAAGTCGTCTATATGATGCGGCCAAAAGCCTTAACGGGTACGGAAAAGCCTTAAAGGGTCCGCGTAAGTCGTCTATATAATGCGGCAAAAAGCCTTAAAGGGTACGATTAAGCCGTCCGGTAGAGACGCAGTAAAAGCCCTAAGGGGTGTGAAAATGGCCTTGAAAGGCAGGGATGAGAAACCTTAAGTGGTGAAGTCCCGATTTTGGACGAGAAACCTTAAGTGGTGAAGTCCCGATTTTGGACGAGAAACCTTAAGTGGTGAAGTCCCGATTTTGGACGAGAAACCTTAAGTGGTGAAGTCCCGATTTTGGACGAGAAACCTTAAGTGGTGAAGTCCCGATTTTGGACGAGAAACCTTAAGTTGTGAAGTCCCGATTGGACAAGAAACCTTAGACGGTAAAATCTCGAGTAAAGCGTCGGAAGGACGTATGCAGTCATTTTAATGGCGCATCGGAACGTTTTGAGTAACGAATTTAAAGCCGCTTTAGATAAAGTGCAAACGAGTATCGATGTCAAAACAGATGGAAAGAAACTACTTATATAAAGGCCAGAAGGCCAAAGAGGTTCGATACAAGAGACAAAGGAGAAAGATAACAAGGACTAAAAGATGTAAACATTAAGCTTGGTCCTTGTGGGAAGATGGATCCTCAGCAGCATCGGAGGGAGCAAAGTTCGGAGGGGCCTGGGCGGAAGGCTCCGCAGTTGGCGGAGTCGGGTCCACGGCAGCGGCCTCTTCACTCTCCGCGGGGAGGCTAAAGTATTTCTTCGCGAAGGGGGCGAGGGTCTCGGACTTCTTGAAATCGATGGAATCCTCGTATGCTGTGTAGAGCTCTTCGACAGCATTGAACAGAACGTTCTCCACCTCGGACTTACAGAACTCTACAGCAGCCACCTTGAATTCTTCAGAGTCCCGATACTCCTCGAGGCCCCGCTGGCGGCCCTCCTCGAGGCCCCGCTGGCGGCCCTCCTCGAGGCCCTGAGCCTTTGCCTCAGCCAGCTTGGCAGAGAACTCAGCCCTCTCCGCCTCAAACTTTGCCTTGGCCTCCGCAAGGAGATCCGCGAAGACGTTTTTCTCATGAATGAGCTGCTTCTTTTCCTCCTCATTCCGCTGCTGCTCCACCTGGACCATCTTCCGCTCCCGACGCATGACAGCCTCATGATCGTGGACTTTCTTGAGCAGGCCCGAGGTCATCTCGTCTAGGAGAGCTTTCTCCTTGGCCATCTTGTTCTTGGCCGCCACCGCCTCGTCGAGCTCCACCTGAAGCTTGGCTAACGCGTTAGGGTTCGACTTGGCTTCCGCCTCCTCCAAAGCACTCTTCAGAGCTAAGGCGATGGCGAAACAACGATGCTGGTCCGCAGTTTCTAAGGCGAAAGGAAAAAAGTTAAGAATTCAATACTCGAAAGCAGAGATGAAGGAAACAAACAAAGGTAAAGTGTTACCTCCATCCGACGGACGGCCATAGCGCGGAATTCCTCTTCAATGTCCTCCCGCGACAAGCTAAGCGGCAGCCTCAAAGCGGGAGGAATTGACCCTGCCAGCAGATGTAGGGCCAAGTCAGGCTGAAGATTATTCCGTCGGATCGAAAACCCGTGGAGGGATTCGATCGGACGCCAGGGAACCGTCGCCTGGTCGGGGGTGTAGATCTTGTAAACATCATCCATCGGAAGACGAGGGATAACCTCGGCATCATCGGCGGGAGGAGCTACCTCGGTCGGAGGAAGCTCAGGAGTAGGAGTAAGGAAAATAGGAGGAGGGCTCCGGGACACGTCCCTCACAGCGGGCTCCATGTTCCTTGACCCCGACCTTCCGCGGGGAAGCAGGCCCCCCTCGTCAGGCTCCTCGGCAGAAGGAGAAGCTTCCAAATCAGTCACCCGACGGAACTGAGCTTCCGCCGGGACATCCTCCTGCATCAGTTCTTGCGGAGCTGCAGTCTCCGCTGGAATGACAGCCTCCGTCGGGACAAGAGTATCCGAGGGACCTGCGGTGGCAGGACGAACATGATCAGGAATAATTCCGCCAGGACACCAGAGAATTTGACGTTTGACATGCTGGTCTTTCCCATGGAAGTTATAATATCCCGCCTTGAGAACGCGGGGGACTTCTCCTTGAAGGATATATTTAATTTCCCGAACACGAGACTCCCGATCGGCGGGGATAAATTCCTTGGGAACTAATTTATTATATCGTTTAATTGCACGACGAACGCGCTTACCTTCCTCGACAGTAGTGGCCCCGAAGGCCCGATCTATCTCTCCCCTCTTGGCCTTCTTGGCCCCGATCTGCTCTTCGGTGGGAGGAGCAGCAGACATAGGAGTGGAAGAGGAAGCACCTTTCTTCACCAGCTTTCGCTTCCGCTTGGAGCCACTCTGGACGGCATCAGTCTCGCCCTGCTTCACAATGAGATGGGTCAGCAGAGAAGCCTTCTTGGCTGCAAAGGTAAAAAATAAGATAGTTAGAAATATTACCCAAATGACCAAATCTTTGTAAACAGAGTCAAGGAGTCGGACTCCGATAATGATCAGGTCCTTCTCCCGGAGCTTGTTGGCGTCGAGGGGTATGAAGTTGTCCCCCCAACGGTAGAGCTGAACCATCTGGAGGGTGTTGAGGTCATCCTCGGTGTAGTCTAGGAGCTTGGGGGCAGGGTCCGCCACGACCTCCCATCGAGGCCATGGGACAGAGCTGTGCTGGACGAAGAAGTAGTACTTCTTCCATCCGCTATTGTCAGACCCTGAGTCACGAATCAGCACCCGATCTTTGTGGAACTTCCAAGTTTCGCTATCCCAGCCGAAACGGGAAAGTTTCTCCTTTGTCCACTTGGGGAGTCGAGGGGAGAAGGAGCAGACACCAGCTTTGTTGCACTTCATGCCGTAGAAAGTGCGGAACAGCAGAAGACTGTACGTCCACTGCTGGCGGTGACATAAGAGTTGGAAGGCATTCCACACGCGGATGGCGTGTGGAGAGAAGGTACAAGGGTGCGTTTTGTAGAAGTTGCACATCTCCACCATATTTCCGCAGAAGGGGAACCGAATTCCCGCACTTATTTGTCCGGCGGAGACGAACACTTCCCCTGCCCGAGGAGGCTTAATGATGTGCTTCCTTCTAACAGCAGGTTGAGACTCATACGGGAAACGAGGTTCCCAATCTGAGGTAATACACCCCTCTCTAAGGGCAACCTCATATGAAGCCTCAGAGATCTCATTGACGGCGAATTCGAAAATGAAAGGAGCCCTAGCCTCAGAACTAGCTTCGTCTAAAACGATTGCAAACAAAAGAATTTGAGAAAAGGAGAACAGAGAGCAAGTAAATCACGAAAACATAGAGGAAAGCCCTTACCAGACATGATCGGTGGTCGAAGAGGTGAAATGAAGGAAAATCGGAAAGGTTGAAGGCCTTGATCACTTGAACAGCAGGAGGAGCTTGGAGAAGAAGCTTCGAATGCAAGAATGGCTGAAATCGAGAGAGTGCAGAAGAAGTGAATAAAGCCAGGGTATAGAGTATATAAGTTGATATGCTCACATTGCATCTTGTCATTTACACTTGCATTTACTTCTATCATGTCATTAGATGATTGTATAAGGTTATTATATGGTGCATATATCATGTAGTACATGTTACATGGTGTATGCACCTTGGTGCACCAAGTTGGGCACATAGGATAGCTAGTCCTAGTTGGTGATCCTTATCACCTAGTATATATAGTTTACCTATTGCATTGTAATCCCTAATCATCAATCAACAAATGATTCAACCTTCTAAAGCTATTATGGTATCAGAGCCACCTCAAATGGCGGCACAACCACAAAGCTAAAGAAGACCAAGTTTCTTCAAAGTTTTGCCTTAACATTCACCTTGTTCAAGTGTGGATTTGCAACTTCAGCTTCGTGGATCATCTTTTCTACTTCAACAATCCATTTCTTACTTAAGAATGGACATATAGTAAGTGGAATTTCAAGAACTCAACACGCACAAAGTAGATCTGCACCTAGACTAAGCATAGCCAAGATGACTTAGCACTAGTTTGCTTGTTCTTGAAGAATTCAGTCTTGTTGAGCTGATTGCGTGTTTGATACTACTATTTCCTGGAGTTTGCTTTGTTTCTCTACATTTGGATATGGATTTTGAACTTGTTCCAGCTGCGCCCCTTGCTTGATACCTGGATTTTCATTGCTTGATTTCCCTTGTCTACACATTGCTCGGCTGAGGAGCATTTATGCTTACCTTGTGTTTTGTGTTCATATCTTCAAGAATTCTGAGCTTTCATCAATGGAGAATGGCTTCTAATCCATTTATGTTGAATTTCAAGCTTTGAAAATCACAAATCTTGTTGCGGAATTGTACAAGCAATCTCATAGGGTGAGCTGGATTTTGTCCTACTATCAACAACCATGGTGTACTACTTTTGTTTGTAGTGCAACTTGTGTATGCGATTCTGATTGGATTGTGGCAGCTGATTTCTTGGATTTGGATTCCTATTAATCAAATTCAATACCTACTTGTGTTACTTGAGTTACAAAATGGCTCAAGAAACCAATGTTGATGACCCCCTTTACATACACCCCTCTGACACCACTGGCCATATGCTCATCCCTTTCCAACTCCAAGGAACCTCCAACTATCATGTTTGGAGCACATCAATCAGGGAAGGCTTGTTGGTGAAGAACAAGCTTGGTTTTATAGATGGCACATTCGCAAGATTGGATGTTAATGTCAATGATAGAGTGAAATGGGATAGGGCAAATGCAATTGTCAAAGCATGGTTGAGGAACACTGTGGCCAAAGATTTGGTGAATGGTTTGGTCTACAACACTACTGCTTCTTCCATTTGGAATGACTTGAAGGAGATGTTTGATAAAGTGGATGGCACACAAATCTTCCAATTAACAAGGGAGATTTACCAAACATCTCAAGGTGTGCTCTCTATCACTGAGTACTTTGCAAAAATGAAGCAACTCTGGGATGCTCTTGCTTCCATTGATGATTTGGATCTTCAATGTGCTGGGGACATTGCCATTGTCAATGAACACAAGGAGAAGCAGAAGTTGATGGCATTTCTTTTGGGACTGAATGACTCCTATGGACACATTAGGAGCACCTTACTTATGAGACAACCACTTCCTTCCCTTAGCATTGCCTTCTCTGTATTGGTACAAGAAGAAAGCCAAAGGACCATCTCTGGTTCCATTGGTGATGTGGGTGAGGGTACTGCCTTGTTCACTGGAAAGCATCCATCCTATGGTGGTGGTAGAGGCAATGGAAGAGGATATGCAAGGGGTAGAGGCTTTGCTAGAAGCAATGGCAATGGCATTGGAAGAGGAAATGGCTTTGGAAGAGGCAACTTCAATCCTTCAAGTCAGAGACCACTCAATACTTGCAACTATTGTGGCAAGAGAGGTCACATTGAAGACAATTGCTACATCAAGCATGACTACCCATATGATCATCCAATTCATCAAACCAATCCAAATGCTCCTAAGAGGAATTGGAATTCAGCCAACATTGTTGAAGAAGGTAGCAACTCAAGCACAATTGAGCATGTGGCAGCCAAGTGTTAGGTTATAAAGTCTAGGTCAACGGGTCGTCAATCTAGAATTTATCTCCCACTAATGAAATGTCGGGTTCACTGTTCCTAGGACTAGTCATTCTGATACATGCCCTTCTGCTCCCTTGGGGTAGTCGTTCTGATATATGTCATTCTCTTCTCTCCTTCTGACCTCCTTTCCTTCTCTCCTTCTGACCTCCTTTCCTTCTCTCCTTCTGACCTCCTTTCCTTCTCTCCTTCTGACCTCCTTTCCTTCTCTCCTTCTGACCTCCTGAGGCTTGTCCTACTGCTCTATGCTCTTCTGCTTCCTTGGCTCTCTTCTCCTTGCTACCCTGCAAGAGGGGCAATACCAGGCATAGAGGGGGGGGTGGTGCCTGATGAACCCTCTCCGATGCCTAAGTCAGTACGGTTTTAGAGAGATAAAGCTAGAGAGATGTCAGAGCAAAATTGTGCAAATGGCCAAGATGATCAAATGAGTTGTGAAGGTGGGGTATTTATAGGCAACGGTGTCATTAAGGTGGCTTAATGACATCGTTAGCCTTTAAACACAATTAATTATCCTTTAAGCACATAATTAAGACCTCAGGATACGGAGAAGGTAGGCGGAGTGAATCGAGGGTGGGAGTCCGAAAATGGTGCCGGGGCCCTTGGGGGGAGGAGAAATCTGACCCCCAAGGGTAGGGGTTGGGTGAGGGCACCCAACCCCTCCTAGGGAGGATGGGGTTGGCCAACCCCATCCCCCCTAGGGGAGATCGGGTTGGCCGACCCGATCTCTCCTAGGAGAGATCGGGTTGGCCGACCCGATCTCTCCTAGGAGAGATCGGGTTGGCCAACCCGATCTCTCCTAGGAGAGATCGGGTTGGTCCACCCGATCTCCCCTAGGGGAGATCGGGTTGGCTGACCCGATCTCCCCTAGGGGAGGTCGGGTGTGGCCACCCAACCTCACCTAGGCGAGTCTGACTCGGCCGGACGGGCGCTTCGGCCTCGTCCGAGCCGTTGGTGTTTTCGCGAAGGGTTCGGGTTGAAGTTTCGATTTACAATCATTAACGGGGTGATAAAAATGAAACGAATCGGAAGTCAACGGGTTCAAATTGGGCGTATATCCATCACATGCCCCCGAGTCAACCAATGGCCTGACCCTTGATTGACTCTATTTTAGGATGGTATGACACGCGCAATTTGAAACCGGGGTTTTACCTTTCGTCTGAATGCTTACTTACCCATGGATGCGTGCCTCTGACTCTGCCCCCTGCCTTATGAGATAGAGGAATTGTAAACGTCAGAGTAGCACGAACGTGTGCCTAAGCACGCGTCCGTCTGAGGTGGGAGTAATAAATCTATCTTTGCTACAGGCGTATACTCAAAAAATACATGCTTGCATAGGAATGCAATACTGATACATCTAAGTGATTCATGCTTCAATTTCATGCCGTGATTTGCCTAAGTGGAGAAAAATTTAATTTTGGCCCAAAATTTTTTCTAAGTATGGGATACTAGAAAATATGCCTATAGGATGTTAACTAGGAGTGAACATGGACATATCATGAACATGAGGATGTGTACTAGCATACATGCAAGTAGGAACATAAGGATGGGAGTGAGTAGAGACATGATGCGATTGTAGTCATGAATGTATGCATGAATATATGGCGGCCATGTGCATGGACGTCTAAATGTTTGAACACATGGGAGTGTGTACGTGGGCATGCATATGAGTGCAAGCATGAACATGTATGTATGTATGGATGCGTTGTGAGTATAAGCATGAGTGAAGACATTGATGTACCTGTAGATGTTATCATGAATATGAGCATAAATGCAAAGGTGAGAGCATAGACCTCTTCTTTACCTGAGGGTGGGGACTCTGCCACTCAATGGGACATAACGTTCCGCCTCCCTTGTACTAGCATGAGCATTGTCCATTAACCTCGACCTTCGGCATGTGTATCATTTTTCCTTCATTCGTTGGAGCGTGTGTATAGCTCTTGACCTTTACCCTGCAATTTGTTCCCCATAAAAGTGAGGGTGAAAAAGCTTACAAGCTTTCTTCTTACCGCCGCGAGCGAAGGGGTCTATTGACATGTGTTAAGGGTTGACCCTTCCTTCGGATGTGCTGGAGCGTTCCTCCATTTGGGGAAACTAAAAGTTCGCCCTCTTCCCTTGGTGTTAAGGTTGCCCCCGTAGTAGGCGTATCTCGCCCCTCCATGAGTAAGGGTCGATCTTTGCGTTGGTTGCTCATATAGATGACTCACTTTTGGGAAGCTTTCTTCTTCAGACAGGGAGACCGTTGAATCAGATGAGAGGGAAGGACCCTCTAGTTCTGCTTATCAGACCAAGAAATTTTCTAAGTCAGGGGTGACTGCTAATGCTTCCAGTACGTTCTTTTTCCCTTCTTTTTTCTTTGTGATATACTTATGATTGTTCTCATGCTGCTTCCTTTTTGTTGTTAGAGCGTTCTTCCTTGGTTACCGAATGGTTCTTGTGGTGGGTGAGAGTTCAAGTCAATCTAAATCCAAGGCGCGGAAACCTGACTCTGAGGTCGGGCCCTCGGCTGCCGAGGAGAAAGAAACCGCGAGAGGCTCTCCTTCAAGTGCCCCCTTGCTGACTCCCTCCCATGGTAAGGAGGTAGTGGTTGAAGAGGCACCCCCTTTGCTTGACAAAAAGAAACAACCTGTGACTGGCGATGGGGTGATCATAGGTCTTGATGTCTCTTCTCTATCCCCTGCCCCCTAGCCGAGGGGCCGAGTCTCAAGTTTATTTCATCTTCATATGGATTTGACGACTTTTGAAGGTGTCTTTGTCTTTCCTATGGGTTATGTTATTAACCCCTGTGTTGAAGATTTTTCTTTTGGTGACGGGTGTGATCATCATCTTACATTGAGGTTCCCCTCTCTTGCCCTGGCTCTGATTAAGATAGCAAATTCTTGCTTTGGAGTTTGGTGGAGACTGCTCCTGAGTTAGCCTCTACTAGTATTGTAGTTGTGATCGTTGTGGGGATCGTTTTGTTATATGCCCTCAATAGTGCTTGTCGTGATTCTTTGCTTCATGGTTGATTTCGTGAGATATGGAGGTTGTCTTCATATAAGTCCATACCTTTGATGAGCGTATGAATGGTGTTGTTTTTCCCTTTTTCTTGAACCTCCTCCTAAGGCTAGGCGTAGCCTTTTGATGTTCGTTGTCGGGATGGTGTCTTTACAATGCATGTCTTTGACAGATGTTTTATGATGTGCTGCCATGATAATCACTTCGGGATATGTGGACGTGATAGGTACTTCGTGATGTGTCGGAGTGATAGCCCTTCTGTAGTGTGTGGACATGATAGCCATTTCAGGATATGTGGACATGATAGCCACTTCAAGATATGTGGACATGATAGCCACTTCAGGATATGTGGACATGATAGCCACTTCAAGATATGTGGACATGATAGCCACTTCAGGGTATGTGGACATGATAGCCACTTCAGGGTATGTGGACATGATAGCCACATCATGATGTATGGTGTTGTGCTTTAGTATTCCTTTCTCGTTGGAGAGCCTTTATTGCTATAGCTGCCTTATGTTTAGGCTATGTTTGTTGGGTTAGGTCCCGATGTCTCGTCTTGTCGGATGTTGTATCCTTTATGCTCTTTAAATGTCTCCTTCATGAGTTGTGCTTGACGATGTTCAAGTCTGATACGACCATAGGTCACGCGAGGGCGACATGCAAGACAATAACGTTTATCGAAGGTTGCTTTGTGCGACCTGTAAGGCAATTCTTCTTCTTGATGGGTCGAGTTTACTTTGGGAGCCTTGAACTTTGGATTTCGCGTTTTGCTATCCTTCTTGGTGTGGTTGGGTTCCTTTGGATACTTCTCTTGACTTGTGATATGGATGGTAGGATAGCTCGTTACTTTTCATGATAACCTCTTGTGCTTCTGTATATGATCCTTTGGTCATGGACTTCTCCTTTGAATATGCTTTCCTTTCTTTTTCTTTCTTTTGTGCTTTCCTTCACATCATACCTGCTATCTCATCAAGAAAAAACATTACTTGTTCTTCACATTACTTTACTTAGAAATTTCTTTCTTATGGTATCCTTCTGAGCATGGTATCCTTCTAAGCATGGTACCCTCTTAAACATGGTATGATGATCTCTTCTGATACCCCTTACACGGTATACGTTGTACTGTTAGACCAAAGATACGCTCTTGGTGGGCGTCGAAATCTTTTCACGAGACAGGCTCTCGGACGGTACTTAACGTTTCACAGGATAGGCTCCCGGAGGGCACAGGTTAGTCCACCGATACCTTCTTGACGGGTGTCAAACTGTTCACGAGACAGGCTCTCGGACGGCACTTAACGTTTCACAGGATAGGCTCCCGGAGGGCGCAGGTTAGTCCACCGATACCTTCTTGACGGGTGTCAAACTGTTCACGAGACAGGCTCTCGGACGGCACTTAACGTTTCACAGGATAGGCTCCCGGAGGGCTCAGGTTAGACCAAAGATACGCTCCTGGTGGGCGTCGAACTGGTAGTTTGAAATCTACCTCAAGATACGCTCTTGGGGGCGTCGAACTGGTAGTGTTTTTTCTACCTCAAGATACGCTCTTGGGGGCGTCGAATCTGGTAGGTTGCAAATCTACCTCAAGATACGCTCCTGGGGGCGTCGAATTCGTAGTTTTTGGAAACCACTCTCAAGATACGCTCTTGGTGCGTCGAAGTTCGTAGTGTAATAACTACTCTCAAGATACGCTCTTGGGGGCGTCGAAGGTTGTAGTATGAATACTACTCTCAAGATACGCTCCTGGGGGCGTCGAAGTTCGTAGTTTTTGGAAACCACTCTCAAGATACGCTCTTGGTGCGTCGAAGGTCGTAGTGTATAAACTACTCTCAAGATACGCTCTTGGGGGCGTCGAAGGTCGTAGTATGAACACTACTCTCAAGATACGCTCTTGGGGGCGTCGAAGATCGTAGTATAAAAACTACTCTCAAGATACGCTCTTGGGGGCGTCAAATCTGTTCGCGGGATAGGCTCCCGGAGGGCACAGGGTTCGTAGTTTTAGAACTACTCTCAAGATACGCTCTTGGGGGCGTCGAATGTGTTCGCGGGATCGGCTCCCGGAGGGCTCATAATATTACCTTATCTTGTGTCCCTTCTCATGTATGGTGCATTTTTGGTATGCTTTTCGAGTCTTTACTTGACTTCTCCTTCTACGATATTGCCTGTTACCACGCTTTTTCTTCAATGTGGGAAATCACCTTTCGAGGGCGATGTTTGTGTGTTGCCAACTTAGGACGAGTTCATATAGGGAGTTGAGGATGCTTTCCTCTATGTGACCTCTTCTAGGAGAAGTGGTATCGCATGTTATTGTGATCTTCTGCCTCTAATCTCTTCTTTTATACTTAGGTGGACTACCAAGCACTTATTCGTTTGGTGCCCCCCAAGTTGCTTGGTGGTCACACCGCCTTTCATATTTGGCCGTTGAAGGCCCCTCGTTCATTTTCTTGGTTGGGTACCCCTTATGCTCGGGGCTCCCTTGTCTGCTTCTTTGAATGCGATGAGTGTCCTTTGTAGGATTTACTCTTTCTCATGCTTGCTTGTTTCAGTTATAGGCATGGTTTGAATGATGCCTTTGTCGGATGTGTCTTTTGAAGTTGGGTGGAAGAGCTTTTGCTTTGGGTGGGTGGGGGTGGATTTCATTCTCTTGATAACTAGGATGTGGCGGTGTCTGTATCCTAGGGGTGCTTGTGAATTTTTCCCCCCTTTCCTTGTGTAGGTTGAACAGCTCTCTCATAGAATGGTGTCTTGAGTTGTTAATCTCGTAGGCGTGTTTCAGACTATTCAATCTGATCCATGCTCTTTGCTCGTGCATGGGGGTGTGGGGGTCTGACCGGGCTGTATCTTCTTGGAGTGTTGTGGCACTTAGAGTGCCTTGCCTTTTCCTTCACATTGGAGTATTCTTCAATGCCTTTAGGGGGTGTCACATTGGTCATGCCCCTCCCACCTTGAATGTTGATTATAGTCTTCCTTTGCATTAGGACTTGAACTTAAAAAGGATGTCTTCCTCTAGGTTTGCAGGTGATGTTCCCTGATTTTCCATGGGTTTGCCCTCGTATTGGCTATTCCTTGTTGGATAACTTCATTAGAGGCTGCATTTGTATTGCGTACGTATACGTGTTTGAGGTGTGTTGAGCTGACAAGTCTCTCCTTTTTTGTTTTGTCATAACCTTCATTCATCATGTATTCGGCGTATGGCCTTAGAGGCGGGATATTTTTCTAGTGCCCCTTTTATCGGGGTTCTCCTCTTGATGGGATGCCAGAGTCAAATGTCTTATCATTTGCAGACAAGGTGGTTGATCGGGAAGTGCGTCTAGTGCGAGGGTCGATCTTGAAACCTTACTCCCCAAGCTTTAGAGCTCTTCTTTGGTTGATCTTGTAGAACTATTATCCTGCCCTAAGGCTCTTGGTAGGAGATGTATCTCCTTTTTCACACTCTATTTCTTGCACTATCTCCTTTGCTAAACTTGCATCTTTAGAGTTTCTCTCTTGGTGCATGACTTCAATGATAGGATTTTCTACCGATGTTTATTCTATTAGGACTTGTATCCTTGGTTGCCTTCCTTTCTTGTGAGATGGCGAAGGAGTGTTTGTGAACACTCCAATGTGTCGTACTTGGTAGAGGTATGCGCCTAATCTTTATGGCGCTGTCTTGAATCTTCGTGTACCTATCTTTGTAAGGATACTTGTAAGGATATGTGTTCCATCCTTTTCCTGGTTCATTTGCAGTGCCGTGTCCCTAATGGGTGTGTTGATGTTCTGACCACCTTTACTAGTAGGGGGTCCCTTGATATTAGGTATGCCTAACTCTTCTCTAGTATCATCAATGGTTGGTCATGGGAGATGTCTGACGGACTCCCTTCATGTACTATGGTTCTCTTCATGTCAAAGTTGGTGATTCCCTCTCTTATGACTAATATATCATTGTGTGGAAATACTATGTTTTCCATATCCCTTTTTAAAAGCTTGATGATGGTGTCACCGTTCTTCCTTTGCTAGGCTTGGTGTCCTTGAGGGTTTTTGATGGAGGTGTATTCCATTATCTGGGATGAGCTTTCTAAGTGTAGTTGTATCTCCTGGCTATTTTGTGAAATCATAAAGATCCGCTGGAGGTGTTTGCCTCTGATGGTGGGTGTTACCCATGTGATATGGTTTCCTCCATTTTTTGAGGGATGTGTTCGCGGCTACCCCCTCTTGTGCTAATGGGCGTTTGTGGGGAGGGCATGTTGTGACTGGTGCCCCCCTTGCATACCAATGCCATATGGGATCCTTTGACGGGCTTGGCCCTAGGATGCTTAGTGGACGGTTGTAGTAGGGGTAATCCTTCATGGTAGTTCCTCTATAGGATGTTGGGAGTGCTCAACTTATTTTTGTAAGTGAGCCTTCCATCTTGTGATCTTTCCCAGAAACTTGACCTTATAGGTGTTCTTTGGGATTGAGGAATCTGTTGCTTGTGCATCTCTTGATTGGCGACGGCCTTTGACTGATTCTTCTAGTGGTCCACCTGTGTATATATATATCACGGAGCCCGAAGGCGTCCGGTATGGTCATTCTTGGAAAACATGTTGATATCAAGTATCAAAATCTACCCCTTTTAGGGAGTTGACTTGTTATGCAGTTAAATTAAATAAGAGGATATGGGAAGGATATGGGTGTGGGGTGTTGATATCCCCTGCTTCCTTGGTAATGTAATTGTTTTCCTCTGTTAGTCTGTGTGTATTTCTTCCACTTGAGGAATATAAGGTCGCATCCTTGCAAGGTGGACTATGTGGAGGTGTATCCTTCATGTATGCTATGTGCGATCTCACTCTACTATGTCTCTCCATGAGGCTTCCCATTGTAGTAGCTATGTGCTGACGTGGTGTGGTACTCTATGAGTCCCCTGTTCAAATCCTTGTCTTTTCAACTCCTCCCCTGTCCTAGGGGGATGTGTGCCAAGGGTTGTCATGCACAAGGGGTTTGGATCTGTTGTGCTGTATCATGGGTAGGTGGTTGCCTTGTTGTGTTGTTGGGACTATGTCCCTCCCTTTGAGCTTTCCTTGGTATGTCCCTTAGTCATGTCTGTAGTGATACGGACTGTATGTGTACATTGCCATGGTTGATGTTGGAACTCCTATATCCTTGTTGGTCTGTCATGTATGTCTTCCCTTAGTGCGGTGTATGTCCCTGTTGGGGTACTTGGTGGAATTCTTGCCTCCTTTGAGGTCTTGGCTGTCTGTCTGCTCCCAGTGGGGTGTAGGCCCTGGCGTCCTGTTGTTGCCTAGGAGGCACAAATTGCTGCCTTCCCTCTGGGAGTGGCCCTGGTTATCTCTCATTTGTTCTTCTCGCTGCCTTGTTCGAGGGTGCGAGTGGTGTTCTTCTTCTGGGTCTTGTTCTTCCTCATGAACTTCTTCTTCTTCATGCTGATGTTGCCTTCTCTGCCTGTTCCTCAGAGTCTCTATATGGGCTAGCAGCTCATCCAATGCGTTCATCAACCTCGGAGTCACTGTCTGTGCCCCTTGCGAGTATGCGGGCCTTATGTTGGTTGTGTGGGCACGATTGTCGTTCCTTTGAGTTAATATTCCATATGGATACCCTTGAGGTTGTGCCTCATAGTAGTACCCCTGTGGAGGTGCCGTGTATTGGGATGGCACTCCTTGTTGCCCCCCTGTCCCTGTGGCTTCCTAGTCAATGGAGTTGGAGCTGTGGAAGCCTCCTCCCTGCTTGTTAGGCTGGGGTGCCTGTGGGGCTACTTGAGGCTCTGGTGTGCAGGCTGTTTCTCTGGGTTAGGCTGCCTTGCTGGAGGTATAGGCTGTCTCTCTCGCCTATTGCCCCCAGGTGGGCGGTGATGCCTAGATACTAAGCTGTTCGTCATCGCTCTTGTTATTGCCAGGCTTTCTATTCGAAGCCCACAGACGGCGCCAAGTGTTAGGTTATAAAGTCTAGGTCAACGGGTCGTCAATCTAGAATTTATCTCCCACTAATGAAATGTCGGGTTCACTGTTCCTAGGACTAGTCATTCTGATACATGCCCTTCTGCTCCCTTGGGGTAGTCGTTCTGATATATGTCATTCTCTTCTCTCCTTCTAACCTCCTTTCCTTCTCTCCTTCTGACCTCCTTTCCTTCTCTCCTTCTGACCTCCTTTCCTTCTCTCCTTCTGACCTCCTTTCCTTCTCTCCTTCTGACCTCCTTTCCTTCTCTCCTTCTGACCTCCTGAGGCTTGTCCTACTGCTCTATGCTCTTCTGCTTCCTTGGCTCTCTTCTCCTTGCTACCCTGCAAGAGGGGCAATACCAGGCATAGAGGGGGGGGTGGTGCCTGATGAACCCTCTCCGATGCCTAAGTCAGTACGGTTTTAGAGAGATAAAGCTAGAGAGATGTCAGAGCAAAATTGTGCAAATGGCCAAGATGATCAAATGAGTTGTGAAGGTGGGGTATTTATAGGCAACGGTGTCATTAAGGTGGCTTAATGACATCGTTAGCCTTTAAACACAATTAATTATCCTTTAAGCACATAATTAAGACCTCAGGATACGGAGAAGGTAGGCGGAGTGAATCGAGGGTGGGAGTCCGAAAATGGTGCCGGGGCCCTTGGGGGGAGGAGAAATCTGACCCCCAAGGGTAGGGGTTGGGTGAGGGCACCCAACCCCTCCTAGGGAGGATGGGGTTGGCCAACCCCATCCCCCCTAGGGGAGATCGGGTTGGCCGACCCGATCTCTCCTAGGAGAGATCGGGTTGGTCCACCCGATCTCCCCTAGGGGAGATCGGGTTGGCTGACCCGATCTCCCCTAGGGGAGGTCGGGTGTGGCCACCCAACCTCACCTAGGCGAGTCTGACTCGGCCGGACGGGCGCTTCGGCCTCGTCCGAGCCGTTGGTGTTTTCGCGAAGGGTTCGGGTTGAAGTTTCGATTTACAATCATTAACGGGGTGATAAAAATGAAACGAATCGGAAGTCAACGGGTTCAAATTGGGCGTATATCCATCACCAAGGACAAAAGGATATTTCATGGCACAGCTGACAAAAGAATCCAACATGTTGCTGTCCATAATGATCACTTTGATCATACACCTCTAAGCTTTGAAGATATGGATCAAGCTCATGTCAACATGGCAGGTATATCTAGTGATTCTATGGTTTGGATAGTTGACTCAGGTGCTACTAACCACATCACTCATCAAATTGAGTGGCTACATGATTTGAAGAAAAGTGATTCTGATCACCAATATGTGCACTTGCCAAATGGTCACAAATGCAAAGTGACTCATGTTGGTTCATGCTCTTTCTCAAGTGGATTCACATTGACCAACATACTCTTGGTCCCTGACTTCAAGTTCAATCTGATCTCTGTATCTAGGTTACCTAGCCAGTTAAATTGCAAAGTGATCTTTACTTGTGATCATGTGTTACTTCAGGGCCAGAGTGGCAAGTCCATGGTGATTGGGGAATGGAATAGAGGACTATACACTTTGAAGGATGTGGTGCCTTCAATCCCAAGGAAGTTGGCAGCTGCTTGCTTGGAGAATAAGGATGAAGTATTGAGATGGCATAGGCGTTTGGGCCATGTCTCAGAACAATATTTGAATCATTTGGATGTTTTAGGCTTGAATAAGACATATGGTTGTATCAAACAATGCACTATTTGTCCTCTTGCAAAACAATCTAGATTTTCATTTCCAACAAGTGATTCTATTGCTTCAAAGCCCTTTGATTTGGTTCACATGGATTTATGGGGTCCTTACAAAGTGCCAACCTTCAAGAACAATCAATACTTCTTGACCATTGTTGATGATCACTCAAGGGCAACTTGGGTTTACTTGATGAGGCACAAGAGTGACACTTTCTTGCACATCAAGAATTTCTTAATCATGGTGAAGAATCAATTTGGAACAATGGTCAAAACCTTGAGGAGTGATAATGGGACTGAGTTCATCAATTCTGTTTGCAAAGGTTTGCTTCTTCAATTTGGCATTCTCCATCAAACAAGTTGTGTGCATACACCACAACAAAATGGAAGGGTGGAACGCAAACATAGGGACATCCTCAACATTGCTAGAGCTATAAGATTTCAAGCATCCATGCCTTTGAGGCATTGGGGGTATTGCATACTCAATGCTTGTTACTTACTCAATAGGTTTCCCACCTCTATCTTGAAGTTTAAGTCACCTATTGAAGTGTTATATGGCAAAACTCCTTCTCTTCATCACTTGAGAACTATAGGTTGTCTATGTTTTTCAACCAAATTGAACAACCATGACAAGTTTAGTCCAAGGGCTGAACCATGCATCCTAATGGGATATTCAACATCTCAAAAGGATACCTTGTGATGAACATTTCAAACTCAGTGTTTCATGTATCAAGGGATGTTCATTTCCATGAAGATATCATCCCCTTTAGCATGTCAAAGGATGCTCTAAAGGCTCTTATTCCATCTTGCTTGGGAGTCAAGCAACCACTTGAGGATTTCCCACCTGAGAATCCATTTCATTTTGACATGGATGTATCAACCAACACTCCTCCCATTGAGGTTGCCACACCTCAAATGGATGATCAAGCACCTCAGATTGAGGATCAACCACCTCAACAACCATTTGAAGAAGAAGCACCCCAACCTTCCAATCTGAGAAGGAGTCTTAGAATTGCACAACTACACCCAACACCTCCTAGGAGAAGTGCAAGGCTTGCTGAACTCAAACAAAGATCAAGTTCAAATGCTATTTTTGGAATGGAGAAGTATGTATCCTATGACATATTGGGTCCACAATACAAATTCTTCCTGGCTGCCCTTGACAAGATCAAAGAGCCAACCACCTATAAACAAGCAATCAAAGACCCAAAATGGATCTTAGCCATGAAGGAAGAAATGCAAGCACTTCAAAACAACAACACTTGGGAGCTAATAGAACTCCCACAAGGCAAATCTTCAATTGGTTGCAAATGGGTATTTAAAGTCAAATACAATACTGATGGTTCCATTGAAAGATACAAAGCAAGATTGGTTGCCAAGGGATTCACTCAAATTGAAGGGACTGATTTCAATGAGACATTCTCCCCTGTAGTCAAAATGGACACAGTGAGGATCATATTAGCTTTGGCAGCTTCCAAATCATGGGGATTGTACCACATGGATGTAAACAATGCATTTCTTCAAGGTGATCTAAATGAAGAAGTGTATATGGACATTCCCCAAGGTTTCAGTCATTCCAAGTCTCTTGAGGGATATCCCAATCTTGTGTGCAAGCTCAACAAGTCCTTGTATGGTCTCAAACAAGCTTCAAGACAATGGAACATCAAGCTCACTCAAACCTTATTGAAGAATGGTTACAAACAATGTGCCTCAGATCATTCCTTGTTCACCAAGATACAAGGTGATGACTGATGGATATACGCCCAATTTGAACCCGTTGACTTCCGAACCGTTGTATTTTTATCGTCCCATTTATGATTGCAAATCGAAACTTCAACACCGGACACTTCGCGAGAACATCAACGGCTCGGACGGGGCCGAAGCGCCCGTCCGACAAGAGGCGAACTCACCTAGGTGAGGTTGGGTGGCCACACCCGACCTCCCCTAGGGGAGATCGGGTCAGCCGACCCGATCTCCCCTAGGGGAGATCGGGTTGGCCAACCCGATCTCTCCTAGGAGAGATCGGGTCAGCCAACCCGATCTCTCCTAGGAGAGATCGGGTTGGCCAACCCGATCTCTCCTAGGAGAGATCGGGTCGGCCAACCCGATCCCTCCTAGGAGGGATGGGGTTGGCCAACCCCACCCTCCCTAGGAGGGGTTGGGTGTCCTCACCCAACCCCTACCCTTGGGGGTCGGATTCCTCCCCCCCAAGGGTCCCGACACCATCCTCAGACGCCCATGCTCGGTCCACTCCGCCTACCTCCTCCGAATCCTAAAGTCTTAATTATATGCTTAAAGGTTAATTAATTGTGTTTAGAGGTTAACGATGTCATTAAGCCACCTTAATGACACCGTTGCCTATAAATACCCCACCTTCACAACTCATTTGAACATCTTGGCAAGTTGCACAATTTTGCTCTGACATCTCTCTAGCTTTATCTCTCTAAAATCGTACTGACTTAGGCATCGGAGAGGGTTCATCAGGCACCACCCCCCCCTCTGTGCCTGGTATTGCCCCTCTTGCAGGGTGGCAAGGAGAAGAGAACCAAGGAAGTCAGAAGGAGAGAAGGAAAGGAGGTCAGAAGGAGAGAAGGAAAGGAGGTCAGAAGGAGAGAAGGGAAGGAGGTCAGAAGGAGAGAAGGAAAGGAGGTCAGAAGGAGAGAAGAGAAGGACACATATCAGAACGACTACCCCAAGAGAGTATAAGGGCAGGGATCAGAACGACTACCTCAAGGGAGTATAAGGCCATGGATCAGAACGACTAGTCCTAGGAGCACTGAACCCGACATTTCATTAGTGGGAGATAAATTCTAGATTGACGACCCGTTGACCTAGACTTTATAACCTAACACTTGGCGCCGTCCGTGGGCTTCGAACAGAAAGCCTGACAATCACGAGAGCGAAGACGAACAACTTAGTGTCTAGAGATAATCGCCCACCTGGGGGCAATAGGCAAGAAAGACATCCTATACCTCCAGCAAGGCAGCCTAACCCAGAGAAACAGCCTGCACACCAGAGCCTCAGATAGCCCCACAGGCACCCCAACCTAACAAGCAGGGAGGAGGCTTCCACAGCTCCAACTCCATTGACTAGGAAGCCACAGGGACAGGGGGGCAACAAGGAGTGCCATCCCAATACACGGCACCTCCACAGGGGTACTACTATGAGGCACAACCTCAAGGGTATCCATATGAAATAATGACTCAAAGGAACGACAATCGCGCCCACACAACCAACATAAGGCCCACATACTCGCAAGGAGCACAGACAGTGACTCCGAGGTTGATGCACGCATTGGATGAGCTGCTAGCTTATAGGGAGACCCTGAGGAACAGGCAGAGAAGGCAACACCAGCATGAAGAAGAAGAAGTTCATGAGGAAGAACAAGTCCCAGAAGAAGAACACGACTCGCACCCTAGAGCAGGGCAGCGAGAAGAACAAAGAAGAAATTATCAAGAGCCACCCCCAGAGGGAAGGCAGCAATTTTTGCCTCCTAGGCAACAACAGACACAACAGGACGCCAGGGCCTACACCCCACTGGGGGCAGACAGACAGCCAAGACCTCAAAGGAGGCAAGAATTCCACCAAGTACCCCAACAGGGACATACACCGCACTAAGGGAAGACATACATGACAGACCAACAAGGATATAGGAGTTCCAACATCAACCATGGCAATGTACACATACAGTCCGTATCACCACAGACATGCCTAAGGGACATACCAAGGAAAGCTCAAAGGGAGGGACATAGTCCCAACAACACAATAAAGCAACCACCTACCCATGATACAGCACGACAGGTCCAAACCCCTTGTGCATGACAACCCTTGGCACACGTCCTCCTAGGACAGAGGAGGAGTTGAAAAGACAAGGATTTGAACAGGGAACTAATAGAGTACCACACCACGTCAGCACATAGCTACTACAATGGGAAGTCTCATGGAGAGACATAGTAGAGTGAGACCGCACATAGCATACATGAAGGATACACCTCCACCTAGTCCGCCTTGCAAGGACGCGACCTCATATTCCTCAAGTGGAAGGAATACACACAGACTAATGGAGGAAGACAGTTACATTACCAAGGAAGCAGGGGATTTCAACACCCCACACCCATATCCTTCCCATATCCTCTTATTTAATTTAACTGCATAACAAGTCAACTCCCTAAAAGGAGTAGATTATGATACTTAACATCAACATGTTTTCCAAGAATGACCATACCGGACGCCTTCGGGCTCCGTGATATATATATACACAGGTGGACCACTAGAAGAATCAGTAAAAGGCCGTCGCCAATCAAGAGATGCACAAGCAACAGATTCCTCAATCCCAAAGAACACCTATAAGGTCAAGTTTCTGGGAAAGATCACAAGATGGAAGGCTCAGTTACAAAAATAAGTCGAGCACTCCCAACATCCTATAGAGGAACTACCATGAAGGTCACAAATGATTACCCCTACTACAACCTTCCACTAAGCATCTTAGAGCCAAGCCCGCCAAAGGATCCCATCTGGCATTGGTATGCAAGGGGGGCACCAGTCACAACATGCCCTCCTCACAAACGCCCATTAGCACAAGAAGGGGTAGCCGCGAACACATCCCTCCAAAAATAGAGGAAACCATATCACATGGGCAACACCCACCATCAAAGGCAAACACCTCCAGCGGATCTTTATGATTTCACAAAATAGCCAGGAGACACAACCACACTTAGAAAGCTCATCCAAAGTAATGGAATACACTTCCATCAAAAACCCTCAAGGACACCAAGCCTACCAAAGGAAGAACGGTGACACCATCATCAAGCTTTTAAAAAAGGATATGGAAAACATAGTATTTCCACACAAGGATATGTTAGTAATAAGAGAGGGAATCACCAACTTTGACATGAAGAGAACCATAGTACATGAAGGGAGTCCGTCAGACATCTCCCATGACCAACCATTGATGATACTAGAGAAGAGTCAGGCATACCTAATACCAAGGAACCCCTACTAGTAAAGGTGGTCAGAACATCAACACACCCATCAGGGACACGGCACTGCAAATGAACCAGGAAAAGGATGGAACACATATCCTTACAAGTATCCTTACAAGTTTCCTTGCATTTATCCTTGTAAAAATTAACTCCGTAGAAAAGATGTCATCTGATAGATGACTATGTCTCTGTTCTCAAAATATGATCCTAACCCGGAGATCCTTGGACTCCGTACTATATATGTAATGAATAACATGTCCATCAGATATAGGTACACGAAGATTCAAGACAGCGCCATAAGGATTAGGCGCATACCTCTACCAAGTACGACACATTGGAGTGTTCATAAACACTCCTTCGCCATCTCACAAGAAAGGAGGGCAACCAAGGATACAAGTCCTAATAGAATAAACATCGGTAGAAAATCCTGTCATTGAAGTCATGCACCAACAGAGAAACTCTAGAGATGCAAGATTAGCAAAAGAGATAGTGCAACAACTAGAGTGTGAAAATGAGATACATCTCCTATCAAGAGCCTTAGGGCAGGATAATAGTTCTACAAGATCAACCAAAGAAGAGCTCAAAAGCTTAGGGAGTAAGGTTTCAAGATTGACCCTCACACTAGACGCACATCCCGATCAACCACCTTGTCTGCAAATGATAAGACATTTGACTCTGGCATCCCATCAAGAGGAGAACCCCGATAAAAGGGGCACTAGAAAAATATCCCGCCTCTAAGGCCATACGCCGAATACATGATGAATGACGGTTATAACAAAACAAAAAAGGAGGGACTTGTCAGCTCAACACACCTCAAACACGTATACGTACGCAATACAAAGGCAGTCTCTAATGAAGCTATCCAACAAGGAATAGCCAATACGAGGCCAAACCCATGGAAAATCAGGGAACATCACCGGCGAACCTAAAGGAAAACGTCCTTTGTAGGTTCAAGTCCTAATTCAAAAGAAGTCTATAACCAAGATTCAAGGTGGGGGGAGCATGACCAGTGGAACACCCCCTAAGGGCATCGAAGAATACTCCAGTGTGAAGGAAAAGGCAAGGCACTCTAAGTGCCACAACACTCCAAGAAGATACAACCCGATCAGACCCCCACACCCCCATGCACGAGCAAAGAGCATGGATCAGATTGACTAGTCTGAAACACACCTACGAGATTAACAACTCAAGACACCATTCTATGAGAGAGCTCTTCAACCTACACAAGGAAAGGGGGGAAAAAATTTACAAGCCCCCCTAGGATACAGACATTGCCACATCCTAGTTACCAAGAGAATGAAATCCACCACCACCCACCCAAAGCAAAAGCCCTTCCACCCAACCTCCAAAGACACATCCGACAAAGGCATCATTTAGACCATGCCTGTGACTGAAACAAGCAAGCATGAGAAAGAGTAGATCCTACAAGGGACACTCATCGCATTCAAAGAGGCAGACAAGGGAGCCCCGAGCGTAAGGGGTACCCAACCAAGAAAATGAACGAGGGGCCTTCAACGGCCAAATATGAAAGGAGGTATGACCACCAAGCAACTTGGGGGGCACCAAACGAATAAGTGCTTGGTAGTCCACCTAAGTGTAAAAGAAGAGATTAGAGGCAGAAGATCACAATAACATGCAATACCACCTTTCCCAGAAAAGGTCACATAGGAGGAAAACATCTTCAACTTCCTATATGAACTCGCCCTAAGTTGGCAACACACAAACATCGCCCTCGAGAGGTGATCTCCCATACTGAAGGAAAAGCGTGATAGCATGCAATATCATAAAAGGAAAAGTCAAGCAAAGACTCGAAAAGCATACCAAAGATGCACCCTACATGAGAAAGGACACAAGGTAAGGTAATATTATGAGCCCTCCGGGAGCCTATCCCGCGAACAGATTTCGACGCCCCCAAGAGCGTATCTTGAGAGTAGTTTATATACTACGACATTCGACGCCCCCAAGAGCGTATCTTGAGAGTAGTGTTCATACTACGACCTTCGACGCCCCCAAGAGCGTATCTTGAGAGTAGTTTATACACTACGACCTTCGACGCACCAAGAGCGTATCTTGAGAGTGGTTTCCAAAAACTACGAATTTCGACGCCCCCAAGAGCGTATCTTGAGAGTAGTGTTCATACTACGACCTTCGACGCCCCCAAGAGCGTATCTTGAGAGTAGTTTATACACTACGACCTTCGACGCACCAAGAGCGTATCTTGAGAGTGGTTTCCAAAAACTACGAATTCGACGCCCCCAAGAGCGTATCTTGAGGTAGATTTGCAACCTACCAGATTCGACGCCCCCAAGAGCGTATCTTGAGGTAGAAAAAACACTACCAGTTCGACGCCCCCAAGAGCGTATCTTGAGGTAGATTTCAAACTACCAGTTCGACGCCCACCAGGAGCGTATCTTTGGTCTAACCTGAGCCCTCCGGGAGCCTATCCTGCGAAACGTTAAGTGCCGTCCGAGAGCCTGTCTCGTGAACAGTTTGACACCCGTCAAGAAGGTATCGGTGGACTAACCTGTGCCCTCCGGGAGCCTATCCTGTGAAACGTTAAGTGCCGTCCGAGAGCCTGTCTCGTGAACAGTTTGACACCCGTCAAGAAGGTATCGGTGGACTAACCTGTGCCCTCCGGGAGCCTATCCTGTGAAACGTTAAGTGCCGTCCGAGAGCCTGTCTCGTGAATAGTTTGACACCCGTCAAGAAGGTATCGGTGGACTAACCTGTGCCCTCCGGGAGCCTATCCTGTGAAACGTTAAGTGCCGTCCGAGAGCCTGTCTCGTGAACAGATTTCGACGCCCACCAAGAGCGTATCTTTGGTCTAACAGTACAACGTATACCGTGTAATGGGTATCAGAAGAGATCATCACACCATGCTTAGAAGGATACCATGCTTAGAAGGATACCATGCTTAGAAGGATACCATGCTTAGAAGGATACCATGCTCAGAAGGATACCATGAGAAAGAAATTTCTAAGTAAAGTAATGGGAAGAACACATAATGTTTTTTCTTGATGAGATAGCAGGTATGATGTAAAGGAAAGCACAAAAGAAAGATAAAGAAAGGAAAACACACCAAGAGAAGAGTCCATGACCAAAGGATCATATACAGAAGCACAAGAGGTTATCATGAAAAATAACGAGTTATCCTACCACCCATATCACAAGTCAAGAGAAGTATCTCAAAGGAACCCAACACCACCAAGAAGGATAGCAAAGACATGAAATCCGAAGGCATGTCGCCCTCGCGTGACCTATGCTCGTATCAGACTTGAACATCGTCAAGCACAACTCATGAAGGAGACATCTAAAGAGCATAAAGGATAGAACATCCGACAAGACGAGACATCGGGACCTAACCCAACAGACATAGCCCACACAAAAGGCAAATATAGCAATGAAGGCTCTCCAATGAGAAAGGAATACTAAAGCACAACCTCATACATCGTGATATGGCTATCATGTCCACATACCTTGAAGTGGCTATCATGTCCACATACTTTGAAGTGGCTATCATGTCCACATACCTTGAGGTGGCTATCATGTCCACATACCTTGAAGTGGCTATCATGTCCACATACCTTGAAGTGGCTATCATGTCCACATACCTTGAAGTGGCTATCATGTCCACATACCCTGAAGTGGCTATCATGTCCACACACTACAGAAGGGCTATCACTCCGACACATCACGAAGTGGCTATCACGTTCACATACCCCGAAGTGTTTATCACGGCAGCACATCATAAAACATCTGTCAAAGACATGCATTGTAAAGACACCATCCCGACCACGAACATCAAAAGGCTACGCCTAGCCTTAGGAGGAGGTTCAAGAAAAAGGAAAAACAACACCCTTCGTACGCTCATCAAAGGTAGGCACTTATATTTCAACCCAATGGGTGATACCAGGAAGGAGACGTCCTCATTATGAAGACAACCTCCATATCTCACGAAATCAACCATGAAGCAAAGAATCACGACAAGCACTATTGAGGGCATATAACAAAACGATCCCCACAACGATCACAACTACGATACTAGTAGAGACTAACTAAAGAGCAGTCTCCACCAAACTCCAAAGCAAGAATTCGCTATCTTAATCAGAGCCATGGCAAGAGAAAGGAACCTCAATGAAAGATGAAATAAACTTGAGGCTCGGCCCCTCGGCTGGGGGGCAGGGGATATAGAAGAGACATCAAGACCTATGATCACCCCATCGCCAGCCACAGGTTGTTTCTTTTTGTCAAACAAAGGGGGTGCCTCTTCAACCACTACCTCCTTACCATGGGAGGGAGTCAGCAAGGGGGCACTTGAAGGAGAGCCTCTCGCGGTTTCTTTCTCCTCGGCAGCCGAGGGCCCGACCTCAGAGTCAGGTTTCCGCGCCTTGGATTTAGATTGACTTGAACTCTCACCCACCACAAGAACCATTCGGTCACCAAGAAAGAACGCTCTAACAACAAAAAGGAAGCAGCATGAGAACAATCATAACTATATCACAAAGAAAAAAGAAGGGAAAAAGAACGTACTGGAAGCATTAGCAGTCACCCTTGACTTAGAAAATTTCTTGGTCTGATAAGCAGAACTAGAGGGTCCTTCCCTCTCATCTAATTCAACGGTCTCCCTGTCTGAAGAAGAAAGCTTCCCAAAAGTGAGTCATCTATACAAGCAACCAACACAAAGATCAACCCTTACCCATGGAGGGGCGAGATACGCCTACTACGGGGGCAACCTTAACACCAAGGGAAGAGGGCGAACTTTTAGTTTCCCCAAATGGAGCAACGCTCCAGCACATCCGAAGGAAGGGTCAACCCTTAACACATGTCAATAGACCCCTTCGCTCGCGGCGGTAAGAAGAAAGCTTGTAAGCTTTATCACCCTCACTTTTATGGGGAACAAATTGCAGGGTAAAGGTCAAGAGCTATACACACGCTCCAACGAATGAAGGAAAAATGATACACATGCCGAAGGTCGAGGTTAATGGACATGCTCATGCTAGTACAAGGGAGGCGGAACATTATGTCCCATTGAGTGGCAGAGTCCCCACCCTCAGGTAAAGGAGAGGTCTATGCTCTCACCTTTGCATTTATGCTCATATTCATGATAACATCTACGGGTACGTCAATGTCATCACTCATGCTTATACTCACAACCCATCCATACATACATACATACATATTCATGCATACATTCATGACTACAATCGCAGCATGTCTCTACTCACTCCCATCCTTATGTTCCTACTTGCATGTATGCTAGTACACATCCTCATGTTCATGATATGTCCATGTTCACTCCTAGTTAACATCCTATAGGCATATTTTCTAGTATCCCATACTTAGAAAAAATTTTGGGCCAAAATTAAATTTTTCTCCACTTAGGCAAATCACGACATGAAATTGAAGCATGAATCACTTAGATGTATCAGTATTGCATTCCTATGCAAGCATGTATTTTTTGAGTATACGCCTGTAGCAAAGATAGATTTATTACTCCCACCTCAGACGGACGCGTGCTTAGGCACACGTTCGTGCTACTCTGACGTTTACAATTCCTCTATCTCATAAGGCAGGGGGCAGAGTCAGAGGCACGCATCCATGGGTAAGCAGACATTCAGACAAAGAAGGTAAAATCCCGGTTTCAAATTGCGCGTGTCATACCATCCTAAAATAGAGTCAATCAAGGGTTAGGCCATTGGTTGACTCGGGGGCATGTGATGGATATACGCCCAATTTGAACCCGTTGACTTCCGAACCGTTGTATTTTTATCGTCCCATTTATGATTGCAAATCGAAACTTCAACACCGGACACTTCGCGAGAACATCAACGGCTCGGACGGGGCCGAAGCGCCCGTCCGACAAGAGGCGAACTCACCTAGGTGAGGTTGGGTGGCCACACCCGACCTCCCCTAGGGGAGATCGGGTCAGCCGACCCGATCTCCCCTAGGAGAGATCGGGTCAGCCAACCCGATCTCTCCTAGGAGAGATCGGGTTGGCCAACCCGATCTCTCCTAGGAGAGATCGGGTCGGCCAACCCGATCCCTCCTAGGAGGGATGGGGTTGGCCAACCCCACCCTCCCTAGGAGGGGTTGGGTGTCCTCACCCAACCCCTACCCTTGGGGGTCGGATTCCTCCCCCCCAAGGGTCCCGACACCATCCTCAGACGCCCATGCTCGGTCCACTCCGCCTACCTCCTCCGAATCCTAAAGTCTTAATTATATGCTTAAAGGTTAATTAATTGTGTTTAGAGGTTAACGATGTCATTAAGCCACCTTAATGACACCGTTGCCTATAAATACCCCACCTTCACAACTCATTTGAACATCTTGGCAAGTTGCACAATTTTGCTCTGACATCTCTCTAGCTTTATCTCTCTAAAATCGTACTGACTTAGGCATCGGAGAGGGTTCATCAGGCACCACCCCCCCCTCTGTGCCTGGTATTGCCCCTCTTGCAGGGTGGCAAGGAGAAGAGAACCAAGGAAGTCAGAAGGAGAGAAGGAAAGGAGGTCAGAAGGAGAGAAGGAAAGGAGGTCAGAAGGAGAGAAGGGAAGGAGGTCAGAAGGAGAGAAGGAAAGGAGGTCAGAAGGAGAGAAGAGAAGGACACATATCAGAACGACTACCCCAAGAGAGTATAAGGGCAGGGATCAGAACGACTACCTCAAGGGAGTATAAGGCCATGGATCAGAACGACTAGTCCTAGGAGCACTGAACCCGACATTTCATTAGTGGGAGATAAATTCTAGATTGACGACCCGTTGACCTAGACTTTATAACCTAACAATGACAAAGTTTTTCTTCTCACCTATGTTGATGATCTTCTAATCACTGGCTCCAACACCAAGATGATCAATCAATTGAAGAACACACTCCAAACACACTTCAAATTGAAGGACTTAGGAGACTTGAGGTACTTTTTGGGACTTGAAGTTGCAAGGTCAGATAGAGGTCTTGTAATCAACCAAAGGAAGTATGCAATTGAGCTCATTGAAGATGCTGGCCTAGGAGCTGCAAGGCCTGCTGAAACCCCTATGGAGTTCAATGTCAAACTCACCACACATGAGTATGACAAAGCAACTAATTCAAACAGTGATGATACACTCTTGGAGGATGCCACTTCTTATAGGAGGATCATTGGCAAGTTGCTATACCTTACCATGACAAGGCCAGACATTAGCTTTTCAGTACAAAGACTCAGTCAATTTGTTGACAAGCCAAAGAAGTCCTATCATGATGTAGTCATAAGAGTCATCAGATACATTAAAGGCACTCCAGGACAAGGATTGATCTATCCTTCCAACAACAAGCTCAATTTGAGTTTGTTTTGTGATTCTGATTGGGCTGCTTTCCCTTTTAGTAGGAAATCAGTGAGTGCCTATTGTGTCAAGCTAGGAGAAGCTATGATAGCCTGGAAGGTAAAGAAGCAAGACACAATTTCCCTATCAAGTGCTGAAGCAGAGTATAGATGTCTAAGAGTTGCAATTCAAGAGGCACTTTGGGTGGGGAGAATCCTCAAGGAACTTGGCATACAAGTAAATCTTCCTATCCCAATCTACACAGATAGCCAGGCAGCTGTGAAGATTGCAAAGAATCCCATGTTCCATGAGCGCACCAAGCACATTGAGCTAGACTGCCACTTCACAAGACATCATATACAACAAGGAATCATAGGTGTCCATTACATTCCTTCAAAGGAACAACTTGCTGACTTGCTTACCAAGGAATTAGTAAAGAATCAACACTTAGCTTTGCTAAAGCTATATGGAATCAAGGATGTGTTCCAAGAAAGAAGAGAAGAAGAAGAAAAGGATGGGAGAATATAGAGTATATAAGTTGATATGCTCACATTGCATCTTGTCATTTACACTTGCATTTACTTCTATCATGTCATTAGATGATTGTATAAGGTTATTATATGGTGCATATATCATGTAGTACAAGTTACATGGTGTATGCACCTTGGTGCACCAAGTTGGGCACATAGGATAGCTAGTCCTAGTTGGTGATCCTTATCACCTAGTATATATAGTTTACCTATTGCATTGTAATCCCTAATCATCAATCAACAAATGATTCAACCTTCTAAAGCTATTACAGAGTTTTAGCTTTTATAAGCAAAAGGACAACGGAGGGGACTTAATCTTGACCGTTGAAGACGAAACGACTTGATCCCAATCGTTGAAATCATGGGGACGGTACGGAAGGGACAGCTGGACGGGTTTGATCTGCACCGTTGAAGAGGAAACGACACGATCTTAATCGCCAAGATTATAGGTACGGAAGAGACGCGAGTGACGTCACAGCTGCTTTTTCAGAAAGCAACAGTCACGCCGATTTAAACGTCATTTCCTTATCCCCAGGCATTTAATGCTACAGTAATCAAGGAGTCTCCTCGGATTTGGCAACTGCCCATGGGGCCTGGTGGGCCCAAGGTAATCATGAGTAAGAGACTCTGTTATACAACAATCACACGCAAGGCAAAAGCCTCCGACGGTGGTATCGGAAGGTATGGAAACGAAAGCCTCCGACGGTGGTATCGGAAGGTATGAAAACAAAAGCCTCCGACGGTGGTATCAGAAGGTATGGAAACAAAGGCCTCCGACGGTGGTATTGGAAGGTATAAAAACAAAAACCTCTGACAACCAGGTCAGAAGAGCTGAATTAAAAGACATGACGAACTAAAAGTCCCCCATGTCTTGGGGGCAAATGATGGGTTCCGATGTAATCGTTAGCCCCGTTAACAGCCAATGGACGGTGAGTAGGTCCAGTGGGCCTCGTGAAAAGCCTAGAAGGCCCAGAGGCCCAGCACGAAGGGTCCCGACTTTAGCGGACCCGATGTATGAGCTGAATGCTCCCGATGAGAAGCCTCTGAGTAGGCCCCGATATGCCTTAGTAAAGGCCCCGATAATAAAGCCCCGCAGAGGGTGGACCTGTCCCGTAGAGACTGAAGGTCCTGGGTGGTGATATAGAATGAGACAACTCTGGAGTCTTCGACAGGAGTCGGAACTTGTGATCAGAGGATAAAGACCGAGAAACCCGCCTACTAGATAGAGTAGTGGGAGACGGTTAGAGATAAAGATAAATCCCCCGAGATACGCAGGGCGTGCCCGAGATACGCGAAGTACGGGTAAGATACGCGGAGTGTGGGGCGAGATATACGGAATCCCGACCGAGATATGCGGAATCGTGGCGAGATACACGGAATCATGGGTAAAACTGCCAGGCGCAGTAACAGGTAACTGAGTAACTTCCCCTCCTATATAAAGGAGGAAGTTACCTCAGAAAACCATCATCTAAAACGAACTTAGATTTTTTCTTACCACCCATTGATCACATACTCATTTAAGCATCGGAGAGGGATTCTGGGTCACCACCCAGGTCATCCCCTTTTGCAGGATTACGCGGAGCCCAGGAGTCCAAAGCTTTCCGTCAAGGACGTAACGGAGCTTCGCCCGTGATCCAACAGCAGGGTTATCATTCCCAAGGGGTAACTTGTTGCCCCTGAGAAGCCAACCAGAGGGAAGTTGACTGGTTTGATGTCTTCCTTTGTTTTCCCTATTTCCTCTAGGACCCTTAGGCTTAGGAGGTCTACCGAGCTGCCCCCATCTACCAGTATTCTCTTTACATCAAAATTATCAATGTCTATCGTGATGACTAACGCATCGTCATGTGGGAAGACAATGTGGCTCTTGTCCTTCTCCGATAATTCAATCTTCATCTCCTCTCCTTCTCGTGGCCTTTTCCTCCACCTTGGCACTGAACTCAGTTTTGATGCATAAACCTCCCTTGCATTAGCGGTTGGGCCACCTGATGCTACTCCTCCGTGTATCATGTTTATGGTCCCTCTCTTGTTGGGTGGAGGATTATAGTCTACTTTGCTTTTTCCTTTGTCCCTATACGATGGCCCTACCTGTATGCTGTTGCCCCCATGATCAACGAACTGCTTTAGTTCTCCTCTTTGGATGACATTGTTGATGCTTAGCTTTAGGCTGAAACATTCGTTCGTGTCATGTCCGTATGCTTCATGGTTATCACACCATCTGTCCTTGTGTGTCCCCACCATTGGGGCTCTCCACCTTGCGGGGGGTGACCAGAGTTTCTGATTCCGCATCTCTCTGAGGACAGTAGCTGGAGTGGCGTTCAATGGGATGAACTTGATGACGTTGATTTCCCTAGCTTTCAGTGGTTCGCCCATTTGATTTCTTTGCTGGGGCAGACGCCATTCCTGCTGCCTTGTGTGTTGAGGTGCCTGAGGTGGCTTTCCTCTGTTCGGCTTTGCATTGTCTTCCTTAGCTGCTTGAATCTTGGCTTTCTTACTTGCTCTGTGCCTCTCCAGGTCTATATGAGTTTTTACTCTCCCTGCTAGCTCCTCTAAGGTGCTTGCTGGTTTCTTGGCCATCTTTTCTGCCAGCGTGGACCCGAAGCCTAGGTTTCTAATGAAGGCTCGTATTATCTCACCCTCAGTGATGTCGCTCTGGATGTCTGCTATGTTTTGGTTAAACCTAGTGTAGTAATTGGCCAAAGATTCATCATTTTCTTGCTTCACGTCATCGATGGAGCCTGTCCCTTTAAGGAGCTTCCTTTCTCCTAGATATCTCTGAAGGAATTTCGCCTTTAGCTGCTCCCATGAGTGGATGCTCTCAGAGGGTAGGCTAAAGAACCATTGTTAGGCCACCCCTGATAGGGTGTTTGGGAATAGGAGTGCCTTGTATCTTTCATCAGTGGTTCTCCCAAATAGGGAGGCTTCATGCTGTTGAATATGCTCCAAAGGGTCTCCCTTGCCATTGTACTTTGCAATCTGGATTGTATGCAGGGAGTCCGGCACCTTGCTCATCTCCAATTCCCTCGTGAAAGGGTGGTTCGTTTTGTCACTTAGACAATGCAAGCCGTGTTTCTTTGACTCTTTCATTTTCCTTGTTATCATTGCCTCTATTTCTTCCGGAGTTATCAATATCAGTGTCGGAGTGTAATCTCTCTGATAGCCTCCGTAGTTATAGATTGGGCTTGCCGGGATCCCTTGTCTGTATTGGTACGGACTGTAGGTGTATGCTTGGTGTCCCTGCTGGGGTGCTTCATAGAATTCTTGCCTCCTTGGAGGTCTTGCTTGTCTGTCCGACCCCAGTGGGGTGTAAGCCCTGGCGTTCTGCTGTTGCCTAGGAGGCACGAATTGTTGCCTTCCCTCTGGGGGTGGCTCCTGGTAATTTCTTCTTTGCTCCTCTCGCTGCCCTGCTCGAGGGTGTGAGTGGTGCTCTTCCGTTGGGATCTGTTCCTCTTCATGAGCTTCTGTATGTGTCCCCTGGGTGTATACCGGCCTTGTGTATGTTGTGTGGGCGCGGTTGTCATTCCTTTGGGCCGGCATCCCATACGGGTATCCTTGGGGTTGCGCCTCGTAGTAATATCCCTCAGGAGGTGCTGTGTGTTGGGATGGCACTACCTGTTGCTCCCTCTGTTGCTCCCTTTCTCTCTGTGGCCTCCTTGCCAAAGGGGTTGAGGCTGTGGAGGACTCAGCCCCAGCTGGGCGTGAGGGTCCTCCCTCCTGCTTGTTGTGTTGGGGAGCTTGTGGGGTTCCTTGAGGTTCTGGTTGCATTGGCAGTTTCCCTGGGTTAGGCTGCCTTCCTGGAGGTATAGGCTGCCTCCCTCGCCTATTGCCCCCAGGTGGGCGGTGGTGCCTAGACACCCTGCTGTTCGTCATTGCTCTTGTTATTGCCAGGCTTTCTGTCCGAAGCCCACTGACGGCGCCAAGTGTTAGGTTCCGAGTCTAGGGTCAACGGGCAGTCGACTCAAGTCTCGTTCCTCACTGGAGATGTTGTGGATTCGATACTCTCGGATTACGCTGTCCTAGCTCGTGTCCTTCCGTCCTTAGCTTCTCTTCTCCTTTCGCCCTGCAGAAGGGGCAGTACCAGGCACAGAGGGGGGGGGTGCCGGATGAACCCTCTCCGATGCCTAAGTCAGTACGGTTTTAGAGAGATAAAGCTAGAGAGATGTCAGAGCAAAATTATCCAACTTGCCAAGATCCTTAAATGAATAGTGGAGGTGTTGTATTTATAGGCAACGGTGTCATTAAGGTGGCTTAATGACATCGTTAACCTTTAAACACAGTTAATTAACCTTTAAACACGTAATTAAGACCTTAGGATACGGAGAAAGTTGGCGGAAATGAACCGAGTGTGGGAGTCCGAGAATGGTGCCGGGGCCCTTGGGGGGAGGGAAAATTCGACCCCCCAAGGGTAGGGGTTGGGTGAGGCCACCCAACCCCTCCTAGGGGAGGTAGGGTTGGCCAACCCTATCTCTCCTAGGGGAGATCGGGTTGGTCCACCCGATCTCCCCTAGGGGAGATCGGGTTGGCTGACCCGATCTCCCCTAGGGGAGGTCGGGTGTGGCCACCCGACCTCACCTAGGTGAGTCTAACTCGGCCGGACGAGCGCTTCGGCCTCGTCCGGACCGTTGGTGTTTTCGCGAAGTGTTCGGGTTGAAGTTTCGATTTACAATCATTAACGGGGTGATAAAAATAAAACGATTTGGAAGTCAACGGGTTCAAATTGAGCGTATATCCATCACTCCTCACCTTTACTTCGGGGTGAGGTTTTCCCTTGGAGATGGTGGGAAACAGGTCGCCACCTGTCCTCTGGAAGATTCTCTAAGTTTCCATAGTCGACCAGTCATTCTTTTGAAGTTGACTTCTTCATGATTGGTAGTCGACCTTTTATCTCCAAATGGTTGGAATAAACATGAAAGGTCGTCGACTTCTTCTCCTCGCCCTGAAAGCGTACTCGACCTGTCACCTGTAGGAAATCACCATAGACCAAGAACGTACATACATAGTCGGGTTTATTTATAACCCAACACCGTGGTTATCATGAGTAAGTCTTCTATCCCCGTTCCGCGAGTGACATTATGTTCAGATGTTGGAGACGAGTTACATGTTGATTATCCTCGTACCCCTTGTTTATATCATCCTTGTAGATTGGTTTATTGGCAAGAACTCTTCCTTGCACGCGGAGTCTATTCGCCACACTCCTCCATCCGAGACGTCCGCTACACCACTTGTTCTTGCTGCCCCCGTGACTTCTGGATATGGTCGCGGAAAAGGGCTCATGGGTAAGATGTTTTTCCCTGTAACTTTTCTTTTTTATTTCTTTAACTCATCATTTACTTTGTCTTTTTTGATTATCCAGTACGTTCCCCTGCTCTTGATGTTTCCGTGGATGATTATCAACTTCCTGTCAAGCGATCCGAGGTGGTGTCGCATGTCTCGAGTGATCCTAAGCGTGTAAGGACAAATGCTGCCTTTCCTCCTTCCACTCTTGATAAGGGAAAGGAAGTCACTGTATGCACGATGGTATCTTCTGCCCCCCAGTCGAGAGATCGACTCACAGAGGATCGCTCCTCGTCTGTTGGTATGAGATGTACCTCGCATTTCTTATTATACTCTGATTTTACACACTTAGTTATTATTCCTTATGTTTTCCTTGCGGTTATCCCAGCTTTGAAGCGTGATCATCTTCTTCGCCCCTTGGAAGGTGATATATCTGGTGATGCTTGGAAACCTCTTGGTAGGGCCGGTCTTCGTTTTCCGAAGGAGGTGAAACTTAATGTGTCGGAGGTTGGTGTTCGTGTGCTGCATAGGAGTGTACCCCCCGGTGATCGACGTGCTTGTCCGAGGACTGATGAAGAAGCCGAAGAGTGTGTTGAACATGCTTTGGCCAACTTTGCTCCTGTAAGTTAACAAGTTCTATTCCTTGACGACTTTCGTGTTGTATGCCTTTGTTGTGTAATATGTATGGCCTTGTGCTTTTGTATGATTTTAAGGCTGTGTCTCAGATGGTTAATATGTCGTCGTATGTTGTGGAGCTTGTTAGTGCTAGAAGAAATGTTGTTAACAAATGTAACACCGTTAGTCTTGAACTTGCTCGTTCTAAGGAGAAAGTGTGTGCACTTGGTTCGAAGATAGCTGATTCCGAGACCAAGTATCAGGTGCAGGAGACTCGAATTTCTGATCTTGAAGCTGAGATGATTGCGCTTGAGAAACAGATTTCTGATGACATCACGTCTCGAGAAGCTGCTATGAATGAGAATGCTTCATTAATCAACTAGGTATTACAAAGCAAGTGTTACAATATATATACTAGGCAAAACTAGGATCACCAACTAAGGCTATACAATCAACTATGAACCAGGTGCATACATAGTCTAGTGTGTATGCATTGTGTAGTTAGGTGCATGCATAGAGTGTGGAATACACTTCTATATTCTCCCATCCTTTTCTTCTTCTTTTCCTTCATGAAACACATCCTTGATCCCATAGAGCTTCAATAAGGCAAGATGTTGATTCTTAACTAATGCCTTGGTGAGTAAGTCAGCCATTTGAACTTTTGAAGAAATATGATAGACACCAATCATCCCTGAGTTGATATGGTGTCTTGTGAAGTGGCAGTCAAGTTCAATATGCTTGGTGCGCTCATGGAACATGGGGTTTTTGGCAATCTTTAAGGCTGCTTCACTATCTGTGTGGATTGGGATTGGAAAGGTAACTTGCAATCCAAGTTCCTTGAGGATTCTGTTCACCCAAAGTGCTTCTTGAATGGCAACCCTCAAGCATCTGTATTCAGCTTCAGCACTTGAAAGGGAAATGGTGTCGTGTTTCTTGACCTTCCATCCTATCATAGCTGATCCAAGCTTCACACAATATGCACTCACTGACTTTCTACTGAAAGGGCAGGCTCCCCAATCTGAGTCACAAAAGATACTCAACTTGAGAGAATTGTTGGAGGGATAGATCAAACCTTGACCTGGAGTTCCCTTGATGTATCTAACCACCCTCATTGCTGCTTCATAATGGGACTTCTTGGGCTTGTACACAAATTGACTAAGCCTTTGAACTGAAAAACTTATGTCTGGTCTTGTCATGGTAAGATATAGCAATTTACCAATGACCCTTCTATAAGAAGTGGCATCTTCCAAGAGTATGTCATCAGGATTGAAGTTGGTGGCTTTGTCATACTCATGTGTGGTGAGCCTGATGTTGAATTCCATTGGAGTTTCAGCTGGCCTAGCAGCTCCCAAGCCTGCATCCTCTATAAGCTCCATAGCATACTTCCTTTGATTGATGACAAGGCCTTGTGTTGATCTTGCAACTTCCAAGCCTAAAAAATATCTCAAGTCTCCCAAATCCTTTAATTTGAAGTGTGTTTGGAGTGTGCACTTCAATTGATTGATCAACTTGGCATTTGAACCAGTGATTAGGAGATCATCAACATAGATGAGAATGAACACCTTGTCATTGCCTTGTATCTTGCTAAACAAGGAATGATCTGAGGCACATTGCTTGTAGCCAGTCTTCAATAATGTTTGGGTGAGCTTGATGTTCCATTGCCTTGATGCTTGTTTGAGCCCATATAAAGACTTGTTGAGCTTTCATACTCTCTTTGGGAATGCTTCAGTGGACCTAGATGGATCAAATCCTTGAGGAATGTCCATATAAACTTCCTCAGATAGATCACCTTGTAGAAATGCATTGTTTACATCCATGTGATACAATCCCCATGATTTGGCAGCTGCCAATGCCAAGACAATCCTCACAGTGTCCATCTTGACTACAGGTGAGAATGTCTCATTGAAATTAGTACCTTCCACCTGATTGAATCCTTTGGCAACCAATCTTGCCTTGTATCTTTCAATAGATCCATCAGAGTTGTACTTGATTTTGAAGACCCATTTGCAACCAATTGAGGATTTTCCTTGAGGTAGGTCTACTATCTGCCATGTGTTGTTGTCTTGGAGAGCTTGTATCTCCTCTTTCATAGCCACAATCCAGTTTGGATCTTTGATGGCTTGCTTGTAAGTGCTTGGTTCTTTAATCTTGTCAATGGCAGTCAAGAAACATTTGAATTGGGGGCCTAGAGTATCATAAGATATATATCTTTCCATTCCAAAAGTGGCATTGGAACTAGGCTTGTTTTGAAGAGCAGAAAGCCTTGCACTCCTCCTTATTTGTGGAGAGTTTCTTGGGTTAAAGGTCCTTTAGGTACCACATGTTTGCAAAAATTACACTGTTCATACCACTAGTATTTTTTCGTACCGAATTGGTACCATATGTTTCCAAACCTTACTGTTTTGGTACCTCCGTTAGGGTTCTGTCAAAAACAGCCGTTAAATGGCATGTGCCATGCACGTGACCAGCCCAAAACTTTCAATTTTGTTACAATTTAGTCCATCTAATACATCCCTAACTTTTATTTTGTTCAATTTAGTCTTAAAACTTCAAAACCAAACCATTTTCCCAAATTGACCTAGCCCCAATTTAACTCATTTGGGGCTAGGTCCCAATTGACCTAGCCGGACCTAGCCTAGGGCTAGGTCCGACCCTGGGTCGGGGTCGCCTGGGTCCGGCGACCATGACCCAGGGTCGGACCTAGCCCATGGCTAGGTCAATTTGGGGAAATGGTTTGATTTTGAAGTTTTAGGACTAAATTGAAAAAAATAAAAGTTAGGGATGTATTAGATGGACTAAATTGTAACAAAATTGAAAGTTTTGGCTGGTCACGTGCATGCACATGCCATTTAACGGCTGTTTTTGACGGAACCCTAACGGAGGTACCAAAACAGTAAGGTTTGGAAACATATCGTACCAATTCGGTACGAAAAAATACTAGTGGTATGAACAGTGTAATTTTTGCAAACATATGGTACCAAATGGACCTTTATGGAAGGAGGTTGTGGGACTTCCTCTACCACTTCCTCTGTTGGTTGGGGAGGTTGAGGAGAAGAACTTTGTTGAGGTGATTCATTTTGTTGTGGTGATGCACTTCCTGCTCCTTGTAATGGAACTACCTCTTCTTCTATTGATTGGGGAGGTTGTGAAGAAACATTAGGCTCAATAATGGGAGCATGACTTGGAGTAAGTTCATCAAGGAGCATTGGCAACTCTGGTGAAGAGTCAAGCATAGATGGCTTGGGTGCCAAGCAAGAAGGTATTAAGGCTTTTAGGGCCTCTTTGGACATGGCAAATGGAAAGATATCTTCATGGAAGAGTACATCTCTTGAAACATGAAAGACTGAATCAGAAATATTCATTACAAGGTATCCTTTTTGTGAAGTGGAGTACCCCATAAGTATGCATGGTTCAGCTCTTGGACCAAACTTGTCATGGTTGTTTAGCTTTGTTGTGAAGCAAAGACAACCAATAACTCTTAAATGTTGAAGAGAAGGCACTTTCCCATATAACACTTCCATAGGTGACTTGAACTTCAAGATAGAAGATGGTAGCCTATTGAGTATGTAACAAGCATTTAGAATGCAATATCCCCAGTGTCTCAAAGGCATTGATGCTTGAAACCTAATTGCTCTAGCAATGTTTAGGATGTCTCTATGCTTGCGTTCCACTCTTCCATTTTGTTGTGGTGTGTGCACACAACTAGTTTGGTGATGGATGCCAAATTGGAGAAGCAACTCCTTGCATACTGAGTTAGTGAACTCAGTGCCATTGTCACTCCTTAAGGTCTTAACCATAGTGCCAAACTAATTCTTCACCATGAGTAGGTAGTTCTTGATGTGCAAGAAAGTGTCACTCTTGAACTTCATTAAGTACACCCAACTTGCTCTTGAACAATCATCTACTATTGTCAAGAAGTATTGATTGCCCTTGAAGGTTGGCACTTTGTAAGGACCCCATAAGTCCATGTGAATAAGATCAAAAGGCTTAGAAGCAATAGAGTCACTTATTGGAAATGAAAATCTAGATTGCTTGGCAAGAGGGCAAATAGTGCATTGTTTGATACAACCATAAGATTTAATCAAATTCAAAACATCTAAATGGTTGAGGTAAGTCTCAGGGACATGGCCCAAACGCCTATGCCATCTCAACACCTCTTCCTTATTCCCCAAACAAGTGGCTGCAATCTTCCTTGAGCTTGAAGGCACCACATCCTTCAAGGTGTATAGTCCTCTATTCCATTCCCCAATCACCATGGATTTGCCACTCTGACCCTGGAGTAACACATGATCAGAAGTAAAGATCACCTTACAATTCAATTGGCTAGGAAGCCTAGAAACTGAGATCAAATTGAATTTGAAATCAGGGACCAATAAGATGTTGGTCAGAGTGAATCCACTTGAGAAAGAGCAAGAACCAATATGAGTTACTTTGCATTTGTGACCATTTGGTAAATGAACATATTGATGATCATAGTCACACTTCTTCAAATCAAATAACCACTCAATTTGATGTGTGATGTGATTAGTTGCCCCTGAGTCAACTATCCAAACCATAGGGTCACTAGATATACCTGCCATATTGACATGAGCTTGTTCAACATCTTCAAAGCTCAAAGGTGAATGCTCAAAGTAATCATCATGAGCAGCTACATGTTGGATCCTCTTGTTGGCTGTGCCATGAAAAATTCTCTTGTCCTTGGCTGCTACATGCTCAATGGCACTTGAGCTTCCACCATCTTCAACAATGTTGGCTGAGTTCCAATTCCTCTTAGGAGCATTTGGGTTGTACATTGGATGACCTTGTGGATATCCATGCTTGCTATAACATTGATCCTCTATATGGCCTCTCTTGCCACAATAGGTGCATATAGGAGGGGGAGGTCTCTCATTGGGACCTTTTGGAATGCCTCTGCCCCTGCCATTGCCATTGCCATTGCCATTGCCTCTTCCATAGCTTCTTCCTCTTCCATAGCCTCTTCCATTACCTCTTCAACCATAAGATGGATTGTTTCTTGTGTATAAGGCAGTTGCCTCACCCACATCTCCAATAGAACCAGAAATGGTCCTTTGACTTTCTTCTTGTACTAAAACAGAGAAGGCAATGCTAAGAGATGGAAGTGGTTGCCTCATGAGCAAGCTACTCCTAATGTGTCCATAAGACTCATTTAGTCCTAAGAGAAAGGCCATTAACTTTTGCTTCTCCTTGTGTTCATTGACAATAGCAATGTCTCCAGCACATTGAAGATTCAAGTCATCAACTGAAGCAAGAGCATCCCAAAGTTGTTTCATCTTTGCAAAGTATTCAGTGATGGATAGAACTCCTTGAGATGTTTGGTAGATCTCCCTGGTCAGTTGGAAGATTTGAGTACCATCCACCTTGTCAAACATTTCCTTAAGGTCATCCCAAATGGAAGAAGCAGTGGGATTATAGATCAAGCTAGTGACCAAGTCCTTGGCTACACAATTCCTCAACCAAGCCTTGACTATTGCATTAGCCCTATCCCATTTCACCCTGTCTGCCACACCAACACTTGTTCTTGTGAATGTGCCATCAATGAAGCCCAATTTATTCTTCACTAACAAGCCTTCCTTGATTGAGGTACTCCAAACATGATAGTTGGAGGTACCCTGCACCGGAAAAGGTATGAGCATATGGCCAGTGGTGTCAGATGGGTATATGTAGAGAGGATCATCCACATTGGATTCATGAGCCATTTTGCAAGTCAGTCAAGTAAAATGAGCTTGTTGAAAGAGATATGAACTTGATTCCAGGAGATCACTAGGAGAAATGGTAAAGAAACCCCACGTAAATAGCTGATGATATAGATAAGACTGGCACACCAAATCTGTTAAGAATAGGACAAATCCAGCTAGTAGATAGTACAATCCGTACCACTACGCATCAAAATGAGCAAAACCCATCATTGACAATCATCAAAAACTTGATAATAACCAGTTCTCCATTAATGGAAGCACGAAATTCTTCAATAGAATCAAAGAATATGCTGAAGAATACCCAAGAACTCACAATAGTCACTCAGCCGAGTAAGGATGAAGTAATCCACCAAACGGGTAATATCCAAGTGTTATAATCAATGAGACTAGTTCAAACAATCTCAGAATCCATCAAAGATACTAGAGGAATGACACACACTTCAGGGAATACCAAAATCAAGCACGCAAATAGCTCAATCTGAGCTAGAACAAGTAGAACAAGGCAAATCAAGTGCTATGGCCTATGAGCAATACTAGCACTGTCCTCAGTTCCTTGTGTGCGTGGATGAGCATGAAATGAGACTTACTAAGAGTTCATTGTTGAATGTAAAGTGAGAATTCAAGCTAAGTTGATGAATCCTGAAGCGTAATGAGGTAAATCCACACAAGACTAGGCTGGGAGATTGAAGCAAATGGGGAAAACTTCAAGTTCCTTGGTCCATTGCATACGCCGCTATGAATGTCCTTGTGCTCTGATGCCATATGAATGAGAATGCTTCATTAATCAACTAGGTATTACAAAGCAAGTGTTACAATATATATACTAGGCAAAACTAGGATCACCAACTAAGGCTATACAATCAACTATGAACCAGGTGCATACATAGTCTAGTGTGTATGCATTGTGTAGTTAGGTGCATGCATAGAGTGTGGAATAGCTGCCTTGATTGCCGCACGTGAGGAACATTATGCACTTGGAATTGAAGCGGGTTTTTCCCAGTACTTGAGTACTCCTGCTTTTGGACTTGCAGCTAAAAAGATAACTGATACCATGATGGGAAAGTGTGCCGAGGATTACTTTCGTCGTGTCAACGCGCTTGCCCCCAATTTTCCTTTTGACAAGCTTGGGCCTTGCTCTGAATATGCCGTTAATTATCTTAAGGCATTGCACATTTTGGGGCTTGATGAAACTGCCTATGATATGATTGAAGATGGAGGAGGTGCTGATGTCCTTGCTACTCCTCCCGAACTTATGGATGTTGTTCCACAGCTTACTGGGGATAGTGGAACTTCTCATGTATCTTTGAGTTGATGTTTGTCCTTGGTGTTGATTTTCTGGACATGCTGTTTTAGTCCTTTGGAGATGATGATATGTTTGAGGCTTTTGTCCAAACCTTTATTTGTGTATTTTCTTTGTCTGGAACTTCGTCCTTTGGACCTGTTTTTTAATAATAAAAATCATGTGATACCTTGTTAGTAATATTTCATACCTTAAGTATACATGTTGTGCGTATGCTTTGGACATGAGAGATAGGATAGATATCCTTAGATCATGGGCATGATGTCCGTAATTGCGACTATATGTCGCGCATTGTTGATTGTTATGAGCGCCCCTCTTGGGAGGATTCCAAGGCAGGGCAAGATGCGTACGCTAGGTACTTGTAGTGTTGTATGTGGTAATGTACTTGGCGCGGGAACTTGGCACTCTGCACTGGCACTTGACAGGTAGCAGTGTCGTCTTAACGAAGCAAGACTTAATTTTATACCGTCTCTTAGTTCCACTCTAAGGCGACGTTGTTGCAAGGTACTTCTTGCTTATTTTCCTGTTATTGCGTTAAATGCTAAAGAGCAAGATAACGTTATAAAAGACTCGACTTGTAGTTTTGATGAGTTTTGTACAAGGTTTGCTTAAAAAAGCGTATAACATGAAGCTATCCCTTTCCTGGCCTAAGTCTTCATGGTGTATGAACCCTTAAGAGAGTATGCATACTTTTAGTGTGTGGGGTTGTCGTCTAAAAAGAGGACTTCCGCCATGGTTGGGTGATCAGTCCATCATTGTATTTGCCGTATCCTGTTTCTATTCAGGGAATGGCTATGAACATGAGGATTTGCCCGAAGGATGTCACAACATGTCATTTTTTAGTAGTAAACATTAGGTTTGCCCTCTTGGAAAGGATGTCGCAACATGTTACTTTTGATAGATGTGAACATGGTTATTGTCCTTTTGAGAAGGATATTGTACCATGTCACTTTTGGAATATTGCATGATATTGCTTTTGAATTTGTTGAAGATGCACTTGTTGATGTCGCCTATTATAAGTTGCATGGCGTGATGATTATGAGTAGTATGCACATTGTTTTCTATTTGATGTTAATCCAAAGTATAGTGCATAATGTGAGAAGGTACCTACGAGAGTAGATTGACTTTATTAAATGATTGATGTGATTACATGATTGTAAATAAACTTGGAGTTAATAAATCACCCTCCTTTTTACATAAGAGTTTCAGACAAAAGAGCTTGATACAGTAGCTCCTTTGTGATATAATGTTCTTCCTTTAACCGTGGAATTTCTTCAAGTGTCCCCCGTTGAATGTTTTTGGAAGGATGTTTCCCTCGGTGTCTTGGAGGCGGTACGCGCTAACATAAGGAACTGAGACAATCTTGTATGGGCCTTTCCACTTTGGAGATAACTTGTTGATTTGATCCAAGTGTGAGAATTCATTCCTTCTCCACACCGTCTCGCCTACATGGAATTGTCTTTCTTTCACTTTCCTGTTGTAGTATCTTGCAGTTATTAAGCGCATACGTGCTTGGGTTAGCTCCTAATTTCGCCTTCTTTCATTCGCCAAGTCCAGGTCTAGACGCATCTCCGCTTCGTTGGTTTGGGGGTCGAAGTGTGTTGTGCGGTATGATGAGACGGCGATTTCGATTGGAGCTACGGCTTCTGTTCCGTATACCAGGCGAAACGGTGTTTCGCCTGTTGACTCCTTCGGGGTCGTACGTACAGCCCATAGGACACTGCTAAGTTATTCTGCCCATCCTCCTTTCAAAGCATGAACTCTTTTTTTAAGACCATCCAGGACGATCTTGTTGGTGGATTCGACTTGTCCACTGGTTTGAGCATGACGCACTGATGCGAAACGGTGATCTATGTTGAGTCTTTCACAGAACACTTGCAGTCTTGAACTTCTGAATCTTGGCCCATTGTCGCTGATGGGTACCCTTGGTACGCCATATCGTGCAATGATGTGGTTTCGTATGAAATCCATTATTTGTGCGTCCGTCGTACGTGCTAATGCCTTCAATCCACTTGGAGAAGCAGTCGATAGCTACTACAATGTACTTTGTTTGCACCTTGGATTGTGGAAGTAGTCCTACCAAGTCAATTCCCCATTGTGCGAAAGGCCAGGAACTTGCGATTGGACACAACTCCGTTGTGGGAGCCGTTATGTTCCTTGAATACAGTTGACAGGATTCGCATTCCGTGACCATGTTTGTTGCTTGGCTTCTCATTGTTGGCCAATAATATCCTAGACCGAGCGCTTTTCGGATTAAGGATCTTGCCCTCGTGACAAGCTTCTTGGCCTTCGTGCAAGTCCTTCAACACTGTCATGCCCTCTGGGAAAGTTAAGCACTTTAGGTATGGCGTCGAGAATCCTTTCTTGTATAGCTGTCCTTCAATCAATGTATAGTTGACAACGATTCTTCTGATTTTTTGCGCTTTAAGTCTTTCTTCCGGTAGGACGTTATCCGTGAGGTATGCCAAAATTGGGGTCATCCAGGTTGGCTTTGCGTTGATATTTAACACCTCTAGTTTGTCGATTACGGACATGATCCTGTTTTCGACGAAGTGTGTTTCTTGACCTTGTTCCCTTCCTTGTGCAAACTTGCTTAACGCATCTGGCTCTTGATTTTCTTCCCTTGGGACGGACGTTATGTTGAAATTTTGAAAGCTTGCGATGAGCTCCTTTGCTTGTCCCAAGTATTCCTGCATGTTCTCTAACTTATCCACGTACTCGCCTTTGACTTGATTGACAACTAGCTGTGAGTCGCACTTGACTCTTAAGTGTTTGATTCCGAGGCCTTTTGCAATCGTTAAGCCAGTTATCAAAGCTTCATATTCTGCCTCTTTATTCGTTGCTCTAAATGTTAAGCTTAGAGCATACTTCAACGGTTCCGACCCATCATGCGGAATTATGAAGAATCCAGCTCCTGATCCTTCCACGTTTGAGGAACCATCAGTGTACATTTGCCACACCTCAGTGTGTTCTTCATTTTGTTGTGCCCCATCTTGGATGTCAGTTTCCGGGGTTATTCCTGTGAATTCCGCGATAAATTCTGCCAATGCTTGTCCCTTAATTGCTGTTCGTGGTGCAAAGTGAATGCGGAATTCACTTAGTTCGATTGACCACTTTGTTAATTTTCCTGACATGTTTGGCTTTGACAGGATGTGCTTCAAGGGTTGGTCCGTTAGGACTGTTATCTCGTGTGCATGGAAGTATGGCCTCAATTTCCTTGCCGCTACTATGAGAGAATACTGGTATTTCTCGATTGGCATATAATTCACTTCGTACTTTGCCAGGATTTTGCTCACATAATACACTGGAAGTTGTGTAGTCCCTTTTTGCTTAACGAGTACTGAGCTGACCCCAGTGTTGCTTACGGATATGTACAGGTAGAGCGACTCGCCTTGGATTTGTTTTGCTAACGCTGGGAGCGCTCGCAAATGCTGCTTCAATTGTTGGAATGCTTCTTCGCATACTGGTGTCCACTCGAACTTCTTGTTTGCACGAAGTATTTGGAAGAATGGAAGGGCTTTGTCACCTATTCTTGCGAGGAACCTGTTAAGAGCTGCTAAACGTCCATTTAGTTGTTGGACATCTTTGTGCTTCTTGGGAGACTCCATTTCTTCTATCGCCTTTACTTTTTCCGGGTTTGCTTCGATCCCTCTTTCGCTAACCATGAAGCCAAGAACTTTTCCTGATTGCACGCCAAAGGCACACTTTGTTGGATTTAATCTAACTTGGATTTCTCGCATTCTTTTAAACACCTGACGGAGGTCATCAGCATGGCTACGCCTTTTTGTCGACTTCACGACCATGTCATCTACGTATGCTTCCATGACTTTCCCGGTCATATCTCCGAAGATTGTGTTGACCATTGTTGGTATGTTGCTCCGGCGTTAATTAGTCTGAATGGCATGACCGTGTAATTGTAGATTTCTCTGTCTGCATAGAACGCAATGTGATGTGCGTCTTGTTCGGCCATTGGAATTTGGTTGTATCCTGAATACGCATCCATTACTGACATTAGCTCATGTCCTGCGGTGGCATCTACTAGTTGGTCGATCCTTGGCAGCGGATATGAATCCTTTGGACATGCATTGTTGAGGTCTCTGTAATCGATGCACATTCTCATCTTGCCGTTAGGTTTGGGTACCAAAACTGGATTCGCCAAGCATGTTTGATATTGCGACTCTTCAATGAAACCCGCGTTCAGCAACTTGCCCACTTCTTCTCGTATTGCGAGCTTTTTGTCACCCTCCAATGGACGTAGCTTTTGTGTTATAGGTCTGGATCCTGGTTTGATGTTGAGCTTGTGAGAGATTATGTTTGGGCTTATTCCTGGCATGTCGCTAGGTGACCATGCGAACAGCTCCTTATATTCTTCTAGAAGTGCCTTGATTTCTATTACTTCATCTTCTGACAGTGATGCCGCCACTCGAACCATCCTCCCTGGCTCATCGATCTTGACTTCTTGCAATGCTTCTACAGGAGCAGGACGTGCACGATCCATCCTCGGGTCTTCATCAATGATGGTAATTCCGCCATTATTTGTCTTGTCACCATGTTGGAGTGCAACCTTGTAGCGATCTTTTGACAGCTGCTGATCTCCCTTTACTTCACCGACTCCTGCCTTTGTTGGAAACTTGACTTTTTGGTGTGATGTTGATACTATCATACCCCATTTGTTCATGGTGGTGTATCCCAAGATTTCATTATACGTGTCAAGCTTTTCTACGATCACGAATGGTACGTCTATTTGGAGCTGTTGCTTTCCTTCTCCCATGATGACTGGTAGAGTTATGAATCATAACGGGTAGCTTACATCTCCCATGAATCCCACCATATGTGAGTCCATTCTTTTGACGAGCTTCTTTCTTCCCAGGGCTAAAATGATAGCCTTTGTAATGATGTTGGACGAACTTCCACCATCTACCATAATGCGCTTCACGTCCATGCCATCAATTTTCATAGTTATAACCAACGCGTCGGTGTGCGGGTGCACAATGTGGATTTTTTCATTTGATGAAAAGCCAATGACGTCTTTCGCGCGATCATCCTCTTCGTCCGCATCTATCATGACAGTATCCCTTATGTCAGCATCCTGGCATATGCGCTTTGCGCGGGTAGCATATATTTCTCGTTCATACAACGTTTCTCCTCCGGCTCCAAAGCCTCCGTGGATCACGTGCACATTTGTGGATGGTATGGTTGAAGCAGTGGATCTTGTATTTGGCATGTGTTAAGTTATGGGATCTCAGTCAACGGGGTGTCGGCTTTAATCCCACTCCTTGTAGGGGGGGGGGTGTGTGTGATCCGGTCTTCTCAAGTCGCCTTGTCTTTTCCTATGTCCTTCTTCCGTTCCTTCTGCCCTTGGTTCCTTCTCTTCTTCTCTCCCTTTGCCCTTGGTTCCTTCTCTTCTTCTCTCCCTTTGCCCTGCAAAAGGGGCAATACCAGACACGGAGGAGGGGGGGGTGGTGCCTGGTGAACCCTCTCCGATGCCTAAGTCAGAACTATACTTCTAGAGAGATAAAGCTAGAGAGATGTCAGAGCTAAATTATCCAAATAGCCAAGATGTCCAAATGAGTTGTGAATGTGGGGTATTTATAGGCAACGATGTCATTAAGGTGGCTTAATGACATCGTTAACCTCTAAACACAATTAATTAACCTTTAAGTATATAATTAAGACCTTAGGATTCGGAGGAGGTAGGCGGAGTGGACCGAGCATGGGCGTCTGAGAGTGGTGTCGGGACCCTTGGGGGGGGGGAGGAATCCGACCCCCGAGGGTAGGGGTTGGGTGAGGGCACCCAACCCCTCCTAGGGAGGGTGGGGTTGGCCAACCCCATCCCTCCTAGGAGGGATCGGGTTGGCCGACCCGATCTCTCCTAGGAGAGATCGGGTTGGCTGACCCGATCTCTCCTAGGAGAGATCGGGTTGGCCAACCCGATCTCTCCTAGGAGAGATCGGGTTGGCCAACCCGATCTCTCCTAGGAGAGATCGGGTTGGCCAACCCGATCTCCCCTAGGGGAGATCGGGTCGGCTGACCCGATCTCCCCTAGGGGAGGTCGGGTGTGGCCACCCAACCTCACCTAGGTGAGTTCGCCTCCGTCGGACGGGCGCTTCGGCCCCGTCCGAGCCGTTGATGTTCTCGCGAAGTGTCCGGGTTGAAGTTTCGATTGGAAATCATAAATGGGACGATAAAAATACAACGGTTTGGAAGTCAACGGGTTCAAATTGGGCGTATATCCATCACATGCCCCCGAGTCAACCAATGGCCTAACCCTTGATTGACTCTATTTTAGGATGGTATGACACGCGCAATTTGAAACCGGGATTTTACCTTCTTTGTCTGAATGCCTGCTTACCCATGGATGCGTGCCTCTGACTCTGCCCCCTGTCTAATGAGATAGAGGAATTGTAAACGTCAGAGTAGCACGGACGTGTGCCTAGGCATACGTCCGTCTGAGGCGGGAGTAATAAACTTATCTCTGCTACAGGTGTATACTCAAAAAATACAAACTTGCACAGGGATGTGATACGAATGCAACTAAACAACTTACGCTTCAAATTCGTGCCGGGATTCCATCTAGATAAGGAGAAATTTTAATTTTGGCCAAAAATTTTCCTAAGTATGAAATGCTCAAAAATAAAGCTATCTTGATAATTTTTCTAAGTATGGGAATATACTTAGCTATAGGTGAAAGGGATAAAAAAGATGATCTTTCCTTGGCCCTTAGATTTTACTTAAGGCTAGATGGATGGTGGTGATTAAAACCCCTAAAAAACCCTATCATCCTTTTAACATAAAAGAAGAGAGTTAGAAAAATACCTCCAAGAGTCACCATAGCCACCATCTTTCTTTTCCACTTACCCTTGGAGAGCAAGAAAAGGTTGGAGAGCACCCCCAAGGTAAGGGCCGGCCGGAATTTCCACCACGAGACAGAAATCCGACCAGCGATTCCGGTGAGAGGAGGCCCAGCTGACGACGACGTCCCAATCCCCGACGAACGGCGACGTGACCTCCGGCGAGCGACGTCCCACGGCAGTGCAGACCACGGCTGAGGCAGCGGAGGCCGTTATTCGCGACGGCGAGGCCTTCTGTGGCTACGGCGGACAGCCACGGCGGCGGGAAGGACGGGGCTAGGCGAAATTCAACTCCGGCGGCGGGAGAATCGAGGCTCCGGCGGAGAACTGATTCCGGCGGTCTTCAAACTTCAATTTCCGGACCCGTTTACCATATCGGGTCGGGTTTTCCGAAGGTCCGCTCTTTTCTTTTCCATTACCGTGTAAAACGTTGATTTTTGAATCGTTGATATTTGATTGTCGATGCTTGATTGCCGATGCTTGATTGCCGATGCTTGATTGCCGATGTTTGATTGAATGTGGGATTACCGTAGATAGCCGTTGGTAGTTGTGGATTTTGGGGAAAAATGTTTGTCGGTTGTCCGGATATGGTTTCTTGTCCGATTGGGCTATCCCGGTCTTGAATTTGATGTCGTGCCGCCGTTGGTGTGTTAATCTTTGTTGGAGGGTATAAAGGTAATTTTTTCCCAAAACCCGACCTTAGGCTTGGATAAAATTATTTGACTCGGTTGTTGTCGTTGGTTGAGTGTCGGGGTATTTCCGGTTCCTCAGAAATTTCTCTTATCTTGATATTTGTCGTGTCGTGGCAGGTACTATACTCTTGGTGGTGTCCACGTACGCAGACTCTTCAGAGGCGCCGTATTCTCCGAAGGATGAGTGAGTTCCTCTTTCTCTTCCTTTTCAGTCGCGTTGCTTCCTTTCCTATTGCTAGCTTAGTATCGTGACCTTCCTTGGGGTATTAGTCGAAATTTGATTCGTGCTTTGGGGTTTCTTGTTATCTTTGCCTTAGGTCTTGCTATTCTGTCAGAGAACCATATCACTAGGTCCGATTACAACGAACATGTCACCCTAGGAGATATCAGTCCCCTAGATGAGCCTTTGTATCCTTTTCTCCCCTCCTTGGGGAATACTCGCGGGACGGCGACGGAGCCTCCTATAGGGAAGGTCGCCGTGTACCCCTCTCAGATCCGATTCGGGCTGAGGCTACCTTACTGTGACGAGCTTATAGAGTTGAGCAGGTTCTTCAGGATTTCTCCTGTGAACCTTGCCCCCAGTGCCCTCCGCGTCTGGGTGGGCTTCCGGGTATTGTGCCATTGGTACTCCTGGAAGTACTCTCTCGTTCTATTCCGATGTTTCTATCGGTTCCAGTACCGGACGAGGGTGGGGTTTGCGAGTTTCGTAACTCGCCATCCGACCTTCAAAGATCCCCGATTCTCTGATTTCGGGTTGAGTGGAGTTGAGTGGGATACCTCCCTCCGTTTTGTGACCCAGATTGACAATTCGGCCAGTCACTGGGCTAAGCACTACTTCTTCATTACGGACCGATACGTCACTTGGTCGGTCCTGAATGAGGATCGGTCCGATGGTTGGCCTGCCTTTGGAGAGTTCTCTTCGGATGATTTGAAGACTATGAAGATCATTCACGAGAGCAACAGGACCCGGTCTTACTGCCCCGTGTCTTTAATAACTGAGACGGATCTTTACGAGGCCGGGATCAGTCTGACTCCTGACTCCGGGGGTTCGGTATGTCACTTGGTCTTTCCATCTTTATTTACCTTCTGCTCTTCCTTTGTAGGTTGGTTTCATGGAAAAACCTATAACATGCAGGGAGCCCCTGTTGACCTGAGCAAGAGGAAGGCTCCTTCTAGTTCTGCTTTGAAGAAATCCCCCCTGCCTGGGAAGAAGGCTGGGGCCTCTGGTATGCTTTCTCCTATTTACTTCTTTATGATATAACTTATGTTTTCCTTATCTTGTTTTTCTTATCTTGCTAGTGCACTCCCCCTTGGTGACTGAGAGGGTCGTCTCCGTTGGCAGAGATTCTGGACCTTCCAAGTCCAAGCCGCGGCGATCTGATTCTGAGGCCGGGGCCTCGGCTGCTAAGAGGAAGAAGGCTGTGGATCCTGCTTCGCCTACTGCTCGTCCTCCGACCCTATCTCGTGATAAGGAGATGGTGGTCGAAGAGGTGCCTTCCCTAGCTGACAAAGGGAAGGGACCTGCTGGTGGTGGTTCCCCTGCCCCCCAGCCGAGGGCACGGTCCTCAGGTATGATCTCTACCTTATTACTGATCCTTCTATGTTTATACTATCCTTTGACTTGTTTTGCTTGTGTAGGTGGGCCTCCGACTTTAAGTCGGAAGGATTTCGTACGGCTGACTGATGAAGATGTTATTGGGTCTGAGTGGACTCCCTTCGCTGGTCTGAAGGAGTTCCACCTCGATAGCACTTCCTCTTTGCGGACTCCTGAGGTTGGTGTCCGCGTACTCCGCGGTGCCGTTCCCCCTGGGGATCGTGTTGCTCCACCCAAGTCTCCTGGGGAGACTCGGCGCTTTGTTCAAGGGGTACTTTCTCGTTATGCACCTGTAAGTTGTTCTTTGCTTTCCTCTTATTTCTTTCATAATGTCTATCTTTCGGTTATTCATCCCTTGTTTGAATTGTTAGGGCATATCTGACATGGTGAACATGTCCTCGCTCGTACTCGAGTTATCTGACGAGAGGAAGACCCTTGAAGACAGCCAGGTTTCTCTCAAGGCTGAGGTCGCCACTGCTGCCGAGAAGGCGCGTATATCTGATTTGAGGCTGCAGGAGCTCCAGGACCAGGTGTCCTTGCTTGAGACCACTGTGGGCAGTTTGCGCCGGGAAGCTGAGGTTGCCGCATCTGTCCATTCTGAGGAGCTGCGGAGGTTGGAGACTAAGTGTCGGGCGGAGGAGAGGGCTGTCGCGGTATCTGAATACAAGGCCTCCTCTGCCTTCACCGCCGACTATAGCACGCGTCTCACCCAGGAGATGAACCAGTTCGGTGAGTATCTGGTTGATCACATATACCGGATTGATCCTCAGTTCCCCTTTGGTGACCTTGGTGACTTTGGGCCATATGCCACTGGCTACGCGACTGTTCTGATGGGTCAGGCTGCCGTTGCAGACGAGCCTGCCCCTGCCCAGGTGGATGCTACACCTGTGGAGATTGGTACCTCAGATTCCTCTTCCTCATCTATTTCCGCTGGCGGTTCAGCTTCAGGGGGTGAGGGTGACTCCCCCGAGGGTTCTGACTGACTTGTTTATCTCATACTATCCTTGTATATAATTACACTCCTTCTCCCCTTGCATGGGTTGAGTGTCCTTTCGGATTGTGATGGTGTTTGTTGTTACTTTCCTTTGCCGCATTATGTTGTTGACTACGTGGTTCGTTTGCCTTTACATTAGTGCTTCTCATGCTTTTGTATATATCTCTTCTCATGATGGCTCCCTATGCCTTGTGTATGGCTCTTTGGGTATGAACTCTTTACTTGGTGTGTTTCCTTTACTTATCCTTCTTTCGTGTTTTCCTTCGTGTCTTACCTGCCATTTCATAAAGAAAAAACATTACTTGTTCTTCACATTACTTTACTTAGAAATTTCTTTCTCATGTTACCCTTCTGAGTATGGTATCCTTCTGAGCATGGTATCCTTCTGAGCATGGTATCCTTTCAAACATGGTATCCTTTCAAACATGGTGTGATTATCTCTTCTGATACCCCTTACACGGTATACGTTGTACTGTTAGACCAAAGATACGCTCTTGGTGGGCGTCGAAATCTTTTCACGAGACAGGCTCTCGGACGGCACTTAACGTTTCACAGGATAGGCTCCCGGAGGGCTCAGGTTAGACCACCGATACCTTCTTGACGGGTGTCAAGCTGTTCACGAGACAGGCTCTCGGACGGCACTTAACGTTTCGCAGGATAGGCTCCCGGAGGGCTCAGGTTAGACCAAAGATACGCTCTTGGTGGGCGTCGAACTGGTAGTTTGAAATCTACCTCAAGATACGCTCTTGGGGGCGTCGAACTGGTAGTGTTTTTTCTACCTCAAGATACGCTCTTGGGGGCGTCGAATCTGGTAGGTTGCAAATCTACCTCAAGATACGCTCCTGGGGGCGTCGAATTCGTGGTTTTTGGAAACCACTCTCAAGATACGCTCTTGGTGCGTCGAAGTCGTAGTGTAATAACTACTCTCAAGATACGCTCTTGGGGGCGTCGAAGGTTGTAGTATGAACACTACTCTCAAGATACGCTCTTGGGGGCGTCGAAGTTCGTAGTTTTTGGAAACCACTCTCAAGATACGCTCTTGGTGCGTCGAAGGTCGTAGTATAATAACTACTCTCAAGATACGCTCTTGGGGGCGTCGAAGGTCGTAGTATGAACACTACTCTCAAGATACGCTCTTGGGGGCGTCGAATGTCGTAGTACGAAGACTACTCTCAAGATACGCTCTTGGGGGCGTCGAATGTCGTAGTACGAAGACTACTCTCAAGATACGCTCTTGGGGGCGTCGAAGGTTGTTGACTTGAAGTCATATCTGTGTAAGGATAACTTGGTGATTGTAACATCACATTCACTGGTAAATGCTTTTGAATAACTACTACTCTCTTAGGAGCATTCATGTTTTTGTACACTCGGGATGCCTTGGTGCACCAAGACATCCTTTGTAGGAAATGAAGATAGTTGTAGAGTTGGAGTAACTTCGTGAGTTCTCCTTCTCAAGAGTTGTTTTTTGAAAAGCTTGTAAAGCTAAAATATGCGAAATGCTAGATATGAAACTAAGGATATGGGGTGGTCACTGTGTCTGTTGCCACATACTCCTTGAAGCTTCCATTGTAGATCATTTCTTCCACTTCCACCTTCAACACCATGCAGTTGTTGGTTTGATGCCCCCAGGTCCCATGGTACTCACACCAACCCTGTGCATCTCTACCTAGGAAGGCCTTGCCTTCCTCCCTGCATGCTGGCAGCTCTTGCTTGAGGCGCTTGTGGAAAATTTCTTCTATGCTGAGTGTGAGGGGTGTGAATGTGAAATTGACACCTCCTCCCAATGTGTCTGCTTCTCTTCTTTTCTCTGGAACTTCATCCAACTGTTCCGCCTCTTGTTCAAATGCCCTGTCCAGCTTTGCCTTGAGCTCTCTCATTGTGCTCGTCATGACCATCTCATAGAGCCCTCCATAGGCCTCGAATGAGCTTGGGTGCATGTGTCTGATGAATGCTCTGACTGCTTCTCCTCTTGTGATGTCCATGTTGGCACCATAATTGAAGAATCTCTTGAAATAGCTTGATATGGGCTCCTGCGGCATTTGCTTGATATCATCTATGTGGCGGAAGCCTCTTAGGATGGAGTCCCTTGTCCTGCTCCCTATTATGGTGTCCGGCTGCCAAGGTATGGATGTCACCTTCACAGCCTTGCCCTGTATCTCCTTGTAGGCACTGTTTGAAAAAACTGTCTGCTTAGGCGGAGTGTCACTCCACTCCTCCTCCTTCCTTGCCTTTGTCTTCCTCCCCTCTTTCTTCTTTCCTGGTTGGCTCCTGCCATGACCATAGCCACTGTATCTGTCCTGTGTGATCCATGTCTCATTGAATTGACATAGCATTGTCTTGCAGTGCGTTGATCACCCAGGACCTCTCCCACTCCGTTCTCCGTGATGTACTTCAGCTTCTGGTGAACAGTGGATGGCACTATTTCATATGGATTTATGGTTGTCCTTCCTAGGATCCCATTGTAGGCTCCCAGGCTTTCAACCACCAAGAAATTGACATTTACCTTCAGCTGGGTCCATCCTTGGCCCATGGTCACTGGCAATGTTATCATCCCCAGGGGGTAGCTTGTTGCCCCTGAGAAGCCAACTAGGGGGAAGTTGACCGGATTGATGTCTGCTTTGGTTTTCCCTATCTCTTCCAACACTCTCAGGCTTAGGAGGTCAGCTGAGCTGCCCCCATCCACCAAAATTCTCTTTACATCAAAATTATCAATATCTAAAGTAATAACTAGAGCATCGTCATGTGGAAAGACGATGTGGCTTTTGTCCTTCTCCGAGAACTCTATCTTCACTTCTTCTCCTTCTCTTGGTCTTTTCCTCCACCTTGGCACTGAACTTAGCTTGGATGCATAGACTTCCTTGCATTAGCAGTTGGGCCACCTGATGCTGCTCCTCCATGTATCATATTGATGACTCCTCTTTTGTTAGGTGGAGGGTTATAGTCTACCTTTTCCTTGCCCTTGTCTTTCTGTGGTGGCCCCAGCTGCATACTATTGCCCCCATGGTCTACGAACTGCTTCAGTTCTCCCCTCTGGACGATGTTGTTTATGCTTAGCTTTAAGCTAAAGCATTCATTTGTGTCGTGACCATAAGCCTCGTGGTTATCACACCATCTATCCTTGTGATTTCCTACCATTGGGGCTCTCCACCTTGCAGGGGGTGACCATAGCTTTTGGTTCCGCATCTCTCTAAGTACGGTGGCTGGAGTGGCGTTCAGTGGGATGAACTTAATGACATTGATTTCTCTAGCCTTTAAGGGTTCACCCATTTGGTTTCTTTGCTGTGGCGGACGCCACTCTTGTTGTCTTGCCTGCTGCGGCGGACGCCACTCTTGTTGCCTTGCTTGATGTGGTGCCTGGGGTGGCTTGCCTTTGTTTGGCCTTTGATTATCCTCCTTGGCTGCCTGGATTTTGGCCTTCTTGCTTGCCCTGTGCCTCTCAAGGTCAATATGCGTTTTAACTCTCCCTGCAAGCTCCTCCAAGGTGCTTGCTGGCTTTTGGCCATCTTTTCAGCCAATGTTGACCCAAAGCGACCTAAGTTTCTGATAAAGGCTCGGATTATCTCCCCTTCAGTAATGTCTCCCTGGATGTCTGCAATATTCTGGTTGAACCTAGTGTAGTAGCTGGCCAGGGTTTCATCGTATTCTTGTTTTACGTCATCAATGGAGCCTGTTCCCTTGAGGAGTTTCCTCTCCCCTAGGTATCTCTGCAGAAACTTAGCTTTTAGCTGCTCCCATGAGTGGATGCTCTCAGAGGGCAGGCTGAAGAACCAATGTGAGGCCACCCCTGATAGGGTGTTTGGGAAAAGGAGTGCCTTGTATCTTTCATCAGTTGTCCTCCCGAATAGAGAGGCCTCATGCTGTTGGATATGCTCTAGGGGGTCTCCCTTCCCGTTGTACTTTGCAATTTGCACAGTGTGCAGGGAGTCTGGCACCCTGTTCATCTCCAGTTCCTTTGTGAAAGGGTGGTTCGTCTTGTCACTTAGACAATGCAAGCTGGGTTTCTTTGACTCATTCAATTTCCGGGTTATCATGGCTTCTATCTCCTCCGGGGTGATCACTACCTGTGCCGGAGTATAATCCCTCTGATATCCATTGTAGTTGTAGACTGGGCTTACTGGGTTCCCTTGTCCCTGCTGGTATGGACTGTAGGTGTACTCTTGATACGCCTGCTGGGGTGCTTCATAGAAGTCCTGCCTTCTTGGAGGTCTTGCTTGTCTCTCCTCCCCAAACGGGGTGTAAGCCCTGTTGTTCTGCTGTTGCCTAGGAGGCACGAATTGTTGCCTTCCCTCTGGGGGTGGCTCCTGGTAATATCTTCTTTGCTCCTCTCGCTGCCCTGCTTGAGGGTGCGGGTAGTGCTCTTCTGTCGGGATCTGCTCCTCCTCATGAGCTTCAGTATAAGTCCCTTGGGTGTATGCCTGCCTTGCATATGCTGTGTGGGCGCGGTTGCCACCTCTCTGTGCTGGCATCCCATACGGGTACCCTTGGGGTTGCTCTTCATAATAGTATCCCTCAGGGGGTGCCGTGTTGTGGGAAGGCACTCCCTGTTGTCTCCTTCTCTCTGTGGCCTTCTTGTCCCGGGGGGTGGAGGCTGTGGAGGACTCAGCCCCAGCTGGGCGTGAAGGTCCTCCCTCCTGATTGTTCTGTTGCTGAGGAGGTTGTGGTATTTCTTGGGGCTCTGGATGCATTGGCTGCTTCCCAGGGTCAGGCCGCCTCCCTGGAGGTATGGGTTCTCTTCTCCGCCCATTGCCCCCGGGTGGGTGTTGGGGCCTGGACACCCTACTGTTCGTCATAGCTCGTGTAATAGCCAGGCTTTCTGTCCGAAGCCTACAGACGGCGCCAAGTGTTAAGTTATGGGATCTCAGTCAACGGGGTGTCGGCTTTAATCCCACTCCTTAGGGGGGGGGTGTGTGTGATCCGGTCTTCTCAAGTCGCCTTGTCTTTTCCTATGTCCTTCTTCCGTTCTTTGCCTTGGTTCCTTCTCTTCTTCTCTCCCTTGCCCTTGTTCCTTCTCTTCTTCTCTCCCTTTGCCCTGCAAAAGGGGCAATACCAGACACGGAGGAGGGGGGGGTGGTGCCTGGTGAACCCTCTCCGATGCCTAAGTCAGAACTATACTTCTAGAGAGATAAAGCTAGAGAGATGTCAGAGCTAAATTATCCAAATAGCCAAGATGTCCAAATGAGTTGTGAATGTGGGGTATTTATAGGCAACGATGTCATTAAGGTGGCTTAATGACATCGTTAACCTCTAAACACAATTAATTAACCTTTAAGTATATAATTAAGACCTTAGGATTCGGAGGAGGTAGGCGGAGTGGACCGAGCATGGGCGTCTGAGAGTGGTGTCGGGACCCTTGGGGGGGGGAGGAATCCGACCCCCGAGGGTAGGGGTTGGGTGAGGGCACCCAACCCCTCCTAGGGAGGGTGGGGTTGGCCAACCCCATCCCTCCTAGGAGGGATCGGGTTGGCCGACCCGATCTCTCCTAGGAGAGATCGGGTTGGCTGACCCGATCTCTCCTAGGAGAGATCGGGTTGGCCAACCCGATCTCTCCTAGGAGAGATCGGGTTGGCCAACCCGATCTCCCCTAGGGGAGATCGGGTCGGCTGACCCGATCTCCCCTAGGGGAGGTCGGGTGTGGCCACCCAACCTCACCTAGGTGAGTTCGCCTCCGTCGGACGGGCGCTTCGGCCCCGTCCGAGCCGTTGATGTTCTCGCGAAGTGTCCGGGTTGAAGTTTCGATTGGAAATCATAAATGGGACGATAAAAATACAACGGTTTGGAAGTCAACGGGTTCAAATTGGGCGTATATCCATCAGCATGCAAGAGAGTCCTGGTTGGCTTTTGGTTGGCTTGGCTTGCTTGCACCCGCCTTTTTTGGTCGTCTTCCTATCGTGGCTTGCAGCATGGCTTTTTGTTCGAATCACTTCAGACGGCGCCAATGTTGTGTTCGCTTCACCACTGGGCAGCTTCGGGCTTTTTACTTCACGAACAGACTTCTTCCATCACGATCGGGCTCGAGATGTATGTATAAGGACGGGAACGCCGCAATCCTTAATACACAATCACCGAGCTAAACTCCCAATCCTCAACCTTGAACTCTTGATCTCCGGGTTCTGCACGAGGGGCAGTAACCAGCGTGGGAGGGGGAATGCTGGTTGGGCCCACTCTGACGCCCAAGTTAGCACTTCTAGAGAGAGAAAGCCTTAGAGAGAAGTCAGAGCATTTCAAGTCCAAAAGTGAGGAATTGAATAGAATGGGAGACCTAGGCCCTATTTATATGGACCTAAGGATTGTTAAGTTATGGGATCTCAGTCAACGGGGTGTCGGCTTTAATCCCACTCCTTGTAGGGGGGGTGTGTGTGATCCGTCTTCTCAAGTCGCCTTGTCTTTTCCTATGTCCTTCTTCCGTTCCTTCTGCCCTTGGTTCCTTCTCTTCTTCTCTCCCTTTGCCCTGCAAAAGGGGCAATACCAGACACGGAGGAGGGGGGGGTGGTGCCTGGTGAACCCTCTCCGATGCCTAAGTCAGAACTATACTTCTAGAGAGATAAAGCTAGAGAGATGTCAGAGCTAAATTATCCAAATGGCCAAGATGTCCAAATGAGTTGTGAAGGTGGGGTATTTATAGGCAACGGTGTCATTAAGGTGGCTTAATGACATCGTTACCTCTAAACACAATTAATTAACCTTTAAGTATATAATTAAGACCTTAGGATTCGGAGGAGGTAGGCGGAGTGGACCGAGCATGGGCGTCTGAGAGTGGTGTCGGGACCCTTGGGGGGGAGGAATCCGACCCCCGAGGGTAGGGGTTGGGTGAGGGCACCCAACCCCTCTAGGGAGGGTGGGGTTGGCCAACCCCATCCCTCCTAGGAGGGATCGGGTTGGCCGACCCGATCTCTCCTAGGAGAGATCGGGTTGGCCAACCCGATCTCTCCTAGGAGAGATCGGGTTGGCTGACCCGATCTCTCCTAGGAGAGATCGGGTTGGCCAACCCGATCTCTCCTAGGAGAGATCGGGTTGGCCAACCCGATCTCCCCTAGGGGAGATCGGGTCGGCTGACCCGATCTCCCCTAGGGGAGATCGGGTCGGCTGACCCGATCTCCCCTAGGGGAGGTCGGGTGTGGCCACCCAACCTCACCTAGGTGAGTTCGCCTCCGTCGGACGGGCGCTTCGGCCCCGTCCGAGCCGTTGATGTTCTCGCGAAGTGTCCGGGTTGAAGTTTCGATTGGCAATCATAAATGGGACGATAAAAATACAACGGTTGGAAGTCAACGGGTTCAAATGGGCGTATATCCATCACATGCCCCCGAGTCAACCAATGGCCTAACCCTTGATTGACTCTATTTTAGGATGGTATGACACGCGCAATTTGAAACCGGGATTTTACCTTCTTTGTCTGAATGCCTGCTTACCCATGGATGCGTGCCTCTGACTCTGCCCCCTGTCTAATGAGATAGAGGAATTGTAAACGTCAGAGTAGCACGGACGTGTGCCTAGGATACGTCCGTCTGAGGCGGGAGTAATAAACTTATCTCTGCTACAGGTGTATACTCAAAAAATACAAACTTGCACAGGGATGTGATACGAATGCAACTAAACAACTTACGCTTCAAATTCGTGCCGGGACTCCATCTAGATAAGGAGAAATTTTAATTTGGCCAAAAATTTTCCTAAGTATGAAATGCTCAAAAATAAAGCTATCTTGATAATTTTTCTAAGTATGGGAATATACTTAGCTATAGGTGAAAGGGATAAAAAAGATGATCTTTCCTTGGCCCTTAGATTTTACTTAAGGCTAGATGGATGGTGGTGATTAAAACCCTAAAAAACCCTATCATCCTTTTAACATAAAAGAAGAGAGTTAGAAAAATACCTCCAAGAGTCACCATAGCCACCATCTTTCTTTTCCACTTACCCTTGGAGAGCAAGAAAAGGTTGGAGAGCACCCCCAAGGTAAGGGCCGGCCGGAATTTCACCACGAGACAGAAATCCGACCAGCGATTCCGGTGAGAGGAGGCCCAGCTGACGACGACGTCCCAGTCCCCGGCGAACGGCGACGTGACCTCCGGCGACGCGACGTCCCACGGCAGCGCAGACCACGGCTGAGGCAGCGGAGGCCGTTATTCGCGACGGCGAGGCCTTCTGTGGCCACGGCGGACAGCCACGGCGGCGGGAAGGACGGGGCTAGGCGAAATTCAACTCCGGCGGCGGAGAATCGAGGCTCCGGCGGAGAACTGATTCCGGCGGTCTTCAAACTTCAATTTCCGGACCCGTTTACCATATCGGGTCGGGTTTTCCGAAGGTCCGCTCTTTTCTTTTCCATTACCGTGTAAACGTCGATTTTGAATCGTTGATATTGTTTGCCAATGCTTGATTGCCGAGATTTGATTGCCGATGTTTGATTAAATGTGGGATTGCCGTAGATAGCCGTTGGTAGTTGTGGATTTTGGGGAAAAATGTTTGCCGGTCGTCCGGATATGGTTTCTTGTCCGATTGGGCTATTTCGGTCTTGAATTTGATGTCGTGCCGTCGTTGGTGTATTAATCCTTGTTGGAGGGTATAATGGTAATTTTTTCCAAAACCCGACCTTAGGCTTTGATAAAATTATTTGACTTGGTTGCTGTAGTGTTCTTGACTTGTGCTGACTATCTTTGCTGGGTGTCCTTGGATCTTTGATTGTTGTCGTTGATCGGGTATCAGAGTATTTCCGGTTCCTCGGGAATTTCTCTTATCCTGATATCCGTCGTGTCGTGGCAGGTACTATACTCCTGGTGGTGTCCACGTACGCGACTCTTCAGAGACGCCGTATTCTCCGAAGGATGAGTGAGTTCCCTTTTTCCTCTTCCTTTTCGGTCGCGTTGCTTCCTTTTCTATTGCTAGCTTAGTACTGTGGCCTTCATTGGGGTGTTAGTTGAAATTTGATTCGTGCTTTGGGGGTTTCCTGTTACCTTTGCCTTAGGTCTTGCTATCCTGTCAGAGAACCTTCTTACTAGGTCCGATTACAACGAACATGTCACTCTAGGGAACATCTGTCCCCTAGATGAGCCTCTGTATCCTTTTCTCCCCTCCTTGGGGAACACTCGAGCGACGGTGACGGAGCCTCCCATAGGGACGGTCGCCGTGTATCCCTCTCAGATCCGATTCGGGCTGAGACTGCCTTACTGTGACGAGCTTATAGAGTTGAGCAGGTTCTTCAGGACTTCTCCTGTGAACCTTGCCCCCAGTGCCCTCCGCGTCTGGGTGGGCTTCCGGGTATTGTGCCATTGGTACTCCTGGAAGTACTCTCTTACTCTATTCCGATGCTTCTATCGGTTCCAGTACCGGACGAGGGTGGGGTTCGCGAGTTTCGTAACTCGCCACCCGACCTTCAAAGATCCCCGATTCTCTGACTTTGGGTTGAGTGGGATCGAGTGGGATACCTCCCTCCGTTTTGTGACCCAGATTGACAATTCGGCCAGTCACTGGGCTAAGCACTATTTCTTCATTACGGATCGGTATGTCACTTGGTCGGTCTTGAATGAGGATCGATCCGATGGTTGGCCTGCTTTTGGAGAGTTCTCTTCGGATGATTTGAAGACTATGAAGATTATTCACGAGAGCAACAGGACCCGGTCTTACTGCCCCGTGTCTCTAATAACTGAGACAGATCTTTACGAGGCCGGGATCAGTCTGACTCCTGACTCCGGGGGTTCGGTATGTCACTTGGTCTTTCTATCTTATTTACCTTCTGCTTTTCCTTTGTAGGTTGGTTTCATGGAAAAACCTATAACATGCAGGGAGCCCCTGTTGATCTGAGCAAGAGGAAGGCTCCTTCCAGTTCTGCTTTGAAGAAATCCCCCCTGCCTGGGAAGAAGGCTGGAGCCTCTGGTATGCTATCTTCTATTTGCTTCTTTATGGTGTAACTTATGTTTTCCTTATCTTGTTTTTCTTATCTTGCTAGGGCGTTCCCCCTTGGTGACTGAGCGGGTCGTCTCCGTTGGCAGAGATTCTGGACCTTCCAAGTCCAAACCACGGCGATCTGACTCTGAGGCCGGGGCCTCGGCTGCTAAGAGAAAGAAGGCTGTGGATCCTGCTTCGCCCACTGCTCGTCCTCCGACCCTATCTCGTGATAAGGAGATGGTGGTCGAAGAGGTGCCTTCCCTAGCTGACAAAGGGAAGGGACCTGCTGGTGGTGGTTCCCTGCCCCCCAGCCGAGGGCACGGTCCTCAGGTATGATCTCTACCTTATTACTGATCCTTCTATGTTTATACTATCCTTTGACTTGTTTTGCTTGTGTAGGTGGGCCTCCGACTTTAAGTCGGAAGGATTTCGTACGGCTGACTGATGAAGATGTTATTGGGTCTGAGTGGACTCCCTTCGCTGGTCTGAAGGAGTTCCACCTCGATAGCACTTCCTCTTTGCGGACTCCTGAGGTTGGTGTCCGCGTACTCCGCGGTGCTGTTCCCCCTGGGGATCGTGTTGCTCCACCCAAGTCTCCTGGGGAGACTCGGCGCTTTGTTCAAGGGGTACTTTCTCGTTATGCACCTGTAAGTTGTTCTTTGCTTTCCTCTTATTTCTTTCATAATGTCTATCTTTCGGTTATTCATCCCTTGTTTGAATTGTTAGGGCATATCTGACATGGTGAACATGTCCTCGCTCGTACTCGAGTTATCTGACGAGAGGAAGACCCTTGAAGACAGCCAGGTTTCTCTCAAGGCGGAGGTCGCCACTGCTGCCGAGAAGGCGCGTATATCTGATTTGAGACTGCAGGAGCTCCAGGATCAGGTGTCCTTGCTTGAGACCACTGTGGGCAGTTTGCGCGGGAAGCTGAGGTTGCCGCATCTGTCCATTCTGAGGAGCTGCGGAGGTTGGAGACTAAGTGTCGGGCAGAGGAGAGGGCTGTCGCAGTATCTGAGTATAAAGCCTCCTCTGCCTTCACCGCCGATTATAGCACGCGTCTCACTCAGGAGATGAACCAGTTCGGTGAGTATCTGGTTGATCACATATATCGGATTGATCCTCAGTTCCCGTTTGGTGACCTTGGTGACTTTGGGCCATATGCCGCTGGCTACGCGACTGTTCTGGTGGGTCAGGCTGCTGTCGCAGACGAGGCTGCCCCAGCCCAGGTGGATGCTACACCTGTGGAGATTGGTACCTCAGATTCCTCTTCTCATCTATTTCCGCTGGAGGTTCAGGTTCAGGTGGTGAGGGTGACTCCCCCGAGGCTTCTGACTGACTTGTTTATCTCATACTATCCTTGTATATATAACTACACTCCTTCTCCCCTTGTACGGGTTGAGTGTCTTTTGAGATTGTGATGGTGTTTGTTGTTACTTTCCTTTGCCGCATTGTGTTGTTGACTGCGTGGTTTGTTTGCCTTTATATTAGTGCTTCTCATGCTTTTGTATATGTCTCTTCTCATGATGCCTCCTTATGCCTTGTGTATGGCTCTTTGGGTATGGACCCTTTTCTTGGTATATTTTCTTTACTTATCCTTCTTTCGTGTTTCCTTCATGTCATACCTGTCACTTCATAAAGAAAAAACATTACTTGTTCTTCACATTACTTTACTTAGAATATCTTTCTCATGGTATCCTTCTAAGCATGGTATCCTTCTAAGCATGGTATCCTTCTAAACATGGTACGATGATCTCTTCTGATACCCATTACACGGTATACGTTGTACTGTTAGACCAAAGATACGCTCTTGGTGCGTCGAAATCTGTTCACGAGACAGGCTCTCGGACGGCACTTAACTTTTCGCAGGATAGGCTCCCGGAGGGCGCAGGGTTAGTCCACCATACAATACCTTCTTGACGGGTGTCAAACTGTTCACGAGACAGGCTCTCGGACGGCACTTAACGTTTCACAGGATAGGCTCCCGGAGGGCACAGGTTAGTCCACCAATACCATACCTTCTTGACGGGTGTCAAACTGTTCACGAGACAGGCTCTCGGATGGCACTTAACGTTTCACAGGATAGGCTCCCGGAGGGCTCAGGTTAGACCAAAGATACGCTCCTGGTGGGCGTCGAACTGGTAGTTTGAAATCTACCTCAAGATACGCTCTTGGGGGCGTCGAACTGGTAGTGTTTTTTCTACCTCAAGATACGCTCTTGGGGGCGTCGAATCTGGTGGGTTGCAAATCCACCTCAAGATACGCTCCTGGGGGCGTCGAATTCGTAGTTTTTGGAAACCACTCTCAAGATACGCTCTTGGTGCGTCGAAGTCGTAGTGTAATAACTACTCTCAAGATACGCTCTTGGGGGCGTCGAGGGTTGTAGTATGAACACTACTCTCAAGATACGCTCTTGGGGCGTCGAAGTTCGTAGTTTTTGGAAACCACTCTCAAGATACGCTCTTGGTGCGTCGAAGGTCGTAGTATGAACACTACTCTCAAGATACGCTCTTGGGGGCGTCGAATGTCGTAGTACGAAGACTACTCTCAAGATACGCTCTTGGGGGCGTCGAATGTCGTAGTACGAAGACTACTCTCAAGATACGCTCTTGGGGGCGTCGAAGGTTGTTGACTTGAAGTCATATCTGTGT